>OZ012638.1:27190171-29590171 GCA_963942525.1 Ptychoptera contaminata
GATCACAACACTCCATCTAAATAATTATTATTTTTATTATTAATAATTTTATATTATAAATATCATTCAACATATTTTTTTGTAAATTAATTTTTTTATCATATTATTATTATTAATCGTAAATAATGAAAAAGTATACAATTTTTTTTTTGTATTCTATATTTTTAATTCTAAAAAATGCGTAAAAAGAAAGTGCTGAAAAAAAACATTAACACACTATGTGATACATTATATTTAACTGTGTTTTTCTCATATATAAATGAAAATATGTATATGATTATATGTTAAAATTTGACAGAATTTTTGCCGCCAATTTGTATTGTCAAATATTAATAAAATTAAAAATGTGACAAAAAACGTAATATTATTCGAAATTCGGAATTATTTTTCGAACTAATAAATGAAAATGTAATTTTATTTTATGTATATAGATGGCATATTGTAACAACTACTCAAAGTTACATGAAAGATAACAGATGGCGCACGCCCGAGGAAAATTTTTTTTTTTTAAAAAATAACTCATTTTCAAATAATTTTAATTTTAAAAATATATGAAAAACCGGAAAAATTTAAGCGAGAAAATGTTATTTCAATTGTTATCTATAAGCATAATTTTTTTTTGGTTTAAATTCCGGTAGATTGCTGGTAAACTGTGCATCTTAAAATGACTCTATAATTTAAATGGTTTTTCAGATTGTGTAAAATCCAGTGGAAATTTTTTTTCCAGATTACGGATTTTTCATCTAGAAATCAATATCTTTCAAATGAGACCAAGATCATTGTTCTGGCTTTTCTGGAACGACTTGCATGTGAAATGCGATTGTTCCGAATTTTGTTTTATTATTTTTTATTTCATAATAATTAATTGAATTTGAGTTACTGAAGATCACTTAAGACTTTATTAATCATAAAAAGAATTAACAACATTGCAGATGTCAGAAGTTATTTCTTTTATTAATAATTTTGTGAATTACATTTTTTTATTGAAAGAAAAACTAACGCAAGATTCTAGTGCAATTGCAAAATTTAAAGTTTAAAAAAAAGTTAAAGTTAAAGATCGTATGAACATCCTCTAAAGATCATAGTTTTAAGAGTGAAAACTAAAGAGAAACATGCTAGAGATACATCACTGTATTTTTCAATAATAATTAAGTCACAAAATGATGATTTTAATGGAAATATCATCCTGTAAAGATAAGCTGTTGAAGATCGTCGGTAAATCACTTAGTTACAGCATAAATCAGGAAAAAATAAACTGTATAATGCTAGCAACTAGCAACTTATGCAATTAAAATATTACTAGGTAAGGACCAAAAATTAAAGGAGTTTACGATTGTTTTAAAAATTTTTATTAAATAAATACCAAAAAAACATTAATTTATGCTCCCAAAACTATTTAAAATTATATAATAATCGGGTTAAATAATAACAAAAAAAATATAATTACTTTATTAATTAAACTGTATAATCGGTTACCTCGAAATTAAAAGATAATTGTTCTTTATTTTTTCTAAACTTAATATTACTCTATGCACGCTAATAACAGCAACAAATTGAAATTTTTGTTTCTTACTTAAAGTAAACACCTTTAAAATACATACATTAAAAATAACAATTAATTTATTTATTTTATTTTTCTAGTTAAAAATAAAACTCATGATTAATTATATTCGGAATAAAAAAAAAATAAATAAAAAGAGAAAAATCAACAAAAATCCAAAACACAAAAACCTTGAAACATCAATAATTTCTGCTTCTAAAAAATTTCGTATACAAACTAAAGTTAAATTATTTAACAACAAGAATTAACAAAAAAAAAAAAACGAACCAAGAAGAATTAAATAAAAATGAATAAATAATTAAACATAGGTAGAAAAAAATTTAAATATATTTATTTATATAAAATAAGAGAAGTGATAGAAGTAAAAACCTAACTTAAAATTCGTTTAGTTGTTATTATTTTATTTTTTGTATTCTCCTTATAAAAATAATAAGCTCTGTGCTGACTGTTTCTTGTTTTTTTTTTTTTTTTTGGTTAATTAATTATTAAGTAGAAAATGTATTTACAATAAAAAATACCTAAAATGATTTGCGTCATAATAGTTATTATAATAATA
Source organism: Ptychoptera contaminata (assembly GCA_963942525.1). NCBI lineage: Eukaryota > Metazoa > Arthropoda > Insecta > Diptera > Ptychopteridae > Ptychoptera > Ptychoptera contaminata. Next base: position 27,192,289 of record OZ012638.1, read on the forward strand.
ATAATAATTTAATTATAATTATAATTATTTTAACGAATAGAGCTAGAGATTCAAGTACTAAACCGACATAAAATAATTATAATAAAGACAATGAGAGGCAGACACTTGTTTAATTTTATTGTTCTTTGACGTTTTTTTTTTTTTGGCTTTTAAGTTTAAATACTAAAACCATGAAATAACAATAAAAGTCTATTAACCAACGTACTGAACCATAAATGGTAGAGGTAACACATAAATAAAAAAATAAATAATAAAGAAACTTTAATGAACAGCATCAGCAGTAGCAAATGACAATAATAAAATTATTAAAATAAGCGCCGACATTTGACTAACTTAATTAATTCTAATTATAGTTTAATTTAGCGGTCCGGAAAGTGGTAGTCTGTGAGAATAGTTGCTGGTCTGCGGTCTCTTCAACCAAAGCAAACCAATTTTAAAAAATCAGTGACTTTCAAGGCTTTACGATGGAAGATGCAGGAAATTTCATTAATCTCGTACGACGTAGAGCTAACCGGTAGAAAACAAGAAAAAATTTCATTAAAAAATACTAATTTAATACAAAAATACCCTATTAGAAGTCCGCGAGATTTATAATTATAAATTTTGTGGTTCTTAAGGCTATTAAGTTTGCCGACCGCTAGTTTTATTACTTTACAAAATACGAACAAATAATTTAAGATATGTAGTAGTAATGATTAGTTGTTAAGGTAATTGAATTTTATAATGTAGAAAGTATCAGTAAACTTTTTTTTACTAAACTATATCGACAAGATTGAACTGAGACTATTGAGCATCACCGATATGCTACTAAACTACCCTCAACTTAGCTAACCCACAACAAAGTATAATAGTAATATGAAGTGTCTAATTAAAGCTTAATTTTCTTATATAACCATCTTAACTCTACACCTACAGTACTAATAGTATACATTTAAAAATACGATACGAATCAACAAAGTGTTTACAAATATAAAAAAGATCAATATTTCACAAATCATTAAAATATCAATAAAATAATTCCATTAAAATAAAAAATTATTTTGAATAAATAAATATTTAAAAGGAAATCACAATAATAAGTGTTCTAAGAATAAATATTAATGAAATTATATAATAATTTAGTTTACAGAAAAATATCATCTGATAAAAGTGTTTTCTTTTTTAAGTAATTTAAGCCGGTATATAATAATAATAAAAGGAATGTAATATTGTCAAAAGAAACAAAGGGAAGTTAAGTAAATAACGACTTATCAAAATATAAAACAAATTAAATAACAAGAAAATACTGAGTAGTAGTGAGAGAATGGAAACTGCTTACAATCACAAATATGCAACTATTGTTGAGACTGATTAAGCAAAGGTGTGTGTTAATCCAGATGAACATATACATTTTTTAATTTCAATTCTTATTTTTGCAGTTATAAGTAACACCTTTAATCTGTCTTTATATGTATTTAAATGTATACAATACGATTATTTAAATAATTGTTCATGGAGTATTTGTAATATAATGAAATGATCGCGATCATCGCATGTTATTTGCTTGAAGATCACATACTTTAAGCATTTTATTATTTTTATTTAAACTAAATTCAATGCTATAATAATTGTGCATAGTTAAATTATCTTCAAATGACAAGTAAATTGTGTTTTATCACAATAATTCATAGAATTATTTAAGACTTTTTTCTTTTCTATACTTTGTGTACTTAGTTTAAGTCAATTTCATACAACAAACTATACTAAACTGTAGTGAATGGTGTTCTGCGCTTCTTTTGCTTTTTATTAGCACTTTTTCCATATTTTGAGAACCAGCTAAAGTTAGAATAAAGCTTTATAAAGAAGCTTTATTTATTTAAATATATAAACGCTGCAAAATTATGCAATGATCATCATCTATTTGCTTTACAATACTACAACTGATGCAGCTATTTAATTTTTTATTAAGTAGAACATTGTCGGGACATTTACTCATTCAAAATTATACAATAATTGACTTGGAACTTGAAAGTCAGTAGATAAATAATCAATAATAATAAAAATAAAAAATAATAAAATCAAACATATTAATTAACAATAATTAAAACAAAAGCTAACGTAATAATTGATTAACTGTAGTGATAAAATAGTTTTCAAGTGATCATAACACATCGACATAACACCGAAATTGTTATTAAAAATACAGAAATAACAAACATTTCTCGTCATTAAATCTAAAAATACAAAAAAATCAATAATTAGTCTAATAAAAATTAACACAAATTTAATTTGTTAATATAAACTATCAAATTGAATAATAAATAATAAAAGAAATTAAATTTACTAATCAAAAAAAAATAGTAGCTAAATCAATAAAAGATAATAAAAAACCATTTTATTATGTATTAAAAATTATAAAATTTATAAAACAGAAATAATAAATAAAAATACACAGTAGAATTATTTTATAATAAATCAACATAAAATGAGAGAATTAAGAAAATAGTAGAAGAGAAATCAAATAAAATAAAATTGATCATTTTGATTTGATCTAACTCCTCGAGAATATATATAAAAAAAAAAATAACTTAAATAACAAAATAAAATGGAAATAAATTTATCATCATTAGATCATGATCATCAAAAAAAAAAATAAACAGGGTCGACGTTAGTAAATAAATTTATTATTACACAATGATCCTCGATTTTAATATCTAATACAAAAAAGTTTTAACTAAATAATCTGCCAAGTGCATATCGTGATTTAGCAAGGATTCAAAAAAATGTTGACAATTACTATTGTTCATAGATTGGCATTCTGACGAAAAAATAGTAAAACATGATTGAAAAAACCGCCAAAATAATATTCAATGTCATATTGCAGTTTTTCTCCTGTAAAAATAATAATGCCGCTATATAATCATAGGCATTTGTTGATCATAAAATCATATCTTAATTATGATTTTAAATGTTATCTTATTAAATATAGGATAAACAATTAAAAATGTGAAACACACGAAATCTGAAATTTACCCGTAATAAAAATTTTAAAAGATATTTAATATATTAAATGACAAATAATTAATAATAAATAATATAAATTGTACCCTTAATAAAATTGATATTACGCAAAAGAAAAAATAGAAACATGTGCATAAACAACATGTTTAAAATAATAAATAACAATTAATATTTAAAAAATAATGAAAATCGTAGTGATCAAATTTTAGGATCACAACACTCCATCTAAATAATTATTATTTTTATTATTAATAATTTTATATTATAAATATCATTCAACATATTTTTTTGTAAATTAATTTTTTTATCATATTATTATTATTAATCGTAAATAATGAAAAAGTATACAATTTTTTTTTTGTATTCTATATTTTTAATTCTAAAAAATGCGTAAAAAGAAAGTGCTGAAAAAAAACATTAACACACTATGTGATACATTATATTTAACTGTGTTTTTCTCATATATAAATGAAAATATGTATATGATTATATGTTAAAATTTGACAGAATTTTTGCCGCCAATTTGTATTGTCAAATATTAATAAAATTAAAAATGTGACAAAAAACGTAATATTATTCGAAATTCGGAATTATTTTTCGAACTAATAAATGAAAATGTAATTTTATTTTATGTATATAGATGGCATATTGTAACAACTACTCAAAGTTACATGAAAGATAACAGATGGCGCACGCCCGAGGAAAATTTTTTTTTTTTAAAAAATAACTCATTTTCAAATAATTTTAATTTTAAAAATATATGAAAAACCGGAAAAATTTAAGCGAGAAAATGTTATTTCAATTGTTATCTATAAGCATAATTTTTTTTTGGTTTAAATTCCGGTAGATTGCTGGTAAACTGTGCATCTTAAAATGACTCTATAATTTAAATGGTTTTTCAGATTGTGTAAAATCCAGTGGAAATTTTTTTTCCAGATTACGGATTTTTCATCTAGAAATCAATATCTTTCAAATGAGACCAAGATCATTGTTCTGGCTTTTCTGGAACGACTTGCATGTGAAATGCGATTGTTCCGAATTTTGTTTTATTATTTTTTATTTCATAATAATTAATTGAATTTGAGTTACTGAAGATCACTTAAGACTTTATTAATCATAAAAAGAATTAACAACATTGCAGATGTCAGAAGTTATTTCTTTTATTAATAATTTTGTGAATTACATTTTTTTATTGAAAGAAAAACTAACGCAAGATTCTAGTGCAATTGCAAAATTTAAAGTTTAAAAAAAAGTTAAAGTTAAAGATCGTATGAACATCCTCTAAAGATCATAGTTTTAAGAGTGAAAACTAAAGAGAAACATGCTAGAGATACATCACTGTATTTTTCAATAATAATTAAGTCACAAAATGATGATTTTAATGGAAATATCATCCTGTAAAGATAAGCTGTTGAAGATCGTCGGTAAATCACTTAGTTACAGCATAAATCAGGAAAAAATAAACTGTATAATGCTAGCAACTAGCAACTTATGCAATTAAAATATTACTAGGTAAGGACCAAAAATTAAAGGAGTTTACGATTGTTTTAAAAATTTTTATTAAATAAATACCAAAAAAACATTAATTTATGCTCCCAAAACTATTTAAAATTATATAATAATCGGGTTAAATAATAACAAAAAAAATATAATTACTTTATTAATTAAACTGTATAATCGGTTACCTCGAAATTAAAAGATAATTGTTCTTTATTTTTTCTAAACTTAATATTACTCTATGCACGCTAATAACAGCAACAAATTGAAATTTTTGTTTCTTACTTAAAGTAAACACCTTTAAAATACATACATTAAAAATAACAATTAATTTATTTATTTTATTTTTCTAGTTAAAAATAAAACTCATGATTAATTATATTCGGAATAAAAAAAAAATAAATAAAAAGAGAAAAATCAACAAAAATCCAAAACACAAAAACCTTGAAACATCAATAATTTCTGCTTCTAAAAAATTTCGTATACAAACTAAAGTTAAATTATTTAACAACAAGAATTAACAAAAAAAAAAAACGAACCAAGAAGAATTAAATAAAAATGAATAAATAATTAAACATAGGTAGAAAAAAATTTAAATATATTTATTTATATAAAATAAGAGAAGTGATAGAAGTAAAAACCTAACTTAAAATTCGTTTAGTTGTTATTATTTTATTTTTTGTATTCTCCTTATAAAAATAATAAGCTCTGTGCTGACTGTTTCTTGTTTTTTTTTTTTTTTTTGGTTAATTAATTATTAAGTAGAAAATGTATTTACAATAAAAAATACCTAAAATGATTTGCGTCATAATAGTTATTATAATAATAATAATAATTTAATTATAATTATAATTATTTTAACGAATAGAGCTAGAGATTCAAGTACTAAACCGACATAAAATAATTATAATAAAGACAATGAGAGGCAGACACTTGTTTAATTTTATTGTTCTTTGACGTTTTTTTTTTTTTGGCTTTTAAGTTTAAATACTAAAACCATGAAATAACAATAAAAGTCTATTAACCAACGTACTGAACCATAAATGGTAGAGGTAACACATAAATAAAAAAATAAATAATAAAGAAACTTTAATGAACAGCATCAGCAGTAGCAAATGACAATAATAAAATTATTAAAATAAGCGCCGACATTTGACTAACTTAATTAATTCTAATTATAGTTTAATTTAGCGGTCCGGAAAGTGGTAGTCTGTGAGAATAGTTGCTGGTCTGCGGTCTCTTCAACCAAAGCAAACCAATTTTAAAAAATCAGTGACTTTCAAGGCTTTACGATGGAAGATGCAGGAAATTTCATTAATCTCGTACGACGTAGAGCTAACCGGTAGAAAACAAGAAAAAATTTCATTAAAAAATACTAATTTAATACAAAAATACCCTATTAGAAGTCCGCGAGATTTATAATTATAAATTTTGTGGTTCTTAAGGCTATTAAGTTTGCCGACCGCTAGTTTTATTACTTTACAAAATACGAACAAATAATTTAAGATATGTAGTAGTAATGATTAGTTGTTAAGGTAATTGAATTTTATAATGTAGAAAGTATCAGTAAACTTTTTTTTACTAAACTATATCGACAAGATTGAACTGAGACTATTGAGCATCACCGATATGCTACTAAACTACCCTCAACTTAGCTAACCCACAACAAAGTATAATAGTAATATGAAGTGTCTAATTAAAGCTTAATTTTCTTATATAACCATCTTAACTCTACACCTACAGTACTAATAGTATACATTTAAAAATACGATACGAATCAACAAAGTGTTTACAAATATAAAAAAGATCAATATTTCACAAATCATTAAAATATCAATAAAATAATTCCATTAAAATAAAAAATTATTTTGAATAAATAAATATTTAAAAGGAAATCACAATAATAAGTGTTCTAAGAATAAATATTAATGAAATTATATAATAATTTAGTTTACAGAAAAATATCATCTGATAAAAGTGTTTTCTTTTTTAAGTAATTTAAGCCGGTATATAATAATAATAAAAGGAATGTAATATTGTCAAAAGAAACAAAGGGAAGTTAAGTAAATAACGACTTATCAAAATATAAAACAAATTAAATAACAAGAAAATACTGAGTAGTAGTGAGAGAATGGAAACTGCTTACAATCACAAATATGCAACTATTGTTGAGACTGATTAAGCAAAGGTGTGTGTTAATCCAGATGAACATATACATTTTTTAATTTCAATTCTTATTTTTGCAGTTATAAGTAACACCTTTAATCTGTCTTTATATGTATTTAAATGTATACAATACGATTATTTAAATAATTGTTCATGGAGTATTTGTAATATAATGAAATGATCGCGATCATCGCATGTTATTTGCTTGAAGATCACATACTTTAAGCATTTTATTATTTTTATTTAAACTAAATTCAATGCTATAATAATTGTGCATAGTTAAATTATCTTCAAATGACAAGTAAATTGTGTTTTATCACAATAATTCATAGAATTATTTAAGACTTTTTTCTTTTCTATACTTTGTGTACTTAGTTTAAGTCAATTTCATACAACAAACTATACTAAACTGTAGTGAATGGTGTTCTGCGCTTCTTTTGCTTTTTATTAGCACTTTTTCCATATTTTGAGAACCAGCTAAAGTTAGAATAAAGCTTTATAAAGAAGCTTTATTTATTTAAATATATAAACGCTGCAAAATTATGCAATGATCATCATCTATTTGCTTTACAATACTACAACTGATGCAGCTATTTAATTTTTTATTAAGTAGAACATTGTCGGGACATTTACTCATTCAAAATTATACAATAATTGACTTGGAACTTGAAAGTCAGTAGATAAATAATCAATAATAATAAAAATAAAAAATAATAAAATCAAACATATTAATTAACAATAATTAAAACAAAAGCTAACGTAATAATTGATTAACTGTAGTGATAAAATAGTTTTCAAGTGATCATAACACATCGACATAACACCGAAATTGTTATTAAAAATACAGAAATAACAAACATTTCTCGTCATTAAATCTAAAAATACAAAAAAATCAATAATTAGTCTAATAAAAATTAACACAAATTTAATTTGTTAATATAAACTATCAAATTGAATAATAAATAATAAAAGAAATTAAATTTACTAATCAAAAAAAAATAGTAGCTAAATCAATAAAAGATAATAAAAAACCATTTTATTATGTATTAAAAATTATAAAATTTATAAAACAGAAATAATAAATAAAAATACACAGTAGAATTATTTTATAATAAATCAACATAAAATGAGAGAATTAAGAAAATAGTAGAAGAGAAATCAAATAAAATAAAATTGATCATTTTGATTTGATCTAACTCCTCGAGAATATATATAAAAAAAAAAATAACTTAAATAACAAAATAAAATGGAAATAAATTTATCATCATTAGATCATGATCATCAAAAAAAAAAATAAACAGGGTCGACGTTAGTAAATAAATTTATTATTACACAATGATCCTCGATTTTAATATCTAATACAAAAAAGTTTTAACTAAATAATCTGCCAAGTGCATATCGTGATTTAGCAAGGATCTATTTCAATATTTATCCTTAGTAGCTTTAAGGAAATAATGCTAGAAAGATCGAATTGTAATAAAAAAATAAAACATTCTAGTGTCTAATGATCTTATGATCCTTCGAAGATCACTTTGTAATAAAAGCAGAAAGACTTTCTAGTGTATTGATCCACTTTTTTCCAATAAAATTCCAACGATGATCGCATTATAATTCTATAACAAGTGATCTTATATGATTTTAAATTATTATTAACTAAAATATTTCGTTTTTGCGGCCATTTAGGTAGCCCTTTTTTGCTACGATCACACCGCAACTGTTTAAATTTGTACAAATATATATTTATATATATTTTATAATAAATAATATAAAGAAATAAAAACATTCCACATAAAGTAACGTACAGTTTGATGCCTCTTAAAAAAAAAACAAATTTTAAATCCAAAAAATTAAAATAAAATCAAGCCACTTCACACATATGCTCTTAGTTTAAAACTGGCTTAGTTTCTTGCTATTGATTTTATCTTTTATTATATGTTAATAAAAAAGAAAAGGTATTTAAAATTTGTTATATATTAATATTTAATACATAATTTATAAACTAATAATATTAGTGAAAAATTATAATTTTTATTTTTTTTAATTCTTTTTAATTATATTTTATTTATAAATAGAAAAAAATAATAAAAATTCAAGAGTAATAAGTAAGTAATGAAAAATAAAAAAATAACAACAATTATAAGGTGGTAATAAAGGTGTTTTTCTATCAAAAACAAAAAAAAAAGAAAGAATAATAATCAACAATACATAGTAGATCACCAAAAAGTGTAATATTTATTTTAGTTCAACACGAGCAAAAGAAAAGAAACATCTCAAACTATGATTTTAAAGTAAACAAAACAGTGGCACCAGCAAAAAATTAAAATAAATACACAAATAGAAGACGAATAACAAATAAGAAGATGATTTGTTTTCTTTTCATTCATTTACCATCATGTTCTTGACCTATCTTAAGAAGTCAATGGTTGATACCAACGTTTAGGAATATTATTATTATTTTTATTGTTTATATATATTTAAGGAAACGAAAGAATACGATCAGTGTACTGATCAGAAACAGTATATATTTATTTATTAAAAAATTTACTCAAAAGTATGTTTATTGCATAATAATAACCTCGAAAACATTGATCAAACAAGTAATGCTTTGTTAAAACAATTATAATACGGAAAATAGCTGTGTTTTCTGCTGAAATTTTGCGATAATTAAATACATTTGATACGATCTAAACGTTACGTAATTATTGCTTTTTTTTTAGCAAAGTCAAATGACACTTAATAGTGCTAATGCTTGTGGTATTGATGAGTAACTTTCACCTTTAGGTTTATTACAAATACATATATACTATTTATTTGCTTTCAATAAAACTGAATTAATATCATTAAGTGTCCTGAAAATCCTTCCGCAATATTTCTATTCCTCATAACACCTTTACATTAGATTAGTCTCGAACACTCAAGTATGTTGTTGACATTCCGGGTTGCTTCTATTTTGCTTTCAATAAAATTGAATTAATATCATTAAGTGACCTGAAAATTCTTCCGCAATAAGATAATTCCTCATAACAGACTAACGAGTACACAACATTCCGCAATATGGCAATCCCTCATAACACCTTTACATTAGATTAGTCTCGAACACTCAAGTATGTTGTTGACATTCCGGGTTGCTTCTATTTTGCTTTCAATAAAACTGAATTAATATCATTAAGTGTCCTGAAAATCAAATAATATCCTAGTTATTGCATAACTCATACTTTTAACTACCTTTTACTAAGTAAATTGCTTGATTTTGTTGGATACAATTAACGCGGAATAAAGGTGTTTAGAATTTAGTTTTTCTTAACACATTTTTCAAGGATAATCCTTTTATTTTTGTTAACAATTTATTACAGTATTTGAGAATTGTCTTAATCATTACTTTTAAAACAAATAATTATAAAAAAATTAACAATCTTTAATTATTTAAATTACTATTGATCGCACATAAAACAATAAATAATTACTTTATAAGCACCTTGTCAATTATTATTATTATTTTAAATTTTCAAACAAACAAAAAATAACATAAATTATTATAATATTTATTTAAAATAAAAATAAAATAAACTAAAGAGAACTTAATACAATGAAATAATAATTTATCTTAACTAAAAAAAAAAAAAAATACTTTAAAACTTTGTACTCGTACATGTACGACCATGACCATGAAACGTCAAGGTTTTCTTTTTTAATTTTTGTTCTTGTTGTATCTAATTTTTCGTTTTTATTTTCTTAAACCATCTCTCGCTCATTTTTTTTTTTTTTATTAAATATCTTAACTTAAAGTAATCTTAATGGTTAGAATTAGTTAATAATTTAGAATGTAGTTTTTATTTTTATAAAATGATCATGATGATGACGATGATTATTAGAAAATAATATGGCCAAGTATAAAGACTTATAAAAAATATTTATATATTTCTGAAACCTTTTAATGAAACAAGAAGAAAAAATAAATAACTATTAAGGAAAATTATATTTAAAGCAAGAACAACAAATAAAACAAAACGATGATGATTTTTAAATCCTTTTATTAAGGCACTTAATAAGCCTTTTAAACTAAAAAAAAGACAACGACCAAAAAAAAAAAAAAAACAGAAAGAAAACGAATAAATTTACCGAAAAATTACTCAACCAAAAATAAAGAATAAAAAATCATTTTTATTAAAATATTAACAAAAAAATAAAGTAAAGTTTTTTATTTATTTAAAAATATTAAAATTCTTTTAAAGTGAATTCTAATTACAAGAAATAAACGAAAAAGAAAGAAACACAAAGATTTTCTTTATAAAAAAAATTAAAACAGAAATTACGAATAAACAAAATATAAGTTAGGATGTTTCGTTTAAGGGCGTGTAATGTAAATTTTGTTCAGGTGATACTTGAAAATTTTTATAACTTGGTTTCTATTGGACTGCAAATAGTAAAGACTAGAAATATTTTGTGTCAAAGGAAAATACCCATAAACAACAAGAAATTACCGAATTTGATCGACTTAGTTTATTCGGAATAAACGTAGGCCAGCAAAGAGATTTTATTTTCAACAAAACATACTGTAGAATAATAATTTTTGTATCAAAAACAAATAAATTAAATACTAAAGTTTACTGATTTAAAGATGTTTCAGTATCTTGCTTACTGTCATCCAATTTAACCCTCATTACGCCGCTTATTTAAGTGAAACTTTATTCTTAAAAAGCAGCTTTGCTTTATATGTTAAAAGCTGTATAGTCTAGCTGCTTGTAATAAAATCAATTATGACAAAGAATACGAACTTAAAACTATTAAATTGCTTCGGACCACTCTTGAACTGAAGTTTTTAAATATTCAGAATAGGAAAAGTAGAAACACCTGAATTTATAACAAGGAAATGTTCGTCCTTAAAAGAATCATTATTAAAATGTTTATTATCCTTTATACGCTTTGAATGCAAATGAAAATTAAAAATCCTATATAGAATCATCAAGTTCTATCAAATTCGATTCGTTTAAGAATATTATCAACGACAAAAAACCACAAAATACCAAAATCGCTTTAAAAACAAAAATAATCGTTAACATATAAACATAGAAACGCAGAAACAAATACAGAAAATAGTGTTTATATTAATGAAAATAATAATAATAATAAATTAAAATAAAAATCTGAAATACGAATTAAATAAAACTCTCAAATGTACTTATAACCTATCATTTGCTTTATTGTCGAATAATAATAATAATAAGTAAAAGAAAGAAGGAAAAAAAAATATAAAATAACTAAGAATGTAAACATATAAATGAATAAACAAAACAACTAAATAATAATTATAATAATCATAATAATAATAATAATAAAAAATATAATAACAACATTGAAAGATACAAAATGTTTGTATTTAATAAAAGAAAAAGGAAAAAATAAAATTGAATAAATTTAATAATAAATTACGAATACACGAATAATTTTATAGTAAGAAATCATAAGAAAGAAAAAATACAACTTAGTTTCTAATTGGTGACTTAATTATCGTTTTTTTTGGTTTGCAATAAAACAAAAACAGTTTAGTTATAAATGAAACACTATGCTGCAGGATTATACAGAGATTATGACCTTACTAAGTACCTGTACGTTTCATTACAAACTATGTATTAAAAGTAATAATTATAAAATAATTATTGTAATGATTTATTAAACAAAAAATGAAAAAGAAGACTTAAGTAATGTGCGCAAGTTAAAGTGCATGCAATTAATTAATTAAAAGAATCGATTTATTTGTCTAAATAAAAATAAAAAAACAGATATTACTATTTATTTTATTAAAAATAAAGTTTGCATTCAATTACAACATAGTTTAATAAGTTATTAAGTGAGATATTATACTTTTATGTACTTAAACTAGTTTATTATAGTGAAACTACTACATTTTTAGTATTTTTGTTACATTATTATTATTGATTATTAATTGCTTTGATTATTATCTCTGATTATTAATTTTAATTCATTAAAGAATAATTAAGTAAATTATTTAAAATCTATTACGTTATAAAATTTCTATAATTTATCTTCCGTTTAATTTATAGTGATTAGAAAAAAATCGGTATTTATTGCAAATCATAGATACTTACCCAAAAAACACTTAAATTTAATTAAATCCAAGGCAAGTGAATTATAATTTATAAATTAAATAACATAATAACTAAATTTAAGTAACTATTTTAAAAGAATAATATAAAATTAAAACGTAATTTACCATAAAAAACGTTATACTTGATAATCGCAATTAAAACACTCAGTTAAATCAATAAACGAAAATTTGACTACAAAAGCACAATTATAAATCATAAAAATAAGCTTTTAAATGTAAAAGAAAAAATTTTCCAATAAAAAAAGCACATTGTTGCATCAACTGTCATTTAAAAAAATTAAAACACGAAAAAAAAAACACAATCTACAAGCCATGTGCATTTATTTCTTATCTAAATAAACTGCGTTGCCTTGGTAACAATTAACAGAAAACAACAACAAAAAAATCTTAAATTTCACAAATTTTGAAATAAAAATTAAGAAAAAACAAAAAAAAAACCATTTGACCAACATAACAAACGTTTTATTTTTTTCTCAATTATTTTAAGAGAATAAAATTTAATTAATTGCCAAAAATATATATATATATAAATAAAAATAATAATTAGTGTAATTAAAAAATTTTCATAAATAAAAATTTCTATTGATATAATTTGTTTATTTGAAAAACTAAAAAAGAGAGAAAAAAAGTAGTTAAATGGTTTGTTATTATCCGCGGTTAAAAAAAAAATGGATTTTTAATTAAACAAATATTGGTAAGAATAAGACAAAAAAAATAAATGGGGAATAAAACTGCAACAAACATCTCATAACAAACAAACAAAAAAAAAATCTTTAAGAAATGGAAATTTGATTTGTTTACCTTAATGATTATGTACGAGAAAAATTAATATCAATTTCAGGTAGAAACTACTAAACTAATACACAGGTAAAAAAAATAATAGTTTTTTTTTTTTTTTTTATTTCTTATTATTTATACATTTTTATTACTCTTTAAATGTATTAATAAAAAACTGAAAAATAATAATTATTTATAATAATATTAATAGTTTAACTGTTATATACATATATTTTTTAATTTTTATTTTTTAGTTTAAATAAATCGAGAACTGCTTTTAATGGGTAAATATGAATTGCGTTAGAGTAAAGTGTTTTAGTTAGTCAGTGACTAGCAACATTGTGGGTATTTAATTGTTATTATTATAACCGAATAATAAATTGTAAAAAAAATATAATAAAAACAGATGTAAAAAAAAATATATATATATAACTAGCAACAAGTAGTTAAAAAGTTGAGACGATGACGATGATGTGTTTTAACGTAGTTTAAACGCCAAACAATACAAAAAAAAAAGTGTTTTTAGTATTGCTTTAGTATTCAATCTGAGAAGACAACAATAAATCAAATGTGAATAATAATTTTGATTTAAAATTAAAAATTTAAAGAAAAAAAAAAACGTGGCTTTTTCAGTTAAATAAATAAATGGATACTTACTGTGTGATATCTATGGATTTTTTCTACCTAATTAGACTGAATTTTAATCTTATTGTGATAAAGTAAATTAGTTATTTAAATTAAATTGTTTTAATTAATTAATGATAATAATGTATTTGTTAATTAATTTTAAAACTAAAATAATATTAATATAGTGTTGTTTAATTTTTTAAAATATAAAACAGGTGCTTTTACTAAATAGTTAAATTAAGTGAATTATTCCAACAATAATAATAATACAATATTTAATGACATCATATACCGGAAGATACGTAAACAAAAAACAAACCACAATTAAGTTAAATAATGTTAAGGTGATTTAAATAAAGAAAATAATAAAGTTTACCGGCTATTGCAAAAGTGTGTACCTGAGCATCTGTCATCTGTTTTCATTGTATTTGTCCATACTGGGATGCTGTTTATTCTATACTCGCGCTCTGTGTGTCATTATTTTTTATGACGTTATTTTTTTTTTTTTACTATTATTTAATTATTTTTTGTTACTTGGTGAATACAACGCGAGTTAAATTAAACGAAAAGAGAAATAAAATGTAAAAAAATTAAAAAACATAAAGGTAAGTTCATGGGAAGTGGACGTTTTTTTTTTTTTTTTGGTGAATAATTATTATTGGTGTCGTGTTTATTTATTTTTTTGCGGTAGGTGGTTCAGTTCCTCATCTAAAAATATTAATCATTATTTTTTGCTCTCTGTCTCTCTAGAAAAATATAAATAATAATTTAATTATATAATATTTAATAATTAAAAACATTTTTTTTTTGCATTTTTATTTCTTTTATTGTTTATTCGGGAGAAATCAATAAATTCTCACTTATTTTTTTTTATCTCTTATTCTTGTTGATTTAATTTTGGATTATTTTTTTATATTAGAAATCTCCGAAATAATATTTTTTTATTTTTATTTAATTAACATTATTGTTGTTGATGTTGTTAAATCGTATTTTATTGATAGATATGTATGTTACAGTGTGATTCATTATTTTTATTTGTGGTTTTAGAGTATTTAAATTTATTTTATTTGGATAAATGGCAAATTGTTTTTATGCATATGAACAACACCATTAATTAATTATTTTAAAGTGAATTTATTTGTTCTCAAAAGAAGGTTAATTAAATATAGTTTTAGAAATGCATTATAGGGATTTTTAATTTATAAATAAGAATCCAATTTCACAAAGATTATATTATTCTAGGATGTTCCGTTGTGTCATACAGATTAAGAAATACTTATTTAAATGGAATTTTACACATATGAACATCCGGGGAAGGTGTCGTGTTTAAATTAATTAATAATCATTGTTTATGGAACTTTATTACCGTGTTAATCATAATAGTCACCAAATATAGCTTCGTTATTATTAATCGTAAAATTTTGTTTTAATAATATAAGGAAGTTAAACCTCTTGCTTTATTTAATAAACACAAAGTAGACACTTATTTAAAACGTGTATGTTCATCTCATAATTTCTTCCATAATTCACTTTAACAGAACATAATTTACTTATTAAATTTCTTTAAAAGATACAGTAACTCATCGATTTAAAACATCACAAATTAATTTCATAAATAATTTCCACGAATATTCATAAAAATAAATAAAATTTAATTATCTTATATTTTTAGCAATAGTTATGGAATCACCAATGGTTTTATTAAAAGTCACAATTTTTTGTACAACTCAATAATTAATAAATAAAGCTTTATGCATTACTAACAATAAAGAAACTTTTTAAATTTTGCTTTAACATATTTTTAATAGGATTAAAATTTGCAAAAATATATAATAAATCCTTAAAAAAGGGACTTTTTATAACAAATTTCATTTAATCACAAAAAAAATAATATAAAACTATTTGTTAAGAAATTTTTTGTAGGTAATCTTCCATTTTTAAAATAAAATTCCTTCTTTTTTCAATTGTTTTAACGTTCTATAATTTTTGAAAAAAATATTAAAGTTTAAAAAATTTTAACCAATAGGAATTAGGTGATAAAAGTAGGGCAATCAACAACAAAAAAAAAAAAATTAGAACAAACATTATTTGTTGCCCACAAACCCTATAAACCATTTACATAGAATATATTTATAAATAAATAATAAATAATTTTATTAATTATTTATTAAATTAATCGATCGATCGAAAAAATAAATTATTTATTTATTTTAAAATAACAAAAAACAAGAAAAATAAAAATAAAATCAATTAAATTCAATTGAAAAATAATTTCTTTTAACAAGTAATTATCTAAGAAACAGAAATTAAGTGAGAAATAAAAACGGTTTTAAATTATTAATTAAAAATTTTATTTTTTAAGGTAACCAAAAAAACAAAAAAAAATTTTTTTTAACATTTATTTACTATAAATTTGACCTTAATCGGAGTTTTTTTTTTGCTTCTATTAAAAATTAGTTTTAATTTGTTTATTTATTATTGTTGTTTTTGCACAAAAATGGTGAAAATTATTATTATTAATATTTTTTTTTATATAAAACTAAATTTAACTAGATCGATGTAGTTTAGTTAAAATTTTTATTATTATTATTTTTATACAGATTTTAAGATATAGAATATTTATCTTAGATATACCAAATACCAAAAAAATACCCTGATATTAGTTTGTTTTCGTTTTGTTATTGTCGAATAAATAATGTTTAAAGAATTTTTTTGTGTAAATGATAGACAGGTAATAGATCTTTCTTTTTGTGTTTTTCTTATTAATAATGATGATGATTAAGGAGACGGTTGTGGTGGTATACAATAATATTCTTTACAATAGCATATAAATAAAAAAAAAGGTAAAAAAAATATAACATATTTAAAAATCCAATGATTATTGATGGACATTTATGTTTATAATATTTTTATTTTTCTATTATTTTATATAATAAAACTACCTGTTGCGCGATACTACTTGCCTTAAACAAGGTGTTTATTTTTTCTTTTAAATTTTAATATTAACAATAAAAATTATTTGAATACAAAGTAAGCGCACTAAGATATTCTTTACACTACGGTATTTTTGTTTAAACTCGGTTTGTTGTCGATTATTTAATTGCCGATTATTTATCGATCAGCTCACGGTTTATTTTCGTTTAATATCCGATAAATTATCGATTAATACACTGTTATTTATCGGCTTAGTTTCGGTGAATGTACGGTAAATTATCATTTAAAACACGGTTATTAACCGATTTATTTTCGGCTTATGTAGGTACATTATCGGGTATTATTTATCGGTTAATTGACAGTATCACCATCTAATAACTAAAATAATATAATTAATTAATTAATTTTTCATAATCGCAGTTTAATTTAATTTTGTATTATATATGTTTTAAAAGAAATATTTTTATCCAAAATAAAATTTCTTTATTCGTATTTTATTTATTTTAATTATAGTAAAATAATATTTAATAATATAAACAATTTATATTTATTTATTAAATAATAATAATTTTTGCTTATTCATAATTTTATATTATTTAAAAATAATTAATATCAGTAGAGTTTAAATATTAATTTTTAATATAAAATGTTGGCAAAAAATTTTATCAAATTTATAAATAATTTTATAATGATTAATGTGATAATCATGAATAAGGTAATAAAGCATGGTAATATACTTTATTGTTATGTTGATTGATGTACTATATATGTATTTTAAATATTACTTTTATGCAAAATTACATCTGTGATCTATTCCTATATATTTATTTTTATCGACGTTAAATAATAATTAGTTAAACCGATTAAATTAATTTATCCGAATTAATGTTGTTTCTCTTATTTTTGTTTAAAATAGGTCATTTACTAACTAAATTATCTTTTTTTTATTATTAAATTTTAGTAAAAATTAAAGTAAATTATCGTTTAATACGACAAAAAATAGATCAGATGAATTAACTCAAACTTAACACTTAGATTGTAATCAATAATTTTAAGCATATATTCGGTAATAACTCTACTTAATTATTTGTTAATTTCTGTTTATTTAATTTTTTCACCATCAAAATTATTATAAATAATTATTAAACTCTAATTATTCATGATTATATTAAATTAAAGAGAAAAAAAATTAGTACATGATCTTCATTGAATACAGAAAAAATTATATTGAAATAGAACGAAAAAATACAGTAAATTCACTCAGTATTTTACTAAATTTAATTTTTTTTTAAGTACAATTCAATTAGTTTTATTTTTTTGAATTTAAAATTAATTAAAAAATTTATTTTAATTGCTTTAGTGAGCTTTTTTTGTTTTATCTTTTGGAAGTTTTCTATTTAATTAATGCATCTTTAGGAAGACTATAGACTTTGATGCTTATAAGTTAAGTGAATTTTAGAGAGAAAAATTTAATTCTCATTGCGTTAAATTAGCAGACTAGTTAAATTCCTACAACTCACTACGCTAGTATAAGGAAAATTACCGGAAATTAATTAAAGTAAAGTAAATTATTAATCAGCAACTAAGTGACAATCATTTCCGTGTATAATTTTGTAATAATTTTACTTGTATTTATTTTATACATCTGTCTTATATTTTATTAAATTTAAAGGATATTTATCAAGTTTTACTCAATTTAAGTAGAAATATGTCTGCAATATTTGATAAAAAATTATTAAACTACTGAAATTCACTATAAATTTTATTTTATTTCAATTTCAGATTATTGTAGCTTTAAGATTAAGCTTGTTTTAAAGGATATTTTTGTTTTCAGTCATTGTAGTAGAAATTACTTATTTTTATAATGAAATTCTTGAGTATTAAGCACTTCCAATAAGAATATTGTATCTGAAAGAGTAATTTTTTCAAGGAATTACCTAAGCAACCTATCTAAAAATGTAGTTATAATTTACTAGGTTTATCCAAATAATATACATTTTTTAACATAATATTATCTAGTTATTTAATTCCATTTAAAAAAAAAAAAACCTAAAAAATAATAATCTTTTTTGAATTCTAGTCATTATAGTGCTAATTTCAATTTAAGTGCCATAAAATATATAAGGAATCTTTTCTAATTTGTTCTAATGAAACGTACAATTTTCGTATTTAATGTGTTTTTATAATAGTCAGTATCATTTTCAATGATCGTAAATACGCAAAACTATATATATATTTACTACAAACCACAATACCACTAACTAAAGAAAATTATTGTAGAAAAATTTCCGTGTAATAAAAGTATTTTAAAAAGGTTCTTTTACTATAGACAAAAATTCGATAATTTATTAAAATCAAAAAAAATAATAATAATGAAATAGCAACAAACAATTATTATAATAATAAATTTTATTATTATTATTATTTATTTATTTAATTCCTATTTATCGATTTGTTTTTCATTGCTTTGTTAGAATTTCACTTAATAATTTTTATTATTATTATTTTTTTTTTTTTTGTTAATAACGAAATACACATAAACAGAATAATGTACGATTATTTAGCAGAAAATAAATTTTTATTTATTTTGTTTACCAAACTAATAACAATAATAATTATAAAAACTTTAATTTGATGGAAAAAAAATGTTTTTTTTTTTTACTTTCTGAAATAAAAGGAAATTAAAAAAAATAAAAACTCTACATAAATGATGTAAAGAGTGATGAATAATAATAATAACAATAATTTAAAATAAAAATTTCAATAAATATTTAAGCATATTCACAGTGGCGTAGGTAATTAATGAAGATTTTTCTTCTGCAATCGCTGCAATCAGAAGTTCATGCATGCTAAAAGTGTTGAATTAAGTTTTAATATCGTTCGAATTGTTTGAAGATCATCAATATTTATAATAAACAAACACTATAGATCGTACGATCGAAATATAACAAATTCTTAAAGGAAGTAGATTATTTAATAAAACGTTTTGTTAAAAATTTAACGTAACTTAAAGCTTGATAGCAAATACTTTAATAAGCTTTTCTATATAAATTATCTCTCGTAGCACATCTGCATTAAAATGATTATTTTGAGTATTTGTTTGGTATTAAAAATGATTGTCATTGTTGGTGATCGACGATGATCGTCAACAATTAATTGTAATTTTTATAAAATTTGCTTTTAAAATTCTCGCCTTACTATAAACAATAATCTTTATTCAAAGTTTGTTATATTAATAATCTACGTCGCTGCGATTAAAATTTAGTAGAAAAAACAAAATTCGATAAATTTAATTTTAAGTACTTGAAAAATACTTGTGTTTGTCTGTTCGTATGTACATATAAAAGTATAATAAGTAATATATAAAGTTAAATAATAATAATACTATCCAACATTTTTAATAAATGAATAATTATAATTATTAAAAATAATAATAATAAAACAATTTGATTAGATAAATTTGTGTATCTTAAAACGAAAACTAATCGACCAAAGAGCAGATTTATCTTTAAAAAAAGAATCGAATAATCAAATTGCTTCATCGTATATCCGTCTATCGCGTATAATACATATTTTATTTATTATAATTGAATAGAAGATTATTCAAGTTTGTATTTGTCTTATTTAAATATTCATTGTAATAATAATAATAATATTTTTCTTATAATGTTTTCAAGTGTTGAGATTAATTGTTAAGGTGCCAACGATTACTGTATGAACGATTATTTCACTAGTAAAGTGTTATCAATTTATGTAAATAATGTTAATGATAAATTATGTTTTCTACATATAAATAGTCTAGAAGGATCATATCTATTGAATTTTATAAATAAAGTCATCAAAAATAATTCTAAAAATTCTAATTTTAATTGTATTTATGTGTTGATAATCGATACAATTCGAGACAATTTACAGTGATGTATTTATATAATTTTTTTGCATTATAAACCTAGATCAGTGATCGCCGATGTTAAAAGCTTATCAAATACTTTTAAATTACCAAGCGGACTACATTATTCTTTCAATAAGAAATTATAGTGTTAGTTAAATCTGTAGAAATCTTTTAGTAACTGATAATTTTGTTCTGATTAACCAGTGATCATTGATCTTTACGATCATTGCTAAAGATCACTTGTATTTATAATATTACAATTACCATTTGTTGTTTGTTAAATGATCACTGATCAGACTCGTTTTGATTTAAATTAAATTCTAATTGTGATCAGAATTTTTTAAATAAGTATTTAAAACTTGATCGCAGATTTCTTTAGGTTGTTATCTCCTCAGATAATTTTTCTAATGTATTATAGATACTTATTATTATGGGAATTCTTAACTAACACAAAATATATCTAAACTAGTTTATTTAAAATGATCTTTTCGCTTAATCACAATCATTTTTTATCCGATCTCTTTTCAATATTAATTATTAAACTCTTACACCTTGAACGGCTCGAGGATGACTTTACTTGTCTAGTAAATCTCGATTAATTAAATACAATTTATATTTTCTGCTTAATAAATATAATTTTAATTTAATTTTGGCATAATTATTGTACACGTTCCGCTATCATTGCCTAATTTTGCATGATTAAAATAATCAAATTTCACCCAAAAAACTAATAAAATTAAACAAAAAAATAAAAACAATTAAACTTAATTAAGAATAAAATCAATTTATTCATTTAATGTTTTTTTATTACCATATTTACATCAATAAAAAAAGTAATTATAAAATTACTTTAATTTATGAATAAGTTTAAGATAAAAAACATTATTAATTAATTAATTAACAAGGAGTTAAAAAGATAATTATAATAATAATAATAATAATAATTATAATGATGATAATTACAATTATAATTAAAATATAATAATAGTTTTGTTTTTATTAAAATGATAACGATCGTGTTCATCATTTTCTTTTTTTCTTGTATAAAATTTTAATTAATTATTTTTAAAACGTTGGCTAACAGCACTAGACAGATATAAATATACTTTACTTAATTTATATAATTTTTAGTTTTTTACAATTATTAATTAAATGAAATAAAAACATTTTTTTTGTTTTTGTTATTAGTTAATTTTAACATAAATAATTAATTAATTATAGTATTTTCTATGTTATTCTACTTCTTCTTCTTCTTCGTCTATTCTTTCTTAACGAAATTTAACAAATTTAAATTAATTAAAATTATTATTTTAGATTAAACAAATAATATAGCCGAATACACCAAAAATCTGACAGAAGAATATAAAAACCAGCACAAACTTATCAAATTTACCTCATTTTTCATTAAAAAATTCACAAAATAATTACTAAATAAATAAATTAAACGATAATGAAGTAATTAATCAAATTAATTAATTAGAATTAATTATAATTTATAATAAGAAGTAGAAGAGATGCTACATCATCTTAATATGAATATGAATCGATTTAAAAAACGTGAACGAACCCAAAATTGGGCTTACGAGGAGAAACGTTTTTTATTAGAATTGTGCCGTAAAGATATGAAAATAATTGAGAATAAACGTTTAGATAGTGCACTGACAGCGTTAAAAAATCGTGCATGGAAAATTATCCATCAACAGTTTGTCTCAACATTTGGTACCGATCGAAGCTGTAATCGTTTAAAGGAACAATGGCGTAGAATGAAAGGTTTGTATTTTTTGTTTATTATTCTCTTACTCCTTGGAACTAACTAAAACATTTTATTTTCTTATCATTAATAAAAAGCATGTACTCGGGCAGAAATAATTGATTATCAACATCGGGTATCCCGTTATGGACAAGAAGTGGCCGATCGTAAACGTCCAAATCCATTCACATTGGAAATATGGGAATTTATGCAGGAGGCTAAACGTGCGTGTAAAAATGAAGCAATGGATGATGTTGATTATTCAAAAATGCAATTATCATTGGAACAAAATTTACCAAATGGTCTTGTTGTCGACGAAGATGACGATGATGATATGTGGTAAGCTTTAACCGCCAGTTATTTTTCTATTTCGTTAATATAGAAATAAAATTATAATTTTTTAATTACTTTTTTAAAGGGAAAAACAATCACAAAATATCTGCGAAGTACAAATAAAAGAGGAATCAACAGATGAGGAACGTATGAATGATCTTGACTTTCATAATACACTAGAGAATCTAAAGCATAATAATAATAATTCATTATTAACAAATTCAAATAAACGAATTAAATTAATTCCGCTAAATGGTGGCTATAATAATTGTAATAATAATAATAATTCTGGACAACAGGCATCCTCAAGTGCATTAAATTTTAATCTATCCGATAATGATCAACCGTCACTCTCTATAAACAATGTAATGGCAACATTAGACACATTAAATATATTAAAAAATCAAATAAATCATACATCGACAATGGTGTCCACATCACCAACCACCGGTACAACAACGACCACATCAACAACCGGTACAACAACAACGGCCCCATCATTTACGAACGGCCGAAAAGAGCATAATCGTTTTATTTATAATAAAAATATACAAAATGGTTATAATAAAGAGGAGAATTTTAATCAAACAAGAATCGATCAATTAATCGATATGCAGGTGCGGGAACATTTACTCCGGATGGAATTATTAAAAGTGCAATTAGAAACGGCAAAATTACATCGTGACACAGCGGAAATAAATAAGAATTTATTATTAAAGAAAATATGTCCATCCAATGATGATATTGGCTAGTGGAATTTTATCTCATTTTATAATTACTTTTATCACATTCCATTTGTTTATTATAAAATTATTTTTTAAGATTTTTTTTTCTTATTATGTTCTTGCCAAGTACTTTAATAGTATTTTAATTAATGCGGGTAAATTTTATTTTTTTTAAAATGTTAAGAATAGTTTGTTTATTTGTTTTTGTAATTTTTAATATTAATTAATTAATTTATAAATAATTAAGTGATTTTACAGTTGTTGTGTTTTTTTAATATATTTTTTTTTTTAATTTTTATTTAATTAATTATAAGAATGAAAGTAAATATAGAAGATTTTTAATAAAAAAATATTTTTTTTAATTGAGTAAATATGATATAAAAATGTTGAATTGAGTTTTTAATTAAATTATTCAGGATAATTATAGGGAAAGGGTGATGTGTTAAAATCGAACTGGAATTGTTACATTTTTATATGATTTTTGGTTGGATTTTTAGTAATAAATTCATCATTAAAGGACAATTTAATCCATAAACTAAATGAATAGCAATTAAAATACCATTAACAAGAATGGTACAACATTAAAGTGCCCTTTCGAATCAACGCAACGAATCAAACACTTTAAGTTTCGCTTTTTTGATGACATCAATGATTTTACAGCTTTGTTTTAATAAAAAATCCCGTGTTGTTCAGTTATTTATCATATTTAGACCATTATTTTTAAGTTTATCCTATGAGTTAATCATGTTCTAAAGTTTTCCAAAGGGTTCTTGTTGGAACACTAAGATAACAAAGAATTTAAACAATATTTAGATATTAGAATATAAAGTTCTGTCTTAATTTTTGCATTTTTATCAAATTTTGAGGTAAAATGAATAAATTGGTATCCTATATGTTGGATTAAAAGTAATTACTTACGTCAGCATCTTTCTGTGTTGGGAAAACTACTACCTGAAATAGTTTTTGTCACTTTTTACTCAATTTTAATTATTTAAACTCGAAATAGTTTCGTATTTATGCTTTTTTAAAACTATTTACATAAAAACAACAAAAAATATAGATGACTTTTAAGCTTACAAAACTAATTTAACACATTTTTCACTATTAAAAATATTTAATTAATTTGCTATTAATTTTTAAAATTATTTTTGCGGAATAATTAGTTACTTTTTTTTCTTAAAGATGTCACGGCACGATGCACTCTTAAGCAAACACAAAAATCAATAAAAAGTAAACAAAATAAAACTATATTTCTATCTCATTTTATCTTTATCAATACTAAGTATAGTGCGTATTCATTCTATCATTAAACTTGAAAATAAATAAAAACAAACGACAGTCACTTTCTTTTTGGATTCTTTGGCATCTTGGCAATTGAAAATTCATTTCTCTAAAGAAAACGAAAAATTTATTTATAAAAAGAAAAGAAAATTTTCGTAAAATTAATTTTTTTAATTTTTTAACTTAAATCAAAATTAATTAATCAACTAAATTATTAAAATAAAAAATGTTTACATTAGCACGAAAATCGACAAAACTTTATCCATCTTGTTACAGGTAAAATAATTATTTTTCTTTTAATTTTCTCTTAAACATATTTACAGGGTGTATAACCTCTAATTTAATCTATTTTTAAACATTTGCGTTGTATTCTTTATATTACGTAATATTTAATTAAGAAAATGATTAAAATTGACTTTAATTGCAGTTTTGTAGCGATGTCTTCCCAAGGTTCAATAAAAGACGCCGGTGGCAGCTTTGCTAAAATGCAAGTAGCACGTGAGGAGGAATATTTTTATAAAAAAGTAATTATTGTGATTTTTTTATTGATTAATAATATTTCTATTAATATCTTTACTTTCTTTTTATATAGTCAAAGGAACAATTAAACAAACTTAAGGACAAACAAATCGATAATAAAGAATATCATAAGCAACAGATTCAATTGCACGAGGAGCAAATTAAGCGTCATCGCGATTACCTAAAAGGTCATAAATCCAGTTAAATTACAGAAAATAAATTTTCTGTATTCTTTGTAAAATGCAAAATAGACAATATATTATGGATCATTTTTTTTTATAAAAACTTTTTGTTTGCTTAATTAATTGTCACACAAATAAAACAAAGAATTACAGATGTAGAAGCATTACATAAATATAAATTACACGCAAAAAACACAGTAAAACAGAATCTTGTTCTCCTCTTTCTATTTAAAACGAACACATGCTGCGAACGCTATCTAGTTTGGATATTTTTACAAAGGAAAATTAATTGTTCTTTAAAAAGCTACACTATTTCCCGATGCTATTAATCTTATCAATGCAGAATACAAAATAACTTTTGGTATACTTAAGCAAAGATTGTTCCAAAACTACTTTTTAGGTTAAATATTGCATTACAGTTTGTTTAAGCATTTGTTAAAAAAGATGTGAAAATACTATTTTGGCAAGAATGGATATGATTTGGACATCAGGCAGAAAAACAAAACTTTTTGGAAATATTAAAATGTATGCATTTAGTTATTTTTAATAAAAATGATTTAATTTTTAATTGAATTTATTTTTTAGATCCATTATCCAGTACTGCCATGATGAAAAAACAATTTGAATTGGACACACCTAGCACTAATTAATAGCAGGAAGTTAGTATATAAATATAATATTTAACTATTTTTATTATGTTCAAAAAAATTTGTCAAAAATTTGGCAAAAATTATGCAAATTAAAAAAAAATCAAAATAAATCTTAAATGTTTTTTATGATTAGACCAAGTAAAAAAGATAGTAAATTTTCCGGCGTTATTTAAATGAATTACTAAATACATACTTATTTGTATGTTTGGTTATGTGTTAATGTCATACTACGTAACTTTACGTAAGCCAAATGTTCCTACGTTTATAATAACGTAACTGAGTATCCCAAAAGTTGTTACGTGGATACCAACATCTATATCGACATTTCGTACCAAATAACGCGCGTTAACTGGTGGCATAGTGCATACTCTTTCTGTCATTATCATTATTAATTTTATAAATTATTAAACTTGAAAATAAATAAAAACAACGCATCACTTTCATTTTGGTTCTTAAGCAAATTACAATTGAAAATTCAATTTAAAGAAAATAGAAAATAAATAAAGTTATATTAAAACGAAATTAATAAATCAAGTAAATAATCAAATTATATTTATACAATTTAAACATGTTTGCAATTGCACGTACAACGAGAAAACTTTATCCATCTTGTTACAGGTAAGAGTAATTTATTTTTCTTCTATTTTTGTCTAAAAGAAATTTACCGAATGTTTTTGTTATTTAACCTCTATAATTTAATCTATTTCACAATAAATTCGTCGTGTTGTTTTTATTACGTAATTTTAAATAAAGAAAATAATATATCTAATTGGTTTTTATTGCAGTTTCGCAGCGATGTCTTCCCAAGGTTCCATCAAAGAAGCAGGTGGTAGCTTTGCTAAAATGCAGGTAGCTCACGAGGAGGAATATTTTTATAAAAAGGTAATTATAATTTTTTTGATTAATAATTTCACTTATTATTAATGTATATATTTGCTTTCTTTTTTATTTAGTCAAAGGAACAACTTCACCAACTTAAGGAACAACAAATCGATAGGAATGAATATCATAAGTTACAGATTGAATTGCATGAGGCGGAAATCAAACGTCATCGTGACTATTTAAAAGCTCATAAAGCATCATCAAGTTAATTAAAAGAAATAATTTATTCTGTATTCTTTGTAAAATGCATTTAGATTGTGGCGTTTCTTTTTAAGTAGCTGCATAATTAGACAATATATGCATTATTTTTTTGTAATAAATATTTTACTTGTTCAATAAATTGTCACGCAAATAAAACAAAGTATTACAGATGCATTTGAATTGTTAATAAATATATATTTTATAGTGATAAATGGATTATTTTTTTTATTTTGTTTTTCTATTGATAAGAAATTAATTAATCTTATGAATGTGTAAAATACAGTTTTAAAAACATATTACATAAGTACCAAAAAAACAGGAAAAAATTTTCCATTAATATTATTATTTTTATTATTTCGCAATAGATGGCAGTAATGCGTGATGTTGTTTATTTTTTGATCTACTATGTTGGTACCATTGTTGTAAAAATGATTTATTTTTTCTCCTACAAAACAAGCATTTATTTTGACTTCGGTGGTATTTATGTTTCAGAAAAATAAAAAAACAAAAATACATGTAACAAAAATAAAATAAAATAACATAGAAATATTTTTATTTTTCTTCTATTTTTTTTGTTGTTTTTTTTTTTCTTCAATAAAACTCAAAAAGTCTCCATTGATCATTGAATGAAGTACTCCCTATTAGTACATACCATTCAGAAAAGAAAAAAAAGCTAAATAATTAAAGAGAATAATATTAATTTAAACCGAAAAAATAGAATAAAATAATTGTTTGTATTATTTCTTTTTTTTTTGGTGTCTATTTATTGTTTACTTGTTTCTGTGTATTAAAGAATTAATTTAATTAATAAAATTTAATAGAAAAATAATTTGTGTGGATATAAAATAAAATAAATTTGTTTCTGTTTTTGTTTTCTGTGGATTTTATTATTATTTTTTTTTTTTGTTATTTTCCCCACGCGAAATAAGTAATAAAATTAATTTTTATTATTTATTTATTTAATTCCATTTTAATTAATTTAATAATAAATCCGTATGTTGCGATATTATTTTTTTTGTGTAATAAAAATTAATTAAAGTGTCCTGTTGTGTGTCTGTGAAAAGTAAATAATAAATATTTACAACTACATATACGTGTGTACACGACACCAATTGCATATTTATTTATTTATTTAAAATAAAAATAAAGCATAAATAGTGTGTTTTTACCTGAAAAATTAGTGTTTTGTGTTGATAAAAATTTAAAAAAAAAAAAAAATTAATAAATATAATTTATTAGCTTTTTTTTTTTTTGTTTTTTAATTTAATTAAATTTATAATTGTGTAGAGTTTTTTTTTATGTTTTTTAAATAATTTTTCTTTTCTTATTTGTTTTTTTAGTTGAGTTTTCTTTTGATTTTTCTTTAAATCTGTGAAAAATAAAGTTCTGTTTTGTTTTGGTTTCGTTTTTGTTTTTTTTTTTTTTTTATTGGATGTTCTGTTTATGCACATAGAGCAATTAGCAGCAGCAACAATAATAATAAATACATCTGTAAAAAAACAATTAATTAAATTTTTTTTTATTAATTAATTTAATTTTTTATATTTCAATAAAAGAAAGAAAAGTGAAAACAAAAAAAAAATTTAATAATAAAAATACAAAAATGAATTATAGAAGGATACACATATCTTCAATATTGCTAGCATGTTTTATGCTAGCAACACTGTTGTCTGTATCAACAGCTACAGAACAGGTAAAGCAAGACAATTTAATATTTATTTTTTTTATTATTATTATTATTATTATTTGTGTAAAAGCTTAATGGAAACATAAAAAAAATAAAAATGAAAAGAAAAACATTTAAAGCGCATTGAGAGAATGTTTTTTTTCTAGGAAAAAAAAATCGTTGGTTTTATTTTTTTGTATGAAACCACGGTGCAAAAATGTGTGTGCTTTGTTTTTGTTTTCCATGAAAGTTAATTAATTAAAATGAAAAAAAAAATCATTCTAATTTGGGTGGGTGGTCGTTGTTGATGTTTCTTTAATTTTTATTTTCTTATAAACAACTTGAGACTATTTATTAATTTATTTTCTTTGAAAAAAAAAAAAATCAAAAACAACAACAATACAAGAGAAAATTTTTTGTTTTTTTGAGCATGTGTTTTTTTTTTTGTTATGTGTGTTTGTGTGGTTTAATTATTTTTTTTTAATGGATGATTTTTATTTTTCATCATTAATAAGATTATGACTGCTGTTTGCCTTGTGTGCGTGTGAAATGCGGTTAAACGTAAAAAAAAACAACAATAAAGGCAATGATACTGTAATTAAAGAAATAAAAGAAAATTTAAAAATCATAATAAGCAGTTGCGTTGCGACTAAGTTTAAAAATTCTTTAAAAAGAAAAAATACATCTATTTTTCCGTAACAGTATTTGTGTATTTGTTATTTTATTAATTTCCATTAGTATGTGTTGCTCTTTTCCTAATCCTCTATCCAGTTTATTTATTTAAGAAAACTGCGTGCGTGATATATTTAACAGGAAATGGATTAAATATTTTATTCATATTTTGTTATCTTGTCTCTTATTATTTATATATTTTTAACATAAAAGCATTACTTAGCATACTTTTCCTTAATACATACTAATACTTTGAAAATTTAAAAAGAAAATAATAACACTACGCAGTTAAAGCATGCATTGAAAAATCATACATGTGTGCGTATTTAAAAAAAAATACTTTTTCATTATTACAAAGTGCGATGTAGTCAGTTTGTCCAGACTAGACAATACGTGTTAAATTTTTAAGAATTATCACGCACACATTAATTTTTTTTTTTTTTAAGAGAAAAGTTTTTTTATTTAATGAATTTTACCGAATTCTCAATACTAACGCATACATTGATAATAATAAAACAAAAAAAAAAAATTGTAATAAAATAAATATTTTGTAGGGCATTTTGTTTTGTAATAATATTAGTGTGAATCTGTTGTATCTGCCCGTCATCAGTAATTTTTATTATTTTTGACTTTGAAATTACTTAAAAAATAAAGTAACAATTAAATAATATATTGTTTTTAATTAAAATTTTTATAAATAAAATAAATGAAGTGTTTCTCTATTGTCTTTATATTGCTGGTAAAACCGAATATAGAGTGACAGGCACACAAGTGTCACTTTGCTATGTTTGTTTGTTTTCTATATAAGAAGCAAGAAGAGACATTGTAATTGCGCTGTCAAAAATATATATAATAAATTGGGTGGCTGGGGTGGTGGTTTATATATCATATTTTTGGATTAATTTTTTTTTTTGATTGATAAAATATAAAATAAATAAAATGTTTTTTAATAGTACTTCAGAACCATTTTAAGTTAATTTTTTCTAACTAAAATATATAGATTTTTAATTTTAATTCAAGTGATTAATTATTTTATTTTTATTAATGAATAAACTCTCTGATTCATTGATAAAAAATAAAGAGAAAAATAAAATGTATTTAATTATGTTTAAAAATAATTATTATGTGGTTTTTATTATTTATTATTCTTTTATTATTAAATAAATGTGTCATGTGTTGTCGGGGAAGGGAAAGATTTAATTTTTATATTTTATTTTCTTTAAGATTCTTTTCAGGGTTTTAAACCGATAAAAAATAACTGTGTGGGTAGGTGGTTTTATATGACCTGTTTAAATTGTTGATAAGTTTTTAATAGATTTCTAGTGTCTATTGGAAACGATTACGGATTTGAAAACGGTTCAGTTTAATTGTGTCTTGACACAGCTACATTTAGATGATGTGATATTTCACATTTTATTAAATTCTGCAACTATCGACTACCTTGAAATGCTATGCAGTATTATAGCATGATTAGAAGATATAAAGAAGAATCAGGAGATGAAAAAACTATACTCTTAGAAAACGATACGAATCAATTAGCTTTCAATGTACCTTTATGCTTTTTATTTATTTATTTTTAGATCGGACCGATTATTATTATTATTATTATTATTATTGTAAAATTTGGTATTTATAAACGAAAATAACTTAATACATGGATTTATTGTCCAATGTGACCGCTGGGAATTTTAAAATATTACGGTTATAAGTTATAACGGGCTTATATAGAAATAATATGTTAAGGACACAGAGACCAATTTTAAAACGTATAGTAATTGCTTCTTGATTTAAAGACTATATCGAGCTATAACCCCACTAATGCGAATTGATCAATTAACTGAACATAACAGCACAGCATATTTTTTATTATTTTAATTTTAGATTAAAAGGAAAAGTCTATTTTGTTAGATCTTTAATTTTGAGTAAATTTTTAACGATTATGACATAATGAATTGCATGATTACAAACCGGTTTAATAAAAAATCTTGACACCAAGCTATATCATGTAATAAAATTATTTTTCACGCTGTAAATACTTTAATTAACATAAATATTACAATTTATATGATTAATAATTATGATAAAAAAAACTATGTATGTGACTTATTATGTTTAAGACGAAAAGAAATATATTCTAAAATTTCTGAATCATTAGAAATCATAGAAATAATAAAAACATAATTTATGTTGCTTTTAAGTTTATTTTACTTTGTGTGTGGGTATAAGAATTTTTCGGTTGGCTATCACTATATGGATGGCGACGTGTTTGGGTTTGTCGGAAATTAAAAATAATAATAATAATTTCTGTAAGGTTTTTTGTGTACAAAGTATTTCCGGTTCTCTCTAAATAAATGTTGAAATTATTTAATTTTTCTATAATGGATTAAAATTTTTATTTTAATCAATAAACCGTTATTATTTTTATTGTATTATTAATCTGTTTATGTTTAGTTTTTATGAATCACTCTTTGTTTTATTAATTAAATTTATTTGAATTTATACATTGTGATTAATTTACAAAAAAGAAAAAAAAATAAAATCGTTTAGAATGATGCCTGTCTGCACATACATATGTACTGTTTTTTTTTTTGTTTATAAAAAGAAATTAACTCATTTTAAGTCAAGATGTTTTGACTTAAATTGTTTAAGGCAATGATATTGGTTGTACTTAATGCGAAAACACTGTTTTTTTTTCTTAAATGCTTTATGGCTAATACAAACGCAAACGGTTTTGTATTTTATGCTTTTTTTTTAGTGAATTACGCCATCACCCATACATTTGTTTATTATTCATAAAGTCAAAGTCATTACATAGTTTTATGATTAAAAAAAAACCAAAACAATTCCGCTAACTTTGTTGCAAGAAAAAGAAAACATAATATGCCGAAATTGCGAATATATTCTTTTTCTTTTGTGTATTTTGTAGAGAATTATCATGTGACGCTTTTTATTTGCTGTTTCTCTTTGTTTTTATTTTGCAAGCAAAAAATGGGTTTTTTTTTTATACAAGTTCAGGGTAAGATTCCCTTGATAAAACGATTTTTCTTTTTATTATTATTTTTCCTATTTGATCAGAAAATTATTGACAGAAAATCATTCTTTATTCTTTGGCGATTTAAAGAGAAATCTTCAATATTTATTTTTTACTCTTTGCTTTAGTTGAAATTTTTTTTTTGGTTTTTAACAGATCTCTTGGTGATTTATAAAGCATTTTTTATTATTTTTTTTAAATATTTCATTCTGGGATATGAGTAGATTTTTTAAACGTTTTTAACTTTACTCGGATATCATTAATTTGGAAATTGGGCTCCATAAAGAGAATTCTGTTTTTTTTTCTTGTGTTTTAAAATTTGATTTCTTTAGCAATAATTTGTTGGTGATTTTTAATTTATAAAAAACTTAAAATAAAATGACATAGGTTTAAATTCTCTTAATTATCTTGTAAGCTGTAGTTTTGTTTGTATTTTGTTACTGTAAGGACATTCAATGTTAATCAAATCACTTTGCAATGCATAAAATTTTCAATATAGACAATTTTATAGAACAAAATACTTTTTAAACTGATCCCCTTAATCAATAAACATGGCTTGTCCTGGATTTTACTTGTGTTTCCTTCCTTCATTTTTATGCTAAGGGAATGTTCAGTTGTAAAGTGAAGGGAAATATAGAAAACAAGCAAAAAAAAAAAACTAGTTGAAGAAGAATAAATATTATAGATTGGCGTGTGGGTGTATAATAGCTGGTACAGTAAATAGATATTTGCCTCTGTTACATCTGCAAATAAAATAAAAATTCAAGACGTATAAAATAAAAGGGAAGAAATTGTAAGAAATGAATAAAAGAAATAAAAGAAAAATTATTCCTTATGGAATTACATAGAAATCTAAATTTATTCTTGTATGTACAATCGGAAATATTAAAGTTGCATCAAAAAGAGAATTAAATTTTTGTGTTTTGTGTAACACATCATACACCGCCAAACCGCGATAACAGTGTAAAATGTTTATATAAAAGAAAAGAAGAAAAATTTAAATCGTGAATTTTGTTGGTGTCTTTTTTTTTTTTCTTTGATTAAAGTTGTATTTTGGTGTGTACTAAGCGGGCGTGTGTACTCACTCAAACCGCTACAATTATGTAAATTGAAAAGTTTTTGTTTTTTTCTTTTCATTGGTGACGATTTTTTTTTTGATTTTTTATTTTACAATTAATAAGCAGAAAATCTATTGGTTTTTGGTAAATATTATTTTTATAAAAGTGTTTACGTATTAAATGGTATTTAAAATGGAATTTTAATAATTTTAATTCAAAAAGAGAAAATGCAAAAAAAAAATATAAAATTTATAAATATGCAAACAACAAAAAAATTGTCAGCACAACCGTTTACAGTGTGTTTTGCCAAATAAACCGCAGAACAAAGTATTTTAAATAAAAAATAAATAAATCGGATAGAAAAATATAATTATTTTAACTAGATTAGTCTATTTGTCTGTAGTCAGTTGCAGCAGCAGCAGCAGTAGTAGAATGCATATATGAACGAAGCGAGGAAAAAACTTTTCTTTTTTTTTTTGGTTGAAAATATATTTAAGGATTTAGAAATTAATAAAATAAAAGTTTTTATCAAAAGTTTATAATATTCTTATGCAGGTGTACTGGCTTTGCATTGTTACTAGATTAAATTTTATTTTTTTTAAACTAAAATTATATAATTTGAATTTTTTTTTGTGTTTTACCATTTATTGCACAAACTGACTGGTGGTGGTAAAACTCTGATGTATGGTAAGCTTTAAAGCACTTTTAATCATTAAGGAATTTGTTATAATTGTCACAAGAGTGTAAATTCTGGTTTTATTTTTGTATTAATATTTGTTGCACATAGACGACCCGGAAACTCAGGATTACTTTTAATTATTTCTCGTAAAATTAAGAAAATTGCATAAACGGCATGTTTATTCGATTTTATTAATCTGACAAACCATAATTTCTGTTGTTTTTAGAGAGAGGAAAAGCTTTTTTTTGACAATGCAACTATACGATAATTGTTAATTTAAATTAAATTTAAAATTAAAATTTAATTTTCGTAATGGAATAATGTAGAACGCAATAAACAATATTTATTATTTATTTAAATTTTTGAATTTATAAAAATTATTTTTAAAAATATTTTTGTTCTAGATTTTAGTTTATTTAAATTTATTTTATTTTATTAATATTTAATTAGTTTAAATAATATTTATTATTATGTGATATGTTTCATCACT
The DNA here is from genome assembly GCA_963942525.1 of Ptychoptera contaminata. NCBI lineage: Eukaryota > Metazoa > Arthropoda > Insecta > Diptera > Ptychopteridae > Ptychoptera > Ptychoptera contaminata. Next base: position 27,227,428 of record OZ012638.1, read on the forward strand.
ATCTCCCTGTTTAATTATATTGTTTTTTTTTTCGTATTGCAATAATTTTTCCCTGAATAAAAAAAAATATTTATATATACATTTTTTGTTATTTTGCAAAATATTAAATTATTTTAATTAATTAATAATTGTTTTGTTTTTACTTTGTATTTTCTGCTGATTTAATTAATTATTATTATTATTTTTGTTTTGTTTTGTTATTGCGCGTGTAAAATTGCACAACAACGAACGTTGGCTGCTGTACGTTGGAAAAAAAAGGATGTTGTGAGTTGAATTTTGTTTAGCAATTTTGTTTAGCAAAATAATTTATTTTAAAATACTTTTTATTTATTTTAATTCAACATAGGAATTGGGGGTTTTTTTATTTAAAATATGCTTTAACACTATTATTGTGGAAATATATCGTTAATCATGTTAAAGTTTTGATATTTTTATAAACTTTTATATTTTTAGAATTAATGGAATTTTTGTTAAAAAAATTATTTGCAAATAAATTAACAATATATTCTGTCCGGAATTTCTATTTCTAATGTGAAAATTGGCGCTTTTGTGACTATATGCGTTATTTTACTACGAAATTCATTAAAATAACAGCATCAATGCATGTTTCTTTATTGAATTTCATTAATCGCTAAAGAGATGTTCTCAAAAATGTTAAAATAAATTAAATAAATTAAATAAATATAATCGATTTAAAAATTGTTACCTTACGACCCATGACTTGGGACTAACCAGATGTAAAAACAAAAAATAAAATTAAAGCGGAAAGATGATAAATACATTTTGCAAACATATAAAATATAAATGTTTAACAACGTTTATGCATTTTAAAAGAAAATTATTTAATTATGCTTGTCACATATGCGAATAAATTGGCGTTTTAATTAGATTAACAAGTAATTGTACTAGTAGTAGTAGTAGTAGTTGGTTGGTTGCTTACTTGCTTTTTTACTTGTTATTTATGATTAACGTTTGTTTTTTTTTTTTTAATTTATCTTTATCGTATGAGGATTTTTATCTTTAAAAAAGAGTAAAAACTTAGATAACAAAAGAATAAATAAAGTAAAAGACGATTTGCTTGCTATGTATGGTTTGTCGTTATTATTATTTTTTATTTTTTTCAAACTTAATATTGGATGATAGTGGTTGCTGCCTGCTAAATATGTATATATATATATGCTACTCTCATTATATTACTATAATAGTGTTGTTACTATAATGTTAAAGTTATTATTATTATTATTTTACGCACGTTTTCATGTTATTTTTCTGTTGTTACCATTTTAGCATTCATCTGACATTTTGTATAAATTTTATATAAAAAATAATAATAATAAAATATATATATATGTATATATATATTTATCTGGTATAAAATTACCATTAAAAGAAAATACTTTAGCAGAACGATAAAAATAGAGATAAAGAAAAATGAATGAAGTTAAACGAATAAAAAAAAAGAAGAAAATGTTATTCATAGATTAACAGGACCATATACAAAGGGTTTTATTATTTTTATTTAAAAGTTTTTAAATTCGCTGATTTAGATGTACACGCGAATTTTTTTCAAACATTAAATTTAATCAGAAAATTGCTGATTGTTTATTTTATTAGAATAATGGTTAATTTAAATAAAATGAAATGTTTTTTTTTCTTTTTTCTACAAGACGACGTATGGAAATCGATTATTTTTTGGATTAAAAAATTGAATTCATTGAGAAATAATGTACATTTTTTGTATGCATTTATGTACTTTACGATTGTAGATAATGCAATTTTCAGATAAATGAATATGTTTGCTTTTTGTAAACTCTTGCATGTTGGGAACAACCTTATAATTTTATTTTATTTGTATTTTTACCTTATCAAAGAAGTAAATATGACTTTAGTCTAGATGTTGGTAAATTTATTTTATATTTTATCGCAGATTTAATGTTAATGCATTATCTCTTATCAAAAACTTGTGTTATTTTATTCAAATATCGTGAACATTTCAGTCGAATTTAGCATTGCAATAATTCTGTTGCTAATAACAATTAATTTCTCCTACCTAAATCGTTTTTAAAATTAATATTCATTGTGTAAACGATTTATTGAATTAATTTTAATTATTTTAAATTGTTTGGGATTTTCTTTATTGTTATTAATAATAATAATAATAATTTTTATTATGTGCTAAATACGGCAGCACAACAAGACAAAGAATTTTTTTTTTTAATTATTTCATTGAATTAAATATTATTTTCATTATCTCACTTAGCAATAATATAATTGCAATAAAGAAATAATAATATTAATTATTATTATTCAGTGTAATGATTAATTTATTGTTTGCTTACGTAGAGCATTCTATATATGTTTTTTTTTGCATTAAATGTGTCACATTATCATCCGGAAATAACGCAACAATTATTCCTAATGATTGACAATTTATAAATATATTTTTCTATAAGTTTATAAGAAATAAATTAATCAAAAAGAAAAGAAATAAAATCATGTATTTGTGCTACGATTTTATTTCATCTTTTATAACACTTTGCGGACACATGCAAATAAATTTAAAGCTATAATGCCATTTTGTCCAGTCTTATTTCACTAATTAATTAACTAAGGCACACAATTATAGATAATTTAATACAAAAAAAGAAAAAATAATAATAATAGAATTTTCTGTATGTGCTGTGCTCTGCAGTAGATGCAGCAACAGCATTAACAATAGTTATTTTTGTATGCATTTACAAATTCAATTGATTTAAAAAATATTTTTGTTTATCTAGTGTTTAATGCTCGCTTGAAAAAGAGGCCAACTGGGGATTAACTACTAAAAAAAAAAGAATTTTTGCTGTTATAAATGTATTAAAAAACCATGAAAATTAATTAAAAGTGCATTCAGTGCTAATATTTGTTTAAAAATAAAATTATAATTTTTGCACAAAATGTTAAATATCGGAAGGAAATTGACAAATCATAAATAAATAAATAAATAAAAAAAAAAAAAAGAAAATTTCTGTTGGTTTATCCTTTTTTTGTTGATTTTTAGCCGTTATTTCACTAATGACAAATGTTTTTTAGTGGTGAATATTATATTTGATTCATTTACATGAGAATGTTGTTGGAAAATTTGCAATTAGCTGCCTTTTTGATTGATATTTACGGAAGTTTAATACACATTAAAGGTGTATTTTTCTATTTTATTTTGGTAGAAGAATTGCGAATTTGTGTAACTAAAATTGCAAATATTTTGACCTGTTCGATTTTTAATTAAAAATGGTTTTAGCTAGTGATGGCAGAAATAAAGAAATTTTTAGTGAATTTGGATGCTTGATGACAAGTGTTATTGGTTTTTCTATTGTAATATTGATTTTATTACTTGTATATAGACGATCTCCTTTATGCAATTATCACAAAATTTACATTTTATTTTCAATGATCCACTGTTTACGTAGTTTTTTTTTCAAGTAATGGCATTTAATTTCTTAAAATGCATTGTTGAAAACTTTAATGCGTTTAAATTTTCCGAAAATAAAGTAAATTATTCATTAAATAAACGTCATTAAATATAAAATTATCACATTTCATACATAATTTACATAATTTTACTGCAATACAATTATTATTTTATCCGTTTTTCATCATAATTTTTTGTGTACACTATTTGCTATTAACTTTATTATCATAAACCGTTGATAACATTGTCTTTAACACAATTTTAAAACATAATAATTAAGGTAAATTTAACATTAAAAAGCAAACAGTTTTAATGGTAACGACACAATATGTACAAAGTTTACCACCTTTATTGGTCTGCATTTTAAAACATTTTATTTAATTATTAATTTTAATGTTTAAAACAACTTTTTCAATGAAAATTTTACTAAAAAATTAGATAAATTAAATTTAAAAAAAAAATCGAAGAAGCATAATCTAACTTTAATATCAAGATTTTCGATTTTTGATAACAGAGGAAAAAAATTTGTTTTTGTAATAAAAATAATAAATGGAAACACGTGGATAGTTTAAAATAAAAATTAAAAATTAGATAAAATTATCTAAATAAATAATTAACTTTTTTTTATTTTTATTTTTTTGAATGTAGATTATTAATAAAATGTTATCGTGTTTTTTTCATTTTACACATATATGTATGCATACATAATTATGAATAAATCAAAGGAGGAATGATTGAAATCTAACAAAAATTATAAATTATTTTTATTATTAAATTAACTATATATATAAATACTTATAATAATAATAATTTTTCTTATGTATTTCCTATATAATTTTTCCAAAAAGAAAAAATAAACGTACATTGAATGTCACTTCCGTTAACAGCAGAAAACATAAAATGTAATAAAAATAAATACCAAGAGTAGTAACAAACAGAAAGACAAAAAATTAATAAATAAAAAAAAGTTTATTCAAAGGCGTCATTATTATTGTTTTATTAAATTTCCATAGTGTGGGTGGTGTGTTTTATAAATAAATAAATAAATATATACATACATTTTTTTTTTTTATGTAATAATCTTTTGTTGTGTTTTAATGTTGTTTGAGTGCAAAACATACTTTTTAACAATGAGTCTGTGTGTGCAGTTTATAATTATTATTACTATTAAAAAAAAAAAAAAATGTTGACAAATATTTAATCAAGAGATAAAACAAAAGAAAAACATATTAACGGCATGATATCACCCTTTTATTTTATTTTTTAAAGCTGTAGGCACGGCATAATGTTGTTTATTATTATTATTATTATTTTTATTTTTTAATATAGCGGAAATTAATTTGTATTAATAGTAATGCGCTTACAAGAACATGCTATAATTTTTAATGGTTATTTCACGATGCACTATTTTGTTGAACTTTAAAGTTAAACTTTAATTAAACATGGATAAACTAAAGCCATTAGTGAGTCTAGCCCTAATATAAGTTTAACCTTTTAGAAAATTATTAAATATATTTGCGTTAGATGCACTTTGTTTTGTATAAATTATATAGAATCAAAGAAAATTTGACTTTCTTAATATTTTTAATTGAATTGTGACTTCGTGATTGGTTAAAATGTTTTTTTTTGATTCTCAGCTAACTGTGATTGGTTAATCAAATTAATTATAGTTTTTATCCTTTAAAATTATGATGCAACAGCGTAGTGTAATGCACAGTCTTAATTAGATTAGTAATAATTTCGTATTAATAACATCGTAATCCTTTTACGTTGAATAAATTATTTCAAAAAAACCCTTTTAATAATTGCAATATTTGTTTCCTCGATTTTTTTTTCTTTTTTGTTGTTAATGAAACGGTATAATTCCTTTTCATAAAACTTCTATCGTCTAACTATCATTATGAGCGTTTTTATTTGTTAATTTCTTTTTATATTATGTGGAATTGATTTATTACAATTTTCTTTTATGCAAAAATTAATTAAATAATGGAAAAATAAATAATAAAAAAAAAACGATACTATTTTACTATTCACAATAAATCAAATTAATGAATATTATTGTGAATACCTGGCAGGTATTTCCTTGCAATAATAGATGATGCAATTAATTAATTAACTAAGTGAAAACCTTGATTTTTATTTAAATATTTTCTATTTATTTTTTTTAAATTGAAAAATATTTTTCTTTTTAATTTTATTTATAATTTTATTCTTCAATTACTTGCTTGTACTATATTTGTTATTTTTTCTTCTACGTACAATATGTATTTATAGTAGTTATATACATACAGTACAACATACATGCAGCGTACATCATGTTATTAATAAAATAAGGAAAATTGATGATAATTGTTGTTTTTTAAAATGTTTTATTTTTAGAAATGAAAATGAACTAGAAAGTGAATACGGTATTTATATTTTTGTAAATAATTTTCTTAGTTGTGTGACTTTTTTTCTCTGTTGTGCCATATAGTAGACGTTCATTGTACTTTGGCAATGAGACTAATCAAAAATGTATGTGCTCTTGAGTTTTCTATGGGAAATGATGAAACGAAAAATAAAAGAGTTTAAATTATTTTATTTTCTTTGGCAACAAAATGTATTTGTAAAATATATAATTAAAATAATTAAATTTAATTGCTGAAAACAGCAATAAGCAACATTTTTGTCCGAGTTATGCTTTATTTTTAATGGACGACTATACATTTTTTAATTTTGTAAAAATGTTTAAATATGTTATCAGTGTGATAGCTATAAGTGCACAGTCATCTTTATACTTTTAGGATGTACTGGGCGTACTTATTGGCGCAATTGTGATTTTAGAAACAAATTGCTCAGCTTATTTTTCTATATATGCATCTTTATCTTAAAAAAATATTCATTTCGATTTAAATTTAAATCAATTTGAAAAGAAACATAGAAAAAACGTTATTTATTGTGGTAGAGCTTTTGCGTGTTACATGGAATTTATTTATCCATATAGCACACACTGTAGCACCAATATATATTTTTATAACATAAACATAAATCTTAACAAAAAAAAACATTAACACTTTGTTGGTATTATTATTAGGAATTGATTAATTGATTAAAAAATCCATAACAGTTAACACACTTTATTTGTGTTTATGCATCGAAAATACCAAAAGATCTATCAGAACTTTATCTTTAAAATTCAGATTAACCAATCATAACTTTAGAAACTGCAATAAAAGTGATTCTACAATTTATTTTAACCAATCATGTTTAGAGAAACGGATAGTCAATGAAAAATTCAAAAACTATTCTGCATTTTATTACTATAAAGTTAACAAAATTCATTCCGAATTTTATAAAAATTCATTTTGAATTCTATAAAAAATCATGTTATATAGACAAAATAATTTATTAATAATAAAAAAAAATTGGTCTTAATTAAAAGCTTTATAATTAGTCCCGTATTAAAGTGCGCGGGTTGTCCATAATTTGTTTGTTTATAAAATTATATACTTTGACATGTGTGTGGTGCAAAAAAATTATAAATGTATATAAATTTAAATTCCAATTATATAAATTTATAAAAAAAAAATTTATAATAAATTTAAATGGCAAATTTAATTTGTCATTAAAAATATACAAAAACAGAAAAAAAAACATGTGGATTACCTTGAAAAAATTCATAATTTTATTTAGAAATTTTTTATATTAAATAATTTATTTATTTGTCGCTGTGTTGTTGAACGACAACGACGACGACGATGGTGATGATGTTTCTGTTAGAAATTATATGTATGAAATTTTATTAAAATTAATGAGTTGTAATGTATTATATGGAAAATTATGTGATGACATTTACTACTACACCGCGCTTTGTAATTTCCTCCATGTCGATAAAAAAGCTATTATATTTTTCACATGCGTTTAATTTTTTGAAATAAATTTTTTTTTTGTTAATTATAAATTATTATAGTTTAAAATTTAATTAATTTTACAAATAACTATATGCAAATTATTCTGGTTATAACCGTTTCGAAGCTTGCAATAACCGGTAGAAATATAGTCAGTTAAAAAATAATTTTTTTTGTTTTATAATAATGCAAATTACACAGTATAAAATATTTTTCCATTAAATTTGTATTCTGCAAAGTTTTTTCCGTAATTATGTTATAAATTAAAAAGAAAACACTCTGGAACATAAGATATTACATTTCGTTTTTCTCAGACATTTCATTTTTCCCAGTTATCACATGAATAATTTATTAATCGAAAAATTAATTTTATATTTAAAACTCTATTTTATGCTCCAAAAATATTATGTGTTTATGTTATTTTTGTTAAATTAAACATTTCATTCATTAATCAATGTTTTTATTTCGGTAGATTGTTGCTTGGTTCGTTCGGTTACTTATACTCGCTTGTCTGTTGTCTGCTATTTGTTGTTAGTCGTTGACTTAGTTATTTCGTTGTTTATTTAATTTTATAACTAAATTAAAATTTTGTTATCATAATTTTGTGTATATGTTTTTATTTTTTCTATAAAAATTTTATGCTTTAAACAAATAAAAAATAAAATAAATTAAAATATTTTTCTATATAATTTTAATGGATGGTTTTGATTATGAAAATATGCAACTGGTGTTTCACACTGCTGTTTGTGTTAATTCTCTTGTTTGTTTCACAACTACATAATAAAATTTGTTAAATTTAAATAAAATTCAATATAGCGAAGATGCTTTTAAATTAAAAAAAAATATGCTATAGTAGAGTCTCATTATTACAAATTGTTTTCTTTTTTTTTTCTCATAAAATCAATAAACTGAAACTTTGTAACAGAAAAAATGACAGAATAATCCTGGTAATTTATTGTTGGCTTAACAGAGCGCTCTTATAGATTTACCTCGAGATAAACAAGGGTGCTAAAGTATACTATCTTCACCCCTTGAATAACACTTACTGTGCCTTATATACGCGAAGCAGCATAGCAGTATTTTTTTTTATTAAATGTAATTTTTTTTTTGCGTATTTTTTTTATTAACTTCCCCATCAATATTGTATCGGAAAATAGGGAAAAGTTGTATATTTTTCTTTTTTGATAATATAAATCGTTACACCAATAAAGCAATTCATGCAAATGTAATTTTAACTTTAAAGCCAACCATATATAAATGCTTATATATAAATATATATATTCCACTTGTCGGCATTAATGAGATTTATTTATTTATTTTAACTAAAATTATTGGGATTTAGATGTAAATTTGTATAGAAAATAATATACAAAAAACGATTTTAAACTCGATAAGTTGATGTGTTTCTTCTACTCACTCTAATATATATTTATACATATATTTATATATAGAAATATATACTAAGCCTTAAATTATTGATTTTGATTTAAAATAAATGCTTAATGTATGTTATTCTTTCGACTGTATAGAGTTTAATTAATTTGTTTTGCTTATTTAAACAGTAAATATTATATATTTCTTATATAGAAAAATGTTTTCTCTGTCTTCTACCAAAACCCAACCGGATATTGTGTAAGAAAAATGTTTTTCATTTTTTGTCTTATTTAACTTCTAAAGTGTTTAAATGTTAATTTTATAAATAAAAAAACTCTATACTGCTGTTATATTTAAAAAGAAAAATAATAGTTTTTTCTTTATTTTAATCAATAAATTTATAAAAAAAAATCAATAAAATAAAAATAATTTATTTGAAATTAAGGTCATTGTACTAGAGAGACTACTTATCACCAGGTAATGTAGTGCTTTTTTCTTTGACATAATTGTAATTGAATTGTATTTAATTGATTATATTTTTTTTTTTCATTAGTTTAAATAAACTATTTATAAAAAACGAGTTTAATAATTCAGGGTTTTTAACCGATAACGATTTTATATTTTAAGTAAAATTATTTGCTTTTGTCTGGCAGAGAAATCCTTTTTATAATTATTAAGACTTATACAGAGGTTTAAAAAAATTAAAGCTGTAGATAAAATAAAAACTTTATTTACATACTTAAGCCTGTTTGTTATTTTATATTTTTAACCGTTTTTAATGCAAAAGTAAAGATTCTTAGATTTCTTAAATTTGAAAGAAAATTTTTTGATAAAGTTTTGCTGTCACAAAGGCAAGTTGTGTGAACATGCATGAAAGAAGAAGAAGAAATAGCTAAATTAGAGTATTATTTTTTTTATAAATGTGTGTAATTTCGCTAATTGATTAAATAAACATAAAACTTGTTGAAATGAAAAATACTTTGGTTGACAGTGGTAATTAGCTTCTGCAATATACATATGTCATTTAATTAGTAATTTTCTTCTTTATTATTTTTTTAATGTTCATTTTATGTGTGCTATATGTATGCTTTATGTTATTTATTCTTTTCAATCTGTTTCCCATGGAAAATATTGAAAATATTTACTCAATTCATTTTTTATTTTTTTTTTTTGTTTAAAGAATGTTTTTATCGAAGATTTTATTTATTCATCATTTTATTTTCTTCTTCTTTTGTACTCAATACAAATATGTATTAGAAATCATTGAAATAATTTTTCAATTTTCTTTAATTTTGTCATTATTTATAACGAGAAATACATATCATTTTTTTTTTATTTGTGTATGTTTTTGATGGCTATATGGTTGTGTGCACACGCGTGTATACGAAAAAAAATTTCTTTCTTTAATCAAATATAAATATTTGACTAAACGATTCATGTTTATATAAATAAAAAAATAATAACATGCGCGCTATTATAGGCGTTTTTTTGTTACTCTTTCTCTTTATGAAATTTCACATGGTATATTGTATTTGATAAATATATATTTATTTATATATGAAGGAAAAAATAAATTTAATAAAATGAAAAATCAAAAGCAGAATAATAACGTGCACTGTACGCTGTGTTTTGTCATTTTTTTTTTGGTTTTCCTTTTTGCGCGACTAAATAATTGATTGTTTTCTGCTTTGGCTTTTTGTTACAATTATTTTTTTTTGTAAATAAATTGTTAAATGGTTCTTTAATACAATTGTATATAAGTAATTATAATAATTATTTAATTTTATTTAAATAAAAGAAAACAAAAACGTTAAGAAATTTTCTATAATTAAGACTAGACGACGACGACGACGACGCCGGTGCGCCGATGTAAATTTATCTAATCAAAAATCTATGATTTAAAATTCTCATTCTTAAATAGGTTAATAGTTATCGAAAATTTTTCCTTTTTATAAACAAAAAGCAAGTTTAACCTGGATAATAAACAAATTAATTTTTACTATTTAGATTATAAAGTATTTACGTATTGCGTAATGTAAGATCAATATTCATTCCTAGTGTATGTATAAAAGGTTTATTTTTGGTAGATGATTGTTTGTGATGTGCTTTAACTAAAATAATTATTGATTGTTTATTGTTGGGCGCCCAGATAATTATAGCTTCAGGTTGATTGGTTTAGTTTTAAAAATCCATTACAAAATTTAATTATTTTATTACAAGTAGAGTTTTTTTACATTTTAATTAAATATTTAAAATAATTAATAATAAATTAGTAATTTAGTAGTTTTGAATACAATTCACAAGTGAACTTTACATCATCGTTAATCCTTAACCAGTTAAATTTTACTGACTGACGTTAAAACCATTAAATATTAATAATTTTAATACTGAAGTGCATGCTATTAGTAGTTTGTCGTTATAAATTTCATTGTATTTCTTTATAAATTTTAACACAATTGAAAATTTGACAGCGTTTTGTTGAATCACTTGTTGTTGGACTCTATGCACTTGTCAAAGATTAATCAATACAATTAACCTAGTTTTCATATGTGATTTTTAATAATAATACAAATAAAAACATTAGCTCCTATATTACACTTTATTAAAATTTAAATCTATTTATCTGTTTAAGTACTATTACTGTATTTACATTGCATGTAAGTACTTAAACTAAGCAAAGCAGTAGCATATATATTCATGTTTATTTAATTATACTAATCACTTTATTATTTTTTTAAAAATAAATTTAACAAATAATTTTTATTCAAACAGTCACTGCTGCTGCTATGTTAGGTCATAATATTATTATGTTTATTACTCTATTATATGATTTCTATTGTAAAGTTTACATAAGAAAACATAATAATAAATGTAATAAGGTAATATTAATTATAATAATAAAAATAATACTGCATTCATTTTAAACATATATTAAATATATTTATTTATTTATTTTTTTTGATACTATTTTCCAACAAGAATAATGTACAATTTTCAATTAAACCTTTTGTGTAGTCGTTGGTCGTCGCTATTATTGTCGTCGTTAGTCTAATAACATAAATGTAAAACAATAATAATGTATATAAATGTATGCTTAATGATTTTTAGTCATTTTGTTTAACAAGATTAAATATTAGAAATACTTTATCAACTATGTTGTCGTTGTCGTCCAAAAACTTTTCTCTAATTCAAAAGTCGATAGGATTAATTACAAAAGAAAGTTTCTATTTTCTTTCTTCTTTTATTTTTTTTTTTTTTTTTGTGAAAATTTCAATGAAAATTAAATACGAGATGATGTTTTATACATTTAACTCTAACAGTTTTAAAACAGTTTTTTTTATTGCTTTTAAAGCTTAACATCATGTTTAACATGAATAAAATAGAAAATTAAATAAATAAATGATAAAAGTAAAGAAATAAAAACTATTATTATTATCATTGACTAACGTTATAGTTGTTTAGGCATTATTACTTAACTTCTTCTAGTCGTTCTCGATCTTGTTGTCTGTCTGATTTGGCTTAATAAATTACTGACATGACAATGGAGAATTTTTTGTACAAGAAAAAAATATAATAGTAGGAAAATTATTTATCCTTTTTTTTGTCCACATCTTGATGACAAATTGTGTTTTACCTTTTTTACGTTTTTAACCTTTGCTCGGGCAGGTTTTTTAGTGACAAGTTTTTTTTTGTGTGCGCTTTGATTGATTGATTTTTTGGCAAAATTTAACACCGGTTTTTGGCAATTTTTCTGTTTTTTTCTAATAGAATTTATAGGAATTATAGTAAATGTTGCTTGTTCTTGTAGTTTAAATCAGACTGTTTGTTTGTTTAATCGGTGAATAAGTGGCAAAAGAAGTTAAAGTTGATTTGTGATTTTTATTCTTCCATTTTCATCCATCAGATTTTCTTAACTATTTATTTATCGATTTTTTTATTCTTGAATATTCTATTTTAACTGCTCTTAAGACAAATTTTTTTAAGGTTTTAAACCGAACATTAGCGACAATAAAGACGCATTATGGATTTGCCTTCCACGGAGGTTTTTTTTAAAAGTAAATTAAATATTTTATTTAAGATGAACATTTCATAATTTCGTTAAATCTGCGTTCTATTGGCGTAATTAATTAAACAATATTTTTATGAAACCTTTTTAGGAACATTAACACTGTTTATAAATGTTAAAGTCACAGATAATGTGCGGTTTTAATTAATATTTGCTTTAAAAGCAAAAATGGTAACCCAAACACATTTGATTTCTTTATTATTTTAGCTTTTTTTTAATTGATTATTGTGGGTGAAAAGCGAAACACATAGCATATAAGTCGCGACAAGATGTTGTTTATAAAGTGTGTCACATAATATATGGTTATTAATTTTTTAATGCTATTTAATTTTTCTTCTTTCTTTCTCTCTATATTAATATTAGGCGTTAATTTCTGATGGTGTTAAAAGCAGAGAAAGAAAAGAGAAGAAATTAATTCAAATTCAAAATTAAAAGATAAATTTTTTATTTTGTCTTCTTGTTTTACATAAATAACTATGTTGCCTTGTTTAATGATTTATGTAACATAGAAATAGTGTTTATTTATGTTTTTTTATTAAATTATTTTTAAATAATAAGTTTCTATTTTTGTGTTTTATATTTTGTTTTTAACTTAAAAAACAGATAAAACATTATGCTTCTTTTTTTTTTTTTTAAACTTTTTATGTAAATTAAATTTTATTTAATTATTTTCCATTATTATTAATAATATTTTGGTTTTTTTTATTTAATTATAAATTTATTCATTTTAAAATAATTTAAATAATTAATTTCGATGTACTTTTTATTATTATTATTATTAATTAATTGGTTTTATTTTGTTTTTTTTTTATGCTGAAATAATTTTAATGAATAATTTATTATGCAGGAAAAATTATTAAAATTTTAGAGAAATGTTTTTTTTTTATATTTTTGTAATTTTTTGAATTTTATTTATAACAATAGAAAATTGAATATTAATTGTAAATATTAAATGAAATAGGAAGAATTATTTACCATTTGATTGATTATTATTTATTTAAGTAAAAAAAAACGAACGTAAAGTACTAAGTTGTGGCTTTTTATTTGCAAAAAAACAAGGAAAAAATTACAAAAACTCGCGATCGCGACATCTCGTCTATCTTTAAGCATTAATAAATTATCTAATAACGTGTTTAACAGCACATCAACTGTATGCTATTGATTTTCCTACACAAATTTTAAATTTCATATTAAAAAAGCATAAATAATTTTCAATAATTGTGAAATTTTTTTTTCTTCTTTTTCCATTTTTTTTTTTGTTAAACTCAATAAAATTAATAATAATCGTTTAAAATCACTAGAGAAAATTAAATTTTATTTACGATAATCACCCACTCTCACCCACCTACGCCTTGTAAATTATAAAATAAATAAATTTAATAAAAATAAAAAATTAATTAATTTTTTTTTTTTTTAAATTTATTTATTGATCCAAATTAATAAAAAAAATGAAATTAAAATAAAATAGCGAAGAAACGAATGAATGAAAAAAAACAAACATTATTTTAAGTGTGTTTATGTTAATTTTATGTAAATAATATATACATATATTTTTATAAGTGTTTCAATTTTTCGCTTCGCTTTTCTTGTTTATGTTATTTAATCTCCATTCATAGGAAGTTATAATAATAATAATTAAAATACATTTGCTTTGAGAGTTTATTTTTTATAGTTTTGTTTTCATTGTGCTTTTTATTAATAAAATAATTAATAATTTTATTTTTTCACTGATTTTTTATTTCAATTCATGAAATGCCATAGTTTAACATTTTTGCACCAATATATAATCTTGTAATGAATAGTTTATTGTGGGTAGAATTAGGTACAACATTGTACAACATGTTAGGTGAGGATGATCAAGAGACTTAAAGCAATGATTTTTTTCAATTTGTAACGGTATACCGTAGTTAAATTTCTGAAATCTAGACCAAAAATTGACTAAAATTCGAGTGTTCAAAAAATTGTTACCCAAGTTACCTATTTAAATTTTGAATTTATGATTATACAAAGGTTATCGCGTCTAGTCTAGGAAAAGTTTTACAAAAACCTTTCAAAACATTACTTATAACGGAAAAAATGTCACTATTAATGTCATGCGCGAAAATTCTCTTTAATTATCAGATAAACTGTAGGTGAATTGTTTGTTTGCGAAAAATATTGTTTACAGTAAAAAAAAAAAAAAAAAACATGAATTTTTGCCGCAAAACAATATGCAAAATGTTAAAATAAATAATAATTTCGATCTTGTTTTTTTATTTAAAAAGAAAAAGAAAATCAAAAAAAATATTAAATTTAAAAGTAAAAAAAAACGCCAAGAATTTTTATTTCTTAATGGAATAAAAATAATTATTTAATTTGTTTCTCTTTCATCATTTTTAATTTTATGTTTAATTTCTTATAATAAAATCTTATGTTTATTTTTATATAATTATCCTATCGTGTTATTATTGTATGATGTACTCTGCATGAGATTTAAGTTTTTTATTTTTTTTTAACAAAAGTTTTATTTAAATAATTTTTTAACCTTAACGAAAAAAAAAAAATGATTTCAGTGTTAAAATGTTAATAAAGAGGAGGAAAATATTAAAAGTATTAAAATGTTGTCTGTTAGCGATGGTAGTAGTAAGATGATGATGATGATGCTGTTGGTTGTCGTTGTTATTGTCTGCCATTGCTATGTAGCGTTGCCGCTGTCGTTGCACCATTATTATTTCTTTTTTTTTTTTTTTTTGAATTTGGTTTGAAATAATGAAAAATAATAACTAAAAAGAAAAATATTTTTATTTGGCGGTTATATTTCTTTGATCTTTTAGCTGTTTTTGTTTTACTCTTATTTATAAACATCATCATCAACGGAGCATCAGTTTCTTATGTTTTGTAACATTTATTGTTTGTTATAATAATTTTATTTTTTTGTAAGATTTATGTTGCCTTTTCGCCTTTACTTTGGTAATGTGAACGTCGTATCGCATTGATGATTGTAGTCAACGCGGTTTTATGTTACTTTAACAGAATATATATATATATATATATATATATATATTTCTGTGTAAATATTAGTTTATCATCATCAACGTCGCGTCGCATCACATTATATTTCTTTTATTATTATTATTATTATTACGTTGTTGTATGTCGTTTATTTTTTTTTATCTAAATGCAACTTTAAAAGCATTACATTAAATAACTACAACACACCCTACAAAATGTACAAACACTGATGCATTTTCTTACAATTATTTTTCGCTGTACATTTAACAATTTGTGGTTGGTATCGTATGCTTCACGTTCTGACTGATATTAATTTGTATTTTCTTTTAACTCATCTAATGAAGATGACAATATCGCGATAACGATACAATCTTGTGCTTTTTCTCATTTCTTTACATTTAATTTAATTTACATTTTTTTTTTTTATTTATTTATGATTATTTTCTCTGTGTCGTTTTGCATTTTCATGTTGATTCTTCGGGGTTGTTGTTTGAAAAAAAAAAAAGGTTCTTTGTCACGAAGAAACCATAATGATGAACTATAACATAGTTGATGATGATGATGATCATGGTTCTTGTTGTTGGTTGCGGTTGTAACAACGAATATAGGTGA
Organism: Ptychoptera contaminata; assembly: GCA_963942525.1. Classification (NCBI taxonomy): domain Eukaryota; kingdom Metazoa; phylum Arthropoda; class Insecta; order Diptera; family Ptychopteridae; genus Ptychoptera; species Ptychoptera contaminata. Next base: position 27,243,806 of record OZ012638.1, read on the forward strand.
GAAAAGGTGTTTTTAGTTTTTACTCTGCAATGCTTAAAGCGAAATATACGTAACCAAAAAACTAATGAATATAAATTGCAAAATTTTAAACAAATTGATGTTGTTCGTCTCTTGTACACGAGTATTGTGTACATTTTTTTTTTACTATTATTATTATTATATTTTGTAAAGTAAAGACAAAATAAACATTTTAACATCTCACTATTCTCGGTTTATTTATTTTTTTTTTTTTTGGTTATGTTAATAAAACCTGGAAAAACTGTTTTCTTATTTCGTTTAGACAAGGTGGTTTTTACTTTTTCTGTTTTTGCTTATAGTTTTCTGCATAATACTATATGTGGTATGTATGTGTCATCCTCTTTGCTAAATTTATTTATAGTGTGTCATGGAATATAACAATGTTAAATTATTATTTATTTATTTTGTGTTATATATTTTTTTACTTTAACATTACATATTTTGTGAAAATAGTTACGTTTAAGCAACAAGAATAAGAAAATAACCTACGAGTAGACTTCGTACCGCACATAGATATAAGAAAAAGCAATATGAAAATGAAGATGAAATATATTAAAAGTCAAATAGATGGGTTGTTAAAGAAAGATAAAAATGTTTGCTGTTGATGTTGTTGATTATGGTTTGTGTGTGGGTGGATTTTGCAAAGTGGTGGCAATTTAGTTTGCTTTTTTTTTTTTTTCTTTGCTCTGTAATAAAAATAGTAACGCTCTCTCTACTCATCTTGTAACATTTTTATCATTTTTATTACTCTTCTTACTATTATTATTATTATCTTTTTATTTAGAAAATTGAAAAAAAAAATTATCTTTTTTTTTATTATGACATATAATTTGTGTAAATTTTCATCGTATCCGTGAATTGCACTATTTTTCATTTTTTGTTTTTTCTATTTAAACAACAATGTATGTCTTATGGATTATGTTATTGATCTTTATGGTTTTACTATTTCTGGCGACTATAATATATTATGGTGCGTGTTTTAGGTCGCTGATGTTTTTTTTTTTGTATTTAATGATTTTACTGCAGACAAATTAAGTTTTGATTTTATATTTTTGCTTGCTTAAGACAGGTTTTATAAATCTGTGAGGTAAGTCATAGTTTTTTTTTTTTTTGTAAATTGATATTTGTTTATGACGTTTATGGTTTACTGAAGTTCTTTTTTTTGTATTTAGATTAATTGAGATTATCTCAGTTTTTGCATTGTAGGTATTTTGTGCTTGAAAAACGTTTTTACATTAAAGCTTTATTAAGAAATTAATTTTGTTTCTCAACTTGGAGGTTTTTTTTTTTTTAGAATTTTACTTACCTTGAAGCAAGTTATAATGTCTTCTCGCCCACTATTGAATACAAAACGTGTCTTAGCTTCTTTTAAGCGCCTTTACTAGTACTTTAGAAATTGTTTCTATTTATTTATAGGTAATTATTTTTTAATTAATTAAACTACTTCTAAGTACCTATATTACAGCAAAAATTACTGCTTTATATTCTATGAATTGAATATTTACTTTTATTTTGTCCAAGTGTTTCAAGAGTGCTTATAAGAAAATATTGATTTTTAATGTTAAAAATATAAAATAAATGTTTTATCTTTTATTTTGAACCGATAAAAATCGAATAAATAATAAATAAAAATAATTTTATGAAAGAAAATATAAAATGAAATAATCTTTATGCTACACATTTGCATATAAACGAATTATAATCTATGTATTTTGAAATTAGCCCCAGGAAATTTGTTTTAATAATAATAATAATAATTTTATTTTATTTTTGGTTTTAACTATATATTCGTGGTGGTATGCTTTTGGTTTTATTTAAATCATATTGTAAGTAACAAGTAAATCGAAAATGTGTTGCTTATGAAGATGATGTTGCTGGTGGTGATGATGATGATGTGTGTTGGTATTTAACTATTAAAAATATATATTGTTGCTACTGTTGCTGTGGCTGCTACTGCTACTGTTACTGCTATTGATGCATTATATCATCGTATCGTCTTCATCTCTAGCAAAGCAACACCAAACAAACAAAATATATGTATATCTAACGATTATGTAGCAACAGCACGTGGATAAGTTTAACTTTTTAAACTTTTTTATTTCATATCTTTTTGACTAAAAAATAAACAAATATGATGCGGTGTAGTAATTTGGTGTGGGTTTAAAATGAAATTATTAAAATCTTGTCTATATGCTTTATGTTTTTTTTTTTTGTAAGCTCAAAAAATGATAAAAGTTTATTGTTTAGCAGCTTTTAAAGCTAATTTTGTTTATTTTTCATGCATTTTTATGATCTGAACATAATTTTTACTCCTTTTTTATGTCATAAATAATAAACATTAATGCACTGGGGAAATATTTTTAAATAAGATATAATTTTTTTTTTTGTTACCTTTGGATTTTTTAGTCTCCTAGTTATCAGCGTTGTTATTTTTTTTAGCAATTATTTTCTTCGTTGAGTTATTATGTCCTTTCACATTTTACTACTATAGTAGTTTTGTTCGTACTCTAGTCAAATATAAATTAAAAGGAAAAATCCTTCGGTAACATGGTATAGTGTTAATAAAATATTTGAAATTAGTTTTTTAAATTATATTTCTTTATAAATGCGATAGTGATAAATATCTAAATGAAGTTTTAATGTGACGTAACTTTTTTCCGCGGTTAGATTTTCCATTTCGAATAAGAAGAAAGAAGAAATTTTAAATTTGATAGTGGCTAGACGATTTTGCCAGGCTATTACACAATTTTTGTAGCTTTTATGATTCAACCGTTTTCATTTTTGCATTTTTTTAGCATTCAAATGATTTTATCAAACAAATCTTTTAAAGGATACGCATTATCTGGTTGCTTGGAAACTTTGTGGTACATGTAATTAGAATACAGTTGCTATAGATACAAACAAATCCTTGATAAGATAATAAGATATATTTAGTCAGTTTTATGCTTCTCTGTAATATTTTGTGCTTTCTTTATGTTAATGAATGTTTTTTTTTTACTGGCTGCATCAGGTGTTATCCACAACCATCAAGTCACAAAAATAACATCAGATAAAATAATTAATAAAGTTATTTGATTTTTGTGTTTTCGATTATTTTCGTATTGCAAAGATGAGAGTTTTTGCATTAAAATTTAACCAAAAATGTCACACTTTTAAAAATCTATGAATAAATAATAAAAATAATTGTCTTTTGGTTAGATCTTGTTAATTTGATATTTATTTATATTTTCAGTCATTTTCTTCCACATCTTAATTATGATAATTTATGCAAAAAGAATTTCTTTATTTTTTTTTTTTAATCTTGGTTTTGTTGCCAAATATTAACATTAATGAAATAATAATAATATTTTGTATTAAAGATTTTGCTTCATGTAATAAGAATGTGTTTAAATGTATACTGGCTATGGTGTTATTGTAGAATTATGCCTGTAGTTGCTGCTGTTACATTGTTTTTCTTTCCGCATAATATAAATAACAGACAATGTTGTTGTACGTTCGTTTGCCTCAATGATTTTTATTTTATTTTATTAAATAATTTTATGATTTATGTTTTTATTTTATTTTGTGGGTGAAACACAACTGAAAGGGTGAAACTATTTAGTAGCAATAAGTTTTTTCATTTATTATTTTTTGCCTAGTGTAGCCACCCCCGAAGCCACACACATGTATATGATGCTATATATGTTTTGTTAGTTATTACTTGGATTGTATGTTGCTTTATTATTACATAGTTTTTTTTTCTGTTTCTCTTGCCTACAATAATAAAATGTAATGTTATTCTTGCTTAACATTGCTTTACTTTACTATTTCTCAACGATGTTAATGTTGGTGAAAAGAATATTATGGAAAGAAAAAAAAAATCATACATATGCTGTGTACGGCAATGTTTTTAGATATATTGTTTAGTTACTTATGACTTTTGACCTTAATATATATATATTTCTCGATTTAATTTGATTTTTTCTATTTGTTTATTTAATTAATTTTATCCGTTATTTTTTTGCATTTATTTATGCAACTTAAGAAATTACAAAAATATTACTTTTATTTGATTGCAAATCGATTGATTTTTTTATACCAAAAACCAAAATATTGACTGATTATAAATTAATTAAAAGTGTTTTAGTTTTATGCGATTATTATGTTATTTAAGACTCATAAGATTTTGAACATAATTGGTGCTTTTAATTAGATTATAAGAGAATGTTTATGAAACTACGTTAATTATTTTACATAATTTATTGGAAACGAATATTTGGATCAACTTCTTTTGCACCTTAAAGTAGCATTAAAGCTTCATTTACACTTCATCCTTTTAAACAATTTTTTTTGATTTAAAAAGTATATTTACGTTTTTTTGTGCTTTATAATTTACCTCAAAAATAATTTTTTTAATGTCACAATTTATAACCGCAAACAAAATTAAAAAATTTGCATACATACATGAAAAAAATATGCTTCGTATTGTTTTTTGCCAATATTAAATTAAAAATTTGTATCTGTTATTTTATTTAAATTTTATTATTATTAATAATTAATAATAAAAACAATATAAAATAAATTCATTTTCATGTTTATTATGTATGAATAAAACAATTTTAATTAAATTAGTTAAAACAATATATAAATGTATCAATTTTTAAAACTATATTATAAACGGTTTGATTGACCGTGTCATTCTCTTACTGAGTATATTGTTTTTAATTTAATTTGTCAAAAAAAGAAAACTTTGAAAATAAATAATAAAGAAAATGTTTATGGTAAAGGTTATTTTTTTTTAAAACATTAAGCATTAAAAACGAGGGTGTTTTTTGCAACTTTTTTTTTTTTAGTAGAACACCAAACGACGAACTGTTTTTGTTAAAGAAAATTATTATTTTCTTGCATAAAAAACATAATAATTAAATTTTGTATATGTATACTTAAGGTGTTTAAATAAATCATTATGCTAAAATGCAATTAAGAAATAAAATAAATTTATTGCATTTACAAAGTACTAGTAAAAAATTCCTTAGTGCTTTTTAAGAGTATAATAATATTTAATTTTATCTTAATTTTATGTTTTTTTTTTGTAAAATTTAAATTAAAAGTGATGACTGCTTTTAACACACATTGAGTAATTCAATAAGACATTACATAAACTATTTAAATGTTATATATTTTTTATGCTATCTGTACTGCTGTTATAAACTGTGTATACTCAGGATAGTTTACTTGTGTTTCCGTTCATTTTTCTTTTCTTTTCTAAATATTAAAGTAGCTTTTAAATAAATGTTTACTTTGTTCTTTTCGTATATACGATACAAGAATGAATTGTTTTTTCTTTTTTGTATATACTTGTTGGTTGCTGCTTCACTGGGGTTTTTTTTTTCCATTTTCTTTTTGGTACTTTGACTTTGATATTACTTTATTAAACAAATTCTATATGCTGTTGAAATTACTATTATTATTATTATTATTATTATATTTAGAATGCTCGTTTAGTTTTCTTTTATTAAATATATTTTTGGTGCTACTTTCAGGGATGCAAAACGATTTTCTATGATAATTTTAAAACATAAATTTTGCCGGTTAGCCAAAATGAAATATAAAGTTAAATCCAGTAATATTAACTAAAGAAATATACGTAATGATTGATTAAATTCACTGTCAAATAATGTTCTATAGATTCTCGTTTCTCAAAAACATAACTACTTTTGCGAATTGTATACGTTCCTGGGACTAACGTAATTTTATGGTTAATAATTAGTTCAAGTGCTAAACAACATTTGGATCAAATTTCTTTGTTATTTGTTAGCTTATTAATTAAAAATATTTATTAAGTGATTTCCATTACTATTTTCTTGGTTCATTTCTACTGTATAAATATTTTGTATGGATTTTATCTTATACATACTTTTATTCTCTTCTGTTTGGTACTAACAAAGGACTTTTTTTTTTGCTATTTAAAATAAAAACCATATTCATAGTCTTTATATGCTAATAAAAAAAAATATGTAAATACACAACTGATCCTATATATATGTTTCTAAATAAAAATAGATTTCAGTGTATGATAATACCAGTACCCAGTAAAAGCAGAAGTAACATCAACAGCAACAGAAGCAGCATCTAGTTGTTGTTGATGTTCGTGTTGTGTTAATATATATATATATAAATATCGTAGAGTTTTTACTTTATTATATATATATTTTTTTTTTGTATTTAGGATGAATAAAAACCTTAAAAAAAATGTTAGTACAAAACACATAGCTAAACAAAACATAAAAATTCTATGTACAAAGAATGAAAAAAAAAAGTATTATTATTATTTTTATAAATTTTTTTCCTGGTTTGTGTTGTACATAGTTTTTGTTATATGTATTAAAGGTTTTTCTTTTAAGATAAATAAATAAAATAAAAATATTGTTTACACCAAACCAACCAACCATCATATGTATTTTGTTTTTTTTTTTTTTTATATTCAACATAATGCTTGCATGTAAAGAGCTGCTGGATGTATTTTAAAGATGAAAAATTCCTTCTAGTTTTTTGTGTATTTTCTCCTATTTGTATTATTTATTTAGCTTTAAACAATTTTTTTTTTACTTCTCTTATGGATAAATAAAGTAAAATGAACATATATAGAACGTTTCGGTTATTATGTGTTATTATAGATTCTATTTAGTTTATATAAAATTTTTTTTCTCTTCATCTTCTACTTTAAAATTTTTAATATTGGGTATGTACTGTGCCTGTTGCAAGCTGTGAACAAAGTAAAAATAATAAATAAACACTGAAAAAAAACGACCTTTTTATTAAAGAAATTGAAGAACTAGAGAGAAAAATAAAATAATAATAAAGGAATAAAACGAAAAATGTAAATAAATAAATACAAAAAATAGAAGGATAAAAAAAAACGATATATTAATGTTTACTGAACCCTTTGTGTATGACTGTGTTTTCCATGGAATTTTATAATTTTTTTTTTGTTGAAAGATAAATAAGGGTTTTTAGGTAATTTTCTCTCTTACCTATAATCGTTTAAGTCAGTCAGCAGTCCTATGTTCATTTAAAAATGTTTTACTAAAAGAATTTAAAATGTATTTTTATTATTCCATCGGAAAAATGTTTTTTATGCATTTTTTATAACAATATCACACCTATGGTATTATGTTTATTAATATTAATTAACTAATTTGTTTTGTTAGTTTTATGTTACATGATTTATAATTAGAAAAATCTGGATTTTAACATAGACTTGAATTGAACAGTGTAAATGCATATGGTTTATGGACAACAGATTAAAGCTTAGTATTATTTACTGTGAACTTGCTTAGATTAATGTAGCTTAAACTGGATTTTAAACGTTAGAAATGTGTCTTTACTTTTTTCTTGGAAGATTTTTCTTAAAATTTTATATAAATGTTAAATTTGGCAAGAAAGCACTTAAAGGTTAAAGAAAAATAAATCAAAAGCAAAACAATAAAAGTATACTCACTGTCAAATTATTTTTATTCACATTTTTTACTGTACAAAAGGCACCAAATTACCGGAATTAAAAATCTTTATTTTCGTTTGATAATTGACAAATGTGATTTTCTTTATTTTGTTTTTGTTTTTTAATTTATAATTTTATCCTCAGTTATAAATTATGACGGTACAATTGTTTATTATAGGATGTTTTCCTTTACCTTAACCCATTTATTTACCTGCGTTCTCACTGGCTATTCCATTTTTTTTTTTTTGTTACTTTTTCATCTTTATTATAATATATGAGTTTGTTTTTAAAGGGTTAAATCATTCCAGTGATCAAAACTTTTGACCATATTATAAACTAAAATAAAAAGAAAATACACATGCGATAATTAACATATGATGAGTAGTAAAAGTTTAACATATAATGTAGGACGAATTTATGTATTTTTTTGCGTAAAAATTTAATGTTTTTAAATAAAAGGTTTGCCGGTTATTGTTTATGTAAAACCGCTTATTATTATTCTTTTAAATTTAAATTATTTTATATTTATGTTAAGTATATAAAATTTAATAATTTCTAGAGTTTAAAAGTTTAATATTTCTGCTTATTATGTGTAAATAATTGGAAATAATAGCTTAATAGTTGTTGGTAACTTTGCTTAAACAGTATTAATGATACCTGAAAAAATGCCTACAAATAGATTTATTATTAAGGTACTAGGTTTAAGATAAATTCTCTGATAGCCTTGTATTTTTAAAAAGAAATAAACATTTTTCTAAACTCAAATTTAATTAATCATTATTACTGTTTACTGTTTTTCTTTATTGAAATATATTTTGCATATGCAATAAGAGCTTTTTCGTATTATCTTTATTTAATTTCCGCCTGAAAACCGTAAAGTATTCAACCCACAACATAACTATACTATGGTGTTCTCCTACAAAACATCTTATTTGTTCTAAAAGTGATTTTAATAAATTTAAAGTAAATTCTTTTACGAAAAGACTTAATTTGTATGATTTGACTAAAGCCACATTATTTAAGTTGTTTATCCTTTTATGTTATAACAAAGGTTTTACTAGATGTTAGTGTCGTCTCTAAACTTTTGACTCTATAGTACATATTTTTATACGTTTTCGTTAAAAAAAATATTAACAAACTTATATTTTAACAACAACAATAAAGGTTTTTCTTTATTATTTTATAAATTTTCCACAGAAAAATAAAATAAAATTATTCTTTGCGTTATCTCTGTCTCGGTCGAATAGTGTTAATAATTTTATCAAATAATAAAAATAACAACGAAAAAGCGAAAACAAAAATATTATGTTTTATTTTTCCTTCAAAAAAAAAAAAAAAATGCAAAACAATAATATTAATAATAATAATAAAAACATGAAAATGTTGTTTAAAATGTTAAATAAATAAAATATAGGGACACAAAAAGATAATCAAAAGTAACAACACACATTAATATGTCATTCAACTTTTGTAAATAATGGTTGTTGATAATGTTATTGCTGATGTTAAGGCGGCTACTGCTGGTGCTTATTTCTTCTGCACAATAATATAAAAAGAAAATCATGACATTTCAAATTAAAAACGGTTTTGTGTTTGTAATTTTTGTTGTGGAAAAAAGCTGAACTTTTCTTTTGTCGCGTTGTACTTGTTTTGCACGTTATGCACGTTTTTTAATATTTATTTTTTACCATATTAATTAATATAAAAAGGTGTGCAAGATGATATTAAACGACAAAGTTTTTTATAATTAGAAATGTTAAAGTTTTAAGGCGATTTAAAATAGATTTAATTTTTGTTGTATCTGAATTGTGGTGCAAATACCGAATTAATGTGCTTTTTTGATCGAAAGTTTCATATTTATAATAATTTTGCTTAATTATTGTTACTGACTTTTATACGATATTCGCTTTTAATTAAATGTAAATATCAGTTTTATAAATGATTATAAATTTCTGCAAAAAAACATTTAATTAAAAGAATATATTATTGTGAATTTTATTAAAATAACTTTGCTACTTACCTGACTCTTAATTAATTAGTTGGCAGATGAATATTTTGTTTAAGATATGATATTTTACCTTTCTTTACCTTACCTACTGTTTTTTCAAACTAAGAAAACGTATTATTGATAAAATTTTGGACAAAAACCACTTGAGAACCAACCACCGCTCTGCTATACAATAGCATAAGTAGTTTCCATATGAGTAAACATTTAATTTAAGTTTTTTTTTATTTCCTTTTTATTGATTTTCCACCGTTTTATGCTTTTATATTTTTTTTTTGTTTTGCCTCTTCTCCTATTGCCTGCCTTGTTGTCTATTTTTTATTCTTTATATTTATTTTGGGTTTTCCTTTTTAGCAAGAGAATCTCTTGTTGTTTTCTTTTCATTATTAGGTTTTTGCTTTTTCAAGTCATTAACTTTTGAAGCACTAACATTTTGCTTCTTTATTTTCCTGCAGGTGAATTTCTTGTCTATGTCAATACATAGTGTACGATGGTATAACATAGCTTCGTTCTCTATTTTATTGTGTTTTGCAGCAATAATAATAACAATTTTTTTTTTTTTTCTTTACTGCTTTGGGTAGAAAGGAACGATTTTTTTTTTTTACATTTAATAAAATAATTGGTTATACAAAAGTATATATGTAGATACATGTATTTTCAGTGAATTTTTTAACTCAGTTTACCTGTATATACTTTGCCTATCTATTAGGTAACTTTAATGATCATATACGGTATATATTTCGGACTATTTTTTTTTATTTAACTTCATTTATGCTATTTCTTTTAATCTGGTTCAAAAGATTTTTTTTTCTTACATCATTAAAAAAATCTTTTCTTTTCGATACACATTTTGCAGAATTTTCAAGTAAATTATTTTTATTTGTTGGTGAATTTTTTCCAGTAAATCTAATGAGAGTATAATCAATTATAAAATTATTTTTAAAGCAAAAACAAAGAAAAATTGAATTTTCTTATCAATCATCTCGATTGCACAGAGCAACTGGGTTACTTTGTTATGTAAAGTTTAATTGCTTGTTATCTTAACGTAAAGGAATTGTTATAAAATGTAAATACCGTATATAGGTAATTATTGCAGACTGCTTTTATTTTATGAGATGTCTCTTAATATTTAAAAAAATTTATAGTAGATTTTGCTTGGCTATATGTCTTGCAGCAATCTTTTGAGTCGTAAATAATTTTAAATGTTTTTAATTTTATTTACGAATTTTTATTAATAATAAATAATTATTTATTGATAAAAGCATAAATAATTTTATTATTGTTTTTATTTAATAAAATTATGTTCAGACATTAAAATATAATTAATATTTTATTTTTTAGTGTGTTATTGCAGTTGGTGGTAATCTGTTTATTTGATTAAAATTAGATAATTTTTTTTTAAATAATAATATTATTTCCTGTGTTGATTAATTTTTTATATTTTATTATTTATATTTTTTCTGTTTAATTTATTTAATTAATTTTATTGAGACAAGTTTTTTTTTTTATTATAATTTTTAGTATGATCTTGAGATGCTGTCATCATTGTTATGCAATTTAAGCATTAAAAATAAAATAATAAATTTTGCAAAATAAAATTATAATTAAAATCAAGGTTAAAATCATTATAAACTTAATAAATAAATAAAATCATAAGTATTTTATTAATTAGAAATCTTTTAATTGAAAAAAGTAGCTACTGTTGCATTAATCGGGGTCACTTTGGGCTTATCATGTTTATTATTTAAATTTATTTATTTTTTTAATAATAAAACTCAATAAATGTTTATTTAATTTTTAAACAAATTATATACTTGATCGTTAGTAATACATAATTATTGATTGATTGGCTTTTCAATAAAAGAATTATTTTTCTTCATTTTATCAATTTTTTATTCGCATGAATATTGATTGATTAACATCCCTCAATTTTTTTTTTCGTTGGTTTGTTATCATATATGGAAAAAAAGTATTATTTGCAAATAATAAAAATATATAAATAGACCGATCTATGTTATCATTATCAATAATGTATTATATTCTAAAGTATACAAATATTTTATGAAGTGCTAATAGGCTTTCCACACACATTTTTCACTCAATATTTCTTTTTCCGATTATATTCGATCACGCATAAATAAAAGAATAAGTAAGGAAAAAAAAAATAAAATAAAAAACATAACGATGCTGCGATACTACAATAGCAGCGATTTGTTAATAGCCGGAATATGCTACATATACTTTTATAATAGTAATAATAATAATAATAATAATACTGGTAGTCGTCGTGATAATAATGTTAACATTCGACAATCGATCACCGAATCGTTGTTTTTTGTGTGTGCTTTTTAGACTGCTATTCAATATCAATTTTCTTATTTTTTTCTTTAGGATGATGGTGGGTATCCCAGCCATAATCACTTATTTTATGTTTGTGTTTTGTTTTTCAGTTTTTTTTTTTTACATAAAAAATTGTATTATTATTATTATTATGTCGCGCATCAATGCAAGATTTATGGCACACGTAAAACAGTAGTGATAATAAAGTATATAGAAAATAGATGATAGCAGGCCCCCCCGTCTCGTTTAAGAACTTTATTAGGTTTGACGTAATTTTCAAGTTGTTTATTTGTCTTTTTTATTTTTTTTTTGTAATGCGTATTTTATGTGTTTATCTCGGTGTTTTTTTGTTTTTTAAATTCTTTTCCTATTTTTTATTATTAAATTTTATAATGAGATTAAGGTAGGTCTGTTTGTGTGACACATTTGTTTGATTTAAGAATTATAATTAGATAATTGGATTTGCTTTTATTTTTATTTTCCTTTGTGGTTTTGCTTTCTGTATGTGTGTTTGTGGAATGTTATGGTTTCATTAAGCATAGTTTAGGAAATATTAGTAGTCAGACTTGAGAAATAAAAGAGCTTGTACACGATTTTCCAGCACTTTCGCTATAGTATATTGCGACGATTTGGCTTATCTCACATACTTTGATATGAGTTACTGTAGTATACGATTTTATTGCAATTTTAGATAATTATTCTGAATTTTAGCGTATTGCTTACATTACGAACATTTATTATGACTCTAATTTATATAATTAAACTAGATAAAATAGCAATGGGCTAATATCATTTAATCAGGATAAATAAAGAAAATTAATTGTATTTTGTTATTTTATTTTTTTTTTTTTTAATTTAATTTTTTGCTGTGTCTTTGTATATGTAACAAATATTTATCTAGTTATTTGTTCGTCTGTTTTTATCTACTTAAAATATAATAAATCCCTTAATTTAGTTTATCAGGGTGACATATATAATGTTTGTATGCCCAATAAAAGTTTAGTTTATTTGAAATAGTTTTGAAATAATGTATAGTTATTGTGCGTTTATCTAGCAAAAAGAAAAACAAAAAAAAAAGGGTGGAAAATTATATAAACTTTGGATACATAGAAAATACAACAATAATAATAAAGTGGATAAAACCGCATTTAACACAGAAATAACCAACAACAAACATTACATATTTATTTACGCAAAAGATAAAAAATAATTTCTTTTTACGCTTCCTTTGCTCGGTTGTATTTTTTATTTTGTTTTTATTCAGTAAATATTTTCTGGTCGTTTTATATACGCATGTATGTCCAATTGTTTATTATTATTATTCAGGATATTATTGGGGGTTAATATATTCTTTATCTTTTAAATACAACATTTATGTTCTAAATAATTTACTACAGCAAAGAACAGTCATAATAAACAATTGTTGTAAAATTATTTCTAATTGACTAAGAAAATCTATTATTTGTTATGTTATGTTATGTTATGTTGAAAGAGATACACTGCTTAAGATGACAAGAGATTATTAATTTTATTTATTTGCTATAACAATTATGTTTTATTAATATTTAATGTTAAAATTACATACATAAAAGTATAGTTTATATTATATAAAACTAAAGTATTAATAGCATATTTACATTGTATTTTATCTCTTATATGTATTTAAAATTTTATGATGATAATCTTTTTTTTTTGGAACATTATATATAAGCACTTAAAATTTATATCAAATTTGATTAAAAAGATATTAGTGTTTACTCTAGACTAGATAGATGATATAATAACGAGCGATTACTTATGTATATTAAAATATTAAATAATGAATTAAATGTAATTGACATAAACATAACACAGAACATGATGATTTATGTATTTAATAGTATATATATATATGGTATTAGTAAAAGTTTATGTTGAAAATCCTTTAGGCTTAATATGTTGTGATTTATTTTATATGATAGAAAATGGATAAATTATGTAAAGTTTTTCGTTTAGAAATTCTGTAATATTTAATTATTGAAAAAACTATATATTAAAAAAAAAATAGATTTATTTACTTTGGTTGACATTATTATATTGAAATAGATAATAAAAAATTTATTATTATTATTATTAATAATAACTTCAATATGGAAATAGTGAATTTATTGAATGAAAATAGATGAATATAATATAGCAGAGAAAAAAAATCCTTATTTATGTCATCTGATAAATGTTTAATAAAAACATTTCTGTTTTTTATTTGAATTATAATAAAAATAAATTTATTGGAAAATCTAGTTGATTTGTTTTTGTTTGCCAGTTTTATTTATTTTATAGCAAAATTTAATTGTAGTTTTTGTTAGTATTTTTAAGAAAGTTTATTTTTTATTAATAATTGTTTGTTTAATGTGTAGTAATGTCTGTCTAGAGGTAAAAAAAAATAAATAATTGCTTAATATGTTTTCTTTGTTATCGTCAGTCTAACTCTGAGTAAATTGTTTTTTTTGTTTTGAACAGACAAAATCGATTAAAACACAAACAAAAAATAAAAGGATTTAAATTTTCTGCAAGAAAAAACTTTATGCCAAAATCTTATGACAAAAAAATAAGAAAAAGAAAAAATACATTTCATGGTCGATTAATTTTTATATAAATGATATGGACACATCTTATCATCATCATCATTATCTAGTTAGATATAATTATATATTTCTTAATTGAAATTAATTAAATATAATTATTAAATTAGTTGACTTTAATGCTTAATTGATGTATTTTTTTTTCTTTTCTTTCTTTTCTTACAAATTAAACTGTAATTATCTTCTTTTTATTTAATCAAGTTTTTCGGTTAAGGTTGTTAACCGTCACATTATTAGTGTTGGGATGCCATTTTTCTCTCTTTTTCAATTTAGATAGTTTTTTTTTTTTTTTGTTTTTATCAAAGTTTTTTTTAATTCATTAAGCAAAAACGTCGAAAATTCAATGTTATTTCTTTTACTTAAAAGACAGCAACATGTTACCGAACTTTAACGGAAAATTAATTTATAATTATGATAATTAGTAAAGTTATTATTATATGAAAATGTGTTAAAAGTGATGAATTGTTTATAAGTTTTTAAATAAAAAAAAAACACATTTAATTATTAATAAAATAATATCACGTACTTGTTCTCATAATTATATTCATTAAATTTTCGTATAATTGATTTTATGAAAACACAGATTTTCATATTATATATTAAAGTGATATTACAAAATAAAAAATAAATTACATAAATGCACTGATTAATATTATTATCACAAAAAAAATAAATAGAAAACATTGCAGCATATTATATTTTGAATAGAAATTTTCAATCATTTTATTTTCATGTATATATATTGATACACATTTTACATGTCATTTAATATAAAGAGATTTTGTAGATAAATTTTACTATTTATATCAGCTTTTATAGAAAATAATAATAAAAAAAAGCAACTTTGAATTCAAAAATATATGATATAAACTTTTACACTTTATATTCTGATTTTATTATGCTTGTTTTTCTTTTTTACTACTAATAAACTATCACTGATTTTGCTCTCAATGCAGTGCTTTATGTAGAAATATTTTATGATTATTTAAATTTATAACGTAAAAAATTAATGCTAGTCACTATTTGCATTTTAATTGCAATTTTAATATTGTTTTAAAGCAATGAACAAAATAATTATATTGCAACAAGCAGGTTATTATATATTTTATTTATTTTTATAGGTATTTAGAGATAAAGTAAAATTTACTTCCGTAGGTTCTTTAGTTTTTTTATTCTGATAATGAGAAACATTGTGCTTTAAGAGGAGATGTTATAGCTGAATTCATAGTCTTTTTAACACTATAAAAATTGTCGAATAAAGATATTTGATTATTCATTTTTATTATAGTTATATGTTCGCTATAAACTTTAATGAATAGTTGCTCTATAAATAATTAAAAATATTATAAAGTACGAAAAAGAATAATTTTCTATAAATTTTAGAATGTTATAATGATATAATTCAACAAACTTGTAATGCATTTATTAGCAATGTAATTGAAATTAATTGGTTTTTTTTTTTTTGTTAGTCTGTTTAAGATCCAAACAGCATTTACATACATAGTTAAATTATTGGCAATTTTTTCTGCTATATTACAAGAGTACATTAATTCCCCTGTACAGAAATTTCCTTATTAAATAAACTTCATTTCTTAGCTTAGTTTTCTTTCAAAACACAAAAAAAAAAAGAAGAAAGTTTTTTCATTGTATGAGGAATTATTTACCATTTTACCTATAAATTTTTTTTGTAAAAAATTTCCTTTTAAACTTTATTTTCTTGCTATTCTTGATAATAGATTACTTTTTATTATTGCTTTATTTCTGCTCTTCGCTTTGAAACAAAATAATGTATTAAATTGTAAGAAACATTGTCGTAAGTAAAAGTTTAATATACAATAAACACCCATATTCAATCACCCAAAGATGATAACCCAATCCAACAAGACAAAATTCATATATATCTATATAAAATTATATCTATAGTTTGTTCGTTTTTTTTATTGACAAAAAAGTAAAAAAGTTGTCGAGAAAATGGATAGCGATTGAAAGTGAACCAAACAATTCATTGGGATGGACGAATGATGACAATATCGACGAAGATAAGATCATTCTTTTTTTTTTATTGTTTTACCAAGAAAAGTCATTTATTTCTCTATTTGTTGTTATTTATTTATCTTTTTTTTTCTTCAATATAAATTTATTTATGTATATATTCCATCTATAGGTATTTGTTGTGTTGTATTTTATCCGTCAAGCAAGTACCTACTCGCCAGCACTAGATATAGTCAATATTACATTCCAATGTTACTAGGTACTGTTGTTTTTCATTTCTTTTCTTTTTTTTTGCTTGCTTGGTTGCTTGTTTAGTGTTGAAATTCTTTTCTACTTCTATATTACTTCGTATTTATTTCAGCAAGTTTCTCCTTCTTTATATGTATTATAAAGTAAAGAATGACTCAATAAACACTAAAGAAAAGTTATTTTACCATTGATGATGTTTATTTTTTTTCTCCTTTTGTTCTTATTGTTATTTTTATTCTTACTGCTGCTGCTGCTGTTGCTGTGTTTATTTCTATTTTACTCTTAATATCTATTATAGATGTATGTGCCGCTTGTACATGGTTATTGTTTTATTTTTCTTCTTAACTTTTCTTCCATGTACTTCTTATTTCATATCTACTTTTATTAACTTTACTTTATAAGGAGTTTTTTTTATATTCTACTTGCAAATCAATTGTGAAGAGCTAAGATTTATCTTTAAGTAATAAAAAAAATTTTTCAATTTTTAATAAAATTAATATGTTTATTGGCATTTAAATTGCATATTAAACTTATTTTTATTTTTAATTGTGTAATTTTAATATATATGTATCTATATCGTTCGTTAATTTTAGAAATATATAATTAAAATGGTGTTAACTTCTTGTATAACGTTTAAATTTGAATTAAAGAAACAAAATGGTGACTAATGTCTGTTGAAACGTTTAAATAAAGTTTATTGACTTTTATGATTAAATTAATTGATAAAACTATTACCTAATACCTTGTTTACTATAAATTAAGTTTAAAAAAAAACACTACTTAATTGATTGATTATTTGCTTTAAAATTCTTATTTATTTAATAAATTCCATTCAAATAAAGCACCATATTTATTCTCTCTAACTTTAATGTAACTTTTAAAAGTTTTTTAATTAAATCTTTGTTAATTGCATGACGGCACACTGTTGTCTGTGTTAATTTTAGTAGAGTAAAAAGCATTTATGAATATTTAATGAAACAGTATTTAATGAGACTCTTATGTGTACTTTACTCTCTAATCCATTATATAAATTTATTTTTATATATATTTAGAATTTTTATTGATATTGTTTAAAAGATATATAACTATCAAATTATTTACCTTTTCAACTTTATTATTATAATCTTATTTTGTAAATAACAAAATTAATTGAATTTATTTATTATTAATTATTTTCTGTTGATTTTAATCATCATAATTTTATTTAATTATTTAAATAACTTTTATAGCAAATAAATTATTATTTTTAATTTAAAGTTTTTAACACGTTAGCAGTGTACACTTTTCTATAAGATACAAAATTTACCTGTTATCATTTTGGTTATAAAATATTTGTGGGAAAATTTATCGTTCACTATAAATGATGATTATCTTAATTCTCATTAGTTGTGACTCTTTTTAGTATTATTAATATTTTGTTATTTTTCTTTTATATGAATTAAAGTGGATTAAAATTTTACTGTGAGTCGATAAAAGGGTTTTTACTATTTGGAAATGTAGTCCTATAATTTTATATAACAGAAAAACTTAATTTTCTATATTTGCAGACTATATTTATGTTTTTTTGTGTATAGTGTGTAGAGTTTTTTTTTTTGCTTTTTCTTAAAAAATTATTAAATGAAAAAGTTCTGGTATGTTTAATAATTCAAAAGCAAAGAATTATAGAAAGTACAACTTAATATTTATTTACAGATAAAAATAGAAAAGAAAAAGATCATTTCATTTAACAATATTTAAATAAAAATAATTGTTCTTTTAAGCTTTGTTTATTCATTAATAAAACTTATTAAACTCTATTAAAAAATATTTTCAATAAACTATAGCTCATAGTAGTTTGTTACTTAACAAAACAAAACATAAAAGAAACGAATAATGTCTCTAAATATGTTTAAAAGTTCTCTAATAGAAGAAAAACAAACTGTATTCTTGTGTTACAAAGTGAAACTATAAAATGTTAAATAAATTTCTTTTTATAAATTGTCTTCTGATGGCTTCTACACGGTTTAAAATATCACTGTATTTGTGGTCACCAATAATCAATTACGGTGCTTTATATATTTATTCTCTTTACCGTAAAATTATGCTTTATTTTTATGTTTAAATAAAACAAAAAATACAAATGAAGTATATTTACAACGACAAAAAAAAAAACAACAACCAACAGTAATAATATTAATAAAGCTAAAGGCTATGCATCATATATATCTAGTCAACACAACCAACCAATGTCATAAATGTAAAAGACGAAAAAAAAAAAAAATAAAGAAAATTATCCATATAAATACCGCCCGGGCATACATTATTTTTATTACTATTATTATTATTATTATTATTATTACATGTATGACATTTGTGTCATGTTTTTTCTTTTTTATTAAATTAAATTTTGTGGGCGATAGACTATGCATGTGTCGTGTTATTATCTTTAATCAGAACGAAATATATATATTTTTTATTTTTCTCAATCAAAATAACATTGCACAAATGTGACAGATTTTCTTTATATTATTTTAGTTTGAACTTTTATTATTATTATTATTATTATTTGATGATGTTGTGCCTCTGTGACACTGAACAAATATTCTTTATTATTATTATTGTTTTTTGGTCATTTACGTAATGGAAGGTTGTTTTTTCTTTGATGATTTTCATATTAATTTACGTTCTCCTCTAATATATTCTAATTTACAATTTAACTGTGTGTTTTTTTCTTTTCTACACGTAAATCCATCATTATAAGACACATTTCAAATAAAAATAACGTTTTTACGTGGGATATTGTATATATTCGTTATTAAAATTGTATTGGTAAACTATATCTGTTTAACCGTGTAGGCGTTAATTGTGATTGATTTTTTATTATTATTTTTTGTTTGAGGAATTTTATTAAAATACTTTAATGTTTCTGTTATGTTTTTTTGATTTAAAATGAAAATTTTAAGTATTTCGTTTTTTTTTTTTATAATATAAAACTCTTAAAAAAAGTTAAAACAAAAATCCACTTTTAAATTTGAAAATAATATTTAAAATACTAAAAAGAGGAATAAAAAAAAATAATTTACGATTAATTAAGAAAATTTATTGAAAAATGAAAAAACAAGAACTTATTTTGTGTGTGTATTCATGAGTATTAAGAACGGTTATGCTTTTTTTGAAATAAAATTAAATTCTTTTAAATAATGCTCTTGCTTTAAACAGGTGTGTTATAAACAAAAACAACGAAACCACATATTTGATTAATGAAAAACAATGAGTGTATTAATTTCTGATGAAAATTTTAAGATCAATTATAATGATTTTATTAATATTTAATCAATATGCTGCATAATTGTATTATTATTATTATTAATTTATATTTATGAACAGTATTTAAATAATTTTATA
The DNA here is from genome assembly GCA_963942525.1 of Ptychoptera contaminata. Taxonomy (NCBI): domain Eukaryota; kingdom Metazoa; phylum Arthropoda; class Insecta; order Diptera; family Ptychopteridae; genus Ptychoptera; species Ptychoptera contaminata. The sequence goes on from OZ012638.1 coordinate 27,263,895, forward strand.
CTATTTTTCACGATTATTTTTATTTAAAACTTTGTATGCTCTTCGACTCTCCTAACCAAGTGCTCATTTATTTATATATATTTTGCTTGTAAAATATTTTCCATCAATAAATATTCATTACATGAAATATGCTTATTTAATTATTAATTTATCATTTTATTCGGTTTATAGTTTTAATATAATAATTATTTTCGACATTTAATCGATTCTTTATTTTAGATTATTAGCCTTTTCGTAAGTAGTAACCCTTATTTAAATGTTAAACACAGGGAGCTACACCCAATAATATTAATAATAATAATTATAATAATAACTTAAATGTGAGAAAAGACCGGATGGTATATCACTTTTAAACGTTTAAAATTAATATAATTTGTTTCTTTGTTTTTTCAATGGTTTTTTAGAATTTTAGAATTATGTTTTTATATATTCTGATAGTCAATATTGAATTTAATTTAATAAAATAATTTATCATAAATTTATCTCTTATTACATGGTATTTTGTGAGTGTGTAGTTGGTCTACCTACATGATTATAATTTATTTGTAAATTAATATGCTTATTTGATAATTCTAATTAATTGAATGTAAGCTATATGTTGTGATGATGATGATGATGATGATGATGATGTATATGTGTAAGCTTATGAATGCCAATATTAATTAAAGATTAATTAAGTAAGATGTTGTTTATAGTTTATTATTGGTTTTATTATAATTATTATTTTCTATTTATTCTATGTAAATATATATATAAAGTTATATTACTATTATTATGTTACAATTATTCTAATCTTATTTATCTCTAATTTTCAATTAAACATTGTTTAAATCTTATATGCATGAGTCGATAATATATTTAAATACATAAATATGTATATATATATGTTATGCTACATTAGAAAACATAGATGAAAACCTTTATTATTATTTGCCATCAATTATTTGTCGTACACATCAGGTTTTTAGTCAATATTTATCACACATTACTGAGTGAATTTTGTTTAAATAATTTTATATATCTTTAGTAATTTCTTTATAGTAAATTACCTATAAACTTTTTTGATGAATGTTTCCATAAAATCCATTATATATATATATATATATATTGCTTTGGAAACATTACTTCTTATATGAATGTATTTATATATTAAATTAAAAATTGTTTTCAGAGTTTAGTATAAATTAGTTTTAACACTCTGTATATGCTTTATTTATGATGTGTTTATTATAAATAGATAATTTTTTGGATAAATTTATAATAGAAAATTTACCATAATTATGATTATTATTTATTGAAATTGACTTAATTATAAACTAATGATGATTGATAATTTTCTGTTTGTTTATGTTTACTGTTGTGTTTTGCATTCAATGAATATATATATATATTTAGTTACAAGTAGAAAATAAATTTTCATTATTTAATTATATATTTTGTTTTATTATTATCATATTTTATAGAATTGAATTAATAATTAATTAATTTTTGTTTTTTTATTTTCTTTTACAGAAAAAGAATCTTGACTCGGTAAGAAAATTTTATTTTATTTTACTAAATTATTCTGTTTTTAATGCAACATTTAAGGAGAAAATTAAAAGATTATTTCCTTGTCCTGTACTATTTTCTGTTGTTCAAAAAATTATTTGAAATGGTAAAATGTTTAGTTTAAAGTTAAAAAAGTAAAGATAGACAGAAAACTATCGTCTTTTGTAGAGTGTGTTGTTTCGATGAATAAAATAACGGTTTACGGACTATTGATCGCATGACGGTTGATCGCAGGACTGTTGATCGTAGGACGTTTGTTCGCAGCAGACTGTTGCTCTTAGGAAGGTTGCTCTTAGGACGTTTGATCGCAACAAAAATTTTAGTGTTTTGTTATAGCGTATAATTTTAAATATTAAATAATTATACTAATAAATAAATAAATAAATAATAATTATTATTAAATAATTTTATTAAAAATAAATAAATAAAAAATAAAATTAAATGTTTTAATAATTAATAATAAATAAAAAAAATAAATAATAATAATAATAATAATGGTAACAATAATAATAATAATATATATATATATATACATTATTAAATAATTATATATAAATAATAAATTTAAGTTTAAACTAAAAAGCAACGTATGAGCAAACCAATCTGCTAACATATCTCAAAGCCATTGTACATGTATCATATAAATAAAATTTATTATTTAATAATATATATATATTATTATTATTGTTGTTATTATTTATATTTTTATTTATTATTAATTATTAAAACATTTAATTTTATTTTTTATTTATTTATTTTTAATAAAATTATTTAATAATAATTATTATTTATTTATTTATTTATTAGTATAATTATTTAATATTTAAAATTATACGCTGTAACAAAACACTAAAATTTTTGTTGCGATCAAACGTCCTAAGAGCAACCTTCCTAAGAGCAACAGTCTGCTGCGAACAAACGTCCTACGATCAACAGTCCTGCGCTCAACCGTCATGCGATCAATAGTCCGATTACGAAAATAACACTGCAAACATAGTAAATCATTCTCATAAAAGAAGAAAATACCTATCGCTAGAGGTACAGCGATTACTTCTACAATATTTGTGCTTCTGTTCATGTTGTTTGCTGTTGCTGTTGTTACATCAGTTTGTTTAGTAAACAATTTTACATCTAAAAAATTTTACAACAATTTCCTTTTTCAATCCTAAATAACTGATTTTCTTTTAGATAATTTTTCTTCTATGTAATACTTGATTATTTTTTGTTTTCTTGTTGTGAAAAAGCATGCATCTTTATATTGTATCCAAATGACAAGAAAAATCTTTTGTTAAATTTTTTTAATAAAACGAAAACAACATTAAGAAAAAAAATGCTGCTAAAGTCTTGTTTAAATTGTGTCACTTTACTGGTGTATACGTTTCTGTTATAAAATGCATTGTCTGGAGTGTATTAATGTCGTGTTTAAAGCGTTTTAGCTGGTTTTTTTTGCAAACATAATTAAATGACGAAATTTACCTTGTAGTAAATGTTTTTTTATATTAAAATTTATACGTAAAAACTTGTAAAATAATAATCTCGCGGTTTGCTAGCGCCACAACAGACAACAAAAACATTAATTAATATATTTTTTTTTTCTCTTTTCTGGTAATAAAATTTTATGCATTTTTGATTAATAATATTGTTTTTTTTTTTTTTTAATTTTTAAATAAAGACGATTGATTAACGAGTTTTTGACATTTAACATATTTTATATTGCAAATTTAATTATCATTTCGTAGAAAAATTCTATTTATTTTATATTGATAAAGAAAAGGTTATTATATTTTATTATTTATAAGCTTTAGTGTTTTTCTTTTAAGATTATAATTTGTATAATAAAGCGATTTTCTTGTTTAAATATTTTTATTATTAATAGCAATTAAGTGTTATTTTGTTGTTAAAAGTATTTTTTTTGAAGAAAAATAAAACACTCGATATCTGTGCTATAATATTTATATTTTTTCTAATGAAAACAAGTAATTAAAACGTTTTTAGAAATTAATATTAAAAGAAAAATTAATTTTGAACTTTTTAATATTGTTTACTTAAATTTTATAGGTAAAAAACATCCTTTTTTTTTAATTAATTTACCTTTCTGCGATATTTTATTTTTGATTTAATAAAAATTTTCTTGTTTTCAAAGTGATTTTTTCAACAATAATTCATAATTTCAGGTTGAATTTCACCTTACTTATTTCATGGAGCTTTTATTAGTTTTCTTTTAATTAAAGGACGTGAACTTTGGCATTTCCATTACCACAGTAATTTACGTTGGATAAATTAAAATTAAAAAATATATCTTAAATACCTTAACTTAAATTGCTTATAATTTTAGTCATAATTTTACCTTTATAATTATTTCTACCTGTAGAAATTGATTATTTTTCTTTTCTTCTTTATTTTTACTTTATTCATAATTATAATTTTACTTATACTTAATTTATTTCTTTATTTTTTTTTTGTTACAAAAGAATAAAAACATAAAATAAAAATCAATAAAAGTATATTAAAGCAACCAAAAAAATTATAATGAATGAGTTATAATATTTCGTGACGAAAATAATTAATGTATGTATTTTTGTTTTTGTTATGTATTTATGTTGGTTTCCTATATAAAATACAATTAAATAAATAAATAAAATACAAAAAAATTTTATTTACAACAATATTAGATTTATGAAATAAATTATGATAACAATTATGAAATCAAAAAAATAAATTTAATTTTACAACCAACCATCGTCATTATTCTTCCTCAATAATTTTGTAAAATTTTCTTCTAGTTTTCTCTTGGTTGCATTACTTTTTGAACAAAGTTTTAAGAAACACTTAAATACCTGATTTAAAACTTATTTTACACCGCCTGCTATATGCTTTATGCTTTAGATTTCGCTATTATTAAAGTACATGGCTTAAAGCTGATTAAATGACTTTTCAAATAATGATTAAGTGTTAAGGTTCAGAAATAAATATGTTACTCTAGAAACATACTTGTATGACGCTCTCAAAACTGGAAATTGACTAAAGCTTGAGGTTTAACTGTATTCCCAATGTAATTATCAACTTCTTCGTCAGCTAGTATTTATTCTGCGGTTACAATATTTTCTCATTTATTTAATTAATGTTCTTTAGTTTAGTTTATTGTTTTTATTTCTATTATAATTATTTATTTCTGTGTCATAACTCTAGTTATTTTTTTTATATAAACAATTTTTTATATCAATTTATTTTTTCTTTAGTTATTTAATAAAAAATAATTTTCATTCAGTTTTGTGGTGGATGACTTATTTCTATTCTATCATTTTCTTTTTTTTACTTCTATAATAACTATGTTTTGTTGTCAAGAGTTTTAATCAAACTTCAAACTAACCACAAGAACTATTTAATTAAAATCTATTTTGCATTTGTATTTATTTATTTTTGCAATTTATATGTTTATTCTTATTATATTTATTTTTTAATTAATAATGTCAGAAAAATTGATTATTTAAAGAAATTTGTTGTTTTAAATCTGTGTTTTACGATTTTGTTTTATTAAAAATAAATTTATACAATTAATTGCAATCAATATATAAATCAGTTTAGCAGTTTGTTTTTATGTTTTGAAAAATAATTTATAATGTTTATGTTGTAAGAGATTTAATCGCTATATCAATCAAAGTTATTTAACGCTGCAGAGAAAACCTGACCAAATTGTTTTATTTAAGCTATTTTACCTTTTGTTAAATCTTATTGAATATACATACAATATTCTTTGATATTCTTTTGCAAGAAAACGATACGGACAGCTAATAAATTCACGGGTTGCGTGTTACTACATGCAATTTTCTTCTTGTTTTGATGTGATTTTTTTCTTATTAAATATAAGAAACATCAAAAAGTCAAAAAATAAAGCAAGTTTATAGTTTTACCACCTTTTTTTAAATAATAATTTATATTACAACACAAAAGCCAACCGATTGACTGTAATTTGTTATTAATTGTTTTAGTTATCGCGATAGAAAAACGAAAATTCTTATCTAACTTTTGTTTTTCTTCTTAATAATTTATCAATGTCAAAATTATCTATTTGTTATAAAAGAATAGTGACAGAGTTGTGAAAAATAACTAAAAAGATAAAGAATTATTATTAACACACAAAAAATATTTAGTTAATTAGAAAAGTATGTGAGAAAAATTAATAAAGACAGTTATCATCATGGTGTTTATGTTGCATGGTGGCCACATACACAACACATTTTTATACAACATTTTGTTTTGTTTTGTTTTTAGAGAAAATAAACAGTAGCAATAGCACCATCACACTAGTATACAAAACACGTAATAAAGTCAACTTTGGACAATGAATAATAATAATAATAATAATAATAAAATAATCAATATATTTAATTTAATTTAAATAAATAATACTATGTGTTGAGTAATCATATCGTGTAATTGATGAAGAAGAGACAATGACACAAAAAAAAACAAAGAAACATATCAAAAATATTGAATGAATGAATCGGAGGAGACACATTATATTTGTATTCATAATGCTAATAATAATAAATATATAGGATGTTCAAGAGAGAATAATCATAAATATTTCATGTAAATGTATATCATCCACCCACACATTCTACAATAAATTAGAATTAAAAAGTATTAATAATAAAAAGAAAAACATCTTCCGTCATATATTTATGATTTATTTTTTGACAAAAAAAAATTAATATTTTTAAGGGATGCATGCAATACACTTTTTTTACTTTGCCACCAATACACCACATTTGATTTATTATTTTATGCAAATAATGATCTTTAAGTAAATAAATAAATTTTCTATAGAATAAATATTTGCGCATAAATATGGTTTAATGTTGTGGCAGGAAATACGATAAAACCATAAAGTAAATTAACTTTATTTATGGTTAAATGTGTAACGACGATACAGGTTTTTTAGAGTTTTTAAAAAACGTGTGTCTCGTGGTCATGTTCGTGTGGTCATGTTTATCATATCAGAAACGTCTGTTTTGTAATTTTTTTGATAAATGTTTCAAAAAAAAATCACTTTCTGATAAAAGAGTGTATTTACGTCTTCAGAACAAAATAAGAACGAATCGTACCAACAAAATACCACATTTCTAGCATCATATGCTGTAAAACTGTGTCAATAATTCTAATTCTAATAAGTATCTAAGGGTTACTAGTGGTTTCAGTAGACTGCTTTGTGTTATAATCCTCACTTAAACTTCTTAATTAACTTTTTTATCATTAATTAATTTAGAATTTAAACTTAAATCTCTTAAATACAAAACATAAAAGTTCCATAGAAATAGAATAAAAATAAATAAAATTGAATTTACTGTGTAGATTTTATATATGTGCCAATACTGGCCAATAGTTTTTCATCTTTAAACCATATGCACCATCATTCTCTGTTGTGTAATTTTCTTCTATAAATAATTTAACAAATAACAAAATGGAAACAACTTTACGATAATAATAATAATCTACTTCTGACGATGGTGTGCTGTTGTTTGTTGTTTGGAAATGTTGATTCTACTATTGTTGTTCACCTTCCGTTTCTTGTCTGTATTATTATGTGTAAATAATAAAAAAAAAGGAAATCTATCGGTGAAAAGTTTACAAATTTAAAGTTTTTTTTATTTTCTTTTATTTATTTTTTTTTTAAAGAGGAGTATATTGTGCTGTTATTTTCAGCAATAATAAGAAAATTAAAAAAAAAATATACCAAGAAAGAAAAACAGGGAATGAAATTTTCTACAAATGATAACGAAAAAGAAAAAAAACAAGAAGAAAAAAAGAAAAACCCATAATAATAGTTGAAAAATTGTTGAATTCAATTAATTTTGTGGCCATTAGAGAATTTATTTCTTCTCGTTTTATTTTATTTTTTTAAGTAAATTATATTTAACAAAAAATTGTAAGAAAGAAATGTATTTACTACTTTCTTCACTGTATATATAATAGAAAAGAAAAGAAGAAAGAGAAAAATATGAGAAGATGAACCGGACAAAGTTTTTTTTTCATTATAATAAATTTTCTTTTTTATTTTTCAATCAATTTATAATATTTTTCCTTTTTCTTTTTTTTCTTTTTGATATTGTTGAAGTTTTCATTTAATTTTGTCGATATATATTTTTAATTTGTTTGAATGGAGTTTTTATTTTTTTTTTTTTGAACAATTATAAAGTCAATAAGTTCAATCATTTAATTTTATTATATATATGTATTTTCACATTGTACTTCTACTTAATAAAGTTAGGTCTCTCATTATAATTGCTATTAATTATTATCATTTTTCTGTTTTTTTTTCTTCTTTCATTTTTAAATTGGCACGTAGTGTGGTTTTTTTTTCTTTATAAATTTTACATTGTACAGTAGATACTCGTTAATAATACTTTTAATGGCTTGCAGAATTCTTTGTTTATTTTTTGTTTGTAAAATTTCCTTTTTATTAAAGTTATTATCTAATAATTATTGAATTTAATTTATTACAAAAAACAGGTGTATCTTTAAATTGAAATTTATACATATAATTAATTTTATATCAAATCATAATTATTTTAATGTAGAGAAATACGATTTTATTCGTTTTTGTTAATTAATATGCTAAATATTGTAGTAAATGATTGAGTTCAGTGCAAAACTTAAATTTTGAAAAATCAAAAGTGTTTTTTGAATGTCTCTTGATAAACCATTTTTATGATATTTTTTAATCAGTAAATTTTATTAGGGAATTTCTCTAGGCTCAACACGACATATTAATTAATTTTGTTGAAAACATGGTTCAGAGGCCTTTAAGATAATACAAAATTACTTTTTTTGTATGATTCATACCGAAAATAATAAACACAATTACGCAAATAACAGTGTTATCAATTCTAGAAATTAGATATAATAAATAGATAAAATAATTATTTAATTCATATGCGTTTGCGTAGAAATGAATTTTCGTTTTTTTTTTATTATTGCGAAATTATTTTTATTTATTTATGCCTAAATATTTATAATATAAAAGATTCCACTATAAATAGATTAAATTGTCTTTAAACAGTTACGGATTTTTATTTATTATTATTATTTTTATTTTTATTATAATTGCAATTATTTTCGATTACCGTGAAATATTATTATATAAAAATTGTCTTGATTTTAAAAGTAATAAAAATTATTTATTTTATATTGGAATAATAATAATAATAATAATAATAAGCAAACAGCGAGTGAGGTATATAATAGTATCGGCATAAAGAAATGGTAATAATAATAAGTAGCAGCATAAAATTGTATTTATTTATATTCATTCATAAACATTCTGATCACGTATTAAAGCGACTTTGACTACCAAGCACAGTGTGCTTTTGCTGTTTTAAACAACCACTATACCAGCAGTAATATATTTTTTTTTATATTTATTTAAATTAAATTTTATTTTTTTTTTGTTTTTATTGTTTTTATTGTATCTTGACATTGGGCTCCCGTTTTTTATGATTATTATTATGATTTTTATTTGTTTAAATATTATGATTTTTATTTGTATTGTTAAAACCAATGATCTTTTTAGTGCTTTTATAATGGGATTTTTCGTTTTGTTTCCCCTGTTTTGTAATCAAAAAAGCTTTTTTTTTTTTTTTAATAGCTAATTATTCTTAAATTTTTGCAAATAAAAAATTATACCATGATTATTATGAAATTAAAATAATTTTTTATCATTATAATGTTAAATTTTCCATAATATGTTTTTTTTTTTTAAATTCCCATAATCAGTCAGTTGAGTGAACCATTCCACCACCAACCCACTGTGTTTTGTAACAGAAAATAAATCAAAATTTATTATTATTATTATTATTTCAGTAATTCCATATCAAAATTATAAATTATTATTGTGAAATGTTTAAAAATCATATTTCATGAGATTTAATTATTGTTTAATTTCTAAAAAAAAAAATGAGCAGAAAATGTAAATAAAAATTTATTTATTTATAAAATAAAAATTATCGATAGGTTAAAACCTATTGACATTTATGACATTTTATTTATTTATATATTATTCGTTATTTATTTCGTTGGTTTTTTTATTTTTATATGTCGCTTGACGCGATTGAACTTTTTATAATTCATGAGAATTTTTAACAAAATAATAATGGAAAAAAATTGCGCAATTTTGTTCTTATTTTACTTTATTTAGCCGAATTAACAGAGAATAAAGAAGAAACAATTATTTATCTTAATGACTCTGATTAATAAGTAAATAGATTTTATTATTTTCTTGGTTAATTTATGACGGTTTATATGGGTTGAATGCAAAAAATGAACCTTTGCGTGATTAGTTTATTTCTTTGCGAATACTAAAGTCATTTTAAAATTTTAATAAAAACTTATCATATGTTTTTACAGTTATGTTACTTAAATTTATTAATAAATGATTCAAATATTGTTTTCTTTTGTATTTAAATAGTAAGGACAATGAATTGTTATAGACGCCAGCATCTAAACTATAATATATATTTTGCTATAAATGAAAATCTTAAAACAAAAAGATTTTAATCGCGAATTTAGATCAATCTTAATTTTAGACGAATGCTTCAACAACAAGCATTATTATAAATCTATTTTTTTAGGTCCCAAATTTTATATATTGATCTTTTAATTGTCGATATATGATACGATTACAGGTGAAGCTTCTAAAACTAAACACTGTTACAATGCTTCAACCAACATATAGCGCCAAATTGCAAAGGGTTATTAAAACGGTAACATAATCGCTTAAAACTAAATAAACAATCATCTTGTTTGAACCATTTTTACTTAATTGTTTTTTTTTTTAATATTTATTGTAGAATTTAATTATGTTTTGTAAATAAAGTGACATGCGCGAAAATTCTCATTAAAATATTACGCGATATGCTACCACTTTTGTTGTTATTAACAAATAAATTTACGCATATTATTTCTTTAAACATAATTTATTAGCCTAAGGTTAAATATATTCACGTATGTGTATTATGGTGTTTGCTGCAAACACCCCCTATTTAGTTTAATGTAAGCATATTAATAATGAAACATATATAAAAGATTTAAACAAAAATCATCGTTTATATTCTATGTGTTGTATATAATGAATGTATATATGTATATATATTATCACCGGTTATTATGTTATATATTATAAACAATGTATTATAAATACGTGCATGTCATTTTTCGACAAACAAAATAAAAATTAAAAATAATGAAGAAAAATTCACTCATTTTAATAAAAGCGACAAATCTACATCCCATATATGATGTGTTATTTTAACACCATGTCACTTGAATACGCAAATAAATAAAATAAAAAAACATTACACATTTAACATTCATTCACATTTATTTAAAGCATTAATGTTATATGCTGCTTGCTCTACTCTATGTACGTTAACGTTTTATGATGTATGTTTGACAAAAAATTATTATTAAAAACAAAAAAAAAAAAAAAAATGTTAATATGTATGCTTGCTGCTGCTGCTGCTACTATTGTTTTTCGGTGGTTTGATTTTGAATATGTTTGGTTCACTGTTGTATTGCGTTCATTTGTCTTTCTTCTTGTTATTATTATTATGCTGTAAAATGTCGGTGGCAGATTTTCTATTATTTAAATGATACACACAATGACATAGATTTTTATTTACATAAACTATATATTATGTATTTCTGTATCTGTATATGTACGTACATAGTAAATATAAAGAAAAACAAAAACAATTTTCCGTGTTAAGTTTATGAAAAATAAAAAGGAAGAGAAAGTCAATTTGCAAAAAAAATAAAAATATTCTAAATGAAAATTCCAGTCTAAATAAACATAAAATTATAACAATTTTTTTTTATTTTATTTTATTTTATAAAATATAAATATGTATGAGAGATGATAATATGCAAAATAATATGTTATAGAAAGTATTTCTATTGTTAGAAGGTGGTTACTGTTTATTGTATATATTTTTCACGCAATTGTTGTAGGCGGATGGGTTGGTTGGCTGGTTGGTTGGTTGACTGATTTTAAAATATGTGTCACCTTCTCTAGTGTGGAATTTTACTTTTCATTATTATTTACATCTTGTCTAAGGGTGAGTTATTATTATTATTATTATTATTATTATTATGTTTTTTTTTGTTATTTATTAACAGAAGAAATTATTTATTTAAGAGAATTTTCATATCCGGCAAATAGCATAAAACAAAAACATTTTTTTTTTTGGTTTTTTAAATAAATAAATAATCGAGGTGACAATATGTTTATAGAAATTATTGGAAATAAAAATTAAAAATGTAAAAAAAATAGAATTTTTATATGGAGTTCAAGGGATAATTATCCCACTTATATTTTCCATTTTTCTTTGTTTTAAATAACTATGAAACTTTGTCGTGATGTAAAAGCACAAAAGAAAGTAAATCATATATATTTTTTCCTCGTATCATTTGTGGGAGTAAGTTATTTTCTTGCTTTTGTATGTACATATATATATATTTATTTTTTGTTAATAATATTTTAGCGTGCTGCCAAAACATACATATATATGCGATGTTTTATGATATTTAGTTTTCTTATAAATATTTTTTTCTTAGCCCTATTTTCATATATAGAACAAAAAGAAGATTTGTTTTTTTGTTCTTACGCATATTTCATAAATAAAATATTTATATATATATATAAAGAAATTTCCTGTGCGCTGGTTATATACTATGTATCATTCTTCTAACTTTTATTTATTTATTATAATATAAAAATTGAGGTCAAATGAAAATGTATGTTTATATGAAATGGGAGTAAACAGAAACCTGCTTGCTGTTTCTGCTCTTGCATGCATATTTATTACATAAAATGAACATGCTATATGTGTACAAATAGATAGACAATTCTTATGTCAATTGGTTAGTCTCCATGGTATAAGAAGTGATAGGATGTTTATTGTGTATTGTGATATAGTTGTGGGTGGTGAATATAGGATATAATTTTAGTATTTAGATATGTGAAATAAATGTGTTTTAGTATTTGATACACTTTGTTCATGGTTTTTCTCTCTATATATATATGTACCTTATTATTCCCAAATCTCATTCAAAGCCAAGCTTAATAATAACACAATATGTACATAAATAATTTGTTTTTTCTTTTTAACAATTCTTCTTGTCGTCTCAAAAACCATTCTTCTGTTAAATGGTTATTATAATGTTTCCTTTAAAATTGGTATTTTTCATTAGTTATATTAATAAATTACAATTTTATTGGATGGAAATTTATTTAAATTATACAATCTTAATCCCATACATTATTTAATTAATTATGCTACTTTTAGACACATATTTTAAATCTATGTAAGTCAAGGTTAATATTAAATTAAAGGTTTTTTTTTGTAATTCATTTCTTCTCATTATATTATAAATAGAAATTTAATTTCTCTAATGATGATTATTATTATTATTATTTTTATTATTGAATCAACCAATTATAATTATTATTATTGCATTATTTTTATTTTTAATAGAAAATTATAATTACATTTTTTGAAAAAAAGAAAAAAGTTTTTTAATATTATATTTTTTGTATCGCAGATCTCTCGTCTACTTAGAAAATGAATTAAAAAATTGTTAATTAAAGTACATTTATCTTGAAAATGTATTATTATAGTGGCTGCTACTGCTGGTTTTTGTTGGTACTTTTACCGCAATTGAAATTTTGTTTTAACAAAATAATTAATTTTTAGCGACAATTATTTTCAAGTACTTAATGCTGTGGTTTTTTTTTTTCTTAACTTTCTACAGTTTTTTTAGACCATCAAACTTTGAGGTACAGATTTTGCGGCTAACTATTTGACCGTCGTTGTACAACAAATAAGGGATTTTGGTTTAAAAACAAAATTATCACAGTGCTTCTTAATTTTTATTCTTTAAACACTCTGGAATAAATTTTCTCTTTTTTTATTAAAATTTTGTAATAATTATCGGGCTTTATTTTTACTACTTAAAATGTTTTCGAAGGCTTTTCTCAATAACACTTGCACTTGTTGACACGTAGGTTGCTTAGAAATTATATTTTTGCGTTCTGGTTTTCCATCTACTTGTTAGAAACATGCAAATATTGTATGTTTACCAAGCGAAACTACAAACAGTCATTATAAAACACAATTCTCTATTTGCGGCAAGAAGTTTATTCAATGGTAAATCTAACTTGATTTTAACTATATAGTGGCTAGTGGTGTTATAACATTACCATATCATTAGTTGATCCACATTAAATTAGAACAAAAAAAAAAGTATTTTCCAATATTTAAACGAAAAGAAAAATCCAACAAACACGGATTTCAAATCAATTGCCTTGTCGTCAGCCTTCCTTAAAGCGTCAGAATCGTGTAACAAAACCATCGCATGCTTTCGTTAATAATTATTTATTTCAATGAATAAAACTTTTCAAACTAACTATAGACTTACCTAAATTACAGTTAAGCTTTAAAAACGAGCTTTTATTCCATATAAACTTTTCTAGTGCTTTATTATGTGCTTTAAAAAGAAGAAAAAGAAAAATTCTTTCATGTCCAAATGTAGTTATAAAAAACAAATTTAATAACTTTAAAAAGATTTTTTTATTTTCGTACAAAATTATAGATTTTTATTTTATTATTATTATTTTTTTTTTGTTGCTATATTACATAAGTTTATGGTAATATTATTAATGTTTATGTTTATGTATACAAATATACATAAAATGTATATAAATTTATAAAAGGTAAAAAAAAAAAGAAACGAAAAGTTTTTGGCAACCAGGAAAATACAGAAAATAATAATAAAGAAAATGTTGGTAAAGGAAAAATGTTACGAAAGAAAATTAAAAACCAAAAAAAAAGCATGAATTTTATTTTATCTTATCTAAAATTATGTTTTTATGTTTAAAAAATTTTTTAAAGGTTTTTTTTTTATTCTGGTTGGTGTTGCTCTGAAGCTTTGCCTTGTTTTTTTTTTGTTGTTTAAATTATGTTACCTCGTTATGTACAGAGTACTGTATATTGTACTCTGTATATACTTAAATATACATAATAAATATGTTATACAATTGTGTACTACTGGTACTGGTAACACAACATTGCTGAAATTCTACTTGTTATACAAAAAAAAAAAAAAAAAACAACAACACCCCAAAAATGAAAAGAAATGAAAATAATAATAATAATAATAATAAAAAATGAAGCCAATTCTAAGATGATTATTAGTTGGATTAATTTTATTATAAATTAAATGAAAATTCTATTTGTTTGTTCTAACAAGTATATACTTAGGGCGGTTATATTTGTTATGTACTTGTTGGTTTAGTTTAAAGCGAAGGAATCATAAAGAAAACTTTTATACATACACCCGCATTTTGTTACATAAGATTAAAAATAATTTAATAATAAATTATTATTAATAATCGTATGTTTGTGTTATGTTATTTGAGTTTTCTTTATGAGATTTCCATTAAAAATTTACTCTTTGTGTTTGTTTGTCCGTCACCCAGTCGCTCGTCCTTTTCTCAACATTAAATTTTTCCGTTTTATATGTAATAAATTTATGTAGAGATAAATTATTATGTTTTGTGTTTGTTATTTTTTTGTCGTACAGTGAGTGCTCGTTAAAAATTTTATAGTCGATTTTTTTTTTGTATTTTTAATTTAAATTTTATCGTAAGAAAAATATTTATTTTGAAGTGAGTTTATATGTTTTAGATTACTGATGGAAACAACAAGATTAGGAAGGAAATATGTTAAAAATGTAACAAAATGTTTCATATTTTATAACATAATATTTGTGTGATAATAAATATTGGTCAGTTTTAATATTAGAAATTCTTTTTACTTGTCTAAATGCATTTACAATTTTAGCACGTTTTATGTTTGCTAAGCTTTATCGTCGACGACTATCTAAGGTTAAGAAATCGTATAAATCGAGTAATTGCTATAACGACTAGGCTTTCAAAAGTCAATTCGAGATTTAAAACTATTTTTTTAATGGATTACGGTTGATGAATATTATTATTATTTTTAATGTGATTAACTTGCTCTTATGTAAAATTGTTAAAGAATTTTAGTAGTTAAATATGCAGACTCGTTAAATAAAATCGATAATATTTTATTAAATCGATTTTACACGAAAATTGTAAAATTATTTTTGGAGTATTAAAAATGTTCTATAGGCTATAAACTACCTGTTATTGCTTTAATTAAGACAAAAGCACATTTTAATTCTTTAAATAAAAAACACAAAATATGTTACTATTTATATTAATATTCATTAAAACCATGATTTAATTAGACTTTTATGATTTATTATCCATTCTGAGAGTAAGCGACAACAAGTACTTTAGCAAAATAATAACATATGTATGTACATATATGGTAATAAATTTTGTAAAATTCGTTCTTATTTTTTGCTTTAAAAAAATACAAGGTGGTTGTACTGTTACTTTGTTATATTTTCGTAATAAATAATTAATTGAAAAATAATTAAATACAAAGAGAATATTAATTAGATGTATGTTATGTATGTTTGTTTATTTATATTTGCTGTGCTATGTTATTGTTGCTACTTTTGCTATTGCTGTTTGTTCTGTTTTTAATTTTATTTCTATAATAATACGAAAAAAAAGATCAAAATATAATTATTCTTATTTTTTATTTTAAATTATTATTCATAAAGTGTATGAATAATTTTAATTTTTATTCATAACACTTCTCTCTTCACTTATTTAATACATTTTTATTTAATTTATTTAATTTATTTGTTTGTGTCACATAGAAAAAAGATGTTTTTGTGTTTATTACTACTGATGTCTTTTTTGTAATTTTATATTTGTGTGTTTTTGTAGATACGATTCTGCTTTCCTTTTTATTTTCATTTTAGGCATAAAAATTATTAAAGCTGAAATTACATTAGCAAAAACCAACAAGAATTAAGCTCACTTTATCAAGCAAATTAATCCATGCTCAAGGTTAAATTTTCCGGTTTTTATTTCAGCAACAAATATTTCATCTTTACTAATTGAAAACTATTTTTAATTTTTTAATAAAATTTCAATTTTCGCATAAAAAAATAATTAAGAAAGCTGTGTTTGTGTGCTTTTTTTCTTTTTTTTTTTGTTTATTTTGTGAATGAATATTATTTCTAAAATGTCACGCGTCACGCCCAATATCTTTTCGGAGCTTTTATTACGTAAAATAAAATAACAAAAAAAAAAAAAAGAGTAGAGAATATTTTGTTTATTCTAAATGCGTGACTTATAACAAACTGCGCATCAATTAATTTATTTGTGATAAAAATGAACGAAGGCCAACGAATTTAATGTCATTATCCATTCTGACATTCAACAGAGAATTAACAAAGAAATAGAAGAAGTAAAAACATCTTCTTTTCAAGCTAAGAAACAGAAAATTATGTAATTTGATTGCTGATTGAGAATTTGACATTAAACTATCCCTTTTTATTTCGGTATTATTTTTTCTTTTTTTCTGTTTTGACATTCTTATTTGTACGCCGTTCGTTTCTCGTATCATCATCGTCGTCCTCTTATCAATTTTTTGTCATCTTAATACGAAAAAATCAAGATTTTGCTGCGATATGGAACAAAATAAAAAAAGAAGAAAAAGTTATAATAAAAAATAAAACAGCAAAAGACAAGAATTGTAAATACCGAGATTTTATTGCAAAAAAAAAAAAAAAACTTTTGTTAAGAATGAATTTATGGAAAAATTTTCATCTGCTGGTATGATGTTATTTTATCCAAAAAAATACAATTTTATTTTTTAAATGTTAAATGCCAGAATACTGCTGTGTTATTACTTTCGTTTTTTTCTTTCTTATTATTATTTTGATTTTATACGAGAATTACGCGATGCTTATATTTATTTTTCCTTAAAGATAATTTTTGCATAAAAATGTGTCAAGAAGCGATATATGCTTTTAACGAAAATTTTCTATGCAAGACGTTTGGCTTAATCTTGTATGTCGATTAACTTTAATCGATTATTTTTGGTAACATATTTGTTTAATAAAAATCGATTTTATTATATTAATTTTAAGCAAAAAAAAAATGCTGAACGAGCTTTAACTAACTAACTTTAATTGCAATAATTGATTTAAACGATTATAATTAATAAATATTAAAACAAAATTATTTATTTTTACCGCTTGAAAGTCATGCAAAATTAAAAATTTAATTTTTCTAAGTATAAATTTTTCAATATTATTTCTGTAAATGATTTTTTTTTCTTAGATAAAACTTTAACTACAACAAAAAAAATTATTTCTTTAAAAAAAAAATTTCGTCTCTTCAAAAATTTATTAAAATATTCCGAAAATAAAGTCTAATAAAAAATAAATTAATGATAAAAAATTAATTGATTGATTGATTGAGATATAATGTATATGTGTTTGTCAGCAATCAATAAAATTCTTTTAACATTTTCTTTGAAAATAAAGTGCATTTTGTAATTAATTTAGCAATATAAATTTTTGACGTTTTCAAAAATTTCAATTTTATTATTTCATTTGTACAATAACGATTAGTTTTATTACAAGAATTCACTGAAAATCTTAATCAAAATAATATTAATAATACATAACTACTAATCCTATACGTTTTTATGTACGTACATATATGTATGTTTTGTGTTATTATATGTAAATTATATTGTCTAATACATGATAGTAGACCTACTTGGCAATGTTATTAAAGTGATTTACCAACTCCCTTGAATAATTAAATGTCTTTTGGGGGTACTTTTCTATAAATATTAATTATAGTTATGTGTGTTGATGGTATGAAGGATAATATTTTTTGTTATTTGCTTTAAATTTGTTACTAGAGACCTAATAATCATTGTTTTAATAAAATAAATATTATGCATTTTTGTATATAATTATGTATAAATATTATTAATTCTATAATTTAAGGGAATATTGTGTGTTATTGATTTGTTAAGTTATTGATTGCCAACATTATTTTTAGAAAATCTATCGCAATCGGGTGTTTTAATGAAATAATACTTGATTAATATGCTATCTTTAGTACAATTTATGCTAGAATAAACGTTAAAATCACCTAATTATTTATGTAAGCAATACGGGAATGTAGATAATACGAACCGCATCAATTATCCTATATGCGACATGCTACCTTTTAAGGTTGGATATTCCTAAAATTTATTATTACTTTACCTGGAAATTATTTTTATCACTTGTAGAAATTATACAATTTTATATTTTTTACCAAAAATATTCTGTTATTGTCTCATTGCCCCCATGCGCCCAACCTCTTTATACATATATCTTTTTTTTATAATTCTTTTTAATTAAATTACCTGATTTATGGTTAATCAAATTTATAAAATAATAATTATTATCACCAGAAGCACATAAAAATTTCTATAAATATTAAAAACTCAGAATATATACTTTTTTTTTGTTCAATTTAATAAAATTGCAAATTAAAACGACGGGGTGTGGAGACAACTGATTGATTCATTTTTATTTTCGCATTTTTATTTTATTTATTATAAAATTTCTTATTTAATAAAATTCTTGTTACTTTAGTATAGCACTAACATGGTTATTGTTTCTACAGAGGCGACTTTTTGTTAAATTTTCTTTTCTTTTTAAAATTATTGAACATTTTACAATCTCTTCGCTGTATCGTTGCTAAATAAAATATTTTTTTGTTTTATTTAACCCTTAATAAATAGCAGACTAGTTGAAAAATGCAATGTATCAAGTCTGTGATGTCCGCTGGTGTAACACAATTGCTTGTTTCCATTTGCTGTCGGGATGAACATTTTTATATTTATTTTTTTTTTAATTTTAATTAAATCTACTGCCAAGAGAGCCGCCAACATTTCCTTACATAAATTTCAGCTCTGACGATTTTCAATGAATTTTTTAGTGAGTTTTTATTATTATTTTTTTTTTTTTAAATTTCATTTCTGTGCTTTATTTATTTTTGCCAATTATTTTGTTTTGTTAAAAAAAAATTTTTTTTTTTCTTTAAATCAATAAATCAGCATAATAAATTCGCCAATTTTTTTTTTCTCCATTATTTTGCATTAAGAGACGTTAAGGAAGGAGAAGACACCGCAAAAAAAACTGTTTTTCCATATAAATAAATGATTCTAATTGAAATTAGTTTAATGAATTGTTTTTGAATCGCAGGAGAAAAAAATAAAATACTGAAAAAAGGTAAAATATATATTTTGTTAAAAAGGTTGTTAAACTTTTTTTTTTAACTGTATTTTGTTAACGATTTTTTATAAATATTTATTACATATGAATATACATTATTTGTGTTAATTTATTTATTAAACTAGAATATATCTCATAAATAAATATTTATGTAATTTTTTTTAGAAGTTTTTATTGTAGATAAATTAGTACAAGAATGCCTTTTTTAAATGTGGAGTTATTCACGGTTGTAATCCAACTAAATGTTTTCAGTTTACTCTGTCATGTTCTAGTCCAACATTTTGCAGAACAATACTGCCTGATGTCTCTGTTAAGTAATCAGACATTTAATAAGTTTAATTCACACTAGCCAATGTACTTTAAAATGCATATCCTAGTGTATTAATATTATATTATACAGTTGATAAATGCCTGTAAACAAATTAAACACTATTTTTATATAGTTTCGTTCAACCGATCAGCAAGTTCGATAGACCTATCCACTTCAATGCAATTAAAATATATGCATATTTTGTTGCCGCGGTTTTAAACGGTCGAATTATTACCACCAAACCATTAAATGTTGTGGTTTTTTTTTTGTTCGGTTAACGATTTGGTATATCATTAAAAAAAATTTGTTGCAAATTAAAAACAAAAAAGAAAATAATAATAACAAAAATAATTACATTATTTTGATCATATTGTTATGTGGTGTGTGGCTGAAATAGTAATAAATATCTTTGATTTATTGATTATGCACATATTACGCTATGATGTTACAAAGTAACCTCAATGATTATTCGTTTTTTTTTTGTAGCTTATCGATTATTGATAAACATAAAAGTAGAAATATTAAAAAAACACATTTACAGAAAATTGATTAGGGCATGTTATAAGTTTGAGTAAGTATGATTTAAGTATTGTCAGCTAAATGTTGTCTTAATTGAATACGTATTACACTTTTTTAATGCATTAATGTCTAAATCTATTACAAATGACATAATTCAGTAAATTATATTCGTTGAACATAAATGGTTTAATATTTAAATTAAATTGATTAGATTTTGTGATAATATTTCAATTTTAAGAAGAGTTTATTTTATAAATTCTATTATATAGTGTTTCGTACGTAGAAATATATTATAAAGCCAGGATTTTATTAAATATAAATTAAAAGGTATTAAAGTGTAGATTGTTTGTTTTTAAAACTTAACTCCAATACCGCTATTAACATAGATAAACTTGACTAAAGTTTTGCATTAAAATAGAATTTAAATTCAGCAAAGTTACTTTTATCAAAATAAAAATAAAATTTCAATCAACTTTAAAGGTTCTCAACGGTGAATTAAAAATTTATAATAAATTTTTTATTTCATGTAAATATTATGTTTTAATTTCTATTCAATTTTCTTTTCTATATTTTACTCATATTATTTGCATAAAAATATCTAAATAAATAGATAATACAATGAAAAAAAAAAAGTGTGCAAAAGAACAAAATGAATACATAACCATACCATGGTAAATATCATGTGTGATTGAATCATAAAATATTATTATTATTATTATTATTATTATAAGAATTATAAATTTATATTTTATGTAGAAATATGCGTATTATTATTATTCTTATTCTTATTTCATTCATCATAAAATTTGTTAAGAAAAGTGAAAATAAATAAAGGAAATAAAAAGTACTAAACACAACAACACACAGTACCAACAAAACAATATGCAGGAAATTATTCAAAGTATTATTATTCGCAATAGAATATAATTCATCATATTTTCCATTATTTTTTCGTATAAAGAATTAATCCTGGTTTTTGACGTTGGTTAATTGGCTGGCTGCGTTTCTACCTATTAATATTATATTTTTACAATTTTTGCTGCTCAATTTAATGGTTTTTATATAAAATAAAGATATTTAGTGCACCATCGAGTCAATATAATATTATAAAAATTATATGTGATAGGTAAGACTGATCAAAATAAATAAATGTGAAATAAAAATTGTTCTTTAAAGGTCGAAACTGCCGCTTGTGGCTTCGTTTCGTTGTTTATATGATTTTTTTTTTCATGATGATATGAATTTATTGCCGCACCGTATTCTTGCCTGGGTCGGTCGGTCGGTCTTTCATTTTTGTTTTTTCTCACAAACATATATAAAAACGAAAAAAATTGGTTTTCTTTTCTTTTCTTTTTTTTTTTTAAATAAAAATCGTCATCAGTTACAGTAATTACATAATATGTTGTTGGCAGTAGATACAATTGGGTACTACATGCATGGCTACAGCGACTGAATTAAATTTTAATCGCGTGTAAAAGTTCGACTTTAAACTGTTTTTTTTTTTTTGCAATTCTTTCGATAAACTTCGTTAGCTGTTATTTTTCCTACTTTATTGTAGATTTTTTTATTTTTTGCAGTAAAAGTCGTCCAGTATAAACTAATCGATTGCAAGTTTTGGTTTTTATTGAACTTTAAACTCTGAAAAAAAGTATTTGTTTTTCCTGTTTTCAGCCAGTTTAAGTACAGTTAAAAGTTTGTCATACAGTTTTTTATTTTATTATTTTTGTATAAAATTATTTATTCTATTTATGTTATTTTTCGCGATTAATTAATTTTGTTTATCGCGTTTTTTTTTTTTTTGTAATTTAATTATTTTAAACATAGTAGTGTGTAATAAAACGGTATTGTTTTTCTATGTTTGTTAATTTATTTTCTGCATTTTTAATTGGCTATTGTATTCATTGAATTTACTTTTAAATCATGTACGCGCGCGCACAATGATTTAATTAAATATTATATAAACATAATAAAGCTTATATTTACAGTAAATAGTTTTGCATAGAGTTTTTTTTTTTTTTTTTTTTGTTACAGAAAAAATAAAACTTTTCTACTTGGCGCATAATAAAGTTAGATAAATTTGTTGAATTATACAATAAAAATAAATAAAACTTTTAAGTTTATTAGAGTTTCGTTGCTTTTAGAGCATTTTTTTTTTGGCTTATAATAGTTTTATGTTGTTTTTTATTTTCTCTGTGTAGTTTTATTACTACAAAAGAAAACTACCCGAAGAAAATTATTTTTGTTTTTATTCTAGAAAAGCGATATCTAATTGAAAAAATATATATGTATATACAGCACGCGAAAAATGACAAATAAATAATAAAAGGAAGTTTATTAATAATGTTTTCTTTTCTTTTCTTTTTTTTTGCATATTATATAAATGACAGTTTTCCTTCTTTATATCTTTCTTTCAATTTTATTTAATTTTATTCTTTTCTTATACAATTTTTTTTTTGTACCCTTTTTTCCCCGTGTACAAGACTGACATGTCAATGGCGACGTCAATGTGTGCTATGTATTGATGATGACGAAAAATTATTGAAAAAATAATACAAAAATGGTATTGTTACGGGATGATAAAAATTCTATTTCAATGAATCGATAACTAATCGATAACGTGGTTGTTGTTGTTGTATATATTATTGAAAATAGGTGACTTGTTGAATTTTGATTAAACAAAAATACTCTGGCAGCCAGTAGGTAGACTAGCGAGTGTTCAGTTAGTTTATTCTTTCTTTTCTCTTTTGTATTTTCTAGTAATTTTTTTTTGTCATCGACATAATATGTAAATGTTCAATGAATAATAGCCTTAAATTAGATTAATATTGAATAGAGAGAAAAAAGTGGAAAAACGGCTGTAAGCAAATTTTCTTTTCCAATATTTTCGATATAAATAAAAAAGCAAAACATAAACCATATACTTTTATAATTTTTTATTAAAGTAATTTTTCTTTTTGTTTATCGATTGAAAATTTTGCTATTAAAATTATTTTGTCAAACAAAAAAAAAAAAAAAAAATTGATAAATTCATTTCCGTCAATCATACACCTGTATTACGTTAAATTTTTCGTTTTTTTTTTCTATATTATTTTGTTTGTCATTCACACATACACAAATTTATGAAAAAAATATGCAAAATTAATTAAATTTTAATTAAAATTTAAATGATTTACAAATCAGGGAATTTTTTTATTTTTATTTTTAAATTTTCGAGCCTATCGATTTATATTTTTATCTTTTTTAGTTTTATTTACATAAAATTTTTATTTATTATTTCTTTTTTAAGCTTACTTTATTTAAATAAATGAACCGCAACATACACAGATTATAGAAAATAATATATATTTACTAATGAAATGCCAAATACCAATTATTACTAATAGCAAATAACGAATTATTGCAAAAAAAATCTTTTTTTTTTAGTTTATTAAAAATAACAGTGCAGTAGTTTGATCTTTAAAGTTGACTTAAAAATTGTAATTTCACTTTGCAATTTTGGTATCTCACACATTGTGAAAATGATATATTCACATCATACAAAATTAAACTCTTCCATCACAAAGTTTTATTATTATGCAGAAAGTGCATAATTAAATAGACAAAACGTAATAAAACCTTTTAAATGCTTAAAAAGTTATCAACGAATTTTTAAAAGCAGTATTCAGAATTTCTGGTCATCTAAATAATATATGTTTATTGATTTAAAGTTTGGTTACAATTTTATCTTTTATTCATTTTATATTATAAATTTTCTCTTGGACAACAGCGGACGTAACATTTTAATTACTTTTCAAATGGGGAAGCTGTGCTCTACGCCATTGAAGTATTAAAAGTAAAAAAAAAAAATTTATTTAAATTTTAGTTGCTCGGCTAAGCTGCTCCTTCAATTATTTATTTTATTTTAATTTTTTTATTTTTAAATTCTGCTACTGACTAAATAATCGCGGATTGTGTAAAACTTTTTTTTTACATTTGTTTAAAAATGTTTTTAATATTTTAATACCCGGCTAGTTGGAATTATTTATAATTAAGTTTTTATGTGTGTGGGGATGGGTGGATAAAGGTTTAGTCTGGTTGTTGGCGGATAATTTTTTTTTTATTTTACATAATTAGCGTTATTAAAATTAGTTTGGTTAATTAATTGCTGAAATATGCAAAGCAATTAAAGTGGTTTGTTTTTTTTTTTTTTTTTACCTTTTTCACTTTTATATTTTATTAAATAATGATTGTTATTGTGAATGTTGTGAATACAATTTAGTATCGAATTTAATTAAATCATAATTTATATTAATTATCAAAATAATTTTTAATTTATTTTATGTAAATTAAGCAGTTTTTTTTATTTGTTTTGTTCAAAAATACGTTTTTTTTATTGTTTATTCACCAAACTTTACTTACTTAATTTAAAAATCAGTGACTATAATTGTTTTTTTTTTGTGAAGCTTTTAATAAAATTTTATTCAATTTTAATTACCTAATAAAATAAAATAATTAGTCAGAAGTGTATTTTTACAATTAAAAAACAAAAAAAAAAACTACTAAAAGTTTATAAGAAGTAAAATTAATTTTTAAAAAATGAAAAACTTTCCTTGCATGTCAAATTAAACATGACAAAACGCTGTGCACTTTGCTGCTGCTCTACTGCACTTTTATTTTTATTTCATTAATGTACGTCAATTAAATTTATTTATTATTTTAATATTCAAATATTTATCATTATATATATATATATATATATATAATTTTCTGTCATATTTTCATTAAAGAAAATAAAATAAAATAATGAAATTTTAATTCTATTTACCCTCACATAATTATATAAATTTATTAACGTTTATATAAATATTATATACCAGATATATGCATACATTTAGTATATAGTATAAACGACAGCTTGGTACAGGTACAACTTTTATGTACACACATGAATATGTTTTATAAATAATATAAACTCTCAGGTACCCTATCTACTTGTCAAAAGTTTACATTTTTAAATATTTTCTCATTAAATAATTTGCAAGTATATATATATACGAAAATGAATGATATTTGTGTTGGGAGATTATATTTGGTTGCTTAGGGGAATGTATTATTATTAATAAAAGGTAAAAATTAATTTTAAAGTTATGTCAAAATAATATTAATTTCTTTAAAAAATAAAGAATATGATTTATGTAATTAAATTTTTCTTCTATTTTGGTTGTGAATATGGTATTTGCTGCAGGTGTGGTGTTATATTGCGCTTATTTATTTAATTAGTGACTTACTAAAGTGATCAACTATGCAAAGTTACATTATCGTTGTTTTATTATTATGTAATATTTTCTTTTAACGGCTAATTTTACTTTTTTTCGGATAATTTTTTATGCATTATAGAAAAGTTATAATAATTTTAAGGGTTCCGATTATTTTATTTTTATTCTTTTTTTTTTCGACCTTAATTTTAAAAGAAATAATTTTAACAAGACAACCAAATCAAATCATTATTTGTTTTTAAACCACTGAGCAATATTTTAATATTGTGGATTTATTTTTATTTTATATTATTATAGGTTGTGGGTGGCCGTTGTATGCTTCATTGATAACAAGTTTCCTTTATTTTGTGTACTATTTTCATGAATAGAAAATTATTATTTTCATTGATTTCATTGGATTCATATTTTTCTTTTTTTGAAGAGAAAATATTTTAGATTTCTAAAAATAAAATTTTAAACTTTTTTGAGCTTTTAATAAAGATTTTAATTGCTTTCGGTTTGGTTTGTGTTGGTTTGTGCGGTTAAGTTTCTCTTTGTCATCGCTGTAATATTATCATATTTAATTTGTTTATTCGATTGATACACTTTTCATTTATATGAACAAATGGATAAATAATTATAAAAATAAAACAAATCGAATCTAAATTTAATGGATAAATAATAATAATATAAATCGAATGATACTAGAAACTAAAATCTATTGTAAAAATATTATATAGAAATGGTAATTTAGTGCTATTTTAATTCTATAAATTGACCCTCGGGTGCACTTTAAAAATTTTCTGTCTATTTTACAAAACGGTTTTGTATCATCCATTTATAATCAAAATTGAATGAGTAAAATAGATGAAAAATAAAATTTAATTCACCCACTATTAGAATCATTATTTGAATTATTTTGTTATTTAGATGAATGGAATGTTATAAATTTTATTGACATTACTTTTCTATAGGAATTGTTTTAGATGGGTGGTTTTGTTTTTGCTACCAAAAATAGAAACGGCGGCAATAAGCAACGAGCCCCCTATTAGTATTTATAATTTTAGTAATGCGAAAAATTTTCATGAATAGCAAGTTGTGTATTAGAATTTATGTAGAAAATTAGCATCGATGGTATTTATTTGTTGATGTTTCTTAATTTATAATGACTAATATTTATTATGTGCTCTATTGCTGACACATGGTGAGTGCGTGGTTTTTACTTTTCGTATCTTAAGTATCATGCTGTGTGCATAAATACTTGGCCAATAAAATTATATAATAATCTCTTTGGTAGATAATGTTTTTCAGTAATTAATTAAATATTTTTTTCTATATTCAATGCGTTGGTTATTCCGCCAATCAAATAGCGTTGACAATCCTGATATCTTTTAATATCGAATTCGTTTAGTTGTACTAAAAATCTGCATTCATTTTTTAATAAAAATTTTTATAAAAGAAAAGATGTAAATTTTATAAGGTAAAAACGATAATAAAAAGTGGTATGGAGAGTAATGGTAGCAGGCAGACACAGATTATTACAATTCATAATTTTTATTAATGTATTTCGCAGCTGCAAAATACAATTATTATTATTATAAATATAGCCGGCTGATGTTTTAGCCCGTCTAACACTAAATCAAAATATATAAATTTCTATATTTAATTTTCAGTTTCTTTTTTCAAAAAAATCATATTTTTTATTTACATAAAACATAAATAAATGCGTATTTTATTCTATATTATGTGTGTGTATCCCTTGAGAAATTTATATTTACATTAAAAAGGCAAAAAAGAAAAATATATAAAAGCAGCAGAAGTAGCAGCAACAGAAAAACGTGAAAAATATTAACGAAATCTGTAGAAAGAATATTCTTTCTTCGCATGATCATATAGAAGAGAAAATATTTAAACAAAATAAATAAATGATTTAAATAAGCATAAAAAGGTGGTAAAAAATATAAAAATTATATGTGGTTATAATAATAGAACAAAGAATTCAACAGTTTGTTGTATATTTCTCGATATTTTTGTTGCTGCTGCTTCTTGCAATGTAAAGAAGCATAAAAAACTAGCGAATTTGTATGAATTTTTGTATTGAAAAATTTTATTCATACTATTAGTAGTCAAGATACTTTCATAATGATTTTTAATAAATTTATTTATGCTTCTTATAAATGAATTAAAAATTAGTTAAATATGTTTTTTTTTTCAAGTTTTTTTATTATTTAATCAGGGTTTTAAACCGATTTAATTTGTGGTAGAAAATTACTTTATCGATTAAACGCTTTTCATTTTCAAAAGCATAATGCTTAATTTTGTTCTGTGGTTGGCAATTTTCTGCAATATTATTTTTTTTAAGAATAGAATAACCTTCTACTTGAATTAATGCTGCTTTTCTTACTGCATTTTCTGTTTGACACACACGAAACAGACACAAAGAAACTAATTTTAACATTGAATATTTATTTATCTTACTCTAGGTTTACCAGAAATATATTCTTTAAATGCTAAATTAAACCGTATATAAGACTGAATCATAGTGGTTTTATTTAAATAAATTGCAAATAATTAGAGCAAAAATTTAATTAAAGAAATCAAAGAAAAAAAGAAAATCCTTTGCTTTTGGTTAATCGATTATGTTAAATTTAATAGAATAAATAAATGATGTTTTTGGTTATTTATTCACAATCTAACTTTTTATTCACAAACTATCAACAATATATAAAACCATCTTTATTTAAAATATTCTTAAACTTTTGTAAAGGAGATTTACAGAATTTTGTTTTTACTTTAAAATTAATTTCTTTGTTGTGTTGCAACAATTGCTGTTGTTTTCCTCAGTTTATATCCCTGAATTGTAACATATATTTTACTTAATTAATGCAAAAATCCTTTTATAAATTTAATTAAATTATTTGATCATTTAGTATTATTCGGTTAATTATTGATAGTTTCCTTTTCCCTCAATGTCTGGATTGGATTTTGGTTGTTTTTTCATTATAATATTGGTTACATTGTTGTGAGTACGTTTGTTATTTCTGTACACAATTTAACCCTCATAGTATTATGGTAAATTAATTCTCGAAAAATATTATTTTGATAATCATTGAAATTATTTTATATTTAAGTAATTTAATTCGAATAATGCATAGTTTTATTTTATTTCAAAAATGTTAAATCGACAAATAGTTGTTTTTCTACGAATTGGAAATCAAGGTTTTTACCCATATTTAACGTTTTATTCTATTGATTATATTTTCTATTTAGGGAAATTATTTTCAATAATAATTGTGCTAAAATAAATTTTAAT
Organism: Ptychoptera contaminata; assembly: GCA_963942525.1. Classification (NCBI taxonomy): domain Eukaryota; kingdom Metazoa; phylum Arthropoda; class Insecta; order Diptera; family Ptychopteridae; genus Ptychoptera; species Ptychoptera contaminata. The sequence continues at coordinate 27,293,068 of OZ012638.1, forward strand.
CGAATAAAAGTTCCCCGGCATTTACTCATTTTAGTTTTTAATTGGCAAACATTTGACCAATTTGTGATTGTTTGTAGATCATGTATCGTCTTCCTGTTTTGTTATTTTCTTTTTATTTATCATATGCAATAATGTTATTCTATTTTACAACATTACATTATATGTTTTGTATTCTTTTTATTTTATTCTTAATTTTATGCTGTGTTATGTTTTCTATTATTATTAACTCCAGCTGCTGCTGCTACATACATTATTTTATATAGCTTCTTGTTTCTCTATTAAACTAGTAATCTATTTATCGATGATATTGATGTTGTTGATGATGATAGTATAGTAAGTATCTAGAGAATTGTGATAATAATTCTTTATAGAAAGTTTAATTTAGAAATTATATGTGCTGCTATACTGTTTAAAGTGTTTTTATTTGAAAAATATTTATATAAGGAATACAAGAAGCGTTTTTTTTTTTTGTTGTTGTTTCTGCTATAAAATAGAAAATTTCTATCGATATATTACCAACGATTGTAAGTTATTGTCGTTTGCGCGTTTTTAATATATGTGATTTATTTTTTTAAGCAAAAACATTAAATTGTAAGTTTTTTATTTTTTTTTTTGCAATCTTTTTTCCCTTCTTCACTTACATCGATATTAATATTTAATAAAAAATTTTTCCATATTACATAAAACAAAAATATTATCAGATGAGACAGTTTAATGGTTATATATATATATATTTTATGATAAATCTATTAAATATTAATGCTATTTGTTATAAAACATAGTTTAAAAAGCTAAATAAAAATAAATAACTTTATGTATCTGATGTCTGTCATTTAAAATATAAACATAAAATTTAATTTAAAAGAGAAGAAAAATAAAATAAAATAATATGTTTTGCAACATATGATAGAAAATTATTGAAATGTTGCAATTTTGTACTTTGGGATTTTATTAAAAGAAAAAACTGTTGAGTATAAAGAATCAATATTTTCACAGATTATATTCGATTTGTTTTTATTTGGAAAATTTTCTAACAAATAAAGATTGTTATTTCACTGTTTACTTGAATATTGTTACATCTTTTTATCCAGCTTTATATCGTTTATTTACATATGACAACAACGATATGGATTAAAATAAAATAAAAACGTTTACCTTTTACGTATATATATATGATCACACACCATATATCTTTATTTATTAAGTACCCATCAGAGATTATTGTACACATATATATATATATATATATACATGAATAGATTGTTTATTATTTATTCACACCATAATTTCATATTTTATAATAATAAACAATCGATACTTAAATAGATTATTTTAAGAGGGTTGATGAAAGTATGTTTATGTGCTTTATTTTAATACCTTATATTCTATTCAACTATGTTGTTTTATTAATAAATATAAAGTCTTTAAATAATTTTAATATCAGTCATAAATCGATTATCTATCTACCTAGCACATTGAGTTTAATAAACATAATTTTATTGCATGATAAAATGTTATTATTTTTTATTGGAATAAAAAAAAAAATCTTTACATTATTGTTTTATGTTTTTATTAAATTTTTTATTTGTTTATACTTTATGTTTAATAATTATTAATTATAAACGAAAAACTGCTACCTAAATTGATTTAAAAAATAATAATAATCATTTGCATATGTAACTTATTGTGTGATTAGACGTCTTAAATGTTAATTTTATTTTAAGCCAATAACTCTTTGATTAAATAAAGGTGAAGATAAAGTTTTATTATTTTGATTAGAAAATTAATAAAATACTCTCTTAAAAATTTTGTGCATTAAAGATTATGCACATCACAGCTAAAATATTTTTGCACAAAATTTACTTAAACAATGAAACTGTCAAATTCTTTCATAAACTTTATGCTAATTTTACAAATGAGAATAAACTTTATCCATAAGAATGCTTTCTAGTTTGTATTAAAGTTTATAAAATTATATTTTCTTATTTTGTGCATCCTATAGAAGTTGACAAATTCTTATCAAAGCACAAGATTGCAGTCGTTAGGTATCTTAGTTATTTGATATTAAATAAAGAAACAAAAACTTTTCCATTTTGTATTTGTTTGAAGACTTACTTCTCTTGATCTCAAAATGCACTACTGAGCTTAGAAGTTTTAAAATGAAATTTCATTAAATTTCAGGCTTTGCAATGAATTTATTGTGTTTTTGATCTGTAAATGAATGAATCGTTGAGCAAAGTCATTTGTTTTAGTTTATTTTCTTTAGGTTTTATTTCAAAACTTCTTTGATTTTATAAAAAATTGTTTATGTTTTGTCTTTTTTTTTAAAAATATGCCAATGACAGTCCCGAAAACATTTTATTTGAAAGCACAATGACGAAGTAGTTTTACAGAAATATAGATTTTTATGAACAAAATTTTTTGATTTAATTTCCACTACATAGTTGTTTTATCGCATAAAATCTAACTACAAAGCACAATAATAAAACCAATTTAATTTATTAACGATTATCGCTGAAAATACTTTATTTTTATTAATAATACCGTAAATGGAATTATTTCACATTAATAATTTTATTATGATTTAATTTCTATTCAACATGAATATTTATTTTAATTATCAAAAATTTTGCTTGATAAATAAAAAAATATTTCCATTTTCACGTTTCCCTAAGGTAATTTTATTATTTATTAGTGCGTGTAAATTATTATTAATAAGTAATTTAACAATTATTGCTATTTTAACGACAATGAAAATTGTAATAAAAATTTTAAAATAATAAAAGAAAAATTACATATTTGGGGAATTTATTTGTTTTCGTTTATGAAAAACACTAGTGTTTTATGTGCTGCTTGGTGTATTCTAAAACTATGTAAGTGCCTTTGCCTAGCCATTGAATCAATAAAATAAATAAATAATTCCGTTAATTTATGTTTAATTAGACAATCGTCGTATAGTCCAAACTGCACCCTCCTAAAATTATTTTTTCTTTTTATTTAAAATTTAATGAAAAAAGAAGAAAAAATTAAATTACTTATGTCGCGTGTGTGTAGTTTAGATTTTTATTAAAAACAAAAAAAAAACAAAAACAACCTCGATTTCAAAAATAAGGTGGAGGAAATGAAATAAGTATCCTTGAATACATATTAAATTGTTTTGTTTTTCTGTTTATTTATCATAATACCGCGCCTTTAAAATAACGGAAATTTTTATTAGCATTTCTCTCTACCTTTGTTTAGATTTTTTTAATATTTATTAGAATTTTTCTAGGTATTTTTTCCATTACAATAATTACATAGTATCATAATTTATGCAACCAAAATTTACATAAATTAATTTTACGCGGTAATAATAGCGGTTTATGATAATAAAAAAATTATATATATGTATATATTTTTTGTATTGATTATCTAACTAGGTAAATCTAAAAAAAATAATAAAAACTAGTCAGCAGTATAAGTGCTTTTGGAATGTAAGTTTTCGGGGTTTTTTTTAAACATAATTCTATTAGTTAAACCCTTAAATTCATTAGGGGATAAAACTTTTGGTAACATATTTAAGATACAAATAATTATATTTTAATATTTAAAATAGTTTTAATTTTTAATAAAGCATTGATAATCGTTATACTAATGATAATGATTGAAAAAATATATAATTTAAACTTTTGAAGTATTTATTATGTTTATTTAATTAAACTGCTAAATAAATACGCATGCGCGGACAACTTAATATTATTTTCTACATTTTAAAGCTGTGCAAACTTATATCGCTACAACAATATTTATTTTCCTGTATTAATCATTTATTAATTTTTATTTTAATAGATTAATGTAAATATGAAGAATAATTACTTTAATGAAAGCATACATAATATTATTCTTATCATATATCAGAAGTAGAATTTTTGATAAGCAATGATAATTTACTATTAAATGGTGAGAAAGTAAATATTTGTAAGATTATTTTTTATTATTCTTATTATTTTAAATCGAATATGCTTTTTTTATGCTATCAAAATATAAATATTTAACTTCTCTGTTTTTTTTATAATATCGATTAAATCTAAAGAATTTCATTTTTGTGCTTTTCTTTTTTTGGATAATCATCGCTTCGCATTTTGTCGTTTTTTTTTTTTTTTTTTTGCTCTCTATAAACGTTTATTGTGATTTCTTTACATTTAATATCAATAAAATTCTTTAATATATATTCGCGTCTTATACGCCCATTTATACCAGTTTATATCACTTTAACATATGAAGTTTAATGTCCTGAAGAAAATGGATTCGTTGTTATTTTTATATTTTTCGCTTTTGCTGATAAAGAATAAGACATATATTTGTTTTGTTTTTTTTTTTCTGATGGTTTATTTTGATGGGGTTTTATTTTTCGTTGTTACTTTGTTGTCCTTTCAACTTGAAAAACTGTATTTAATATTGATGTGACGTTCATGTTAAGTTAGAACGCATAACAGATCGCCACCAGAGTTTGTAATAGCATTTGAATAGCGACAATGACAATAGAGAAAAATGGGAATAACGACAGCAATAATAATAAAATAAATATTTTATTTTTGGTATTTTTCTAGCTTTTCTCGTTGCTACTGCTGCTATTTGTTTTTATTTATACACAAAAAATGATGAGAAAATGTAATTATATTTTCTTTTTTTTTTCATATTAATTAGATAATACTTTATTGTGAATTTATTATTATTATTATTTATTTAATTAATTATTTAAGTATTAATTAACATTAATTTGTAGAAAATGAACAGAAAAGTTTTCTTTGAAATAACTTTTCCTTGATATTTATTTAGATATGTCTTATCTTGTGTGTCTGCACTGTTTGTTTTTAGATTTTTTTGCTTTTATAATTGTTATGGTTTTTAACAGGTATTTTCTTAGAAGTGTAACAAAATATTCAGTTTTATATTGTAGAAATATTTTTTTAAAATTATCCTTAGCTTTGTGTAATTATTTTAAAATATACTTTGATTGATTTAGTTTAATGCAAAATATTCTATTTTTTTTTTAATAAAGAAAAGGTGAGAAAATTTGCTATTAAGATAAATTTCTCGATTAATATTTAAGAAATAAAACCGATGCTAATTACTATTTAATGCATATTAATTCGTAAAATTTATTTGCTTAATTAAGCATAATTTTTGCTTTATTATAAATACTAGATTATTAAACGGGTATATTTGTGGTATTTTTTAGTAAAATTATTTTTATGAATTAACAAAATGAATAAAACAATTTATACAAAATAGTATTTTCAATAGTTAACCATTGTATTGTCGTTCAATCAATTTTATATGATTTTATAGAAATTAAATAAATGAATTGTTGTGTATAGCAGTGATCTTCAAACTACGGCTCGCGGGCAAAATTCTGACCACTAGGTATAGAATTGCGTAATAAAATATGCTAAAGTCAACTATCTGGCTCACTTTTCCTAAATTAATGACACTATGGCCTTTTTCTTAAAAAACTTTGCCTTTATGCCGGGTATAGCAATGCATCGCTATAATTATTTTTCTTTGAAAATAAACGATTATTCTTAAACTACAACACACTTTGTAACGCAATACATAATACAAAAATACCATTTCTTTTAAATTAAGTTGTGTGCTAATGAAATATTTTAAGCTGTTACTACCAGCCACCATGATATCACAAAATTGTGGTTGTGGTTCTTTTTTTTTTTTTCTTTTTGCGTTGATTCATCATCATCAGCTATTTATTTACTTAAAATTTTTTAGTTTTTAATTAAATAACATTAATGTTATTTAATTTCAGTGTCAAATACACATGTAACGTTAAATATTAATGACAAAGGAGAAACAATTTGTTTGTAAAATAATATTATTGTAGTTCTGTATATTTACGACTGAAAATAAATTCTTTAAACAATAAAATATGACAAAGGTTATTTGGTTAATGCGTTTCAATAATCGATTAGAATTGTATTATTGTTTAAACATGATATTTTAATTATTTTATAACATAATCAATTTAGAAATATTTTTTTTTATTTAATAAAATTAATACTTAATTGATAAATTCGTTATTGATACACAAACGAATTCAAGTAGAAAATTTTGCTAATTATGTTTATTTGTTTACTCAAAACTAATACCAAAAATTATTTAATTGTAATTAATCTTACTTATTGGGTATAAATAGTATTATTAAATAATTATATTGTATTGATTAAGCATAATTTTATTTAAATAATTCTTTATAATGTACAATATGTACATATGTACTTGCAATTCATATAAAAAACGCGCATATTATTGTTTACGTAATTAAATGAATTTTTCCTTATATAATTAAAATAAATAATAATAAATGTTAAAGAAAGTTTTATTTATTAAAGAGAGAAAATTATGCTGAATTAAGTCTATGAATAGAAGGAATTTCTTTATAAATTTTTTTTTGTCCTTTTATTAATAAAAAATCCCACACGCGACAAATGGGTGGCAGCATTGTGTGTGTCTGCCAAATATATAATTTTAATAAAAGTTATATCACGTTATAAGAATAAATAATATGCATTGAATATATATATAAAAAAAAGATATCAAACTTGTCAACCAATTAAATCATCTACTCAACTCACATTCACTAATCAATATGTGTGTGTGTTTTTTTTTCTATGCTTTTCTTCGCTTTTATCACATTAGATTGAAATAAGAAATAACTAAGAAAAAAACTGAAATGAAACGAAATGGAAAAATGGTAAACGAATAACAGAATTGACAACAATAAAATAATATAAAGACAAAATGTTGCTAAACATTTCATTTCGTAAAGTTTAAGCAAACAAATTGTAATAACAACTACTGGCCTAGCTATTTGTATCTTCTTACCAATAATTTTTTCGGCATCGGCACCTTACAATAACAAAAGGAGAATGTGATATTCTTAGGTAAAAATATAGCATGTCAAGCAAAAAATAAATAAAATTAAATGAAGAACGACGTCGAATAATGATGAGTGGCATACCCATCATACAAACACACAACCACATCAGAAGAAATAACGACCAGTGGGTTGATATATCAAATTGTTTGAGTCCTAAATGTAACTTTTGTTATAATTTGAATCACACACGCATAAAATTGTCCAATAAATATAGCAAAAAAAAAAAAACAAAAGTATGTTATGTTGTGTGTGGAAGCTGCTTGATTAAAAATGTGGAAGTAAACCAATGACTACACACATTTTCATATAAAAGGATAAAAGGCCAACCACATGACAAAGTAAATACATACATAGTTTTAGGTTATTATTATTATATTTTTTTATTTATTCTGTGGTTAGTTTCTTGCCTGGTTAGTTTGTGCCACGAAAAAAAAGGCAGTAAAATGTACAATGTGGACTCACCAACAGCAGCCACAGCAGCAGATTGAATGATTTAGTTAAGCAAAAAAAAAAAAATCCAAGTTCTAAGATGAATTGTTTGAATGTAATACAATACACCGATGATAAGGTAAAAAAAAATGTAATAGAGGTAACGGTTGAACTACTTTATAATAATAATAAAAAGAAAACGAAAAGGATTTTCTTTTCTTTAAGGAGGAAGCAGCATTAGTAGCCAGTATACTAGGTCACTTCTATTGTACTCTGTAATATGTAATGAGTCAATGCACACAACAACAACCATGTTATTATTTATTAAAAGAGAAAAAAAATACGGAAGTAGTACAATGATAAAGAATAAAAGAATTATGCACAGATGAAAGGATTTTAAAACCATAAATATTGACCATGATGGTGTTAAGAAAAATATGAAAAATCATAGTCTGTCGCACGTTGTTTAGCACGGTCGATAATAGTATTATTATTGGTTAGTTTTTCTGATTTCTATTATTTGTAATAGAATAAGGATTGATTTTTTGGACGAAAGTAAGGTATGATGGCAGTAAGTGTCGAAAAATGTTTAAATGTAATAAAAAAAAAATGTAAAAACGCAAAAAAAAAAAAACACAAAATACATAATACTACATTTGGTTGATTTGATTTTTACGTTTTAACTGCTGTTGTGTGTTCCTTGTACGTATGGATTGGATAGATGGTGTTTAAATGGTTAAATATGTTGGACTGGTTGTGTCCCCATTTCTCCGCACACAGAATGTACTAAATCAAAATCATAAAAATAACAATATCCTTTTCTGTGCTTTTTATTTTTTTATTATTTTTGTTGCTGCTCTGCTGCTCTCGGTCAATTTTTTTTTATTTATGCTTCTTGATGTTGCCGGATTTGTTATTCTTTTTTTGTGACATAACCAAGAGAATGAAATAAATGATTTCTAAAATACAAAAAAAAAAATTGATTTTCTTTTTACTCTTTTGTATTATTTTATTTCATTCTTATCGGATTCTACTTCCTTTTCGGGTATAATTTTTGTTTTTTTTTTATTTCATTTCATTTCTTTTAAAATAAGTTATCAAGATCATATAGATTTGATGGATTTATTTTTGGTGACATTTTGACACTTAACTATTGATGGTGATACACTAATCACACTAGAAATGTAATAAACAAAGAAAAATAATCATAACAATGGCAGGCGACAAAACATAAAAGACATAAATAATGGTCGCTTGTGATATATGTATGTTGTGTTGTGCTTTGATAGTAGAAAAAAAAAATAATAATAATAATAATAAAAGGATATTTCTTCTATCTATATATATTTTATCACTTTTTATGCATATCTAGTACTTAGTTTTGTTATGCTATGTTTACTTTTATGATTATTATTATTATTATTTTGTTTATGTTTTATGTGTCAAAGTTTACATAAAATTACAAAAGAATAAAGAAGGATATTTTATGGGTGTGATTTTCACCATTTTTACTATCAATCCACCCAAAAACAGTGATAATTATTTTTATGTTTTAATTCAAGCATAAAGTATGGAAATATTTTTAGATTTTCATAACTTTATTTAAGGTTTTCATTTGCCGGAATTGTATTTTTTTTTTTTTACTTCAATTAAATACAATTTTTATTCTTGTTTTCTTGGAAATAATTTTGTGATGCATTTAACTACAGTCAGTCCTCGATATTCAATGTAGTGTTCTGTCAGGTTTTATAGCATTAATTGCTGGATAGGCTACTCTTTAACAAATTTTTTGGAGTAGATTGGAAGTTTGTAACTAGTCTGTAGTTTCTACTGGATGTTGTTGTTAACCACAGTTTTCGCTACACAAAACTGTAATTACTTGAGACTGTAGTTACATGATACTTTCGTTACATGAAAAAATCGTTACTGGAGGTAATCATTACTGGAGAGAAACATTACTTAAGTTATTTTATGCTTAAGGTAGTTTTTATTATATGTAAGCCATAGTTACTTCAGGCAGTTACTCTGGCAAGCATTACTTCAGGTAGTTGCTACTCAAAACATTTATTAATCAAAGTATTTGTTACAGAAGGTTTTTGAATCTAATTATTTACTCAAAATAGTCATTACTCGAGGACTTACTGTTGACACAAATGTTTTGTTTTTCTCTTTTAAAAGCTAGAAAAGCCTAAGATAAAAAAAAATCAGTCTTAAGAACATTGAAACACCAGCGGCAAAGCAACTGTACATTCAGAATTCAGCAGCATTTATTTCCTTATTTATTTATTTGTATTTTTAGTACAATTGGAAGGAAATAATTATAGAGAATTTTTTTTTTGTTCATCTTGTCGCTTCTTCCTTTTTTTTTGTTTCTGCAAAAAGGAATTACAGAAAAATGTTTTTTTTTTGTCTTAAAATAATTTTTATTTTTTTTTTCTTATTGAATTTTCATAATAAGATTTTTCTATTCGTGGAAATTTAAAAAAATTATATACATTTCCGTTTAATTTATTTAAATGTGGTTATTTATTTTGCGTAAAGAAAGATTTTTTTTTTTTTAATAAAAATATTTACCATTTACCACGACTGTTTTGCTACCACCGGTAATTGATTTTTGTAATAAAATGAAAACAAAATTATTTTATAAAAATGAAAAATGCTTAATGAAGATAAAAAGTATTTTATGCGATTTTTTTTTCTGTTTGTTTAGAAGAAATAAATAAATGATGATGCTAAACTATGCTGTCTGGTAAAGGTGTTGTAATTACGTGAGTTAATTAAAGAGAAGAAAACGAAGAAGAGAAAAATTATTATCGTGATTTCATGCATTTTTTAAAAAAATAAATTTCTCTAACTTTTCACCTTATGTTTTGTCATTCATTCATCGTCGTCGTTATATAATATTATTGCATAACAAAGTAAAATAGCATACGCGAAAAAAAAAAATACGTAATTCAAACGTTTTAACAGGTAATAATTATACAGATGATGATAATACTTTATTATAGTTTTTCTTATTATTTTTTGTTAAACAATTTAATAAAATAAAAATCACTTTGCGTTGAGTGAAAATTATGCAAAAAAATTAAATTAAATATTTAATTACTCTCCGTCACTTTAATTATGCTTTGTTTGTTATACAATTATTTATCCTGAATAAAAGGCGACGAGATACACGGTTTAATTATTTTATTTAATTCTTTATTATAATTTTTAACTTTTATTTACTATGTGTCGCCGCAATTAGATTGGTTTTTTTCTTACTTTTTTTTTTGTTAACCGCATTATATGTAATTAAACAAAAAAAAATATAAATAAATAGAAAGGTTTTAATGTTGCAAGTAGAATCATAATAATAATAATAACAATGATAATTGTTATAAATTTAATGTATTTTTTATGTTTATATTTTTTATGTTGTGTGTTTTCTCGATCAGCAGTCATGAAATAATTAATGTTTCTTCATTTTAATTTTTTTTTTTGGTTTTTTACTTTAGTTGACTTTTTAATAATAAAATAAAATGTGTCACCAGTAATTTTGTGAATATGATTAATTACAAAGTAAATAATAAAAAAATAAACCCTCGTCGTTGTTATGTTATTTCTTGGACCACACTGGCAATTGTAATTAGTGATATAACACAAAAAACCTTGCATGTTATGTATTTATATCAATCAAATATGACTTGCAAATTATTATTTATTTTTTGTTGTCTTAAATGTGTCCTTTATTATTTTGTTTGTTCGTTTGTAGTATATGATTTTTAGGCGTAGAATTTTATTATGATTATTGATTGAAAATTTTCCAAGCAATTACCTTTTCTACTTTTATTTTTCTTATCTTTTGAAGTGTCATTCTGAGCATTTTTATTTGCTGTGTTAAGATTATTACTTAGCTTAATTAATTCCTAGACTTGTAATTTAATTAATTTTTACAAATTTATTTATGTTTAAATGGTAGAAGAAAGAGCAAACAATAAAAAAAATAAGGTAATGTTTGCTGCTTCTAGTTGAATTAAATTAATTATTTGCTAAATATATCGTTAATCGATTGTTACCTTTAATCAATTCGTTTTTATTTTTTAAAGAAATTGTCAAGAATATTGATGATAATGTGTTTGAGATGTTGTTCATCGGGGGTAATTGTTTAAGTTTTAGTAAATGACCTGTCTTTTGTATAAATATTTAATGAAAAACTATAAATGTTTTTTTTTTTTTAATTTATAAACGAGAAAATGAAATAAATTCTCTATTATATAGATATATTGATTTTCGATTTAATTAAAATTTACTCTATTCTTTTGTATTTATTACGACGCTACTAAAAATACAGCATCTTTTTGTTTGCTCTCTCAATTTGTTTATTTTTAATAAAATTATCCTAACAAATAATATAGAATATAGACTTTGCCAGTGTTTCAGTACCAAAACACCCACCAATGATTACCATTATAATACGACATTTAAAGGATTTTAATTGAGTTCAGATCAAAGACTATTTAATTTCTTTGTTTTTTTTTTTCTATTTTATTGTTTCTTGTTATGTTTTAAGATAATTAAAAACTTTCTTAAACCATTTGCTCAACCCTCGTCGATTTGTTGTCTTGTAAGTTTTGTTACTTTTAATCTTATTGAACTGTTTTTTGTTTTTTCTGTTTTTTAACTTCTTTTTCTTTTGATAATTAAGGATAATTGATATCTTTCGTTTATAATGAGTTTTTAAAGTCAGAAAATCATCGTAAGAATTGTCTTTTGTTTTTCGATAATATAATTAGATTAAAAATTTACAAAAAAAAAAATAAATTGAAATTGAATTTTAATATTAAGAAAATATGAAAAATCATCAATCACTTGTTCACGAAAGTAGAAAAAATAAATTATAATAAAAATTTTGAATCGAATATGTGTCCTTGTGTTCGTTCTGAGTTTGCTGAACAAAAAAAATTTTATCTATTTATCGGTTTTTTTTTTTAATTTTTTCTTCAATATATTTCCATCAAGTATCATCATCAACACACGATTTAAAAGAGCCAAACCCTATCCAAAAATATCAGAATATTACTGATTATAGTTCGCTGAAGTAGATCATTCTTTCATTTTATTATTTTTATTATGATTATTATTTATATAAATGTGTCTTCTTATGTCCTCCTTATATGTGATGTTCACTGTGTGTTTATACCGGAAAATATGCTTATGCAAGAGATGTGAGGAAATATTTTCTTGATTTTTTTTTTACCTTTTATCCATCAATTTTAACAATAAAAAATTACAACAGCAACACTAACAAATAAAATTCCTTTAAAATAAATGATTTTTAACTAAAAGTTATAGGATTTTGATGCTTCACTACTTGTTGTATAAATAATAATCGCTGACATAGAGTTTTTTGTTTTTTTTTTGCTTCGTTTTTATTTGGATTTACAAACCGAATTGAAAGTATTATTATGATGGGTGCGCTGATATTACTTTTATTTTATTATCTTTTTGTATAGTATTGTATGTTGTTGGTGGATAGAACATTGGCACATTGATTAGTGTATGTGATATAGTAATAATAAATATAAAAAAGAAAAGAAAAATCACATATTTTTTACTTACAAAATACAGTTGTCGTCATCGTCGTCGTCCTCTCTATATGTTTATGTTTAATGTTGACGTCAAGTAACCAAGATTAAAGTGTAATAAAAGTGTTTTAACACACGGGTAATTCCTATGTTTTTTTTTTGCCTTTTTTCCGGTTAAACTACTATCGTACAATCACAAAATGCATAATAAAAATTATTACTTTTCTTATTTTCATCATCATCATCATCCATCTATATTGACGTTTTTTTTTTATTATTGTTAAAGGCAAAAATCAATCTTTGTTGGTAAATTTGATTTTATTTTTTTCATTTTATATTTATTATTATTGGAAATAAAAAATTCGATTTCAATTTTATTTATTTTATTTAAATTTTATTTATTATTATTATTTGTATTTTTTTTTGTTGCTTGGTTTGCTTGAATAAAAAACGAATTTAAATTTAAAGAGTAGAAAACAGTATAAAAGAATTAATATTTTTAAATTAATATGTAAGGATTTAGAGAGGTAGTCTGCTAATTATTTATTTAGTTTTCTATTTAATTGCAGAATTCAAAAGCTTCTTTTTTCACTTTTAATAAAATAAGACGAATTGAAGTATTAATAATTTACGGAATAAAATTTTGAATCTAGAGAAAGTACATGTTTTGTAATAATATTTCAGGATATACCGTAATGTGACTCTTAAAATCGTTATCGTCTAAATTTTCAGGAGTGGAGCTTTATTTATTATTGAAAAAAGGGTTATAACGTATGTCCTATTTCATAGACAAATTGTGTTTTTACTCTGCAGGTTAATAATATTAACATCATTGATGGAAAAAAGAGTTTTAGTTCGTTAGACACACTGCATACTGTCACGGAACGTACGTTAGGAAAACTTTCTTAATTTAAAGTTCCCTAAAAAACTGTCACTGAATAGTTAGAGCTATGCATATAAATAAATAAGTAAGAATAATTCTGATTAGTAATTCTTTTCATAATTAAAACATTTTATAAAAGCAATGTGTATTGAATGTTTTTTCAATTCTTTCATTTTAAAGTAAAAAGTTTGGATGCTTCAATATTTAGTCTTTGATTTGATAAATTATTATTTTCTCCAAAATTAAAAAAGGATCTTCCTTATCTTTCCCAGTTTTTACAGTAATTTAGAATCTGTTTGCTCAACTAAACCGTTGAAAAATATATTAATATTAATAAAAATAAAAATTTATAATAATAATTCATTATATGAAGGCGGTGACAATGGATATCGTATTGTTGTGAAGATTTGTTAACGTCAAATATCCTATTTCTTCTTAAATTTCATTTTTATTTTTCTTTAATTTTCCTTTATTTATTATTATTATTTTTCTTATTTTTTTTTTTTGGGTTTCTTTAAGCAAAAATTACGAAAAAAAATATTTATATAAATAAAACGTTTATTGTCATTTGTCCTAATGCTGTGTCATCATATTTTCATGATGGTCATCAATACTAATGGTTATTGTTTCTTTTGTTGCCATTGCTTACTATTACATATTTTATTTTTGCTTTTGGTTTATTATTTTACCACTGTCAAAATTTCATTGAAAAAATAAATCATTTTTTCATTGATTATTAAAATTGAACGTCGTTTTGCTGTATCGTTGTATATTTTTTTTTTCATCACAAAAATCGCGTTAAAAATTGAAATTCAATTAACCGAAGAACAAAATAGTGGTGAAAAAAATATTCTTTTTCTTTAATTTCTTTATTTAACACAGAAATCATTTCATTTCGTTGAAAAATCCATGACATATTTTTCTTATTAATTAAGTTTGTTTTTATTTTAAATTACAAATTTGTGATTATTTTCAGTTTTAAAATTAATTTATTTTGTTGTAGGCGGAAGAAACGGTTTGTTGTTTTATCTGTTCTTATGTGTAGGTGTTTGATGTTTTAATTATTTTTTTCTTCTAAAGATAAATTATCATTTATTCATTTTATAAGTGGAAAAATAAAAAGCCGAATTTTTAAAGGAAATAAAATTAATTTTCCTTCTTTTTTTTGTCATGAATTATTAGAAAATACTTTGAATAAAGCATCAACGCACGTAATTGATTATTGATTTTATTTTATGTTTTAATAAATATTTTTGAGTGCCATTTTTGCTACAAAAACATTCCTTAAATATTGAAACTGAGATAGATTATTATTTTTATTAACTTATTTACATAAATATTGTAATATTTTTTGTAATATTTAACTGTATTTTAACTACGTTACGTTAATAACATTGATTAATTGTTTTTTCTTTTCCAAATTGGCGTTTTTTTATACTTCATCAAGGTTAAATAACATATCACGCTTGTTTGTAAGCTAAGCGACTTTGTATAGTTATTGACGAAATATTAACAGAGCCTGGTTTTACTTTAAAAAATGGGGAAATTTTGTAAGTTTTCCAATATACCACCCATAATTTATTTATATAATCAACGGCACTTAATAATATCAAGGTAATTATTTATCGTTTATTTATTATTTCATTAAAAATCGATTATTTTATGGAAGTTTATTATTTTTATTTAGAAAATGGTAAATTTTATTTGATACAAGAGAATATTCCAATTGACAGCACATAGAATCAAATGTCATCATAGATAAAGAATTTTATGAATATTTTTTTAATAACATTTTTTTGTTTGTGTTTTTAAATTTATTTTAAAAAATAAATCAATTACCACCTATATGCCTACTCTCACTCACTATTGTTATTATTGACGAATAAGGCATTAGCATTTGCTTTGATGCCTGTTTTTCTTTATTAATTATTTTATTTTTTTTTCTATAAATAAATATTTAATGAGAAATAAAAATTTCTTCACTCAAATTTAGTTTAATTAATAGTAAATTTATAATTATAATAAATATTTAAGTAATAATCTTATATAGTAAGCATTATCATACACGATAATGATGATTAAGATAAAATTAATGAACGGCTATAAAATTGTCGTTTAAGTAGATAAATATATAGTTATTTAGCTGCTGCTGATGATTATGTCGGTGGTTGTGGGTGCTGCTGATGGTGGTGTTTCTATATTTTTTGTAATAAAGATAATAATAATAATACTTTAGGCATATTTTTCGTTTAGAAAGGGGATGCAGGATTATTATATAATATTGCGCAATGTTTATGCTTACTTTTCTATATTTTATCAAATTTATCTATGTTTTTATCCATTCACCCTCATTTATTTATTTTTTTTATAATATAATTTCTATGTATTTGTGTCACCTTTTTACGCGAATTGTTGTGTTGTTTCGCGTTGCTGTTTTCTCTTCTTATTTTTTATTATTACTTATTTATTTCTTATTAATTAATTTTCTCATTAAAATTTATAAATTTATTTATTTAATTATTTACTTTAAATAAAACTCTTATACTCTGTGGGGAGCGATGTTTTGGTAATATTTAAAATATCAGATTTCTAGTAAAAAATAAGCGATCATCATCATTACGCTTTAAATATTGTGTGTATTTTCTGTTTTTATCCTTTCCTAATTCATGTAAAAACTGTTTTTTAATATTGAATAAATAATGAATAATAATCGTGATGATGATTTCGTTTATATAAAAAAGAAAAAAATTGGTATTAATATTTTATTAAGTGAAAAATGTATTCAAACAGAATTTTTATTGGTGAAATACTTTTTGCCTTGTTTTCAAATTTCCTTACTTAAAGTGGTGCTGACGTAGCTTTATTTCGTAAAAACTTTTAAATGCTTTTCAATCTTTATAAAATTGAGTGTAAAACGAAAATAATTATTAATCTGTAAAATTCACCTTTTTAGAGGTCTTATATTGTCCAATTCATAAAAGGCTCTATAATTTCCGCGATAACAGCTTCTTGTCGCGACTCTCAACTTAAATATTTTGTTTTTATTTTTGGATTATTTTTTAAGTAAATAACTAATATTTCGCAATGAAATAATTTGAATTTGAATTTTTTTTTTTTGCACTAAATAAAATTAATTAATTAATAAAATTTTTCAGTTTGTTGTGCTGCGCGTTTATTAATATTTGTATGATTTAGTTGTTAACAATATTTAATTTTGTAAAGCATAAATAATAATTTCAACCATTTATCATAATTTGATGGTAAAATACTAATAATTATATTTAATAATAAATAAATTAAATAAATAAATAAAACATATAAATTATAGGTAGTAAAACAGAAACGAAGTACAAATTGGTAGGGATTTGTTTAAAATATTTTTATTTTTTGCATCAACAACACAAAGTTTTACATTTATTTTTTTTTTTTTTTTTTTTGCGAACATATTAATGTTTTTCTTGTTTTGTATATTTATTTATGTATTTATTATGTTAAAAGTGTATTACATATGAAACATACATGTATACATATATATAATATGATAAATTGTTAAACAGAACAAATATAGTAAAAAAATAAATAAAAATACTAAAAAGGTGGTTTTGCCAACATTCATACTCTGCTGCTACAGAGTAGCAGCGTGTTATAAATATTATTATTATTATTTTATAACAAAATTCTAGTTAAATAAAAAAAAAAATTAATAAATAAAAAATGAAGTATTTTTCTCCATGAAAAATCTTGACAAATATGTCTTGTTGTGCCATTGGGAGTTGTTGCTGCTGTTTCTGCTTTTGTTGCGAAATTTGTGGTTGACAATATTTAGATATTTTCATTTTGTTTAGATTTTTGTTTGAATAATACTAACACTTTACGTGTTATTGTGTTGCTTATGTAATATACCATATATTTTGTATTGAATTGTCAAAAAAAAAAAATGCATTGTGATACATATTGGTGCGAATATTTTAAATTTTAAAAAACTGCTAAAGTACAAAACGTCGCCTATTGATAGAAATGTTAAAAACAATGGATATATGCTTATGCTTAATGCTGTGCTTTTTATTTTTGTAAAAACTATCATTTGATACTAGTAAACTCATGATTTTTACATGCAACAATGAAATGACTATAGATATACAGGCCACTTTCGCAGAACATACTGTAACAAAGCACGTTTAACCAACCTGTTCCATAAATGTTAAATAAAAAAAAACATAAAAACGAATCCTTTGACTTTTGTAGACTAAAAGTCATTACTGTTGTCCGCACATTGTGTGTATTTGCAAATAAAGATAATAACTTCAAAGCAAGTATGTGTGTTTTTACGGCATGCAGACACCTTTTAAGACCCAAACAAAAACAAAATAAAGATGGAAAATTTTATAACCGCTGGATTTTCTTTATTATTATTTCATTGTAATGACTGTGTGTGTACAAAGTGATTGATTTTCTTTTTCAATATAGAAAAAAAACTCGTAATTTAAGGCTTTACTTTTGAAAACAATTCTTAATATTACTCTCGGGATGCAGTGTGAGAGATAAAATATTTATTTATTTTTTTCTTGATTTTATTTCATTTTCATTTTTATTCGCGGTGTCTTTGTTTGGTCAAGGTTGTTTTGGTTTTTTCTTTTTGGTCGCATGTGCCACGAAGCCATATTGTAAATATTTTTCATCATGAAAATATAATTTAACGTTATTGCATTAAACTATTGATTGGTCTGTCTGTTTTTCTTTCATATTATTTATCGCAAAAAAATTCGTCGTTTTATAAATTTTATTTCAGCAATTTGTTTTTATACCTTTTGCGATTTTTTATGCGCCTCCTTTACTATTTATTATGTAATTTAAATTTTGTAAACACACAATAGTGGAGTTTATTATTAACACTTTGCAAATCGCATGTTGTTAATAACAATTATAATTAAATAATTACATAGTTTGTTTTGTTCTCTTTTTTTGTTTTAAGCATTTATGCTGATAATTCATGGTGTTTTTAACATAATTTATTTATTTTTGTTATTCCATTTATAGTGTTTTATTATGTTTATTTAATTAAATTATTATTTTTTTTTCAGATTTTTATTAAAAGATTTTTATGAATTTTTTATGTTTTTATTTTGTGTAGGGAAAAAAACATAATTTTTCAATTGAAATTGGTACTCAAAAAGTGCTTTTTATAGATAGCAGCAAATACTAGACGCGTTTAATAAAATGAATAAAAAAAAAAATGAAAACGAAAATGCAATAATATTTTATATATGTTTATTTATGTATTACAAAAAAACAATTTTATTTGTTTGATGCGATGGTAGACGGAATAAGGTTGTAATTCGGCAGGATGATGCATGAATAATATTGTTGAAAAGACTTTACAAATCACAGATAAAACATTTTATTTTGTTAGCTTATTTTTACAGTGATTGTTCAATGTGATGATTAATGTTGTGTTTTGTGTAATGTTTGTGAAACTCGAATTTTGTTAGACAGCTGGAGTTCGCGAGTTTGCTGGTGCAACAAACTCGTAGAGCTCAGACTAGTTCTGCTTTTACTAAAATCAAAAATGTCTCTAAAAAATTATGTAAACTGCATATTAGTTATTTAGTAACGTAATTTGTTAATTTATATTTAAACACTTTTCTATTCTACTGTTGTAAATTTCTGACAGATTAACTTGCTTTTTAAGGTATACTGTGTCATCTGTATCAGTCACTACGCACAAATATTTTTAATTTAAAGCTTTTTAGCTCGAACTGGATCTCGGTCCACAAACTCAAATTTTGTCTGTTGGGTATTAATCGCATAATTATTACTTATGTATGCATAAACTTATAATTTAGGTAATTATCTATTAGTAATTAATTGATATTACGTTCACTATTTTTAAAAGATGTTTTTAGACAAGCAACTAATAAATAAATTACAACAATTTTGTAAGATTTACTTGAAAGAAATAATTTTTATTATCTAAAAACTTTTTGAAAGAAAATTCTATAATTCTATAAGAAAATATTCTATGTTATCAAGCTGAGCAAAAACGCGGTTTACTTAACTCTTATTTAATACTAACAAATCAAATTTTGTAACATAGTTATTATTATTATTATTATTATTATTATTATTATTATTATTATTATTATTATTCGGTATAAGTTTAAGAGTTTTCGCTATTTTCATTTAGTATAGTTGGTTGGTAACCTTTTATGTACATAAAATAATTCCATGTCACAAGCAAAAGTAGTAGTAAGTTATGTTATGCAACATAACTGTCAACAGTACTGTTAAAATGTTTTATAAATAAAATAAAAAATATTATTTAATATATATTTTTTAAAATAAAATCTCAAAAACTACACAAAAAATAAAAAACGTTAATTTTTTGTCATTTGATACTCGCAAAATATTACTTTATAATATGATTTTTGATTTTTTTAAAATTAAAATTAAATTTATTTAATCAGTTTTTACTTTACATACGTACATACATATACAATATTTATAAATTTTTTTTTATTAAAATCTGTTATGTGAATGACAAACATATTTATTTTTTTAAATTGTCAATCACATATGCATCGTACGATTATTTGCTAAAACGATTTAAATATTAAATTTTAAAATGTAAAAAAAAAGTGACGAAGAAGAATTTGTTTTATTATTATTAATTTTTTGTTTTTAAATTAAATTAACAAAAATTATAAACTGTGTTGATGATACTAATAGGATTAAATTTTATTTTAATTAACCAATAATATACGCTTGCCGATAGAGTAATATTATATCAATGAAAATTTATTTATTAATAATAATTCGTTGTAGCAGTAATGGGCACCGTTTTTTGTGGCAAATAGAAATCATCTTTAAAATATGTAAAATAATATGATCTTCATCCATTAATAAAACTATAGTTCTTTGCAATCGAATCCATTGTCATAAATTTTATGAATTAGGACAAAGCTTCGTCCCTTATGTGCATTTTTATCCCGAAATTTTTAACATTTTACACTTTAAATTAAAAATCAGTTAAAGCTAGATTTTCTTTGGAATAAATATGTTACCGGTAATTACTAATAAACGTATTTATCGGTAAACCGGTTTTAAAATTAATCGTATTAAAATTATTTTAATTGTTTTTCAATTTTTTAATCCGAAAATTAGTCTCTATACTACTAAAAAACAAATAATGTATATGAATGGGTGGTAAAATGAATATTTTTGTTTATTAAATAATAGTTTATTGTCAATTTAATTAGATAAATAAATTTGATTAAATAAAGTTTCTCTATTATTTAAATTGTTTAAAATCCTCACGGTTTATTATAGAAATATAGATAATAGAAAATATTTTTAATTATTATTTTATAATTCAAATAATATTTAAATGAATTTTAATAATAATAATAATATGCTGCCATTCTACTAATAACCACCTCTTTAATTCATTTATGTATTTTATTTTATTTGTGAAAATTTTTTTTGTAGTTAATTATAATAAATTTTTCAATTTATTTCAATAATATTTTAATGAATTTTTTAAAATATTATCGTTGCAACAAAGTATTTGCATTGCTTCTGCTGGTGTTTCTGCTTCTTCTGCTACATTGATTTTTATTATAGAGTGATTGCTTTAAAATGTCTAAATAGCTAATTTATGACTGAATATTAAAAATATAGAATAATATTGCATAAAGAAATGAAATAAACTATCCATAAAAGTCTCTAATTAATCCATCAGAAAAAAAAAGAACTAGAAGAAGAAAACGTTTCAATAGTTTATCTTTAGAAAATTTCTTATTACTGCTTTTTTTGTTAGAGTTATTACCAATTGTTTTCTTTTCCTTTTTCTATAATTTATAACGTTTTATGCTTGACAGTGCTAAAAAAAAATTAAATAAATTGCTTAATATTATGCTGTAAATGGGGTGTGAATATAGTTTTTAATATAAAATATATGTGACAACGTAGCATATCTATTTTATGATTATTTTTATTATTGAGTGTTTTTTCTTTTCTTTTACTTTATATATAATGTCTTACCTTTTTACTGCATATCACGCTTTTTCCTTTATTAAACAATAATAGCTTTAATACAAATTACGCGGTTTTAATTTTCTTTGTTTATTAAATCTATTGTTATTTTTTTGCGATTCATCATTTTTATCTGCTGTTGTTTATTTTTTCTACTAATAAATAAGATAATAATAATTATGCAATTTACTTTTGAAATTTTGTGTTAATAATTTTTTAATGTAGAGATTTTATTATATCTACTCTACACAAAGTATTGTCTGTTTGACTTGGAGAAATTGTGGAAAATAATTTATGTTTAAGAAATATTTATCAATTTTATTTTACTTCTGTTTTTTTTTAGCGATAAATAATACAATTTCATTTATTTATACATAAATATTCATACATAAATATTTTCTATTGATAAATTTTACAATTTAAATTTTTTATTTTTTTTTTATTATTGTTTAATTTATTTTTTATATTTTTATTTTATTTATTTATTACATTTTAAATCAATCTACTGTATTGGGTGCCATTTCTGACGGTGTATTTTGGTTATTTTCCTTATAATAATTTTTTTCAATATTGATTTTGAAGAAAATAATTTCTTTTTTTATCAACATAGATAAATAATTTTATTATATTGAAAGATTTTAATTTATGATTAAAAAAAAAAGAAGAGGATTTATTTTCTTATCACATAATCTATTTGAAATGCTTATCATATATATACTTTTAATAGACTCGATGGGGAGGTTAATAAAAGAAAATATTTTAAAATCAATTTACAGCTGACATTTTATGTTGTGTGAATTTTTAATTTCTTGCTTCTTTTAATCATTTTCGTTGTTTTTTTCAATTTAGCGTAATTGATTAATAATTTTACGTGTTTTCAATGCTGCATTTTAGTTTTTATTAAATACAAAATTTTATTATTTTGCTGTTTTGGCAGTTATAGTACCATCAGGTATCCCCAAATTGGCATGGTAGTATTTAATGTAAGCTATTTACAGGCAAACTAAACTATTATCATGTAAATTTCTTCTATAAAAAAGATGCTCAATGTATTCTTTGTCGTTGTTAAACTAGTTCTGTTGAATCGAGATTAAACTAGATTTTCTATTCTCGATTAATTGCTTTTATAAATCATAAATCATTTTATTGGTTCCATAATTATTAGTGATTTTGGTAAATCTTATCTATTATCTACTACACAGTGATTAAATACATTTTCTATTGAAACTTTTTAATTAAATAATTTTATATCTTTGCTTAGTCGAAACTTTTTTTTTTTTTATTTTAAATTCTCTTTAATTAAAAATTTACTTATATAAATGTAAACAATTTATGTCATTGCATGAATATTATGTGCTTTTTGTCCATTTCTAAAGCTTTAACCTAAGCTATTCCTATATTATTTTCTAATTATTCTTGCAAATATAGTCGTCTATCTACCGATACCACCATTCATTTAAAGATTTTTTTTTATTAAATTTATTTTCTTATTTTATTACAAATAAAATTTATGTGATTTGAGATTTTTTTTTCTCAATAAGATATTAATGCACTTCGCAATTATTTAAATAATATGGTAAAAAAAAAGAAGCATATTTGAAACGGAAAGAAATAATCATTATGGTGGCGGGTTTGTGGTGTTTAAGCGCACTTAAATACATTAAATTTACATTAAAAATGGTATAAAATACAATAGAATTTATTCTTATTACCTTTATATAGCGTTTTTTTTTTTTTGTATTTTTAACAAATATTTCTCGTCTAGCCAAAGAGTGTTTTATTTAAAGGTAATGTAAAAAGAATCATTATTATAATTCTACTTATGTATATAGTTGTCCATTTAATGTATTGTTTTTTTTTTTCTTAAATAGTAGAATGGAGACACGATTATAAAGCAGAAAGTTTTTAAATTGTTATTTTTTATGGAGTGAATTCGTAAATTCTTTCAGTTCATTTTGTTTGATTAAAAGATTAGAAAGGAGTTTTATTTTTTTTTATTGTATGTTTTATTCGCGTTATATAAATTTTTAACCAAGCCAGAGATTATATTATTTTGTTTATTATTTGAATGAAAAATAAAAAGAAATAAAAACTATATTTATTTCTACCTTTTAAATAATAAGTACTTAAAGTCAGAGTTAAGCAACCTTAAAATACATAAATAACGTTGACAAAAATTTTAAGTTAAATAAATTTTCATCGTTATGCAAAACATACATATTTAATGGTGCCGCCAAGTAGCGAATACTATATTTTATTGTGTTGAGTAGATTGAAACGGGTAAAGTTTTTCTTTACTATAATATTATCGGGTATAGTCCAGTGGGTTGGATAAATAGTCTTAAAACTGGAAAATAATGCACTGCTGTGTGTGTGGTACTATTTGAAGATTTTTTCTTTCTGCTTTTAAATAATAACAAATTCTCTTGCCACTTAAGTTATACAATTTATATTAATATTCTTGTGGTGTTAATATGTTTGCTACATTTCTGCATAAATTTTATAATCAAATAAATGCATTTAATTTATTTACAGCATAATTTTATTTTTATTTACATCAATTTTCCTTACTGTTGTTGTGTGCCACAGTGGTGATTCTAACCAACAATGTTAAATTTTTGTTTGAAAAGAAAGAATAAATAT
This sequence comes from Ptychoptera contaminata, assembly GCA_963942525.1. Lineage (NCBI taxonomy): Eukaryota > Metazoa > Arthropoda > Insecta > Diptera > Ptychopteridae > Ptychoptera > Ptychoptera contaminata. Next base: position 27,317,554 of record OZ012638.1, read on the forward strand.
ATATTTATTTATTTTGAATTAATTTAAGTTATTGTTTTTTATTTACCGTAGTTATTTATATACATTGTTTACGTTACAATTTTATTACACAATACTTACTTGCTTGCTTGCTTGCTTTTGTTTTTGCTTAACCTTAACCATATATAGACTATATATAGTTTTCGAGAGTATTGCTTTGTGTACTTTCTTTCTTATACTTTAATAAAGTAATAAAAAATAAAATTATTTTATAATAATTTTACAATATGCTTTTGAAGGAAAATGTACTTGATAAATATAGTATTTAATTGAAAATACAAATTGTAAATTTACACACAAAATAGGTCAAAATTTGTTGTAGTTTTCGAATGCATTTAACAAAGTAATTAAAAACATTTCTTTAAAGTAATTTAAACTATTTCATTGAAGTGAATTGCTAAGTGTAAGCAATTTTTTTTTTGTATTATTGTTTATTAAAAATAATATTACCTTGGTGTAATATCCCTGGTTATAACAGAAAAAAATAAATAAATTAAATTGTTAAACCACCACTCATACTCTTAAAAAAAAATCATCATTATTTTATTTTTTTACTCTTTGTAATAAATTTCTATCGGGCTTAAATCGTTTATCTCTTGAATATTTAATAAAAAATTATTGACTATTTTAATAAGCTTTAAAGTTCGCCAATAAAATGGTTTTTGTAAAATAAAAAGGTAGTAACAAACAGACACATAAACACAGCAATTGTTTGAGAGAAAAATAAAAATAACAAAAACAAAACAACAATAAAAGTTTATTTATGGAAATGAATGAATAGTGAACGAATTGCAGGTCGGTAACTAACATTGCATCTACTATAACGCCCACAAACGCTCTACAGTTGCAAATATTATGTGTGTTTACAAAATATTTAAATAATTTTCATCATCTTCGTCTGTTGATAAATATGCAATTGGTAATAAAATTCATTCATTTCGACTATTTTCACAATTATTTCCATATTTCTATCTGGTCAAACAGAAAATCCTATTAGATTTTTCTACTTCTTTTTTTTTTTTAATATTACTTTTCAATTTTATAGTAAAGCTTTTATTGGGTGGTAGTGATGGTTGCAGTAAAATAAAATAAAAAATATTATAAAATCTTCTTTTATTAATAACAAAAAAAAAACTTCTATAGCTGGATTATAGACGACGACGTAGACAGGAAACAATATTCACTGTTTACGTGTTTTTTTTTTTACTGCAGGTAAAAATAAATGTAGTGAGTTACACCGATAAAATGTGTTTAAAATGAAAAAAAGCATCTTTTTTTCTATTCTGGATAAAAGCCAATAAAATAAAAATTTAGTTCAATATGTGTTGGGTTTTTATCAAAAAAAGAGTTTTTTTAAACAACTATCAACCCCTAAATCTAGAAAAGCCAAACGAACACTAAACCTCATTCGAAATGTTGTTGATGATTCTCTCATTTTGTTTTTTCTTTTCTTTGCTTTTCTAGATTGGATTGTTGTAAAGCTTTTCTCGTATATATTTTTCGTTATGTTAAAATTACGTTTGTGATAATAATAACAAAAAAAAAAAAAACTGGATAAAATTATCTAATTCTGACAGCTGGGGCTAGTTAGTCATCTATGTTTGATTTTGATGCTAAAAATAACAAAAAGAAAAGATAGAAAAAAGTAAAAAACATAAAAATAGTACTCTGTTTATTATATCTCTAACAAAAGTTGTTTGTAAACAATGCAAAAAGATGTGGGGATAAGATAGAATGGTAACAAAAATATAATAAACATGTTTTATTTGGTTGTATTGTGTGCAGTAAGCTTTAAGCTTATAAGTTAACTACTTTACTCGTTACTCGGTTTTATTTATATATTTTTTTTTCACTACGTTCTATTATTATTGTTTTTTTTTCTGTCTTGTTTGCTATTTTCTGTTATGTTTTTCCTTTTATCATAATTTGCATATTAAAGAAGTAAAGATGTGCAGATTTTTTTTTGCTTTTATGCTGCTGCTTTTATTTATATTCTAACCTAACATTATTTTTATTACGATGTTGTTGTTATTGTTATGTGGTGGTAGTGTTTTGTTTTTATTCCTTCTTTTGTTTTGTAACACAATTGCCAAGCACAACACAAGATATAGCATAGATTTTATAATGCAGCATAACAAAGATGTAGTAGCAGCACAACAGCAGTCCAACATTAACAGGGTTGGCAAAAAGATGCTTTATCTGTTTTTCTTCTTCTATTTTGTCATATATTTTACAGCATATATATATATACAAAATAATTTCATAGTTTAAGTTTTTTTTATTTTTCTTTAATCATTTAATTTCATTTATAATTTTACGGACAATTACTAATAGGGTAAATGACTTGAAAAATATTTTCATTTAATGTTTGTAGAATTTTGTTAACCTTATTCGAAGTCTATGTTTGTAATCACCAGTTGTGTAGAAATTTTTTTTTGTACTGGAATATGCTGTACTGATTCTAGCATGATTTGTTGCTAAAATTTGTTTAAAAATTGTGCTTGTAAATAAAACTTAGACGTTTTATTTGGCAATATAATTTCTTAATTAAATGTATATTGTCAAACCCTGTGTGTAACTCTACAAACATAAATAAATTTAAGCAAAATAGGCAAAACAAATTCGACAAATATGTCTTAGAAAAATTATGATTTTTTTTTTTGAATAAGAAAAACTAGAAAATCATAAAACAACAACATAACAATAGATTTAGATATAATTATTCTTTTGGATTTGCTTAAAATTATAATCGGAAGGCCATAATACATTAGCGTTTACGCGCGCGTCTATACTGTTTTTTTATGCTTAAAACATTTGAAAAATAAATTTTATAGAGATTGTTATTGTTAGAAAATGTAAAACGAAAACCTCCACCCACGGTTTAGAAATTGGGACTAAAGATATTTACTATGTGTAGGCGAATTTATTTCGTTTGTTTTTTTTTCTCTGTCCATATTAAAGCGCATAAATATAGAGTGTAGGCCGCCGCGCCGCATTTAAATCATTTTCCTTTTGGCTTTTTCTGTATCTTTATCTTTTTCGTGTTCTTTTTTTTATTATATTATTATTATTATTATTACCCACATTTAAATAGAAGAAGAGGAAAAAAAATATTAATATATTTCATCAGTTTTCTTCTGATGCTGCTACTGCTGCTCTTGATGGCGAGGTTTATGTTTTTCTTTAAACTTTTTTTTATTATTATTCTTTTTTTTTAAAGCATTTCTTTTATTTAAGATTACCAAATTACGGATAATACTTTTATGGGTTACGTGAATTCATAATTTGTAATAACAAACAAAATTTATAGTTGACATTTTAGCATAAATAAAGTTATTTAATTAATGTACTTACTATTCAAAAAAAAAATTAACAGCGATTTGATTTTAAAATTATTTTATGCATTCAGTTAAGTTTTTTTATATTTAGCAGCCAGGTGACCAATTAGCAGATTGTATATTAACTGTTAGAGTATGCTGAATATATTTTTTTTCTTGGTGATAAAGGATTGGATTATGCAATGTTTTAATACTGGATAAGTCAGCTAATTAACATTTAGAATTATATTCTGAGTATTTATTAATAACTTTTAATTTTCCGTACTTGTAGTAATGTATTATCATGCAATTAATTCGATATTTCTTAGTAACACTGGAGAATACTCATCTAGATAACTTTAATGTTATTTTACATTAATGATTCTTCTTAGTTTTGCGTAAGTTTATTAAAAAAGCATTACTTTAGCTTAATTATGATCTAGTAAAATTTAGAAAAAAAAATGTTTGTTTTTAATATTCACAGCGGTGTAATTATCTTCACACTACAGTAATTCTGCTTTTGACTTTACTATTTTTATTCATTTTATAATAATATTCTCTCAAGAATTTCTCTGTATTTTATTTATCTAGCAAAAAAACAGAATTCAATTCAATTCAATTTTTTTTAATACTTTTTGTTACACAATTTTCGTGTAAAAATAATCCTCTTATCAAGACAAAAAAGAAAAAACTAAAACTAACCACAGTTTCATCTAACCAAATTTTATTTTTACCATCTTTAAATGATGATACATGCGTTATATTTATGCGATATATTATGTTTCATTTAGTAGTGACAATAACAATGATAAAGTGTATTTAATGTTTGTTTAGTTTAGCTGTAAGCAAAAGTACAATGGGGCGTATGGTGTCATTGGATACAATGAAATAATCTCTTATACACTTTTAGAAAATAATTTAAGAAAATTTTCTTATCCATAAGTATTTTGAATTTTCTATATATACATTAGTGATTATCCCATAGAAATTAAATATTTTCCCCACTATAAACTGAATTGACAAATAAAAACGTTTCAATTTTCACTTGTTTATTTACCGGACGATCAGAAATATTCTATTTAATTTTGTTTATCTCCTTTAATCATGTTATATTTTTTCTTTGTTGTGCTAGAAAAGCATAAAAAATTTATATATATATCTAATGAATTGGAATCCTTTTTATGTATGTCAAAGTCGTCTTACTTGTGCTTAAAGTTTGTCTGTCTGTTTTTCTTTTCTCGTCATCTTTTTATTTTTACGTTTTTTTTATTTGATAAACACTTGCCATGTTTCTACTGCTGTGTTGTGTTGCCCAATTTTTGTCTTTTTTTTTTTGTTCTTAAAAGCTTTATCGAATAATAGTCCCTCTTGTTTGCTTGTTTGTTTGTTCCCAATTTTTCTATATTTGTTATTAATATTTTTCTTTTTGTTGCCCCTGATTTTCTTTTGACCTTTTTTTTTTTTTGTATATATTTCTACTTTTATTTTTCTCGTCATTTTTCTTCTATTTTATTATATAAAAAAAAATTTTTTTTTTCTTTTCTGTAAAATCCATCTTTAAATATTTAATCAAATAAATGTTGACCAAAGAATTTTTTTTTATACAAAGAAATTTCATTTATTTGCATATTTTATTGTTGTTGTTATTTGGGTGGCATTTAATTTTTTTTTTTTTTTGTTACAAAAACACACCGAGAAAGATCTATAGTAATGAAGGTAGAAATGTTACCCAACAAAAATAACTTAATATTGAATAATTTATAAAAAAAAAAGAAGAAAAGTAAATGAACGGCGAAAAAATAAAATAAATTTCAGCGAAATAATCAATTTTTTTTTGTGTTCATCGTCGACGTCGTCGTTTTTCATTATTTTGATTTTTCTTAAAGCTTTTTTTTTACTTTTGCTTATCATCAAAATCATCTATCATTAACATTATCATATTTCATTGGAGAGGCATATCCCGTTGTAATAGGGTCGTTGTATTATTTTTTTTTAAGCGGCCAATGCTATTGCTCCTTATCTTCAATCTCACCCTTAATTTTATTTCTTCTTATTTCTTCCTATTTTTAATTCCAATTCCTTTCTATTCTCTTCTTATATTTTTAAGTCGCAATAAGAAATAATACTTAAGCGCCATTTTTTGTAGAGATTTTTCATTGGTAGCTTGTTTTAATTAATATAATTACATTTTATTAATTTAATTTAATTATTTTGGCAATAAAAGCTTTTCAAATTGTTTCACGTTTAGTTAAAGATTTTTTTAATAAACGTAAAAATTCACTTTTCAAAGCAATGAACTTGGTAAAATCGTGTCTTTCTGTATTGAAAAGTTATTAAATGGCGTAGTTATGCACAGGAATGTGTGGTTAAAGTTACCAAAGTAATAAATTGCATACTTTTACTGCACATTTTTTCCATTCGCACAAATTGTAAAAACTTTCAAACAATGCTGCAGAAATGTTATATTTTTTTTCTTTTAAAATTCTTTGTTTGATTAAAAAAAATAAATTAGTTACTACAAAAACTAATACTTTTTGAGTATGTTGATGTCGTGTAAAATCAATCCCTTATCACACTTGTCCAGTATAGAACAAAGCATAAACAATGAAAATTGAATCACATGCTGACTTGGTTCTTTCTACCTGTAAAAGCTGGTGTTTTATTCAAACACTGATACTACTGAAAATGATATTAGGATTTTTTTCTATTAGGAAACTTTCAGGAAACTTTATGCTCATCGTAAAAGCACATCGATTTTGTTTCTGTTTTGTCTACTTTATTTAGCAGGTGACTGATGTGATTTTAATAAAGAACTTTTTAGTTTTCTCTTATGTTTATCTTGTAATGATTTATGAATTACAAAATTATATAAGCAAAAAAGCACAAAATCAGTAACAAACGCGTTTTTTTTTAATCATACAAAACGTAAACGACTAATATTTATAAAAATCATAATTGTTGAAAAATTATTACATTTTAAAAGAAAATAAATTTATCAACCCCGCCGTGTTCTTTCACATTATTTAACAAAGTAAATGACTTTTAAGAATAATTTCTTTTACTTTTTTAAGTATTTGATGATGATCCATTGGTCGCTTAGTTGGTCATCGTCGTTATAATCGCAAATTGTTTTATTTTTTACCGTCTTGTCTTTGTTGCTGTTGTTTATTTACCGAGCAGCTTTATCTCGCTACTCCTGGCACTGACAAATAGAGCAAACACATTTGTTTAAAACAAAAATAGAAGATAAGAAAATTTTAAGGTCTTCTGGTCCTGCTGAGATTGCTCTTGTTATATACATATATTTTCTTTTTTACTTCTCTACTAGTACATAGTAATTGTATCACAGCAAACATTTAAATAAAGAACAAGAAAAAAAAACACTTTTTGACCCTTTGCATTATACATATATTTTGGCAGTCACTTAAAGATTTCTGCTAGAAAAACAACTTTTCTTTCACCCATTTTATATACAACATTATTGTTTTAATTTATCCTTTGCTGTTTTTTATTATTATTATTATTATTTTTTTTGACGCTGAGCTTTTACTATATTTAATTTCCTTTATCCTTATCCGGTGTTTTTTTCTTCTTAAAATCTTTTTTTATTCTATTTTAAACATACTGTTCAGTGTTGAGGAACGATAAGAGCACCAATGAATGGCTGAATTTGGATGACTAGTGTTAAAACTTTAAAAAAATGAAAATCAGTTATGGTAATTTAAATTGAAAAAAAAATACACATTGAGTTATCAATTGTGTAAAGATTTTTATTTTCTTTTACCTGCCTTTTTTTTTCTCTCTCAGCTAATGCTAGTATTTGTGCGTCTAAATTTTGATTTATTTTCTTTTCATCCTAATGTGACATCTGTTACCATATATGTGATGAATAAAATTTAAAGCAAAAAAAAAGAAAGTAAAAAATTTATGACATTTTATTTGTATTAAAAAACGAAAAACTTTGTCTTTTGCATTAATTTTCCTTTCTTTTATTTATTTATTTCGTTTTTCTCTACATAAAATATTGAAATAAATTCAACCGTATTGTGTGTTTTGCTTTCTCTGTAAAGCAGCACACACAAGTCTTAAAAAGAAAAATAAATAAATATATATAAATGTATTTTTCTGTTATGTTTTCGGTTTTCTTTCCTTTTGCTTAAGAAAATATTAAGGAAATTTTTTTTTTTTTAGAAATCTCTGTATCTACTTTGTCGTCTGACTGACTATTGTTTATTGAAGCAAATAAGCAAAGAAAAAAAGCAAATAGAAGAAAAAACATTTCTTCTGGTCTTGAGAGTTGTCTTTGGAGAGTTTTCATTCTTTTCTTAATTTTGCTGTTTTCTCTACGGTTTTGTTTGTTATGTTTTTTTTTATCTTCTATGAATTAAAACTTGAAAGTAAAATTAAGAAATAATAAAAAAACATTATCAGTCACCACATTAACCGCAAACAACAGCAACATCGCATAAACGTGATAAACTTGATTCAAGTAGACGAACAAAAAAAAAACTCTTTTCTTTGCTTTGTGTTTTTATTTTAATTAAATTTGAAGAGAAAGTATTTTAGATTTTTTTTTATCCTTTTTTCATTAATAAATCCTTTATGTATAGACGTAGAATTTTCATTTAATAACTTAATTCATTTGTATGAACAGATTAAGTAAGAAATATTTCTTAAGTAGCTTAAATATATTTATATTAAAAAATATAAAAAAAAAGAATAATTCTGAAGAGAAAACGTTTTTCACGCGATTTTTTTTTTTCTATTCTCTATTGCAAAAAATTATTTCCAGAAAATTAAAAGGATTAAACTGTGTTGCCTATGTTTATGGTTGGTATTAACCTTTTGCAAAAAAGTAACTGAGGATCACATCAGACAATAGATAAATTATTTTTGAATATTAATCAAAAAAAAATTATTTCTTTGTTTTTGTTATATTTTTATCGTGATTTTTTGAATAAACTAAATTGGATTTTATGTATTTTTATTATAAATATTATGTATTATTTTGTATGTATGTTGTATGAGTATGCTTTTGACATATCACGGTAAAATTTATATCTATTTTTGTTGCACAATATTTACGCTAAATTTAATCTAAATCAAAAATCCTATCTGTTACAGAAAAATATTTGCCTATTGGGGTTATTATTGTGTTTTGAGGTTAGATTTTTTTATTTTTTGTATTTAAATTTCTATTATTTTAGGCTTTGCTGGCGGGGTAATAACTTGTCAGCAAATGTATTTTATTTTTTTTTTGTAACTGTGCAATATTCAAATATATATTACTTAAACATTTCTGCCTTTTTTATTTCTCTAAGTAGTTTTACCTGATGAAGTTTCTTCTAACATTGAGTATAGTACAAGAGCTTTAGTCGCAATTTTACATGATCTTGCCACGTTTTTGTTTTATGCAATGACGACGGGGAAGTACATAAAACACTCTAGAAGACACTTGAAATTAGTTTTGTGTGTAATAAGTTTTTTTTTTTGCTATTTTTTTTCTACGTTTGGACGACGTTTTTTTTTATTATTATTAATTTGTATCCTCCTACTTTTTTTTGCATAAGAAGTCCTTGATGTGTTTCCGCACGCTTTTCTAGTGTTTTTCCATTTTTTTTTAACGTTCTAACGCAAAAATACTGATGATGATGACGCTTGACTTTTTAAATAGCTAACGTTTTCTGGGTAACGTGTTGGGGGGCTTTTAACGTTCCAGTAAAATATGAAATTATTTTAATGGAAAATTATTTGTGCTTTTTTTATGTATGTATTTACTGAATTTATGTTTCGCTGATTCGTTGTCGTTGTTGGTGTCTTCCTATAGGGAAATATTATGCAATTCATTTATGTATACTAATTTTATGTTTATTATAATAAAAACAAGGCAGCAGCCGCATACCAACATAACAAATAAAAAAAGAATAAATTGGGGGACGAAAATGTTTCAAGAAAATAAAAAACAAAACTCCTAACCTAGTTTGAAAACAATTAATTGAGCTGCGTTTTTTTTTTGTTTTGTTTTTCTTTCTTAAAAGTTGTTGTAGATTTTTTTTTCTCATTATATTTTTGCATACAACTGGCCGCTGGTGATTAAACGGTATTAATATTGCCACCAACATAGACGGTTGGTTTAAAATATAAAATTATTATAGCCGTGACAGAAAATAGTTAAAGAAAAATGAGGAAATTATTTTTTTGTATTTTTATGCTGTGCATAGTTGTCGTGCTTTTTAATAATATTTTTTTTTTCCTTTGTTAATAATAATGCATCAGCAGCAGCGGCTATAAATCTTAATAATTATTTTAAAATTTGTCGTGTTTATCGTTTAACTTTTATTTTAACTAGCGAAATAAAGAAAAAATAATAGGATTTTTACTTTAAAAGTTTATTTATTTTTTCTCATTTTTCTACGAATTTTTTTAATGAGATTTGTTCTTGTTTCTACTAATGATGTACTTGTGTAGGTGCGTCTTCGTGTTTATCTAGTAATATTCTTACCGTAGTTGGAAAGCATTTTCATAGATATAACAGCAGATTATTTATTAAAATAATTTTCTTCAAATGTTATTTTAGAGGGGAATAATTATGTATATATTTAAAAAGAAAGGCAACAAAAAAAAAACAAATTTAAATAATAAACAGGAAGTAGCCAAGAATATCATAAAATCATCTAAAAACGAAAATGTATTTTTACTTTACGTGGATTTGTATTTAGAAGTTTTATTTTTCTCATATGTTGTTGTTACTTGATATACAAATCTGGACTATAAAGCCCTAATAATTCTTATAGAAGGCGTCTCCACTGATGCAACAAATATCAAGCTATTATTATTATTTGATAATTATCCTATTAGCTTACCAATGCCAACATAAAAGAAGAAAAATTCGCCTTGAATATACGACTCAACAATTTATTTATTTAATTAATTTGATTTTTTTTTCTTGATTTGTAAAAATTATTTTAAAAACTTTTTTTCATTATTATGTACTTTGCTGCTATGCTCCCCTTTTTTTTTTTTTACTTACTTATTAATTTATTTCTCTGTTTATTTATATTTTTATATTTATTTCTGTTAATTTGATTCTCCCCCGATTTCGTTTCTTTTTGATAATTCATAATATATGCCAATCTTCTTTCGGCATTTTTTTTTTTTTGTTATTTTCATTTATATAAATATTAAAAAGAAGAAGAATATAATCATATAATTAAGTTTAAAATAATATTATGCTATTAATTTGTGTTTATATTTTAGATTTAAAAAATATATATATATATATTTCCCATCGAAACAAACCACAGACTACAGAGTTAGAGAAAAATTCTTATATTCTTCAATATATGCTTACTTTCGCAATGCTTGTAACGCTGGATGTTATTTTCTGCTTCTCCTGTTACTAGTTTTTTTTAACTTACTTTAAATTAAAGAAAAAAATGAATTAAACGGATCTTAATAAGATAATTAAGTTCATTTAGTAACAAGTTGTACAGTTTGTAAACAGTTAAATATCAGTGTTATCTAAATATAAAATAGATACTATTGTTTTAATCTTTAAAATTTTACTAAATTTTTGTTACTGGAATACACTTATCAATATAATGTCATTTTAATTTATCAATTATTAAGGATATTTGCAAGTCTTACCGGTATATTTTCAATAAATTTAATTTTTAAAGGTTTTTATTTTTAAACTAAAACATTGAATCATTTCTATACGTAATCATCACAATTATAATATAGGGCTTACATCTCTGATCATTTTTTGCTCCCTTTGCATTTTTATACACTGGATTTGGATTTGATACGTATTTTTTTTCCAAATACTTTTACTGCTGTTGCTTTTACTGATGGGATACACAGTGGCTGATGCTCTGTGGCGTTACCCTTTTTTATTATTTTTAATTCTCTCTGATGATTGTTTTTCATAATTTTATCCCTTATATTTATATATTTTGGCTGCTTACTTAATAGTACGTAGACAGTATTTTGTTGCAAATGGAAAAAAAAAATATTTAATTTAAATTTTTTGCTTTGTTTTTTATGTTTATTATAATTGTATGCGTATTATACAATTATGCTCTTTTATTGTAATTTTTTCCTTTTAATGTAAAAAAGCTTTTCTCTTCTTGTATAGCAATAAAATTTTTGTTATTAAATCATTTTTGTATTATTTTTTTTTGTGCTGGTTAAATAATTAATAATAAACAACGAACAGATTTTTGTTTTTTTTTTTTTTTGAATAATTGTTTATTGCAATGATTTTAATAATTTATTCAAAAAAAAAATAATTATGTTATGTTTTAATGAAATATAATTTAAGGTCATTATCAATTAGTGTGCAAATAACTAATGGGATTTTTCTTCTTTTTTTTTTTTTTGTTTGCTGTTTTTTAACACAGATATGAAAATGTGAATTATGTGTTTATTATTATTAGTATGAGATTGTGTTAATAGAAATGATTTAGTTAATGATAATATTTTTGTTATAAATTTTCTTTTTTTATTTTGGCAATGGGTCAGTCGTTGTTTTTTTATGCAAAAAATTTTAATATTTTTATTTTCTACTAGTAAATATTATGTTATTTTGTATTAATTTATGCAAAATATGTATTGCCATGGTTTATTAGTGTTTGCGTTATATATTTTTTAAATATTTTTTTATATATTGGATCAAAAAAATTATATAACATTTCCAGGGGAAATTAAAATAATTATTAAAAAATTCTTTTGGTAAATACGAATGTTTTAATATCTCTCGTAGAGTTCTGTTTTCAACGTAGACATTTTATCCAAAGATTTAAATGCATCAAGAATTTTTCTATAATAAAAACTCTAATCAATATTGAAGCTTTTGCAGTAATTTATTATGAAATGCATTTACCTAGACATTTTTTTTACATTTCCTGTAAAGTTTATTAGCAACCATTGTTGTCAGGAAAAACTATAAATTATTCTTTCTCTGAGACCACTCAACTTAAGTATGCAATCAGTAATCTTTTGTTATCTAACACGTTGTCTCTTCTCAAGTTGTAATCATAATTTTTCTAAGATTTTTTTTTTAATCTATTGTAATTAAAGAATTATTTTCATTTCTGTAGTAATATAAAGGTTTCTTTTTATTACAAGAAAATAATAAATATTGAAAAACATTTTTAATTTCTCTGGAAAATATACCTGTCGCCGCCGCTACCCACCAAAACCGTTACCCACTGCATAAAAAAGTGAATTTTTTTATCCAAGTTATTTATTATAATTTAAATGTTTAAAATTTTCAAAAGTAAGAATTCCTTGTGGAATACATAAAGTTGTTCAAATTTGTTTAATAATGACATAATTTTCCTCTGAAATCAGAAGCCGGAACATTTACTCTATGGTTTAAGAAGTCATGGATAAATGCGAGAAAAACCATTTTAAATGGGATAAATTATTATTATTTTTATGTTTTTATTTTGAATTATTGATTTTGTTTTCAATGAGCTTTTTCTTTTACTGTTGCTACTTTTTAATAGCCATTATTTATAAACGATCTTTTATTTTTAGAAGCGTACAATTCCACCAAGATTATACATTACTTTTAAAGAAGACGACACAATCATAACTAAATCCCTAAATTATTTTTTTATGTAATTATCAATGATTATTACATTGCTAAAACATAAAATTTTATTTAAGGTAGCTTTTAAAAGGTTAAAAATCAAAAAAAAGATCTTTTACAACTTTTAAAGCTTGTCTTTTCACAAGAAAATTTATACACACAAATGAACTACTTATGTCAGTCGCACACAACATTTCTTCTTGTTTTTTTTTTTCTTCGAAAATAATTTATTTAACATTTTTATAATTTCACTTTATAAATTATCAAAACTTGTTACAGGTACAAAAGTTGCTGTGTATAAGATTAATTAACTAACAAGCTACTTTTGCAGAAGATTTTACCTTTTTTCTTGTTCTTGATGTTAAAATCTGTTTGGTTCAGTTTTAAGGGAAAAAAAACTAATCAATATTTGCAAAAATAATTATCAATCAATAATTAATTAAACAGAAATATATATTAAAAAAAAAATAATACTATAAAAACGGACGACCAGATAAAGCTTAAAAATATTTGGGGAAAAAAGGGCAATATTAAATGTGCTTTTTAGTGACGGTGCTGCTGCTATTATTACTGTTAGTGACGGTGCTACTGCTGTTTCTGTTTTTGATGATCATGATGGGTGGGTTTTGGTGCCTTGGTGGTGATGATGATGATATACATAAAAATTATACTTTTAATGGAATTTTAATTTATTATTATTTTTTCTTTAATATAAATAAAATACGACAAGAAATGTTGTACAACAAGCTGTGCTGTCAAGGTGTATTATAGTCGTTTGCTGTTGATTATTATCGTTGATACAGTTACTGTTGTTGGTTGTTCCTGTTGCTGCTTTTATTTTTCTTTATTATTATTTTTTCTGTTTGTTAATTTTTAAGCACCTTATGGATGACACAACATTAAAGATTAAAAAATACACACATTTTTATGTAATTTAATTTTATTTATTTCTGTTGTTAAATTTTTAATGAGAAAATTTTCTTTTATTCTTACCTTTCTATTGAAAATAAATAATAAAAATATTTGTGTAATGAATATTTGGTATTTGATTAGACAGACGGTATAATAGTAGTCATTGTGATGATAGCGAAAGGGAAATACACAAATAATCATAATAATAATAATAAAAAATTTATATATGAAATAAAATAAAGGAAAGGAATTTAATAAGGAAATGTCATTGTCATCATCATCACCATCAGACGAAGATCATGATTCTATAAAATATTATAGAAAATTTCCCTTTAGATTCTTTTTTTCATTTATTTTATTTTATTTATTATTTGTGGTTATTTATACTTTTAGTATTTCTTATTTTTATTGTAAATGATGCGGTTTTACGACGTTGGTGGTTTATATTTTCAATTGATCAAGTTCCCAAAATAAAGTAGTCGTTGTCGTCAAAATCATCGTTATTTATCGATTTAATAATAAAAAAAAATCAAACTCATTAGAAGATTGGAAATGGAATGTTGTTGTTGCGTATATAGCAATGAAAATTCAACGGATTTTAGGGTGTTTTTATCCCGTATTTTATAAAAATAAAAATTGTTTTATGATTGCAAAAATATATAAAAATGATGATCCCTGATTATTTTTATTCTCTAGAAATTTTAATTAATCGAGAACCATTGTAGAATCGGATAATATAGTAATAGCATTGAAGAGTTTTATGTGGAATTTTTATTTTTAATGCGTTTGAAATAATGCTTCTGAATGCATTCAGTTGTAGATTTTTGTGGTAAAAATGTAGTCGAAACTACTATGTTTTCTGCTGTGGACAAAATACAGTTCTTAAGTTTTATTACATAGCGTTTACTTAGGTATTTGTTGAAACTACAGAATAAAGTTTTGATTAAAATTGAAAATAATAATTTATTTATAATACTATTAGTTTTGAAATTAATTTTTTATAGAGAATGTACTTACGAATTAGCAAGTAAGGACATTGAAACTTTGGGGGGGAGTCTGTTTAACTAGCATTATTGTCTGCTATTTGCAGAAACTGTTTAAAAATTCTTTATTCGGAAAATTGTTGTATATATTCGTGAGTTGAGAACTTCCTGAAAAATAGCAAGTGTTTACAATTTAACTAAATGAAGATTTAAAGTTTGATATAAAAATAAAACGGTATATCATTCAGATGAATTTATACGTCAGCCAACTACTGTGTGTTGACAATTTAAGTAAGACCGCCACGTTTTTAGTTTTATTGCGACGTGTACTAAGTTTCTTGTTGAAACTAAGACAGATTTTAAGTTTTGATTAAAAATTATTTAAATGTATATGCACGCTTTAAAATAACTTGATGAAAATATTTGTTGACAGTCTTAAGGACACCGTGACCTAAAAATTTGTATTTTTTTGCTTTGTTTACCCATCTCGCGACACAACAACAACACACATACAAAAGTAATAGAAATTTATATTTTTCTGATTTTTCTTTTTGCGATTAGAAAACATGCAACAAAAAAAAAAAATATGATAATAAAAAAGCACCAGCAGCAGCAGATGTCATAGTGGTGGTTATACATATTTTCCTTCAGTTAAAATTGAAAATTCATATAAAATTTTATTATTTTTCAATAAAAAAAAACGAAACGAAACGAAATAAAATGAAATAAATTTTTTTTTTATCATTTCATTCTTTTCATTTTTTCTTTTTTTTTTTTTTTTTTTTTTTTGATAAAAATAATTTTTCCAAGGCATTGGAAAATGTAAGAAAAAATTAAATAAAAAATTGAATAATAAAAAAAATATTCTGAGCAACAAAAAGAAAAGAAAAGAAAATATTATTAAAAAAAAAAAAAAATATATTCATAAATGAAAATTTTAAGAATTTATTTTTCACTATTATTCCATTATTTGTTCGTTTTACTGTTGCTGGTTGTTGGTCTGCTGCTGTTGGTGTTATTTTGATGGCGGCTGGTAAATTTCTGTTTTTCTTTTTGTATTTTTTGTTGACTATGCGTAAAATACTTAGAATCCGAGAGTACTGTAATAACAACTAAAAAAAAAGTTCATAAAGCACATTTTGTTACATAAAATAAAAGCTTAAGTACCAAAAAAATAAAGCGAAAAACATTTAGAGAATTGAAAGTAAAACGTTGAAAATGATGAATGAATGAATGTGAATCTGTTTCAATAGAGAATTGTGATAATAAACTTGAAATTTTTATTACATTTTCTTTGCGCTAGTTTTATTTTTTGCGGGTTGATTTTCTTTTTATTTTTTTACTGTCATTGTAGCAAAAACATTTATTTTATTTTTTATTAAGCATTGCTTTAAAAATTGGTATCGTTTTGGTGTTGCTACTACTACTGTTTTGTAGATACTCAGCTGTATACTATTACATTAAGTACAATATATAGTATTTTCATTTTCTTTTCTATTTTTTGTTATTTAATGTTTTATATAAAAGAATTCTTAACCACAATTACATTAAATTTTATGTAAGAATTGATGTGGAGTAACAATAGCAGCAGCAAACATACATACATACATGTAGTTTAAATCTTTTCAAATATATATAAAAAATAGAGAAAAATATATAATAAATATAAATTATTTGATTAACGATAATACGTATAAAATTATTAATAACGGAAAATTTACTAATAATAAACAATTAGATAAATAAAAGCTTTTAGAAAAAGGTAAAACCAAAAAAAGATTTATTGTAAAAGCAATCAAATGTATAGAGTAGTGACTAATGTAGCACTAGCTTTAATACTTGGTGTGTCTGTGCCCTAACATCAGCTAAAATATACTTACTTAGCGCACATATTACAAATAAACAATTGTTAATGATATTACCGTTATTTTATTTTTGTTATTGTTATTAGGGAAATTGTTTTTCCTTTCATTTAATAGCAAATTTACTGTACATAAAAAAATAAAATTTAAGTTTTTTTTTTGCTGTTGATTTACATTAAACTATACGCGGTTTTTAATGGAAAAACCCGTTTTCTTTTATATTTGCGACGCAAAATAGTTGCTAAAGTATTTCGTATTTTGTTTTTTTTACTGTAGTATTATTAGGAGGTGGATAATAACAATAATACAAAAAGGAAAGTTTATTATTTGTAGGTGTGCGTATAATTTTATAACGGAAGCATTGATTTGTATAAAAAGCTTTTTGTTTTTTACATTTTTTAGTTTAATTTTTTATGTCGAAGAATTATTAAGCGATTATTGTTTTTTGTTTTTTACTTTCTTTCTAGCAAAAAAAATAAAAAATTCATTCGTTGGCTGGTTGTTTTTTTTTTTTTTTTTGGTTTATTTATTATATTTTTTCTTCTTCCACCGATTTAAAATCAAGGAAAATTATCTTATATTGAATATTTAAAAGGAAATTACCTTGACTTGTATATTTTTTTTATATATATATTTTATAAATATATAAATTGTGTAATCATGTTTGCTGCTATAAAATAGGCAAAATTGAATCGATATAATAACATTTAAGAATGGCAAATGTAAGAAGAGTTCTCTTATTTGAAAGGTTATGTAGTTTGGAATTTTTCTTTCTTTTTTTTTTATAAGCTTTATATTTTTTTTTCTCCCTATTTGTGAATATTAAACTTTAAGCAGGTGGAAAATTATGAGTAAGAAATTATACTCTATGTATAGTATTGTGATAAGGGTAAATGATAAAATGTTATCCTTATGTTGTTGTCGTTGTCGACGTTTTTGCTGTTTTTTTTTTTTTTCGGAAAAAAATAATAATAAAGAGCTTCCATTATACAAACATAAGGTTCCTTCCATACGAACGGAAAGAAAATGGAAAAAAAATAAAAAAAAAAAATATAGAAAACACCAAACTTGATTTTAGAGGCAATAAGAAATATTCTTAATAAATATCTTTTACCACCATCCGCGCTTTCTTACAATATCATCGCATATAGGATTTTTGTAGCCAAGGTGTTTGTTATAGAGAAATTTAATAAAGAAAAAAAAAAAATTAAATAAACAGAAAAATTAGATGGAAACGTGAATTACTCGTTAAAAAGAAAGAAAAACGTTTTCTTTTTTTGCTGTTGAGCTTTTTTAAATTATTTTTGTGTCTATTCTTGCACACAGTAGTGGTTGGCGTTGTTTTTACTGTAACTGAGAGTAGTATTTACTAGTAAAGATAGTGTTCTTACTAAATACTTGATTTTAATCTACATAATATAAGTTCTTTTTTTTCTTACTTCTATTATTTTTCTGCTGTGTTTAGTAAAGTAACGAAAGTTGTAAATAAAATGGAGAAAAAAAAATCTTTATATTTATTTTTCCATTAATTCTTATGTAAGAATCGAGATTTTCTGTTTTTCTCTTTTCCTATTTTCTTTTTTTTTTTTGCTTTACTTTCTTGAATAATATAGAAAGGAAAATGATTACACTTTTGGGTGTTATTAGATGTTTGTTTGTAGATAGTGTAGTTTTATACCATCAATCAGAAGAGGTAAATGGTAAAATAAGAAAATTTTCTCTAACTAAAAGTTATATATGAAAAAGAAAACGGAATTTTGTTAAGTTAAGCTTTTTATGTTAGTAACACATTTAAAACATAAATACTTTAATATAATTGTGTCTTTAAGGTTCGTTTCCTTAAACGCATCACAGTGATTTATGATCTAGAAAAAGAAAATAAAATAAAAAAATTTCTGGTCCTTTTTTAAGTTTTATTTTCTTCCTAAATCACAATGATGGCGTTCCAGTTAAACAGGCTTAGCTAATTTTATTTGTTTTTCTTTTAGTAGAAAAAAAAATATAAAAAGTATTTGCTTTTTTTTATTGTAACTATATTTCCTTTTTTGTTCATGGGAACTTCTATTGTGTTCTCCAAACAATACTTCTCTTATCAACATAAGTTTTTAACCTCACTTTCTCTTTAACCTCGTGTACTCCATTGTACAGTATAATTATTTTTAAATAAAAGAAAAACAATAATAATTTGTGAATGGTAGATATCATATCCGATTCTCATGCATTAGAAAATGAAAATAAATTAACTTGAGTGGGTGGGATGGTGGTGTAATGAGATGCATAATTCTTTCCTCTATTCCTTTGTTTCGGTTATCATTTTGTTTTTACTTTTAATTGTTTTAGGTATTTTTCTATAAAAACTTATTTTTCTCTTTTGACAATAATTGTGTAAAATTAATTGAGTTTTAAATAAAGTTTTTTCCTTTTTTTTGTCTGTTTGGTTTTTTTTTTGTCCTCCATCATTGTTCAGATGACCTAGGCTACTTCCGCGTGCAATTTAAAAACTTTTTTGTCTTTTGTTTTATTTGAACTTTTTTCTCATTGTGAATTGAATATTTTACATTTATTTATTGTGACAATAGCAACGACAAACAATCAAATCAATAATAAAATAAATAATTAATTTAAAACTGAAATAAAGAAAATTATATTATAAAGAATAGAATATCCTTGCTTAGTGATTTTTTTTTTTTACTTTTATTGGTTGTCTTTTATTTTATTGGTTGTGTAACTGTTGTTGTTTTTTCTGAACGTGTAACATGAGTTGTTTTAGTAGCATTAGTAATTAGTAGAGAAGAGTCTCACAATGCTTTTATAATTTCTATTTTAAAATTTATTGCTTTTTAATTTTTATTACGTTTTTTTTCCTTTTTTGCAATTAATTACAATCCCATGTGCGCTGTTTTGTTGCGATTTTTTTTTTAATTAATCGTTTTTGATAGCAGAAATGGTTGATGATTCTCTTCTTGTTTTTTTTTTTCTCAGTATTAACAAGGAGATTAATATGCTAGTTGTTTTATAATATGGATTAAATTTTTACTGTTTTATTTTTAAGAAAATTGTGCATTACATTTATGCTGTTGTTGCTGTTAATTTTTTACTTTTTAATAAACTGTCTACGAAAGAAATAATTAAATTATTTATATATTGTAATTAAAAATGATAAATTTGTTGGAAAATCGTTGTTACTTTATAGTAACAATTGAAAAATAATTTCCCTTGTTTTATACATTTCTATTTCTATTATCAGTACGTAATAGTACCATTGGTGGTAGCCAATATAAATAGGTTTGGGTCATTTGGAATAACATGTTCACAATGTGTTAGATAAGGAAAATAATGTTTAGAAATATAAGACGATAAAAGATACAACACTCAACCCAGTACATCAGCAACACCATCAACGATCTATGATGTTTTCTTTTCTTTTTTTTTTTTTGTGTTATTCCTTTTTTGGACACATGGGTATTGGGTATTATAATGTATGTTTGGGAAAATGGAACACAAGTGGACGTATTGAATATTATTTCTGCTTCTTTACTCTTTATTTATATTTATATATATATATATATATATATATATATATATATATTTCTCTTGTGATGGTTCCTCCCTGTAATATCACTACCTAATATTGGCAGGAAAATGGTTCTTTTTTTTCGATCAATAGATGACAATTTTTTCTTTGCCTTTTTTTTATTTTGTTTATTGTTGTACGTGGCTGTTGACATATTTCGATTAAATAGAATAAATAAGAAGCAAGAATTTTATGAATTTTATTATTATATTTTCTCTTTACATATTTTTCTTTATTTATTTATTTTTTTTTTTGTGGTTGTTGTATTCGGTGGCCGCATTCTTTCTTCTGCCTACCTGCCTACTTGGCCAAACCAACGCAAAATAACACACTTGGATTATCTCCAACATTAAATATATATAAATAATTTTTTATTATTATCATTATTATTTACTCTAATATTCATTATTAATTAGTAATTTGGAATTATTTTTTTTTTATTTTAATCCGGATAAAAATTTAATCTCTTAAATAAAAAAAATAAAGTAGGAAAACAATGAA
The DNA here is from genome assembly GCA_963942525.1 of Ptychoptera contaminata. Classification (NCBI taxonomy): domain Eukaryota; kingdom Metazoa; phylum Arthropoda; class Insecta; order Diptera; family Ptychopteridae; genus Ptychoptera; species Ptychoptera contaminata. The sequence goes on from OZ012638.1 coordinate 27,338,319, forward strand.
AATGAAACATTTTTTGCTGTTATTATTAATGTTTATACACAAATATTACGCTAAAGTTGGCTTTCCGGGGGTTTATAATAATAGACAAAGTCTCCAATAATAATAAAATGGGTGTAAACAAATTGTAGACTTTTGTAATGTGCTTTCTTGTACTGTATACCGTTTTTTAAGAAAGCTACTGAAGCTTTTCTATAGTATTTCATGACACAGTCTCGATTTTGCAGTTTATGTATTGATTTTTTTTCTACAAATGTATTTTGCTTTGTGAATTTGTAAAATTCTTGTTTTATGCTAAAGTTTATGTTAGTTAAAGCTAGGAAGCTAAAAGCTATTCAAGACAACAACCCCAGTAACACATTTGCTATAAAAATAATTTATAAAGCTTTCGGCTATTATAAAAACTCACCACAAAAGTTTAATAAATTTAAAAACAAACAAAAAAAAGTTTCTTCAAAGTTATAAACGTAAGCTTTTATTAATAATTTTCCCATAAAGCTTTAACAAAAACAGTAATAATATTGTCAAATTGATATTGTGGTGAATTTTTTTTTTTCTGTATTTTTCCATAAAACTTTATTTTTCTTCTTGTTTTTTTTTGTTGTCTTTATCTAAAAATAAAAATATAATGACGTTAGCTACTGCTACTGGTGCTGTTACATATACTCCTGGTGCTTCTCGTTTTTTTTTATCGTACACATTCATCAGTATATTTTATTAATAAGTGAAGTGAAGTCTAGTGTTGTAGGTGTAAATTTTTTTTCGTTTATTAACTTTATAGTAAAAGAAAATATACAAAAATAAAAAAAAAATATCTAATCTTTTCTTTATAAAAAATTCATTGGATAAACATTTTCTTAAGATTTATTTCTTTTCTTTTATTTGATTTATTCTGTGTGTATGTGTTTTGATTTAATATCTTCATTTTTTGTTTTTGTTTTTAATTAACTGATTTTGGTGTTATTGTTTTTGTTGTTACTACACAGTGTATTAATTATTTTTCTTCTTTAATTCTTTAATTACTTCTATTTTATTTGTATCTTTGACTGGTAATTATATGTTTTATACTGTAATGACACAACATATTTTATATAATTATTTATTACAAAATATTTTGTTATATTATGCGTTTTAGTTTAATGAAAGCTGTAGCAAATGACCATGATCTAGTCAAAAGTATTTATTATTATTATTATTATTATAATTATTATTATTATAATTATTGTTGAGCTTTTTTGATAGAAAAATATAAGAAACGAAAAAAATGGACAGGAATTATTTTTAATGATTTCAATAGTAAAGTTTTAAGTAAATATACATATATACTTGGAGATAAATATTTAATATGTTATTATTGTGACAGACGCAACAATATTTTATTGTGTGTCGCAGCATCCACACATCTCTATATAATAGTATTATTCTATATATATATATATACACACACAAGAGAAAAAGCTTCATCTCTTTTCAGTAGCTTTCAATACGAATAAGATTTTTTATCTTTTATTTCATATCCAAAAAAAAAAAATAAAATAAAAAAGAATTCTTCTTTTCCCTGTTGTATTATTGTTGTTGGCTGTGTTTTTCTTTAATAAAATGAAATAAATACAAAAAGCTTCTTATTTTCTCTGGTTTATTCATTTTAACATGTAGATTTTTAACGATTAAATTCTTCTACATGGGATCTCTATTGCTCCTCTTCTACAATGCCCTACATTTAAACAGCATCTAAAATAATAAATAAAATAAAAGTAAAACACTACCCTTACCCAAAAAAAAATAAAAATAATAATTTTTTATTCATCTCTTATTACGTCTAGTTTAGTGTTGTGTATATATTTGGATACGTTATTGTGTTGTGTCTATGTGTATATAAATATACATTACATTAATAATGAGAAAAAGTACTAAAAATTCTGTTAAATGTTAACGAAAAAAATTTCCTTTTTTTTCTTATATACACATATTTATGTTTAAAATAATTTTCCTCAAGATTTGTCAAATATTTGCTGTTGTAAAAAAAAAAAAAAAATTTGTTTTAAATAAATAATTTTACTCCTCGTGTTTATTAATCAGTTAATTTGTGATTAAATTTGTTTTCGCTTTAACCAATATTTAACTTGCAAAAATAAAAAAAGGTGTGAAATATTTTCTTTATTTTTCTTTTTTGTAAAGAATTTAATTGTGTTAATTATGAATTACTTGGCGCATAGCATCATCATCGTATTTGAATATATCATCACCATCACCACCCATTTGTTTTTTATTTATTAATAATTTTTTTTTGTTACGTTTGTAATTTATAATTGAATTTAATTTGCTAATAATTTAACTAACAAAAAAAAAATAATAATAATAAATTGCTGCACCTTTTTTTTTTCAATATTATTTAATTAAACTTTTATTATATAAAAAATAAATTATCAAGAAAAAATATAAAATAATAATCAATGAAAATACATGAAATGTTTTTTATTTTTGTTGGTTATATATAGTACTGTCTATTCTGTGTCTTCTTTTTCCACTTCCACAAAAGAAAAAACAATCTCATTTAAATATGATTACATAATTTGATTAAATATTTGAATTATTTATTAATTTTGTTGTTTTCATTTTTTATTTATAGAAATTAGCATTACCTCTGAGTGCATTAACAAAAGATGAAATTTATATTGATGATGAAGGTATCGAGGGATCTGGTGGACGTGGAGAGGTATAAATATATATATAGATTTATTTCTTTATTTATTTGTTTATCTCAATATAATTTATTTATTTATTTATATTTTTGTAGATCCATGAGGACTTAGAAAAAGAAGCCGATTATTCTGGTTCTGGTTATGGGCCAGATGATGAAGATTCATCAACAAGTCATACATCACGACCAAATATAAATAAACCGAAATTGAATAATCAAGATAAAATATCAAATAATAATAAATATAATAATATAAATATTGATAATAATAAAAACAGCAACAATAATCAACATAATAACAATAATAATAAAGATATATCATTAGGAGGTGGATCAGGTGATAATGAATTAACAGATACACACGACGATGATGACGACGACGATGATGATGATGAGGATCAAGATCAAGATTCATCATTTAATACAACGACACGAGATGATAGAATTATAGACAGTCAGTGCATGGCTTTTATTATTTATTATTATTTATTTATTTAGTTTTTAGTATTGATTTCTCTCTAAACTATAATTGATCCATCAATAAAACTGTACAAATGATGATCGTTTTGTCGCGGTAATTGTTCGCGTTACAGTCACTCAAACATAGTTGTTGAAATCAATTATAATTTAGAGAGAATTATAGTTTTTTTTATAAATTTAATTTAATTGTTATTCCTTTTCGTTTTTTTTTTATTCATCTGATAAATGTTTAATTAATTAATTAAATTTTTCTTTATCTAAATTAACAAAAGAAATAAAAGATAAGAAAAGAATATTCAATGTGTGGCGGTTTCAAGGTATGATTTTTTTTCTCTCTTTAAAATTGTATTGTGATGTGATGCGATACTTACCAAAGATGCCCTCATTTTTTAAATCCAATTTAATTGTGGATTTTTATTATTTTATGTAAATATTATAATTAATTAATCTTTTTGTTGTCCTTAATTTTAATTATTATTATTATTGTTGTGGCTTTGTTATTTGTCTTTTTTATATAAAAAGGGAAGAAAATATCCTTGATGATAACACTCAAATAACAAGACAATTTAATAAAAATAATAAAATACGAAAATGTTAATAAAAAAACGCATGTTTGATGTGTTTTTATGTTTAATATAATTAGCATTTTTTTTTTATTATTTGTTATTCATTCCTTAATTTTTTCATTAATTAATTTTATCATCTTTAATAAACAGCAGCCAACCAACCGTCAATCAATCATTTATTTTTGTTAAACCATTTATATTCTCATTAATTGATAAAAATCATTTGTTTTTTATTTATTGTTTTATTAATTACTGCTGTAAAAATGCAATTATTATAGATGTTAATGTTTATACATTTTATATATTTTTAATTTCAATTTTAATTAATTAACAATTTTTTTTTTTATTTAATTAATTAATTTCAAATTATTTAAATCAATTAAAATGAAATGAAATTATAGTTGGGCATGTTTAATTGTTTCAATATTTTATTAATTATTTCAATTTATTTAATTTTTTTTTTTAATTAATTAATGTTTATAGTAATTAATAATTTATACATCAATACAAAACCATTAATAAAAAACTCACAACAATAGTCATGAAACAAAAAATAAAAAAAAAATGATCCGTTCACAACATAGTCGTCGTCTCAAATTAAGAAATTATTTCTTATTATTTTTTTTAGTTTATCTTATATTATTGGAGATATTCTTTTTATTTATTTTAATTTCTTTTTATTTATTTGAGTTTTTTTTTATTATTTTATTTTTTGCAGATTTTTAATTAATTATTTTTTAATTAAATATTAATAATGAAATTAATTTTAATTTATTTTTTTTAGTTGATGGTCCAACAACAAATCGTAATAAACCAGTTAATAAAGACACGCATGGTGGTGACAGTGACATAGACCGTGATACAATAAAAGAAAATCCAATTGATAATAAAGAACGTTCAAATAATAACAACAATAATAATAATCAATTTGATACTGGTGTTATAATGGATAAGAAACCTGAGGACAGAATGACTAGTTTCTTTGCACAACCTGGAATTTTAGCTGGTAAATAAATATACATATAGAAGATTTGCATAACTAATAATTTTTGCAATAAAAATTATTGTATGAAATTTTTATTTTATATGTGATATTATAGTAAGACATAAAATATGCTTGAGATAAAAAAAGGAAAGATTTCTTATTAGTTATTTATACTAATAAAGAAAGTACACTGTGTATTCTCATTATTTATGTTATATTTAACATGTTTACTGTTGTTTAAATGATGGTTAAAGATTCTCACTCGTACGCTCGTTATTTAAAGCACATAAGACGCATGAACATCATATGTAAAAAGTCTTATGTGTGGCATTCATGTTTATATTTATGCTGATGCATTTATTCGAAATATTCTGTATTTTATAGGCATTATTTATCAATAACGATAATTTTTCAGCAGTTTTCTATACAATAAATAAAGCGGTAACACTCACTGTTTTTATTTTGAGCAAAGAAATCACTTTATGCTTATGTTTTGTGTCACCCAGAACACAAATTGTCTGTAAAGAATAATTCATTTTTCGTATTTTTTTTTTCTATAGAAAAGTAAATTTTAATTTATCATTCGACGAAAAACCTTTACTTGTGTTTTATTGAGGACATAAAATATTATTGCAGTAATAAAATGTGTTGAGGAAATTACAATTTTAAAAGCGAGTATTTTTCTGTTTTTCTTTCATTAAGATAAATAAAAGTCTTTTCGTTTTTCATTATTTTCTTAAGTGTATTTATGCTTATTTATTATTGCTTTACGTGTGGATCAATCTAAAAAGATTATTTATTTACGCACAAAGCTTGTAAAGTTTATGAGTTTTACCGTGAATCTTGTAATTGCTAAGTGAGATTTGTGTTAACAGGACCGTGCAGATTATTTATCAGAGTTTAATCTTATCCTCATGCCGGTAATAAGTTTTGTTTAAATACGAAATGTCTTTATAAAATTATTTCTATTTAGTCTCTTATCGCAATAAATAAGGAATCACATGCAAATCATCAACTTTTATCTGCTTATAACAATTAATAATAATAATAAATTAATTAATGTTTTTCTATTTATTTTTAGCCGTTATTGGTGGTGCCGTAGTTGGACTATTATGTGCAATTTTAGTCGTTATGTTTATTGTATATCGTATGCGAAAAAAGGATGAAGGTTCATATGCATTAGACGAACCAAAACGATCACCGACAGCTAATTCCTATGCCAAAAGTGCAAATAATCGGGAATTCTATGCCTGAGATTATTCAATCGATTCCAACGATGGTGATTTATAAATTCAACAAAAGAAATAAATAATTTAATAAAGAAAAAAATTAATAAAATAAAAAATAAAATAAGAATGTTTTAAAAATAAATGAAATAAAACTTAACAATTTTTCAACCACAACAAATACACAGATATTAAAAGCCCAGATTATATATTTAAATGAAAGAATAGGTACATAGGTAATATTATGTAATGAGAAAAATTAAATAAATTAACAAAATATTCAAGACACAGGAGTGAACAAAATTTAATTTAAAAAATGAAAAGTAATAATAATATTTAATACAGAAACTGTAGAAAAATCTGCTATCTGATAATCACAAAATTTAATTCTTTATTGTTTTTCATTTTTATTATTATTTATTAATTTTAATTCATTAACACTGCCGTTATTTTGTTTGCGTTTAAACAATTATTCATTTCTTTTTTCATTGTTTTCTTACATTTTTAATTAATTTATAATTTATTTTATTTTTTTTTGTGTAATAATAATGATTTTATTTTAAAAGTAAATAAATTTTGTGAAAAATTGGATTTTAAACAGCAAACAAATAAAAAACCATTACACTTGTCTGCTAAATAATTGAATTTACAATAATTAAATGAAAAATTGATTAAAAATAAAATTATAAAACTCTTAAATTATGAATAAAAAAAAAAAAAGAAAAGAAAATCTATTGTTGTTGTTATCGATGCAAAAAAAAAAGAAAATTAAAAAACATTAAGAAGAAACAAACAAAAAAAAAATGATTAATGGCAAAAAAAAAAACTATTGACTAAAATGTGAATAAAAATCAAATGAATTAGAATTAGTTTTTCCCTCTTGTTTTGCTATTTTTTTTAAAATTATATTTAATGTTTTATTGTTTTTTTTTTTTTTTTTGTAAATTAAATTTGTAATTGTTTAATTTAATTAATTTATAATGAAAAGTTTTATTAAAAGCTTTAATGATTACGTTAAATGCAGCTATATTGAAGTGTGTTTTCTTTCTTAATTTATTAAAATAATTGTATCTTGTGGAGACTTATTAATTTCTCTACAATTTTTGTTTGATTAACGTTACAAGAATCAACGCATTAATTTTCTTAATTTTTATTAAAGCACATTTCAATTTTATTTTTTTATAAAAAACAAAAATTATAAATAAATAATTAAAATATCTTATCAGAAAGCTTTTAATTGATTAATCAAATAAATTAATTAATTAACAAATAATTATAATTAAGTGAAAAAAAAAAAATCAGCTATTTTGTAGACTTTTTTATTATAAAATAATTTTTTGTTCGTTTTCATTATTAATTAAAAACTCTTTCACACTGTGTTGAGTATATATATATAAATACATTTAAGTACTCAGTTCAGAATACACTGATCACTGAAATTTGAATCTAGATTGAGTAAATGAACATTTTTATTTTTATTAATTAAATAAAATTAAATTAAATTACGTGAAATAATAAAACAAAATTATACAATTAAATGTGAATTAATTAATGTAAAATTAGAAAATTAATTGAAAATTTTTCGTTTTTTATTTTTGATGAATTAAAGTTAATGAAAGTAATTAAATTAATTAAATAAGAACAAAAAGAATAAATATAATCACACAACATATGGAAGAAAAATGAAAAATGAGAAAAATAGAAATATTTAAACAGCACATGTTTTTTTTTATAAAAGATAATATAATTAATTAATAAATCATTGTGAGATTATTAATTGATATATATGAAAAAGGGAATTAATTATATTCTTAAAGCCATAAATTTCAATCATGTGCGCGCCGAAATGTTTACTATTTTTTTTTAACTTTGTGCCATTTTCAAAACAGTAATTTTATTTTTATATTTTTCAATACGAGTTCAGAACAAATCATATACGATTAATTTAATTAATTTCCTTTCATTATGATAATTTAATTGATTTCTTCGGACATTATTTATCTTGTAATTAAAATGTTATTAATTTTTTTTTTTCAGTTTAAATTTTAATTAACTCTCACACTCACTCATAATGTTATTTATTTATTTTTCTCTAATAAATGTGTATTTTGAATTAAAGAAAAAAAAAAATGATTAAAAAAATTTTTACTAAAACAAAAAAAAAATGAGAAAAATTGTATAAATTAAGATGAAAAAAAAAATATAAGAAAATAATTAATTAATAATAATAAGAAATTCTTTTTAATGTTTAATTGTGTAATAAATGAGAAAACAAAAATAAATAATTAAAATTAAAATAAATTTAAAAAATAAAATGTCTGTTTGGTGGAGTCCATAAGAAAAATAATTAATTTATGAAGGAAAATTTAAAAATTTAAAAAATAAATATTAATTCACAATGACAAATTTATTTAAACGTTAAAATAAAACAAAATAATAAATTAATTAATTAATTAAATAATAACATTATGAATAAAATTAATCTTAATTAATAATAAAAGAAAAAAATAAATAAATAAATAAGAATAATAATTAAAATTAAAAATAAACTAATTTTTAAGCATAGAGAGTAAAAATTAAAATAATTAATTAATTAATTGAAAATATAAAAAAAAAAATAAAAATAAAGATGGAAAAAAATAATTAATTTAACAAAATAAAAAAAATTCTATATATATATATATACATTAATTAATTAATTAATTAATTATTTAATTAATAAAATATCATATAAGTAAGAATCTATTTTCTAACAAAAAAAAAAACATTAAAATTAATAAAAAAAAAAATGAATGAATAAATAATTAATTAATTAAGCAGAGAATAATAATAATTAATAAAAACGAAAATTAAAAACTAAACTATTTAATTAATTTAAATAAAATGGGTAATTAAATATTATTAACATACATATATAGAAATATATATATTTTCTTTTCTTTTCTTTAAAAATGGATTAATTAATTAATAAAAAAACAAAAACGAAATTAATTTTAAATAAATTAATTATTTAAAAAATTAACAAAAAAAAAAACAAGAGATGAATGGTTATTATTATTTTTTTTTATTTTTATTTAATTAAATTAATTATAATTAATTTTTTTTTATTTTTATTATTATTTTTTTTTCACAATAAATCTTTTATTTTAATTATTTAAAAAAAAAATTAAATTTTTTAATTATTATTCAACGATTTGTGTAATTAACGATTTTTTATCATTTGTGGCTTTTAAGTAGTAATCAGTTATCAAAATGCCATTTTTACGGCTATCTAACTATTTTGTTTATGTTTTGTGTTTATTCAGCGTTATTTTTTTTACAAATTAATTGAATTTTTGTTTTTAGCTTATAGAAACGTTAAAGCTTAATTTAAGCTAATTTAAATTATCTTTTTTTTATATAAAAATTAATTAAATAATTAACGCAGATTATAGTGTAATTGCATTTTGCAGTTTTATACATAGACAAAAATTCTACAAAAAATAATGCTGATAATCCGGTAAGCTTATTCAGCAAAAATAATATTAATTGCGTTTGCGCGTATCACACTTAATTCACTTTCCCCTGTATAATTTTTCGTTTATTTCTGATAAATGGCGGATCAGTTTAAAATTAATTTTAAAAAATTCATTAAATTTATACAAAAAAAAAAAAACTTAATATTTGAATAAAAAACTAAAATAAAATTAATAAAAAATAATAATATCGAAAAACATTCCTCTCTTGTTTTAACGTGCATTAAAAATAATTTTGATTTAACTTCTAGAATGCAGCTGCGCTAATTAAATTAAATTAAATTAAATTATTCTCACACATAAATACAGACCATGCGTACACAATTGTTTTTTTTTTATTTTTTCATAAATTAAATTAAAATAAAATAAAAGTAAATAGCGCTAATTAATTAAAAATTAAATAAAAAAGTAAAAAAATAAAATTTTATATTGAAATAAAAGAAGAAAAACGCTTCACACAGAGGAGGAGCACATTAAACCACACCGATTATAAACACAATCAAACAAAAATGGGGAGACTTTTTGATTTTTGTTTTTTTTTTTTTTTTTTTTTTAATAAAATTTTATTTTAATTAATTAAATGGAAATAATAATGTAAATAAAATACTCTTATTAATTATTTAATAAATAAAGAATATTAAAACAAAACAAAACAAACAAAGTAACAAAGAAAAGATAAACAAAACAACAGAATAACAACGTATTTATTAATTATTTATATTTGGTTTCTCCATTTTTTTTTGTTTTAAATATTTTAAGCTAACGCTATTGGTTGTTGTTATCTCAAGTATGATGGGTGCTGTTGCTGCCATATAATCTTTATATAAAACTAGCTGTGTTACTCCCGGCTTGCATGGGGATAAAGTTTTTTAATATAAAGAAATCCCGTAATATTTTTTAATTTATTTCTTTAAACATTTTATTTAACGTTACATACGTTGGGTGATTTTATTATATTAAAAAACTTTATCTTTGTACGAAGCTGGGGGTAGCACAGCTACTTTGACAAATCAAGTAAAATACAAAGTAATGGCGTGTAGATTGTGTTGGCCACAACCAAAAGCAACAAAAATGAATTCTATACAAGAAGCAAGCTTTTTAAAATATACAAAAAGAAAAATAGAACAAAACAAAAAGCTTTTAACAAGTAATTAAGTAGATTTTTTTTTTGCTTTTGTTAATCGCACTAAAGACTATAATTGCAAGTATTTTGATATCTATATTATTAAAAGGTTTTTTTTTTGTTGCAAAGTTTTACTCGTGTGGTTGGGACTTTTATTTGACAAAAGAAAGAAAAGAAAAGAAAATGAAAAAACAAAGTAATTTTCATTAAGATTTATTTAACTTTATAAATTCCCTTGATACAACTTTGTCTGCATTCATTATTAAGCCACAAAAACGATTTTTGTGTTTCTTTGTTGTGTGATGATGATGGTGTAAAGGTGGTAGTCTAAGCAAAGGCACTAGTTATTACAAAGTTTTGCAGTTTTTTCTTTTGAAATAGACTTAACATTATGAAGTAACTATGTTGAGCAGTTATGGTAATCAATGCGGTAGATTTATACTAAACTGTTAAGTATATAATCTTTTTATAACATTTATGCAGCATGTCGTGGTGAAGACATTTTAAGCCTGTAAAAAGAATATGTTTTAGGGTAGTCTCTTCCATTTGAGGATAAACTTTTCAAAGTGAACCAATTTTAATAGTTTTTTTTAACGATATTTGGGTTTGTGAATATTAAAAACAGCATTTATCTAACCAGAGTACATCTGCCTATTACAGAAATGCTCAGTTAAACTTAGCAATAGATGCTGTATAACTATTAAATAAGCAAGCTTATCAAATGTTTTATTTTCCAATAGTAAATCACTACAAATGTTTTATTACTTCCCACTAAATTTAATTGCTTGTTGAAGATACAGAAAAATGTTACATTTTGGGAGAACAAAGAACAGGATCAGCATTAAATAAAAAATTCAAGTTAATTAATTAAAAAATATATATATATTTATACAAAAAATTATTTTTATTTACTTGTTTTATCATGAAAAACAATGATAAAAGTTACTGTGTTTAACTCATTTCTAATAACTAATTAGATTATATAAAAAATTATAATTAAACACCTAGCACCAAATATGTTTAGAAAAATTAATTAATTAATTTACTTTTTGTAAAATACAGTTTAGCTCGCGATAAATGTTGATATTATTAAAAATACTGCGTTTGTATTATAGAATGTTACATTGCGTTACGCTAGTACCCTGTGTTTAGTTAGTCGTTTTTATTTATTTATTTAATTAATTTACCTTTATTTAAAAATTATTATCATTATAAAACCCTGAATTATCTTATTTAATACCAAAAATATATAAATTTTTTTTTCTTTATAAATTTGACTTTAAATATGGTTTTAAGTACATTTCAAATGTTTTATTAACCGGTTCTTGATTCAAAGGACTTTTAAGTGCTTCTAAAAATATCCTCTCGTAAACGTTACCATCGTACGCACCTAATGGCGATGCTAGGACACCGTCTGGTATATCAAAACCATCGACTAAACCAATTGCATTTGGACGTATTGCTGTCAATGAAGTCTCTAATTTCTTCTGTAATTGTTTTATATCATTTTCTGTCATTTTGGTAAACTAAAAAAAAAATTAATTAATTTCTTCTTGGCACGGAAATAAATACTTTATTTTTGTCTTGTTTAACATTCAACATACACGCAGTAAATCGCCTAAATTCCTTAAACACGCTTCAACGGCATACAAATCCATTATTTGATTTAAAATTTTACCTAATGCGGGCGATACATTTTTTGTTGCATTTTTAATCATAACGAAGCCTGCCTCAACCATAAATGCTCTCGTGTGTGCCTTAAAAGTTAAAAACATAATTTAGAGTACTTGAAAATATTCATTATTAAATAAAACCAACATCAGCTGCTGCACACAATTCAATTGAAGTCATATTTGTTGCTTCCTCATGAGTAGCTCCTGCCTTTTTCCGCTTTTCAATATTCTCGTATGCGGAGGAAATTTTTCTACAAAGAAATGACAATTTGTGTAAATTCTTTTTATTTACATTTCAAAAACACAATTTAATTCCTACCCAGCGGCAATCCTTTGCAAAGCAGCAATTATTCCACTTTCTGATGAATCCCATTGAACAGTATTCGGGAATTTATAGAAACGTTGCAAGTATGCGACCGTTGGTACAACTTTGGCTCCATTTATTATCTGATTCCATGCTTTCATCAAATAACGTGCTGTTTGCAATAGTAAAACTGTGTTCTCGCCCTCGTATGTGACCGCAGCGGTCGCCAAACCATATGTGTAGGAAAGTGTTGCGCACGACATATAACCATGACCACCGCACGCTAAGCGACACATTTCAACGCCCAAAGTAGCATCAGCTGTACTAATTGCCTTTAAACCGCATGACATTGCATGCAGTTCGGGTAATCTTTCTAAATCACCAGCTTCCAACTCGGATGACACAGCATTGTATAAATCCCAGATATATTCCGAAACTAATTTGAATACAATTGCCTTCGCTAGCACCGGGAATAATTTATATTGTTGCATCACATGGTCTAGGATTTGTGGTTCTGGATCACTAATTATCCAAAACATGCATCAATTAATTAATTAATCAAGTTGAAAATAGAATTAGAGAATAATTACTTTGGATTAATTGGACTCTGTCGTCTAACCGCTGAGTAACGAATAGCTATTGTTGCTGATTTTGCTAAATGCCAGGCCATATCGCGTACAATAACCACACGAACAAACATCATTGTGCCATACGTTAGAATGGAAGCGGGCGCTTTAACAAAGGTGCCATCCTATTTTTGTAAATAATATTAATTTTTATTTGAAAACTTTTCCATCAACCATTACTAACCTCTTGCACTTGAGCATTTTTCATTAACATATTCTTACGCGGTATGCGTACACCCTCAAAGCCTAAAAAGCCATTATTAACACCATTCATGCCGACCTTATTACCAATTTCACCAATTTTTATTCCCGGCATTGGCATATGTGTGTCCTCATCACGTAATTGCACAATAAATGGGAAAATTCCGCGTGATTGTCCTTGCGTATACAATTGTGCAATGACGACTGCATAGTTTGCGGTGTGTCCCACTAAAGATTATCGAAAAAATATTAATTTTCTATTAATTAATTATTAAATTCATTAAAAATAGTATAAAAAATGACTTACTTCCACCTGGCCACCATTTGAACGACGTTATCGTTGGACTATTTAATACAAATTCTTGTGTTTTTGGATCATATGTTGCTGTTGTCTCCAGACCACGAATAAATGTTCCATGGCCGAGTTCAGTCTATAGTTTTTTCAATAATATAAATAAATAACTTGCCGTTTTACATAATTAATTAATTAATTACCTGTGCATAAGTACCAATAATTTCACCATTCCATGCACGACCAATCCATTCGGCACGTTGTTCAGACGATCCCTGGCCCATAATCGTTGGTAAAAACATAACATAATGTACACCTAATGGATTACCTTCACGTAATAAACCGGAACCTAATAATGCACCTAATGTTGATCTTTAAATTATTTAAATAAAATTTATTAATTAGTTATTAATTATAATTAAATTTTTTATTTTACTATTTACGTGTAATTATCAATGCCATCCATTCCTTTTTTCGATAAATTTCGTATTTTTGTACTGACGACAATTGCCTTACGAATACTTTCTTCATATTTCTCTTTATGTGACATATAATAACTGGGTATTGTGTCCTCTACCTCTGGATCACTAAGAAAAAAGTTTTCTATAAAAAAAAATAATAATAAGAAAAGACAGTATTTGGTGATTAGTTTGGAAAAACACTTTGGTCATTTGATATAGTAAAAATGGCATTAAAAAGGCAAATTTATTGTAAATTCAATATTGAGGAATATTTTTGGAATGTTTTTTGAAAATATTACAAAGAATTTTATGCTTTTAGATACGGATTTAGAACATCAGAATTTATTATCAGAATTACTGACAAGAAATCTTATTTCTACCAGAATTGCATGTGAATTTCAAGACATAAAAGGTAAAAACACTTTAAATTTGCAATTAAAATTCGGTTTATCAAACAACATAAATAGAATTATCAAAAAGAGCAAAACGAAACTTTTATTTCTCATTAATTTACCTGCAAAATTCTATATTTAAATTGTCGTATTGCTGTTTCAGTTCTTAAATGTGCATAAAAAATTGCGACAAAAACATATGAGAAAAAAAATCATATTTGCATATTGATTTTTGCATATTTTTTATTCTCTCTAAACTATGCCAAGGATGTTATTTTATTTTTCTTTATTTATTTATTCTTTATCAATGTTTGTTTTTTGCAACACAGAAAAACTACTACAATTTTAATTAAATTTAATTTTTGCAGACAAGCAAATCATTAAAATTATCTTAGTTTGTGAAAAAAAAAGTAAATATTGATTAAAGTAATTTTTTGAAGTGGAGGAATTTATTATGATAAGATTATTGATCAGTTTTGCACGATTTTATATTATTATTATTACTGTTATTAGATCTGGAAAAGTTTAATTTTTATATTGCTTTTCTACATAAACACTTGTTTAACGTGGTTGTTGTATAACGCGGTATATGATTATTTAATTGCAACAACTCAGTACTACTGGACGCTGAATTTAATAACCAAACGATAAATCTTTACTAAGGATAAAAAAATTAAATTCTTTTAAAAGAAAATTTACTGACATATTTATGAGCAGATAAACTAGTCAACGATACAAGAAAGTTTCTTAAGCAATCCTTAACGGTTACTTAAATAATCGACTCAACAGCACAGAAAAATATGGTTCGTTGCACAAAAGGTTTAACCAAAAATTCAATAAGAAACCATAATAAACGTTTACTGCATACATTCTTATCTTAATAAGATTTTTGACTGCCAATTTCTGATTAAAAAAATATAAAAACATTGAACCAAGGTTATCATAAAACTAGAAAAGGCTACGTTTAAGGCATTTTATTGTTTATTATATTCGTGTGCATAAGATTATACATTATTTGTCGATATCGTTGAGGTTTTTTAGTTGATTATTAAAGCATAAAACTTCTAACCGTGCCGTTGATCAGCAGAATACAATAGAAACAAAAACCTTTATTATTAAAGTCCTAAATAATGAGTCCATTCTCATTGAAATTGTATCTATTTTAGAGATTATATTTGTCCCGCACTTCCGGAATTTATTTCAAGACATCCAATTGTCTCTAAACCTTCTTACTTAATAAATTCCATGAAAAA
Source organism: Ptychoptera contaminata (assembly GCA_963942525.1). Taxonomy (NCBI): domain Eukaryota; kingdom Metazoa; phylum Arthropoda; class Insecta; order Diptera; family Ptychopteridae; genus Ptychoptera; species Ptychoptera contaminata. Next base: position 27,354,114 of record OZ012638.1, read on the forward strand.
TCACAATTTATATCAGCTTTAATATAGTCAAAGGTTAATTATTGAAAAATTTTTTATGCGAAATTTAATATTTCAGTCAGTAACAACTATTAACAACATGCAAAAACTTTAATTAATGACAAGTATTTGTGTAATATTTGCATACAAATGTATATATATTTTTTTGTTAAACAAGTTATTTTAATAATAAATGAATAACAAATTATATTTATTAATTAGATTTAAAAAATTATTAATAATTATTTTTACTTCATTTTTAATTTATCATATACACAAACCAATCTACTGTACATACCGATATTACTGAACATACAGTACGTTACCATTTTTAATATGAAAAAATAATTAATTATTTATTATTATTGTAATTAATTTATTAGAAATATATTTATAATTTAATTAAAATTTACATTATTTATAATAAATGTAAATTAACTGTTGATAAAAATCGAAATTTCAATAATAAATAAACAAAATCATAAGTAAATAATAATAATTACATATTTTTCAAAGAGATGACACTACATTCCAATAAGATAATTTAACTTTTTTTTTTGCTTGTCTTCGTGTAGAAAACAGTATTTTCGCACGTAAACATTTCAATTTAAAAGATTATATAATTAATAATAAATAATTTTTTTCAACATTTATCATTCTTTATTATTTTTTATAAATAACTTTGTCCATATAGTAATAATTTCAACGATAATAATCATAATGATAAGAAATATTTAATCATTAAGACCATTTTTTTTTACTCTTTTCATTTTTTATTACTTTTTGGTCTTTTTGCTATTTTTGTAACCTTTTTTTTATTCGCTGTTAATAAATTAAACACTTTAGAGATGATTTTGCACTTTTTTTTTTAAAGCAAAAAATAATCATTTTTTTGTGGCATAATATGTTGTAATTAATAGAAGAAGCAAATAATAAAAACAGAGCAGCGAAGTAACGAAAACAATACAAATAGAAAATACGTTTTTATTGTACAAAATATTAATTTTTTGTCCACAAATCAATTGTGTTATCGCAATTGTTATACGATTTAATTTCTCTTTTTGCAATTTCAATTTATTATTAATGTAATTATTTGTATTATGTTATTTTCCTTTCGTTAACTTAAGTAATTAATACTCAGCAACTAATTACTGGACGACAATTTGTGTATTATGTAAGAAAGCTTAAAGCATATGTATGTTCAATAATTCAAATTGGGATCTATTTTAAAAGTGTATATTATTTATAAGTTTATTCGATAAAAAATGATTCCACTAGTTAATTTATCACCTTGAACCTTACAAAATACAACAATTCCAGGTGACCTTAATCATATTTACAGACTATATGAAATCTCTCTTAACTTCTAAAACAGAGGATAATCAAATGAAACAGTTTAAAGCAGATAACATATTAAAATCCGGCCTAATCGAAAAAATTATTAATTTGAATAAAATGACTTGGCCAAAAAATATTTCTAAACAAAAATCATAAATGAAAACAGAATTAATTACACCACATCTAAACACAATAGAACAATAAAACTCTTTTTATATTGCATTGAAATTTTACTCAGCGTTAATTAACTTGTTTCTTAATTACACGAATCATTTAAGCTTACAAATTAATTATTTTTATTGTGATAAATCTCCATCCAACATTAAAAATACATAAATTGCAATTTTTATTAACAAACGTTAACTAAATTTAATTCAACTAAAAACGTATTACAGTGTTAAATGCCCTGTTTGCGTATTAAAAATAATAATAATAATAATTAAAATATCGCAAAATCATTACAAATAAAAACTTATATAAATTAATTAAATATTTAAATTAATAAAGTATATTTATATCTAGACATTTAGTACCGGATTTCCACTTATTTAATTAATGATTGATAATCATCACAAAACTCTCAATAAATCGCAATTAAATAAAGTTATTAATGGATCTTTTAGGTAAATTTGTGATCAATTAATAAAATCCGATTTTAACTTTAGTTTAAGTAAAAAAAACAAACGAATTTATTCTTGGTTTTAATTAAATTTCCTAAAATTCTTCTGTAGTAATAATATTTGTAACTGATTTTACCAATTAAACATAAATAACAGATAATCACATAAATTATAAATTTTAAAGAATTACATATATATAATACCTCTATCACGTTTCTCTTTTAATTTTTCTTCACCACTATTCCACCAGATTGCCATTTCCTCAACATTGAATGTACACTTTTTACGTTCATTTTGTAAATCTTTATTTACTGTATCTGGTATTTTTATATTAACAGACATTTTTCTATATATTCAATTATTTTCGTTTTATTTATTATTTAATTAAATATTTTAATAACACCACCTAGTACAAACACAGTAAGTACACAACAATGAATGATGATGAATTTTTGTTAAACAGAAATAAAAATAATAAAAACAACTTGTTGAATGATAATTTGATATGTTTTCTTTACTTTACTTGTTTTTGTATTTTTAATCTAAAAGCAGGCTATGTATCTATATATAATATAACGAAAAAAAAAAATATATATACAGAACTGCACTTAACTGAACTATGTACTCTTATTAAATTTAAATGTATTTACTCTATTTATAACACTAATACATTAAGAAAATAATTTATAATTCACAAGATCATTAAAATATTATTTATTAATTTAAGATAAGTATGTTTAAGTGAATTAACAGGCAATAAACAGAAAATCTATAATAAACAAAACACTTGTTAATAGTAAAAATTGTGTTAAAAATTTCCTAATAAAATTAATTGAAAACAATAGGCACTGTGCAATCCAACAATAAAGCTTAAATACTGTGCGACTGCGTGATGAGTGATTTTATTTGTGAATAAAAATAGAAAAAAATGTTAATCCGAAACAAATAATGAATGAAAAAAAAGTAAATTGTTTATTATGGATTTAGCTGCGGATGGTAAAAATAAGAGGTAAAATTTAAATTTAATTTTTGTATATTGTTTAAATTCAAATACATTTGCACGATTTCTCTTTTTTTAAAACATTATTTTTATTACTTAAAATAAGTAATTTAACTTCTTTAAATCACTCAACACATTCACAGTAGTTGTATATTTTCGTTAACATAAAAATTACATTACACTTACTTTATTTATTTATTTATAATCATAATAATAAAAAATAATTTCAGTAAATTATTTTTACATTTACAAGTAATAAATGGTAAAAAAAATAAACTAAATCGTCATATAGAATAAAAGAAATAAAAAGAAAGAAAACAAAAACGTCATGCACGTTACCTGACCGGTTATTATTATTTTAATATTTTTTTTTTCTTTAATATTCAAATTTTTCTTGCTTTATTTTGAATAAATTAATGTTGAAAAATAAATTTTATTAATTTTTTATGAAAATTATTTAATTTTTTTTTTTTTGGTTTTGGTTTTGTATATATGTTTTGACATTTCATACTCGTGTTATCTATTTTGTTTACATTTTTATAATGACAGTTCATAGGTTTATCACCAATAGTACATGACATTTAATAGAAGAGGTACTGAACCGTTTTTATTTTTTTTTTTTTGTGTAATTTTTTTGGTAGCGAATAACTCTCGCAAATACAACTCAGTAAAACACAAATCATTATAATGCTGTCTAAAGATTTTCTTGCAAGATAAATTATGCTATTATTTTTTATTACAATGAATTCTAAACAAATAAAAACAGTTTAAAAAACAAATTATTTACTTTAAATTTAATATTAAACAAATATCAAAAAAAAAAAAACTAAAAATTGCGCAAAAGATGAAAACAAAAAATGAAAGAAAACTTTTAAATAAATTATAAATAAAAATAAAATTAAATTGTACTAGAGTAGTTTAAATTTAAAGTTCAATGTATAAAAATATCACATTATACTTCATAGTTATTCATTTCTTGTTGAATGTTGATTTCATCTAAAATTAAAATAGATTTTTTAGCTCCTTTGAATAGATTAACAAAAAGAGAAAAAAAAGTAATCAACGTCTGGCAAGTGGTTAATATTGTTTATTTTTTTTTTAATTCATAAAGAAAATATTCTTAAGAAAGTGTAATTTTCTTTAATAAAAAAGGAGAAATGAATTAATAGTGTAATAATATTTAAAAATAAATAATACATTTTATTTTATTAAAGTATAATAATCTGTTTGTTAAAAAAAATTATTTATTTTTTTTTTGTGATAAATCTTATTTAGGTTATGTTTGTATAAAAGAGATTTGTTTTTTATATATAAAAAATATAAATAAATAAGATAAACATAAATATGTCATTACTTGCTAACGTATTAAGATGTTTATTCATATTAATAATATGCTTATCCTATTCCATATCAGATAAGGTAAATATATATTGTTTTTTTAATAACATATGTTCAAAAAGAAATAGTTTTTCCCCAAGTTTTACTCTGATTCATCTCTTTGTGAGAAATATTTAGTTCATTTTTTTCCAACATTTATGTATTTTTTATAATAATGCTATGCTTTTTAATTTAAATAAAGGTTAAAAGACTTTTTCCCGATATATCTGGTGGATATATGAGTTTACCACAGGGTGTTAAAATTTTACGAGATAGACCAAGACTGAATAATCTATTATTACCGTCAGAGTATCGACAGAAGGAGGAACAAGTTAAAGAAATTTTACAAAAATTAAATAAAAGTTAGAATTATTTTTGTAATTTATTAAATTTGGTGAAATTAATATTTTGGTATAATTATTTTTTGAAGCATATGTTAGAGACACAACATGGCCAATTACAAAAAGAAATTTAGGGGCTGTGTCATCTGTTACTTTTGACATTTATGGAAATGTTGTTATATTTCATCGGGATGATCGCATATGGAATATTGATACGTTTACAGTTGATGGAGTTTATACGCAGCAAAATCGTGACCCAATAAAAAATAGCACAATAATCGGTTATAATCGAAAAACTGGACAAATATTATATGAATTTGGTAGAAATATGTAAGTTAATTTACAAAGAAAAAAAGTAAATACGATATTAAATTTTATTTTAATATTTTAGTTTTCATATGCCTCACGGCCTAACAATTGATCATGAAAATAATGTATGGGTAACCGATGTTGCATTACATCAGGTAATGAAATTCGGTCCAAATGGCTCTAATGATAGTCCATTAATGGTGCTAGGTACCAAATTTAAACCCGGCCATGGGAATAAAACATTTTGTAAGCCAACATCCGTTGCTGTTTTACCAAATGGTGATTTCTTTGTTGCTGATGGCTATTGCAATGCCAGAATAATAAAATATTCGAAAAATGGTGAAGTGATTTTAACGTGGGGTAAAAATGTATTTTCTGGTAAATCACAATCACCAGCGCAGATAAACTACTTTTCTGTACCACATAAATTAACATTGGCTATGGATTTGGGTTTAGTGTGTGTTGCCGATCGTGAAAATGGTCGAGTGCAGTGTTTCTACTCAACAAATGGTACATTCCATTCACAATATCATAGCCCATTGATTGGCGATCGTTTATTTAGTGTTTCCTATTCACCAGTAAAAGGTTATATTTTTTAATTTACTATTTTTATAATTATTTTAACGTTTATAATTTACAGGTGGTTTATTATTTGTTGTCAATGGACCAGAATCTTTAGTGACTTTTGATAATAATGACAATTATCATGAAATTAGTGGTTTTGTTATTGAAATGTCAACCGGTAATGTTTTATCAAAATTTGCACCGTTGAACGGTTTACATAATCCACACGATTTAATTGTATCCAAGGATGGATATGATGTGTATGTGGCTGATCTAGATCCGCCTATTATTTATAAATTTTTAAATAGTGAAATGATGCAACAACAATCAACACAGAAATTATACGATAGAAATACAAATGTATCGTCATTAAATGTAAAGCCAACAGCAACATTGGGTATAGAATATTTTTTAATAAAATAAATTAAACTTGAAACGATTTTATATTGTTTTAATTTTTCTATTGTTATTAGATGATTCATCAGAACCATTACAAACATCACAAGAAGTAATTACACCAAAAGTTGAACCGGGCGCAACGGCATTATTAATTGTCAGCTCAATTGTTGTTTTTATAATATTAATCTTTGGTCTAGCATTATTAATATCGAAACGTCGTAAACGAGGTAAATTAGAATTAATAGATAATGATGATCTGGAATATAGTAAATTAATGTCAAAGCATAGTGTCTGTGAGGATTAAATATTTTATTATTTTTTATTATTATTTTTCGCTTTATTATATAATTTATATAAATAATCATTTTTATTTTTTTTTAAATTATAAGAAACACATTGATAACCTTTATAATACCGAAAAATTATTTAATAAGACAAAGAGAAATATAATAAATTTATTTTTAAAATTTTGACAAATACCTAATCCGTGTAGCATATGTAGTATTTGGTTGATAAATTAGTATTTATTTGGAGAATTTTGTAATTTATTTATCGCATTACAATACATAAACCGGAACTTACTTGTTACTATACGCTTTTGCGATAATTATTTAAATTGATTGTTAACAGAATTTTAAGCGAAACAAAGTAGTTTTTTTCTTTTTGGTTTTTAATGTTTAATTTTCCAAGTTTTAAATAATTGTAAATTTATTTTTAAAGATAATAACTGAACACATTTTTTGTGCGATTATTATAATTATTATTATTATTTTAATTAACTTAAATTGTTTGCTAACAAATATACTCATTTTTTTTAATGTTATTTTATTTTATCTCATAAATTATATTAGCCAAACATATTTAATTTATTTATTTAGTTGTAGCAGCAAGAACAAAAAAAAAGACAAATTTTTACATCATGATTTAATTACAACAGTGTTTTTTAATTAATTTATTTTTTAAATTAGCGGCTTTATTAAGAATACATAAAAAGCCGTTTATCTGTTATCACGCGATTTATTTAACGTGGTATATTCACTGTAGAACAATACTACATGCAAAACGAGTCTAGAGAAGAATCTTAATAGAATATATTAATTTTTGTAATCATAACGGATAATGTGAATGATTATGATATTAGCATCTAAGTGTAGTAGTTGTAGCATTAATTAATTTTATTTAATTAAAAAAAAAAACATTTCATAAGATTTTTAATTTCTCATACAATCAAAATAGACTTTTTAAGGTTTGATTGGTGCTAAATGTGTAACGGGTGTTTAATTATTTTGTATCTAAAGTTGATACAAAGCAATTTTGGATTTAATTAAAAGTTACAAGAAGAAAATAGAAATCATTCGCCAACAATATTATTATATGAATGCAACATAACATTCCAATTCATCGTGTATACGAGAAAAGCTTTTATTATTTGTTTTTAAATTAAAAATAAGACAATAAAAAAGCACAACAATTAGTTACATGTTTTTTTCTTTGATAATTGATTTTTAATTACTATAAAGTAAACAATTTTGCTAAAACGAATAAGTGAGAAAAATTGATTTATTTATCGTTAATCGATTCGCGTCGCCCCCACAATTGTATTATGTCACACAAACAGTATATATAAAAAAAACATCAATCATTATACATTTTTAATTATTTATTTTTATTATAAACATTATTTATAATTATTAAATTTATTTTTTTATTTTATACAAAATAAACATATTTTTTTTTATTATTATTTAATCTTTTTTTTTGTGTTTTTATTTTTAATTAAATTATTTATAATTTTGGTTTGTAACTGATTGTTTGTTTGTTTGTCTAGCTGACTGGATGGCTGATTGTATAAGGCAAATTAATTAACATTTATATTTACTTTTCTATTTTAATAACTTGTTAGGTTGTATGCCATTTGGTGTACGTAATCGTAGACACGCATGGGATTTTCCACAGGTGAAAACTGGCGATTTTAAACTTGGTAATTTATTAGATAAACGTAAAAAACGAGGCTTCGAGAAATTGGATCAGGATGCTAGCGATGAAGAACCAAATGCATCAACAAATATGCTATCAAGTGCACAATTTGCATAAATTATTATTTTTGTTGTGGGTGTATCGTCTGTATATTGCTGATAATAATTATTCTACACAATTATTATGTAGGTTAATTTTGGAAATTATGTGAAAAAAAAAACTATTATCTGTGTCTCGCTGACTGACTGGATGCCTCGCTTGTTGGTATATCAGTGTAATCAGCGTCTAAAATAAAAAGAAAACCATTTAAATGCGTTTATGACTACTTCTAAAAGCAGACATCTTACTGCAGCAAAAATAAAGCTTTAATTTTCATTTTTTTCTAAGCAATGCAAAACGTTTCTGTTTTATTACTTTGGACCAAAATAAATATTTATTATGAGAGGAAAAAGAATAATTTTATTTTCAAATATAATAAACAAACAGTATTGCAGAGTTAATTTTAAGCAACTGTTAATGATTATTAATCAAACAAATGTTAAGTTAAGCTATATGCCAATACTTTATTTTATTAATTTCCGTTAAAATTATCTAACTTTGTAAATGAATAAAAAGCACGAAGAAAGACTACATTTTATCAGACGTGTGGAACATTTATTATTTAACCTCCGTTTATACTTCCAATAATTCTTAAAAATATTCCTTATAAACCATTACAAAGGTTTCTTAATTAAAAGCTAGAATTAATTAAACTAATTAACTAAATAATCTATAAATAAATTACAATTTTTCGTAACACTTTCAATAGAACTCTGCACAATTATTATTAACTTTGATTTTCTATAATCAAATCTCTGATATAATATAAATAATAATACATTCTGTACATGTTTAAGACTCTTCAATGATAACATAGCATACTGATTCTATAGTAACTTACGGTTGACTTTAAAACACAATGTTATGTTTATCCAGAAACTAAAACTTTTACAATTAAGAAAATTTGTGTGTTTCAATGATGGAATAAAATTTTTATCGAATTTTGTATTGTTTTGAGTTAGAAATGTTATTTTGCTGAGTGATTCATTAAATATGTTACTCCATTCACTGTGTAACATTTGGTTAAACAAATACTCTTACATGTTTATCATCCACTGTAAATGGAAAAACGTTTCTTAAATCATTCGCGAATAAAATAATGAAACCATCCAGTTGAATGTAAAAACAAGCATTATAAATTCCTATCAAAACAATACAAAATCCCATAAAATTCTATTCCTTAAACAGTCAACATTAAAAAAACACAGTAAAAATTAAAATTAGTAAAATAAATTTAAAAAAATATTTTTTAAACATTTATAGTAAAAAAAAAAAACATAAAAATTAATGAAATAATAATGTACAAAAATAATATTAATAAATAATCAACATAAATGAATAACTAATTAATATTTAATACAAAAAAAAGAGAATAAATCTATTGAGCAATTTAATTATATAAAAAATCTGCTTAATTAATTATAAATTAACAATAAAATTAAATAAATAAAACTATATCTACCTGTATATGTTGTAAAAATTAATAAGTAAAATTATATAGAAATAAACATAATACTGACTTACCATCATACACAGCATTAATTTTATGTAATAAAATTGTCATCTTTTCTTTATACCAATTAATATATTGTTTCTTGGTGATAATTTTGGATCAAAAATTACTTTAATACTAGCTAAATGACCTGAAAATAATAATTATTATTAAAAGATTTTAATTGTTTGTAATCATTATTTTCTAAATCATTTCACTGGTTAATCTGCAAGCAATAGTAAAAAATACATTTAAATAAAATAATTACCATTTTCCATTAAATAAATTAAACGATCGTACAATATAATACTTTCAATAATTGGTGCAACCATTAAACGTAACGTATAAAACATAACGATACGTTTCCATTGTGCTAAATTTACTTGTACCTCCATTGAATTTATTTCATTTAATGGAATTTCTATATTTAAATCATAAACAGCCTTTTTACAATATTCACTAAATGTTAAATTATTAATTGTTTTAACATTTTTCAAACCACAATATTTTAATTGTGGCCAATATTTGATTATTATTTGCTCAATTGTTGCCCGATATGCATGCACCTGAACATAGACAATATTAACTATTTTATTTTATTTAATAAAAAAAAAATCATTTTCTCTTAAACTTACACGTAAATCATGATAATTATTTGATAAAAGATTATCGTAAAAGATTTCATTAGCATGACATGCCAATTCACGGGATTCATAATATAAATTAACATTTTTATTCATTTTTTTCTGTAAATAATTACTTAATGGATAACCAATAAAATTATTATTATTATTATTATTAGAAAAATTATCACAAGTATTATCACAGGTTAATTTCATGTAGCAACATCCAACAATATTTATAAATGTAGCTTCTGGTAATTCATTAAAGATTTTCATTAAAATAGTGGCCAAATCACCGCACGGATGTAGTCCAACAATACCGAATCTAAATTCATCATTTTTATTTAAATTAAATAATTTTTTAATATCTTCAAGGAATTTTGTTGCTTTCATATCCTTTGTTAATTGAATGTTTAAGTGTAATGGACGTTTTAAAGTTTCAACAATTTTTATCGGTAATAATTTAAAGGTTCTGTCCTCCAACTGTTGATCGAACAAACTAAAATTAAATTTAAATAGAAAATTGAATTATTGGATTATTCAATATTGGATAATACCTAGCTCGTGTTGTTAGTTTTTCCTGTTGTTCAATACAACAAACATTTAATCCATATCCATAAGCTAAGTATCGTGACAAATGTCCTAATCCGGAACCAAAATCAACAATATACTGTACATTTGTTTCGTTAGCAATTTTTGCACAGATTTCACTCATTTTTATTATTTCGTGAAGTTTCTTTGGCTTAATATGTTTCAAAAAATTATATTTAAATCTATGATCAGTTATAAAAGGACTTGGATTGTTATGAATTTTTAATTTATTATCACAAAAACTGGTACTATTCTTATTAAATAAATCATCATTCAATTCCCTTGATATGCATAACTTATTTAATACGGTTTTAAGGCAAAGTAACGATAACGGCCAAACAATCTTTGGCTTCTCATAATTATTCAATAAAAATGCTAAATCGGGCGGGTCTAATGTTATTAACAGTTTATGCCAAGATTGTGGTAATTGTTCCCAATGTTTATCTACATAGAAATCCTTAACGAAAATAAAAAAATTAAATTTAAATTTTATTTTAAATTAATTATTATTTACCAGAAAAAAAGAATTTAAAAGCCAATCATAATTACGGACTAATTCCAATGAATCCTTTAATTTTTTATGTAATTTATTAAAACTGTCATCAGACATGGTTTCTGTTTTTCCTTTTTGTTTTTAATCAAAAAACTCTAACATGTGCGTTTGACGTTTGTCAAAAAAAAAAATTATATATTATTAATTTTTACAAAAATTAAACGAAATAAATAAATAAATTAAAGGTAATTATTGTAATTAATTAAAACAAATTTTAGTTAATTTTATTTTTAATAAACATAACAAAACGTTTAGTAAATGTCAAAAATATTTATTTACATAAAATTGCGTTAAAAAACGTTGCGTCAATAATGACAGCGTTAAAGACTCATTTACAATAATGATACATTGTTTTATTTTAATATGTGATAAATTAATATAATTTATAATTATATTAATATTTTGAAAAAAAATAATTTTAAATTTATTGCAAAAACTATTAATGTTATTTATCTTTATAATTTAAATATATTTTACTAATTCTATTTGTTCGTCCGATATTGATATTTGTATTGTGAACTTTTTCTACATGACGATGCAACATGTTACGGTAGCTAAACAAAAAAATAAATTAAATTTTCTATTTAATAACAAATATCAAATATTATTACTTAAATCCTTCATCGCATTCATCACATTTAAATGCCTTTTCTCCATTATGAAAGACACCGATATGCATACGCAATTCAACAGGTTTTATAAATCTTCTTGAACAAAATTCACACATGTGTCTCCTGCATAATTATCGAAATTAATTAATTTAAATTTTATAAAAACAAAAATATTCATTTACATTGCAGAATCATTGTGACGTCTTTTGTGTCTTCGTAAATGTATTGGTCCATTAAAGAGTTCATCACAATCCGGACATTTTATTTTCTTTTCATTGTGAATCTCCATGTGTTCCCTTAAACTTGACTTAAATGGAAAAACAGAATAGAAATAAGTACAGTTTTTTATACAGAATGAAAAGAGTATATATCATCTATATATATACCGCAACATAAAATTTTTTATCGCATAATTTACAAATGAATTTTTTCTTTTTTGAATGAAAAACAATATGGTGTTTTAGTGACGACACTTTTTTATTACATATTGGACATGCTTCACGGAACTTTTCATCGCCCTTCCATTCATCGCCAAGCTAAAAATAGATGAAAAAACGAAAAATTTACTTTTTTGACGTTGAAATATGTTTCTATAAGTTTCTGTTTACCCGACAAACTTGTGCATGCATACGAAGTGCCCTTCTTGTACGCAAAAACTGAAATTAGTTTCTTAATTAATTTTTTCATTACATTTATATGCAATTTTGCATACTTTTTGACAGTGACAACATTTATGTTTAAAATTAGTATTATCATCTTCAATTTCTAATTTTTTATCATATTCTGCTTCATAAAATTGATCTTCGTCGGTTTCATGCTCATCGACATCTTCAGTTTCATTGTTTTCATCATAACCATTCTCTTCAATTAATTTTTCAGATTCTTTTGGTTCCGTTTCTTCTTTAATTTCACTTTTAATCAATAATTTTGAATCAATTACAGCCTGATCGTACAAATCAAAAGAATTACTGGCTACAAATTCAAATTCAGGTTTGTTATCGATATCCTTAACATCTGCAATAACTTCCTCATTATTTTCATTTGTGTCTAGTTCAATTTTTATTATGTCCACTTTGTTAACTTCCTGACATTTTATCTTATAAGCAATAATACCTCGTATTTTTCCTATACAATACGAGCAAATGGTTTTCAAAGTATCTGTCTCTAATATTCGAATTTCAAAATAGCATATTATTAAATCGTGAAATCCTGGCGTTGATGCAATTTCCGGTGTAAAAAAACTTTTCATAAAATACCTCTGTGTTTTGCCACATAATCGACATACATATTCAGTATCATCGTTAATAGCATCATCGTATTTTATCTTCTTTGCCTGTTTGGACCCTTTACTATTGCAATCATCATCACTTATTCGTTTCTTCTTGGATTTTATAGGTGCATCTTTTACTTGTTTTTCCTTAATAAATGTATCTCTACGTTTATCCCTTAATATGTTTTGTACATGCAAATAGTATTGATTGTAATGAGACTAAAAAAAGGATAAAACAATTAAATATATTAAAATAAGTTAATGGAAATTGAATTTAAGAGATTTAACCTCACAAATTTTATTATCTTTAGATACTGTGAGACGTTTAAACTTGACAAATTTTAACCAAATATTTATTTCTGATTGATCTTTTGGTAATAATTTTGTAACATAGTCAGTATCTGATTGTAAACAACCGATTACAGAACAAAACATTTTATTTTAAAGCAAATGATTATTTGGAATAAAATTGACAACTTCAATAGTCATTAAGTTTTTTGTATATAAATAAAAAGAAACGTCAAAACTTGTTTTTGTAAGTGCACTTTAAAATAAACAATGTGGTGAATATTTGTATTCTCACCTTTTTCTAATCGCAATCCGATTAGTAAAATCGCAAAAGCAGTTGAAATTTATTTATAAGATTTAAATGTTATTATTAGTTGGTGTGTACGATGATTTCAATGGAGGAATTGCAGTTACTGCTATAGTAACGAAGAAATAAAAAAACCATTATACTACTTTACCGAGGATAAAAGCACATAAATTTGTCATTTTAGTGAAAAACAAACTTGCTTAATTTCTTATGTAAGTTATCCTTTAATTTTTTATGTAATTTATCAAAAATGTCATCAGACATGGTTTCTGTTTTTCTTTTTGTATTTTAATCAAAAAACATTAACATGTGCGATTGACGTTTGTCAAAACAAAAATAAATAATTAATTTCTATATATTATTAATTTTTAATTACTTTACATAAAACAAAATTAAACTTTATTTTGTTTAATATATAGTTTATTTTGAAAAAAAAATTATTTGCATAAAGTTGCGTTAAGACGCTGCGTCATTATTGCGTTAAAATAAAGTCTCATTTACTATAATGAGAATATTTTATTTCAATTTTTTAAAAATTAATATAATTTATAATTATATTTAATAATTACTTTAAAAATAAAAAATAATTTTAATTTTATTGCAAAAACTATAAATGTTATTTATCTTTATAATTTAAAAATAATTTACTAATTCTATTTGTTCGTCCAATATTGATATTTGTATTGTGAACTTTTTCCACATGACGATGCAACATGTTACGGTAGCTAAAAAATAAATAAATTAATTTTCTAATTAATAACAAATATTAAATGTTTTTACTTAAATGTTTTACTGCATTCATCACATTTAAATGCCTTTTCCCCATTATGAAAGACACCGATATGCATACGCAATTCAACAGGTCTTATAAATTTTCTTGAACAAAATTCACACATGTGCCTCCTGCATAATTATCGAAATTAATTAATTAAAATTTGATAAAAACAAAAATATTCATTTACATTGCAGATTCATTATGACGTATTTTGTGTCTTCGTAAATGTATTGGTCCATTAAAGAGTTCATCACAATCCGGGCATTTTATTTTCTTTTCATTGTGACTCTCCATGTGCTCATTTAAACTTGCCTGACAAACAGAATAGAAATAAGAACAGTATTTTATATAGAATGAAAAAAGAATATATAATCAGTCATACCGCAACATAAAATTTATTATCGCATATTTTACAGATAAAATTTTTTTTTCTTGAATGAAACACGATATGCTGCTTTAGTTTCATTACTTTTTTATTACATATTGGACATGTTTGACGGAACTTTACATTGCCCTTCCATATACCGCCAAGCTAAAAATAGATGAAAAAACAAAACATTTTCTTTTTTAACGTTAAAATATATTCCCAAAATTAGTTTCTATACCCGACAAACTGGTGCATGACTACGCAATGCCGTTCTTGTGCGCAAAAACTGAAATTAGTTTTTTAATTAATTAATTTTTTAATTATAATTATTCTATTTTAATTTAGTTTACTTTTTGACAGTGATTACATTTATGTTTAAAATTAGTATTATCATCTTCAATTTCTATTTTTTTATTATGTTCTGCTTCATAAAATTGATCTTCGTCGGTTTCATCTTCAGTTTCATTGTTTTCATCAAAACCATTCTCTTCAATTAATTTTTCCGATTCATTTGGTTCCGTTTCTTTTATAATTTCACTTTTAATTACCAATTTTGAATCAGTCGCAGCTTGATCGTACGAATTAAATGAATTACTGGCTACAAATTCAAATTCAGGTTTATTATCTTCTTCATTATTTTCATTTGAGTCTAGGTCAATTTTTATTGCGTCGACTTTGTTAACTTCCTGACATTTTGTCCTATAAGCAATAATACTTCGTATTCTTCTTATACAATTTGAGCAAATGGTTTTCACATTATCTGTCTTTAATATTCGAATTTCAAAATAGCATATTATTAAATCGTGAAATCCTGGCGTTGATGCAATTTCCGGTGTAAAAAGACTTTTCATAAAATGACTCTGTGCTTTGCCACATAATCGACATACATATTCAGTATCCTCGTTACTGCCATCATCGCAGTTTTTCTTTTCTACCTGTTTAACCGATGCATCACTATTGTAATCATCGTCACTAATTCGTTTCTTTTCGGATTCGACAGATGCGTTTTTTAATGTATCCATTAATACTTTTTGTACCTGTACAATGTATTGATTGTAATGAGACTATAAAGGATATAACAAATAGATAAGGTATATTAAAATAAATGAATGGAAATTAAATTTGAAGAGATTTAACCTCACAAATTTTATTATCTTTACATATTGCGAGACTTCTAAACTTCACAAATTTTGACCAAACATTCATTTCTAATTGATCTTTTGGTAATAATTTCGAACCATTGTCCGTATCTGATTGTAAACACCCAATTACAGAACAAAACATTTTATTTTAAAGCAAAAGATTATTTCTAATGAAATTGACAACTTAAACAGTTATTAATTTTTTTGTATATAATAAGAAACGTCAAAACTTGTTTTTGTAAGTACACTGTAAAATAAACAATGTGGTGAATATTTGTATACTCACCTTTTTCTAATCGTAATCCGATTAGTAAAATCGCAAAATAAGCAGTTGAAATTTATTTATAAGATTTAAATGTAAGAATACGTTATTAATAAATTATTTTTATCAATTTTATCAGTTAATTTAAATAAATTTTAGACGATAAAGTAACAAAATGGTAATCAAATCCAATTAAGTTAATTTGTGTTGCACTAGCAACTTGTGTTGTGGATTATTCAAATCCACAGGAAACATAAATCATTATTAGTTTTAAATAATTAAATATTTTTTTCTAGCTTGCTTGTTAATTTATCCACATATTTGGTTTATTGTTAATTTATATTTTGGAAATGTAAATCATCAGTTACTTAGCAGTATTTCAAAGCATGATTATACGAGAAGTTTATTGATATTGTGTTTGGTGTGAGGAATATACGATGGTTTCAATGGATACATTACAGTTTCTGCTATAGTAACGCAGAAATAATAATTACTGATCGAATTCTGTGTATTTTAGAGAAAGAAAAATTGAATACACTAGAACTAGGCAGTTAACAGTTGCTTCCAACCAGAATTCCACATGTTCATGAATTTTACATTTTTTAGAGAATTTTAAACAGCAAAACCTTAATTATTATATTTTCTATAATCTAAGTTTCAGTCGATAAAACCGTTAAAAACGATGCTGCTCGTCCAAAACTGTTAAAAATAACTGCTTCCATTAGTAAGTTCTACTTTATTACTGCATAAACACTGTAAGATTATCGATTATCTTTTCACAAAAAAGAAAAACCAAGAATGAATTATTTTCACGTTTAAAAGGATAAAACCTAATTAAAGAGCTTTGCAAATGAGCCAAAAGGAAAAAAGAAAAGAAAACTCCTTCCCTTGCAAGATTTTTTTAATCTTATTTTTTTTTTCATCATTTTTAAATTTTATTAATTTTTCATGTTTTTTTTTGTATTTTTTTTATATAATATATTTATGTAATTAAATTAATTAATATATTTATATAGAATTTTTCATCGCTTTTCTTTATTATTTTAATTAATTTATTTGTTTTTATTTTTTTTATATTTTTGTATAATTAAATTAATCATTTTTATCATTTTTTTTTCTTAAATTTTTTTTAATTAAATTTAATGTAAAATTATGATTAATCGATTTTATGTTTTTATTATTTCTTTTTTTTTTTAATTTAATTATGTCATTTTTTTTCGTAATTTTTATTAATTTTACTAAATTATGTTTACTCTTAATTAACAAATTATTTTATAAATTTTCTTTACGTTACGTTACCTTTTGCTATTCTCTTTCTCTTTATTATTTTTCATTAATTAATTAATTTATTAATTACTGTAATTAATTATTAATTAATAATAATATTTACTAAATTTTTATTTTTCACTAATTTTGTATTTTTAATTAATTTAATTTTAATTCTGTCTTCATCTTTCATTCATTTATTATAAATTTTTTCATCAGTTAAGGCAATTAATTCATATAAATTTTTATTTTTATTTATTAATTATAATAATAATAATAATAATTTTTTTTTGTGTTTATTTTTCTGGTTTTTTTTTCATCTTCTCTTTCTTTATTTATTTAATTAATTAATTTAAATATTTATATATGTTTTTATTTTTTTATCATAGAAGCACCCATACATTTATTTTATTTTATTTTATTTAATTAAACTATTTATTTGTTTTATTAATTTATTTATTTATTTTATATTCTTGTGTATATAATTAATTAATTAATTAATTAATGAAAATTTCAAAAAAATAAAAAACCAAAAATTATTTTACTTTAATTTTAGTTTTAACGATGAATGTAATGTGGTTTTGATAACAATGGGATAAACAGACATTTAGCGAGTAATAGAAGAATAAATTTAACAAAAATAAAAATACAGAATTTTAAATTATTAAATTAAATTACTTAGTTACTGGTTATAGTATCAGGCAGTTGCTATATTAGCTGATTTAGTTTGTTTTATTAATTTGACAAAAAAAAAATCATTCATAAATGAAATTAAACTGAGGAAAATCTTAGTAATTTTTTTAGTTTTGGATAATTTTATTTAAAATTTTAAGCAACAAAGGTTTTTAAATTAACTAAAGTAATTTAATAAAATTAAATTTGTATTACAACAATGGACAACAAATAACTTTGTAACAGAGGACACGAAAGTAAACTAGTAAACAGTAGACAACGGTGATAGACAATATTTAATTATTTAATGCTAATAAAACTTTAATCAATTAATTTAAAATATAGTGATTTAATTTTTTAATTAATTATGTGAAATTTAATTTATTGCAACCACTTGTCAATATACATGGAGAATTTATTTATATTAATTAATTAAACATTCTTTTCGGGTTATTTTTCATTTTGAAATAATTATTTTTAATTTTGTAGTATTATAATTTTTATGTTAAATAATTTAATAAGCTGCCTAAAAAAAAAAAAATAAAAAATTATTTTATTTACTTGATAATTAATTAGTAATAAAATTAATTACTTGTTTTCGATTCTCCTAAACTGTGAAGTAAAACATATAAGGATTTAAAAATATAATTTAATTAAACAAAAATTATTTTGTACTCTTTTAAGGTTGTTAAGTAATTAATTAAATAATTAATTAAAATTATTCTCATTTAATTAAAATCAAAAAATAATAATAGAAAAGTTTGAAGAAAAAACTACTTTGCATTACAATAACCACTTGAAACTACTAGAAACTACTCTCACTATAACGTTGAATTGGTGTAAGATTGAACAATACATCACTTCGAATGATTTTGTTATAAATAAAAAGCCAAATAATTAACAAAAGGAAAAATGAATTTTAATTTACGTGTAATCCAATCACTCAAAGCAAATATATATGATAATAATAAAAGAGAGAAAAAAAACCCTTTAACAGTTTTTTTTTAAATAATTTTCTGTATATTTTTTTTTATTTATAATTAAGAAAAAAAAAAGATTCATCATTCAGTTGTTTGTTGTTGTTTATTTAATTGAATTAAATTTAATTAAATAGTTTTACCTAATTATATTGTGTGTAAAATATGTGTATTTACTTATTAAATGGGTTTTTACCTTTTTTTTTTGGATTTTTTTTATTAATTAATTAATCAAATAATGCTCTAATAATTTTTAAACAAATTAATTTCATTTAGAGTTAAAAAATTATTAATTAATTAATTAATTAATGAAAAAAGTTAGAATTAATTAATAATAAAAAATAAATAAAAAAAAAGAAAAAGGTTTTTTTTGTTGTTTTGTTGTTTTTTTTTAATTAATTAATTTCTTTATTTATAAATCTATGTGAATTTTTTTTTTTAATTAATTATTATTATTATTTTTTTTTGTTTTTTAAAAAAACATTTTAAACTAGAATTATGTAAAAATTTTTTTTTGTTTTTCTTTTTATTATTTTTGCTTCTTAATTAATTTTTCAGAATTGTTTGTTTTTTTTTTTTAATTTTAATTAAATAAATTTTTTAACATTTTGTGTTTTTTTTTTTGTAAAATTAATTTTAATTTTTAATTAAATTAAAGTTTTTTTTGTGTTTTTTTTTTTAGTACTATAACGAAAGAAATAAAATTTAAAATTTTTTGTATTTTGTATTTTCAAAAAAGAAAAAATAAATTAAAGAAAAAAAGTCATTGGAAAAATAATTAAAGAAAATTTAGTTAACAATAAAAAATGTGTTTACAGGATGTTTCATTAGAGGATTTTTCTCTTAATAATGTTTATTTATTAATTATTGCATTTTGCTATTTAGTTCGCGTGTGATTTGAAGAGTAATTTTACATTGTTTTCTGATGAATAACCGGCTAGGGGATGAGAATTTTAACTTAAAGAATGGAAATAAAAATGTAAAATATTTTACCTGAAGGTAACTAAATAAAAAAAAGTTATTGCTTTTGAATAGGTCGGTAATGGATAAAATGAATGAATAATTGAGCTTGATATGATTGAAAAAATTGGTGGTATTATATAACCATTATGAATTATGTTAAAAATACATTAATTAGTTCTTTTATTGATTGACCATGAAATAAAAATTGTGTGGCATTATTTAAGGTGTTTACTAATGTATACCAGTGTTTATAAGACAATTCATCTTCAAACTGTAGTGTTTCGCGAAACGAAATCGACAACTTTACATTACATTGGCATAAGATGATTACTTTATTCTGTAGTCTTTATATAAATCAGTCGCTTATTAGTAAATATAACAAATTTAGCGTTTATTTAATTAAATTATTAAATTAATTAGAATATTATGTGAAATAATTGAATTACTTTTTAGAAAAATTATTTTGCTCTGATAAATAATCAACAAAAATGAATAAAAATTAAAAAATCTAAAACGAAACACCCTATAAACATAAAAATAAATATTTCCTTAATTATTTCTCCACACTCTCTTTTGTGTTTTTTCTCTTTTAATTAATTTAAATTTAATTACTTAATTTATTATATATAAAGTTTTTACTTTCTTTCTCTCATTTTTAATTAAATTAAATTATTCTCTTCTATTATTAGATTTATTTTTTAATTTTATTTATTTAATAATAATTTAATTAATTAATTAATTTTATTTGTTTGTTTTTTTTTTTTTTAATTTAAATATATTAATTAATGTTTACCCCGTTTATTAACAAAAAAAAATTAATTAGAAACAAAAATTATAAAAAAAAATAATACATTCACAACACGTTACCCAAGAAAACTAATAATATAATTAAAAAAAAATTTGATTTTTCTTTTGTGTTTTAATTGTTTTTTTTTTTTTTTTAAATTAATTAAATAATTAATTATCATTCATACATTTTATAATTAATAAGAATAATAAAAATAAACATAATAATAATAATAATATATAAGACGAATTGAATTTTCATCTTCTTCTGTTTCTTTTTTAATTTTATTTAATTAATTAATTAACAATTATTTATATGTATATATATATATATATTTATTTTTTATTTATTTTGTAATTTTATTTAATTTAATTAATTTAATTTAATTAATCAATTAATTAAACATCTACAAATTATTTTTATTTTGTTATTTGTTTCATTATCATAATTAATTTAAATTTATTTACTTAATTTAATTATCTTGTTGTAATTAATTTATTAATCATTTATTTAATTTTTTTTTTTGATAATTAATTAATTTACCGTTTCTTTTTTTTTTTTTGTTTGTTTGTAATTTTTATATAGAAAATTGTTTTTTTTTTATTTAAATATATAAATTTGTAATAATAAATTAATTTTTTTTTGTAATTTTAATTTTTTTTTTCTAATTAAATTTACTTAATTAATAAATTATTTATTGATTTTTTTTTTTTTTTATTAAACTTTTAATTTTATAAATTAATTAATAAACTTTTATTATTTATTATATTCTGCTTTCTTTCTTTCTTTTTGTTTGTTATTTTCTATTATATAAACTTAATTATAATTATAATTTTCTTTTATATATATATATATATATATATATATATTTATATGTATGTATATATTATACACTATTTATAATAATTCTTAATTTAATTTAATATTAATATTAATATTTTCTATAGAATTATTTTTAACTAAATTAAATTATAATAATAATTAAAAAAAAAAAAAACATTAACACCAAAAATTCAAAAAATAAAAAAAAAGATGAAAAACTAATTAAAGAGGAGATAATATTGAAAATCAAATTAATTAAATTAATTTAAAAAAAAAAAACATAAAATTATACCTCTTTAATTAATTAATCAATAATAATTAATAATTTAACAAGAAAGAATAAAAAAAAAATAAACAAGAATTTTTTCAATTATTTTACATCCGTTTTATAATTTTTTTTAATTATTTAATTAATAATTATATAAATTAAATTAAATTTAATTTTTATTTCTTTATTACGTTATAATTTTTTTCGTGTGACGATATTTTTTTTTTTTCATTATTATTATTATTATTAAATTAATTATTTGTTCGTTCGTTTATAACAAACAATAAAATTAATAATTAATTTTAATTTATTTTTTTTTTTATAATTTATTTATTTATATAGAATATGAGTTTTATTAATTTTTATTTATTTTTATGCAGAGACAACAGTGGATTATTAATTTTTGCTAATGTAAAACAGTAGAATCTCAATTTATATAAATACACAAAAGAAAAAATATTATTTAATTAACTTTGTTAATTAATTTTAATAAATAATTGCGTTACAAAAATAAAAAAAAACCAAGAAGGAAAACAAAATCATCGTATACAATGTAGCCTGGTCTAAATAATATAACCAGTTAGCATCACTGTCCAATGTGTGTACAACTTTAAGTGTCTACTATGTCATTTCAGGACAATTTTAAAAATGAGCATCACTGAGACGTTTAATTAAGCGTTTTTTTAAAAATAATACTTAAGCTTGGCTTAAGCAGACTTAAAAACAAAACAAATTTAAATGACAAAAGCTTAGTCAATAAGCTTCATTTAAAATAAATTTTTATAAAAAGCACCAATAATTATTTAATTAATTTTATAAAAATGAAAATTTTTTGATTTAAAATTAATAAAATTCGTAAACTTTTTAATGAATTAAAAATTATTTTTGTTAATTAAAATAATTGCAATTTCCCTTTGAATACAATAGGGCATTAAAAGCACATTATTGAAGAAATTCAACGAATTCGCGTAACAAGAAATTTTATTATATTTTACAAAAAAAATATTCTTGTGTATTTCTATCAGAGATTCTACTGTAAATATTATATTATTTATTTATTTAACAAAACAGTAGATGCATTAATTTAATATATTATATGTGATTTTTTTCTTAGCTATTTTATTTATATATTTTTTTTATAGAAATATTTTTTATTTTTGATTTATTTTAAATTTAATTAAATTGTAGAAATTTTGTTGATTTTGTTAATTATTGAAAAAAAAAATTATTTTATTATTATTATAATATATCATAATAATAATTATTGTTTTGTGATAAATTGTAGATATATGAAATATATAAGGTGAGCTTGATGATGCGCTTATTATCTCATGATTTTATCCTTTTAATTATGTTTAATTTAAAAATTAATTTTTTCGTTTTGTGTTAAGTGACCTTACTACTTGGTGTTTTTTTTTTTTGTTTTAATTAATTTATTTCTATGCGAATTAAAGTTAATTTTAGAATTTAAAACAATTAAAATAGAAATTTAAAGGAATAAATAAAAATTGGGAAAAAGGTGGGATCGAGGGGTATATAAAAACATATTTTTTTAAGACGTAACATGATGTTGTGTATAAGTAACATAATCACAATTATTATCATTATCAACATCATTATCATCATCATCATCATCATCGAAATCATTATCGTTTTTTTGTATAATAAAATAAACTGAATTTGAATTGCTATGATGAAGATCGGAAATTGTTGTTGGTGTTATTGATGTATCAGTTATTATTGCAGTAGTTGGTGATCGCGATACTGTCATTGTTGATGGTGATGCTGGTGTTATTGTCTCAAATTCATTTAGATTAAGAATTATTTGTGTACAATTACTATCATCAGCATTATCAACGTTTAATTTAACACAGCCAGATGTTTCCATTAATTCATCATCATCATCATCATCATGCTTATCTTTATCATCATAATTTTTGTTAATTCTATTATTATTATTACTACTTATGTTGCTACTGTTTTGTTGTTGTTGTTGCCTCTGCAGATCTTGTTGTTGATGGTCTTCTTCTTTTTCTTCTTTCATTACTAAAATATCGTCATTGTGTTATGTTAAATCTTGTTGTGAATCAATAGAAAATAATTCTTTATATAATGCTGGGAATACATAATGTGGATGCTCTAATTTAAATTTACTTAATGCTTCCATATGCATTAATGATAATTCACTAAAATTAAATTAAATTAAATTATAAATTATTCAATTAATAATAATAATAATAAAATCAAATCTATTATCATTACCGAAATGTTGGTATTTTATTGAGTAATGTATCGAGCACCGTAACATCACCTTTTAATGGTGCATGATTTGATTCAAGCTCTTGTCGTATTGCTGACATACTCATATTAAAAAGTCTCTGGATCTCTGTATTGCCTCGTACACCGTTTCGTTCTAAACACACAGAAAAATATATACATATAAATTTTTAATTTCAAATCAAAAATTGAAAAGAAAAACTTATTATTATGTTAAAAAAAATAATTTTACCTGGCCATAATAAAACTAAACTTTGATATAAAGCCAATTCAGTTTCCGTTAATTTTAATTCAGCAATTGTTTTCGCTGTCTCAAATATATATGCAACTAATTTCATTTCACATGAATCAGATGTATAAAAGGCCTCCTGTGGCAACATAACATCACCATATAGCACCGAATTTTGTGATAAATCCATTAAACGTGACATACGTACAATTGCCAATTCAAATGAACCAGTTTTTAATAAAAGAATCTAAAGAAAGAAAATAATAATTGAAAAATAATTTTAATACAAAGAAAATATTAGTAAATTAAGGTAGTAGAATGCAATAAAAACCTGATCATCCTGGCTAAGACGCATAAAACCTGGTATCAATTTGGCAAATTCAATAATATTTTGTATCATGGCGGTTAGTTTTTCAGCACAATCTAACCATAATTCTTCTCGGCCCATATTTTTGTAATAAAGCATTCGGGAAACATCCTTAAAGTTGCAAAAAAGAATTAATTTTAAAAAAAAAAACACAAAAATTATAGTAGCAAAGTTACACTTTATACAAACGTTTTAATACTATTATTTGTGTCTTAGCTTGCACAAAAAATAATTGCTTACCTGTGGTTTCCTGAACATTTCATGTACAACTTCTAGTTTAAGATTTGTATTTGCGTGTGCTTCAGCTAATGTTTTTATTAAAACATCGTTGATGTCACCCTCGGCTAATAAATACAATAAAGAACAATAAAAACTGGTCAAAATGTTCATTTTTATTAATAATTTGTTTTTCTCAATGCATGAATTTCTCAGCACATGCTACATAAGAAACAGTTTAAAGGATAGGAGTTTATGCATAATTAGGAACAATAATAATTTTTTAAAAAAAAAAAACTGCAGGCAAAAAAAAACTCAAATCAAATCATATCAACGTAAAATAAAACACAAGATGCTTGATTGGCAAAATAATAAGATGAATTTGGTATTTATTATGTCGAAAGTGATGAAAAATTAAAAAAAAAAATAAAAAATTTGAAATAAAATCAAACAGAGGAGAGCAGCTAAGTAATTAAATAAAAAAAAATATAATAATCAATAAAAAAAAAAAACAAATACAAAAACTATGTTGGGGTAAACAAGATGTAAATTTTATCTAAATTTTCTCTTAAACAACAGAACAGAGCCTTAAGCCTTACCCCATCTGGTATGTGAATCGCAAGAGCTATCATCCTCACCAAATTGTGTTATTTGTGTTGCACCAGCAACAACAATTTGCTGCTGTTGTTGTTGCTGTTGCTGCTGTTGTTGTTGCTGCTGTTGTTGTTGCTGATGTTGATGTTGTTGGGCCTGTTGCTGTTGGCTTATTGCCGTCACCGACAGGCCCGAATTTGAATCCGTATGACAACAACTATCACCACCCACTGTACTACGTCTTATTGAATTATTGCCTGAAATTTCTAGTAGTTTGTTTTCTTCTTCTTATTTATTCTCTCATTTTCTCACTTATTTAAGTTTTTATTTTATAAGCGAATGAAATATAATCTAAAGACTAATTATTAAAATAACAACAACAACGACAACAGGTGAAATAATCAAATAATAAACTAATTAAATTTAATTATATATAAGAAACGAAATAAAAATAATAATAATTTCTACTGAATTATCAACTACAATAAAACATAAGAAGTATATGCTACTAGAAAATCCTTTTTTATTTTGTTTTTAAACATAAGAAAATTTGTGTTCAAGATAACTACAAACACAAACCTACGTGTAAACAATAACAATAATAAAAGTTCAACTTAAATAAAAAGCTCTTCGAAAACGCAAAATATATTAAAAAAAAAAAAACAAATAAATAAAGTGCAAGAAAAATGATAAATTTTCCCTCAAAATGACGTTGGTTCCATTAAAAATATCGCAATTATCAATGCATTTCTTGTGGAAGTTCTGTAATTTCGCATTTAACAAGAAAGATAAAAACAAAAAAAAATAGAAAAATGAAATCACCTGGACATGAATTCGAATTTCCACCACTAATCAAATTTGGATTAACCATTTGGCTACTTGGTGAATGTAAAAATGTTGTTGAATCAACAAAACCACCGACCAATGAGTCAACAGTTGCCAACGTTGATGTCTCTTGTTTAATCGTTATTATTTGACTATTATTATTATTATTATTATTATTAGGTGATGTTCCTGTTGTTTGACTAGTTACACCAGCCGATGTTGTTGTCTGTTGTTGAATTATCTGCGGTTGTGGCTGCTGTTGCTGCTGCTGTTGTTGTTGTGATGATTGCTGGCTGCGTGATAATCTTATGTCGGTTACTGTAACAGTGCGATGTGTTGCTGGTGATGTATTACCATCAACACCGCTTATACTATTACCACCGCCACTATCACCACCATCACTGCCAGCTTTGTCTGCGAATAAAATGGTTTTGTTTTTTCTTTGCTTTTTGTTCAATAATTTTTTCACTTTTTTAACATCGTCCGATAGAAAGTAACAAGATAATTAGAATTTTTTTTTTTTTTTTTTTGAAAATTTGAAACCA
Organism: Ptychoptera contaminata; assembly: GCA_963942525.1. NCBI lineage: Eukaryota > Metazoa > Arthropoda > Insecta > Diptera > Ptychopteridae > Ptychoptera > Ptychoptera contaminata. Next base: position 27,381,224 of record OZ012638.1, read on the forward strand.
TAAATAAAAAAATTCTAAACAAAATACTACAAAACCTGACTAATCCAATAGTACAACCTTAACTGCTTTAAGACCAAAAACGAAAGCTTTAAATTTTGAGTAATTTATTTTATTTTTTAAATTATTTTTTAATGAATTTTAATGATGATAAAGTATGATTTAACAAAAAAATTAATTTGACTAGCTGTTAATTGAATAATTAAACATAAAATAATAATAATTAAAACTGCAGTGAATTAATTAAAAATATAATTAGCCAATAAGCTTGTGGTTTCTGCACCTTTTTTTTGTAATTTTCTTTTCAACAAAATAATTTCTTTCAAAAAAAAAAAAAAAAACAGAACAAAAAAATGTTAATTCAAACGAAAATTGACATAAAACCCTTATTATATATTTCCCTGGACAATATTTAGGAGAAACACGAGGTATATAGAATGATAGTCAGGGGGAGAGAGTATCAGAATTTTAATTATTAATTATTTTAATTTTTTTTTTAATTTAATAAAGAAACTTACTGTGTCCACCGATAAAATCGGAATCGATTATCGTACTTCTTGGTTCATATGTGGTTGTACTGTCAACATAATCAGCTGATATATCATAACCCATTGTCTGTTGTGGCGTTACCGATGCTGAGTATCCGTATGGGCTGGCGTAGCCCACCTCATTTGAATAAGTGTAACTAGAGCATAAGAGGAAAAATGAAAAATAAAAGAAAAAAAATTACGCATTAATAAGCTTTTCAAACACTTGTTTAAAAATTTATTCTTAAAAAAAAAAACAAAATTGACTTAAGTTTTTTATACCCGTTATAACCATGATGCGGTTGATCACTGCTTGATGGTATCTGTGTATCAAATACTGAACTGTCCGGTGCCGCATCACTTTGCGCCCGCATCTGTGCTCGATGAAATCTTACCTCGTCCTCAACTTTTTCACGCTGTTTTTTCGACATACGACCAAATTTCACCGCTAAAAATAAATACAAAAATAATTAAATATTATTATTATTATTATTATTATTATTATTAAAAAATAAAATAATAATTATAATAACAATTAATTTTGATGAGTTGCTGAATTGTTTTTTATTCTTTTTACTTCACAAATTGCATAATTTTAACGTTTTCTTTTTTTTATTATTATTTTTATTTACATATAATTTGTTAATTTAGCAGAAAATGCAATGATCGTAAATAATTTTATTGGTTTTTTTTTTTTCATTAATTTTAATAAATTAATTGCGAAATTATGCATAATATAAATAACACACATGGTTTGGTACTTTACTATAGTAGAGACAATGTAATAACAATGTGCCTGAGATAGAACAAGTGTTTTTTCGTTTTGCATTGATTTTCAAGTCTGTATGCTGCTAGCAATAAGGTATTTATTACTTTGAGAGACAAAAATCAAAATTCTCAACAACAGCAAAATATATATTCCTAAACAAAATTAAATGATTAATTTAATTAATAGAAACGAAACAAAAACAGCGACAAACAATTCATTAAAATCAACCGAAAAAGGTATAAAATTATTTACCAGACAACAAAAAATACGCAATTTTATAGCCTAAATAAACATTGAATAAGTTAATTTATTTATTTTTTTCTAAAGCATATAACAAATAATTACAGAAAAAAAAATACAATAATTTATTTACTTGTTTTTTTTTTATTTCATTTTAATTCTCTAATTAAAAATTAATTTTATTGCAATAAAAAATAAAATAAATAAATAAAGTCGCAAATTGTTGATTTCACTTAAAACAGCAAAGAATTAAAATTTCGCAATTAAAAACATCACTTAAAATGGTAATAAATTACAATTTATTTGCAATTAAACAAAAGTATTTCGTTTTTGTTTTTTAATTCATTTTAAAATAAGCTTTAAGGCGTAAGAGCTTTAAGTATTGTCGCTTGTTATGTGTGTTTAAGACGTTTAATAATTCGTGTTTTTATTATTAGTAATTGACATTACAATTCATTAAATTCGGATACGTTACGACTTTTATTGTCTCATATTAAGCATGTATTTTTAGCGATAATACGGCTCCCTTGTTACTGAAGCATTAAAACCGAATCGAGGATGCCATAAAAATAACTATGGAAGATTTCACCCGTTGATACAAAGTAATAATAATAATAATAATAATAATAATAACAAGCGCGAAAGCATACCGTAGAGGCAAAAAAAAATTTAAAAAAAAAACAGAAGTATGTTTCGCTTAGTTCAATGACCAAACATCCAGCATCCTTTTATTGATAAGCGAAGGTTAAAAGTTGAATGATTTGCAGGCAAACAAACCACATAAAAAAAGCCAAAATGTAATAAAAAAAAAAAATAAATATAATTTCACATCAACATGAAATTATTTATGCGTTTTTTGATTTGTTATTTAGCAATTTTGGTCAAAAAAAAAAACAAAAGCAGAAACATTAAAGCTTTCTGTAAAAATTTAATTTATTTCCCAGTTGATTTTTGACTATCCTTTATAATCATTTAAACTAAAAAATCTAAATGATATTTAAACTCTTGCTGGCACAAACGAATAAACTACATTCTCACGTTTAATTCCTTAAAGTTTTTTATTCAAATGAAAAGTTTTAATAAACGAAAGTTATGTAAAGCTTTAATTAAGTAATGCAAAATAGAACAAAAAGAAAAATGAATACCAAGTACAAAAATAGAGGTCATCGTTTATTAATGCATAAAACGTTTGTTGCTGCAATAAAAATGAAATAAAACAACCAACAAGTGTGATTAGTTTGTTTTTAAATAAAAAAATAAAATGAAAAGTTCTATGCTTAAAGCACAATTTTCAAAACTAAAAGTAATAATTATTTTAATAATAATAAAAAAGTAAAAAAGGACAAATAATACTTCTATATACAATGCACAAATAATAAAACAAGAAATGCATAAAGTCTAATGGTTTATCTATAAAAAAATATTAATAGCAAGAGCATAAACATCTTTTCATTATTCTATTGCAATTTTATTAATAGTTTTTCATCAAAAGAATAATTTTACAAAATTAAGCAAACTAACATAACAATAGGAAATATACAATAGAAGTGAAAATATCTTAAAGCAAATCACCACCAAAGGCCAATGTTACTTTTATTTATTTACAAATAAATAATTAAAATTATTTATTTTGCTATGTTAAACAATTTTCATATATTATTTATGTAAAAATAGATAAATTATCATCTTAATAGGAGTATTTCTAACATATAAACAATAATTTTAAGTAATTAATAAGTAACACGTTTACTTTATTTTTCTTTATTAAATATTTTTAAAAACATAAAAGCTGTCACATAATTATAGATTAGAAGAAAAATATGATCTTTAGTAGTTATGAAACGCCCATTTAGTTGTTATTTTATATTTTCTTGTTATAAAAATGCAACAAAATCACGTTTAAATGTTGCATAAAAAAATTAAAACAGAAAATAATAATAATAATAATATTCTTGATAATGATTTTTATATTTATGAAATAGTATTTTTTTTTTGCTTAACCAATCAACCGAAATATTCACTATTTACGTATAATAAAAACTAACGAAACGCAATTTATTTGATTTATTAATAGGTGGATACGATGGCGAGTGATTTAACACTGTGAAGAAACAAAAAACAACAACGGTGAGTTATTATCGTTTTAAACTTATAGTTTTATATGTTTTTCCGGGCAGTTTTTAAGCTGCAATGTAGTATTTTTTGTTTTTAATTTACAATATTGTTTGTAGAAGCATTATAAAAATGTATTACTGTATAAATTATATAGAAAATGCGAGTATTTTTGTTGCTTAAACTGCAGTCTTGAGAATGATTCTTCTACTTAGAACACTGTAAATTTGGTTGAAATTCTTTTCATAACGAATGCTAATAAAAGCACAATAAATCTTCTTAAAGTTAAATAATATTAAAAAACGATACAGTTTGTAGACCATTTTGCATTAAACGTTAATATTCTAGATATTTTTCCAAAGGAGTTTATGTGCCTTTTTAACTAATATTTTTCATCTATAATAATAATTGTTTAGTGCAATTCTAGTGGAATTTCTATTAAAATCACAATCCGCCAACCTACAAAAAGAACTTTTTCCTATTCTATCAAATCTAATTATTAAAACTTAAAAAATGTAACTCATCATGTATCATCTCAATAAAAGAAAAATTTTCAAAACAAAACGAGAATTTTAAACCAAAATAAATCTGATAAAAAGCTTTCATTTAAAAATTTTCGTAAACAAAACGCTTTAATAATAAATTAATTAATTATAAAACCAGTAATTTTACATTTTTAATTAAGAAAATCAAAAATAATAAAAAAAATTAAGACAATACAATTAACCACAATTAATAAATAATTAAAGATTAACAATCGATGGTTTTTTTATTTAAAAAAAAATTAAAAATTAGTAAATAAACGATTGTTATCTGAACTAATAATAGTTACGGTTAAACAGTAATAGCAAATTTACCGATAAGATAATAAAAAATAAAAATAAACTGTTTTTAGTATTAAAGAAAAATTTTTCAAAAACAATAAAAAACTGCAATAAAAGCTTCTTCTTTGATTTTTTGTTATAAAAACTTACTTTAAACGCTTCCTATTTATGCAATTGACAACTTTCATTTAATAATAATTAAAAAAAAATTAGAAACTTGCATAAAAGTGTTATCAGATGGTTATTAGAAAAAAAATATTTTATTTTTATTTTAAAGCACCGAAACAACTAGCAAAAATAGCAATGAGCGAACCATGAAGGACGATTTGGTTGAATAAATTTTTATTATTATTAGAATATTTATTCTTTTTTTTTTGTAAGTTTTATTTAAAAAAAAATTAAAATAAAATTCTTTAAAAAATAAAACAAAAATGCAGCAACAGCAGGCAACAACAGTCACTGCAGTAATAGCAAAATTCAGCGTACATAATACGCGACAGTAATGCAAACAACTTTGTTTGTGCGCCTTTTATTTATTTTTGCTACAGCAATTTCTAACAGAAAATTATTTATTTTTCTGTTAACAAAAGTCAATGATCGATTATACAATAATTTAATTATTTTATTTTCAAAAATATTTTTATTTCATTGTTTGTATTGTACGTGTTTAATGCTGAACAACTAAGCTAACTAAGTAATAATAATAATAAAAATAATAATATGCTGGCAAGGCAATACACCCAAAATTAAAAAATAAAATACAACAAAATAAATTTTTTTGATAAGGAAATATTGCTGTAAAAAATTAAACAAAAGCAAAGTAAGAAAAACTAAAAAAAAAATGACGAATTATTGTCTAAAACTCATTTGAACTCAACGTTATCAGAAAGAAATATTGTTTACAACAAGAAATAAAATCTATTTTACTGATATTTAAGAATTTTACTTTATTATTGCTGCTTCATTAACTATTTGAGCAAATAAACAACGGAAAATGATTATTTTGCAAAGTATAATCAATGTTTATGCTGATCGCACAATGTTTAAATATTTTTTTACTATACTACAGCAGTGAAAATAATGAAGTTTGATTTCGGTTGGAAATAGTATGATTGGTACATATCTGACTTCAGTAACGTACTGTGCATTCTTATAACCATTACACTGATTAAAAAACTTATAGAAAAAACATCTCAAATGTTAATTTCAAAGTAAAAACTAAAAATTATTGCAGTCTTTTGAGAATAACTCAATAACTAAAAGCAAAACGTTTAACAAACTAAATGATTAAAAAATTTAAATTATATCAAAGCATAATAATTATACTAATAATTCATTTACATTTTCTCTAATTACACAAAGTTTTAATAATTTTAATGTTAATAAAACTTTTACTAGGTGAGTTAATATTTTTGCAGTTGATCGTTTAGTTGTGGGCGGAAAATAACATTGATTTAATTACGATAACATTTAGATATTAAGTTAAATATTAATAGGATTTAGATGTTGTAAAGTTTATTATAACATTTAAGAAGGTACCAATTGTAATTAAAAATCTCTTACAGTACGTTTATATAACGTTTATATAAGTCAAAATAAATCTGCTATAATAAAATTGTGCAAAACATAAAATAAAGCTTCCTCCAATTACAATATGAAATACACATTTTTAATAATTTTCTATTATATTTGGTATAAATTTTATTAGAACCAAAAAAAAAAGATTAACAATTGCTGCTAAAAGCACAACTTTTCTGTACAAAATAATGAAAATACAAAAAAAAAAGTTCTACATTAAAAAAAGCACAATAAATACCACAGTAGATATAATTTTCAAAATAAAACATGAAAAGCTTACTTGAAAAATAAATATTGTCAAAGCTCTTAAAAGCTCGCACATGATTAAAAACAATAAATTACAAAAAAAAAATATGGTTTATTTTTCTAATGCCTTCCGATTGTACAAGATTAAACAAAAATAAATAAAAAAAAAGAAAGGACAATGCTCTCTCTTAAGGCATTTACATTATGCTATATGTTACTATTTGCGCCTCCTCCACAACTAAGCAATTTTATTTTCTTCCCTTTTATCATTTGCCGTTATTATTCTTAATAGAGATAAACATGATATACCGTATATATATATAATTTAAACAAAACAACACAAACATTAAAAACAGAGTAAGATCCGGTAAAATACAAACAACAAGAATAAATATTTTATGAATAAAAAGTTAAAAAAAAAAAGAAAAGTCGACGACAATTTGTAAGAAAATAAAACGGCAACGCAGCAATGATTTCAATATAAATGGATTTTTTTTATTTTTTTTTTGAGTGTGTGTTATAAATTTGTTTTTTTTTTTATTTTTTTTTGTAAGTAATAAAGGAAAAGGCAATGTACTTTTAAGCCCAACCAACAGCCTATCATTAACACAAAGCGTAAGAGAATAATAAAATAATAAGGAGCGATAGGCGCACAAGAGAAGAGTATTTTTTCATTTTTTTTTTTGAATATAAAATAAAATGAAAAGAAAGTTCATGACCTAATACATTCATGTTAAAGATCTGCTTTTATTACTTACTCAAAAAAAAAAACATAAATCACCCAGGCCCACCCACAATAATTCATATAATAAAAAGAAGAAAAAAATAGCAGAAAACCCACCAAACATCACAATGAACCTCTTCTGTGATTGTACTATTTAAAAAAAAAAAAAATAAATTATATTTTTTTATCGTGATGACAACAACCGATCAAGCTTTGAGCTTTTCCTTTTCTAAGCAAATAACATAAATATGTTTGTTTTTCTTTTTACTTCTTTCTTTAATCATAAGTTTTCTTAAAGTTTTTCTTTCTATTGATTATCTAACGAGTAAAGAATTGATTAAAAAGTTTTTTTTTTTTTTTATTTTGTTATCAATGAAAAAGAATTTTCTTAGCGTGAAATGTTGAAAAAAAAATTCTTTTTATAATAAAATCTCTTGAGAAATATACAAAAAAAAAAGAGAAAAGGAAACAAACATAATTTTAATGCTGTAATAATAGACAACAAAGTATAATTTTGTTTTGTAAACTCAGATGAAGAAACAAAAACGAAGAATCAAATAAGTTTGAAAAAACAAAAAATAAAATAAACCGCAATAATCATCATTAAACTAAGTACAAGCGAGTTGTTTGTTTTTTTCATTCATTTGTTGTTTTTCGCCTTACTGTTTGATGTTTAAGCGAATGAAAAACAATAATTAAATGCATTGTAATAAAAAATAAAAACAAAATGACATAATAAAACAAAACAAAAATAATAAAACTACTATTATTAAGCCAACTAGAAATGAAAACAAAAAAAAAAAAAAAGAAAGAAAAAACCAATGACAAAGAAAAACGCGTAATTATATCTCGATAAAAAAAAATAAACAAAACAAACATCAACAACAAACGTTAAGAACAAGAACTTAAAATAAAAGAAGATTATTTATTAAAAACAAAAAGAAAATAATTTTATAAACAATGCGCAAGCGCAACTAACTTTAATTTTTAAAGTCAGTGTGTCACAGAACAGTTATATGTACGCGCGCGAGAACATTATATATAAAAAAATAAAACAGTTGTTTGTAGTTTTTATTTCTCTCGTTTTTGTTAATAAAATTCCTCTTTCTTATATTAATTTTTTTTTTTTCATTATTTCTTTAAGAATAAAACGAAGAAGTAAAAAAGCATTAAAGCTGTGGTAAAAACAGAAGAAGAAAGACGGCAATCAAGCTGTATTTATATATAGTTTCTTTGATTACGTTTTCAAGTTTTTCTACTTTTTTTTTTATTGCTGTATGCTTTGTTACTTAACTTCGTCTTAGACTTTTAATGTTGTGCTTTTAAACGTTGCTCACCATATTTTAGTTTTTTGTTTGTTTGTTTTCTTCAATAAACGCAAAGAATAATAACAAAAAACCGTTACGGTGTTTTGCGGTATCATTTAAAAAAAAAAACAAGCATTCTTGTTGTTTCTCCAACTTTAAACCAGCTTAAAGCAAAACTAAACCGTACCGTTACTTTGTATATTATAGCGGTTTATTCCGTTGTTATTCGCTGTTGCCGTTGTTCAAGTTTTTTTTTTTGGTATTAGTTACGTCAGCTATCTTTTATTTCTTCCATAATCTGACTTATATTTAAGCTTCTAAAAGTAACTAAACGTAGAAGCGAAAAATGTCACTTAATGGTAACAAAAAACAAACAACTACTGCCACCAAGTCATTGTTTATTAATTAAAAATCTTTAATTTAATCGCAAAAAAGCTTTTTAATTAACTTTAACGCAAAGGAATAAAAAAGTTTATTTAAAAAACACGAATAAAAACATAAAAGCTTTTGTTTACTAAACACTCCCAAGGATATAGACAAGAAAAAATTAAATACTCAAACGATTATATATTTTTGTTTAGCTTATGTATTATTTTTTTTGGCTAGTAAGTGGTTTAACATTAGCTTTTAATCCTTTTTGTAAGAAATAATAATTCGTATTTTTTTTTGCTAATTTTATTTAACAAAAAATAAATAAAATTAACAGACAAAAAAATACTGTAAAAAGTGAAAGTTTTATAAATAAAAAATAGCATTTCAAATGCGTCTTTCAATGAATAAAAAAAAACACTAAAGAGAAAATTTATTACATAAAAGCTTCATTGAATCAATCAATTTTAAGGAGGTGTAACTGTTTCGCCTATGTCTTTAAGCAATTTATATTTTAATTTAAAAAGTACAAAAACTTTAAAACAAAATTCAGGAAAGTTTTACACATAAAATAAGCATAAATCAATGAATAAATTACGTTTTGTTAAAAATTTAAGATACTAAAGATAAATACCAACGATTATATTTTATTGCTTGAAATTGACGTGTACATATGTTTGCTTGTGTCTTGAAAACAAAAAAACATTATCTTAAGCAAATAGAATATGAGATATTAGGGATTCTTCAATAAAATTTAAGACACTGCAATAACTAACACGCAATCTCAATAAGATTTTAGCATAAAACATTAATAAGGTCTCCTGCTTTAAATTAAAGTTGAATGAAAGTGGTGACTAGTGAAAAAGCTTCAACATTTAACCAAAAAAAAAAAAATCAAAGACTTTGGATTCCTAAAGCTTAACTAATCAACATTAACAATGTATCAGAAATATAAATACTTAAAATGTATGTATTTCGATGAAAGACTTCCATTATAACTGTAGTATTTTATAATCAAAGTTTAAGCACAAGCATCTTCAAAGTTTCGCCAGATTAAAATGAATAATTTAAAGTTTTTCAATCAAGTTTTACCAAAAAATTTTATAGTGATTTTTTAATACTTTTATAATTGTAGCAAAAAATACTTTAGGCAGTAATTCTAACGTGTGATTACCAATCATTACCATAAAGATTTAAAAAATAAATAAATTTATCACCAAAGTAGTTAAGTTGAGTATTCTAACATGTGTTTAGCTAAAACTTTGACCACATACAGCTTTATCTTACAAAAATTTAAGCAAAAATCAAAACGTGGTTCACGACTTTTCGCAGCTCAAATGAAAAAAAAACATCAATCATGGAAACATACCTTAAAATCACATGTGTAAACAGTTCAAAAAGTTATTTTTTTTCTTAATTACATAACATAAACTTTCTTTAATTTATTTAAATAAACAAAAGCATTGACAACAATAATCATATTATTATTATTATTGATTAAAATTTTTCTAAACATTTTTTATTTTTGACATGTCATGTTTTAAATATTATTACACAATTAAGATATTAAAGATTTTTCTCTATTATTCAATTCAATTGAATTCAATTCAATCAATCAATCACAATTGTTATTTTATTTATTATACGAGAAAGAAAAAAAAAACATTAAATTTCTTGTCTTATGTCATTTTTGGTTAAAAGAAATTTTATTTTCTAACCAAAAAGAAAAAAGAAGAAGTAAATTCATTTGCATAATTTTCTTAGACATTTATCCTCTACAATCATTGTTTATAAATAAAATAATTAAATAAGATTAATCGATTTTTAGTGATTTTCAAACAATATAAGACAAAGATTTCTTTTTTATAATTTATAATCTTTTAAGTCTTTTTTTTTGCTGTTGCTAAATATTAATGAGATGAGATTTGCTTGATTAAAAAAAAAAACCAACGTAATTAAAAAAAAAAACCCACCGAAAAGCTTAAATAATTAAAATATAAGAGCTGAAAAATAAATAATAATAAAATAAATAAAGGCTTAAAATTTACTTGTAACGTCATCGCTTTTCGTTATTTTTCATTATTTCTATTAAATAAACGAAAAGAAAAGTTAAGCATAGCAAAAAATAAAATTATGGATTATCATGACGTCTTCAGAGTACAGAAAATTGGATGACATTTAAGTAAACATTTCTCAGCAGGATTTCTCTGTTTTAATTGTTAAAATTTCTTTAATTTTTCAAGTCATCTTTATCAATTAATTTATCGATGATCGTTTATTGCAATAGAATAGAAATCTATCGAAAACGTTCATAAATTTTATTATTTAACAAAATTATTTAAGGTTTTTACTCAGAAATTTCAGAACTAAATGTTCGTTTTATTAAGAAAAACGAAGCATTCTATGTCAGAATTAAATTCCACAGATTGTCACGTATAGCATAATATTTTACGACGAAATCTTAGACAAAATTACTGAAAAATCACCGTACGTCAGTGGTTTTACATAAATTTTAACTGCAAATCCTCAAGCACTATTAATATCCAATTGAAAATCGAATTTAATGTCATTGATCATGAATCGATCTTTCTTTTTAAACTAAATTAATTGTTTTTCAAACCCTACGATCTTTAGTGGACAATTTTAAAACATAAATTTTAGTTTTTTTCGCTAAAAATTAAGAAAAGTAAAGTAGAAATGAACTGGAATCTGTGTCGGTTTTACATTGATTATTGCGATCGATATAGTTAAGCAAATTTCAACAGTAAATTATGCTAAAAGCATGATACTCATGATTTAGCATACTTATAAACAACATCAATATTTTACATCGATAATTAAATCAAGCAGTTTGTACTTTCCAAAAAAAAAAAGCAAAACATTCAGCAGGTACATAGAAACCAACGAATACTATCAGTCAGTGTTTAAACGTTACATAATAGATTATTGAACCAAATTTGCTTTCCTTAAAAAAAGAAAACGTTAAACACTCTTACTAATCATCGCAGTGACACATTTAAACAAAAAAAAAAAAAAAACAAAAACAAATAAACCAACCAACCAACAAAAAACCGACTTAAATTCTCATCAAAATTCTACTTAATCACTTAGAAAACAATAGAATTTAATTGTTTTTCAATTCAATATTTAACAATAAATAAATTTTGTATTTTGACACAAATTCAGAATAGAAAATATAAAGTAAAAAAAAAAACAAAAAATGGTAAACATAAAATTATTTAATTATTTTTATTAGTTAAAACAAAACAAAAAAAAATTATTTAATGTAAATATTTAACACGAAACTAAAAAAAAAATGTAAATAATTACTTAAGTGATGTCACTTCATTAAGCGTGCACGTGTCGCATACTAGTTAGTTATAATAAAGAAAAAAAAACAAAAGAAAAGAACTAAGCAAATGAAAAATCCTTTTAGAATAAATTAAAAAAAAAAAAAAAATTTAATTAAATTATTTTAAAAAATTAATAATTAGAATTTAAAAAATAGTTTTTCGTCCTTTGACGAATCATTCTACTTTGTTTTTGGTGTTTCTTACGTAGAATTTACTTCATTTTCATTTGTTTTACGTTTTAATTTCCTTTACTGTATTTATGACTTAAAACTAATCGAAAAACAAGATTCTTAATTTTTGTTTGAATTTCTTATGAAGTACGAAGTATTTTTTTTTTAAATTTTCTAGAGAGAAAAATGAATGAACTAAACTATCGCACACGCATGTTATTTTTTTTTTATTTGTTTTTGAATTCATTTACATAACTGCGTTACAGGGTGATTATTATTAAGTATAATTAACATTAACAATGAAAAGGTGTATTTAAAATTACTTTATTTAATATGCGACAGGCAAAATACTTTAAACACTTAACGCTTGAAAGAAATGAATTTATTATAGGTGGAAAGTCTATTAACGGCTAATGGTCCCTGCAGGTAATATTTCAATTATAAAAAGCTGGGTCAAATTTGGTATATGCAATTTATTCAAAAATTTTACAACTAAGAAAAAATTCAGTTCCAAAGATATGCCACGATATTTGTAGATTTGAAGTAAATTTACAAAATATCGATAGATACCATGTTTACAGGTTTTTACTAGTTTTTGAAATAAGAATAAATCTATAAAAATAAATATAATTTCTATCTAATTATTGGCATAACTTCCACAAAAATGTATTAAATAATTCATAAGCACCGAATTTCTATCAAAATAAGTAATAATACAACATAAAAAAGTAAATATTATTCAAATCTTATATAATAATTCCTCTAACAATAATTACTAATCCTTAAATAAATCTCGAAGAATAACTTTATGAATCTCGATGTTACTAAATTATTTAAATAAAAATTTCGCACCAAAAACGAATCTTATAAAAAGCCTGCAATAAATTTGTTTATAAAACATTTTAATTGCGTAATTTATTTCATAATAAAAATAAAACAAATATCTAACGACTAGCGAACGCATAATAAACAAATTTAATATTACAGCGAAAAATATAAGAAAAAAACCCCGAAATTACTAGATTATTTAGATTAACTAGACAAAAAAAAATCATAAATCCAAATAAACTATTTAATTAGCAATAAAATATTAATAAGAAAAAAATCAATAAATAAAGAAAAAGCTAAAAAAAAAAAATAATAAACACTGCATGTAATAATGATTAACAACCACCCTGTAGTTGTAGTACAACCAAAGTCATTCAACCCGCGTACACACTAATTCTACAAACAAATATACAAGAAATACAGAAAAAAAAAAACAAAAACAAAAACTACACACAATAAAAATGTTTTTTTTTTTTAATATAAATTTCATTCGGTTTTTTTTTTATATATACATTTTCTTACACAAATACCATGTTATAGTTCAGTTATGTGTACATCGCGCATCGCATCGCATAAAAGTCTCACACTGTACACGTGTCATCAAGAAATTCTTTATTTTTTTTTTCTCTATTTCTATTTAAAAATAAATAAATATATATATCCAACTCATAACATTCCATAATGACTTTAACTTGCATTCTGATAAATAATGGAATTGGAAAAAAAAACACGAAAGCAAATTTAATTTAACCGAAAAAAGCATCTGCGATGTTGTCAGCTTCTCGCATTATTTCTTTTTTTTATTAATTAAATTAAAAATACGAGTGACACGAAAAACAATTCCATTTCTTATAAACATATAATGTAATTATTATTTTAACAAGAAATTTAGCACAAAAAATAAGTAAATAACCCGGAAAATGTCTTTAATTAGATTGATAATGAGGTGACAAGTGGTAACACCCTCAGTGTGTACTTAATTTTTTTTTATTTTTCTATTCTATATTATTTAATAATTAATGCTGCTGCTACTTCGATACGGCAGTGTATTACCAACGTTTTTCATGTTTCATTCTTTTTTACCCCAATTATCACGTAGTGGGTGTATTGGTGGCTAATCTAATAACGGGTGAGAGGTAATAAGAAAATTCTCTATACAATTTTAATGAGATTTTTCACTTATTTCTATTTTTATTTTTTCCTATTGTTCGGTGATTTTAATCAGTAAATCATATACAGATGACGTCAGATGATACTCTCAAACACAACATAATTTAATTTATTTTATTTTTTTTTTTATGTAATAAAATTGCAAATTTTACGAGGACATTGACTTTTTTTATTTATTTATCTCAGTGTAGTAGCTCGGTAAGATGATTAAATTGGGTGTAACGTGTGAGCTGCTACTGTTCACCCAAAGCAATAGCGATAATAAAGTAAAAGAAAAAATACAATCAAAAAGGATATTTAATTACGTAATAATTGATGAAAACCAAAAAAAAAAAATGAAGAGGAAAAACCACACAGAAGAGAAACAATAATTAAGATTATTTTCTGTGAGTTTATTTTTTCTCATTAACTTATCTAAATAACTTAATTATCCTTATCATCCGTTATTAATTGTTATATATTTACTTTTCTATAAATATTTTTCTTTCACTTTTCATTAATATTATTTATTTATTAATTAATTAACTTACCATCACGACTCATTCCTAATTTGAGGCACTTTTGTAATCGACAATATTGACATCTATTACGATTAACACGATCAACGACACACTGTTTATTCCTTGGACATTGATAATTAACAACGGAACTCTGTGAACGTCGAAAGAATCCTTTACATCCTTCGCATGTGATCACACCATAATGGACGCCAGATGATTTATCACCACACACTTTACATGGGATGATCTCGATTTGAGCTGAAATAACAATTTAAAAAATTAAAAATTAAATTATTTTAAACAAAAAAATCAAACGTCCTTGACATTAAATCAAATTTTACGTGTTAAAGGTCAATAAATTCCAAACAAAAAAAAAAAACAATATCAAAAATTCAATTCTTTGAACCCTAAAAACCACGAAAAAATAACACACACAAAAATTAAACGCTAATAATGACGCAATCATTTATTTGATTAAAGTTCATTGCTTCAGTGAGTGATTCAGCAAATACATACAATGCATTGTGGTTGGTTAAACGAATTTGATTAAATTTATAGGAAACAAAAAATAAAAAAAAAACACAACTACGAACTACAATATGGTGAAATGCATAAAAAAATTATTTTTATTAATTAGCAACACCCTTTTTTTGTGGTTTTTGCACCTTTTTTGTTTTAGTAGAGTGTTAACAGTTTTTTCATTATTATAACCGGAAATAATTGTGATTTATTTACAGTTTTGGGTTAAAAACACTATAAAATAATTAATTTATCGCAGAGGGTGGCAAAATTTATGTTTTTTAACAATTTTAGCGGAAATAAATTATGTTGAGCTAACTGTTTCTATAGGATAAGGCCGTAGGTTTTTCATACTTAAAGATTAAAAATACATAAATCAGTGAAAATATTTTTTTTTTATATGCCACTTATAGAATTTTCAATACGTAAAGGCTAAGTATTCACGGTAACGATTGTCGTGAAAAAAAAATTGTACAATAAAACCCTATTAAATCATCATTTAAAATTTAAGAATGTCGTTTGATTAAACTAAAACTCTATTTTTAATTAAATAAATTAAACAACAAAGGTGCAGTTAAAAGTGCTTACTGAGAAAATTAAAACATCCTCTTGAGCTCGAATCTAAGATTAATTATTGTTATTTTTCTCAACCATTTTAAGATAGTTAAAACTATAAAAGAACATATGTTTGCCATTGACAAACTTTTACATTATTTACTTTTTATTAAGAATCAATATAACCAACGATTGGAATTCAAATAAATTCCTTAAGACTCCCGTACGAATTTTTAACAAAAAACTAGTGAAATTTGAATAAACTATACATAATCTGCATAAAATTCTATCAGATTCATACCTTTTAAGTTAGTTTTTGTGATTTAAAGACGAATCTAAAGTAATATACAATTCTTAGCATTATATTTCACATAGCTCTTTTATAAATATGGATTATAATGTCTTGGACTACAGTGGCTATGTACATCTAAACTTTATTACCAAACAACGAAGAAATTATTTAACTTTCAGCAGTAAATAAGAACGGAACACCGAATGGGCAAAGAAATAAATTTCTATAACTGTGACTTTAACAAACTAAAGTAAATATCACAGCATCCGCCATAAAGATCTTTTAGTAAAAATTTTACCAAATAAAAACAGCAAGAGATTTGTTAATTCTTTTATTCTATTTGTTGCACTGTACATGTGAGCACATTAATTAAGTAATTAGCAGAAATTATTTCTATATAAAAATTGACCACCAAAAGAGTTTTTCATTTTTGTACAAAGAATACAAAATGTACTTGTCTAGCTGTGTTTAACATTAATTTTATTTGTATTTGTGTCACTGTTGCCGCCACAATAAATAAATACAAAAACCAAAACTTTTTGGCAACTCATTGTTAAAATAAGAAAAATGAAATGTTCTAAAACCATCACCACCACCAAAAAAAAAAAGAATACAAAAGAAAATACAAAAATAATTGGCCCGCCTAAAAGTGACGCCATTTAGAACAAACAATACAACAGCGAGCGGTCATTAACCGCGATCAGGTGTGCTCGGCGACTACGACAACGTATAATAATAATAACAACAACAATAACAGCATATTACACATTTTTTTTTAAAGATTATTTATTTGAAAATTACGCGTTGCTGTTTTTATTGTAAATTTTTAAGAGACGTTAGTCTGACCAAAAAAACGAAAAAAAATTCAATAAATCGCGAAATTCAAAAATTGTCTGCGTGACGAATACTTTGTGTCGGTCATTGGTACGTGCCTTTTGTCAATAATATATACATTTTTTTTAAGCAATTACACACGTACAATACATACAAATAAAAGTAAATAAAAATATATTCAAAAAGGGTGATCGATACTTAAATAAACGATAAAAAAAAATAATTGAAAAACACCACCCACCCATCAAACAACAAAAAAAAACATCAAAAAAGAAAATAAAATTTATTTTTAATAATTAATTTATTAATAATAATTCAGTTCATTGACCAAAAATTTATATTTTTTTGCTTTTAAATTTAATGTTTTCTAGAATTAAAGCTTTTCAATGTAAATTTGGCAAGCGCATACTTGCTTGCTAAGTACAGTACAGTACAGCGTAACTATTACAAAATCTTATGAAATTTTAAAATTTCTGAGAACTATAATTCTGCTGATGTCATTTCGAAGGTTAATTAATTTAAGCAAAAAAAACTTTAAAACATTCTTAACGCCTTAACCTTTTCTGGTTTTTTAATTAAGATTTCGGATTATTATATATGTTGTTGTGTGAACAACCTGCTATATAGCTAAAATCAGAAATTTCCTGCGTCATTGGGAATTACCTTAAGGGAAAAAAACAGTGTTTTATTTTACCGAGATAATTATCGACGTAACAGACTAAGAGGTTAATTTTACTGTACAAGAGCTTTAAATAAGTAAAGCTTCAAAACAGAGTACAGTATCATCGCGGCCTAAATAATTTTTCGCGATTTTGTCTAAAACATTAAAAATATAAAATTTATTTATTTTTTCTACATAAAATTTAAACGAATTTAGAAGAAATATTGAAAAATTTATTTTCTCAAAAAATGCAATTTTAATAACATTAACGGTGCAGTCAATTCAAGACACTTGCATATTACCCATTCAAAGCTGCGACTAACAAAACCAACCAGTGAAACATTTCAAACAAAATATTTCATTCGAATAGGAATAATTTTGTAAGAAAATTCCAATCAAAATTAGAAAATCGTATACTGGTAATTCCCAAATTTACATTTTTAGAATAATAAACGTTAAAGTCAAGGCAATTTAACCAAACGAAAAATTTAACAAACAAAAAGTCTTAAAGCTTCAGTCCTACAAAAAAAATCGTTAAAAAACCGTGAAAATACTTTAGAGAACCTTAATTCATACAACCTAATCAACAATATATATTTGCACAACCTAAATATGAAAATTAATATCCTGAATATCATAACGACGGAATAAAAATAATTTAAAAAAATTAATGCATTTCAAAATGCGACAAAAAAAAATTCGCATCAATAAACGACTGATAAGAATCACAAAGCAAATAGGTGGCGAGACATCGTACAATAACACTGATAACGAAATAAATATAAAAATAATTATTATATTTATAATATAATTCTACAATTAACCAATCGATTACTAAATTTATTTTACTAAAGCAAATAATAAAAAAAATCCACAATTAAAAAAAATAAAAGAAAGAAAATTACACTAAAATCAGCTGACCAAAAGTTCATTGAATTAAAGCGCGAGCTAAAAATAAAACTAAAATCATTAAAAAAAAAAAATTAAAATCTCATAATTAAATCATTAGCATAAATTATTAATTACATTACGTGTGTCATAATAGAGAAACACAAAAACCTAATCAATAATTAATATTTATTTAATAAAAAAGCAATGCCAAAAAATAATTAAACAAAACAAAAAAAAAAAAAATCAGCGAAAAATCTCTATCCAAATTCGTCAAACGAAAATAAAATTAAATAAAAAAATGCTAACAAGGACATTGAACTAATGATTTCATGTTTTATTATTTTTATTTTCTTCGTTTTTGCTGTTTTTACGATTTATTAATAATTTTTAAAAACAAAACAACGACGACGACGACTTAAGCCAAAAATTAATTTTTCTTCATTTTTTTTTTTGCATTGCATCAAAAAATTATCCAAAAAAAAAAAATTCCTTCACCAATATCATCATCAGATTTTTTGTGCAATTTTATTTTCGCGAATTGTATGCTTGCCGAGTATTTGCAAAAAACAAATAAGAAAACAATTTATTAAGTGAGCAACGTCCACAACTAAAAACATAAACAGCGAATAAATATAAATTTTTATACAAAATATAAAAAATAAGCAACGAAATTAAGTTTCTACTTTCGTAATATAAATCAAATTGCATTAGGTCATGTCGTTTCATTTTTTCTTTTCTTTGCTGATTTTTAGTCAATGATTTTCGCTACTCAGCAACATTTAACATTGCAATTTTTTATGCATTTCTTCTTCATTATTTGATTAAGTTTTTTTTTCCGATTTTTTTTTTAAATATATAATTAATGCAATTAACGATTTACTACTAGCTAATTAAATAATGTAATGTCAACGGTTTTGTAAACACTTTTTTCCGGTTTAATAATGGATGTAATGACAAAACATGTAATAAAAAATAAAATATTCTTGAATCAGAATAGTACAAATTAAATAGAAAGGTACAAATTTAGCTTAGTTTTGAAAGAAGGAAGAAACGGGTGACGATATTTCTTCAGCTAATTATGTTCCATTTCTCATTTTGACGAAACGCATTCAAATTCTATTACGCCAATAAATCGTGACAAAAAGTCTTTTATTTTGCGATCTAAAAAACTT
Source organism: Ptychoptera contaminata (assembly GCA_963942525.1). Taxonomy (NCBI): domain Eukaryota; kingdom Metazoa; phylum Arthropoda; class Insecta; order Diptera; family Ptychopteridae; genus Ptychoptera; species Ptychoptera contaminata. The sequence continues at coordinate 27,400,862 of OZ012638.1, forward strand.
ATCTAACCATTAACGAGATGTACTTATACTGGACTTTGAGTAATTCAATTGTCTAGCTAGATTCCTTTTTCAAAAATTATTATAACACTAGATCTGCAAAAGTTTTGCAACAAAGTAATCGCTATTTACTATTTGAATATGCGTTTTTGAGAAGCGTTACTTGGACATTTATCAACGAAGCGATACATTTGGGATGTTATGATCCAAGCTGATATATACAAAAAAAAGTTACATCAAATTATGTATGGATCGGAGAATTTTATACCTAAAATAGTAAGGGCGCCAAGACAAGTTGTTACGGCTTTGCAACTGTTTACAACTCTGCTACTATCTCTAGTAAGTACTTAACGATAGAATTGTTTTATTTAACAATCAAACAACAAGATTTTTGTAATTTCTAATTTGAATTTCGTTTTGGCACTAAAGTAACACCACTAACCATGTCTAAAAAAAATACTAAGAAGACTTTAACTAAAAAACAGTATAGCACAAACTGACTTAAACTTAATCAAAATCTACCTGTGATTAATAAAATGAATTTTACTACTCTTCCAACAGACATCAATGTTTCATTTTTAATAAAAGAGATTAAAGTTTACTGAAAATTAAAAAAAAAGGGGTAACAACTCTATATAAAACAATTTCCAACCTATCTTAACTAAAAATACGCAGTGAAAGGTTATCGTTAAAATTTTAAAGTGTTGGTAATAATAATAATAATAATAAAGCGCCATACACTAGATTTGTTCCCTTATTATAGCAAAAATATAAAATAAATCTTATAGAGTATAAAATAATAGAGAAGTACTGTATTGAGTACAGAGCACTATTGTAAATCTACATACCAGCAGCAACAGGTAAACAATTTAAAATTTCGCTATATTTGTAATAAAATTCACTGTGCTTTAGTTGTTTTATCAAAATAATTTAATGAATGAAAATCAAATCAATGAAACACGTTTTTGAAGGCAACAAATTTATTAAACTTTTTCCAACAAATTATTTACGTCTTACTACTTTGTCTTCTAAATAAGAGATTCTTCGGAAACTGGGACATGTCTTTAAACAGTTTTGAACGGTATAAATAATTTTAGTGGCTTAATTAAATGCATTTCAAGGACAAAAAATAGCCCTGTGGCATTGTCTAATCAATCTAAATAGCAGAATAAGGGCAAACAATAATTTATAGAATTTCTTTCCAGTCAAATTTCTTTCAAATTTCTCCTTTAGCCCCAAAATAATAAAAGCAAAATAATTACTTAATTAAAAATCATTGCGATGACAATTTATGTTTTTTGTATTAAAATTTATAAATTACGTCTAAATTTTACCAGAATTACATTTTTCTTATTATTTAAAATAGAATTCCTTACTCCTACACATAATTTATTTTCGTTTCGTTTAATTATTTTGTGCAAATTAATTTGAAAGGAAATTATTCAACAAAGTATATATTTTTATTTTCTTCATTGAAATTATTATTATTTGAAAATATGTTTAGAGGAAATTTATTTATGATTTATTAATAATTAAAGATTAAAAATACAAAAAAATAAATATAATAAATATAATAAGAAACAATTAATAATTTAAGAGATTTAGCGTTAAGTGAAAAATAAGAAGAAATTAATTAGCGCTAATAACGTCATATTGTTTCCTTTAACGATTAATACGTAAAACGTACTCTTTTGCAGGTTATTAGCCTCAACTATTATTATTTATTGAATATTTTTTAGTTTTAATAGAAATTTTTGTTTTGAGAATACTTTGATCGACAATTTTAACTATGATCCGGTCAAATATTTATTTCGGATGATTGAAATAAAGGTAAAATGGAATTACTGCTAAATATATGAATTGATTATCATAAATTTAAATAAAAAAATTTAGAACTTAACCTTCAATGACTGTTTTAAGAACTTTTGCTGAGAATATGATCGAAACCTTGAATCAAGTATTCGTATAATAGCCTCGGTTATTACAGGCATTTCCGTGTTATTTCTAAATTATTCTTTTCTAAAATAAAAATTCCGAATTATTTCTAAATTATTCTTTTCTAAAATAAAAATTCCGAATAATTCCTTAAATAGCAACAGGTTTACTATATTTAGCGAATTAAGGAAGGTTAGCACGTATTCTTTGGTTATGCTAAAATCTCTAACATAAAATCTTCAAATGTTTAAACTTCCAAAGTTCAGCGTTCTAAGACAATCCCGGAAATACCAATATATTTCAGAATTATTATTTTTTTAAATCTTTAAATTTTGATAAATTCACCTTTTTAAAGCTAACTACAATATCCAATACAACAATATTGAAGAAAAATCGTTTAATTGAAAACAAATAGAAGCAAAATTATTGCCATCCAATCAGCTAGTAATCATTTTATTTATTTTTATTTAATAATTTATTATTTTTCTTCATATAATAATCAAAAATAAATTTCTAAATTAACAGAATTTGTGTTTATAAAGTAACAAAATTTATGATTTATAAAAAAAATAATATAATTTTCCTTTTTCTACCTTTATAAGAAACACAATCAGTAATATTTTCCTAGCATAAAGATCTAATAAATTATAGTGCTTATAAATAATAATAATAAATAATAAATTCATAAATAATAATGCTCAAAAAAGAATATCAAAGAAAAAAAATTCCTTCACATAATTAAATCCCGCTTTTGCAATTGCAACTGCAAGTAAATAATAACAAGAAAATAATAATAATAATCAACAAGTCAATAAATTCAGCATATTTCATATTATTATTAATTTTGTTGTTTTCTCATCTTCTTCTCTGTATATTTCGTGTCGTTTTGCTTAAATAAAATTTTTTTCTTCACTTTTTCTTACATTTATTCCACTCATCGTATCTCCATCAAAAGTTATGATGATGAAATAATAACTAAATAATTATATATGGTCGTGTGCCAATAATATTTCCACAACACAGTAACAAAAAATGCTTATACAAAAAAAAAAAAAAATACTTCATCAGAGTTCAAAATCAAATTTAATGTGAAAAAATAATTCGCAGTTGTTTGCATTGAAAAATAAATATGCAAAAAATTGAAGTGACATCAGTGTAAAGAAACTGCGCAGTTAATAAAAGCTCATCGAGAGCGTACAGTTTTTTTTTCTTTATTTTCGAAAAACAATTAATGATCCTAATAACTTATTATAATTTGCATTGAAAATTTAAATAAAAAAAAGTTACTAATAATAAGTTTGAAAAGGCGTTAAATTGCTGACAATGACAATGAGCTGCAACAGCAGCAAAAAATACGAAAAGAAACGAATTAAGATGCAATCAAGAAAAATGACGCAAAAAAAATATTTCTTATTTTTTGCTTCGTTTAATAAATAAAAAATTAAAAAATAAAACGTTAAAAGTTGCATTTTGATATAAAAATAGCAATTGTTTAATGCAAAATTATTATTATTATTATTTTTTCGGTGTCATCGAACTTTGTCGTACTTTACTTTACTTTGCTTTGCTTTGCTTTACTCTACAACAATGTTGTGATTTTATTTATTTATTTATTTTTTTTAAAAATATATATATTTTTATTGAAATTATTTTGAAGTTATTTTTTATTTTATTTTTAAAAAAGAGAAAAACAATAATAATAATAATGCGCGAATAATAAGTAAACGAAAAAGAACTACAATACGCGTGCAAATATAATAATAAAAAAAAATATTTATTTATACAGAAAAAAAGCGATTTAAAGGTGTTATAGGGTGATTGACAAGGAAATAAATAAATCGAATTATATTATTTCAATACTGATTGTTATGTTGTTTTTTGCTTAAGATGCTTCAATTACTTTTTTATCGGTCAAAGTTTTGTTAAGAAAATTTCACTAATCGAAATTCAAATAAATTTTGTTAGGAACAATTATTTAAAAAATTAAAGTTGTTCAGGAGTGTCTTAAGAATTTGTTACAGAGTTCTTAAAAAATTTGTTTCGAACTGCTCTTATATTCGGTTTTGAAGAACCCAGAAATATCTATTGTGGAATGCCTTAACAGTCTGTTTGGAGATGCCATAAGATTCGTTAAAGTGTTTTAAAAATCTGTACTAAATTACCTTAAGAAACAGTTTCGAAATGCGTTAAGAATCAGTTCTGATGTGTTATTAGAATCTCTTCCGAAAGGCCTTAAGAAATGCCTTTTTTCGTTGTAAACTCAAAAAATAAAAACAGAACTAACAAGCATATTACTAATAACTTCTTGGCAATATAAAAAAATTAAATTATGTAATTGCAATATTTTTAAAATCCTTGAAAAGAAAATTTAAAAAATAATTTTCCTAAAGTGTTAAACAGCGGAAATTCCATTTAAAAAATAAAATTCAACACGAGAAATCTTTAACCACATTGTTTGATCTTATAAAATCTTAAAGGTGATATAGATTTATAAGCAAAAATCATATAGGATCACTTTTACCAAATTATATATTTACCAAAAGAAAAATTAAAAGCAAACAAATAAGTCACGTAGATAATGATAAACTTTATCATCACCTTACATCCACTTAAACAAAGAAGCAAAATAAAATTAAAAAAAAACACGAAAGACACAAAAACTGCATAATCCATAACGTAATAATAATAATAAAAATTCAAATAAATAATATTGTTTTTAGTGAAATAAAACAGAAACGAGCGTCAAATAAAAAAAACAACAAAAATCGCAAAAGAAACAACATCTATAATACACCACACATTTGAATATTTATTTATTTTATTATTATGAGAAGATCGTGTTAAAAATGCCAGTGTTTTTTTTTCGATTTGTTTCTTTCTTTCCTCCTTTCTTCTTTTGAAATAAATTGCATTTTGTTGGGGGCGTTTGTGATGTTATTTGCACAACAAAAAACTTAACTTTTAAAATAACAAATAAATTTCATTTAATTTAATTTAAATTTATATAAAAAAAAAAGAATAAGGAAAAAAACACTCTTTGAAGGAAATTCAGTATATTCACCAATAAAGATAAACAAATGCATTTTTATCATCAGCATCATCATCAAAGACAATACCAACAGCAACAAAAACAACAGTAAAAAAATATGACTCATAAAATTGCTAAATTTTAATCGCTCTTAAAACTAAATTAAACTAAAATATAAAGAAGAAGAAAAAAAATACCTCGTATTGAGTTTGCGATTTTTTTTTCATGATCTGTAACAGCGGTTATAGCGGCAGCATTTAATGCACTTAAACTAATGGCAGTATTTGTATTGCAATCATTTAACATAGAATTTGGTGTTAATGATTGTAAGTTGTGAGGTGTTGTTGTCGGTGGTGGTGGCGGTGTGGTACTATCAGCGGAATCAGGACCACTTGTTAGTGATGTACATGCAGCTATCGTTGTTGTGCCGGTACAACTGCCAGTACTACTATTACCAAATGGTGAGGTGGACGATGATGCAACTTGTGTTGTATTGTGATGAGATGTATGATGAAGATGCACTGGCGGATGATGTAAGTGTCGTCCCGGTATTGTTGTACGTGAAATTGTTGTGTCATCCGGTAATCGTAATTGTACACGACTCGGATCGATGGCAGTATTATTACTGCTACAATTTAAACTTGCTGCCACATTATTATTATCATTGTTATTACCAACAATACCTCCACTACGCAAGTGGTCTATGCTTTGATTTCTTCCGGTATTTATAATAGAATGTGTTCGATTTCCTAGATTTCCACCACGTAATGGTCCTAATCTTCCTTGATGCAAATGATGTAATTGTTGCTGATGCTGTTGCTGTTGATGTTGTTGCTGTTGTTGATGCTGTAACTCTTGTTGGGCGACACGTAATCCAACAATTTCATCAAGATAATGTGCTTCTGTAGATGCCGTAGATGAAGTTGTAGCTGAGGATGACGGTGGTGGTGGTCGCGGTGTTTGCTGTGTAATTGTCTGATGATTATTATCACCTTTAAGTCCTAAATTGTTTATAACATTATTATTGCCACCGATAATACCAGCACCACCGCCACCCCCACTGTCACTCCAATTTTGATTAAGAAATTCTGTAAAATCGTTATCCATTTCCTATTAACCCCAGCTTATTTAAGTTGGATTCAGCGGTCTTATACACTGAAAACTCATTGTTACCGGATTTCCTATTTTTAAAATATTTTTTTTTCGTTTGAGTGAATTAGCGATAAATAATTTAGATTAATTGGGCGCTTTAATAAAAATTCTCTTTTTTTTTCAATGTATTGCCTAAGTGTTAATTAATCACTTAATAAATTAATATTATCGATTATTATTATTATTCTTCGTTGATATTGTTTCTACTAAACTAATGATCGTAAAGTTTAATCACACTTTTATTTGCTTTATTTTGTTTTATAATTAAATTAATTAATTTATTATTAAAACTTTTGTTTTGTTTATTTATATTAATTAAATGTTCAGTCAATTGTTTTTTTTTTTTTATTTATAATTAATTATTATTATTTATATTTCTTTACATATGTTTTACTGCTTGTTTGTTTATTATTATTTTATTTATTTATTTATGTATTAAATTACATTAGCGCATGCGCCACTTACTTAAAAAGTCAAAAACATAAAATATATTTATATATATCTGAATTGTCTTTTGTTTATTTTGAATTTTTTTTTTCTTTTCTTTTCTTGTTTTTTATTTATATTCGAATAAAAAAATAAAATGTTTTTATTTATTTATATTTTTTTGTATGTTTTTTCGTACACTGTGCAGTAAGTTGAGATGACAAAATATTGCAAAAAAAAAAAAAACAGAAGAGAAAAAGAGCAAACCTGCGTATTTAAAATAACAAAAAAAAAACAGCAGAAGAACAACAAAACAACAGTTTCAGCGAATAAAAATTTATTTTAAATAAACAAAACAGATAATATAGTATTGCGATGTCGTCTGATTATAATTTAAGTCAGTATTTACACCGCTGTTAAATTTATTATGCAATTCTTGTTTATTACAGAAGTGAAATTTGTTAAGTCAGTTAAAGTTGTATTTTTTTTTTTTAGCTTAGCTCAGGGTTTTTTTTTTGTTTTTATTAACATTTTAATCAGCTAAGTAAATAAAGGCGAATTAAAATAAAAGAAAAATTGGTATAAACCTGTTAAATCACTACAACAAAACTAAGAAGACAAAAAAAAACATGAATTTTTTGTATGCTAAGTCACCACTTTTATTATGCTAAGTGTATAGAAATCAATTAAAAATTACAAGAAAACGTGATTTTTTTTTAAAAAAAAACTAATTTCTTTATATTTTTGATTGATTTTTAAACCGGTTTTAATTACATAAAATTAATTTTGCTTGGATTACGTGATATGATTGGATTTTTTATGCAATTTTTGCATTTTTTTTTTTTAAACTTGTTTGTTTCTAGAAATTTATAAGACGTGACTTAAATTTAATCAAAGAAAATATTTAATGCGATTAGTTGAATGTTTTCTGTGTATTTTTCGGTGAAAGACTAAAGGGTATCGAAATTAACTGATTAAACAAATTAATTTATAAATTATTAATTATAATTAAAGAATTAAAAGAGCATAGGACTATTGTAAATTTAATTGAAAATATATATATATTTCTTTTAAATAAGTAATTATTTCTTCTGTAATTTGATTGGAACTAAAATTCTTAAAATTACTAAAAGTTACTGTAAATAATTTACTAGAAAAGTCTTAAGAACAAAAAAAAAGTCTTCAAAAGCATAAGGTTTTCTCCAGATTATTGATAATTTCCATTTCAAAAAATCATAAATTTGCTGTAAAATTATTCATTATTTAATTTATACTGTTAAAATGCTTTCGTTCTTAAAACCCGCGGTCTCTAAGTGCAAAAAAAACCCTTTATCTGTTTTGTTTACTTTTTCCAATAATTTAATAAAAAATAGAGAAAAGAGAACTATTAAAAATCTTAAAATAACAACAATATACCTACATTTATTAAATAAAAATCCTTCTTTTTTTGTATAATTATTTTTTTTTTTTTAAATTTAAAACAAAAGTTACAATCAAAGATAGCAATAAAAATAAAATAACAACCCCCAAGATAATCGCTAATAGCACAAACTCAGATGAGTAATAATTAATCAACAAAAAAAAATTTTAAATTACATAAAATCACCCTCAGATTTATTTTATTTAATAAATAATAAAAAGAAAATAAAAATAAATATTATATTAAAAAAAAAATAAATCCACAGGTAATTCCACCACAGAGACAGAGAAAGAGAGAGAGAATGAGCGAATAAAATCACCGGTGGAGCTATGTAGCGAAAAAAAGGCGCGCAAATTTTATATTCAAACAAACAGAAAAAAAAAATTACCGCAACAACAAGAACAGTAACAAAAACCGTCTGGTAACGAAAATAAAATAAAAAAAAAAAACAATTTCAGCCAGACAATAAGGAAAAGAAACGAATGAAAAAAAAAAATTCGTTTTTTTTTGTTTTAATGATTACGCGAATGAAGGAATACAAAATAAAGCCAAAGAAAATAAAAATAATATCAAACAATAAAGTTCTTCGACCTGTTCGCAGTTTAACTGTCAGTGTGACGACGACGACGTCACAATTTTTTTTGTTATGTTTTTGTTTTAATAACACCAAAAACAAAAAACCGCACACACCGATAAAGGAAACAATATTACAAAAAAAAAAAAAATTGATAAGATAGCATTAAATACACACGAAAAATAATTTAATTAAAATAATAAATATTATAACGTCACGTTAGCGTTTTTAATTAAAACCCAAGCAAAAAAAAAAAATTGTAATTATACAGGAGAAATAATTAATTAGAAAAATGGGGAAAAAATATATCATATGTTTCGCACATGTATTAGTGATGACAGTTCATCAAAGCAATGAAAATTAATACATTTTTCGAGAGCATTACCCCTATAAAACACTGTTTTATCAAATTAATTCTATTACGTTTAATAAAAAAACGTCAAAATAATTAATTAATTAAAAAATAATTTAAACGCAGGTGATTAATGAACAAAAATATATATATGAATGTGTTCGTAAATGAAAATAATTTTTTGACGTTTCTTATTTGTATTAAAATTAGAACTAGACACTTTGTCGGTGTTAACAGAACAAACAAAACAAAATAAATAATTGCAAATTATTTTCGCACGCACACAATCATAATAATAATTTTTTATTAATTCCTTTTATACACAATAATAAATTTGTAAAGAATTTTCTATTTAATTAAAAAAATTATAATAATTTAATGTGACGTAATTAATATCAATGACACTTTAATTATTAAAATGTATTTGTGTTAAAACACACATGTAAACAAAACAATAGAATAATTTTTTTCTATTCAAAGAAAACATTTGAATTATTAATCATATGTTGTATGTATGTGTTAGATAAGAATTTAATGAGAAAAAGAAAATACTTTTTTTTTAATTGTTTTATCGTATAAATGTGTGCGTGAGTATTATTATTATTATTAATTTTTTTATTTTATTAAAGAGAACCGAAAATAAAAAACCATTTTTTGTATTATTATTATTATTATTTTCAATGAGAATCGCGGTTTTTATTTTTCTTTGCTTCTGCTGCTGTTGTTCTTGTTGTTGTTTTTGTAATTATTTCTTTTTTTTTTCGTTAATAAAAGTTAAAATAGTGTGAGTTATGTTTATTTTGTATAAAAATATGATCACTCTCGCGGTGTCAATGAACTCTTTTCACACTCTTTTTTTTTTTTATTTCACTTAAAAAAAATAAAAAATTATTTTTCATATCAGAAATTAAAAAAAAAAAAATTCTTTAGTTTTAAAAAATTAACATTTTTTTGCTTTAAATTAATTAACAGAATTAATTAATTAGCAGAAAATTATTTCACTTATTTTTTTTTTTATTAATTTCGCCTCCACTTGCAGTGGTGAGAAAATGCACTTTAAACACCCGTGTATAATTTTTTTTCTTTTATTAATTAATTAGCTAATTAACGATTTATAATAATTATAACAATAGGAGAGAACAATAACAAAAAAAAAGCACAAAAAATCCTTTCTTTAAAACAAAATTAAAAAGAATTTCATTCATTCATTAATCCATTTTTACTTCCTTCTCATGTGAATTTGATGAACGCAAAGTGAAATTTTAATAAAAAATTTCCACAAAAATAATTTTTTTTTTTGCACAAAAACTAAAATCAATTTTCTTTTTCTTATTTTTTTTCACTAAAATGTCACTTTTTATTGCGATTTATAGATTTTATTATTGCATTTTTCCGTAATGAATTTTCACTTAAAAAAAAAAACATAAACATTTATTTAGCGAATTCAGGAAAGGAAATTTCGCTGTTTTTTTTTTTTTGTATTAACTTGACGTCACTTAAACTTTAAACAATTTAAAATAAAAAATATATTTAAAACTAGGAAACTAAACGAAAATAAACTTATTTATTATTTTTTTTTTTGTATTTTCTCGCTGCTAGTTTTTTGCTTCTCTTTTTCCACGGAAAAATTTTTCTTTCTTTTTTGACGTATCGAAATTTGCTGTTTTAAGCGAACCAACCAACCGCACAATAATTAAAACAAAACAAATCTAAAACGTTCACGTTAACGTAAAGTGAAGTTAAGCGAAGTGAAAAAAAAATAATTTTTTTTTTTTGTTCTTTTAATAAATTTTCAATTTTTTAAATAAATTTTATTTTTTGTTGTCGCGCTTTAAAGAGATTTCTGTTTGTTTCTGTCGATGTCGATATTTGTTGTTCGTGGTGGATATTGTGTATTGTTTAAAGAGCCGAAAGTGACGAACTTAAAATACAAAAAAAGAAAAGAAAAATTCACCACAAACAAATGATTAAAGGAGCTTAATCAACACACAGAGCACTAGAGTATGTGATTTTTTTTTATATATATTTATAAAAGAAGAGAATTAACCACAAGAGAGAAAAACTTTAATTAATTAATCAACAAAATATAAAAAAGGTTAATATTGTATCACTGTGTAGGTGTGACATTTAATTATCAACAAAACATTTAACAGGATAGAATCGCTTTTCCTTGCTTTAATCCCAAATATAAAAAAAGGAAAAACTTTTTCCGATTTAATGTAATTTTAAAAGAAAAAATAAAAACAAAAAAAGTTATCCCAAGTCTGTTGCTGTCACACGAGAATAACAACTGAAAAAAAATTATTTTAAATAAGGAAAAAAAAAAAAATAAATTTTATTTATTTTGTACGGTGTGGTCGCTGCTCCACTACAGTAATAAATATATAATTGAGAGTGAAAAACAATCTCACACAGTTTTGTGCTCTTTGGAAATTATTAAGAAAAATAAAATTAAAAACGTGAGAAGAGCATGAAAAACAGTAAACCGCACAAAATGTTGGAGTTTGTTATTCTTTTTTTTTTTTTTTTTACTTTTGTATCCACCAAAGTTGAATGTACGTAACGTAACAACCGATACCAACAACAACAAAAACAATAATAATCGTTTTTTTATTATTGATAAACATACTGTGACGTAGCCATGAGTCGTATAGTGTATTGCAGGCATATAGCAGTATATATAGTGAATGAGAGAATTTAAGAGAGTGTAATAATTAAAGAGTAACATCCACGTTGGGGCTGTTGTCTTAATATTTTTATGTTTTGCTATACATGTGTGCGATAGTTAAACGGCAAACAACCGGTAATCAAATATCAAAGAAGAAAATTTCACATATAAAATAAACACGCATGCGTTAAAAAATAATAATTTTATTTTTTTTTTCAAGGAAGAACCATGTCCTGCTCTTTTTTGTTTTTCATTTTTCTTTCTTTTTATTTGAAAAACTTTCTATTCGTAGAATATAGAAAAAGAGAAAAATAGAAAGAATTCAATGAACGAAAAGTGTTGAAAAAATATTATGTTATGTGTTGTGGGTGGTAATAGGGTTGAGTTTTTTTTTCTATATGTTTACTTCCTTTTATAGATTTTTTTTTCTGAAAATACCATTGGGAATTAGATTACTGATCAGAAGAATTTATAAACGAACAACTACGCCTACAATTTTTTTTTTGTTTATAAATCCGATGAGTAGAAAAACAATAAATAAATAAACTTTAGGCTATCCCTGATCAGTATCGAGGAAGCTATATGCTAACAAACCAATCAGAAAAAAAACAATAGAAAAAATATCTTTGACAGTTGAATTAACAAAAGAGAAATCAGCAGCCCTTTTGTTATGCTAAATAAAAGGTAATTTGCCTGTAAACACACCGGTAAGGCATTGACATTAGAAATTTTTACTGTTTTTATTTTCTGCGATGTCACCCGCTTCACATGCATATGTGGTCGCTGCATATCCTTACGGAAAACGAAAACAGAAACATTTCGGGTGTTGAGTTATTTTTGATTGTTGCTAAGGTTGTAAACCTCCAAAATATGTACATATATTGTTGCTATGCCAACGATCAAAGACTCTTTGATAATTATTTTAAAATTTTTTTTATAAACAAATCATCAAAAATAATATTAAAAAAAATTATATATAATAACCACCCACCACCTTACACAAAAAATTAAAAAAAAAAAAACATTCTTTAAGAATCCATAAAGTCGGCATTTCTATAAACGTTTCCATGTGTCAGTTTAGAATGTTATTATACTTTATGCTCCACGAGAGATATATTATTCTTTTTCAAAACTAACACTATCATAATGTACACATGAAAATTGATAAGACATGCTGCTCCCCAATTTCATGCAATCGAAATTAAAAGAGAATTAATAATTATTTAAACATTATTGAGCGAAAACAATAGAGCCATGTTCAATTTCTCATATGTAATAAAATATCTACATGTGTGCGTTACACAATATATATTTCCTATAATACAACAATACGATACGGTCATTGGCCTCGCATGTTTACTAGATGAAATGAATTTTTACTATAGAAACCTTTACGAATACATTCATAATATTTTTATTATTAAAATTATTTAATTTTTATTCGCTCTCTTCTAAATTTTTATACATTTTGTGATTGTAGGCTGTGTCAATCAGATTTAGCGAAGACACAGTTTTATTAACAAAAAAAAAATAAATATATTTTTAAATATTTATTTTTAACTAATTCAGTGAAAAAAAAAAAATAAAATAAAAAAATTCTTATCACTGAGACACGGCTGGTGTTGATAAAAAAATTTTTTTTTTTTTGGTTTTTTAATTTTTTAATCAACGTAATTTTCTCTGTTGTTAAAATTACGCTGAGCGTAATCGCGTTCATCGTGGTTTTATGCAAGAGAAATTCAAGAGAGTGTTTGTAGAAATATGCTACGTGGGAGAATAGGGGTTATGACGTAACCAATGTACATATCTGAAGAATAAATTCCCCCATAACGTCACACAATTGTTTTTTTTTTGCATTGTTTACTCATTTTTCTGATAAGAAAAAATGAAATAAAATTCATATACACGCCATCTCTTGTAAATAATTTTCGTTTGCATAATTTTTGATTTTTTTTTATTTAATTTTTTATTTTGACTGTTTGTACCATTGATAAGAAAATTTTCGTTTATTTTTTCCTTTTATAATGAAAATAATAAAACCATATAAAAGATGAAAATACCTTATTTACGTGTAATTTATTCATTTCTTTAATAATTCGAAAAAAAAAGTTCTTTTAACGACACGACAAGTGCGTAGAAAAAAACCGAAAAGCTTTGCTCACTGTTGTAAATAGTACAAAAAAGTCGTTGACCGGCGACTAAATTAAGAATACTATAAACGTAAAACAAAAAATATTTAAGGGTGAACCACCCTTAGGCACGCGATAAACAAATTTAATCGTCACACAATCAAAATAAAAAAAAAAGCTTCAAAATTTTTCTCATTCAAAAACAATTGAGAGAAACAAAATTATGTTGCTGGACGCGTGCTTTTGTACTTTTAGTGAAAACAAAACCACCCAAATCTTTTGCCTCATAAATTAAATAGTTTTATTGTGTCGCGACTCATTCACCTCTTCTATTACTTTTTTTTTTTTGTTTTAACCAATAATAACCATAAAAAAGCCAACCCTAAGCCACCAAAATACGAACGAAAAGAAAAAAACAGGAACTATCGCGTTCGTCAACCTTTTAACTACCCAAAAAAAGAAAAGCATTTTCTTTTTTTGGTAAACTGGACAAGTAATCGCATTTATTGTTATTATTATTATTATTGTGTATGCGTGCGTATGATCTCACCACCAACCTCTGCCACTAGAAAAAGCTACAATAAATTAACAACCCCAGAGAGCTTTTTGTGATTTTATTTTATATTGCAGATGTTTTAACCACACTAAATAAAGAAAATCTAATAAAGAAACAAAATTGTATCCGGCAGGCAAAGATTTTGTGCTTTTATGTCGATGAATTAATAAGAAAAACATCAACCCTCAGTGCAATAACAATGGTTACACTAACTGTAGTAATGTTAAAAAAAAAACACACAAATTGTGGGTGGCTATCTTAGCCACAAACAGCCAAAAAAAAAAAGTTTAATAAAATAAAAATAATAATAATAACGAGGTCAATAAACTGTTTATTATCTAATTTACTATTTATTTTTTTTTATTATTTATTTTCCATAAAAATGTGTAAAAATTCTTTTCTTTTATTTTTATCGCAAAACGTAAAAATAGAAACAACAACAGCCGCAATGTATAGAAAAAAAGCCACACAAACGGCGATCAAAGAAAAGAAACGAAAAGGCAATAAAGGTGGGAACAATGAACTTAAAGACAAAAAAAATCGTGAAAAAAAGGAATATAAAACAAATAAATAAATAACAAAAAGGAAAAGTGATTTAAGCTGTAAAGGGGTTTTCCGGTTATGCGTAGCTTTACAGTTGCGTTAGATTTTAAGTTTATCAAAGAATTTATTATCAAAAAATTACAGGATAAATTAGAAAATACATTAAGCTATCCAATTATTTAAGAATAAAACAAAAAACACATAAAGCTTTAAGTATTACCAGCGAGTAATGAGCTTTTATAGTTGATTAAAAAGCTATTTAAAGCCTAAGCTTTTGTATTTTTCATAAAAATAAATTTCGTAAGTAAATAAATGTGTTTTTAAATTTTAACACAAGTAAATACTGTTGAAGCTTTATTCGTACTTTTATTGATTATTTTAATTGATAAGCTCAATACTTTAAGCTTAATTACGAATATTTTATTTTTAAGCGTGGAATAGTTGAAATGTTTTGCGGAATATTATTGATTTTAAAAGTTAGCGTCCAATAAGTTTAGCCGTTTTTATTTGATTTTAGTTAGAAAATTTAGTATAAAAAATAAATGAGCAATCAAGTAATTAAGCTTTTAAATCAAGCCTAGCCTTAACTAGCAAACTATTCCAACAAAAAAAAAGATTACATTTACATTGCAGAATATTCTAGATTCTTAATCATCCTGAAAATTAACTCCACAATAGATGCAGAGAATATTCTTCTGTACATCTATCTTAAGCCTGCTTTGATAATTTAATCAGATATGGACAGTTGACAATCCTTTAATTTTCTTATTTATTAGTTAAAAAATAAAACAAAATATAGAAAAAGCTTTCCTTTCTATTAGATTCCTTTAATGTTAACAAACAAACATTTTTCTAAAAATAAATTCATTTTTATTGAAACAATTTACTTGATTTAATTAAAATAAATTAATTTTTATTATAATTATACAAATAAAGCACGTATAAATGCAAGAAAATATTATTTTTGTTTTAAAAGTAAGCTAAATATTGCGTAAGAAAGTTTTCGCGAAGTGTTTGTTGCTGCACTACTAATCGCTGATCATAAACACAGCGGTAACCGGGCACGATTAAAATTCCTTTTATTATTATTTAATTATACTTTTTTTGTTTACTTAATAATAATAATAATAATAATAAAATAAAAAATATAACCGAAATTTAATTTAAAATTCACGTGATTGATGGTGGTTTCACTGCTTTTATTTCTTTTTGGCTAATGTTCACTGCTGCTGCTGCTGCTTCTGTTGTTGATTTGATTTATTTTATAAATATATTTTTATTTATTTTATTATTATTATTATTATTATTATTATTGTTGTTGTGTAGTTTACGTTGTTGTTGATTGTATCACCATTAAAAGTGTTCGTTTTACTATAAAGTAAAAATAATAATAAAAATACATAAATATAAACTACTGTGGCAATGGACGCAACAAGGACACTGATGTGTTGTTTTGTAAAAAAATAAAAATAAAAATAAAATAATAATTTATAATAACACAACATAATTGCGTTTTAAATTATTTAATTAATTAAAATTTGTTGAAACAAAAAAAAAACGAACAAAAAAAGCTCTTCAAATATATAAAAGCTTTGGAATGTGAGTATTTATTTCTCTCTTTCTCTTACGATTTTGCTGAATTATTTTTTTTTTCATTTTAATTGCATTTTCGCTACTATTATAGGTGATATAATAGATTTCTATTTAATTATCATTAAATAATTTTTTACAAAAACAAAGTAAAGAAAAAAAAATAAACATTTAATGCACTTTTATTGGGTATTTATTAGCATTTTAATAAACTTTAAGCGTTTGTATGGCAAAGGAAATTATCTACGATGAGTTGACTTTTGACTAACAAAATGATTTTTTTATTGGATATCTAAAAAGTCTAATCTATTCTCCAAAAAAGTACCAAAACTAATTAAAAATTAAGCTTATTAATGTAAAAACAAGTATTTAAATCAAAACCACTGTGCTTTTGATGGTAACACAGTTATATTTTGTTAAATCAATGTTTTATCATTACTGAAAATCTATTTCGTTGCCATTCAAATAAAAGCTTAAAAGAGCTCAAGATGTGAATTTACATTATAAAAACAAAAATAACTTGTAATACTATTTCTAACGCCTAATAAACTAAGCACTTTAATATTGATTTATTGCGTTAGAATGGCGACATTCATGCGATATCTAAGTGCAATAATACTTCCATATGCGACATTTCCATTAGCCAAAAATGGGATTTTTATCGATGTTTTCAGTTTTCAAGAGGAAAATATAAAAGGATTTTTCTGT
This sequence comes from Ptychoptera contaminata, assembly GCA_963942525.1. NCBI lineage: Eukaryota > Metazoa > Arthropoda > Insecta > Diptera > Ptychopteridae > Ptychoptera > Ptychoptera contaminata. Next base: position 27,417,940 of record OZ012638.1, read on the forward strand.
TTCTATCTTTAGAATAAAAATATTTTAAATATTTTTAATCATTTATAAAAGGATTTTCGCGTAATACAATTCGGGTTTTTTTTTTGTTAGTTTTAATCACTTGCAGTTAGTCTACTCAGTAATAATTATTTTTATTAAAAAGTCACGATTAAAAACTGCAATAATTATTTTTAATTTACATTAAAAAGAGTTAAAATGTAATAAATGCGTTAACGTTAATCTACAGTAGTGACAACTTACTTAACAGGTAACTAGATAACTAGATATCGCATTCAATTTATATTAAAAAAAAAATAGATTACATAACTTTCTAGTTTCCAACTACAAAAAAAAATGATACACAGAAGCACACCTATACACATAGTGTAAGTGGTTTTTGTATTTTATCTCTTTAAAAATCAACTACTCTAGTCACGATAATTAATATGAGCTGTCACTTACTGCTTACTTTGCATAACTCTAACAAAATTAATTTAAATTAACCAAAAATATGCTTTTAATTAATAAATAATTTAATCAAACCTTAATTATTGTAGAAATTAATTTTTATAAAAACCATTTTATTGATTACATTTTCTTCGCGACATCGTATTCCGAAAGAACATTTTAGTCATAAACCATGAAAGATAAAAAAAAACTGTATTTACCTGCAAAGAAATAAGAAAAACAAAAAATTAGTAAAAATAAAAAAAAATTAAACAATAATAATAAGCTTTTGTTGTTGTTTATGCACAAAGCTTTTAATTTAATTTATTAAAAATGAAAAATCATATTTTTATTTCATAAAATTATTATTATTATTATATTTATATTTATGGTGGGATATTGCATAATTAATAAACTCAGCTACACGTTTTTTTATTATTTGATTTTTTTATTAACAATAAATGTTTTGTATATTTTTTTTATTTTTTATTGTACGCAAAATGCCGAAGAGAAAGTGAATTATTATTGTTGTTTCGCGTGCATTTAGCGAATTTATTAATAAAAATATATAATTTTTTTTTTTGTCGTCCGTTTAAATAAATTTCAGAACTTTGTAAAGTAATTACACCTTGGTATTTAGCCTATTATTGCTGTTTTATTTTTTGGTGTATTAACAGCTCATACTGTATTTACAGTAAATCAAAGAATGGTGCCGGCTAAACGCTAATTAATGCGAAAAAATAAATTTATTCAACTTTTATGTGACATTCACTATGATTAAAGTTTAGATTAATTTGTGACTTTTACAGTAGATATTTTTGCAGAAAAAAAAGAAAGAAATCTGCGGACTGATTGCAATTTAAAAGTGTTTTGTCCTGTTGTTCAGAAGTTTAAAAAAGCGAACTTATAGCCATAAAGTATCTTGAGAAGTGACTTAATCTGGTGCCTCGAACACAGACATTTTTAACGTAAGTAAGTTAAGTAGTATTAAGAAGTTTTTTTCATTAAGAAGTAAAAAATGAATTTAAAAGTCACAGTGACTCATCCGGAAAAATTTACAATCATAAATATTCCTACAAAGAGACAGTTCTTGAGTCGTTACTATGAATAACTGCATTGAAGTTTCACACGAATAATTTAAGTCCTTATAAACATCATCACCATTTAGTCTTGAAATTATTTATTTCATATCTACATAACACTTTACAAGTCCTTAAGACACATTTGACAAGTATTTTTCCCTTGAAAGTAATTCATATTCGCTTTTTTTTCCTTCAACTCTTTATGTGGAGCACAGGGCGTCTTTCAAATAATTATACTTGATAACATTTCTGTAATCGTTTAGAATTTCAGATTGTGGATCAAGTCTACTAATCTAGTCTACTGGATCTAATCATTTGACAGATGCCATCTACTTTACCCATCCGGCCACCACCGTCCCAATTAACACTTAGCAGCAAAATATTAAAACACAAATTTTCTATTTTATATATAAATAAAAAATAAATCTTTTGCTGTTTCCATTTAATTTTCATTCAAAATACAGTACAGACAAAGAAATTTCTGTAGAATTTATGAAATTACATGTTTGTGTAGCTGTCAAAAAGAAGAGCAAGCAAAAAAAAAAAAAATACTGTCAACGAAGTAAATTTTTGCTAATTAATTAACAAAAAATAAACAAAAAGAAAACGAAAAGACAAATCAAGAAGGCAACATTCGGTTGCTTGTTGCTCATGAAGAAAACATGAAAATTCTTTCATCTCTAGTGCTAGTCTCTTGTAAAAATATTTTTAATTCTAAGAAAAATGGAATTTCTTGAATTTGGAAATCAACGAAATGCTAATGATTAGTCACATTAATGACAAACAAGTAACTGACACCTTTATTATTTTTGTTTATCTTACAATGTGTGGTCGACCGATGCATATTTTTACAAATTATTTTGCGTAAGGAATTTCTAAATGCTTTTATTATAGCCGACGCTATTCTTAAGAAAATAAAATAATAAAATTAATTAAAAAAAAAAAAATTCAGAGTAAAGGAAAAATTGATCATTAAATCGCGTTTTTGTTTAAATGAAAAATGATGCGCAACATATGGTGTTTGATGTCTTTTCTGCAGTTTTTATTGCTTTTTGTTGTTCTTTTAAATTCAATTTTTTTTTCCAACATTAATTGGCTAATTGAGGAGATTTTTTATATTTAAAAACGAAGCTATTTGAGGCGTTTGACATATATTAATGATGATTTTTGTGACAATTTTCTTTTTCACTCATCTGAAATTAAAGATTTTAGTGCTATGGAGGATGTTTAAGTTGAAAAAATGTTGCAAAGATAAATTATCATCGATTTACATATTTGTGAGCTTTATTGGGATATTTATTAATCGTGATTACTTTATACTAATCCTTAATAAAAGATCTTTTGCCCTTTTTCTACTAAGTACACAAGACCAAGCCTTATATCATAATGAATTTGTGCCAATTGTATTAGGCCTGCAGATAAATTCACCGCAAAGGAAATAATTAACATCAGAATGAAAAATTAAAAAAAAAATTATCCACAGGATAATAATAAGGAAATTACACAATTAGCTATTAATTCATGTAGAAATCATTATAAAAGGAAATTAAAATTTAAATTTTGCTAAAGAATTTTTTTTTTTGTGTTTTCCAGTTAATCATGGGTAGTAAAAAGGTGGCATGCAATTTATAAATTACGCGTAATTAACTAAGATCAAATAATATTTTTATATTTTATTTCTTTTTAATTAAAATTATTAAGTTTTTTTTTTTGGCAAAAAAATTGCAATATTCGCTGCAATAAATGCAATAAAATCTAAGAAAATAAATATCTTCACGAAAAAGAGAGATAAATATATTTTTTTCTATTATTCTCTCCTTTTATTATAATCGCGTGTACTACACACATTTATATTGTACTAATATAACTGAACACATACTATTAGAATAAAAAAAAAATTCTCTCCCACTCAAACGTCACAGTAATAAATTAAAAATAAAAACAACCTAAGCACGTGTGACGTATTATTTCTCATATGCAATATTTATAATATCATTAGAAATTTGTTTATTATTCAAAATATATATTTGTTATACTCTAGCTACTTAGATTTAATATATAATTTAACGTCAAAAAATTATATATATATCTCTTTCTGTATTTTAATATAAAATATATATATGGTAATTACTACACAAGCGCACAAAATTTTACTGAATCAGAATATTATATTGCGTTGAATGATGTAAAAACTACTACTGCTACTCACACATGTTTATATTGACAACATTGTGCGCTGCGACTATAGTGCAATGACCCAGCTCGATGGTGACCCACTTTGCGATGTACACAGAAATATATACAAGCCGAGCGCGATTCAATGTAGTTTTTTTTTCTTTATGTAATTTATTTTGTTTTTATTCAAACTTTGCATGTTTGTATCGCGTTTTTCATTTTTATTCGTGTGTATGTTTTCTTCTTTATTATTTTGTTTATTTTTTACGCTGTTTAACCGCATATAGTCAGCCTATCGAGCAATATAGCAAACATTATTTTTACTACACTAATACACATTCAACGAAGAAAAATAATAATAACGCGCACGCAATGCACACAGAGTCTTTTTTTTTTTGCTTTTGCTTCGAAGATAAAAACCAAATAAAAGTCGGTGCACTGCGCATATGAAAAATAAAACTATACTAATAGCAACAACAACGCAATGTACACACATTAAATGCAATTAAAGTATATAGTCAGCTGGTAATTTATACTGTATTTCATAATTAAATGAAAGAATATTTATTAAAAACTGAAAAAAAAATAATAGTGATTACAATGTTGTCATTTTGAATTAATTAAATAATTAATTAATTAACTATTGTAATTTTTTTTTTTTTATTATGTTTTGTTTAACAATCATAAATTTTTAATTAATGTTAATTTTATTTATAAATTCTTTTTCATTTTATTATATTATTATTATTATTTTTTTTGTAATATTTGTAAAGCAGCTAAAAAGTAACGAAAATATCTCTAAAAATTTCAATGTTGTCAGATTTAGTTTGCGTTTTTTTTTTCGTAAAAATGTTTATCAATTGCATAATAATATAATTTTATTTTTGCTGTAATTTTAATAATAATCATAATCATAATCATAAAATATTATTAATAATTTTTCATTTTTTTTTTATTATTATTATTAAAAATTAAATGCGAAAACGAAAGAAAAAAAAAGCTTGTAAGCAACAATAACAAAAAGGCAATTAAAATAGCAACAATAACAGTAAAGAATTAAAAAACTTAATTTTAATTAAATAAATTAATGAAAAGAGCAACAGAAAAAAGCAGAAATAATTTTATGTTTTTATGAAAAATTACGAAATAAAAATATTTATTAAATTTTGTGTGTCTGTGTGTTTTTCGCTTTTATAAAATGAAATTCATAAATTTCATGAAATTTTTTTTCTGTGCTTTTTTTTTTTTTAAACAGAAAAATAAAATATTATTACCAAAAAATATTAAAATAATAAAAATAAATTACATTAAATAACAACGTATTAACAGCGAAATAATATTTAAAATATTTTTTTTTTATATATATAAAAACGAATTAAATAAATTAAATAAGACAGAAAACAACAAAAAAAAAAAAAATTTCATCAGGTGAAAATAAAGAAAAAAAATTAAATAATTTTAAGACAGCAGAAACACAGTTTAATAATTTTTTTTTGTTTTATTTATCTAATGGGAAACGCTTCATTATTACAAAATAAAAATATTATTTTTTATATCATAGAAAAATGATTTTCAAATAAAGTGTTAAAGTTGCTACTGGCATGGAGGCGCCCGGTATTTTGTTGACATTTTGTTAAAATTTTTGAAAACACTTCGCTAATTCTTGTCTTATAATTAAAGCACCAGCAACAATAATAAAAGTAACTTAAATAATAGCAAAAATTGCAAAAGCAGCAATAAAAGCTTTAAAATTATAAATAAATTTTTAAAAAAGGAACAAATGTGACAAAATTGAACAATTACAGGAATGATACCACAACCTAATCGCATATTGATTCATTGAAGTCACAAAAGTAACAATTATAGATGAAATAATGGAAGAAACAATAACAAAGGTAACAATAACAAATAATACAGCAACTAAAAGCAGTAGAGCAGGATTAAAATATTCAGATACAAGAGAAGTGACAAAAGTAATAACAAATTAAGGAACATTTGCAGTAATACCAGAACAACATCGGCATTAATTATAGTATAAATAATATCAATAAAATTTTAATTAAAGATTCTGTACAAAAAGCTTTTATGCGTTATTTAAATGTCTAGTGATTATAACAAACTAAAGCTATTTATAGAAAATCCTATTTAAGTTATAAAAAAGTTCCAAAAAGCTTCCTTTTTTATTAAAAAACAAGAAAAAAATTCGTTTAAATAATTTCTTCGCTTTAAAAACAAAAATAATCATTGAGTTATCACAATGTAAACTTCCTTAAAAGCTTTAATAACAATTATATAATTTTTTTTACCAGAAAATTTAAACAATAAATTAGCAGAATAAAAATTACATTGCAAGAAGGCTTTAGAATTAATTTTAATGCAAAGTGGAGACGCCAGGTATTGTCAAAAAACATTTACTGCTAACCCCAAACCCATATAATATTCTTTAGTCTAAATTCGTTTGCTTTTTATAACAAAAAACCTTTCAAAAAGATAACAATTTTAAAGGTGTTTCTTTTTTTTTTTTAGTTTCTCTATAATTAAGCACATTCGGATTGTTAAATCATCAGTAAATCATAATAATTATATTAATCTACCCCCCAAGTAACGTATAACAAACAAATTTACTGCACATTTAAATGCATTTTTTATTTAAAAAATATTCTTTTCACAGAAAAGTAACGATAAAAATAAGTTCAAACAACTCGGAAAAGGGTGCAGCTTAATGTATTTAGTGTTACTTTTGGGGCTAGTTGGCTCTGGAAAAAAAACTACCACCATGATTTATTTTTCCCTCATTAAAAAGCACAAAAAATTGCATTAAATTACAATCATTGCTTAAAAGGAATTAATAAAAAAAGGAATAAAATTCCACTAAATTAGCGTCGAAATAATTTCTCAGCAAAGAATTTTTACTTTTTTTGTAGAATAAAATTCAATGGGGACGCCAGGTTAAGATTTTTATTCTACAAAATTTACAAAATAATTATAAATTAATAAATTATTTTATCCAAAAATTACTGTTGAAATTTTTTTAGTATTACTTTGAGCGTTTTTAATTAAGAATTATTTATTTTTCATTCAACAAAAACAAGCATTATTAATTATGTTTTTAATTTGTTTTATTTTCTTTAATTATTCAAATAAATAATGTCTGCATTTGTGTGTCTGTATATGTATTCTCTGTTAAATTACGAGACAGTTTATAATTATTTATTTTTTTCGAATTTTGTTAATAACAAAATGTGACTTTTAAACAACTTTTACTTTCATATAAATATCGACGAATAGATGGAAAAGTTGATTTGATTTTGTGTAAAAATTAATGCGAAAAAAAAAATACATAAATAATTATTGACTGTGGTGTTTATTAAAGTGATCTTAATTAATAAAGAAATTAAAAAAAAAAAAAAAAAATCCGCCAGATAGATAGACAGACAGACGCATAAATATAAAATTATTAAGCTTGGCTCTTGTTCAACGTTAATTTTAGCTACATTGTTGCAAAAAAAAAAAATTTCTTCAAGTAAAAATTTATTGTGATTTATATAGTTTACTTTTTATTATTATTATTTTTGTGATTAATTAATTATTTATTAATTTATTTAAATCAGAAAAAATAAATTATGTAAAAAAATATATATATATATATATATATATATATATATATAATAATAAAAAGGTGAATGGTCTGTTAATAATTATTGAGTACAGCGAAACGAATGAATAAATAATAAAAATATAAAAATAAAAGGTAAAACTATATATAAACTTTATATAATTATTATTACAAATTAATTAATTAATTATGATAATTATGTGACCTTTAAATGCCCTTGCTAATTTATGCGCGACTATTATTAATTCTGCAATTTTTCATATTTATCGTATTTTATGGATCATTTTTTAGATATATTTTGATTGAAAGAAAGAGCTTTTTGGTATTTTTAGAAGAATAACCTTATCAATGTTTATGATTTTTCTATGTGTAATGCCACTTTGAAACCAAGAGCTTTAAATTTTTAGTTTAAATAAAATAAACAATTTTTCAGTTTGGTTCATAACACAAAAAAAAAGAAAAAAGAAGCTTTTATCAAGTATTTTTGGATTCAGAATCATAAAAAGCTTACTATGACATATTTAATATTGTAAAAATAAAAATATTGCAGTATTGTTCGATCGTGGACAAGTTTTTATATTGGAATTACAACTTACAGCAAATTGATTCTTATTAGAGAGTTAAAAATGAATATATTTGATTTATTTATGCTTGGTTTAGCTTATATAAGCATAATTATTACTACTTTCTTGAATAATTAATTTTCATTTGTGATTTTTAGATAAGAGATTACCTAATAAAAGTTAAGTGCTACTACTTGCTGGATACATGATTACTTTTGCAGAGTGTTTTGTGCTTTTTATTTTATATATTAATATTGTTAAACTAGGCAATACTTGGTAAGTATTAATGACTTTAATGATTTAATTAGATAATATTTATTTTCGAATTTATTTTAATAGATTTTAGTGATTATAAAAACCTTTTTATCCGCATTGTGAATTGAAACTCCTTAAGTAATTTTAATTTAAATGTAGAAAAATTTGTAGAAAAGAATTATTAAGCATTAAAAAGTGCAGTTATTGTACACTAAAAACACTTTAAGTCACAAACTTAAGCAAATCAAAAATTTTCCCACCGTATAACAATAATTAATTAAAAAAACACCAATAAATTGTTAAACCGTCAAAATACAAAATAAACTTAAATTAAATTGAGTTCATAAAGCTCAACAGAAAAAAAAACATAGCATAAAAATTAATTAATTAATTAAATTACAACGAATCGAGTAATTGTTTTAACAAATAATAAAAAAAAACACAAAAAATCATTAAAAAAATTGACCCAAACAACCAACGTTTAATAAACAATAAAAGAACATAAATTTAAGTCACATAAAAAAAAAAAAAATAAATAAAAATGGAGAAAATATAAAAGAGAAAAACAAAAGATAAATATATTAAAAGTTAAATCTCTTAAGCACATTATTAAGTAACAAATTTAAGTGAAAAAAGAATTTATTTATTTTTTTTTTGTAACTAACGAGATTATAATTTATGCATTTTTATGTTGACAATTTTTTTTTTTTATTCAGCATAAATTATTTAACCTTAATTCATGTTTTAGTATTTTTATTTTTGTTTAAACAAATAATAAGATAAAATCCTTTAATTTAATTAAATATGTTTGTATTATTGTTGCTACTGTTGTTGCTCATGTGAATTTCTTGAAATGCTTTTTTTTTTTTAAATGCTTAACATAAACATAAACAAATAAAGTGTGATTTTTATTATAAAATATAATTAAATAATAAATAAATATTATTAATTAAATTTGCTAAGTGTTTGATTATTAATTGTTAGTTATGGTATACAGTACTGTACATTATAATTGTGTCACTTTTTTAAAAATTAATTTTTACTTTGCAAATTTATTTGAGAGGTTTTTATTACACTTTTTACGTTAAGTATCAGCAAACACACGTTTTTTAATGGTATTTTTTATTATTAAGTTAAATCTACAACAGCATCTTTATGCAAAAAAAATATGTTTTATGTAAAAATATAGATTTTACTGTAGAAAAAATAAAAACACATAATAAACATTGATAAACAATGAAATAAATAATGATAAAAATGTAGTAAAAAGTACATTTTGCTAAATGAGTTGAGTAATGAGTTAATAATTGTTGTTTTACGAAAGTTTTACCTACATCGTTAATAATGTGATTTTAAAAGAATTTTTAACGAAAATTTAAATTAATTAACCAAAAGTGTAATACATTGAAAAATTCGCAATTTAAGAGTACATTAAATTAACACGTTGGATTTTATAGTTAAAGCTTTATAGCTGCTATAAAAATTAATGTCTTGCACTAATTTCTTCTAAACATATTGATGCCATTAGAATCTTGTGAAATTTTTTCTAAAAATCAATTAAAAACACAAAACTGTCACAATATTATCGATATGCAGTTTATATAAAAGATAAAGCTCACAACAATGAATTCATTATAAATAAATATAATTGATGTATATAATTTTATACATTATTTATTATTTTTATGTTGTTTTCTCCTCCTCTTCTTCATTTTCTTCATCATGCTATTATTATTATTATTTAATAATTCAGCGATTTTAAAACATACTCAAATCGATTTTTCTATCTAACGAATAGGTTTTTCTTTTGCATTTTTGTGTGTAATTTTACACACTTGCAATAATCGGATTTACAATAAAATTATTAAAAATTGCAAATTAATTTGTAGTTTATATATTTTATGTAATTAAAAATTTAAAATAAAAATTACATATAAATAAAAGCTTTAACTGCATCATAATTACGTTGTATATATTTTGTACTGCTGTTGCTGCTGCAATGTCATTTACTATCTAATATAACTACAAGTAACAACTACTACTACTATTGTTATTATAATTTATTTGTTGCATATTTATTGCAGCATTAATATACTACATAAATATTTATATATTAGATAGAGCCTAACAACACAACTACTAATCTATTCAATTCAAATTCATTTTTATTTATAAAATTGTAGAAAAACAAAAAATTAAAAAAACGACAACAAAACATGTAAAAAAAAAAACAAAACTGAACTAACCAACCCACGTCCTTGGTTACGTCTATTCAACTTTGTCCTATTTACATGCTGCAAAAAATATATATTTTTATTTATTTATTTTTTTTTTTAATGTATAAAACTTGATATCTTGCCATCTCTGTTTAACAATTTAATTTTATTTATTTTTATAGTTTTTTGTTAATTTTAAAATTTTAAACTATTCGCAATTTTATTTATTTATTTTTGTTTACAAATGATGTGCATTACAAGTAGTTTTACGTTTTTTGTATTTTTTATTTGTTATTTGTATATGTAAATAGTTGAGCTTTTTAAATATGTATAGATAGGCAGTAAATATAATTTTTCGTTTATAACATAGAGCTTTTAATAATAATAATTATTGCCAGCGAAAAAGATTATACTATTGATTTTAGTTTTACCTTTTTATGCAAGTTTTTTAGTTTGGTCAAATTTTTGATTTTTTTATGGTCATTAAAATAAAAACAACATAATTAAAGATACATTTTTGTTTTCTATTTTTTTTTATAATTAATTATTGCCATAGATAAAAGTTTACACATTTATAACCAAGCATTTTATTATTTTTTATAAACTTTATAATGTTTTTTTTCTATGTTTAAACAGAAGACATTTTATTATTAAAAAAAAAAAAGCAAGAAAAACATTTTGTTACTTTTAAAATAGCTTTTTGTACTTATTATTGCCATAATGCAAAAGCTTATAGAATACATTTTTTATATAAATTTTAAATTATATAATTAATTAATTTTATTTAAAGTTTAATTTTTTGATTTTAAGTGTGATTTTTCATAATATTACCTACTTAGTTTAATTAAAGCTTTTTGTACTAAATATTGCCATCGTAGAGAACTTTTTATATATAGCTGTATAACTTTTATTTTGTTAATGCTGCTTTTAAATATAATTTTAAATATTAATAGTACTTTCAAATATTAAAATAAAGTCTTTAAAAATATATTTTTAGTACTTAGTATTACCATAGTTTAAAAGCTTAAAACTATTTAAAATAATATAGAGTTATTTTTAATATTACTTTCTAACGAAGCAATAACAGTAAATAATTAAACCAAATTGCAATAATTTGATTAAAGTTTTTAGTAGTAACATACTTTTCGTAAAGCTTTTACTGTATATACTAGCTTTTAATGCTTTTTTACTATTATTAAAACAAAAAACAAATAATATTCATATTACGTTTAACTAGTTAACATATACTATAACAGCAATAATAAAATACGATAAATATAGAAAAGTTAAGAAATTAATTCGTATATACAGTTTGAAAAAACTAATTAAAAGCTGCTAGAAACAGCTAAATGCTAAATTGAATCGACAATAATAATAAAAAAAAAAAAAAATGTTGAACATATTAACATAACAATAATTTTTTGTTAATTAATTAGACACGAATAGTAATTAGCAGTTGAAACTGAAAAAATAAAAAAGTAAATTTTGTTTTTTTTTTTATTGTTTAACCATTGCTGTTGTTGCTGGAATTTCATAATTTATTTTTTGTTTCTAAAATTAAAAATAAATAAATAATCGAAGAAGCTTTTTTATTTTGTTTAAAAAATAATTAAAAGTTTTATTGCTTTGCTTTTTCTTAACGTTTTGTTTATGAGTGAAAATAATCAAGATTTCTGTGAGAAAATTAAGTGACTTAAAGCTTTGAGGCTTTTGAAGTTTAAAAGGTTATTTGAGAGAATTTTTTTTTATCTACTTGCTATAAGCTAAAGCTATGTTACATTATGTCAGTGCTTTTAATGTTGATTGTGTTATTGTTGTTGTTTTGCTATTATTACTGGCAATCAATCAATTCATTTACACAATATTTCACTTAAATGGGGTGGACAAATTTTTACTTAGCAATTAATTATTAATTCTTTTTAGCTTAAATAAATATTGTGTTCACAATTGTTCGCTTGTCTATTCATAGGTATCCAAAAATAGAAATTAAAATTTATAATAAAGTTTTTATTATGACGTAATTTTATGCTTTGTTATTTTATTTATATTTTTTATTTGGAGAATTAAATGAAAAAGCTTCTTTAAGTATTTGTTTTCTTGTGAATCATCAATGACGGTTTGTGTTGTATTCGCTGATTGAAATTTTTATTATTTTTTGAAGCTTTTATTATTTTTATTTTAGTAAATTATAGGTTTATATTACGTTTTTATATTAAAACTATTTATGGATAATTATTTAACATGAATTTTGACGGCAATTATAGTAAATTAAATATTCAATAATTTTAATAAAAATTTAATCAAAAAAAATTATAAAACTTTTGCAATAAAGTCTTTAGTTTAATTTTTGTAACAAAAACAATGGTTGTAGAGCCTTTAAATGTATAAGAATGATAAAAATACTAAAAAATCAGTCAAATATTAATTTAGAATTACTGAAACGCAACAATAACACCAACGCTTAGTATTTTAGTTTAAAATTTGCATTTTTAACAGAAATTCAAATAAATCTTTTGTAATTAACGAAAAAAAAGATCCATAAATATATACTTTTACTAATAATTAGTGCCTTGGAAAACATTCATTAGAGCTTTTATAACTTAAATCATATTCTTCTAAGATTTTAAAGTAATATTTATTTAGTTTTATAGCAGAAATTGTACTATTACAGTACGTCAAAACAAAAATAATTAAATAAGACACAAAAACCACACGGTTTAACGTTGGAGTACACAATGTTTTAAAGAAATGTAATTTGTAGCTTTTAAAATTAAATAAATAAGCTAATGGGTTGATAAAAGCTGAATAAACTACCAACAATTACATGCAAATAACAAAAATACATCCGATGCATTACATTAAAAAAATTAAATAACAACTTTTTAAGACCTCACAAATGCAGTATTAAAATAAAATATAAAATTATTTTTTATTAACAAATAAATTGCCATAATTATTGTCTTATTAAGAAAAATTTATTACTAAAAACCCACTAATGAAATACCCCACACACATAAAAACTAATCAAGACTCTATTGAGTTTTATAAAAGAATTTTCTTTTATTTTAAATTTATTAAATTAATTAAATATCGATGGCCAAAAAATTTACTCTAGAATTTCCTTTGACAATTTTACGATCTCTAGAAAATTAGTTGCTTGTTTCTATTATTAACTTGTTGTTGATAAAAAAGAATCCGTTTTATTTCGACAAGACAATACAATACACACAATTCAGTGAATATTATTTCTTTAAGAAAATCATTTTCAAATTTATATTTAAATTAATAAAATACAAAAAAAAAACCAACGAAAAATTACATCATTTTAATTGTTGTTTGCTTTTTTTTTGTCATTCTCTTAATAAAAATTAATCGTTTTCTTTTTCTTTTTGATTATTTTTCCTTCGTTATCGTGTAATTTTTCTACATAAAAAAAAAATACATATTGTCAGCTGAAAATAAATATCGCTGAATTAATAATTTATAAAATAATTTTCGTAATATTTTTTTTTTGTTAACAGTTAATTTCGTTCTTTGAAATAAAATTAAAACAAAAAAAAAACCCAAATTCAACCATTAAGACGTGAGTAAAATTTTTTATATCGTCAACTTTGAACAGAAACAACAAAAAAGCACACAATTTGCATTATTTTCTATTTAATTGAAATTTACATTTTATTATTTTATTCGATATTATTGTGACAAAATTTTGGTTATTTTAATTTCTGTCATTTTGCAAAATTAAAATTAAATTTGTAATTATTGCAGTTTTTTTGTTTTTTTTTTTTGCAATAAAAACATTTTTTTTTTATTGCAAAATTTTTCAATTAAACAATTTTATTTTTTACGAAAGTGCTGAATGAATGATTTTTGGATATATTTTTTTTTTCTTTGAAATTTACGCAATAAGACAGGGTTTAATTGAGGCACAAATCGTTGTCCATCTTATACAGTTTGCGTAAGAGAAACGCAACAAAAACCTCGAATGTTATCAGTAAACAAAGTAACTTTAATTAGCTTTTGAACGCATTGCTGCTTTGTTTTAACAATAAAAATTAATAAATCATGCTAATCATATATAAAACTAAGTAAAACAGCATCTAAATAGAGAATCATAACTATTACAGTTAAAAAATATCAAACTGTTAATACATTTCTTTACATTTGTATTAACACGGAAAAATGTTTTCTAAAAGTTTTTTTTGTTGCCTATTGTACGTTTTTTTTAGTAAATTAATGCTCTTGTGCTTAGTACATAATCTAATCAACACATACTGATCATTAAGATCATAAAAATCGTCAAAATCATTTACGTATCTTAATCAACAAGTTATTGTACATTTTTATAGCGTTTTATTGGGGTATTGATTGTATTCCCTGACAGCAGAAAAAATATATTTAGTTATTCTAAATACATGGCGAAATTATATGTTTTTAATAATAACTTTTGAACAATCTGCTATCAACTAATGAAATATTACACTTGTGATCAGTCTAAGAACTCGCAGTCTATTCTGTGATTAATCTGCGATCAGTTTATGAAGAAAACGTGATTATTTTCTTCATTATTAAGTGTAACTCATTGTAATCAGTTAAATCAAGGTATGTTTATTGATCGTCGTCTTGATCTTCCTGCATATCCTAGTTTAAATACAAAATTTCTTATGCCCAAGATATGAATTACAGTAAAAATAATTCCAGAATGAAGAAATTACTAAAAATAAATACAAAATTACTTCTTAAATAACCAGTTATAAACACATAATGTGTTACACCGTACTGACCTAAATCTTAAACAATCAACAGGAGTAATTATATTCAATTAAAAAGAAAAACGATGGAAAGACGATAAATAAATAATTAATAATAATAAAAGAAAAGAAAAAACAGTTATCAATACGTCATTAATTAAATATTTAATTTTTTCTTTAATTTCTTTTTTTTGGCGTTATTCATCTCAAGAAAAAAAAAACCAGCGGATAATTTATTTTAATCAGTGTTAAACTGATCACTTAACTTATTTTATTAATTAATTAATTAGAAAATAATAATTAAAATGAAATTATTCATAATTTTAAGTCTTTATTTTTCTCATAAAAAAAAATAAAATAATTAACAATTATAACGGATTTTATTAAACTAAAAAAAAATAAGAATTGAATCAATTTATGTGCAAATCAATCAAGAAATAAACAGTTTGATGTACGTTTTGTACGTTTTTCTTCTTTTGCTTGTTGTTGTTTTCAGTAATTTAATCAATTTAACGGTTAAACGATGTCGATCGATCGTTTTATTAAATAGAAAGAAAGAAATAAAAATAATAATAACAAGCAAAGACACAAATAGAATAAAGAATTATCAAAGTTAAACGGTTTAGGTGACAAAACGGCTTAGTAATCCGTTTTGTTAATTTTATGTTTTAAAAAAAATATTTATTTTTGTTTTCTTCTATTTTAAAGCTAACGTTCAACCGTTTTGTATTTATTTATTATAATTATTCTTTTTTAATGAATTAAATTAGCTGAGTTGTTAGTATTTAACGTAGTTAGTAATATTATTTACCCGCGATTATGAAATTAATTTTATTTGTAGAACAGAAGCTTTAAGTATACTTTAAGCTTTTTTACCGTATTTATTGCACTATTTTATAGCATTATTTATTGCATTTTTATTGCAAATATTGTATTCTTATTAATGTTGCATTTTTTTTTCGTAGAATCAATTAATGTTACATAAATCTAACATTTATGGATTTATTTCCGCATTTTTTTTTTTTTGTAATAATCCTGAATTTATTGCATTAGTTAAGCCTTTCCTGTTGCAATAAAATACAATTTTTTTATCATATTAATTTATTCTTTTAATAAATTTTAAAACAAAATTCATAGTCACGTATCCCAAAAGTAAAACAGGTGAGCAATAAAACACTCAACTATTATTCTAACATATATAACATAAATTATTTTTTTGTATGATAATTACTTTGCTATTTAATTATATAATAATTATTATTGATAAAATAATAAAAAAATTAATAAATAAGCGAATAATACACCAAATAAAGAAACGTGTATAGTTGTTTAAATAAATAAATAAACAGCTGATTTCTATTTTATAGAATTCCTAAATTTAAAATAATAATCGTAAGAATAATAAAATAATAATAATAATAATAATAATATTAATAAAATAAAATATAAAAGAGTGAATAAAAAATAACAGAACAGTAACAGCAACGGCATACAGAACGGGCAACAAGCATCAAATATAGGTCAAACGCGATCATATAATATTTTTTCATTTTATTATTTTCTGTTTTAAATAAATAAATAAAATAAAATAACTAAAATCCCGCATATTATTTAGTCGCTGTTATTAATATTATATGTTGTTGGATATTATTTTTTTAATTTATTTAATAAAATGCTAATATGTGATGTTGCTTGTGTGTATCGTTTTTTTTTTTTTACTAGAGCTGAGACTGTTTTTATCAATGGATTTTGTTGTCTTTTATTTTTTTTTGCATTTTTAAAATTCTGATTGATATTTAATGGTGTGTAATGCAGTTTTTACTATAGATTTTGTTGCTTAATCTTTAATACATGATATATCACTAACAAACCCAATAAAAACACCCTGTGCATTTTATAATTCATAAAACAAATTGAAAGAAAATCATTTTCAATGAAATTTTTAAAAGAATAAATGCTTAAAACTGTGAATTACTGATTCAATAACTTGTTAAGGCAAAACACAAACGTTAAGTCTAAATTTAAACTAATTATTTAAAATATATTTACAAATTTAAAATTTAGACACCGAAACGCATTATTTCACAGTAGCAGTAGCTTTTATCTAACACACAACGCAACATAAAAGTCATAAAAAGCATAATTTACATTAGATAAAATTTTTATTCTTTAAATTTTATTATAAATAAAGTGTTTTCTTTTAAAAATAATAATAAAAAGCCCTCAAAAATCACACAACAATTTTATGCAATAATAATCAATAATAATTGATAAAAAGTTGTCTTAAGTAAAGACAAAGATCATTCGACCTCAAAGAACCTTTAAAGTATTTTTAAATTATTTTTTTTTTTATTAAAGTTAAAAAATGCCGAAAAAGCTTTTTAATTTAATGACATTTTATTATTATTATTATTATTATTATTATTATATATTTAATAAAATCAAAGACAAAGTAAATAAAATATAATAATTATCTACCTGCTAATTAATATCCAATTAACTTATATTTGTGTATACGCATAGTGCGTGAATATTTAATGGTTTGCGAGCAACGGGTAAAGCGTAATTTTTTTTAATGAACAACAACAGTAGTAGCAATACGACAGTTACCAGCAAACATGCGGTAATAACGAAAAAAAAAAAAGAATTAAAATTAAAAAACAAAAACAGTTACCTAACTGTACTCCAGTGGCTTTATTTTTGTTATATTAACACGTCACGTGTATTTGTACAAAAGCATATATATATTAATGGAGAGAAGTAAAACGAGAATAAATTAATTGTAAGAAACAACACAGAGTGAAAGAAAACAAACCTCAAAATACCTATGAGTATATTCTACATATGATTAACATGCGCTGATATGTTCACTATGTTTAACGTGTATATTAGTGTGTGTATTGTACAATACAATACTACACGTTTATTATGTCAAATGAACAAGAAATTAAACGAAAAAAAAACCAAACTGTAAATGAAATTCTTTTATTAAACAAAATAAGAAAAAAAAAAACCGAAAGATTAACGTAAGAAATGCAAAAAAAAAAAACGCTTTATCATTAATGTAAAAAAGTTAAATGAAAAATTAATTTGCATTAATCTGTTGTACTATACAAAAAAAAAAAATTAATCACAATACAAAGTCGTGAACAATAAAAATCAACGAAAGAAGAAAAACAGAAATCACAGCAAAAGGTAAAAAAAAAAAAAACATCAAACCGCCAACAATCGAATATTTATAATAATTTTTGTTTTTTTCACTTCAATGTTGTTTGCTGCTATTACGTTGCGTACGCAAATTTTTTATACTTCGTGTACTTTCTCTTTTTTTTTTTTGTTCAATATGTTGTTGCTATTTATTAATTTAAAAGAAAAAAAGAAAAATAACACAAATGCAAAAACTAAGCTGAAAAAATTATAACTTTTGCCGTCTAAACACAGGTAATTTTATATTATTTCTTGCTGTGAATACACTTTGATGACGTTCTTTAATGCTTCGTTTAAGCCTTTTGTTTAGGAACAATTTTTTTTTCTTTTGATTTATTATTAAAAGCAAAAAAAAAAACAAAAAATTATTGAAGAGCTTTTTAAGGTAAGTAAATTACTTAATTCAATGCGCTGTTGTCAGTTGCTGTTGACCAAAAATGGCAAACTGTTGTTTGTTCGTTAATTTTTTCATTATTTAAATGAATGTACAAAAAAAAAATCACTTTTTTTTTTTTGTTTTCTATAAGATCAATTAAGTCGAGTTAATTTTTGTTATTTAATTAACTAATAAAGAAAACGGAAAGCTTTTTGTACACTTAAACTGTTTTAGTCAAGAAGTCATTTTGTTATTATAGAAAAAATCTCTTAAAATGTGAGAACAAAAGATTAAAAACAAAACAAAATTATTACATCACATTGGATTGCAATAAAAAGTCATCTACTCATGCGCATAAACAAAACAAAAAATAAAAAATTCTTTAATAGAGAAATCGTGCGGTTTTTGAATTTATTTTTGTTTAATCGAAAAATCAGCCAGAAATAAGAATTCTTTCTTAAAGGAATTTTCAGTTTCAAAAGTAACAAAAACTAAATAAGAAATAATATGTAGAACTGAAATTAAAAAACCAAAGCACATAAAAACACTAAGGCATAAATAACGTAAAATTACCAACAACAAATTCTCACACTTTACCGTTTTATACTTAAAATACATTATTTTTTCACGATTTACTGTAAATTTATTATTCTTTTGTTTAATTTATTTTATTTATTTTTGTTTTATGTTTTCATTTAATTTTAGAATAAAATAATTTCTCTGATAACAGAATACAGGTATTTTTCTGTGTGTATTTTTGTATTTCGTATAAGAAACCGTAATGTATTGACAAAATAAAAAAAGTTTTTATATAAATAAAACTGCGCGCGCAACTTAAATGCATAATTTTTTTCTTTTATTACAGCAGACATGAAATTTAAGTAGCCAAAAAATAAAAAAAATTAAGTCATCTGATTTCTCATTTAAATTAATTTAATTTTTGTAATTTTTTATTTTTTTTTATTCCAAGCATACACAACCGTCTAACCGTTTTTATCGTTAGAAATGTGAGTTATTATTGTTTTTTTTTTTGTTTTGTTTTGTAAGGCCTAACGGATCACATAACCTCACATTACATATTTTATTTTTGTTTTTATTACTAAGCTTTTATTGCTATTATTTTTATATTATTATTTCTGTTTTTTTTTTTGTTGTGAATTTTATTTCTGTAATAGAAAATCAAAAGCTAATTGAAAAATTACAGTAAAAACACCAAAAAATTTATTATTAAAAAAAAATTACTCATTCATTCATACGTTTAAATATTAAAATTATTATTAAAGCTCGCTGTATGAATGTGAAATAATGGCTTTTGAATTTTTTGTTTAATGTGATTTACTCATTTTCATCAATTTACTTAGTTAGTAATTTATTTAATTTGATAATTAAGATAATAATCGTGATTTTAATGGAATTTATAAGACTTAGGTAAGTTTTTTTTTGTTGATTATTATTTAAGTTTTCATTCATTTAATCATTTAAGCTTTAAGGTTTCGGATGTAATTTTCGGAAGAAAATACATTTCTAAAATAATTATTATTAAGCATTAGAATAAAAGAAGATTTTACAGATTCTATGCTGATATTTATGTATTCTCGGAACTTTTGTGGGTTTCTTTACACAAAAATGTCTGTATTATTTATATTTTCAAAAAAATAAGAAATGTTTTAGAGAATTAATACCTTGAGTGCGTACACAAAGAAACAAAAGCGACACAATAAGATGGAAATGTTGCGTGAAAATATTAAATATCCACTGAGAAATAAACATTACGAAAAATACGACAGATTTCTTGTATAAAAATCTAAAAACTTTAAATTAAGTAAATAAAAACAGTTTTAAACCCCAGCTGGAAAGATAAAAACAAATAATGTGCACGCATTATAACTAACGCAGGTAATAATTAATAACAAAATTGTGTATTATGACTGCATATTGCGGCGCTTAACTACCTGCTGTGTTGTTATTATTTTTCGTTTTATTTTGGTTTTGATCGCAACAAAACAAAAATTAACTTCACTTAAAATGTGATTATTTATGAATAATAAATTTATTGTGGAAAATAATTTAAATAAATAACAACAACAGAATACTCTCTGATTGCAGGTGATTATAATTGCCAACCTTTTAAAACAGTTTTATTATGCGTTTAATTCAATTTTGATTGTGCTGTATTTAAGAACAATTATTTTATGGAATTTTTAACCGAACCGAATGGTCCTTAAATTTTGTATTTAACTGTTTATTCACGTAAGATCACCTATAATAACCAACAATACACTATAAACTACTGAAATTCATATAGAAATCTGTTGCAAAGACTTAATATTAGATAATTAATTAATATGATTTAAAATTTTTCACCGGTTAATTCCCGTTTCTATTATAATATGCAAACAAAAATTAAAAATTTTATTTAACCTGTCATTGCTGTGCTATTCACATTATTATTGTTGCTTCTTTGCAAATACCACTGCTGTTTATATTATTAATTTTCCGTTTCTTTCACAAAACATTTAATTATATTTAATGACATTACATTTTTGTTCATAATTTATATTATTATTTAAACAAAAAAAAAAAAACTACTTTAAGTAGTATGTTTGTAGCAAAAATAAAAATTAATATTTGCTAAGTGGAAACTAATTGAATAGAAATTAGTCAAAAATAAAAAAAAAATAATAATAATAATAAAAAGGAATTTATTAACCTTAATTAGCAATTATAAAATTCTTTCTTTTGAAATAATTAAATTAATAATTGGAATTTAATTAAGTTTAGAATAATTTTAGAATTAATATTATAAAAAAAAACAGACAAAAGAAAAAAAAACAAAGAAGAATAATCGCACAGCAAGTGACAACAGAAATACCGAAATGAAACGTAAAGAAACAGAAAATACGCAGACAAAAGTAGGAAATTGTGGCTTTTTTTTATTGTGTTATCAAAAATTTAAAGCGATTATCGGTGTGATTGTTATCAATTAAAAACCGGATAAGGTGACTACAAATAATATTTAAAATATTTATTAGAAAGAAAATAAAAATCATTGCGAAAACCGCAAAAAAAAAAATTATTAATTATTTTATGTAACCGCAATAGTTAGATGGCGATAATAATCACGATAATTGTAAAATAAATAAGACAAAATTTAAAAATTAAATTAAATAAAGAAAAAAATAATAATTATTAATTAGAAAAGGTAGCAGCAACAGTAATAATAGCAGAGGTAGAGTCTTAAAGACATATTTCAAAAAAAAAAAAAAAAACTTTTACTTTACTTTTATTTTATGATTGGCGGTTTGAGCTTTGATTTAATTTTAATAAAAATAAAAAAACACAATTATTTTTGGTAATATTACAAAACATTATTACTGTTCAGCCGAAATGTGTGTGCTTTTTTTTGCAAGTACTTATTGTGTAAGCTTTTCTGAATAGTTGGTAGTAACTACAAACACTGTTTATTGCGGAATTTTTTTTGTTGGCTGCTATTGAATGATTTAAAAGATGTTTTAATTTGATAAGACACAATAATCAGGTCATACTTGCATACTTGATTATTGCGTAATAAAACTGAGGAATTATTGTGGTTTCCGGATTATTGAAAATTACAGGAAACTCTTGAAAATTTATTATTGTAATTTATTAACAAAATATTAGAATAATTAGACTAATAAAGGCTGCCTTGAAGTCTTCCTAAATTATATAAATTTTCCGAATTTTTGATTATACAAGTTTTTGAATCTGTTCCTTAGTTAAACTTCCTAGTTAAATTTTAGAATCTTACTAAACAGCTCTACAAACATTGAAATTAATTAAAAAAGTCGTGAAAATTATAACATAAATGCTTTAAAATTAAAGAAACATTTATTTTCAGAAAAATGGCTATGTAAATTCCTTCAAAAAAATCTATTAAATAACTAATCATCAATAATGAAAGTATTTGTTTTAAAAAGAAAACTATATTATCTAATAAATAATAAATTTTCCAAAAAAACACTTTTCATAAATTAAATAACAATAATTTTATTTTAAATTAATTTTTCAAAAGACATTCCTAAACAGTTTTATAAAACATAAAAATAAAAAATAATAAAAACTACGAAAAAAAAAAAACCAAAAACACACATAATACCCATTACAAGTAGAATAATAATTAATTAATAAATGTTTTTTCTTTTTTTTTTATTATTTTTTCTAAGCGCGAAATAAAACTTAAGTAATAATGAATGTAAGGAGAGAGAAACATCAATCATTTTATTAATCATTTTTTTTTTTTTTTGTTTCTCTATTAATTTCTATGACATTTATACAACTTTTTATTTATTTAACGCTTTGGACTGTAGTTGAACACTTTAAAAAATATAAACATCGTATACTGTATATAAAATCCCTCCTATATCTAGTCAATTGAATTATCTCCTTAATTTATCTTCGCTGTTTTTTTTTTTATTATTTTACTTTTTTAAATAAAAACAACAAGAAAATTCGGTTAAGCAAAGTTTCTTTTTAATTTATTTTTTTTTAATTCAACAAAACGTTGATTGAAAGAAATTAGTATTAGCCACATGATATATTATTGGCCTGTCGAAAATAATAATAATAATAAATGGCAACAAATAAAAGATTTGAAACCAGAAAGAATAAAATAAAATTAAAAAACTGTCAGCATTTGACAGCTTTGTAGTGGATTTCTCGTAAACAAAACGAAAAATGAAAAAAATACTTTTTCCATCGATTTGTTTCTTTAAGAATTTTTAAATTTAAATAAATTTAAAATTATATAAAAAAAAATCGCGTACTATATAACAAGCAAAGGTCATTGCCCCAAAAATACACAACAAAGATCTTCTCGTATTTTTTCTTTCAATTCTTTCTTATTAATTATTCTTTACTGGGTTTTTTTTTTCTCTTTATTTCATTTCTTTTCATTTTAAGTCAGTTGCCGTTTCAAACAAAGATACACATGTTCCCGCTATTCAATCATTTATTTATTACAGAAAAAATTATTTATTTTGTTTTGTTTTGTTTTTTTCTGGAAATAATTATTCACATTTGTTTAAAGTTTCGACAGATGTCATATGCTTTTATCAGAAAGTAAAAAAAACAAACAAAATTTTGACGGATTAGATGAGCTTTTTTCCTGTTTTTTTGGTTTAAATTTTTGATTTTGATCGAAGTGTCTTTTAAGCTGAATTTTATTTAATTACCAAAAAAAAAAATGTTGCTTAGAACCAATCAAATCAATTCGAACGGTATTTAAAGTTTTAAAGCCATATGTACATGCGCATAATGCATTTTTTAACTAAAAATATTACATGAATAAAAATAACAAATTTTCTTTATTTTTTTGTTTGGTTTACCTTTAATTGAACCACTTGATGGTGTTTGGACGGTAGTTGCTTGTACATTACTTTGTATTGGTGCATGTTGCTCCAATTTAGTGGTAACTGTACTCCACATATCAAACATTCTCGATGTATACATAATTAAATTAACACAAATAATAATAGTAATAATAATAAAATAATTATAATAAACGATTTATTTTTCGATTTTTATTTTTTACACACAATTATTTATAACTAATGGAAAAATGATTATCCTTTCCCAAAACAAAAAATAAAAAAACACTACAAAGTCGCTTTTTCACAGTTTTTTTTTTTGCTCACTTTGCCATAAACAAATTTAATTGAAATTAAATAAATAAATTGTCATAAACAATAACAATTAATAAAAAAATAATAATAATAAAACCACATCCACCTTACAACGAACGCTTATTAACTATAATAGACAAAAAATTAACAAAAACCAAAAAAAAAAAATTTTATTAGATTTTCCGTCGTATACGATTTTATTTTTTAACAAAACGTTTTTTATTTGTTTTTTTTTCTCTTTTCTCTGTTAAATTTTATTTAAACACCTGTGTGGCGTCAAAAAGAAATCTTTATTCATGTACTTTTATGCAAATTAATATTGTTTATCCACAGTTTTTGTGTTTTTGTTAAGCTCAGTATT
The DNA here is from genome assembly GCA_963942525.1 of Ptychoptera contaminata. Taxonomy (NCBI): domain Eukaryota; kingdom Metazoa; phylum Arthropoda; class Insecta; order Diptera; family Ptychopteridae; genus Ptychoptera; species Ptychoptera contaminata. The sequence goes on from OZ012638.1 coordinate 27,442,628, forward strand.
CAGTTTAGCTTAATTTTTAGCTCTGATTGTTGCTCAATTTCATTTGTTTTTATTTTTTGTTCGTTTTTTTTTGTATTCGACAACCGTTCTTTATTTTTTTGTTATTATTGTTTGAATTTCGTAATCTTATCACAGGTAAATTTAAGGTACTTGTTGTTTTATTTATTTATTTATTTATATTCTTTGTTATATAAAAAGCATTCTTTGTGGTTTTTATGTTTCTTTTTCAGTGTGTTTAAATTATAATTCATTTACTAAATTGTATGTATTCGCATTGTAAATGTAATTAACAATAAAGTAAGAAATTAAATTTCCAAATGGAAAATTAATTTTATTTCGTCCTTTTTAAACACAAACAGAAATAAAAAACAAATTATTTAACACTTCACTTTGTTTAATAAAATAAATACGCCAAAAGAAAAATCGTAAAGGGAGTGATTCTTTCGTCGTTTTATTTCTTTCAATAAATTTTTTATTTACTTAATTAAAAGCACACATTGTTGCTGTTGTTCTTGTTGTTATTTGAAATAGAAAAAAGCTTCTAAACTTTAAACTAATTTAAGACACTTGCTGTTTTGATTATTATTATTTTTTTTTTTAAGTTTTTTAAATTTTTCTTTTCACTTTTTTGCAGGAAATAAAATTAATTATTTTCCCTTTTTCTTATTGTTTTGCTTTTTTTTGTTGTTGCAAAAATTAATTATTTATTTTTCTTATTAATTTTGTTTTGTTTTTTAGCCGGGATTATGTATTGTCCATATTTTTTGATACATTTTTAATAAATTTAATTTTTATAAATTTATTTTCCCTTTAATTTTGTATAAAAAAATTAATTAATTTTATTATTGTTTTTTCTTAATGCTAAAGAGAATAAAAAATAAATTTAATTAATTAAAAATAATTTTCTTAATTCTTTTAATTAACAAAAAAAAAAAATAAACGCGAGTTACATTGTGCTTTTTATTAGATAGAATTTGTTTACAATATTTGTTTGTGTGTTGCGATGATCGATTTTCTTATAAATATTTATTTTTCTTATTTTATTTTTTCACTAATTAACAGTAATAATTAAAAAAAAAAAATACCAAAAATTAACAACGAAAAAACTGAGGAAATAAATTTACTTTTTTCACTTATTGATTGTATATAAAATAATATTTTCTTCCTGTTTTTCCACCTATTATTCCTTGTGTTTTATGGAGAAAAGATAAATAAAATGGAATTTATTCGATACGTTCAAAAGCTCCCCTTTAAGTAATAATTTTCTTTATTTTTTTTTTTGCTCTCTCGTCCTTTAATAGCTTTAAGTAAAAACACAAAGTATACCAAAAGTACAACTAAAGTATATTACAAATATACATATACTTAATATATATATATATAAACATAAATTTTTTAAGAGGGTTGTTTTAGTTACAGGCACGGGGTGACGCGACGTTTAGGCGGCAAATATTATTGTATTTTTTTTTTATTTTTTACGAAAAAAAGTATTGATTGCATTTTCTTGTTCTAAACTATAATGCCGACGTTACCACTACCACTACGTTTATTGTGTAATTTTATTTAAATGAAAAAAGAAAAAACCATTGAATGAAGTGGGTGAATATTTATATTGGGGAGTTTATTTTTCACTAAGTTATTAAAGTCGCCACATATATTCATAAAGCGATTTTTTTTTAGTGCACTGTGTTACTGTGCAATTTGGTTAAACATATTAAGTAGCGCAGTAGGATTCAAACTATTACAACGGGGTAGCAGCAAAAAAAAAAAATAACCGGAAATAAAAATAAAGCCCTTACAATATATGTAACAAACTAAAAAAAAAAAAAAAATGTATTAAATATCATATAAGGGTGACAACGACATTACATTTGGGTTGATTTTAACAATTTAATTCAGTAAAAAAAGCTGTCCTTGTATGTTTACTCATTCATTCATTCAAGTTCATTTTGATTCGTTGCTGATAGAAAGCTTTTTTAAGCATAAAAGGATGACAATTGCCACCAAAGTATATCATCTTTAATATTAAAAGATAAAAATAGACGAAAAATTTCTTTGTTGTAATAAAAAATTCCTATAGCGCGATATTCCTGTATGAAAAAAAAAAACTATTTATAAAATTCCTTAATGGAAAGCACACACTAGAATCTACGGCGAGAAATATAACGAGGAAGTGTTAACAATACGGAAATAATGTAAATTATATTTCTATGTTTGTGTAAATTGTCATATTTATTTTAATATATGTATAACTGGGATAAAAATGAAGTAATATAACGCGAGAGGGTGGTGATGGTGGGTTAATATATAAACTAATAACCACCCACTAGTTTTCTATTATTTTTTTTTCTTTCTGCATTTGTAATGAATTCTTTACCATTGAATTAACAAAAGAAAAATCAGGAGACTAGGATGAGTTTTTTTTTAACAGAATTGGATTCTTTAGCATGATTTTCATCTCTTAATGTGTTGTAATAGTTTTTTTTTTTGTGGATTTTTGTTGCAAAATTAAAAGAACAGAAAAACTGTTGGGTGGCGAATCTCGTATTCGTACTTCAACATACAATAAAAAGATTTTCAATGATAATTTCTGCTTATTTTATATATTTTTCTAGGCTTGCAAGTTGCAAACAATAAGAAAAACACAGTAGCAGTAGTGGTAGTAAGATCGTCGTCAACAACAAGCAAACGAATAAGAAAAGATTGAATAACAAAAAGAAAAGAAAAAAAACCAATGGTATTAACGATGGGTGTTTTGGAATAATCCCATTTTTTTTTAAACCCATTTTTATTGCCTTTAGTCAGTTTTAAACATACAAATATTTATTTTTTTTTTTTGCTTGTTCCATAGAAAATTATAAAGCAAAAAATCACTCTGTTTTTTTTTTTATGTGTGGATAACAACAATCAACGATTTTATTATATATTCAAGATTTTTGATTTAAATTCTCGTTGATTATTACATTATATTTTATCACGCCAACGCATTTCTTGCTTGTATATTTTTTCTTATTTCCTTTTTTTTTTAATATTCATTTTTCGTTTATTATGCTTGTTTTATGCAAAACTCTACACATAAATAATAATAATAATATTAAAGAAAAAATAAAATATATTTTTAATTAGAAAGTTAGTTTGCTTTTTTTTTTACGTTTTTATTAATTTTAATGAAAAATATACCTTAAAAAATCTGTTTTTTATTGAATGAATGAATGACAAGAAAAATACAATAAATAAATTCGCTGTCATTTGATTGTAAACAGGTGTGTTTTGGTGACAGTGTTACTACAGACGTAAAGCTCTTTTAATATACGTTTATCATTAGTAAGATATATTTATAGAATCGATTGGATATAAAATTATAATAAAAATTATATGAATGAACTACAGAATAATGAACTGAGAAGAATGAGCTTACTTGCATTCTTATACTTGCTTTTCTAAATCGAATACTATCATTAGTTAAGCTAGATCGTAGCCATTCTATTTAAATAAAAAAAGCTTGATTTTAGTCTCTTATGCTTGGAATTTCGTTCCTCATATCTCTTGCTGTGAGGTTCGCTTACACACTAGACCCTGTGCTTGTTGTTTAACGTCGTTTTTGCATTGTCTTTGCAGTTTAAAGCCTTTTGAGCATTTCAAATGTCGGTTTTATTAAACTATTCCTAACACTATCAATAATTTTTGAATAATTCTGATATTTTACGCGTTGAATTTTTAAAAAGAAAACTATCTTAAACAACTGTAAAAACTCCTTTAAAAATATAAACGAACTTACGATATGCATTTTAAATTTTAATTTAAAGAAAAATCCATAAAGAAACAAAAATAAAAATGCAGCAAAAACACATTACGCTACTTGTCATAACAGAAAAAATAAACGCATTTGTTGCCTGCAACATAGTGTTTTCAAGATGCATCAAACTGCATTAATTATGTTGAGTTTTTTTTTATATAAATTAATTACTTATGTTTTAATTGAAGTGCCATGCGCGTTATAAGGAAGAAGAAGGAAACAAAACAAAAGCTATAATGACGATAAAATTGATGATAATGATAATGACGTTTTTTTTTTCTTCTTTCTCTCATTCATTTTATTATTATTATTTTTTTTTTTTTTGTAGATATAAATATGTTGGTATGTCGTGCACGCGCACAATCCGTTATTACGGTTTTTGTTTTCTTTAACTATTTTTTTTTTTTTACGTAAGGAAGAATCAAGTGCTTCGATTATTATTATCGTTGTTGTTGTTATTATTGTTCTTTGTAGAAAACGAAGCAGGCATAAAAAATGCATAAATAAATGCACAATGCATGTATATATGTTGTTATATAAAAAAACTCTATATAGTCGCGATGTTACTGCTTCGTTTATTATCGGATGTGTGCGCTTGCTTTGGTTGTTTTTATTTTGTAATTTTATTTTTGTGATGGCATGCTATAAACTGTACGTAATGAATATATTGGTTAGCGGGTATATGGGACAATGTTTTGTTTTTTCATCTTTTTCATTTTATTACTACGTCACAACATATAACACATTTAACGCAACGCAAAAATATATTCATTTTTTGTTTTTTTTTTTATCAGCCTATTTTCTATTTTATTAATTAATTTTTGTTTTTTTTTTGCTTTTATTATTTCCTTTTCCTTTAATGTAATTTTTGGTTGGCATTTTGCATGTTAAAAAGTCATTTGAAACGCTAAAAGAAACACAATGAGAATTTATATATCCGCGCATAGGTGAATAATTTTTCACTGTGTGCTTTGGACTTTTTTGTTTGTAAAAACTCAGCTGGCGGTTATTTTGTTGATTTTTTGATTCTATAGAACGAGCTGAGGATTTTTTAAATTATTATTATTTTGATTGCTATGTAACATTGGGAACAATGCACTCGATTGCACTTGTGTTGTTATTTTATTTGACAAAAAAAAACATTCTTTTACAATATGACGTCACACTGATGACGTTCAAATTTTATTTACATTATAAAAGTTACAGTGATTTCCTGTGTTTTATTATTTTTAATGCTATTTAACTGATTTTAAGCATATTAACGGTTTAATAACATTTTTTAAATTGGAAAAATACGATAAAGCAAAACAGCACAAGTGAAAAAGCTGTGAAAAACCGCGAAAAATTATTTTTATTTATAAAAAATTATTATTATTATTAAGTGCAATAACCCTCGCGAATTAAATAAATACAATTTTTTTTTTAGCCAGTCGAAACACTTTTTCTTGTTTTAAATTAATTCTTTAATTAAATTATGTGATTTGATATGTATGTGTGTGTGTATGAGTAGGTAATGTATCCGCGCCACAATGTCGTTAGTCTCACAAGTGCAAAAACATTAACGGGGAGAAAAAATAAAAAGTATTTATTTATTTATTTTTTGCTCTCTGTTAACACGAAAATAAGTATATAAAACGGCAAGTAGCCAAAGTGAATTAAATTCATACAAAAAAAAAAAAAACAACTATGAAATGAAAGTGAGATTTTTCAGATGACATCAATTAAAATGAAATTTAATTTTTTGATATATGTAGGTGTGGGCGTTTTTGTATGAAATATTTTATCTTGTTCCTTTATAGAAATTAAATTATTATTATTATTTAAATAAATAAATTATTTTACTACTTAGTTTTTTTTTTGTTTTAATAATAATTCACCTAATTTTTGCTCAATTAAAAACGTTTAATTATTTTTTATTTAAACAAAAACAATTACGTATTATTACGTGATTATAGATACATAAATAACAACAACAACAACAAAAAACATCGATTTTTAATGATACAAATTAATTAATTAACAATTTAGAAAATTTATTTCATTGGATTTTTTTTATGTGTTATTTACCGTAGAAATCCACCTAACTGGACACACTGTTTTTTTTTTCTTGTATTCTTCAACATAAACAACCGTTCACTATGCTTAGATCCAACGCGTTAACAGTATTAAATATATTTATTCTTTTTTTTTTTTTAATGTTTTTAACACACTTTTTTGTGGTTAATTAATTTAACAAAAAAAATAATAATCTTTATTCAATAAATAATTAAAAAACAATAAAATTAAAAAAAAAAAATAAATAAAATGCGTAATTAGCGAAATTAACCTGATTTTGGTATTTTTTTTTTCGTTGAAAAAAATAATTAAAATTGTCTTATCCGTTGTAAATTGTTAACGTTAAGTAATTTTTTGGTTAATAATTAATGTAGCATAAATATAGCAGGTAAGTGACTTAAATATTTTTTTTTAATATAACGGAAACTAGTTAATAATCCTGATCTAAGGAAATTGCTTAAATATTTATTTTTTTAATAATTTTTTTATTTATTTAATTAACTTTACTTAAAGTTAAGTAGTATTTTTTTTTAAATATTATTGCTTAATTTGATTCTGAACATTTAAAAAATTATTAAAAGTCGCTTAATAATGAAACAAATGAAGAAAAAGTGACTTGAGGCATTTACACAAATGATTTTTTTATTCACTTAAAATACGTTTATGTTCTCCTAATGTTTATAAATTAACTTAAAGGTAAATTAAATGACTTAAGCTATACAAGTGAATTAAAAAAAGATTTTACGTACGTAAATTGTAAATAAAAAATGTAAATAAAGTTAATTTTTCAGTCACTTAACTCTATAAAAACATTAATAATAATTTTTTGACTTAAAATATATTTACTAGCTTAAAAATGCATTAAAGAAAATAATAAAATTACTTAAAATTGAATGAATGAAAATATTAAGTGACTTTACTTAATGCAAAGAATATTTTCTATTTTCTTAAAATAAGCTTAAGTTCTTAAATTTTCTTAAAATGAATGACTTACACTATACACAAAGTATATTTTTATTGATTGAAAAGGTAAATTATGTGACTTAAACTATAGAAATTATTAATAATAATAGTATAATTTAGTTAATTAATGTTTTCAAACGCTAAATTATTACAGTAACTTAACTTTACTTGAAATTTAACGTAGATTTAAGTGACTTAACTTTGAAAAATATAATTTCTTTATTTTTAAAAGTTACTTAACGATTTAATTATTCTACTAAACATTTGTTTCAAAATTATTTAAGTAAAATTACTTAAATGTAAAAATGGAGAGAAATAAAATCATTTAATTAATTACCTTCAAAGTCATTACCGTGCATTACGTAACATTATGTTACTTAACATTAAGAATATTTTATTTTAATGTTGATTTACTTTAAAAAAAAATATTTTACTTTAATACATAATTAGTTATTACATAGCATAAAGCGGTACGTAAGGTTGGGTTTTTTCTTTAAATAAAATAAAATTATTTAAATGGAAAAAAAATAAATTTTTAGAATTTTTTATTTCTTAAGCATTTAATAACAGTTGAAGAAACAGCAGCAATATACAGCAGCTTCTGTTGCCAGTAACAGTATCACGGGAGGAGAATAAAGATTATTTCATTTTTATATATAAATATTTTCAACAAAAAATTATATTTCATTTAAGTTGATTGATTTTTTTTCTTCTTTATATTCTTATTCTTTTACTTATTCTTATTCTTAGCGTCTCTATCAATAAGAAAGAAAAATTAATAGTAATAATAATAATAATTATGTTTGTCGGTAAATAATAATAATAATAAGTAAAAAAAAAACGATGAGGCAACAACATAAGAATCATTTATTTTTCTTCATTTTCAACATTGCTATATTCTCGTCTTAACGCTTAATACTGTGCTGTACTGTTACTTAACTGCGCTTATTTTATATTGTTTTTTTTTAACGTTTATTTCTCTTCTATCTTAGGCATTCATAGTTGTAATAAAATGAATGAATAAGAAAAATAAAAATTCATCATCAATATCAATAATGTAATTTAATCATAAAAATTAATCAATAACTGATTAGAAAATCAGAAGAAAAAACTTCATAAATCATTAGAAATGCTTTTTATTTCATGAGTTTGTCACCATTTACACAAATATAATAAAACTGAGTGAAACATGTAGCAAACGCAGATTTTTATTTCCACAAAAACATAAAATAATAAAAAATTTCCCTTTACTGTTATTGTCGTTGGTGTTTTTTTTTTATATTTTTCTTATAATTTTAACGAAATATTTAAATTAATTTATTTATTATTTTAAATAAATAAATAATCGACGAAATATACAACAAGACACAACATATTTATTGCAACATTAATAATGTTGATGAATACATGATTCTTTAGTTTTAATAAAAATAAAATAACAACAGCAATGATGTAATCCGCGTTTATTTTATTTTTTTTGTTTTTTCTCCACACAAACACACAAACTGTAAACTTTTTTTTTTTTTTTCATAAATTTTTTCAATAAATATTCAAAGCAACAATGTTTAAATTTTTTTAATTAATTAATTAATAAAATTTATTAATTAACTGTTAGCTGATGGAAAAAAAAAATAAATTAAAATGCAAATTATGCATTTATTGATTTTGTTAAAATTAAAAAAAAAATGCACAATGAAATTAATTTAATTAATTAAAGAAAAAATAATTCTTTTTAATTAATTAACTAAACAAAAAATAAATTAAATAAATCACAATTAATCCAATAAATCACATACTTTTCGGTTTTTTATTTTTTAAACTTTAATATGGGAAAAACTAATTTTATTTCACACAAAAATAAATCCTTTAATTTGGGGGTTGATTGGTTGGTAGGTAGTTGATTTAAGTCCAGTTTATGCACTTTGTATTCGTTTTTAACAAACAAACCCGTCGCGAATTATCTAATTAATTAATTGAACATGTTTAGTTTAGTTTTCGTGGCGTACACACATACAGTGATTAGATAATTTTTTTTTTTTTTTTGGTTTTAAAAGATGACAAAAACCTAAAACGAAATTTCGAAAAAAAAAACCAAAAAAAAAAAAAAAAAAACTAAACAACCAAAAAACCGAAAATTCGTTTCGAACGAAAAATTTGAACAGAACAAAAATAATAAAAATAAATAAATAAAACCGATGTAAACAACACGAAGCTCGGTTAAAGACTGGCTGGTGGCATATACAATGACGTTGGAAGGCGGTGAAGAAACAATTTTCCACTACTTTGCGCCCGATTTTATTTTTTATTTTTCAAATAAATATAAATTTTACTTTGCTCGTTGCTGATGTGAATTATTTAATGCCGTTGCTTTTTTACTATTCGACCAAAACCAACAATATATTTAATAAACGCAGCGTTTTACATGGTATGCTGTTGTAAAAATTATTTTTTGTTTCTTTTTTATTACAAAATATTATTAACAACACAGTTACATCGTTTATCATTAATAATATTAGTTAAAAATAATAATAATAATAATTAACGCAATGCATTTTAACGCAGCGTTTAGTATACTTAAACCGGCAAATAAACGCATAATCGTGTAATTAATGAAAAAAATTACTGTTTATTTCTTTTATTATTATAATAATTCCGCTGATTATAATTATGCGTCTAATAATATAAAAAAAAAACTGTTAACACTGTGCTTTTTAATTAATTAATAAAGAAAGGAGTGAAATAAAAAAAAAACAGTAACAACTTGTCGCAATCAAAAATTTTCTTGTTGCATAATTATTGATTTTTTATTATTCGGATTGTTAAGAAAAATTATTATTTATTTTTAACTTTAAAGTAATTAAAAAATTAATTAATTAATTTAAAAAGAAAAAAATCCTTTCTAACATTATAAATAAATATTAATTATATAACACTAATTACAGGTAATTTTCTCTCTTTAAATTAGCAAAATGAAAAAAATAAATCCCTTTCGAAAAAAAAAAAAAAAAATTAAAAATTCATTAAAGACAAAATACAAAAAAAAAAAATTACATATTCACGAGCCAGTTAAACGGCAAATCAATGTTTACAGTTTATATACAGTAATAAACCAGCCAGCGAAAAAATGCGTTACTTTGTGCGTTATGTGATTGTGTGTGAGCTTTTTCTATTTAAACATAATCGTGTGTAATGTTGTTACGTTATTTTAATGCTTTTATTTTTTTTTTTGTACATATATTCTGCGATTGTATTTTTCGTATCATTAACATGCGGCAATTTAATATTATTATAAAAAAAAATATATAATTTTATTATTATTTTTTTTTTTGGTTGTTGTGTGTTAAGCGAAAACTAACAATAGTTGGGAGTTAAGTTGAATAAAAATATAAAAATTCGAGATACTTTCTAAAAAAATGTGTGTGTGTTTTTTTTTATATTATTATTATTATTATTATTATTTTATAAACGTGATTACATATTCACATTATTATTATTATTATGACTTTAATGCGAATAAAAGAAAAAAAATTAAATAAATAAAATTACACACTGTACACTGTTTGACCAGTCATAACAAGACTAGAGCTTTTATTTTCTTTAATTATTTATTTATTTATTATTATTTCTTTGTAACTTGATTGTTCATTTAATTCAATTAAAAATAAATAATAATAAAAATTATTGATTTAAATAAATAAATTAATCGTTTAAATTGCACACCTAGTAGTACTTATTACTTTTTTTTTTAAGCATTGATTGAAAGACTATTTATTGTTATTATTATTATTTTTTTTCGTTGAACCTATAAAGGATGGAAATAATTTATTTAATTTTCGCTGTATCACGATCTTTCGTAATAAATTGTTTTATTAAATTTTTCTACTTATGTATCAAAGTTTAGCAATTTGATATTAATTTGTTTTTAGTGTTTTTAATCGTTGAAACTCCGTTTTTTTAATGAAATATTAATAAAACTTTATTTAACATTCGTTTTGCAGATAATTTATGAACTAAACAATAAAAATTAAGGGAATAAAATAAAAAAATAAAACAACAAACGCTTATTTTAACGAAAGAATGGAAAAATTAAAATTACAAAAAGAATCGATTTTTATCCATAATAAAATCTATTTATTTGATTTAAATTATCGTTGAACGGAAATTTAATGATAAAAAATCAGAATCAGAAAATTTGTAGTTTTTCTTAACGAAACAACGAAGACAAAAGACAGGTAAACGATTATAAATTTTATCAAACGAATATAACTTTAACGAAATAACGAAAATTAACGAATAAAATTCACAAATTTAACCTTTTCAAATTTAACTTTTTATACGTATCAGCAGTTTATTATTATTTTCCACCTTAAACAATGTTTTTTTTTTTTTTAATTCCAAAATCTTTACAAACAAATGAATAAACAGTCTTTCTATTTCTATTTTAAGAAAATAGCATTTTTCCACACAGTACAAAAAAAATAAATAAATAAAAATAGTTTTTCTCATTTTTTATTTTATTTAACTAATCAGCAAGTTAATAATTTGACATAAATTCGACCTAAAAAATGTTTTTTTTTTTAATATAAAAACTGCATTTGTATGGTGAATAAAAAATAAAAAAATAAAAAATTTCAACAAATACACTGCATTCTACATAACATTACAGTCAAACACTGGTTAGTGTTGTACGAGAGAAAAAAATAATAATAAAAAAACGTTTGCAATGCGGTGCAGTGTGTCAAGTCAGATAATACGCATCGATGTGAATGCACTTGTTGTGTTTAGAATGAAATAATAAAAAGAAAAATAAATTACGTAATAATAATAATGCTGAGAAAGTCTTTATACAATTCAATCGAAGTATATATATATACACACAGAAACAGCAAAATATAATACAAAGAAGTAATAAAAATATATATATAAAGCAAAATTATTTCTGTATTTTAATGTTTACTTTAGAGACAAGAAAATAATAATAAAAAAAAAAAATTAAATAAAAATGTTTTCGCCTCTATAAACTCGGTGTATATGCGCGCGAGTTTTTTTTTTTTTCTTAATAATTTTTCATAAAAATATAATAATAATAACACGATGGTTGTTGTCTCGCGTTGTCTCTTTTATATATATATATTTTTAGCTGCGCTTTATTAAATGCATAATAAATAAATAAATAAAAATGCAATACAAACTGTGCTGCAGTTTTGGCTATTTTTGTCTTTCACCTAATAATAATAATATATTTTTTTAAATACACAAATATTAGCGTGCACTGTTTATACTTTACTTATTTTACTTTTTAAGCAACAGAAAAACAAAGGTAAATTTTTAAGGTAAAATTCGGAAATTTACTTAATTTTTAGTTTTTTTTTTTGTATTATTTTGTTTGAACAGAAAATTGCTTTAAATTTTATCTTAGTTTCTGATGAGTTTTTGAAGAAATTACTTAAGGAAAAAAGACATTTTTGGCTGAAGTTCGATTATGAAGTGTTCTGATTACTTATCCTTTGCAGAGAACAACCACATAAATTGGCAATCCTTTGCTGTTTAGTTTATTAACTGCTCAAGTTAGAATTAAAACGCTTTTTATTCATTTTTGCTTAGTTTTATTGATTAACCCAGTGCTAAAACCTATAGTTTTGGTATTAAAGAGGTAAATAAAAATGATTTCAATTGAATTTTATATAAATAATCTATAAAAAAAAGTAATTACGCGAAATATCTCAATATTCATAATTATAATTGATTAAAACTCTTTTCTGAGCTGCAACATTATCTGTACACAGTGAAAACATTTCAAAGTGCTTGATCAATTAACAAGCTCCTAAGGAGTGTTAGCCATTTTGTAATTTTCTTTATTTAAAACAAAAAAAAAAGTTAAAATCAACTACACAAACGCATTAAACCTGTTTTAGTAATGAAAATCCAAATCCAAAAAAATCATTCAAAAGGTGACAAAACACGAAATCACTTAAATAAAAAAAAAACAAATCAAAAATCATTTCTAAATTTTTTTAACCAGTTTCATTTGTGATAATATAAAGCCGAAATATTAATAAAAAAAAAGCACAACAACAACCTTTTCTTTCTACCTATTACACCAAGAAAATTAATAATTTCATAATTAGACAAGACATATAAAAAAAATTATTAAAACACCGTTAATTATATGAAAATTAATGAAGAAAAAAAAAACAAAAACAACTTAGAAATCTACCAACAATAACACAGCACTGTTAATGCTGTGTTTTTTTTTTTTTTGCTTCATCTTTTCTTGTTTTTCATATGATTAACATAGAAAAACTAAGTGAAAAATACAAAGACGAGGCAAAAAAAAAATAAAAAAATACAAGCTTAACATGAAAACGTAAAAATAATACAAAAACAATATAAATATTACATAATTATAAAAATAAAATAAAAAAAAATTATTAAATAAATCACGCAGCATTAAGAAGTTTTTATTTTTTTTATTTTTTTTTTGAATCAGCAAAAGGTAACTCTTTCATTGCTAGTTTTTAACAACAGAAAATAGTGGAAATAATATTATTTTTTTATGATGATGAATTTAAATATTGCAGTTTGCTGTTGTAGCTTCTTTTAATTAATTTAATAAATTAAAATTTAATTAATGTACATGATTAACCGTTTTTTTTTCTTCTGTTTTGTTATATATATATTTATTTGTTTTACTTAGTTTAAAAGAAAAAAATATACTTTATTTACTTATCTATAACGTATTATTGTTCCGTTTTTGTACTTTATTCTCATTATTGTTAATTATTATTAAAGTCATTAATTATATATAATATTTATGATAATTTAATTGATTGAATAAGCAGTTGAAATGTACTTTATAACAGCTTATTAATTAAGGTAAATATAAAGGTATTTTTTTTTTTTTACAAACTATGCATATACTGTTAAAGTAAATCTGCTAAGTAGATTAAATTTAAGTAAATTGCGTACCTAAAATGCAGAAAAAACTCTTTAAAGCTAATATCTAAGTTTAACATGGTAACTTTTTCCATTTTATTGACTCATTTTAAGTCTTATCGTTTAAATTTTGTCAATTTTAAAAAAATATAAAAATTAATCCTTATGCGCAACTTACTTAAAGTAATTTTCAAATCAGCACTGCACTTGTACATATTTAATTTAATTTTATAATATTTTTTTTTTTCAATAAAAAATAAGGAATTAGTAACTTAAATGCTTAAAGAAGTATCAAAAACGAATAAATAATTTTTTTTTCGGCTTAACCTGCGCAAAATGAAAAAAATGTTATGCGCACCAGTTATGATTAAGTAATTTCAATGAGATTAAATTTAATAATTAATATTAATAATATATCACACCCGAAAATTACTATAAATAGATAATTTCTTTAATTATTTAATTAACAGGAAACAAAAATTATTAAACAAGCGAAATACGCCAAAAAAAAAAGAGAGAAATAATTAAAAACCACTTCACGTGCTTAAAGCATTAATAATTTCATTCCAATTTTCTCATTAAATAAAAATAGCACACAGCATAGAAATTAGTACAAAGCAGAAAATTAGTTAAAAAAAAAAACAAAAATTAAACAACTAGAAGCTTACAGCAACAACAATGAAATGTTATTTTTTTTTCTTTTTAATTCATAATTCACATCATAATCATCATCAATGTTTCATCTTTTCATAAAAATAAACAATTTATTTATGTTTATTTTTCTGGCTGTTTTCAAAATAAAAAAGAATTAAATAAAACATAAAAAGATGCAATCATGGTTTTTCTTCTTCTTTTTTTTTTCTTTTTAGTTTTTAGTTTTTATGTTATTCTAGTCATAGTTTTAATGCCGTTATAATCGTGTAAACCTTAATAAGAAAATTAAACATACAACAGAGCCAACAAACAGATTATAATCGATAATAATAATAATAATAAATTATAAATGTTGTTCCGAAAATACCATATAGATATAGACAAAAATTGCGGATATATACAAATATTCTTATTAAATAAATAATTAAATGTTTATGCTGTTTTATGATTTATTTACATTGTTTATTGAAAACATTTTTATTTATGTAAAAAGTTTTTTTTTTTTTTAATTTTGCAAAAGAATTTCTCTTGTTTTCAACGAAAGAATTCTTTTTATTCGTGTATTAGGGCGTAGGGAACATGATTAACAATATTTATATAATGCGTGTTAAAACAAATATGTTTTATTTGCTTATTGGTTTTGCGCTGGCAAAGTCATTTCAACAATAACATAATTCAAATGATTACATCATTGTAAAAGATTGTTTTACTGTTATTATTAATAGGTGAGTACGGTTGCCCTACAGATACGTTGAGTATAATTCTTAATTTGTTTACTTTATAAGTATTTGTTTAAATGTTTAATCACTTAAAGTTTGAATTTGTGTTATCATTACAGGTGTTGTTTTGCACCTGAAAAAGGTTAGCTATTAATTATGACTCAGACATGGTTCACTGCGTAAAGAGATGCTTTCTATCTGTTTATATGCTATTTTCTGATATTAAATTTGGCGAAATTCATTAAATTCAGAAATTATTTATATAAGAATTCCTATGCTTAATAAAATTAACAAAAAAAACATTGCACGCTACGATCAAGAATCAATCTAAAAAAATAATGATATAGTCCCTAGTCGACACTATCTATAAATACTTCAAAGATTATACCTTTTTTCATTCAGTCTTTTTGATTAAATCCAGAAGTGAAATTTAATCCAACTACAAAAGCAGGAAGAAATATTTTTTATTTTTATTCCGTTTCATTTTTTCTATTTTCAAATACATTTATACTATGACAAAAGAATTGCAATAAATCTGTGCATGTGCACACGATGATGATGATTTAAGTGCAACAACATGTAGGCGTTTTTACCGTGAGATAAAATTTTTTAAGCAATACCAATTTTTACCTGCTGGTGATATGAAAACAAAAAAAAAAATAAATTTTCAATTGATCTTCAATTAGATTTTTTTTTAATATCAATTTATCCTTAAATACGCATGCGTATGGGAATTAAATAATTTTCAATTTTGTTGTTTATTTTTTTCTACATCTAAGTAGCTTAGAGGAAATCTGTTGTTAGTTTTTTTTTTTTTGTAATTATTTTTGAAGACTTCCGTAATTGGTTATTTTTTTTTTAATTTTAATAATATTCCTCATTTGTTACAAACTCAAAAAAAATGAAGAAAAAACGTAAAAAAAAAGAAACAAAAACAACAGTCGGCCGTCCCAATTCCCAGTGTTCCGTTATAAACGCTAAAAAATACGTCATTTTAATTATTTAAAATTCTTTGATGATTTTTTTATTTTACGTAAAATAACCAAAATGAAGAAAAGAAATAAAAATAATAAGCCAACAGCAGAAAAAGCAGCAGCAACAACAGCAATAACACCGACTAACTGTTAAATCTTTTTTATTTCTTTTATCGTCTTTCTTGAATTCGTGTTTCGTTTATATATCTTAACTTAACTTTGCGCTGTTGCTATTGTGCATTACAGTCGCGTTTTTTCTTTCTTGTTTTTACCTGTCTTTGATTAAATTTATTATTATTTTTTTTATATCAAAACGTGTTTTTTTAATGTTATTGTATTAAAATGACGTCATTGTTGCTTATGTTATGTTAAGCAATATTTTTAAGCAAGAAGAACCGTTTGAAAGATTAAGAGTGAAATTTTTTACAGGAGGACAGTAATGTAGTCATTGTGGATGAGCAGCACAGTAACAGCAATATTAAAAGAAAAATATTTAAGTGGGCCATCGAAATTATTATTTTTATTTTATTTTTTAACGGGATAAAAAGCATAAAAATAAAAAACAAAAAAATAAGCGCCACGTATCAAAACAAAATAATAACGCATAGCATACTTAATTATATTGATATGAAGTAATCGCTAATAACAAGATTTGTCGTTGCCTAATGTTATTTTTTAATCATTTAAAGGTAGTTTTTCACCTGTTTATCATGTATTATAAGTATTATGATGTTTGATTACGGTTTTTTTTTTTTGTAGATTTAACTATTAATTAAATAAACAGTTTGCTTATTATTAGATAAATTTACAATTTAGAACTGGATTTAAAAATAATTAATTAAATTTAATTTAATTTAAATACATGATTAACGAGTTATTTTAAAAATTTATGAATTTTTGCGTTCTTTTCTTTAAAATATTTCGATTTAATAAGAATTTAATTAGAAAATAAACGAATAATAATAAATCATTTAATTGTAGATAATTTAATAGGTTGTTAAGCTGTTAAATAATTAAAACTATTCTATTAAGTTGCAATTTTTACGCTTGTGCGATGTTGTATGACGTAGATAACGTGTGATTATCTTAATTTAATGATTAGCGATAGTTTTAGGTAATTACAATAGGCTAAAAAGTATACAGGTGTAATTGCAGAGATTTTTTATTTGTTTTGAAGTTACTTAGTATAAAGGAGTACTGTTACAGCTTTAAGCCGGTGTTTTAGAAATGAAAAAAAAAAACCTTTGTCACCTGATAAACTGAACAAGAGAAACAAAAACACAAAACAATATTTAAAAATTGTGTCATGGATAAATTTCCTTAAAATCATTAGATGAAAAAGAAAAAGAAGGCTCACTCCGTTAATAGTGTTTACTTTGCTTTAATTCGTTGTACATTTGATTAAATTTTACTTGTTAGTCACGATATAACTAATTATTTTAGCGCAATTAAAACAATTTTTTTATTCTGCTTGTGATGCATTATGTAGTAGTTTCATATAGAAAACTTCAAATCACAATTTAAGATCATACTTAAGACAACCATTGTTTAGATTAGAATTATTATTTTTTTTTTACTATTATTATATTCCTGTCAACGACTTTATCTATATTATACAAGGCTACGTGCATTGTAATGCATAATTTTTATTTTTATTATGAGAATTTAGTGTTTGCAACAATAGTGTTAAAAGTTTAAATAAAAATAACAAAAATTGCTTCAGGTAAAATAAAAAATAAATTTTTTTACAGGCGAAAAAATACTACTTTTTTTTATCCCGATACAAAAAAAAAAAATTAATCAATCAATAAAACAAAAAAAAAAAAAAACTTTATTTCACCTTTAACTGTGTGATTAGTTTACTGATTGAATTGTTTGATCACCACAACTGTTAAATTTTGTTACTAAAAATAAAAAAAATTTAACCGCAAAACATTTTAAAAAGCCATAAGCATATATATATATATATATATATATTTGCAGCATGATAATATTATTTAATTTTACTTTATTATTGTTACCTGTGGTTGTTTTTATTCCATTCTTTCTTTCTTTGATATCATTTTCTTATTATTTAATTTAATTTTCTTTTTTTTTTTCGTTATTCAACATACATTCTGGTAATTTAATTAAATTAAAATAAGCAAAAGAAACTCTTTACCGTAACTATACGTTATTATTATTATTACCTTTAATTTATTATGAATATAATTTTTAATATTTAAAATTGTTTTTATTATTTTTATTATTATTAATATTATTATTATTGTTTTTATTTTAATTTTCGCGTGTTTTATTGTTTTGTTATTTATTTTATCTTTTTAATTCATTTAAATAATATAAATTTAAATACGTTCCTTTGCTCTTTTACAATGTTTATTAAATAAAGAAAATATTATGCAACAATCATAATCATAATCGCGGTGTTTATTTGTTGCTGTTACTATTGTACTTGTAGTTGTTATGTGTTACCGCTGTTGTTGTTATTAAACAATAATAATTTCAAAAAGAAGAGGAAAAAATACTTTAATCAGGAGAAGAATGAAAAAAAATAGCAACAACATGAAATATGAGATTTTTCTTAATAATATAAATACCTGAAGAATGAACAAAACTCCGCGAACAACGAAAGACAAAATCACAACAGAGAATTAAAAAATAAGAAATTTTTATGTCCTATTGTTGTATTGTTTTTGCGTTTATTTTTCTTATTATTAATTTTTTTTTTATGTTTCAATCAACAGCAGCAGCAGCAGCAACAGTAATAACAATACCAAAGAACCATCGAAGGTAAAACAACAAGAGAACAAAACATATAAAATGTAGAGAAAAAAATGGGTTGCATTACATATAGCTGCAGTATTAACAGTAAAACAAGAAAAAAATTATGATTATTATTTAACAAAAAAAATCCAACACATAGTGTCGGAGGTCGGGAATTTATTCTTTCTTTAAATAAAAAAAATTAGGTGAGGAATAAAAAAAAATTGTTTACAAACGGTAAAAAAAACCAACAATAACATACTACTGGAAGCAAAAGAAATAAAAATACGTAATGTTTGGGTTAGGCTGGTGTTTTCCGGGTTATTTCTGTCTTTTTTTTTATTATTATTTCTCTGTTGCCGCTGTTATTGTGTTACACAAAGTATTGTATCCACCTACAACTTTTTATGTTCATCAGAAACCCACGTACACAGGACGATAACACAGTGGTAATAAAAGTAAATCAAAAAAAAAGAAAACATTAAACATCTGTGGTAACAGACGAAAAGAAAAAAGAAAATCAAGGAAGTCTATGTAACGGTAGATTGTCAATGTTTTATTGATGAAAAAAATAAATATAAATACACCAAAATCTTTCAGAAGTTCCCTTTAAGTGTTTAATATTGTTTACAGAAGAAAAATAAAGAAGTTATTTATCACTGTTAAAGGGTTTTCTTATTTAAACGCCCTAATCATGCTTTATTATCTCATTTTATGATGGTCATATTGGTCGACTCGAGGTTTTTTCTAATGTTTTTATTATTATTACGGTTTTTCAATTCATTCAATCAGGTAAAGAACTTCGGGACTTTTAAATTTGCGGTTTAATTTTTTATTTATATCTGTTTTTGACCTTTTAACATTTCTTTAGTTTTCTTTTATTATTGCTATTATTGTTTTAGTCAAGGTTAACTATTACGCATTCAAAGAGTCAAAATATTATAGCATCGGAAACTTTAGCTTTATTAAAAATTTAGCATACAAATAAAGAATAAGAATATTGAAAAATATTTTTAAATAAATTTTTTTTTGAGAATTTTCTTAAGCAGAAAAAATGTTGTCTGAAATTTTATTTTTTAATTTTTTGTAAAAAAATCTTCTGAAGTATTTGTGGATTTTTTTGAATTAAATACTTTTAAATTGGTTTTGACTGATATCTGTTGGAATAGAAGATGTAAGAATGGAAAATGCTAGATCCCTATTTATGAATTTATGCTATAGTGCTGAGGTTACATCTAAATTCAAGTGCTTATTCAGGTGGAAAGTAAAGGATTTATAATATTCATAATATTTATAATATGGCTAAGGAATTTTAGAACATTTCTAAGAAGACCAGTATTTTTAATACAATTATATTTTACATTAGATAAAGTCACACCAAGTCTGTAGTAAGATTTTGTGCTTAATAAAAAAGTAAAGAAAGTAATTAAAATCGTATCCAAACCCTTCTTTCACTTAAATTCAAGTTAAAACGTAATTTGTACAGTGATTTTGAGTTTCTAAACACAAAAAATTTTAATATCGGAAAAATATTGTAATATTTTAACGAATGAAGCTTTTTTCTATTCCTAGGTTCATTAATTAGTAGTAAGGAATGCTTTTGAGGCCTTAATAGTGATATTTTCGTAATGATTTAACATACTAATCAAACATTTCTTAATTAAAAACGAATTATTTCAGAAGATTTGCAACGAAGAACCAAATTAATAACAGTATAAGCTAAGATTTATTTTTCTAAACACGAAATACACAACCCTGTTCTTATCATACACTACCGTAAACCATCGCTATTAACACATAGAATAGCAATACAATGACTTAATCTACTTAAATTGCATCGATAGAGCAAAAAAATAATAAAAAACTTTAACTAAAAACACTCAAAAGATAAGTTTTGCCTTTTTTTGTTAAGATTAATTACAAAATAAAAATAAATAATTAATTAATTAAGAAAATAAAAGAGACACAAATAAAATTTAAAAAATTCTTTAAATATTTAAACTAATTAAAAGTTTTTGTTTCTGTTGTTTTGTCTCTGAAAATTCTTTGTTTTTTTTTTTATATTTTCTTGTTGCGATTTTTTTTTTTTATTTAATTTAATTTTAAGCGATTCTATTTATAACCACTTAATGTGTGTTTAAACTTTGATTTAAAAATGAAAAATAAATAATTAATTATGTGAGTAAACAATATATAATTGTAATTATTGACAATATTTATTTGTGCTAAATAGCGTAAAATAGAAAAATAATAGAAAATAGAAAATAAATCAATAAAAAATTTATAAATTTAATTTAAATAAATAGAGAAATAAAAATAATGATAATTAGGTTAAAAAAGAAATACCATGGAAAATGAATCTTGTCGTCATCTTTTACTCGCTAAAAATTAATTAAATGTGCAAAAAAATAAAAAAAAGCGCAAACTGCAAACGACAACATAATTTTTTAATAATTATTTTTAAAATAAAGCAAAAAAAAAAAATTAAAAGGTTTAAAAAACGCGAATAACCTAGATAATAACATAAAAAAAAAATTATTTAAAATCCGACGCCGCACTATCATACACATAATTATTTATTTATTTATTAATTATATTTATTATTATTATTTTTTTTTTAAATTCTTTTTTACTGTCGAGTTTAATTATTATTTTATTTTATATTTTCTTTTGTATAGTTCTTGTTGCTGTTATTGATCTAAGTTGCTGTTGTTGTTGATTGTTGTTACTATTCTTGTTGATGTTTAAGAAAAAATCAAAAAAAAAACACTTAAAATAATAATTTTATTATTATTTAATACAACCACAAAAAATCGTTTTTTCTCTTGGATTTATTATAATAATTTTACTTGTTTTCAGTTTTATTTAAATTTTATCTTTTTGCATGATTATTCTTTCTTTTTTATAACGTTTAATAGAGTTTTTTTGGATTTGTTTTTAATTATTCATTTTTCTTGTTTACAATGTTTATTAGAGTGTTTTCCAGTTCGATAATTATATATTTTTCTTCTGTAATATTAAAGATGGTTTTTTAAAGCGATATTTTCTGATTTTTTTCGGGTGTATTTCACTTAACCGTGTTTGATTGAATAATGTTATATATTTGAGAGGAATAAAAAAAGATATTGTTATCTAATATTGCATTTAGAGCACCTGTTAAAGAATTTATACGATTGTAGAATTAGGTAACCGTATTTTACCGACTATAAAACTCACCTAAAGATAAGACGCACCAACCGATAAGACGCGCCGAACGATAAGACGCACCTCAGATGAATTTCAGAAATATAAATTGTGAAAAATATATAATTTTACCTTCGGACCATAAGACCATATCGCGTCTTATAGTCCGTAAAATACGATATATAACTTAAATTGTCAGTAACAAATATTAAAGATTATAAGAAAACTATCACATTTCTGAAGAAATTTACGATTAAATACTTTCTGGATTGTAAAAACTCCGGAAAATAACTAATATTTACAGCATTGCGTTATAGAATAGTAACGTCTACCTTATCCTAGTTAAACCTTTATAAGATACTATTTTTATATAAATCAATTCTTGCAGTAATTACAACTTTCTTAATTACCAAAAGTAATAAAATTGTAATCTTGATAAACAATAAATTACTCTTGCGTTTCCCAATCTAAAACAACAGACAAAAGGTAGTTTTTCTGTGCTAAAGTCATTTGAAAATATAATCTAACATTAATCGATTCATTAAAATCAGAAAATTAAATAAAAAATATATTAGCAAAGTAAAAACACTGTCAAAGAATTTAATTTTGCATTTCAAAAAAGATAATTAATTGCTTATTTGTTTATTATCAATTTAAATTAAAGTAACAATTGTATACAATTATACCATAATTCTCATTATAACTACTAGCACACGTATTAAAATGCAGAACTCTACTATTTATATTTATTTATTTAATTAAACGTAATAAAGAAAAAAATTACCATTACTGTTGTAACAGACACCAGCTAAGTGAATTTATAATAAATATTAAAAAACAAAAATCCTTCAAAATGTCAATTAAATTTTAATTATTTTAAATTATAAAAAAAGAAACAAAAAAAAAAAAATTATTATTACAATTTTTCAGTATTTTTACTTAACAGCCAAAACGAAAAATTAACGTAATTACGAAAGAAAAAAAAAACATAAATTAATTATTAAGCAATATTATGTATATTTTGAGATAATTAATTTTTATATTTTTTAAATTATTTTTATACTTTTAATTACAATTTTCTGTTTATTTAATTAATTATATTATTGTTTTTTTTTATTCTTTTGTGTTCAACCAAAATGTGTAATTAATTAAAATAATTCTCTTATCATTATTATTATAGAAAACAAAAAATAGCTAAAGAAAAGAAATATTAATTAATTAATTAATTTTATACTAAAAAAAAAAAAATAAGACAGCTACTGTGTGCATATATACAATTGTCACTGTGATTGATAATTTTTAATGTTTTCTCATCTTATTTTTATGATTGTAAATTATTATGGCGCCACCATTAAAATACCGCACCACTTCTATATATGTTATATACAGTCGAAATACAGCACGCGACAATTTTTTTATTATCATATTATTAAAGACGAAGAAAATAATAATAAATAAATAAGTAGCAAAACCATCATATTCAATTGTCATCTTATTCACCTGTTTATTCTATGTCTCTTCTCAGGTACTTTTATTATTATTTAATTAAATTAATTTTGTTTTATTATTTACATTTTTTATTACTTATTTATAGTGATATTGTTTTTATTTCAATTTATTTATTTATATTTTTTCGCTTAGAGCAGCAAATGAAATTATTTGTTAAAGAATAAAAACCGTGAAAAACTACTTGCTAGGCAATTTTTTTTTTTATATTTACTTTTATTTTGTTTGCTTGCACAGTGATGTCTCAATTTTGAATGTTTTAAATCCTTGATTGTCTGCATTTTTTTACAATTTTTGTTAATATTAAGCATTATTTTTATTTTTATTTGTGTTTATTTAATGTTTTATAAACATAAAAGTTGATTTCTTTTAAAATTAAATTTTAAATACATTTTATATTTAGATATTTTATGAAATATTAGCAGAGATCATTTCTAAGCAGTATTGATTTAAAAAAATCTTTATTGATTGGTGATAAAAGTAATATTTTTCTGAATTCAACTGAAAAACATTAAAGCTTTCAATATATTTTACAAAATCGTTTTATTTTCAAGTTTATATAAATTTTGTGATGCTTTTAGAACAAAACTTTGGATACCGTAATGTAAAATAGAATCTCTATTCATGATCGTTGAATAATATTTTCTTTTTATGATTAAAAAAAAGATTTCTTCATTAAAAGCAGTATAAGGAAGCTTTTTAAATGCAAGTTTATCAGTTTTCAAGTGAATTTTAAACATACTTTTAAAACGACTACATTGTATCGAAATACTTAAGTAGAATACGCGGTTACTATCGGATAGTGGTTTTGTGTCACGAAATCCTATTTCTAATCAAACCTAAACTTAAAATACCCAACTTGTACACTTTGCTAATTAAATAATTGTTTTTTTATTAATCATTTGACAAGTAAAAAGTTTTTCCCTTTAAAAAATATGATTCTGTTTCCACACAAACATAAAATAATTACCATAAATGTTTTTTGATAATTTTTATCAAAAAAAAAACGCACAAATTAGTTTCTTAAAAGAAAATTTACTAAAATATGTCACATAAGCAACAATGTTATAAATCTTTTTAATAACAAAAAAAAAAACCAATTAAATAAATTATAATAAGACAAATAAATTCATAGGAAAAAAAAAAATTTATAACACCGAAAGCAGAAAAAAAAACTAGAAAACATTAAACCTCACTACAAGATGACATAATCTTGAGAATTGTAATTATTATTTGTCATTTCGTATTTAGCTACGTAGTGACATATTATTATTAATTCTTTATTTCTAATTTTAAGTATTTATTAATTGTTTTTTTGTTGTTTGCTATTTGTAGTAGTTGTTTTGCTTTATTTGCTTTGCAAAAAAATTGCTGTTTTTTTATTTTTTCTATACGAAAAATTAACAAAACAAAGCAGAATAAAAAAATCAGTTGAAATTGCACTTTATTAAATGCAACAACACGCAATAGTTGTATCTATATACTATTATTCTTGTGTGACCCCATTTTTCCCTAACTGCGTTTATTTAGTCATTTGTCTGTCTTTACATGTAATTTATTTATTTTTTTTTGTTAGTCTCTTATATTTATTATTATTATTATTATGTCTATTATCTGATCGTCGTCCAACTACGCGCGATCTTCGATTTAATAATAAAAAATAATACAGAGAAATTAAATTAAATTAAATAATAATTACTTATTTTAATAATTTGTCTGACTTTTAATTATTACTTATCTTTGTAATTGTTAACAAACATTTAAGAAGAAAAAATTAATTAATTTAAAAGAAAAAATATGACGATGAATATGCAAAAATTAAGAAAAAAAGGCAAGAAAAGAAAAAACTAAGAGCAAATGAGGCATAGAGAAAAATAAATCATCATTCAACTTGGCTTTTATTTATTTTGAAAATACAAAATAAATCTGTGTTTTTATTGTAATTTGCATAATTTTTGTGTTTTATATAACATTGGCGTAGGATGACAAGACAATGATGTAAATTTTTTTTTATTTAAAATATTTTAGCACGATTTGCACGCTTTTTAAAGACTATAGAAAGGAAAGTCCAATAGTAAATACTTGGTACTCAGACGTAATTATGGATACATTTGCTATAGTAATATTTGCTTTAGTAATAATATTATACATTTGCTTTAGTAATAATATTATAAGGATAAATGACATAATATTGTGTATACCGAAGAGTAATTCTTGTAATTTAATAAAATTGCTCTCAGACGTCCTGAAAGATTGAAGTCTTATTAAACTTTGCTTGAATCCTTGCATACAATTTTAGTGTTTTTAGACCATCTAAAGGAATGACTTTGCTAAGAAAATTCTTCTTGTAAATGTGTAATCGAGAAGCACTTTGTTTTAATGCAGAATTAACGATCCTTTTGGCTTTGTCACTTTAAATATAGAATTTTCCTGCAGTTTTATTCGATTAATAACATTTGCAAAAGCAACCGAAGTTGTAATAGAATAGAAGGAGTTAGATCAGCAATAATTACATCAACAATAAAAAGAAAAAACAGAAAAACCACCAATTAATGATGTTAAAAATTAAATGTAGCTAAAACTTTCAGATGGAAAATTTTCAACTAATGCCATCTGTTGCCTCTCAAAACGTACTTGTGTCAACAAAAAGCACTCCCACATAATTATCATGCATTAAATTAAACATAATTTATTCAATTTATTATTTTTCAATCGTTAATAAAAAATAATTATAATTTGTCCACAGACATTTAACCAGCTAAAATTATGCTCCTATATGTACAATATTTAATTCTAATTTAATAACCAATAAAAGTGTAATAAAATTATTTTATAATAAAATAAATAAAGAAATAAGCAAATAAACAAATTTTTATTGCATTTAAATGTACTGGAAAATTTTATTTTAATTATATTAAATTAAATTAAAGGAAAATGTTTTTATTAATTTGCATTGCGGCTCTTTTTTTTCTTCTTCATTTTCGTGTAATAAATATAATTTTGCTTTTATTTTTCTGCATGGAAAATAAATTAATGACTTTGGTATTCAGGTTTTTGCTGTTGGTGTTGCTTATGCTTGTTGATTTTATTGGTAAATAAAATTCAAGAAAAATAAGCATCGAAAACGCCTATTGATTAACTGATTAACATTGATTAAAATAATAAAAAAAAAATCATTTTTATTATTTTCTTTTTTTATTATTTACTTAAAACAATCTTTTAAAGAATTTTTTTTTCTTTTCCATATTCAATTGAATCGCGAATAATGCAATTGTTTATTGTTTTAAATATTAAAGCTAAAGAAAAAACAAACAAACAAAGCTACAGAAAATAAGATGATTTAAAGCTTTATTATTTTATTGTAATAAAAAGCATAACCAGAGGTGTAAACATGACTAAAAAAGTAAAATGCATTAAAAATTATCCATTCAAAAATAAAATAAAATAAATATCCAAATTCAAACAAACAACTATCGATTACAAAATTATCAAAAATACAAATCTAAATTCAAATCAATTTCATTATAATTATATTTTTATTATTATTACTATTATTTTAAGACTTAAATACCTGAATTGAATAAGAAAAAGAAATAATCAACTAACTGCGTAAAAATGTATTTATTTTGCAGAAAATCAAAAAAAAGAAAAAAAAGAATTAAAAAGTAGTTTTTCGTTGAAGAAATTAAATATTTAGTCAATGAAAGACATTCGTATAGTCAAAGTGTTTAATGGTATTGATGGTAGATTGTTTTTTGGTTTTGGATTGTATTAATTCGGTTTTATTTACTTTGCTATTCAGTTAAAAATGGAAAAATTATCTTGATTAAAGCGTATTATTATTACCGTTTAAAGTTGCAATAATAATAAGGGGTTTGTGGTAAATAAAAGTAAAACATTGTTTAGTTTGAATTCGATGCTAAAACTATTACTTGACTTTTAATCTTCTTATTTAAGAAAATAATTATTTTCTTGTTGTTTAAAAACATCAATCAACCGGATTACTAACAATTGCATTTTAATTTAATTCTTTTTACTAGGAAAAAAAACTTATTTCTTCAAGGAAATTTAAATTAAAACTTTTTAAGCATGCATCTTCTGAATCGAGTATTTCTATGAAATGTTTACCAGTTTTCCAATGAAAATATAATATTCGAAAAGTTTTAAAGCTTATTAAATCAATAAGATGTTTTTCATCGATTTGTAACGAGTAATAAATACATTTTTCAAACGAAATTATTGATTTAAAAGATTTTTCGCGATTATACTATGTCAATTTAGCCTTTCTGGAGATAGATAATAATGTTTTTAAGCATAAATTATCGCCAATCATTCGCAATACCTTACAATCTATCTAATTAAACAAAGTAATACATTTCTGCTTTGAAAAACTCATCAAATGTTTTACATAATTTCTTGTTTTGGTTAAATCAGCATGATTTAGTCTTATATATTAATATTTTAAATATTTTAGTTTTAATATTTCTCTTACTCAGAGACCACAATATTTTTAATAAATTTAATAAAATAATATGTAAAGTGTTTAAACAATTTTTTTTCTTTGGAAATAAATTCACAAGACAGTTTGATTCGTATTGCTATTGATTAATAAACGATAAAACAAGTAGTTAATCGTTTAGTGAGTTAAACACACAAAGAATAACTTAATTGTAACAACGTGGGGTAAACAAAACGACGATAAAGAATCACCAAAGTAGTAAAACCACTGTGTTGCAAACAAGTGGATTCAAGTCTTAAAAATTCTCTACTTTTAAACTATTCTTGCCTATATTACTATGCCTTATGCATATTTTTAATAATAAATCATTTTTATAACGTTATTAAATGCGATAAGTCCTAGTATATTTAAAAAAAAAAACAAATCCAGCACTGTCACCTGTGCTTTTTGTATTATTTCAACGACAGTAAAACTTGCATCTCTCTTATTGATTTTATAAATAAAAACAAAATGTCATTTTGTGCATGCACTTAATAAAAAATAATAATATTATAATTTTTTTCCTCTCTTACTTAATCGTATATATATATATTTAATTAAAAAGCTTAAAAATTGTTGAAAAAAAAAATATTATTTAAATAGTAATAATAATAATAATAATAATAATAAATAAAATTATAAATTGGCAGCCAACATATCATTTGCATATTTAATACATTATGCACGCGTTGGCTTTTTGTACATTTAAAAATCTTGTCAACGAACATTTTAAATTTATATTTTCTGTTGATAATTTACTTGCTACCTTGCTTTTCTATTAAGACAAAAAAAAAAAGAAACACATTTTTACAGCTTTTAGTTTTCTGTTTTTTTTTCTTGTTAAGTTTGTTCATTTTGCTGTTGGCTTAAGTTTTTCTTCTTAATTTTGTATTTTTTTTTTTTTTTTTAGTTTTCTTGCACAAATATAGCCAACATGCGTGATTATTTGTTATTTAATTGTTTTATTTTTTTATATCTTACTATTATTGAAAAGAGGTTAACAAAATTCAGTTACTTACTTGAATTATTAATTTAATTTTTCTTAGTTTTTTGTTTTGTTTTTTAAAGATTTATTCTCTTAGATTATTATTCGCTTTTTAATAATAATAATATTTTTCTGCGTTTAATTAAAATAATATTTAATTAGCTCTTAATCCTTAAAGCATATATAAAAATTTTCTAGAGTCGATCAACATACCTGCAAGTAAACAGAGAAAAAAAAGACAAAATTAATTAAAAAATTAACAAAATTTAAATAAGCTAGAAATAAAAACATATTCAATTAAGCTTCACGAATAAGCTTTTGCTGAGTGATAATTGAACAAAGTAAATCAAACCATGTATTGCCATCTTTAGTTGAGTAGTGAAACTATAATTGTACTATGAAGAAAGAAAATAAAAATGTAACAACGATGACGTAAATGTTATGCTAAACGACGTCACTATTGCATAATATTTATTGATTTTAATTTTTTAATTTTTGTAGGTTTATCTTTTGGTTTGTTTTTTTTGGAAATAGAATTTGTAGAATTTTTTTCAACAGAATAAAATTGTTAAAACAACGACGAAGATTACAGAACGCGATAATAAGTCAAATGAAAAAATCTTCACGTTTTTATTTTATTACCACCTGTTGTGTTTTAAGTCATAAATGATAATTTTGTTTTTTACTTCTTCTGTTCTTTGCAAAAGATTACTCGAAGAGGTCACCGTATGGACATTATTGTTTATTATTTAATGACAAACAAAAATAGGTTTGTTAATTTTTTTTTTTTTTTTACTTAATTAGGAATTTTCATGGGAACAAACAATGGTACATGAGATACTGTGCATTTGCGGCAGATTTAAACATAAGAAAATCATAAAAGTCATATAACATATATTATAACCGTTATCTTAATAATTTTCTAACAAAAATAAACTAAGGAAATGGAATAAAAATTAATTATTTAATTAATTAATAGAAAGAAAACCGCGACACGACAAAAACATATATTTTTAATTAGTTTATTCTTAAGCCACTTAATCTAACAAGAAAAAACACCGTGCAATATTTAAAATTCGGTAAAAGAGTTATTAAAGAACAAAATAAAAAAAAAGCCATTTAAGCAAAGGAATAGAAATGAGAAACAAAAAAAAAAACCAAAACAAGACACATACGAATTAAATGAATAAAGCACTTTGCGCAGAAGCAATAAAAGAAACTTTTTTTTCTTTATTATTATTACAATAAACGGTAATTTAATAAGAATTAGCGAAGAAAGCAACACAATAATAATAATAAACGAATAACAGAAAAGAAATGAAGAAAAAAATTACTAATAGCAGCAACGGTACTGTTTGTAGTTGACGTAATTACCGCTAGGTTCGCTTTATACTTTACTTTTCATAAAAATCGTGTCGTCATTTATTTTTTTTTTGCAAATTTCTTTACAAATACCACGTTAAGTCAGTATAAATGGCGAACAGAAAATAATTCAACGTATTTCTATTTTTTTTTTTGGTTCTCATATACGCGAAGAAAATAAAAACGCGACTCTTTAGTTTGAAAATGAGACAACGTTAAAAAGAAAGAAAAACTTAAAAGATTCCGTTATTTAAAAAAGAAAAAAAAAAATAAGCAAACTTTTTTTTCAAAAGTGATTTAAGTATTATGTGTTGTTTTCTTCTCCTTTGAATGCTCAAAACCTGCGCGAATAGACACAAAAGAAGAAACAGAGAAAAGAAAAAAATGAAAATTATAAAGTCTTAGTCAGATTGTGGGGCAATTGCTGGATTTAATGGTATTTTTGTTTTTTTTTTTGTCTTCGTTAATACAACCTAAGTACATTTGTTTATTATCCATTTTGACTGTTAAACCAGTTTTACTGTGATTTTATTTTGCCTTTTTCTTAACTTTAAGTCGCGCACAACCATACATTATGAAAATAATAAAAAAATACATTTTTTTTTTCAAATTTTTAATCCACGTCCGCTTTGTTTTTGTTATTAATTTCTGCCCGTTGGCATCCTCTTCAAATCGAACGGTACTTTAAGTTTTTTTTCTTCTTTTCTTTCGTTGTTAATAATTTATAACCGACATCATC
Organism: Ptychoptera contaminata; assembly: GCA_963942525.1. Taxonomy (NCBI): domain Eukaryota; kingdom Metazoa; phylum Arthropoda; class Insecta; order Diptera; family Ptychopteridae; genus Ptychoptera; species Ptychoptera contaminata. The sequence continues at coordinate 27,473,761 of OZ012638.1, forward strand.
AGGTTGGGCGTATTTTTATTTTTAAATATTTTTTTTCATTTTGCTGTTCTCACTGCTTTTTTCACGCTGTAATGTCGTTGAGTTTTTATTAAATTTGAATTTGGTGCTTTTAAGAAGAATCAATTAAATTAATTAAAAAAATTGTAACCCCAAATGGGATTATGAAATTATCGTGTATAAAATAACGCCCAACGAATAACACTTTATTTATTTCTTCGTTGAATTTTTTACATTTAGTGTGCTTTGTGGTAACTATTACGTTTGGCAGTTACACTGATTACTCTTCGTAAAATAACGAGAAATTAAACCAAAGTAAAAAAAAAACAAACAGAAAATAACGCATCGAACCTGTCATGACGCCTCCCGTCGATGTTATATCCCTGGCGGCCAGAGTTCCTGGTGATAAACTAGATCCAGATGTTGACGATGATGATGATGATGATGATGCTAACGTCGTTGATGACAACGACGTAGCTGCAATTGTGGGTACAGAGCTTTTCGACGCCACAACGATGGGTGTCGTCGTATCAATTTTTATATAATAAAATTTATTATCCGTTAACGAAATCAATTGTATTTGGGTGATTAAAATTTCATTTGTGGTAAATTAAGTGTTAACATTGCCGTTATGTTTTCTTTTTTAATTATATAATAATGTTAATTAATAAAATAGTTTTTATGTTGTAAACGGCTTAAATCCTTAATTTATGTGAAACCATTGATCGTTATTATTTTTTGAATATATTTTTTGTTAATCCTTTATAGTTGTTTTTAAATCGCTTTGACTTTGGTTTTTTTTTTCGCACAAAACACCTCACACCGTTATCGAGTAATTACGATTTTTTTTTTATTTAAAAAAATACAAAAGCTTTTCGATTATAAAAGCTTTCACACAACAAAAAGAAATAAAAAAACAAAAACAATCGAAAACAACACCCAATAGTTAATAATTTTATTTTTTTATATAAAAATATATAAAAAGCGCGCACAATACACACATTTAAGCTTTTACGTTAAGCTTTAAAGTCGTATAGATTAAATATATATATTTATTTTTTTTTTGTAAAGGCAGATGTTTGTTATATTTTTTTTTTATTATATAATTTTAGAAAACATCTTTCTTGAACACCACAAACTTGATAAAACACCCTTAAAAATCAGTCTTCTAAGTAAAATCAAAATAATTTTATTTTTTTTTGCATTAATTACTAAACACGTTAACACCAAAAATTTTTTAATTATTTTAAATTTAATAATAAATAAATAATAATTTTCTACATTATTATTTAATAAAAATTACTCTTAATAATGCTACAATATTACCACCCCCGTATTTTTATTATTATTTTTTTTTTATTACGTAGTATGCAATCAGCCAGCTGTGAATAAATATTTTTCTGTTTTTATTTTATTTTTTTTTGTTAAAGCATTTTGACATACGGTTAAAGGCTTTTCATTTGTTTTTACTTTTATAGGTTAGAAAGGAAATGAAAGAAAATAAAATTAAATAAATAAACAAAATACCACCCACGCAACAAATATAAGCATTTTGCTTTTCTTTTTTTTTACTTTTAATGATTAATGAACGAACGAACAAACAAAAAGAAAAAACATTAAAAAAAATGTTGCACTAAGGGTGGTAAACAGAAGAAAAACAAAATGAAAATCGTGTAATGCCGTGCTTAACAACAACAACAACAAGCAGCTCAAATGAAAAATAAAAAACTTTTTCTTTTTTATTACTATTTCGTAATCAATAAGCCTCTGCTTCTACATATACACTTGTATTTTACAAATAAATACAAGAGATGCAGGGTGGTTGGGTGATAAACGTACACTTTTGTTATGTTTTGGTTGTTGTTGTTGTTCTTGCAGTAGCAGCTTTTTTTAGATGCAATAAATTCTCTCAAAAGGAAAAATTTTACACCGAAATCGTGTAAGAGAGCTTTATAGAGTAAAATACACCGGGCGGTTTATTTTCTTAAATCTACTTTGCTCATTCTCAACTTTATAACAGTATTGAAGTAGCGGATGGGGTTGGAATTTACGTCTCCCCAAAAAAAAACTTTTTTTATTTTAATAAATATTCAAAATGGCTGATAAATTTAAAGTTTTTAATGCAATTTTTGCTGCCCTTAAAATGAACAAAAAAAATAAATTCGCAAAATACAAAAAAAAAGGAAATAACAAAAATTTACTTTAATTACGTCACTGGTTAGTTACAAAAGTGAAAAAGCTTTTTATTTATTTTTTATTTGCATTTTCCATTTCCAATAAACAGAGACACAAACCAATCAGCTGTGATTTTTTGTTTTGATTATTCTCTTGTTTTTGCGTAGCTTTAATTTTTTTTGAAAATTTTTTTAATTACTACAGAAAAACGTTACTAATTACATAAAAATGTTGGAGTTTAATTTTTAAGAAAAATCTAAAAGCATTAAAAATTTTATTTTTTAAAAAAATTACCAAAAAGGGTAAATTAATTCAAAGAAAAATGAAAAATTAAAAATTGAAAAGAGAAAAATATTAAAATGAAATCAGACTTTTTTTGCTTAGCTTTTAATTTGTAGCTTTTTTTTTATAAAGATATTAATTTAATAAAATGAACTTTTAAGGATTCAAAAATAAAAAATGTATTTTTGTAAAAATCAGTCGATGGTAAATTATTGCAGAAAAGCTTTACGCTTAAATTGGTGTTGAAATTGCGTTTCAAAGCTTTTGTTTGTTGGTTTTGTACGAGAAACACTATTGAAAAGCACTTTTACACAAAATTAATAAAACATTTCACTATCTGTTATCACTTTTATTAATTTATTATTATTATTATTTATATTTTTATCCATAATTATTCCTTGGATATACTTCGACATTTTTCTTTTTCTTTTTGCTATCCCTTTTCACAAACTTTTGTGTTATGGAATTTCACTGAAAAGTGGTTTTTTTAAATCAAAATAACACAAATAACTAGAAGAAATGTGTCGCAATTTATCCTTCACTTAGTGACTAAAGTTTTTATTTTTTATTATTATTATTACTCGTTTTTAATTAATTTTTTACATAATTTGTTTTTTGCTGTGTGTAATTTTACTTCCGTTTATCCTTTTCTTATTTTATCCACCATGTTTCGATCCTTTTTCGTAGTTTTTCTTTTTTATTTTTATTTCTCTAACTATTGCGAAAAAAATCCTCTTTTTTCGGATAATTTGACAAGCGCAGAGTTTTTTTTCCTTGTTGTTGTTTTGGTTTGGTTTAGTGTTACTTGAATGCAATTCTCATCAACCTGAACCAACCCATTCTGGTTGGTAATTTACCAAGAAAAACAACGAGTAAACGAAACAAAATACATGAAAGTAGAAACTATGAAGAGCACACATTTGACACACAAATACATTGTGGAAAATCGGTTTTAATCGAAGAACGCAATCAATGGACTACGCAGAAGCCGAGTGAAAATTTCCCTTATGAAAATGACGTTGTTTTATTTGTAGAGAGCATATAAAGAAGAACTTACAAAGCACATAAATTTTTTCTATAACGTAAATGTCATTTTTCCTTTAAAAAACTAATGACAATTGAATTGAGTAAAATTTTATGCACTGTAAATGTGGCTTATTGTAAAGCGCATGTTTATCTCCACGTGTGATATGTTTTAGTATATTCTATTCTAATGCAAGTATGAAAAAAGTGGGTGGCACTGGGTGCAATGTTTATTTTATTTTATTTATAAATAAAATAATGTTTTCCCATATAGACATTTTTTGCGTTGCCAATAAAATTTGCTTTAAACACCACAAACCACCCGGCTGGTATTTGCCAATGCGCATTCCTATGCCGGCCGGGTTGGGAAACTACACCAAAGTGTTTTATCTCATTTTGTTTGATATAAACTGTGTATTTGTTGCAAATTGTTTTCTGTTTTTGCAATAGAAAAGCTTTTTATGCGCTACATATGTGTTTGTGTGTGAGAAAAATGAAGCAAAGTAATAAAAATAGCAAAAGGATAAAAATAGACGAAAAAAAACACGGAAGTAAATAAAAATATATATCCTGGTGTGGTTTGAGTTTTTAAAGCTTGAAAAATAGATTTCCATTTAAAGCTTTTTATTTGCGGTTGTGTTTGTTGCAGCTTTGTATAGGTTTGTCATTAAAGAGCTTTCTGCACTCGGATTTTTCTTAAAATTAAATTATTCTGAAATATAATTCGCTTTCTTATGAATTGGGTGGAGAATCACTAAGAATTTTATTGTATTTTTACTTTGTTATAAATAAGGAAGTAAATTATACTTTATGGGGAATTTCCTTTTTTATTTTTTAAAGCTTAAATTGCGGGTATATCTTATCTCATACAATTTATTGAAATTTTTTATATTCGTAGATACTTTGTAGTGCTTTATTAGATAGATAAATCAATCGTTATAATTTAATTTGTATTTAGCTTTAACAGCTTTGACGTGTTATCATGCAGTTTAAGGGTTGATAAACTATTTAAAAACTTTCGCTAGTATATATTTGTTTAATTTTATTATTAAATATTCAGGTCATACCGCTGTTGCATTTTTTCAAAACGGAAAATATAGTTTTTCTTCACTGATATCAAATTTTAATTTTTTTTAAACTGATTTGTTATAATAAGTAGTCAGTGATTAGTATCATTTTCAAGTTCACGCGATGCTTTTAAATTCAATTAAATGAATTGCCTTTTATTATTTAAACACACATTTTTTAGATATTTAATAGGAAATATTCTTTGGTTTTTTATTTCGTTAACTTTTATGCATTAAACGGAAAACTCTTTTAAAAATCAACGAATTAAACATCAAGAACAAGTTTAAGTTAATAAAAAAAAGCTAGAAATAAAACGCTTTAAACCAATTAATAAACTATAAAAAAGCATCTTTAAGTCAATTAAGCATAAAAGTTCACAACAAAACATTAACATTGGAATAACCAGTAGTAAAATTCAAAACATTAAAACAACCGGTAGAAGCCAATAACAACAATAAAAAGTTCAATCGGTTAAACAAATAAACCCGATTAAATTATTAATCCGGTTTGAGCAGCATGACATGAGCTAACATAAAAAAAAATTAAAGAAAAGTCATTAAAATCCCTTAAATAAAATTTATTTGTTTTAAAATTTATTTATTCGATTTTTTCAATTCAGGATGTAAAGTTTTCCATGTTTTATGCTTGCTTTTTGTGTTTTTTTTTATTGTTGTTTTTCATTAATGTTTATTATTTTCGTTTTACATAAGATACTGCTGCTGTGGCAAGACGTAGATGGGTATCAACAAGCATTTATGTTGCGCTGCACAAGAGCATTCGAGTTTTTTATTTATTGATTTTTTTTTATATCTTCGATGTCGTTGAAGTTGCTGTTAGATTTGTGTGTGTGTGTGTGTGTATTATTTAAAATAAAAATCATTAAATAAAAAAAATAAAGAATTATAATCAAAGAATGAATGTTTCGTGTTTCTGGTTTAAGGCTGGGAATATGAAAAAAATAAAAACACGATCGACACCAGATTGTTAGATTGATTTTCTTCGTTTTCTTTCTTTTTTGCTTTCTTAGCTTTTATTGTACTCTCTGCGAGTTGATTTTGTTTGCAAGAGATGTGTTAATGCTGTTAATGCTACTGCTGTTTGAGTTGCGTTTTAATACTTTCAAATGATGATGATGATGACGACGAAGACAACGATGGCAAGGTAACGTAATAACAGTTATACACAGTTTGTAATGTTTTGTTTAGATTTTTTAATTTTTTTTCCTGATTTTGTTTTGTTTCTGTATTTAAGCTCAACTAACAACATAAATTTTATAGTGGAAAAACGACGTAATAAAACTAAAATCTTCTCTTTCATCATTTATCGATAACTTTGATTAAAAAAAACCAAGAAAATAAAAAAAAAATTGTTTCTATCTTCGAGCATAACTAAAGGTAAGAAAAGTAAAGACAAAACAAGATAGGTAACCTTATAAGCAACGAAAGAGTTAAAAATATAAGAAAAGCAGCAGCAATAATAACGCAACGACTACACAGTGTTTTCGTTTTAATGTTATAAGGTGCTGCTGCTGTCGCTGTTGTTGCTGTTGTTATTTTTGTTGTTGGCTTAGAGACCACGCAAAGTAGGACTTGTTACGGGACTTTGCCATATGATTGTTAAAAGAATTGATGAAGAAATATATATATAAAAAAAAATGTATATATTTATATAAAAGAAATAAAAATTCCTCTTTCGTTTCTCATTCGTTGCGTCATTTATTTTTCCATAATATCTTTTGCTTTGTAAAAATTGTTTTGATTTGTTTTTGTTGCTTGCGGTTTTTTTGTATTTATTTATTGTTTATTTTTTTTTTATGCGCCCAAAGGTAACCCAGCAAAGAGTTTTTTTTTTTGTTTATTAATTTCTCTCATTTACAGTTTTGTGAATTTGTATTAAGTTTTTTTTTTATGTATTTTTGATTGAATTGCATTTTGTTTTGTAATTATTTTTTTTTTTTTATTGTTCAGAATATTATTTGTTTATAAGGTATTTTTTGCACTGCTGTTGTTTCTTTTACTTATTTAAAAAGAAAAATAATTATTTATAAGATGCTTTTCAGTGGGTCGGTTTTTATTAAAGGTCGTTTTACTGTGTTGGTATTTTTTTTAAAGATTAAATAGATTTGTCTAGCTTTTATGATTTATTTTATATTTAGTGATAAGAAAGAATTATTTACAGACTCTTTTTTGTACGTGGGACAGATTATTTGTTAATTGCATTTATATTTATCTGATTATCAGATTATAAATAAGCTTAAATATTTATAAATAATAATATACACGTGTTTTAGAAATAAAAATAGAATAGGAAAATGATGCTTGATTAAAGAAGCCACGATTTTTGTAAAAGATTTAGGGAGTAAGTAATTTATCATAGCTTTAAGTTTATTTGCTGATTTATTCAAATGTGGCTGGAAATTTTGTTTAGCAGCAATAATACAAGTTATGAAATATTCCATGCTATGCAGTGTTTTCAATCGTAATCGGACTATTGATCGCATGACGGTTGAGCGCAGGACTGTTGATCGTAGGACGTTTGTTCGCAGCAGACTGTTGCTCTTAGGAAGGTTGCTCTTAGGACGTTTGATCGCAACAAAAATTTTAGTGTTTTGTTACAGCGTATAATTTTAAATATTAAATAATTATACTAATAAATAAATAAATAAATAATAATTATTATTAAATAATTTTATTAAAAATAAATAAATAAAAAATAAAATTAAATGTTTTAATAATTAATAATAAATAAAAAAATAAATAATAACAACAATAATAATAATATATATATATATTATTAAATAATAAATTTTATTTATATGATACATGTACAATGGCTTTGAGATATGTTAGCAGATTGGTTTGCTCATACGTTGCTTTTTAGTTTAAACTTAAATTTATTATTTATATATAATTATTTAATAATGTATATATATATATATATATATTATTATTATTGTTACCATTATTATTATTATTATTATTTATTTTTTTTATTTATTATTAATTATTAAAACATTTAATTTTATTTTTTATTTATTTATTTTTAATAAAATTATTTAATAATAATTATTATTTATTTATTTATTTATTAGTATAATTATTTAATATTTAAAATTATACGCTATAACAAAACATTAAAATTTTTGTTGCGATCAAACGTCCTAAGAGCAACCTTCCTAAGAGCAACAGTCTGCTGCGAACAAACGTCCTACGATCAACAGTCCTGCGATCAACCGTCATGCGATCAATAGTCCGTAAACCGTTTTCAATTATCATAAATTCAGTTATTTTTTATTGAAAAAGAGATTTTTTAATAATTAATCCGTGTTTGTTACTGTATTTTTTGATTAATTTGTTGATTAACTAAAGGTAAATTAGTACAAGGTCAACTATTTAATATTTTGTTTAAATAAATCCTTATCATATCTTCTAGTAGAATTTACCCTTGTAAGAGAATAAATGCTATGCTATGCTAAGAACTTCACAGATTGTCACTGTGGTGCTTAATTGATTCAGAAAATGGTACTGTGGACAGTTTGTGCCATTAGAAAGTATCAGTAACGTTGGCTAAGAAGTATGTTCTTTGATGACATAATTCGAATTTTTCTAATAATTTCAGATAACTAATGCTAGGATTTTTCAATTCAAAATGATTAAAGCTTTATTTTTGCCTTATTAATTGTAAATATAACCGGAAAGAATTTAATTTTTGTTTTAATTTATAAGTAAAATATTCAAAATAAATGTTTGTAATAACAGGAAAACATCTTACAAAATTAAGAATAAAAATAAAAGAATTAAAAATAAAATATACAATTTTTGCTTCTTTCCATTAGAATAATAATTATAATAAACCGAGGAATGCTTTTAATTATTTTAATTGTTTATTACTTCGTCATTTTCATCATCATCATCTTTTTCTACTTCTATTATAAATTTAAAAAAAAAAAAAAAACCTACGACGGTTTTTTATTGTTCCTAAGAAAAGCAATAGAAGATGAAAAGAATTAAATATAATGTATTTTTGTTTTTAATTTCTTTCACCTGAACTCTTGCACCTGTTTTTTTTTTCATTCTTTCTTGTAAGAAAAGCAAAAATATTTCCATTTATGTAAGAAAATGAATTTTTCTAAATGAAAATATTCAAAACAAAATTATTATAGATTTGTAAAATTAATTATTCTCTTTGATTCTCTTGGTATTTGTTTATACAAATCAATAAATTTGTGGTAAATTTTTTTTTTTTTAAATTCCTTAACTGTTCTTTCGATTTGCTTACTGTTCTTATTGCTGCTATTAGTTTGTCATCAATTTTTCGTTTTTTTTTTTACTTCTACTGTTGCTGTTGTTATTATTGTTGCGGTTGTTATTCTTGTCATCGTTGCTGTTTTATGTTGACTTTTCTTGTTTTTTAACATTTACATAAAAAAAAAAGACAAACATTCAGCTGAGCAGCAACAGGTGTGTACCGTTAATTTAATGGCATGCTTGGCCCCTTGTGTGTTTATTTTTATTATGTCTTCGATTTTTTTTTTTGTTGTTTATTCGTTTCTTTCTTCAGTTTATTTTTTACTTGTTCTCCTTCTTCTTCTTTATTATTTTTATCGTACTTTTTCCATTACTTTTCAAAATAATTATAATTTTTTTTTCTTCTTTATTCTTTTTAAATGTAATATATAAAATAATTTGAATACTTTCTTGCCGTGTACTTAGCGTTTATTAACCAGCCGCACACTGTGTAATATTTTTATTTTAATTTTTATAAGCCATGACCGCGAAGTTAATCTTTTTTGTCAAATCTTTGTTGTCCCAAGCATTGATTTTACAGTTTTTTATTGTTAATTTTTGAATGTTGAAAAATTTATTTTAAAACAATTAAATTGGATTTTTTTTGTTGTTTTGAATAAGTGGGAGGTTGTGGGTGTTTTTCTTTTGTGGATTTAATTTCTTTTATTGTTTTTTTTATTCTTTTTTGGTTGTTAAAAATTCTTTGGAATTTTCTTTTTCTGTGGGTCTTGAAAGGTTTTTTTAGGGTTTTTAATCGAATTTTCTAACTGTATTAGTCGAGGTAAACTATTTGCTATTTGCTTTGAATAAATCTATTTTAAGACATTATAAGTAAATAATTTCTACCTTACAATGTTAAATGAATCCAAAGAGTAAAAATATATTATAAAATTTTCACTCTGCAATGTGTCAAATTCCAAGCTCTTGAGCAGAATAAATGCAGAAAATATTAAATTCCGTTTGAGTGAAAAATTTTCACTCAATTCTTTTAAATTATTTTATTTATTGCATGCTGATAATTAACTAAATGGAAAAATCTATTAATTTTGTTTTGATTTATTTGAATCACGTATAATGGTTAGCGAAATTAAAAACAAAAATTTACTAACAAAGGTGCGTTTTGTAGGTAAGAAATTATGAGTAATTTTTTTTGGTAATAATAATTTCGCAATTATGATTAAACTTTCTTCTTGAAATTTCATTTTTCATTGTTTTTTAATGTCGGCTGGTTTTTGATTAACAAAGTAATTATTTTGGTGTATTTTGGCGCGAATATTGTATATTTTTAATGCTTAAATTTACTGAGAATTAATTATTTTCTAGGGATAAGATCGATGAAATTATTTTCAGGACAAGGAATCACAAAAAAAAAAAAACACTTTTAAATCAAACAAAAATTAAATTTAGGCAGTGTGAGAATGAGAAATGATTTTTAAAAAATTTGTTAAACATTTTTATGCAAAAGGTGTTTTTCTGATGTAGACAATTTTTTAAATCAATTAATGTTATTCAGTTTAAAGTAGTAAAAATATTTCTTTTGTGTTAATTTTATTCAGTATTATTTAATTATTAAATTCAAGACAAGTGTGACATTAAAAATAATATATTACAATCAAAATAAGCACATTTTTCCCTGAATAGATCGTAAGAAATTCTCACAATAAAATTTTTTATTTGAAAGAATTATTATTTAAAGAAAAATTATATAATTTTCGTATGAATTTCTAATTAATTTCAATAAAGACTATAAAAATTAATTTATCATAATCTTCGTCATCCCCTTTCACTTTAAATTATTTTCTTGTAACAAAAAAACGTAAAAAAAAACAAATATAACCGAAAAGAAAAGAAAAAAGAAAAGAAATTACGTCGCTTATAAGCTTTTATAATCAACGTATTAAATACGTTTCCTATCGACATTACACTCTAGCATATACTTTCACTAATTTATTAAATAAGAAGGAATGAAACGAACAAAAATAATTTATAAATAAAAAATTCATAGACTGTTTGCTGTTTTTGATGGTAATTATTACTTTTTTTTTATTTTGTTTTGTTTTTGTTAAATGTATTGATGAAGCGCCGTTTCATAGTATAATGGTAAAAAAAAAATAAAAAAATTATAGTATTAATTTCGTCATCAGTGTATACAAAAAAAAAATTAATGAAAAAGATATTTTAAACAACAATAAAAAGCGAAATTTAACGAATTAAGAATCACGTCTTAATGCTTTTACGTTTATTGAAAAAATAAATTTCACTCAAATACATAAAGAAAATTCAATTTTGTAATAATTTCAATTAAAAAAAAATAAATTAATTAACTAATCGCTCACCTCTAATTGTGCTTGGCATTTTGTTTTCCTCACTCCTCGTTAATAATAAATAATTAAAAAACCAAAATTAAAATTAATCAAAAACTTTGCTTAGCAAATTTAATTCAAAAAGAAAATTCACAAAAAAAAATTTATTCCAAAGAAAATTCTAAAAAAAAATTTTTTTTTTTATTTCAATTAAGCCACAGTAAAACACAATAATTTTATTAATTAATTTTTTACTTTAATTTCACTTAAAAAAACCATAAAAAATCACAATAAGAAAAAACAATTTGCTTCTTTTTTTTGTCAATCACTTGTTAATAAATAATTAAAATTACTTAATTTTATTCACTGGGGTTGGTCACTTTAAATTTTTTAATTAATTTAAAACTAAGAAAATTATTATTTAAATAAGAAAACAAAAATCACTTTGTTGAATCATCGATGTTGCCTATGATAAAATTTCCTTGCCATTTTATCACAGGATAAATCCATTTTAATTTTAATTTATCACGCATGCGCGAAAGCATTAATTTTTGCTATTTTTTATTTTTGTTTTATTTATTTATGTTGTTTTTTTTTAATTAACAGAAAAAGAAAATACGAAAGCTCTGCGAGAAAAGTAATGTATTGAAAATTAATGAGTGATTTTAATGTGAGCAAATCAGAAAGAGAGTGAGAGTTTACTTTTTCTTTTCTATATATTTTTTTTTGTTGATAAAATTAATTAATTAAATAATATTATTTTTTTTTAAATAAAAATTAAAGTGAAATTAATTAATTAAATTAACAAGTAATTGGATAAAGCACAGTCACTAATCAATAAATAAAAAATAAATAAATAATAATTTAAAGTAAAAAATTATTCTTAAAGAAAAATTTTAAACTGCGCGCGCACATGAAATACTAATAATAACTGAATAGATTATTTCTTTTGTCACAATAATAATTTTTCTTTCTTTAAAAGGTTTCTCGCTGTTAAAAACCAAAAAATCACTAAATAAAAACACAAAGCTCTAAAATCTATGTTTTGTCCTCACAAGGTAAATACCGAATCTAACAAGAATCGAACATGAATCGTATCGAGCGGTTTTGATTACATTGTTAATGGTAAATACATGATGATGATCGCGTACACAAATTCACACAAATACACAAGAGAGTTATGCGGAAAATTAAATAATAATAATAATATAAAAAATCAACGTTGATTAACGGAATAGGGTGTCCCCTTGTTTGTTAGACGTGACCTCGACAGCGGGCGCTCAGATATCAACTGAATTGAACTTTTGAATAACTAAAAGTTTTGTCGTCTCCCAATGTAACAAAATGTGGAAAAAAAATAAATATATTATAAACCAAAACGGTTTAACAGAATAAACAGAAAATATAATTTTTATTTAATAATAATAAAATAAAAGCCACGATCGTGTCGCAATCGTTGTCGCGCGATGTTAATGAAAACAACAACAAGGCAATACTAAGGTACAAAATATACCGTACCTCGGATGAATCGTTAAGAAAGAAAAAAAAAACAATAAAACAAAACACATATTTTCTTCTCTTAATGTAGCTTTACACCGCCACCGCCACATGGGAGTTATATAAATGTTGTTTTTTTTACTTTACTTTTAATGAAAATGTGTTTATGTACAAAAATAAAAAAGAGTTGAAAAATGTGTACAAGACGAGAAGAATGAATTTATTTGAAGAAAGAAAAATATACAAACCTTCACCGTGGCCATGGCCGCACAACCAGCAATAACAAAAGTAAGATTTTATTTTTCGTCTTTTATTTCTTCTTCTTTTCTTCTTAAGTCTTTTTTTTATGATCGATAATAGCCGCAAGTTTTTATATATTTATATATATACGTTTTTTTTAGTAATTTTTTATTATGCTGTCTTTTCATGAGTGCTACAATCAAGGAACCACATTAATCTCAGCATAAATGTTTGTTCTTTTTTTTGTCTTTACTGTTCTGTGTAGATAAATTAAAAGAAGTTACTGACTGTGGGTCATCTCGCTTAAAAATGGAATAATATAATAAGAAATGAAACAATATATAAGGAAAAGAATGAAGATCCATCAATTTAGCGCAATTTTTATTTTTAAAGTAAAATGATAAACTACTGATAATAATGACGAATTATGCTCAAGATACATATTTTTTTGGTGTTTTTAATTTTTTATTATTATTATTATTATTCTTTTAAGCCAGATAAATTTATATAAAAAAGGTTTTTGTATTTTTTCTAACGAAACGATTAAGTTTAAAGGTTGGCTAAGTTCATTTACCGCTTATGTAATCTACTCGGTCAATCGATCACGATCACTAATTAATGATGAGCGATCGTTTCGTTTTTATTTTCTATTTCTATGTTGTTTTATTTAAAGCAATCATGCTCTATCTTTTTTTTGTAAGGATAATAACTCGTTTATAATGAAATAGAAGAAAAAAGAAATAAATTAAAAGGAATCTAATACGAGAAAAAAACAGAATAACCTTTTACCAAAAAAAATAAACGATGAACAGACTAGAAAAAAATATTCTAATCAAATAGATGAAAGAAGAAAAAAACACACGAAAGCAGCAGCAGCAATTATTTATTTTTTTTTTACGCAGCTTATAAATGTATTTCGCTGTTAAAATGTTAAAAAAAAACTGACCACGCATACCTCTGTGTAGGTGAAAATTCTTAAATAATTTATTTTCTTATTTAACCAAAAATTTAAATTTACCGTTTGATGACACGCACCTTTATCAATAAATTAAAGAAATAAATAATTTTTTATTTAATTAAATTTTTATTGATTATTGACGATTTATTTGATGTGAAAAATTCATAAAAGTGATTATTGTTTGTTAAAAATGTAATCTTAATGGAAAAAATTCCGGATTATAAAGACTGAATAAAGAAAAAAATGAAATAAATCTGATCTTCTGATCTGCAAAGTGATCTTCAGCTGATCTTTTTATTTTGAATTGTTTTTTAGACAATTTATTCAATTCTGTTCAAATGGAAAAAATATTCTAAGAGACAATTTCGATGATCTTTAGCTTAAGCATATATAAATTTTTCTTAATTATTTTATTTTGTTTTAAGCTTATATAATGGTAAAAATAGCATAATAATGTATAATAATAATTATTAAAATTAATTTAAATGAATGCTGGATGCTGTGCTGAACATTTAAAGTCGTGATGACGAAACACAAATATATTAACGAATTCATATACAGGTAACACCTTCAATATTATGACGATATTTAAGAATTTCATTTATATATAAATAAACATTCTTTTTTATTATTATTACAAATACTATCAAGTATGCGAGTATTAAATGCCTGAAAACTTGAATTTACCGCTAACTTCCAATTTTTTTATTATTATTTAATTTTATATTGTTGGTGTATTATTTACTGTACGCGGAGATTATCAGGTAAAGGTAACCGAGCCAGCCAGCCAGCCAGCTAGTCAAGCTTGTTTCAAACACCAACACCATACAAAACAAGAAATTGAAAAAAAAAACATATATTTAAAATGCTAAAGAACAGGACAGTTGAATAGAATCAGTAAAAAAACAAAAAGGTCAACGAACGTACTCGTCGTATTTTTATTTTAATATTTGTGAAAAGACATTTATTTTATTGAAAACAAAAATAAATAAATTTATCCCACTAATACTGTGGTACGATCGCATGATGATCGCCAATATTAATATTATTATGTGTGCGGTGCGGTTATGCTATTTTTATTTAGTTAATTTCCTTGTTTGATTATACAAGAAAAAAAAAGAAATAAAAATTAATAGAGAGAAGACAAAACAGAGAAGCGACACTTGATCATGATCATTATAATGATATGCTTAATTTTTTTTGGTAGTTAAATTGACAACAATTTTTGCATGTACACCTTTTTTATTCAATGATTATTATTTTGTGTTTATTTGAACAATAAAGCCTGAAGAATAAAAAGGTGAATAAGAAAAAATATTATTAATGATTTAACATAACATTTGTCTAATGCAAATTTTATACAAAAAAAAAAAATTGTTTTATTGTGAGAAAATTAATGAAAAAAGCACAAAAAGAAGAATAAAGAAGTCAACAAAATTTTTGGCACTTTGATTTAATACTTTTATATTAAATTCCATGCCACCTGCAAGGATAGTTAATTGCTTTGTGTTTAGTCATTTTCTTATACATAAAAAATATTATTAAAATGAATTAATGCATTTTTATAGCGATCAGCTTTTTATTATTATTATTTTTTGGTAAAGTAGGTATGTTGGCTTATTTTTTAATCAGGAAAAACTCTAAATATGTTATGATTTTTATCAGAAATTCTGTAAAATATATTTCATGGATATGCTTAATTATTTAAAATATGTAATTACTTGAATTATTAATGGAATAATTTTTTAGCAATTTTTTACATCGATATATAAGGATTGCTGATCACTGATCGATAATAATAAATAAAATAATTTATGTAATGAAAATAAATGTAAAAATGCACTCATTTAGAGAGAACAACAAAATGTTGTATAATGTGCTGAATTTATTAATCCAGTAATTATACAGTCAGTCATAATCTATATAATGATTTTTATTTTTCTTTAATTTATTGCAGATAAACATGCCAAATTGAACAAATAACGTTCTGTATCCATGAAAACGCGAGAGAAATGTTTATAAAAAAATGTCTTTAAGGCCTTTTCACTTAATTAATAAATTTTGTTTAAAAGTTGATACTTGAATTAAATAATTGCAATCACTGTAGGATTTCGCAAGGAATTAAACTGTATATGTAAAAAATGAAAAACTTAATTGCAGCAATCAAATAATACAAAAAAAATAAAATTAAAAGCCATTGTTTCAAAGGATGATGATTACTTAAATTTTTACGAAAAAAAACATTTAAAAAGCAATCGTCAAACACAATTTTATATTTTTTGGGTCCTTTTTAACAATTAAGTCAGGTACACAGCAAGGTAATTAAATTTTTGTTTCTTTTTGTATTTTTAATTGTAATTATTTACATTAAAAGCTTTTAAAATGCATATATATTTTTTTAAAGTTGTTGTTTTTCGTTTTAAATAAACATTTAATTAATATTTTTATTTATTTATTTGCTATATAATTAGCATAGGTAATTACAAGCCAAGTAAATAATAAAATGATTTATAATTTAATTATTTCACAATTGTTAAATGAAACAAGTGAATTATAATTAAAAATAAGAAAAGATTTATATTTGTGTTAAAGTGACGAACCTATAGAGCTTTTTTTTAAGTTTAGGTATGCGAAGGATACTGCTTATTACGTTTATTTCTTTTAATTTAAAATGTTTTATTATAATTATTAACAATATGCAAATATATATATGATATAGAGCAATTAATCATAATTACAATCTAATTAATAATAATTAAAGAAAATAAATTAAATTGTCAACACAAACACCTTGTTTTTTTATTCGTTTTTTAATTATTATTTTTTCGCATAATTAAATCAAGTTAAATCAATTTAAAAAAACTATATATATAAATGAAAACAAGTTGTGTGTGTGTTTTTTTTAAATTAATATTTAAACAAAAGCAATTTTTTTATGTTAATTAATTAATTAAAAGGAATTATCTTTATAAAAGAAAGAAAAAATGTTGTTTAATTACAAATAAAGTAGCTAATTCAACAACAACAACAACAAAATTAATAATGATAATAATAATAAAATTATTTAAATGTTATTCGATTTATATTTCCCGATAATTATACTGTATGCTTTATGATTATTTATTATTTTAAATAAAGAATTTAATAGACAAACTTATACACTGAAGCATAGACAATAAATTGTGTAGAATGAGGAAAAAAATATATTAGCTAGAATTGACATTAGGACGCAAGACAAAACTAAAATACATAGAAATATGTACATAAAATGAAAGTAAAATGAATAAAACCACCCCATATTGTGCGGCTATAAAAAGGCAGGAATCACTCAATTGGAAAATCAGTTTTTAACAATTTCTTGATCATTCAAGAATTGTATTTGAGTTTTAATCATAAATAAAATAAAAATAAATAAGATAATTAAATAAGAAAAATAGAAAAATTGTGTGTGCTTAAATAAATCTCAAAGGAAAATTAAATAATAAAGCTCAGTGAAATAAAAAATTATTTAATTTATTTTTTTAAAATTTTATTTGAAATTATCTTCTAGAATTTTTTTCTTTTATTTATTCTTCATAAGTGAAATAATATTTATTACATTTATTGTTAATTAATTATCAGCTAACTAAATGATAATTAATTTGAACTGAGTATTAATTTAATTAGTAAAAAAAAAAACACTCAATAATTGTTGATGTTCATGTTGTACAAAGAAAAATTTGTTTTTATGATTTTTACAATTTAAATAAATCAATTTAGTGTTTTTTTTTCGATTATTGTTATTGTTATATGATTGTAAAGGTGAGAAAATATTTAGTAATAATGTGTTGACGTGTGTAAAAACGTAAAATATAATAAAAAACTTATAGAGAAAGAAGCCAAATAAATTTTTGAGTAATTTTTCCCTACAAGTTTTTTTTTTATTATATTTTCATTTCAAATTTTTACTTTACAATAATTTTTTTGTTTGATTTTTATTTAGTTTAGTCATTAAAAAAATAAATTAATATTAATGTTTTTAATGGTTATGCTAATTATTATTAATTATCTACTTTAAGTTGGTAATTTTTTTATTCTAATTAGAAACAAGTGTCGCGAAGAAAAGTGAATAAAAACTGATCAAAAAAAAATATTTAAATCAAAAAAATATTAAAGAATTAATAAAAAAAATTAATATTGTGCTAATAAACTACCAAGTGTTATAGGAAAAAAAATTTATTATCAACAAATTTTATTTGAAAAAAAAACCACTCAAATTAGTAAAGAAAAACTACTCAAAACCAACAGTAATTAAAACAAGTAAAATGGATTACGAGGAATATCGTCGTAGGGGTAAGTAATTGTAATTACCACTAAAAAAAACTATTTAGTATGACAGTATGATAAGATTAATTTTATTAAATAAATTTATAATAATAATACGTGTGAAAGTTTTATGCAAAAGCTTTAGTATTATTTTAAAAGCATATTTACAGTTGAAGCAACAGTCAGATATTTATTTTTTATTTATTTATGTATATTAAGAAATAAATAAGAAATCAATGAAAAGGGAAATAAATTCGATAAAGGAGACAAATAATATGCTCTACGAAACAAACAGCCTGGCAAAGAAAACAATAATGAAGAAATCAAATAACAACAAATGACTAAATTTACGACATAAAATAAAATAAAGGGATTTGATCTTTATTAGCTTTGTCAACACACATTTAGTATTGTCCGTATATTAGGGCAATAAACTTCTATTTTCTAAAATTGTTTAGAAATTTATTTTCATCTATTGCAACGTATTCCAACTAAAAATAAATAAAATAAAAATAAATATCTATTTAAATTTAAATAAACAATTTTCACTCCTTTTTTCGCATTATTATCATGTCTGTGAATTCACTGATTTCGCACAGCATAATCAAATTAGTCAGGACACAAAATGTTAAAGTTGTTAGCATAAAAAACGAATTAAATAAATGTTTTAACAAATATATTATGTATTATTTGGATTCTTTTACATTTGTATAACAAAACTATAAAATGCATTAAAGGATTTATTCATATGTGGAACGTTTTAGTAGAAAACTTTTCAATTAACTTCTATATGTTTTATCATTAGGCAAGGAAATGGTTGATTACATTGCTGATTACTTAAAAAATATACGAGAGAGACGTGTCTTTCCAAATGTTAAGCCAGGCTATATGAGAAACATGATGCCAGACTCGGCACCGTTGGAAGGTGAAAATTGGGATACTATTATTAGTGATGTCGAGCGTGTTATAATGCCTGGTGTCACCCATTGGCAGAGTCCTCATATGCATGCTTATTTTCCTGCTTTAAATTCATTTCCGTCACTACTTGGCGATATGCTTGCTGATGCAATAAATTGTCTCGGATTTACCTGGGTGAGGACTGATTTTTATTATGAATAAAAAAGAATATTTAGTGAATGGTTTATTTGTGTTTATATTTAAGGCATCATCGCCAGCGTGTACAGAGCTAGAAATTATCGTGATGAATTGGCTGGGAAAGATGATCGGGCTACCGGATGAATTTTTGCATACATCCAGCGGGAATCAAGGTGGAGGAGTCCTTCAGACGACTGCTAGTGAGGCGACATTAGTTTGTTTATTAGCTGGGCGTACGAAAGCGATTAAACGTTTTCATGATCATACGCCTGGGCAACAAGATGCAGAAATAAATGCACGATTAGTTGCGTACTGTTCTGACCAGGCTCATTCCAGTGTAGAAAAAGCAGCACTAATTGGCCTTGTACGAATGCGGTATATACAAGCAGACGACAATTTAAGCTTACGTGGACTGGCATTACGTCAGGCTATTGAAAGTGACATCAATCTGGGTTTGATACCTTTCTGGGTAATACTTCTTCATTATTGTTATTAATTTTTTTTTTTTTTCATTAATTTAAACAATACAACTAGGTATGGCAAGTAGAGCGGTTTCATCTACGACAAAAAAAATAGTCTAAAGAGGATTAAAAAATTGTTTTTATTCCATCATGTACCAGCAGACAGATGCGTTTTCTTACATTTCTATTCTATATTTATCATTTTAAACATCCCATGGGATCTCATTAATAATTACTTATAAAAATTTAACATTATGTGGGTGATTTCTGTTTGTTTATTCGTTTTTGTATCTTTGATTGCTCTAATGGGGTTTTCTTGGCTCATTTTTTTTTCTTGGCTCATTTTTAAAATAATAAAAATATTATTTAAATACATTTCCTAGGTATTCCGTGTGATTATTAATTAATCAAAAAACCAGTTGTCTAATTAATTTTTTAATTATTAAAAAAACCGATGAAAATTTTCAATGATTATCCCTACCGGAAAAAGAAATAATTACTTTTGAGCGAAAACATAAATCATTAAAAATTATTTAGTTTTTACTTTAAATTATTTGTTTGTTATTTTTTATTAACTATTATAATAAATTTTACAAATTAATTATTTAATGAAAGATATTTGCATATTATGAGCATTTTAGAAAAAAAATTCTCCATTATTTATGCTATTGCCATCTGCCTTATTTTTATCTTTATTTTAAGCAATGTCTTTAACCTTAGTAAAGACACATGTTTGGATATCGTTTTTTACTGCATCTTAATTTTTCTCTTTATCGATGTAGGTTTGTGCAACATTGGGTACTACAGGCGCTTGTTCCTTTGATAATCTGGATGAAATTGGTAATATATGTAAGGAATATAATTTATGGTTGCATGTGGATGCTGCTTATGCTGGTAGTGCATTTATTTGCCCAGAATTTCGCGTATGGCTGCGTGGTATCGATAAAGCAAATTCAATTGCATTTAATCCGTCCAAATGGTTGATGGTGCATTTTGATTGTACTGCCATGTGGTTGGTTCATATAAATCTCATCACATAAATGAAATAATAAAAAAATCACTGCTTCTTTTGCTATATTTATAGGGTTAAAGATAGTGGGGCATTGCATAGGACTTTTAACGTGGAGCCATTGTATTTGCAACATGAAAATTCAGGTAAAATCGGCGAATATCATGTATCGTACAGAGTTTAATTGATTTAATTTATTTATTACAGGATTAGCTATTGATTATATGGTAAGTTTAGTTAATTTAAGAGTAGAACAAGTAAACGAAGATTTTGGAAAACAATTTTAGCACTGGCAAATCCCGCTGAGTAAACGTTTTCGATCGCTTAAATTGTGGTTTGTATTGCGAAGTTATGGTATTAAAGGTTTGCAACGTCATATTCGTGAGGGAGTGCGGTTAGCTGCCAAATTCGAGGCATTAGTATTAGCGGATCATCGTTTTGAAATACCAGCTGCTCGACATTTAGGTATGGTTGTGTTCCGCTTAAAGGGCGAAAATGATTTAACGGAGCGTCTGCTGAAGAGACTTAACTATCGGGGTAACTTACATGCGGTGCCCGCATCACTTAAAGGAAAATACGTAATAAGGTTTACAGTGACATCCACACGTACAACAAATGATGATATTCTTAAAGATTGGTCAGAAATACGTTTGGTCGCCACTGAAATATGTGACGAACTAAATATACGAATTGGTGATAGGGCCAAGGTTCCGTTAAAAGGTTGGTTCCACACTAGAAACATCTAGTGGTTGGTATCGCTTGAAGACATATTTCCCAAAAATTTCCAGATACACGCGAAAAGAACGAGGCATTCGGTTCCAGTTTACTATTAGCGAATTCACCGATGTCACCGAAAATCGTTAACGGATCCTTTGCTGCTATTTTCGATGCGGATGAGTTTTTAGCAAAAGCTTATGCTGGTATTAGGATTGCAGTGAGTTTCTCATTCGCCATCTGATGATAATAATTTAGCCAGTTTTGATATTTTTTTTCTTTTCATTTAAAGAATCAGGACTCACCGGCTATGCGTCGTCGTGTTCGTGGCATTCTAATGTCCGGTAAGTAAAAACTCTTTGAAATTTAAATAAATTAAAAATAAAAAAAACTTCCGAAAAACCGAATTTAATCTAAGCTAATGACAAATAAAAAAAACTCTCGTAATGAAAATTATTAGGAAAACAATTTTCATTAGATTCACGTATGGATTTAGTTGTTCATGGTATTGAAACCGGTTCTGTAAATCCCGATACCGTTTTAACCGATAAAAATCGTGCGATTAAAGAAGACTGCGAAGATACCTGGGAAGGTACGAAGGGAAGGTATTTTAGTGATTTTGGCTATATAGTTGCCCACACATTTACTGTTTGTTGTTGATTTTTCTTTATTATTATTTATCATGTAGTTGATGTTGTCGTTGTTTCATTAAATTTGCTTTAGAAAATGTTAATAATTATTATAATCGCTTTACCTGTAATCGAATGTATTGTTTGTTATTTGTTTGAGACTCTACTGTTATTTTAATTATATTAATTAATTTTATTTGAATTTTATGTTTTATATTTTATTTTATTTATTTATTTATTTTGTTGGTTTAGCTTGTGAGCGATTGGAAATGTCTGCTGTCGACCAAAATGTGGCTCAAGAATGTCTTTGTCCAATCGATGGCGGACGGCACCGTTCTCACAGCATGGGCGTTGTGGTTCCAGCCCACAATGAACATCAACATCGAGAATTTTTACAAGTCTATGGAAATAAAACGAATATTCATAATAATAAATTAATTAATAATATAAAATCATCATCATCGTCAATACAATTGTCATCGTCATCGTTGGGTAAATGTAGAAAAATTAATGAAATGCAGACGATACGTAGATGCAGCGTCGATGATTTATTTGGTGTGAAAAATCTGAATGAGAAACGACGATCAGTGCCAACAATACAGAATGCATTTTATAATAAAGGCTTCGATATGATCGCAATAAATGCGAATGCGAGAGCAAAAAAATCGTATAATATTGATGAGTTAAGTGACGATGAGGAGATTTCCGAATGGAAACATGAGAATTTGAGGCACAATCAATCGCTTAAATTTAACGTGGTTATATCTGATGAGCATGGCGATAACTTTGATTGCAATAACGATATTGATGATGATGATGATCACCTAGATAATAATGAATTATTTGAATGCAATAATGATAGTAAAAATATATTTAGTGATAATTTTAAACAAATTAATAGAATTAAACAACGTTTTGTTTGTAAATTTAGTGAGGATTTTGTTGATGATGAAATTATATATGCAAATGTTAAGTATTGTAAAAAGTGTGGTCATCACACTATTAAGTTATAAAATTAAGAAATTAATTTTTGCTGAAACAAGAATTGCTACTAATGACAATCAAAAGGTATTTCGGTCATTAAAGCAATAAAAAATTGTTATCATCTAGTCAAGACAATGTTTAGTATTAAGAAATGTATTCGTAATTGTGTCTTCACTAACGATCAATATTTCAAAAAGAAAATTATTATTTAATATCAATTTCTTTAATTAATTAACAAATCATTTATTATAAAAATAATTAAAATTATAAAAAAAAAAAATATTAATGAAATATTCTCTGCTTAATGTTGTAAAAAATTTATTTTTATTTGTTAAATTCTCCAAAACCAAGAACTGCTGTGCTATCCAATAAACGTTACCAAAAATTAATTAATCAAAACTAAAATTGAATAAAAAAAAAAACATTATTATAATTATTATTAAATTATGCATTAAAATTTAAAAAAATAAAACTATAATTATAAATGTTTAAAATGTAATAAAAATCAAAAACTAAAGCGATTAAAATGTTAAATCTCTTAAAAAAAAATAATAATAGAAAAAAAAATTAATCATTTTCTGTTTCTAAATAATGAAAACAGAAAAATACAAATTAAATGTTAAAAAAAAAATACTACATAAAAAATAAAAAGAAAGTTAAATATATATACATACATGCATACATATATTGATGTAAATTAAATAATTAATAAATTATTGAATTAATAATATAAGGTGTTACAAAAGTAGATTTCAGCATAAATAATAATTTTCTCTAAATGTATTTTACCATTCAATGTATGTTTCTTAATGCTTTTATAGGTTTTTTTTTTTTTTAAATAATTTAATTTACTTTTAATTATCACATTTTATCTTAATTTTATTGAATTTTAGTTATTTAAAAAATACTTTAATAAAAAAAAACACTCAATGTTGAGTATTTTATTGAGTGACATTTTATAAACTTTGATTTTAGTTTTTTTTTTTCATTATAATTAAATTAATTACATTAAGTAATTAAATTTGAACAAGAAAAAAATCATTCAACAGTATTCTATAGTATAAATAATTTACATAAAATTATAATTATCTGCTTCAAATATTATTAACAATAAAAATATATTTAAAAATTATATAAAAAATCACTCAATTAAATGTTATTTAAAAATGAAATGGAAAATAAAATTAAATAAAATTAAATTAAGAATTAAGAAATAAACTATGTTATATGATCTGATCGTTGTTTTATTATAAAAAAAAAGAAAAAGAAAATCAAATAGAATTGTAAAGAAATAGGAAAAATCAATGAGTATTACGTGCTTTGGCATTGCCTCATTCATTACAATTGATGTCTGTTTGAAGACAGTAGAGACTGTGAAGAAAAAATATTTAAATTTAAATATTTAATAAATAACCAAATAATACTATGGTAATTGATGTGATTTCTTTTTTGACTTTTTGACATTAAAATTTTGTGCTTTTTTTTTCTTGTTTTTAGATGAACGGTGCTTTGCGTGCCTGGTCGTTCATTTTTAAAAGTTTTATTATTTATTTTGGTTTTCTTACTGAGTTGTGTTGAGTTTTCATCTAAAAATAACATCAAATGTCTGTCAGATTGGTAGGATTGGTATTATTAATTTGCTGGCTGTTATTTTATTATTTGTTTAATGTTAATGTCCAAATTTGCTGACGTTTTTCTTCTTTCTACTTATGGGTTTTTACATTTTTATTTGTTTTATTTAAAAAAAAAATTAAAGATTAAGTGAAGTGAATTTCAGTTTATATTCGATCATAACCTATTTCTCTTTTTACAAGAAATTTAATTGAATTTCTTCCTTTCAGCTATTACTTCCTTTCCTTTTACTTTTATTTATTATAAATTTGCGTATAAATGCTCACTTATACGTTTTTTTGTGTTATTACATTATTTTTAAGATCAAACATTGAAATTCAATAAACATTGGCTGTGTAATACGAGTACATTTAATTTGTAGTAAAAGATTTTATTCGAACTGTACTTTCTGTATTCATGTTTATTTTCAGATAACAAGTTTTTTAACCTTTTTATTGATAAAACCATTTATTCGTAATACCATTTTTCGCTATTTATTTTAATTATTGATGTAAAAAAAAGTTTTTGCTATTAGTAAGATTTACATTTCACTGAGTGTTCAGGACTTATATATTTTAGTGACTAAATTTACAGATTATACCTACAAAATAGCATAGAAAACAGATAACAGTGCGGATGTTTGTTGCAAAGCTAATTAAACAACGAAAGTTATAAATTCTTCAAACTCTAGCAAATTTTTTAGAAAAGAAAATAAAGTTTAACTATTTAAAGCTTAAAAAAATAATTAAATCTCTGCTAAAGTTAAAAAGTTTATCTAATAATTTGCTTAATTTATCGAATAAATATTTAATTTATTTAAACAGAGTTCAACTAAATACCCATATGAAAAGAAAAGCAAAAATTAAAATATCAAGTAAGGTAACAAAATAATCACCACAAAAACGAAGCACTTAATCATGAAATAAAAGTAATCACAAAAGGTGTATATAATTATGAATTAAAAAAAGATAGAAAGAATTAATTAATTATTAATATTATTAATAAATAGACATAAATAAGTAATATGAATTAACAATAAATAATAATATTTTTTTGTATTAAGAAAATAGAGAAAATTGTAAAATTTGCTTTCACAAGTTTTGATAAACCTTTATCTTAAGCTATTAGCTATTTTATGTTTTGCTTAACAATTATTACACAAAAAAAATACTTTTATTAAAGTTTATTTTTCTATTATCATATGTACATTATCTGCTATTGTTTAATTTAATTAATTAAACTCTCAATCACATTTCTTGCATTATTTATTTAGTTATTCATTGTTTTATTACGTAAAAAAAGCAAATGAATGAAATAAAGAAAAACATCAGTCGCTGTGCTGGTAACTGGTTGCTTTTGGTCTTATATATTATTAACAATACAATTTTATTATTTTTTGCACTTAATCTATAAATAAATTGTATATTTATAGCGATATAACGTGCAAAAATTTTAATTATACAAAAAATAAAAAAAAAAAATTGTAAAGAAAAGTAATTAACAAACAAATAAATTATTTAAAATCATAATAAACATTGTTAATATACATATAGATTATCTATTTATGTATATAAATAATGTTATGTGAACAATTTATGTGTTTTAATTTAAAATTATTTATTTAAATTAAAACAAAAGAATAAATGAATGAAATTTTATCTTTACATGACTTAAATTAATATGAAAAACTAAAGAAGCAAAGAATGAGAAATACTGCTTTGTAAACGAATTATAATTGATATTTTTAGATTTAAATTAATTTTTTTTAGTAACAAGATAACAGAGTGATTCATAATATGTCATTTTAGACTTTATTTTTAATAAGCTTTTAAAGTTTAGTAAGATTTTACACGAGGAAAGTTATTTTGATGCAGAATTTCGATGTATTTTTTTGTTTGTTTATTAAGCTTGCTGAACTTGCGAATTATTTGTTTTTTATTGATTATATAAAAATATTAATTATCTTTCACTAAAAGCTTAAAGTCATTGATAATCGCTCTGAACTAAGCTTAAAAGCTGGAAAATATAAATTAATCCATAAAATTTCTATTAAAGTAAAATAATTTCGTTTAATAATGTTATAGAATTGTTTTAATTATGTTTTTATGTAGAGAAAACACAGAAAATTAAACCAGAAAAATACTTAAGTACATGTTTCAGGTGGAAAATGATATAGTTTTTAACAAATAATGATACGCTTATCGAAATTTAACTGCTAAGAACTCCCTTTTTTCAAAAAATATAATAAAATCTATCTTCAACGATTAACTACATAATAAAAATCATTTAATATAAAATAAATTCCATTATTAACGTTTAATCTGAACTCATGCATTACAATTAATAAAAATTATTTTTAGAGTAAAAAAGCCAGCAGCAAACCACTTTTGAATCGTTCGCTTAAAAAAAAACTTCAAAAATGAAAAAAAAAAAAAAAATACCATAAACAATTAAGACAACATAAAAGATAAGTAATAAAAAATTAATTTATGTTTATTGTAGCGACGATTTAACACAAAATATATTTTGGAAAAAAAGTGAAAAAACATTATAATAATGGGAAGAATAATAACGAATCAAAATAACTAAGAAAGCATAACGCAATTCTTTATTAAATAATTTCCATTATTCAAAAACGCATTTTCGTTTGTAACAAACATATTTTATGATTATAAAATGTTTATTCAACAATCAAACACTTAATTTTTGTTTCTATTTAATTGTTTTTCTTTTTTTAAGCTTGTAATTTTATTAGTAAGGCTTATTGTCTACTTGATTCAATCATTTTCATATTCATTTTTTTTTTTTTTTTTGCTACAACAAACCGGAAGATGAGAATTTTCAAAATGTCAAAAATATGTAAATGTATTTATAGAGATAATAATTATTTGAATAAAGAAATACAATAGAATTTGATATCAATTGTTGTGAATAATTAGTTTTGTTTAATGTAAAGAAGCGAAAAAAAAGTAAAATAACTCCTACTTGTGTGCGAGAAAAAAACTTTTGAGGAAATAATTAAACTAGAAAATTTTGTATTATTTTTTTTTAAATAGATTTTTCACTTAAAAACTTGTAATTAGACAAAATATTTTTATATTTTGAATCAATGAAATATTAAGGAAGTTTTTTTTTTATATATTAAGGAGAGGATTAACTAAATAAGACTGGTTGTAATCGGGATAATTAATTAAGTAATGATTAGAAATCTTTGGATCAGTCTGACTTTAATTCAGGATATAATTACCCATAAATCCATTTCTTCCTTTAACCGCCACGTAATCATGAAGTTCGCAAATAACGATAGATGTCGTCTACAGATCTGAATTGACAATAAATCCATTAAAGACTTATAGTATTTAAGAAAAAATTTATCATAAATCTAGTTCAAAACTCAGCAAATTATACTTGTATTCAGTACTGAAGAATACATTAATTCATTTTACTTTCAGGCAGACAATATTCACAATATAAATAATTATAGTAATTTGAAATAAACGTTAAGGAAATACCAATTAGACTGCATTTTTTTTTAACAATTAAACACATTTCAGAAGCATAATAGGAAAAACATTATTAAAAAATTATTAAACATATAACGTTATACAGTGTAAGAAATGTGCAAAAATTTAGATTCTATTGTGTAAAACCCACCATCAACACTAATAACCAGGAACTAAAAAGCAAAATTAATAACAAATCAATTATTTAAAAGAGATATTTCAACAATGTAGTGGTTTTTTTGTTTTACATTTAGTAGGAGAAAATCATGAATTTGTGCCAATTTATGCTGTTTTATTTTTTTCAACGAACACAAAACTGAAAACTAAAAGAAAGAAATTTTATTCGTAATAAAGAGTAATAATAAACAAGATCGAGGACATCTTGATTTATACAATGAAAACTTTATTTCTCTTGTACAATTGTTAAGTGTAATGAGACGTCTAATAATTGATTTATCTAAAATAATATATCATTTTGCACTTAGTTCTTTTTTTTTAATGATGTTTTAATTCGGTTATGAACTTGGGTATTTTATGCAGACAAAATTGTTTGCAAAGACAATTTCCGTAAAACTACAAAAAATCCAGCACAGACAAGCGACTGTCGTAATTATTTATCAACAAGAAGAAGATTATTAAAGAAATATCATTAACCATGAGACAACCGTAACAATTAAAAATGTTTTTTAAACAAAAAAAAAATAACCATTAAAGCCTCCAATTAGCTTGACTTACGAAGAAATTTAAATAATAATAAAAAAATGTTGGCAAAACCTTTGCATATACAAGCAATAAAAATTTACAAAAAAAATAATAATAATAAAATTATTCTTCGTTAGTTAAGGAAATAATATAAAATGAAAGTGTAAATGCATTACAGAAATACAAAAAAAAAGATAAACAATAATGAAGAAAATAAAACACGGAACTTGTGTAAGAAGAAATTTTTAAAATAAAAAAAAAAAGTTAAAGAAAGAAAATAATTAACATTTTGCTGGTTTTTTGTTGCATTTTTATATATGTCGTTGTGGTAATTTTCTTCTAATTTTTTGCTCTTGTTTTGTATTTACAAATCACAATTTATTTAATTGATCTGGTTAATGATAATATTCTAAGACAATGTTTAATACCAATGTTGATCAGATGATAAGCAGACCTTAACCAAGTACAGACGTTTTTCTCTACTTTGTTTTGAATAATTTCTTTAATGATTTTAACCTTTCGGTTTCGTTTTTATTAATAGTTTGTAGGCGTATTAAAATTAATTTATTTTTGTAATTAGAAACTGTTTTGTAAATAAAAACGTGAGTTATTAATGTTTAGAATGATTAATTGTATTATTGGCAGTTTTATAGATACAATGTTTAAAACATAATAAAGAAATTCAAGGATTTCTATTACCTTTGTCGATTAACTGTTAAAAAAGTAATGGAAAAGAGGATTTAAAAAAGCAAATATGTATTATCGGAGTAACTGACAAAAATCCAAGTATTATAAAGTATGCTAACAAATTAATCAAATACTAAGATTTAGGTAAGGGAATTGCTGCCAAAAGCCTTTGAAACAATAATGTAATCCCGTGTTACTAATACTCTACAAAAAATGCACATAAATAATTGAAAATTTATAAAATATTTAAGAATTTCTGCAATAATAATTAGAAAAATAAGTGATATCCAGTTGAAATCCTGTTTAAAGTCCTCATGAATTGTTGAAATACAGTTGAAACATTGCTGAAACATTGCTGAAACATTGTTGAAACATTGCTGAAACATAGCTGAATACTTGGTGAAATTTTACTGAAACTGCACTGAAATTTGAAATAACGCTTAAAGTTTAAGCGTGAAATTTTGTTGAAAGGAATAATCGTATTGCTAATTCAATGTTGCATTGTATGTGTTTCAAAAAATTTGTCCATGATTTTACACACTTAACATTCCAATAAAACTAGCAATATGCAATTAATACCAACCGTTGGCAGATCACTTAAAAATAAAGTCTATACGGAAATAAACTAGAAACCTGCTTATACTGGAAGTTTTTAAAAATAATTTTACAAATTCATAATACAAATGATAGAAAACACCTGCCTACAACTATTTAAAGAAAAGGAAAATAAAAAAAAAATTAATTTACCACTATTCAACATCTAATTATTTAAATCTAAACCGCACATAAATAACATTATTCTACTTTAAATAATACAAAAAGCTTGACAAACTTCTATAAAAAAATATAAAAATGAAGAAAAAAAAAACCTCAAGAGCAAGATCAACAAATTTTCAATAATAAAAAAAAAAAAAACACAAAAAACACTTTACCTATGTATAACATGTGTATAAAAAAAAAAATTTTTTTTTGTCCCAGTTTAATTGTTGTTTCGTATTTTGTACAAGAAATTCAAAACATTAATGTTTTCACGTATTTAAGAAAAATGAAGAACAAAAAAAAAACTCTTGTTTGACTTGATGTCATCATCATTGCTACATTGGATTATTTTAAACTCCTTCTCAGATCGTTTATTCATTTATTTATTATTATTATTTTTTCGGTTTATTTCAGCTTTTTTGTTGCATTTTTCTGTATTTTTTTTTTTTTGAAAAGAAAGAAAGTGGTTTACAGTGGTTGTGTTTTTTTTTTTGTAAAGTAGAAATAATACAATTTTCTTATTAAAAAAAGTCAACAAATAGTACAATTCATTTAGACTGTTACTATGCATTCAATGATTAACAATAAACAAATAATTTTTAAACATTACATTGTTACCTTTGAATATACAAAGTAAAATAAATAAAAAATTAAAAAAAAAATACATAATTAATTCGATTAAAAATTCATTAACACGCGACCTGGTGATTATGATTCAGTGAATATTATTATCTATCCATTGTTTTTCTATTCGCTTAACGCTAAGAATTATGAAATATTTTTCTTCTCAAGTATATTTTAATTGAAATATTCATATATTTTAATTAGATTTTAATTTTAATTGTTTGACTTAATATACAATTAATGTACTGCAGACTGTTGTGATGCTTTGATTTATTTTGGTTTTGAATTTCA
Source organism: Ptychoptera contaminata (assembly GCA_963942525.1). Taxonomy (NCBI): domain Eukaryota; kingdom Metazoa; phylum Arthropoda; class Insecta; order Diptera; family Ptychopteridae; genus Ptychoptera; species Ptychoptera contaminata. The sequence goes on from OZ012638.1 coordinate 27,504,964, forward strand.
ATTAGTTCATGGGCTTAGTTTTGTCTTATTTATTTAATTAATTAGTGGTATTATGTAATGTAGACTTAAATATGTTCATTTATTAAGTTATTAAGTTTGTTTAGTGGTGAAGCTTTTACTTTAAAATTTGACGCTTGTCGTACTAGGCTATTGGGATATTTTAATCAACTTCATTAGCGTTTCTTTAATAATTTATTCTACAAAGTTTAAGCCGTGTTAATGTATGTTTAGACTATTCTGTAAGTAACTACTCTTGTAATAGCATTAATAATCTACCTTCTCAAAAAAGCTAAGCCTTATCTTACATTATTGCTGTTTCTGCGCATAGCTTAGTAGCTTAAATTGGTCAAGTAATTGTAACTTGTTTGTTTTGAAGGTAGCAAAGCTAATAAAAGTTTTTTTTTTCTGAAAACTATCCACAATTAATCAAAACGTAATAGAACATAGAACCAAACATCCATTAATCATCTCAACACACATATTAAAAATTTGCATACAAAAAAAGAAAAAGAAATAACGCGTGCGCGACTAACTTAAGTCTAATAAAATCTCGGTAAATAGCATAAACAAATTTATAATAATAAAATAAAGGCAAAAAAAAATGTTAATAATTAATTTAGCTTAAAAACTAATTAACCTTAAAAATAAAAATACAATAAGAAAAAATTTAAGTAAATAAAATATAAAAATAAAAGCGAAAAAGCATAACAAAACAAACAGTTAAAACAGTGACTTAAATATTCATATTTAAAATGTAAGGTGTGATTGTTTGTTGTTTTCTGTTAAAAATTATTAATTGTATTTTTTTCATTAAATTTTATTTAATTTAACAAATTAGGAGAGAGTTTAAAGACTTATAATTGTTAAAAAATAAAAATAAAATAAAAACAAAAATTAAGTCAAGTTTATTGTCTGAGTTTTCGGTCTTTTTTCGTTTTTTTTTTTTTTTTCATTTTAATGAAAGTCGTGCATTTTTCTAGTATTTTTGCTATAAAACACTAGAAAAATTTTCTGGTTTTATTTTTGTTATTATTCACTGGGTGGTACTTAAATGCATTGTAATTTCAAATCATGGTAGCAAAATAATTTTGTTATTTTTTGTAATGTTATTTTCTTGTTACGTGATTTGTCACACCTTTCAACATTTGTTATTTCTTAGTAAAAATTCATTTAGTTTCGTTTTTTTTATTATTATAGTATAAAAGACTTTATTGTTTACTTAAAAGTAAATTAATTGAGAGCTTTATTACGAGATTAGCCGGAAGTACAGAAAGTGTGACATTTGAAAATGCTTTTTAAGAACAGCTTATCAATTTCACTAACTAATTTAAGTAATAATATTTATGTTTTAATCTGGATCCGTTATGCATTTGATTAAAAGAGCTTTAAAAGTACTTTATACTTAATTTTTTGATTGTTATTAGGTTAGGATCTATTCGAAATGAACGCTTTGTCGCTTTTAGTTTTTTTTAAAATGTTATAAAATCTTAAAAACGTTTTTTGTGCCTATTAACAAATTTAATTGATCAAATTTTACCGCTTTAATTAAGTTTAAATCTTTATAGCGAGTGTCTTTTATAGGTGCCAATAAGTGGTTTAATTAAACGCAAAGAAATAAAGGAATTAATTACAAAAAAAAAACAAGAAAATTTGTTTTAAGAACAACCCTGTACAGTGTATAAAAATCAAAAACAAAGCAAAACAAAAAAGACAATAAACGACTTAAGCCATGACCTAGCACATTTTACATTTTATTTTATAATTTGTTACAAATAAAACAGCATCAAATTAATTAATTCATTTTATTAATAATATTATTATTTTATTTTATTAATTTTTTAATTTTTAATAGAACAACCATGAAATTTTTTCGTTTTTTTTTTGTGATTCAAAACAATAAATATTTTTACTTTTTTTATGTACTAAAATTAAAAAATAAAATTAAAGCACAAAAATTTACTTTATGTATAACATGTGAATATTTATTTTTCATTCATTTTATTAGCATACAATGCGATTTAATATTTAGAAGAAAAAAAAAACGTTAAAAATCAAGCTAAAGAGTGGCTTAAAGTAACTGACTGAAAGGTAGTAAAATGTAAATATATTTTTATATATATATTTGGTTAATAGTTTTATTGTCTTACTAAAATCTTAAAAAAAAAAATTAAAACAATTGTTTACTTTACTAAAAATTATTTTAATTAATTTTTATTATACCACAATGTTTTTATGCATAATAAAACATTTTTTTTAACACTTTACAGCTACCGATAGATGGTAGATGTTATGTTGTTTTATTTGTTAAAATTATTGTTTCTTCGTTGGTTTTAAAGTATTTATTATTTTTCCTTCTATTTTACTAAATTTTTATTATTAAAATTGAGGACGGAAATTGCAAATTTTTATTTATATTTTCTATACTTGTTAATAAATAAAATAAAAATTATTTGGATAAATAAAATGTAAATTATAGAGAAAGAAAAAAAAACGGATAATTTTGCTACTGTGATTAATAATTGCGACAAGTGTTGTGACTTGACAATAATTTTTATTGGTCATTTATTCTTAATAGATATTATTTGTTGGATTTATGGTTTACTTTACGTATTGTCGTCGTTGAGTAAATAAACAGATCAAGGACTGTTTTAAATGGAAATATTATTGTGTACTTGTCTTTGGATTTGGCTTTATTTTTAATTAATTATTTTATTATTAATTAACGTATTTTGAAGGTAGAATTAAAATTTTGTTTAAATTTTTTTGTTAAGAAATTTTGTAAGAATTTTCGGATAAATGGAATTTGTATTTTTTTACTGTGAATTGTTTTTAAAGCTAGCTTTTTGTAGCTAGATTCGCAACAGTTTTTGCGAGAATAAAATGATAAATGAGGCAGTAGTCACTGATAAAGCGAAATGAAGAAACAGTTCTTACTTGCTTTTATATTATTAAATACCTTCAAAAGTACAGTGTTTATAATCTTACATTGATAACATTAGCAAGTACGCAAAACTGGTAGTATTTTTGAAAGAGTAACTCAAAAGTGCAGAAGTATCTCATAGAATAAAACTGTTTTAAAGCTGGCATGGTTCATACGTTTTGTTATATGATTAAATACTTTAAAAGGTACAGTTGTTTGTAGTAATTAATTGAGCTCATTAAAGCTTTACATCGCTTTTATTAATAAAAATACAAAATCAATCCACCCACATTTAATTAATTTAATTAATTTTTATAACAATTTTTTAAAAGCACAAATTTAACAATTAAATCTTTAAAAAAAAAAAACTTGTTAGCGAAAGAGTGAAAGAAAACAAAAAAAAACAAAATCTTTTGAAAGTTGTTGCAATAATAGAAATTTAAAAAAATAAATTAATTAACAATTTTCTGTGCTTTTTTTTTCTTCATTAACACTTCTTTAACAGAAATATTATTATTATTATATTTTTGTGTTTTTATGAATTTATTTTGTTTATTTTACCCAAAATAATTAAATTTGCTATGAATAAAGAAATGAAATGAGAAAAAGCCAGAGATAAAGCCACTCATATATGAAAATCACTCATATTTACAAAATTTTCACTTTTCTTAATTGTTATTTTTTTAAAACAATTAATTAAACAATTTAAATTATAATTAAATAATAATAAAAATGGGTAACAATTATAAAACAAGAAAATATTTGTTGTTGTGTGATGCCCAATATCAATAACCAAAGTTATTCCAAAATTCAAACGACAGGAATAAAAAAAATGAATAATTAATGAATAAAATGTGTGTCTCGTGATCGTGCATAAAAAATCATAATAATATTTTTATTTAAACTGGAAATGGAAGTGCAGCATTAAAGCTATTAAAAAAGTAAAAAATGGAAAAAAAAACGAAAACAAATTAAGCGGGGATTAGCGAAAGTAAAATAAAGTAAAGCTTTACAGTATCATGATTGCCTTAAGCTTGATGATCAACCATTGTCTTTGTTTTATTTTTTTATTTATTTATTTAAAACTGTATTTGTGTTTGTCATACAAAAAAAAAATTTTCGATTGTACAACATTACGAAAAAAAATAAAATAAAAATAAAAAGCTCTGCGTGAAAGTACTGTAAATTTATCACTTATTCACTTTAACCATTAACCATACCTGTGGATTCTTTTATTATTAAATTAAATTAATTAAATAAATAATTTAAAATTATTAAACAATATAATAAATAATATTAATAAAAGAAATTTAAAGAATTAATTTAAATAAAATTATAATAAAATAAAAGTGACATGATGGTGTCATCGGTGTAATTTGTAAGCATAATTGTTTTTTTTTTCGATTTCTGTTATTATTGTTAATATTTTTATGCTTTGAGCAAATAATTTTACTTTTCTTTTATTTACATTGTCAAGGTTTATTTATAAGGAATACTTTAGAAGAGTAGCTTTACGCTAGGAAGTAAAGTTTAAGTATTTTTAATATATGTATTACAAAAAAGAACAACAAATGTTTACAAAACTCCTGACACTGCATTGTTTGATACATTTTTATAGATCATAAAGACTAACTGAGGTGGACACAGGATTACGGACTCTAAACATAGAAAATAAAGTCTTGTACGTTTTCTAACAACTGTATCAAGGCACGAAAACAGTTAGTTAAATCACTCAATAAATTATAACGATTTTTTTGCATTAAAATAATTCTAATCACAGAAAAATTTATTAAAAAGGTTAATAAATTATATTAAGACCCTTATTTTTGCTATGATAAATAAAGCGACCTGATATGTCCTGCCCTGAGTAACAGAAGATTACATCTGAACATTTAAAGAAACAATAAACGCCGATACAAATTCAGGAAAAATTTGTTCATTTTGTATAAAACATTTTAATTGAATCGAATACTTTAAGTTCTTGTGTAACAGCTTGTGATCTTGTGCATTTTATGTATATGTATTAAACTGGCAAATAAAAGCTTGTATTACAAAAGAATTACACGACCTGTAAATATTCTTAAAATAGTCAGCGTTTTAAATTTATCACATGATAAATCTGTTTAATATTAGACAGACAACACTAAGATATTCTCTCGAATTAAACTCATTTTAAAAAGTCAAAAAAATCACAAATTCAACGATGCTAAAGCAGCTATTAAGTAAGCGAAAATCATTTAAACTAGAGTAAAAAAATTCAAACGTACAGTGCTTTATTTTTCTCTTACATTCGGTCATTAAACGGACAATAAAAACCATGAAAATTCCAAGATCATTAACAAATTAACAAATTGTATTACGAAAATAAAAAATAGCGATCAACCTGCTTGACTAATCAAAACCATAAGTAAAGCCAAAAACCAATTAAAAAGTGATAGTAATTGTAATGCAAAAATGAATCAAATTAAAAATTCCACATGCAAAATATACATTTTTTCATTTATTATTCAAAAAGCAAATTGATTTATTATAATATGTATTGTTTTTTTTTTATTTTGTTTTTAAATTAACACAGGTAAAAAAATGTATTCAATTTAATAAAAACAAAATAATAATAATCGAATTACATTGCGACATTTTACATAAGCAACAACGGCAAAAGAGAGTCATTTCATTGTTTTGTTTACATTTTGCATTTTATAACAACAGCGAAAAACACTTATTAAATTAAGGTGAAAAAAAATATTATTTTTATAATTTTTTTTTTTTTTTTGTCTACTTTATTATGCAAAGTGATGACTTTTTTGTTTGTGCTTTTTTTGTGGTTTGTTAAATGGTTTATTGTTTTTAGCTTCCGCTTGTTTTATTTTTATTGTTTCTTCGCACTTTATAGAAATTTGATTTTTTTTGTTTTATTAAAGCAAATTACTTGTAGAAGTTTGAAAAATTATTAATAATTGATTTGACAATTTGACATTTTGTTATTAATCGGGAAATTTTAATTATAATATTTTCTTTTTGATAACAAATTGTAAGGAAATTAAATTTTATTATTTTTTTTATTTTTAAACAATTTGAATAGTTAATAAACAGTAGTTACAGCCAGTGCTTGCCTTGTGCTTTGCACTACTTTGGAAAAGCTTTGTTTGTACTGTGAAAATTATCTGGTCTTTCATTTAAAAATTGTCCTTTCTTTCTGTAAGATCATCAGAACGCGGTTGCTAGAAACTGCAGTAACTATACTATTATCAAAATTTGTGTACAATTTATGACTGAAAATATAAGTTATTTAATATCTAGAAAATATAGATGTAAAATGTAAATTTTTGCTACTTAGTTATCTTTGTTGTCTTACCAACAATCATTCGTTTAATGTTAATTTCGTTTTATTTATGTGAATATTTAACTGTTTTGCAATTTTAACTTTCCATAATTAAATGTATTTTAATTTATTTGCAAAGAAAAGTGTAATTAAAATAAGCTAAGATTGATTATGTGGTTACAAAAGTTAACGGCTAGCAATAGTTATTGATTAACAAGTTAATATTATGACAATTATTAGAAAAGTCTTTGTTTTCGTTTTACTGCAAAATGTGTGCCACTTCTAAGAACGGTTTGTGTCGTTTTAAGTTTTTTTTATCTATTTTGGACTAAATGGCATAAGTTTTTAACACTAACAGTAACACAATGCTATCATTATAATGAGAACAGTTGATATTAATTAAAAAATTCAATAAATTTGAATAACAAAAATTTGTTTCTTTTAGTGAAAAATATTAAACATTTGTTAATTTTTTTAGTGTTTTTCTTTACTTTATAAACACTTTAGTGTAATTACTCTTTTCTATTTATTACACACTTAACATAAAAAATTTGTAAATTGAAAATCACTCACAAGAGTTTCTAAGCAACAAATTTGCTCCACGTTAAAAATAAATTAATTTAAAATTGAAGATGCATTAAATATATTTGTTTAATTAATTATTTGTTTAAAGAAATGATATAAAAATAAATTAAAACTGTAGAATCATCAACGAAATCCAAATGATCAAACAGTACAGAGAAAGTGAAATAATTTTTTGGAGATAAAGACAAAAAAAAATCATTGAATAGAGACAAATTGCCTAGATGATTTTAAGTGTTTTAATTATGTATAAAAACCATCTAAAATTCATAATGTAAAATAAATTAATTTAATTAAATATATTTGCTTATTACCACTGAAAAAAAAAGATTAATAAAAAGCTGTAATGACGCAATAAATTTAAAATAAAAAAAAAACTCAACGCACGTTATTAAAAAAATATGCTCAATATGAATTTAATTATTTATTTTTTTTCTTAAACCATTATTATAATGAAATTAAATTTAATTAGCGAAATTATGACAAAATAAACACGAGAAAGTGAATAATATATATATTTTTTGGTATGTTTAAATTTAATTTATTTTAATTACTTTTACGCTTCTTTTTTTTTTTTGCTCTTTTCATTTTTTTTTTTTTTTTGAGTGGATTTATTATTTCTGTTTTAATTTTGAATCGAAAATAATGAAATTAAAATTTAATTAAAATAATTAATTAATTAATTTATGTTTTACGAAATGTGACAACATTTTTTCTCACCTGCATGAATATTTATTTATATTTTTCTTTAATTTTATTAAATTAATTTATTTTTTTACAGATAACGAAAATTTGAGTTTTTTTTTTGTTTGTGCTTTTTAAATTAGGTCTAGGTGAGCTTTATTCAAGGTTAATTTGATTATTTTTGTGGTGCTTTTTTTTTTTTAATTAAAATTTATTGTTTTTTTTTTTTTGTTTATAATTAGTTTAAAGGTAATATTATTGGGTAATAGTATTCAGCTGAATTGTAATTATTATTTAAAGAAAAAAAAAATAACAGAAAAACTCATTAAATTTTTTTAAAGTAATAATTTCCGTAGAAAAGTAAAAGCTTACATTGATAAGAAATCAGAAAGTGAGTGTCAAATATAATAGATCTAAATTATAAAAAGTAAACTAAGTATAATACAATCAATAAAATCAAAATGCACTTAAACTTGAACTGAAAAATGCAGAAATAATAATAGAAAAAAAAAAAAACAATAATAATAATAATAAAAAGCCTTGCTCTTGATCTCCTTCACTATGCCTCGTTAATTATTAAATGAAAGAAAAATTTATTATTATTATTATAATAAATAATAACAGAATAAATTAATTTCCATTTATTAAAAATATTATTTATTATTTTTTTTTTTTACAAAACTAAACGAAAAATAAATAAATTATTAAATAAAAATCGTTTCACTTTCGAAATATTATTAAAAAGTAAAAACAACGAATAACAGCAAGAAAAGCACAAAACAAAATGAAAAATAAAATAAATAAATAAATTTCTTAAAACGCGAATAAAAAATAAATAAATAAATTATGATTTTATTAATTTTTTATTATTATTATTGAGTGTGTTTTCTGTATGAAAGAAAAAAGAAAAAAATCGTTAATTTACGAAGACGCCAGCCATGGCCATGAACGTTTAACTCTTTCAATCAAAGGAAAAAAATAAATTTCTTTCGCTTTTTTTGTCTCTTGATTTATTATTTTTTATTCGGTAAAAGATTTTTTCTCTCTTCTTATGTTAATTTTTTATTTAAATAAATTAATTATAGAAAATTTATTGCATTTAGAAAAATATTAATAATGATACTGCGACTCTCTTTAAAGTAACGAAAAAGATGCAAAGAATATCAAGTGAAAGTGTTTGTTGTGTTTTTTTTTTAATTTAATTAAATTAAATAAACAAATAAATAAAATCGAAACATGCCACAATCTATATCTATATTCACGATTATTATAATTATTTTTTTCTATTCATTTTAATTTATAATAAAAAAAACGACTAACAACAACAAGCAATGTTAGATGCTGTGAATGGTACAGGTCTTACTTTGAATGGAATTTATTTTCACTCTCGTCTATTGCATGCTGTTTGGTTTAGTTTTTTTTTTTACACATTTTCCTTCGTTATTACTGTCTTTGTTCAGTTAATTTATATTAACCACAACATTTATAATATTGCATTATGTTTTTCTAATCTTTTCGCTGTGCAATAAGTCGAATGCAAATTATTTTAACTGAAATATTTATTAAAGGATTTTCTTTAGCTAGTTTTTCCGTTTTTTGTTAATTAATAAATGAGTTTTTCAATAGTAAAAAGTACTTTAATTATTAAAAAAAAAAATCTTCACAACATATTAATTATCAAAAAAGCATAGAAAATCTCCACAATAAAAAATCAGTAAAAGTTCCAAGAAAAACCCAACCATAAAGTCCAAAATAATTAATGAAAAAAATTTAATGAAAAAATTCTTCTGCATCGTTAAATTTAAAGGTTGTCCCCATAAACTTCATTTGAAAAGTTAATCACCATAACACAACATATCTTGTAATAATTATAATTACAGGTGAAAAACAAAACAAAACTTTGGTTAGAGGTTAAAAAAGGAAATAGAATTAGAAAATACAATGACAAAATAATTATTATTTTAATAATGATGCAAAAAATAAAAAAATGTATGCCAAAGTAGTACTATTAAGTAATAGAAATTTAATTAATTATTACGTTAATTAACGTAACAAAAATAAAAATGAAATTCTTACATAATTTTTTTTTTTTAATGATTTTCATTTTAATGACAACAAAAAATACAAATAAATTTTCTCAGTTATGTTTTATAACGGCTGTGGTCAATCGTTGATGTAATCATTAGGCTCATATCTCATCATCATCATCATTTTTTATCGTTATTTTGTGGTTTTTCCCAAATTCAATATGTGTTTTTCCCATTTTTATCATTACTTAAATATATTTTATTTAATTTAACTATCATTGTACAGTTTAAAACCGCGAAACGAATAACGGTTGCTACATGTAAGTAAGACTTTTGTCGAAAATTCCCCAATTGGCCTTTAAATAACAATATCAATTTTCACTATAAAAACCAAAAAAATTAGTTACAAAGTAACAGAAAATATAAAAAAGAAATTCTTAAAAAAAATGCTGCGCCTTGAAAATAAAAATAAAATAAATTTATTAATAATAATTAACCGAAAAAAAAGTAACAATTGTACACCGTTAACACAATAATTTGTCAATGTCATCAATCATGAAGAGAGCGAAGATAAAGTAAATACCTTTCGCCATTTCTTAATAACAAGAATGAAAAAAATAAAAGAAACAGTTTTCAAAGATGAAAGGGACTCAAGATGCTTCATTAAATTAAATTAACAATAATAATGAATTATTAATAATGAAAGAAGAGAAGAAAAAGTAATTAATGGTACCTGTACTGTTGATACCATTGCTGTAAAATTAAAAAATAAAACAATAAAAATTGAAAGTGTTTTTTTGGAGTATTAATTTCGCTGTAAGTGTTTTTTGTGTTAAATCTTAAGAAAATAAATTAAATGTTGGACAAGTAATGTAATTCGATGAATGGAATTTTTTTCTTTTTTATAAAATCGTGCTTTTTCCAAAATAATCAATTGAACTAGTTTTATCTTAATATTTGCTGTTAGAGTAATTTTTATTTAATTGAATTTAATTTCACTATGAAATCCCAAGGCCTTAAGCGTGCATCAAATTGCCTTTGTAACACTTAATAAACAGGCACACACACACACACGCTTGATTATTAATAAAATATAAAAAAAATTCACTTGGCAAAATTAAGTCTCATTAAATAAATAAAATTAAATTAAAATTCACCAACAAAAATGACATTAAAATCCGTAAACGATATTTAATATTATTAAAAAGAAGAAAAATTTGTGTTTTTTTGGCGCCGGCTATTATTACCGGAAAGCTGTTGCTGCTGCTGCTGCTGTTGATGATGATGGTACAGCAAAAACAATAAACAATGACTGATACGACTGACCGGATCTTGATTGTCTTATTATTTTGGTTTATTTTTTAAATAACTGAAAAGCCCTCAGGATGTTTTTAACATTTCATACCTTAACTTAATGTGAAGAAATACTTTGCTTTTTTTTTTTTTTGGTTGTTTAAAGCGAAGAAAACGCGATTTTTTATTTATTTAAAAAAGTAACAAAGAAATAAATTTCGCTTTTGTTGATTCAGCTTGATGTTTATTTTATTTATTTTTGGTGAAAATTATGAAATTTTTTATTAAAACTAAAACAAAAAAAATGCTTTTAATTTCTTTCGTCAAACAAGATTAATTTCATTTAGTTGTATTGCATTTAATAGCATTAATAATAGTTTATTTAGGTAGTAGGATAAACTTTAATAGAAAAACATATTGTTAACTGTAATGCTGTTTGGTTTGTTTCATTTATAACAGCGATAAAATTCACTGTCGGCGATGACAATGCTAACAAAATAATAACGTAAAGCAACAGCAAAGCCATACTAATCCAAACAAGTTAACGTTAAAATAATAAAGAAGAAAAAGAAAAAAAATAACAAATCGGAGAAAGTAAAAAAGAAAAATAATTTATATATTGTTTTTTTTTTGTTTCATTTGATGTTGATGTAGTGGTTTATTTGGTATAGTTGCTTGTCATTTTTTTTGTATCATTAAACTTAAATAATAATAATAACGTATATTGAAATGAAGAAAGATAGAAAAATATAATAAAATATTTTTAATAAGTGGTTTCTGAAGGTTCATTATATATTTTCAGATATTTTTACTGCTAATGACATTGTTATAATCAAAGCGTTGAGTACAGTGACCTAACAATGATAATAATAATAATAATAATAAACATAAAAAATAGTCAAAAATTTATAACAATGTTTAATCCCGTTATAGTTCATCTTAAAGTGCACTTAAGTGCATCGCACTAATCGAGTTCATTGTCTCTCCTTCAGACAAAAATAATAGATTTTTTTATAAATTTTAGTTTTTCTTCATGTTTATTTACTTCTTCTTTTTCTTCTTCTGTATTTATTTAAATATCCGGATTAAATAATTACTTTCATCTAAGATAGTTAAAGAAATGTTAAAAATAAAATTACATAATTACTGTGGTGAGTAAGAAAAATAAACCAAAACGAAAAAATATTATTTTTCTTACATAATCAGGTTCGTCACTTATTGCAGTCTTTTGTAGAAATTTTATCATATTTTCTTCGTATTTAATTTAATGCCAACTCCCGGATGCAAAAATTTATTAATCCAAAAAAAAAAAAAAATAATATTTTGTTTATGATTATGCTAATAATGACTTAAAATGTTACGAAAATGTGATGAAAAATACAAGAAGAAAATAAAAACCTTTCACTTCGTTAATTTCACTCAAGGAGTGTTGTTTTTTATAAGCTTTTTTTATTTATTGTAATTTAATTTTACTTTATTACCCTTTATATACTTGTTTTAAAAAATATATATGCGTTTCTTTAGTTATTATTGCTAACAAAGGAGTTTAAACATAGCTTAAAGATAATACAATATTCGGTAAACCAGTAGCAGTAATTTTATTAAATTATTTTTATTTAAAAATTAAATTTAATCTGAAAAAATGTTTTTTTAAGACAATACCATCTGTTACCACCACAATTTTAATTTAAAAATTAAATTTATAATAATAATAATAATAATAAATTTAATATTACTCTCTTTCATGGTTGAAGTCTTTCACAATAATATTCAATTCAACATAAAAGATTTCTTTACTGTTTTATTGTTAATATAATTTTTACATTTACAAAAAATAAATAAAAACATTATATATATATATATATCGTACCACAACGCAAGGTACACACAAATAGACAGTGGAAATAAATAAAAAAAAAAATAAAAATAATAATCATAATAAAAACTACAACAACAGCAGTAAACAACTTCGCTTTCGAATTCAAGAAAAGACTTTAAGTTAGTGGAGTACATTGCTTTGTTAAACACACTGCAGAGCACACAATCAATTCGAACCAAATCAAGAAAAGTATTTAATTTTTTTTTTTTATTTCTCTGTGGTTTCATATTAAAATTATAATAATAATAAATAAATAAAAAACTACAAACGAATATTGCAGACATTTAGTCTTCAGACTTCTTAGAGCTTTTACTCAAGAAGGTCGAAATTATTTCTGTGGATTTTTGTTTAGTTTTTCTTGTTTTTTTTTTTTGTTTTTAATTTTTACAATTTAGTTACAAATTGTTTTTTTTTGTGTGTGTCTCTGTTCTGTTCTGGTTTTTTGTGCATTATTTTTGTGATATTTATTAAGTGAGAAAAAAAATAGAATTTGTAAAAGAAAATTATTTAATTAATTTAACAAAGTGAAGTGAAAAAAAAAAATAGAAAAACTCTTCAGGAACTAATTGGATCTAACTAAAAAATAAAATTCTTCCCTAAAAATCATTTAACATACTGGATTATGTGCGTTTGTCCTTATTTTAATCTAAATTATTTATTTATTAAGTTTTTTTTTTGCCATAAATAATATTAAAGTAAAGTGCTTTCAATATTTAAAAAATTATTAAAAGCTTTAAACACTCAATAATAAGTTATTGGTTTAAATGATTAAAAATTAATTCTTTAAAATGCCAAAAGTCAGCCAAATATCATTATTATTATAATTTCCGAAATACAAGTATTTAAAATATAAAATAAATAAGCACTTTAAGCCCATCATAAGATAATTAAATTTAATATTAAACCTTTATAAAATGAAAATATTTATAAATTAATGTAAAAATACTTTTCGAAAGAGAAAATTTCATTAATAATAAATTAATTTTGTTATTTCTCTAAAGTAAATACATTTCTTCAAATGAGCCAATTTTATTTATTTAATTTAAAAGCTTATTTTAATTAAAGCTTTTTTTCTACTTGCGCTTGAAATTATTCCGATTTTTTTTTGCTTTATCTTAATGCAAATTTATTTGATTGCTTCGCTGTACATGACAGCGATTTTTCCTTTTTTTTCAATGATATTTTGTCGTTTAATTTTTATGTTTTTTCTTTTTCACCTACACATCCGTTTCTCTTTAGCTTAATGAGTCAAAAAATAAAGAAGTTAACGGTTTTATTTCTTATATTTATTATAAATATTATTATTTAAAGGAAATCATGTTATGCAAACCAACGAAAAATAACACCAATACGGATATGTCACAATAAAATTGTTGCAATAAAAATTCGTCGTTGTTGATTTTATTTTTTGTCAAAGTAAAACCGTTTTTTTTTAAATAACAACAAAAAAAAAACCCTAAGGTGTGTGCAATGAAATAAAATTTTCAATACATCAATCTGTCTAATCACCAATTTTCTTTTTTAAAGAAAAAAAAAATACCTATTTTCTACGAGTACAAAATAATAACCGTAGTGCCGCGATAAAGGTATTTTTTTTTTGTTAATTAAAAGAAAAAAATAATAATAATAATAAAACTTAAAAAGAAAAAGTGAAAGAAAGAAAGATGAAATCATGATCAAGTTTAACATTTATTTATTTATTAATTTATTGAATATAAAATTAAGATGAAAGAAAAAAAAAACACTGTACTCACTCTATGGTACATGAGTTTTATTGATGAAACGACCTTGGCAGTGTTTTATTTTTCTCTTATTCTTTCTTCATAATTATCATTAATATTAATCAATGGTAATTTTAATTTTTGATTAACGAAAATAATATACACATTATGTTGCTTTTTTTCATCAGTTTTATATAGAAGAAAAAAATGAAAAAAACTTGTTTATTACTTTATTTATTTATTTATTATAATAATCAGTTTTTATTTTGTGTGTTTTGCTTTGCTTTTCTTGCTGTTAATGCTGTTTTGTTGTTGCTTTTATTATTATTATTATTATTTATATTTTATAAGTAGAAAGTGTGTCGCATTTATTTTTTGTACACTGTCTTCCATCATTATTGTTTAATATTTATTAAATTATAAAATTTAAAGAAAAATATTTTTAACATTTATTATTTTTTAATTTAAAGAAGAAAAATAAAATTTAATTAATGTGGAGAAGCAAAAAAAAAAAGTTTTAGGTTTAGGTATTGAGCTTTATTATTAACATTAAGTTTTTTTTTCTTTTATATATTCATTCGTTTCTCTATCGATGATTATTAATAATTAATTTTTTTCTAATCAAATGATCGTTTCTTTTCAAATGGCTTTCTTTAGGCTGTTTTTTTTTCTTCGTTTTTATTTTTTCGTTATTTGTGGTAATTTTAAGGTTTATAGTTTATCTCATTTTTTCTTTTGTAGAAAGGTTTAAGATTGCTTATAAATTAGAGTTTTTGACATTTTTTAAGTAAAAATACTTTGGCAGCGAATTAAAATATAAAATACTAATAATTAATGAACATGCAATACGTGCAAGGTGTTTTAAATCTTGATACAAGTTTACTTTTTATTGAGTTATTATTATTTAGTTTCAATTTAATAGTTTGGTTTATTCTTTGTTTCTACTAAAAGTTGTTGAAATTATGACTTATTGTGCAATTTATCAGTATTTAACAGTATACATATAGATAAAAGAACATCCACTGTGTTAACTTTTTTGGTAATAATTATTAAAAATATATTTAAAATTGCTTTAAAAAGCATTTATATCAGTTGAAAGTGATTGGTAAGATTAGTAATCAGGATAAAATGTTTGAAAATGTGTCATTTCTTAAAAATAAACCAACAAAATGTAAGAATCACTTTAAAATCCTTTACGTTAAAAGTTGTTTGGAAAGATTGTCTAATAACTTTGGAATAAATTCTTAAAGTTAAAAACCTTAAATACAAATATTAACGTAAAATAATTTAATTCGTAAATAAAACAATTTTTATAATTCCACACATTAACAGCATTTATATCTTATTAATCTCAAAAATATAGATAAATTCAACACCTTGTTAAAGATAAACAAATAAGAAAGCTTTTCCTTAATAAAAGTGAAAATAATTAATTCACTCAATTAAATTAAATGAATTATAAAAAAAACATTAACAACATATTAATACTTGAATTAAAAGCCACGAAAAAAACTAATAAAAAATTGAATATTTTTTGCACAAAAACTGGCATAACTCGCTATAACTATTTTAATTTCTAATAAAAATTCATTTTTCTATTATTTTTATAAATTTTAAAAGAAAGTAATTAAAACCATAAATTATTAATAATAATAATTATTATTTTTATTTTATTTAAGAAATCATTTCTTAAGTGAAAAACAAAAATTAAAAACCAAATAAAAAAAATAAAATAAATAATAATTATCAATCAGCTGAGCTACTTAACTACTTATCTACTTAAATACATCGATCATGTCCTTAAAAATAAATTTATTTATATAAATGTGTTTTTTCCCCAATAATAAATTATTAAAAAAAAAAAAAATAATTGAAATTACCATAATCAAATTTTCTTATAAGCGATAAAAACTTTGCGCGAAATAAAAAGAAAAAAAAAACGAAATCAGCAAAACAAACAAAATAATATTTTTACTTCAAAAAAAAATACCATTTAATTAGCACAATTATTCATGAAAACAGCAAAATTAAAATAAAAATAATAATAAATAAATAAATAATAAAATACAACAGAAATTTCACTTAAAATAATAATAATTATTAATTTTTTTATTATTATTATTTATTCATTAAAACAGAAATAAAAATTAATTATAATAATAATTTTATTTATGTTTTTATTTGCTTGTAACATTTAAATAAAAACATTTATTATTATTTACTCAGTTTTTTTTTGTGTATCACCCGCTAATAAATAAATAATTATAATAACCGAAAACAGCGAATGAAAGAAATAAATAAATACATTAAAATAAAAACGTACAACTAATTTCTTTTCTTGTTTAATATATATAAAATATAATAATTTTTTCTTTCATTTCTTTTTGTTAATAAATAAATAAATAAAATTAATAATAATAATAATTTTTAGTACTAAGTCATCATCATCCAAAAAATAAAATAAAATACAGATTTTTGTTTGTAGAAAGTTCTTCCAAAAATATATATAAAATTCAAACAAAAATAATAATACAAAAGTAACGAAAAAAAAAAATATCTAAAATACATAATTCATAAACAACAAAAGAAGGTAAAGAAGATTAAGTAAATAAAATAACAAAAACTTTAAAAAATAGTAAAGCTTCCAAGTTTAAACAAAGTGATAATAAATGTCCAACAATAACGAGAAGAAAACAATCTTGAATAATGGCATTCAAAATAAAAAATAAATTAAAAGATCAAATGAATGATACACAAAAAAATTTGTCATTAAATCTTCATTCAAATGTCTATCAAAGTGTTTGTTTTGTTTTTTCTCTTCATTTTTCTATAACTGTGCTTTTCTGTTTCTTCTTTCTTTTAAAAGAAATGTCATCAAAGTGATAGACTCAGTGGTTGGTCATCACTTTTTTTTTACAAATTCTAGCTCGAACAGTAGCTTTTTAGTTTTACTTATCTTTTCTATTATTTTATGCAGTTTAAGTTGTTTTAACTTAAGTCAATTTGCAAATACGAAAAAGTGTTGCTAAAATTTAATAGATTTTCTGTAAAAATTCTTTCTCTAATACTTCATACTTAAAGAAGTCTCGTAATAAATTGATTTTTCCTTACAAATTATTTTATTTGTTATTTAATTGCTTTTCCTAAAATTTTATTGTATTTTCCTTACATGTAAGAAGTTGTTTATTACGAACTCTTCAATTTTTAGTCAGCTAGTTTTAAGACTAGTTATTTGCCCTTCAATATGGGTGTAAAATTGTTAAAATAATTCACATAATTGCAATAACCTTCATGAAAGCATTATGCATTTCTTGGCTAAATTAATTAGTAATTTTTCACTCTCTAGATGCTCTATTAGTTCTTCTTTAATTAGAAGTTCTCAAGTTAAAATTAGAATTAATGAATTAAACAATATTTAATCCTTCTTAAATGATTAACTATTAAAAAATTTATAAACATTGAAAAGCCATCAACAATAACATTTACCCAATTCACACAGCAATAAATAAAAAAAAAATTGTTTGAAAGCCCTGAAAGCACAAAACCAATAACATTGAAATAGAAAAAAGTTTCGATCACCTTAACCTTAACAATGACAATAAAACACCACAAGACAGTTGATTAATAAAACAGATGAAATCAAATCAAATCAAAATAGAAGAAAAAACCTGTGCGCTTGCCTAAGGGCATCTAACACTAAAATAATTAAAAGAAAAAAATCTAAATATAAAACAGTCTTCAGATCAGCCAGTGGGCGTTATATTGAGTTTTCTTTTCTTCTACTTTTTATTTTTCTGTTCACCAATCAAAATTAACATAAAAATTGCCGCAAGCAATTTTCACTTGAATAAAAAATTTAAAAATAAATAAATAATAAACCGAAATAAAAACTTTTACTTAATAAAAAAATCAATATGAAATAAACATAAAGAAAGCCGGTTATCTGATTAATTAATTGCAATAAAAATATAATTTATTAATTATTGATTTTATAATGATTATGATATTTTATTATTGTTTGTTCTCTGTGCAATAAAAATGCAACAAAATAGCACTTTAGATTTTATTAGTGGATTGCAGAAAATTTACCATAATTTTACAGCAGTGATAAAGCCCTAAAAATTCTCCTTTATTTATTATTGAATTATTAAAAATTTTATTTTTTCTATAAACACTTTAATTACTTGAATAAATTAAGTACAAATTTATATTAAAGAAATTAATAAACATAATTCATCCACCTTCACTTTATTTATTGAAAAAGAAAAAAAAAATACAATTTATTTGCTTACTTGCACTTTTTTTTATTTATTTTTACATTAAAGTAAATTTTTTAATTTCTTTATTTGCAATTCAATGTACTAATTATTTTTGTGCAGTTAAACGCAAAAGAAAGTATTTATTTTTATCTGTATCACCTACATGCAATTTTACTTATAATTATTATTATAATCTTTATAAATATGCTTTAAATTGAAATTCCTATAAATAAATGACAAGTTTATAAAATAATTATAATAAATTTTCTATTGAAATCGTGACAAAATAATATCGCTGAATTTTTTATTCAATTATAAAAAGAATTTAATAAATAAAAAGATAAAAACTAATATGATATTTCATTACTGATAATACAACTACTTTGTGTATTGAATAAATTTATTATTTTTTAAAGTAAAATTTACATTTTTTTTCTATTTAGAAATATTATAAATCCAGAGCAGATTTAGTTACTTTATCTGTTATTGTGGTTTGTGCAGTTTAATATCATTACAATTTAATTTAAATCAAGTCTTTACTACCTGGTTTTCATTTATTTAATGCGTTGTATTTGTTTAATAATTTTTAGTTCCTTAAACTGAGATCTTAAAGCAACTATAAGCATACGAAAAAAAAATTCCAGCAATAACAAAAATAATTGCGTATAATGAATAAAGTGGAAAATTAATTAAATTTTACTTTGTAAATATTATTTTTATTAAAATAAAATTTTTAAATGTGATTTAAATAAATTTACTTATAAGAATGCATTATGATAGAGTAATTGTTTACAATAATTTAACAAATTTTTATTCGGGGAATCCCGAATTTTAAAACCTTCATTGCAAGTTAGCTTATTTAAATTAGTGTAACTAATTTGACTAATAAAAATGTAATTAATTTTATACAAAACAATGCTTATTATTAAAAAATAAGATTAGTTCAGTTTAACAAGTAGATTTAGAACTAACTAAGTGTTTTTAATTATTATTATTATCATTATGAGTTTTATTTTACATTTTATTTTAAATGCTGAATTAAACGGATACACTTTATTGTTTTGGCGATAAATATTGCTTATTTCTCGTTAAGAATAATAAGAATAATCCTTTATTGTGTTCAGAAGTTTTGTGTCTTGTGTCTTTAAAATTGTGATAAAATTAGCAAAGAATAATAAATAAATAATAATAAACCTGATGAAACATAACGAAATGATTTCTTCAGCTAAAACAATATTAACTTGTCTATTTAACTACTATATTTATTTTGAACAAAACTTTAATTATTTAATTATTAATAAGCTTTATAATTATATATTTTTAAATATATAATTGATGTATGTAAGAGCGAATGCAAATAATAATACACGCTATGTTTGTTAGCAACCAACTTAATAATTAATTATTTATTCAAGCAATTTTAAATAATAAAAATTTACATATTCAATTTTACTTTTAATTAATTATTTCATTAAATAAAACATTGAAAGTCATTAAAGAGATTTATAAAGTAATATTCATTTAATGCATATAATTACCAATAATTTATTTCTATTATTTTTTTGAAAAATAATAATAAAACTTTCAATTTCAAATGAAATTACTTGTGTAGCATGTGCTTTTATATTAAAAATGTGTAATTTTGCTTTAATTTAATTTAATTTATTATTAACGAATGATAATGAATAAAACAAAACATACATAAAATTGATTATCAAATTAAAACAACGAAAATAAAACAAGCTTAAATTATGCTTTCGCGCATTACCAAAAAATACAAAATTAAATAAAATTTAATACAAACAAAGCAAATATATATTAAATAAGAAAAAGTAATAATAATAATAATAAATTTCGAAATGATTGAAAGTGAAATGTATTTTTCTTTCGTTCTTTCTTTTTTACATTATAAATTTAATTTTTATTTTCTTTTTTTTTTTTAACGTGTTTGGTTTCTTTGAATTTTTTGGCCAATCAAGTATTTTTTTTTTGTATTGATTACAAAATGTCAAGACCAAAATAAATAACAATCCAAACAGAAAATAAAAATATATACATACTTGATAAAGACACGACTTTTTGATTATCAACCATTAAAAAGTGAAATTTTAGCTTCTTTTAGTTTTTGTCTTTTCTTTAATTATTTTTTTTTTTTTTTGTATTTACAGTAAATCAACCTTGCTCTTGTTGTGCATTGACAAGAAAATATATATTTATTTATTAAATATTGAAGCTTAAAGAAACAAAAAACTGAGTGGATTAGCGTGCGCCTTTATGGCGACTAAAAAAAATAAGAATAATTAATCAACTGCAAGATAACCATCATTAAAAACCGATAAAAAAAGTAGGAATTACCACTCGAAGAAAAAAATAACAGCCAACAACAAAACATATTGATTAAACATAGAAAAATAAAATAAAATCAAAAGTTTAACTACGAGAAGAAAACGAATAACAAAAAAAAAACAAACATTACAAAAAAAAAATCATACGACAAGAGAAAGATAATTAAGTAAAACAGCGGTAATAACACATTGGTAATGTAATTATCCATCAGTGCACACACTAAAACTACACAAATATAAACACAAGAAATAAATAAAGAAAGAAAGAAAATAAAACTGAAAACAAAAAGCATAAGCACAGTGAAAAAGCACAAACAAAAATATAATAAAAATTCAAGTTTTTTATAAACAGAAGAAAAGTGAAATTGACTGATTTCGAATGCAGAACACAAATAATAAAAAACGTCTTAGGTTGCGTTTCATCAAACGTTAAAAGAAATAAACAAATTATTTGTGGTTATTACTTGACCAGCAGGCAAATTAGAGTGGTAAACAATCAAGTATCAACGACTAGCACTAGCACATACATACTACACACAATTATAATTAATTATTATAATTATAAATAACAACGGCGAAAAACATCGATAATTTTTTTCTTTCTTTAAATTAAATTAGAGAGAAAAAGAAAGAAAGAAAAATAAAAAATTATTATTAAAAAGTGAAATTTATTAAAAGAAGAAAAAATTTAAAATTTTATATATATTTTTTATTTTTAATAAAAAATTTAACGTCGCTGCAGATTGTTTAGTGTTTTTCTGTTTAAATAAAGTGCTATTTGTGACTTCGGTTATTTTTCTTAACAATAATAAACATACAAAATGTGTTTATTATCGTAAAGAAATAGGAAAAATTAAATTAAATAAAATTAAAAAAAAATAACCCTAAAAAGTGTGTAAATGTGGGTGTAAACAGGTGAAAAATTTTACCTTGAAAAAAAAGAATAAAAAATAACAAAAAAACAGCAGAACAAAAAATAAATCAAAATATCTATAGATAATAGTTTTGGACGATGCTAATTCCAAATAAATGGAGATTGCTGACCATTGTTGCTGGCATTCTTTTAACAAATGCAATTGACACACCTGGTGGCAATGTGGGTGACAATGGTACTGGTCTACCATTATTAAATGCACAAAAAGATAATAGTAGAAAAATCGATTTACAAATACAACGAATTGAACCATGGAGTGGTAGTCGAACAGCAAGAAATTTATATTCACCGTATGAGAGTTTTTCAAATGTGGACAATGTAAAGTTTATCGAGCGACGATCATTAAGTGATGGCAATGTAAGGAATATTTTCGGTTCATTTCGATTACCAAGGGATTTGGTAATTTTACGTAGATCAGATGATGGTTTTATAAATAATCCGGTAACACCAGAAACAACAGTGACACCATTGATTGCAGAATCTGATGGTGCATCCGAAGAAGCATCTGCAGCAATAGCACTGAATGCATTGAAACGCAATGCATCAACAGCGGTTACCATAAGACCACGTTACACCTATATTCCGTTAAACTATGAAGAAGTGACAGAGGCAAATTATTATACAGTAACCGAAAATCCTAGGAATTTTGATAGCGATCAGCAGTCACAACAAACCGAAGCAAAAGGAGTGACAAATCAACAATTTCAGATATCACGAACAGATATATCAGCAGTCGGAGTTGATGATGATGACGATAGTATAGGTACAGCGTCAGTCAATTATCCAGATAGCGAGGAAAGTATTTCCGGACGAAGATCAGGTATTGCATTTCCTGCACAATCCCAAAAATACGAGTATCCTTTTGTGCCACAAGGTTATCGTGAAGATCATCCCAGATTTGCTGAAAGTATCAGTCAGTTTCAGAGTCCATACAGTGAGGAGTTATCTGGCGGATATTCACAATCAGCTGACTATGATAGTAGATACACACGTGGAATAGGATATGAAGATGATAAAACATCAAGTGGTGGCCGCATTACATTTGAGCAACGACCACAACAATTACCATTCGGCAATGTTCGTCCATCGTTTTCTGATGACGGTCGTCTAGTTGCTGAATCATCAAATCGTCCAAATAGATTAATAGAATTCCCTCGTCAAACTCTTAAATCTTTTCGTGATGATGTAACGAAATTCGGTGACGTTAACGGTCCTGTCACAGCAATAGGCCAACGACCATACACAGATTTTAGTGAAAAACAATCATCACGACCATTCGAAGGCTATTACACGAATGCCGGGCGTGAGGGCACAGTTAGCCAAACTGACGATTATCGGTCGCCACGTCATTTTTATGCGCCACCAAAAGCTTACATTGAATACAGTGATTATCCAGGACCGCCAAAACAAAAACAAACTCCATTCCTTAAAACACGATCACCGCGTGTTGTTTTCCCGCAAAATGATTCGCCATCTGGACCTGGTAGTGGTGTCTACTCTAATGAAAATGTTGTCTTCAGGTAAGTGAAAAAAAAATTTCTTTAATTTCTTTTTTCATATAATATTTCAACCTTTTAGCTGATCGCTTTGTTTTCAAAAATACTCATCTTACCTAAACGAATAATGTTTATAATTTGCATAAAATATTATTAAAGAAAATACTAATTAAAATAATATTAAATTCCACCTTTGTATGCTAATTGGTAACGACAAGACAACAAAGACATCAACATATGAAAATGCTATTAATACTATTGTTATTGTAACATTTAGACTGAGACATAAATTTCTATTTAATTAGTTTAAATTTCATTTTAATTTTAACATCTAAGATAATAATAACGGTTATTGTTATCGTCTTTTGTTTTCATTTCTTCTTTTCTTATTTCTTTAAGAAAATATTACTAAAAACAATTAACAAAAAGAAAAACTGTCTATTTTTAGGGATCAAAACTTTGGCATAAACGATTTAGCAGCAATACAAGACGTTCGCAATGAATTTAATTTACAAGATATTGGCGGCAGTGGTAGTGGTAGTGGTGGTGGTTCTGATGACACAACATCGAGCAAGGATCGAGGTATGTAATTATTAATTATTTTGTTTTTTATAAATTAGAAAAAGCTACCCATTTTTTTATTGATTTATCAATTTTTATTTATTTGTTTTTTTTTTTCAACTTTTACTTTGGTGGGCAGGTGGTAAGGATTTGATTTTCATTTTAAATTTAAATTTTCTGTGTGCAGCTTTTTATGTTCTTTAATGGTAAAAAACCAGACAAAGTAAAATGAATTTTAACAAGACAATCGCACATTTATTTTATATTTGCTTAAAGTAGTGCTAATGTAATAATCAATTAACAAGTGTTAAGCAAGTGTTTTACCAAAATAATGCCAAGACAAAGTATTTCACAAATTTATAAATTTAAACGGAATTATTACTAAGCATACAGATATAAATTTGATTTAATTAAATTATATATACGAATGCTTTCTTACTGGATAAAATGTCTGAAGTCAGGACTTGTTCAGGCAAAAATTTTAATCAAATTTTTAATCAGATGTTTTCTTAGTAAATAATTGTTTATAGACATATAAGTGTTTATTAATAATTGTTGTTGAATAATTAGCAGTGCTATCTTATTACTAGAGCACTTGGTAGTGTTTTCTACTGAGTTTTTATAAGTCTGAATTATATAATAGTCATTTTTGCGCAATATTAATCGCATAATAGTCTGAATTCAATAGAATCCTAATTAGTGTTTATTATTAAACATTTCTCAATTGGGGATTGATTACTTATTAATTATTTAACTGAAAACATGTCAATGTTACTACATACTACGCGTTAAAATATCTCTACGATTCACAATTGAACACTAATAGATATTTCATGAAAATAAATTTCATGAAATATAAGTGATTCATTTCATTTCACTCAGCTTTTTCATATACAACAATAATTTTTACTTGTCTTTTACCATTTATTGTTAACATCCTGGTCAAATTTAATTAACTAAGTGTCAAATTTGTTATGAGTATTTAGCATATGAATCATATTTATATACATATAAAAAAGTAAATTTTTGAGAAATTTTGATTAATTAAATAGAAAAAAACCCTACTAAGAAATATCATTAATAAGATTTATGTCATCATCACGTTTAAATACAAACACAACTCATACTAGATCACTGTAATAATAAATTTCACTTTCAAACTCGAAATTGCCTAAAAAAAAATAAAAATTGTTTACTTAATTCATTAATTTTTCTTACTTGAATAGTGTGAAGAAAAAAAAACTCCAAATTGTTTCACCAATCGTTGTAATTGTCTTGCTAATTGATTTATTTTATTTATTTTTTCTTTCAACATCAATAATAATTATAATAATCAAAGATTTATTATTGCTTTATGCTTGTATTTCGAATAATAATTTTATTTCATCTAAATTTTCTACGGTGATGATATGATTTCATAAAGAAAAAAATAAAAAAAAACAGAATTAAAATCGCAAGTGAAATCGTTTTTATTTTTCTGTGATGAAACTATCGTAATCATCTTTCTACACGTTGTTTACTTATTTATTTATTAATAAAAAAAAATCTTTTATTACTTTTTTTTCGGTTAATTTTATTAACATCTTTTATAGTTGTTTTGGTTTTTTTGCTTATTATTTCTTAATTTTTTTTTTTTATAATATGAAATCGTATAAATTGTTGTTTACTTTCTTCTTCAACCATTTAAATACTACATCATCCAGTTGCTTTATTGTTAATAAATTTCTTGTTTTATATTTTTAATTAGCTTTTTATCATTAAAATTGTTTTTTTTTATTAATAAATTTTTATTAATAATTTTCGCAATTAAATTATGAAAAAATATCCAGGAAGTTTCATGGTTCATTTATTTATTTACTACTGTAATTTTATTTTCATTTATTAATCTTGATGAGAAAAATGTATGTGAATAAAAGCAGGAAACTAATTTACCAATTTACCGATTTACCACCAGATTATTTTCTTTCTTTGCCCGTAAACGGAAGTGTTATCTGCAAAAACACACAAACGGCAATTTAAATTATTATTCAAAAAATAAAAAACACAAAATACATTAATAAAAGTCCACTTAGAACACATAAAAGAGATTTGTAAATATTTTTTTCTTGTGGTTTTTCTGTTGTACTGCCACCATCACCACCAAAATTTTCCCTATTAATTTTCTTTCAAGAAAAAAAAAAATTTAAACTAATTAAATTCCGCTGTAAAAATTGCTTTAAATATTTTATTAAATAAAAAAAACATTATTTTTCATTAAAAACCAAAAAAAAAAAAAAAAACACAAATATACAAAAAAAAATAACTTCCGAATAAAATACGAAAAAAAAAACCAAAATACAATCAAAATTGAACTGCAATAAAGTTGGTAATGATCAAGGTCAACGAAGTGACCTCCAGTGCCAACATGAAGGTGGCACATGTGAATTCTTCTTAATGTGTTGGATGTCCGGCGGCTTATTACAAGGTACATGCGGCGGTATATTACGTGGCTGTTGTCATCGTACAGCCAAATCGGCAAATCTAGCGTCGAGCGACGTCAGCAACACCATCGACCTAACCGATCTCCCAAACAAAGATTACGGCCCAGTGATCAATGATCCCAGTGAGTGTAGCTTTTTTATGTTCTTGTTGTTGTTATTGTTATTGTTCCGTATTATTGTTATTATTTGTTAATTAATTTTATTCGCAATCCTTCCAACTATATATACCGATAGATCCTTTGCATGTAGAGACTGTTTTACCTTTAATAAACCAATCAATTAAAAAAATTAAATAAAAACCATAATTATTATAACCTTGGTAAAGAGAAAATCCTGTACCAATAATAATTAAAATAATAAATATGCGAAAATATATTAATTAATTAAATTTATTTATGTATTTTTATTTCTATTTTTAGTAGAAAAAACGAAAGTCAAGCATTCATTTATGATTTATGGAATGCTTGAATTATTCTTTCAATTTATAATCTTTTTTGCTCGGTTAAGCATAAAACATCTTTTCTAAAATTGAGTAAAAATTTGTATTCAATTGTTTTTTAATATTATTAATATTTTTTTTTTGTACTATTTTACATAAATATTTCATTTATTAAACTTTAAGCTTAGTTTTTGTTGTGGATTGTTGAAAAAAATCTAAAATTTAAATTAGTTTATTGTGGTAATGCCACTAGCAGTACTTTGCGGTTAGACAACTAAAAAACCACATTACAATTTTTTTTTATATTTTTCTTTAATAATTATTAATTTTAATACTATTTCTCTTAAATTCTTCGATCAGTGATCATTAAACACAATAAGCTTAACAAGTACTTTTGTTATTAATTATTGTTTTGAATGTATAGCCAGTGTCAGTTGATCGCGATCACTAGTTATATGATCGCGATCATATGTTTGTTGATCACGAGCATAGCTTTAAATTATAAATTTTATCAACAAAACTAAAAAAATACGAAATGAAAGTTTTTTGTTCCTATAATCTCCTTAACTCCAATTTACTGCATGCTAAAAAAAAAATGCTGAATAATAAATTTAAATAACTTTCCCCCAATAATCGCATGATTGACTGTTTTTATTTAATTATTTGGTTTTATTAATGATTTGAAATAAAATAAAAGTAATTATCCAAATGCTTGTTGTTATAAATCTAATTGTAGTTAAAATATAAAAGAACTAAAAAAATAAAAAACTACACTCACTTGTGTGTAATTTCAATTATTATTATATAATTTTGTAAATAAAATATGTTTTTTTTTGTATGTTAATTAAATGTAACGTAACGCCTGTAACGTCTTTGTAGTTGGGATGAAAACAGTCACAAAAGGTTTGGTTGAAGGTAATTTTGATGGCATCACATTGATTGTTCGGATTGTAATCAACACTTCGAGCATGATTATTAATTAATTCCCTATTATTGAATTTATTACACCATTTTACACAAAATAAACAAAAACACTTTTACACATTTAAACACTGTTAAATAAAATAATTTTTATTAATAAGAGCTTTTGAACTTTTTTAGGCTGTGGAATATCATTAGCTAAACAAACAGCACAACGACGCATTGTCGGTGGTGATGATGCTGGCTTTGGTTCATTTCCATGGCAGGCGTACATACGCATTGGTTCATCACGGTAAGAATATAAAACTCATCAACATTAAATCTTTCCCTAATTTTCATTTTCTTATTCAATAACCTTAACTATACTAAGTACTTAGTTTATTTCCGGGACTATTTTGGTAATTAAGTATCTCCTGTTTTTCTTCTCGTATAAAATAGCGTGAGAGAAATTATCCATTAATGTGTTTTAATTTAATCAATACCATTTTGTTCCCTTTTTTTAATCCAATCCAACAATCAAACAAACAAAACAATCAACATTGGCTGACATTAGGTCCTTGCTTTCCAGATGCGGCGGTTCGTTAATATCACGACGGCACGTGGTTACAGCCGGCCACTGTGTCGCTCGTGCAACACCGCGGCAAGTTCATGTGACACTTGGTGATTATGTTATAAACTCAGCTGTTGAACCATTACCGGCGTATACATTCGGTGTTAGAAAAATCGATGTCCATCCATATTTTAAGTTTACACCGCAAGCAGATCGCTTTGATGTATCCGTGTTAACATTGGAACGAACCGTACACTTTATGCCGCACATTGGTTAGTATTCTGAAAATTATCAGCAATAAAAGTTAATTAAAAATATTTTTCTGTTTGATTTTAGCGCCAATTTGTTTACCTGAGAAAAATGAAGATTTCCTAGGTAAATTTGGTTGGGCAGCTGGATGGGGTGCTCTAAATCCTGGTTCACGATTGCGTCCTAAAACATTACAAGCCGTTGATGTTCCGGTTATTGATAATCGCATATGCGAACGATGGCATAAAACAAATGGCATCAATGTGGTGATCTATCCGGAAATGTTATGCGCTGGTTACCGCGGTGGCGGTAAAGATTCATGTCAAGGTGACTCCGGTGGACCGTTAATGCATGAAAAGACTGGTCGTTGGTACTTGATTGGTAATATAGAAATAGAAGAATTTATTAATAATAAACAGAGTATTTAATGTAAATAATTTTTGTTCTAAAGGTGTTGTATCTGCTGGTTACTCTTGCGCTAATCGTGGTCAACCAGGTATTTACCATCGTGTTGCTTACACAGTTGATTGGATATCATATGTCAGTAATTTGCAATAAATAAAATTCCATATTACTCGAAAAAAATATATAAATTAACGATCATGTGATAAACCCGAAAGTAACAAAAGCAAAAATGGAAAAAAGCGCAAAGAAATTCAAAATAAAAAAAGCGATAAAAGTTTCTGTGAAACAAAAATTTCGCTTTGATTTGATTCTTAATTAAATTAAAAACAATTTTTTTGGATAAAATGTCAGAGAAGATACTTGAAATTATTTAATTATATATTTATTTAGTATTTAAATTAAATTTTATTAATATTATTATTATTCTTTTCATTGTCTCACGTATTTTAATGTAAATTATGTAAAAAGATTTTTAATTAATTGAAGCAAAATGAAAAAAAAAAGAATTAAATACAGAGAATTATTTTAGTTATTTAATAAAGAATAAGGAGAAATGTGGCATTCGTTACCACACACAAAAATAGTTATATTAAATATTGACCACCATCAAGTCTTTAGCAATATTAACTAGAAGAAAAAATACGAAGCAAAGTTTAATTAATTTTTTTTAATTATTTATTACCCAGTTTTTCTTTGATTTTATTATTTTTAATTTAAAATTATTAATTTTTATTATTATTTAAAGCTTTTTACACCTTTTCTTATTTAACTTTATATATATTTTTTGTTAATTGTATTAAGTAGATAAAGTTATAAATAAATTATTTAAAAAACAATATAAATAAAAATTGTTTTTTTTTAGTATTAAAGTGATTGAATATATATGTATTTATTACTTAAGACTACTAAATAGTGTTATTCAGTAAGCAATTCATTAACGTGCTTTAATACTGGTTTCTTCTCGTTCATTTTAAGTAAATATACTGGTTTCTAGTATTACAAATACACTATTTGCTTTAAATTAAAATCAAGCATTTCTTACATTATAAAATTTCATTTAAACAAATAATTCAATCACTTAAGGAGTACATAATTCTGCACAATGTTTTATTATCAAATCACCAGATAACTCTATAAGCTGAAAACTAGGTAAAGAACCGCAAACAGGAATCAGAATGACATGGTTCGGTCAACATGGATGCATATTATAATTTTAGTAAATGATTTTAATATGAATCATAAAAAGGTTATATTGTTTTCCTTGAGCTTAATTAATATTCAATTAGTTTATCAAAATTACAATAGGTTTTATTCATTATATACTGCAAATAAATGTTTAATACCTAATATATAAATTTATTGGTAATAATAAAACAGGTATTACGAATTTATTAAGCAATAGTATTTGCCATAAATTTACCGATAAGAGCTAAAAAATATTTTTTAATAAAACTGAGCAAAAATAGAATATTTTATTCAAACATTTGTAATCAGTTGAAGCGAAACAAACACACACATTATTTCTTTAATAAATTTTATATATTCAACAAGTGATTTACATTTAGAAAATATTGGCGAGAAACAAGTGTATAACCATAACTTTTGTGATAAAGATTGTTTTGTGTGTCGCATCAGATTCAATTGTTTACCGTAGTACATGAAGACAAGTTAGTCATAATTTCTTAAAATTTAACTTAAAATTGAATAAATAAATTAAATTTTTAGAAAATATGTCAAATACATGGACTAGTGGTACAGATTTAGGAAAAGAAGGTGAATGGATATGGATATCAACTGGACATAAATTTATATTTAATGATTTTATTCCACCACAACCAAATAATAATTACAATGATGGCAATAATTGTATTAAAGAAGATTACCAATAGTTAGTTTCTCATCATTTCATCAATGTTTATTATCGGATGATTTACAATGTTTTGCTATACATAATTTTATTTGTGAAATTCGTTTTAATCGTTCTGTGTTAATAAACCTATGGGCAATATAATTTGATTATTTTTTTAATTTAAATATGAAAAGTGACTTTATTATTTCTTTCTATTATATTAAAGACAATAAAAATATTAAAACTTTATTCAATTAAAGTTTATGGTTTTTCACATATTGAAGGTAATTCAAAACTGCAAGGTAAATCATTCCACGACCAACATTGTGCAGTTTCTCTATAACCTACCATTAGACAGTCTTCTCCCATACATGGTCTTTGAAGATTATTTGGTTCATCTTTAAACCAATAATTAAACGTTTCCTTAAACGTTTTACCATTTGACATCCAAGACCATTTACCTTCGCTACCAGCATCTGTACCACTTGTCCAAATTAATATATTGTGTGAAATACCCAGAACGTACTCACTTATTTCAAAATTCTCCAAAGCAGAGTTAATTGTTAATAATTGTAAACCATGAGATGCACACGTTTGATATGCCGCATACCAATCCATCTTGAATAGAAATTATTAAATAATATTCTTTATTTAATCAAAATAAATCACTTACAGGAGTATCATTGTAATAAATGGTTTTGTTGCCAACAGTTTCCATATATAAGTTATTTTTACAAGAAACAGAACTTAAAATACTGAATAAACAAACAATTATGATTAATTTATTTTCCATTTTTAATTAAATTTATCAATTATTCCTGGTCTGCTTTTAAATAATTCAATTGTTAGGCATTCACACGTTTAACTAAAAGTTTGAAATTTTTCTTTTATTTATATGAATATGAAGGTAATAATTTTATCACTAATGCCAGTTAAATAAAAAAAATTGATAATCATTAATGTGGAGTATTTCTCAATAATTTTAATAAATATAAAACAATAAATATTTCTTGGAATGTCCATAATTTATTTTACTTGGAGTTTACTAATTTATAATTAATTAATTATTAAATTAATTAATTAATTAATTTATAATCATCAATAACTAGTCAATTTATTTATAAAATATTTTATAATTTAAGAAATGAAAACAAATAATTAATTGTTTTATAATTTTATGTAATCTAATAAAAAACACAACATTTTCGATGAAAAATTAGAAAATAATTACGTCTCATAATCAAAAATAAATAACAATTGCTAATACTTTAGATAAGAGCTTATCTTGTTAATTTTCTATAACAAAAAAAAATTGCTACAAAAAGTATTTAATTAAAGCAAATTTCCAATATCTGAACAGTATCAGTTTAACTTATACAGGAAGACTTTTTTAAAAGAAAAATAATATAAAATGCAATTAATTCAATTACTTGTGATAAGTTTAATTGGGCTAACCAGCTATACTTGCTATGCAACTGATTTACCACTAAAGAGTGTTGGCCACAAACAAGTGTATTTGCATAATAACACGGTTAGTAAAGGTTCTTTATTCAATTTTCTATTTATTATAATAACAATATTTATTTTAGCTAAATTGGTTTCAAGCGTTTCAATTCTGTGCCCGGCATCAGTTACGTCTGTTGACAATTGAAAGTTCATTGGAGAATTTTTATATTGGCGAATATTTAAAATCAAGTAATTTTCTGAATAAAATTTTCTCCCATGATTTTTATACATAATTATTAATTTTTCAGCTAATATAAAATGGATATGGACAAGTGGCACAGATTTATCAATAGAAGGTAAATGGATATGGATGTCTACTGGACGTCCTTTTGTATATAATGGATTCTTTCCACCAAAACCAGATAATTATAATCATGGAAAAGATTGTCCTGTTACTGAGGACTGTTTAGTTGTCGGCTTTAGTTCCGCACAACAATGTATGCTCTGGGAAGATATTCGATGCTCTAATGTCAATTATTTTATTTGTGAAGCAATATCAAAATAGTAAATTAATTATTACCTGACTTCGCATGGAAGTAAAATAAAATTTTGAATATAATAAAATCCAATTTATGTTAATTTTAACGTCCAGTCATTATTTTGTTTTAATATTTAAAACCTCCAATTTACCTTTTCCTGTTAGAAAAGAACATAAATTAATAAAAACTATTCTATTATATAATAAATTCTATTGTATTCTAGAACATAGAATAGAAATTTGATTACTCATCGCTTTTGTTGTAAGCGAATTATTGCTATACAATTCATATATGTACTCGTTTAAATGCTGCAAAAAAAAAACAAGTTTCATTCCATATAATTTTTTTAATAAAATAATTTATACTTCATGACTATTTTGCCTAGTTGGCATTATTATTTACATACATTCCTCTAAGAAAATTTTTTAATCTAATTTGAACAACAATATAAGTATATCGATTAATTATATAATTAATAGTACTATAATTGTTAAAATATATATTTTTAATAACATTCGATAAGATTAAGGCATTTATAATTGTCTGACCAAAGAGTATTTATTTTAAAAGAACTTAATTTCAGTACTTAATAAGTTGGTGTTTGATAGCTTTAAAAAGGTTTTTAATAAGAAAAATTAAATAAAAACTAATTTTTTTCATTTTTTTCTTTTGAGTTTAAGTGTATTTTGATCCGCAGCTGATTTACCACTTGTCCAAGTTGGTGACAAGCAATTGAATTTCACAATGTTGCTGTAAGTGAATTAAAAATTATGTTAGTTTTTTTTTGCATTTTTAATTTAAATTAATTATTTTAGATGAATTGGTTTGAATTTGTTTCAATTTTCTACAAGCAATCAACTACAATTACTTACAATTAACATTTCGTTGGAGAATTATTATCTAGACGAATATTTAAAATCAAGTAAATTATCTGCGACATGATGTTGATAATCCTGTATTGCCTTTTCGTCATAATTTATTTTATTTAAGATAATATTACCATCCGGTTATGGACTTTATATAAACTACTATAATTAGCCGATTAATAAACCTATATTGGTTAGTAACTTTGATAAAGCTTATTAGTTTCGAATTTAGCTTTTTTTAAAATTATTTATAAGAAATTCAGTTTAATTTTAAAATCACTTTCATGTGCTTTAATATCAATTGAAACTTTTTATCAAATTATTTCGTTAATTCTTTGCTAATTTACAAATCTAGTCACATTTACAGACAAGTAATTACGATTAATTAAAAACTGAAAATTCCACTATGTTAACAATGATATTAACAGCAATATGCCATGCTTATTCCATTATCATTAAGCAATCAAATGTTTGAAAAAGTCGATGAATGAAAGAAAAAAGTATCGATCAAATTGTATTTAATTTACTGCAGAGAAAAACAACGAAACAACAATAAAAAGAAAAAAAAATGAAATGTTCTTGAGGCAATGCTATGACCTTCAGAAGAAAGTTTTACGTATTTCGTTAATTTATTTCTGTTAAAAAAGTAAATAAATACTTTTTTTTAACACTAAATCTATATTGAAAAATCAAGATTGTTTATTTTAAGCAATTTTGTGTATATTATGTTTATTTATTTATTGGATGGTGTTTGTAATCATTTTATTGGTTATTTTTATTTCTGGTTATGAATTTGTTTAAAAATGAAACGGATATTGGCTTCTGGATTTAACTAATTTCAAAAGATATTAATAATAAACACATTTGAATTGATTAACCAACAAATAATATAAGGATAGAAGTAAAGGTTTGCTACTGTTTTATGTTGGTGAAAGATACAATACATTAAAAGTGACTTAAATAATTAATTTTATTTGAAACAAAATTTAATTTTTATACTTCAGGTTTTTTGCGTTTAAATTAATGCAACTCATCAATTATATTTGGTTAAAGTTGACACATTGTTGTACTTTTAAAAGTGTTTAAACTAAAATAACAATAGTAAAACAAAGTAAATTACTTATATTCTCAACAAGATTTTGTTTAATTAAAGATTTTATAATTAAAAAGACATTGTTTACTCATTACTTTTAACTTATTAATAAAAGTATTAATATTTTGATCTGGTTGTTATCAAAATTATAACTATAAAAGGAATTGTAAACACTGCACAGTTTAATATTAAATACTTAATATCAAATACTTCAATCACTTAAGGAGGATATAATTCTACACAAAGTTTTATTATCAAATCACCATGTAGCTGTATAAGTAGAGCCTACTGAAGTACTAGCAGACGACCACAAAAGGAATCGGAAAGAAACGGTTTGCATACGATGGTGATTTACCATCATCACCAGATGTTTCGCATAACCACCATAATATATGACCATAATGCTTTATGGATCTTATAGTTTTAATGAATGATTTAACCATGAATCACAAAAATATTATATTGTTTTCCTTAAGCTTAATTGACTAATTCAATCAGTTTATTAATAAAACAATATATTACATCCATTATACCGCAAAAAATTTATTACCTAATATATAAATTTAATGGTAATAATAAAACAAATATTACAAAATTATTAAGCAATAGTATTTAAGCGATAAGAGCTAAAAAATATTTTTTATAAAAACTGAGCAAAGAAAAGAATATTTTATTCAAACATTTGTAATCTGTTGAAGTAAAACAAACACACACAAAATGGGAAATATAAAGCTAATAATATTTGGATTAATTTCTTTTTTAAATTTTATATATTCAACAAGTGATTTAGCTTTAGAAAATATTGGCGAGAAACAAGTGTATTATCATAATAGTTCTGCAAGTTCATTTTTGTTATAAAGATTGTTTTAGAAATCTATATATATATGGTTTGGAGCATTTCAGTTCTGTGCATCGCATCAGCTACAACTGTTAACCGTTGAAACATCATTGGATAATTGTCAAATAAGTGAATACAAGAAGTCAAGTTTGTAATAATAACTTAAAGTTTAAAGAGAAATTAAAAAAGTAAACTAAATTTTTAGATAATATTTCAAATACATGGACTAGTGGTACAGATTTAGGAAAAGGAGGTGAATGGATATGGATGTCAACTGGACATAAATTTATATTTAATGATTTTTTTCCACCACAACCAAATAATAACTACAATGATGGCAATAATTGTATTAAAGAGGATTGTTTAATTATTGGTTTTTCATCAATAAGTGAATGTTTATTATTTCTATTTACTAAGGACAATAAAAATATTATAACTTTATAAAATTCAAGTTTATGGTTTTTCACATATTGAAGGTATTTCGAAAGTACAAGGTAAATCATTCCACCACCAACATTGTACATTTTCTTTATAGGCTACCATTAGACAGTCTTCTCTTATACATGGCTCTTGAATGTTATTTGGTTCATGGCCAAACCAATGATTAAATGTCTCTTCAAACGTTTTACCAGTTGACATCCAAAACCATTTACCTTCACTACCAGCATCTGTACCACTTGTCCATATTGATATATTGTGTGAAATACCCAGAACGTACTCACTTATTTCAAAATTCTCCAAAGCAGAGTTAATTGTTAATAATTGTAAACCATGAGATGCACACGTTTGATATGCTGCATACCAATTCATCTTGAATAGAAATTATAAAATTATATTTTTTATATAATAAAAGTAAATTACGTACAGGAATATCATTGTAATAAATGGTTTTGCTGCCAACAGTTTCCATATATAAGTTATTTTTACAAGAAACAGAACTTAAAATACTGAATAAACAAACAATTATGATTAATTTATTTTCCATTTTTTATAAAATTTATTAATTATTTCTGGTTAGCGTTTAAATAATTCAATTGTTAGACATTCACACGTTTAACTAAAAGTTAGAAATTTTTCTTTTATTTATATGAATATGAAGGTAATAATTTTATCACTAATGCCAGTTAAATAAAAAAAATTGATAATCATTAATGTGGAGTATTTCTCAATAATTTTAATAAATATAAAACAATAAATATTTTTTGGAATGTCTTTAATTTATATTATTCAGGGATTAATAAATTTTAATTAATTTATTATTCAATTAAACATCAATAACTAGTCAATTTATTTATAAAATATTTTATAATTTAAGAAATGAAAACAAATAATTAATTCTTTTATAATTTTATGTAATCTAATAAAAAACACAACATTTTCGATGAAAAATTAGAAAATAATTACGTCTCATGATCAAAAATAAATAACAATTGCTAATACTTTAGATAAGAGCTTATCTTGTTAATTTTCTATAACAAAAATAATTGCTACTAAAAGTATTTAATTAAAGCAAATTTCCAATATCTGACAGTATCAGCATAAAATTTAACTTAAACAGGAAGACTTTTTTAAAAGAAAAATAATATAAAATGCAATTAATTCAATTACTTGTGATAAGTTTAATTGGGCTAACCAGCTATACTTGCTATGCAACTGATTTACCACTAAAGAGTGTTGGCCACAAACAAGTGTATTTGCATAAAAGCGCGGTTAGTAAAGGTTCTTTGTATTGTTAAATTTTCTATTTACTATAATAATAATATTTATTTTAGCTAAATTGGTTTCAAGCGTTTCAATTCTGTGCCCGGCATCAGTTACGTCTGTTGACAATTGAAAGTTCATTGGAGAATTTTTATATTGGCGAATATTTAAAATCAAGTAATTTTCTGAATAAAATTTTCTCCCATGATTTTTATACATAATTATTAATTTTTCAGCTAATATAAAATGGATATGGACAAGTGGCACAGACTTATCAAAGGAAGGTAAATGGATATGGATGTCTACTGGACGTCCTTTTGTATATAATGGATTCTATCCACCAAAACCAGATAATTATAATCATGGAAATGATTGTCCTGTGACTGAGGACTGTTTAGTTGTCGGCTTTAGTTCCGCACAACAATGTATACTCTGGGAAGATATTCGATGCTCTAATGTCAATTATTTTATTTGTGAAGCAATATCAAAATAGTAAATTAATTATTACCTGACTTCGCATGGAAGTAAAATAAAATTTTGAATATAATAAAATCCAATTTATGTTAATTTTAACGTCCAGTCATTATTTTGTTTTAATATTTAAAACCTCCAATTTACCTTTTCCTGTTAGAAAAGAACATAAATTAATAAAAACTATTCTATTATATAATAAATTCTATTCTATTCTAGAACATAGAATAGAAATTTGATTACTCATCGCTTTTGTTGTAAGCGAATTATTGCTATACAATTCATATATGTACTCGTTTAAATGCTGCAAAAAAAAAACAAGTTTCATTCCATATAATTTTTTTAATAAAATAATTTATACTTCATGACTATTTTGCCTAGTTGGCATTATTATTTACATACATTCCTCTAAGAAAATTTTTTAATCTAATTTGAACAACAATATAAGTATATCGATTAATTATATAATTAATAGTACTATAATTGCTAAAATATAAATTTTTAATTACAATCGATAAGATTAAGGCATTTATAATTGTCTGACCAAAGAGTATTTATTTTAAAAGAACTTAATTTCAGTACTTAATAAGTTGGTGTTTGATAGCTTTAAAAAGGTTTTTAATAAGAAAAATTAAATAAAAACTAATTTTTTTCATTTTTTTCTTTTGAGTTTAAGTGTATTTTGTTCCGCAGCTGATTTACCACTTGTCCAAGTTGGTGACAAGCAATTGTATTTTCACAATGTTGCTGTAAGTGAATTAAAAATTATGTTAGTTTTTTTTTGCATTTTTAATTAAAATTAATTATTTTACATGAATTGGTTTGAAGCATTTCAATTTTCTACAAGCAATCAACTACAATTACTTACAATTAACATTTCGTTGGAGAATATCTGTACGAATATTTAAAATCAAGTAAATTATCTGCGACATGATGTTGATAATCCTGTATTGCCTTTTCGTCATAATTTATTTTATTTAAGATAATATTACCATCCGGTTATGGCACTGACAAGTGGCACTGATTTAGCAAAAGAAGGCGAGTGGATGTGGATGTGGGTTTTTTCCACCAAAACCTGATAATTATAATCATAAAAATGCTTGTATTAGTGAAATCTGTTTGGCTATCGGTTTTATAACTAGGCAACAATGTTTGTATTGGGAAGATGTACAATGCTATGATAAATATCAATTTATTTGTGAAAAAGTGCTAGATGCAGTTTAATAAAAAAGATATTAACAATAGTATTCCTACAAAGGTAGTTTTATTTTTATAAAAATGTATACCAAAGATAAGAACCATTATACCATTTATATTAACTACTATAATTAGCCGATTAATAAACCTATATTGGTTAGTAACTTTGATAAAGCTTATTAGTTTCGAATTTAGCTTTTTTTAAAATTATTTATAAGAAATTCAGTTTAATTTTAAAATCACTTTCCTGTGCTTACTTTAATATCAATTGAAACTTTTTATCAAATTATTTCGTTAATTCTTTGCTAATTTACAAATCTAGTCACATTTACAGACAAGTAATTACGATTAATTAAAAACTGAAAATTCCACTATGTTAACAATGATATTAACAGCAATATGCCATGCTTATTCCATTATCATTAAGCAATCAAATGTTTGAAAAAGTCGATGAATGAAAGAAAAAAGTATCGATCAAATTGTATTTAATTTACTGCAGAGAAAAACAACGAAACAACAATAAAAAGAAAAAAAAATGAAATGTTCTTGAGGCAATGCTATGACCTTCAGAAGAAAGTTTTACGTATTTCGTTAATTTATTTCTGTTAAAAAAGTAAATAAATACTTTTTTTTAACACTAAATCTATATTGAAAAATCAAGATTGTTTATTTTAAGCAATTTTGTGTATATTATGTTTATTTATTTATTGGATGGTGTTTGTAATCATTTTATTGGTTATTTTTATTTCTGGTTATGAATTTGTTTAAAAATGAAACGGATATTGGCTTCTGGATTTAACTAATTTCAAAAGATATTAATAATAAACACATTTGAATTGATTAACCAACAAATAATATAAGGATAGAAGTAAAGGTTTGCTACTGTTTTATGTTGGTGAAAGATACAATACATTAAAAGTGACTTAAAT
Source organism: Ptychoptera contaminata (assembly GCA_963942525.1). Classification (NCBI taxonomy): domain Eukaryota; kingdom Metazoa; phylum Arthropoda; class Insecta; order Diptera; family Ptychopteridae; genus Ptychoptera; species Ptychoptera contaminata. Next base: position 27,544,960 of record OZ012638.1, read on the forward strand.
AATTAATTTTATTTGAAACAAAATTTAATTTTTATACTTCAGGTTTTTTGCGTTTAAATTAATGCAACTCATCAATTATATTTTGTTAAAGTTGACACATTGTTGTACTTTTAAAAGTGTTTAAACTAAAATAACAATAGTAAAACAAAGTAAATTACTTATATTCTCAACAAGATTTTGTTTAATTAAAGATTTTATAATTAAAAAGACATTGTTTACTCATTACTTTTAACTTATTAATAAAAGTATTAATATTTTGATCTGGTTGTTATCAAAATTATAACTATAAAAAAAATGTATACACTGCACAGTTTAATATTTAATAAATCATAATTTAATTATTAAAAAAAAAAATAAAAAAAAATAGTTAGTTTAATTTTTTATTTTTCTAAATCAAAGAAGTTAAACGCATTATGTATCGCGGATTAGAGGAAGTATTAAAGTGATTTAATGTATTTATTCATTACTTACTTCTCGTTTATTTTAAGTAAGTATACTGGATTCTAGGATCATTAATACATAATTTGCTTTAAATTAAATTCCAGCATTTCTTACATTTTAAAATTTCATTTAGAGAATTACTTCAATCTCTTAAGGAGGATATAATTCCAAGCAATGTGTTATTATCAAATCACAAGGTAGCTGTATAAGTAGAGCCTACTGAAGTACTAGCAGACGACCACAAAAGGAATCGGAAGGAAACGGTTTGCGTACGATAGTGATTCACCATCATCCCCAGATGTTTAGCATAACCACCATAATATATGACCATAATGCTTTATGGATCTTATAGTTTTAATGAATGATTTAACCATGAATCACAAAAATATTATATTGTTTTCCTTAAGCTTAATTGACTTATTCAATCAGTTTATTAATAAAACAATTTATTACATCCATTATACCGCAAAAAATATTTATTACCTAATATATAAATTTATTGGAAATAATAAAACAAATATTACAAATTTATTAAGCAATAGTATTTAAGCGATAAGAGCTAAAAAATATTTTTTATAAAAACTGAGCAAAGAAAAGAATATTTTATTCAAACATTTGTAATCTGTTGAAGCAAAACAAACACACACAAAATGGGAAATATAAAGCTAATAATATTTGGATTAATTTCTTTAATAAATATTATATATTCAACAAGTGATTTAGCTTTAGAAAATATTGGCGAGAAACAAGTGTATTATCATAATAGTTCTGTAAGTTCATTTTTGTTATAAAGATTGTTTTAGAAATCTATATATATATGGTTTGGAGCATTTCAGTTCTGTGCATCGCATCAGCTACAACTGTTAACCGTTGAAACATCATTGGATAATTTTCAAATAAGCGAATACAAGAAGTCAAGTTTGTAATAATAACTTAAAGTTTAAAGAGAAATTAAAAAAGTAAACTAAATTTTTAGAGACTATTTCAAATACATGGACTAGTGGTAAAGATTTAGGAAAAGGAGGTGAATGGATATGGATGTCAACTGGACATAAATTTATATTTAATGATTTTTTTCCACCACAACCAAATAATAACTACAATGATGGCAATAATTGTATTAAAGAGGATTGTTTAATTATTGGTTTTTCATCAATAAGTGAATGTTTATTATTTCTATTTACTAAGGACAATAAAAATATTATAACTTTATTAAATTCTAGTTTATGGTTTTTCACATATTGAAGGTATTTCGAAAGAAAAAGGTAAATCATTCCACCACCAACATTGTACATTTTCTTTATAGGCTACCATTAGACAGTCTTCTCTTATACATGGCTCTTGAATGTTATTTGGTTCATTACCAAACCAATGATTAAATGTCTCTTCGAACGTTTTACCAGTTGACATCCAAAACCATTTACCTTCACTACCAGCATCTGTACCACTTGTCCATATTGATATATTGTGTGAAATACCCAGAACGTACTCACTGATTTCAAAATTCTCCAAAGCAGAGTTAATTGTTAATAATTGTAAACCATGAGAAGCACACATTTGAAATGCTGCTTACCAATTCATCTTGAATATAATATAATATATAAATATATATATATAGAATATAATATAATAAAAGTAAATTACGTACAGGAATATCATTGTAATAAATGGTTTTGTTGCCAACAGTTTCCATATATAAGTTATTTTCATAAGAAACAGAACTTAAAATACCGAATAAACAAACAATTATGATTAATTTATTTTCCATTTTTTATAAAATTTATCAATTATTTTTTTTTTATTTATATAAATGTTTAGATAATCTTATCACTAATGCCGGTTAATTATTAATGTAGTGTATCTGAATAATTTTAATAAATATAAAACAATTTGGAATATCTGTAATTTATATTATTCAGGCATTAATAAATTTTAATTAATTTATTATTCAATTAAACATCAATAACTAGTCAATTTATTTATGAAATATTTTATAATTTAAGAAATGAAAACAAATAATTAATTGTTTTATAATTTTATGTAATCTAATAAAAAAACAATAAAAATTTATTATTTTCGATAAAATAATTACGTTTTATAATCAAAAATAAAAAAAATGGCTAATAATTTAGATAAAAGCTTAGCTAGTTAGTTCTAACTCTATCACAAAAACAAAATGCTATAAACAGTATTTAATTAAAGCAAATTTTTCAATATCTGAACAGTTTCTGTTTAAAATTAAACGCAAACAGGAAGACTTTTAAAAAATATTAAAAAATGAAATTAATTCAATTATTTGTGATAAGTTTAATTGGGATAACTAGCTATACTAGCTATGCAACTGATTTACCACTAGAGAGTGTTGGCCACAAACAAGTGTATTTGCATAATAGCACAGTAAGTAAAGGTTTTTTGTATTTTTAAATTTTCTATTTATAATAATAATAATAATAATAATAATAATAATAATAATAATAATAATAATAATAATGTAATGATTGGACACCATGATTAGTCCAATCATTGATTCATAAATACAAAACCAATAATAACCAATTTTGACTACGTAATTTTATCTATTTTTATCCATTATATTAACTTATTAAAAATTGTATAATTGCTTACGTTTGCATTTAAAATTAATGTTTCTAATTACTAATACTTTGTCTTGACAATAAAATTTAATATTTGTATTATTTATATTATATTTGTATAATTCGCAGATTTTCAATTCACGGTTTCATTCGTAAAACAAAAAGTTTCTAATTACTAATATTTTGTCTTGACAATTAAATTTAATATTTGTATTATTTATATTATATTTGTATAATTCGCAGATTTTCAATTCACGGTTTCATTCGTAAAACAAAAAGTTTCTAATTACTAATACTTTGTCTTGACCATTAAATCTAATTTTATCTTTTAATAATATTTGTATAATCTGCACAAAATTAATTCATAATTCACACATTGTTTCTAATTACATTTTAAAAAACTATGTTAACCTTCAAGGCCAACGCAAGTCAAGTGCAAATTAAAATGCAAGCTAAGCACATTTAAAATTGTAAAGAAATTTATACTAACGATTAATTAATCAGAGTTATTTTAGACCTTAAACAAGGCAGTCAGAGTTACTTTAGATCTGAAACAATGCAGATCAGAGTAAAATTAAGACCTAAGTCGGAAAGTACTATTAAATAATTAATAGTTAAGTCACAAGCGATAAGTTCATTTATAAGACATCAATAAAAATTACACCCAAAACTAAATTAATAAATCTAAATTCAAAACAAAAATAAAAATATTTAAATTAAATTAACAAAAATAAAGTTTAAAATTATTAATTGTGTAAAATAAATATTAAATAAATGTAACATCCGAGACCTTTTACAATAATAATAATAATAATAATAATAATAATAATAATAATAATAATAATAATAATAATAATAATAATAATAATAATAATAATAATAATAATAATAATAATAATAATAATAATAATAATAATAATAATAATAATAATAATAATAATAATAATAATAATAATAATAATAATAATAATAATAATAATAATAATAATAATAATAATAATAATAATAATAATAATAATAATAATAATAATAATAATAATAATAATAATAATAATAATAATAATAATAATAATAATAATAATAATAATAATAATAATAATAATAATAATAATAATAATAATAATAATAATAATAATAATAATAATAATAATAATAATAATAATAATAATAATAATAATAATAATAATAATAATAATAATAATAATAATAATAATAATAATAATATTTATTTTAGCTAAATTGGTTTCAAGCGTTTCAATTCTGTGCCAGCCATCAGTTACGTCTGTTGACAATTGAAAGTTCATTGGATAATTTTTATATTGGCGAATATTTAAAGCCAAGTAATTACCTGAATAAAATTTTTAAATTTTGACCCATGATTTTTGATACATTATTATTTATTTATCAGCTAATATTAAATGGGTATGGACAAGTGGCACAGATTTATCAAAGGAAGGTGAATGGATATGGATGTCTACTGGACGTCCTTTTGTATATAATGGATTCTTTCCACCAAAACCAGATAATTATAATTATGAAGATATTTGTATTACTGAGGACTGTTTAATTGTCGGTTTCGGTTATAGTGCTACACAACAATGCATGCTTTGGGAAGATATTCGATGCACGAATGTTAATCAATTTATTTGTGAAACAATAATTTAATTGTCAATTAAAATAAATATTTTATATTATACTAACTGGTAGTGCCCGGCTTCGCGCCGGAGAGATAAAATAAAGTTTTTAATATAATGAAACACCAATAATATTTATTTTTAACGTCCAGTAAATATTTTGTTTTAATTCAGTAAAATTTAGATAAAAGAAACTTCGATTAAAGCAACATTCGATTGAAGCAACCTTGATAAAAGAAACTTTTTTGTTTCATAATTTCGTTAAACTTTGAAGTAGTTGAAGTTCTTTTTCTACGGCGTATGATATAGAAGAAAGTTTTAAAATAATTAGACTACTTTTTAAAATTTTAGTTTCATAAAGTTTTTTGTATTGAAATTTAAGTGAAATAAATATTTACTAAATTTAAATCCTCCGATTTACCTTTTCCCGTTAAAAAAATCATAAAGTGCATAAAAAGCATAACTTTTTGACGTATTATTCAATATTTGTAATTCAGATATAATTTAATATTTTATTCCAAGGATGGCAATTAAGTTTTTATCAGAGTTTGTTTTTATTTTGTGTATATGTTGGCCTATTTGTAAAACATCATAGCATTTATAACATTTAATAGAAGAAATTAATAATTCTTTTTTTTTTTAAGAAAGACAATGTACATTCAATTTATGTGATTTAATTTTATGTGATTTTGAAGTTATGCGCTTTTTCTATACGATTTTTTTAATATTATATTTTGTGTGGGAATTCCCGTTGAATATTGCTTGTTTATATTTCTCGTTGGAAATCTCTCTTTTATATGGTTGATAAAACGAATGTATTTAAAAAAAATTAAGCAATTGATTTGATTTTTTTTAATTTTTAACTCATTCTGTTTTCAAAAACGTTTAGCAATCTAACAAATTATTTTTTCCTTAGTTTTTACTTTTTTTTTCAATTTTTTTTTGCTATTTGTTTGAATTTATGCGCTTTCGAATTTGTCGTAAGTCGTGTTTTTTATGCGATTTTTTTATTTGCTGCGGAACGTATCTACCACATAAAAATAGAATAAATTTAATATCCCCGGACGGTTCATCGCCGGTTAGTACGCTGGATGAACCGTCCGCTGGATGAACCGTATGTGGACGAATCGTCCTAAAACCGTCAAAATAATATAACATACTAACATACACGAAATGACCTCGGTTTCTATTTTATATAAAAGAAGAAGAATATATAACACAAGAAAGAGCTTAAATAAAATCTTTTTTTTAAATTATTATAAAATAAAATATCATTTTTGTCGTGTTTTATATAAAAATATAAATCAAATCGCATATTGATAATGCTAACATTCTGATACAATAGATATAGCAGAATTACGAATAATTGCTTATGCTTTATTATGCTTAATATACTAATATTATCAATAATTGACAATAAGTTAGTATATTTTTGTTTAAATAAAAAAAAAATAAATTAAAATTTAATAGTCGGATTAACGCTAGTGATAAGAAAAAATTAAAATTTCTTAATAATTTTTTTTTTTGTTATTTTTTATATAAATCTAATTAAATATTTAATGTCACTATTATTAAAGATAATAAATAAATCAACACAATCAAATTAAAACAATAAAAAAAATATTTGTCGAATTTTTTTGATAAATCTTTATTTTCGCTAAAAAACTCGATAAATAATTTAATATTTTTTCTTGATCAATAATAATAAAAAGGAAAAAAATCAATTACATTAAATAAGTCTAATTAATTTTAATTATGTATTAACAAAAATGTAATCAATTCAGATGAAATCTATAGACAACTTTACATAAATGTTCACTTAAATAATCTTTTTTATTGATTTTTATTCTTAAAAAAAATGTTGATGATGGTAGAATAAATAAAAAATAAAAATGAATCAACTAAAAATTGTTATTAATAAAAAATTAAAAGAATATTTATTGTACTTAAGTTTTACTAAAATTATATTTTTTGCTCACAAACAAATTGATTAGTGTCAGTGCATTTATAATCATCCCAATAAATGCAATGTCCAGATAACAATATAGTTAGACAATCTTGTTTACCACATAAATTTCCACCATTATTATTATCAGGTTGTGGTGCATAAAATCCATTAAATGTGAACGGTTGCGCAGTAGACATCCACATCCATTCGCCTTCTTTTGCTAAATCAGTGCCACTTGTCCATAACCATAACCGGATGGTAATATTATCTTAAATAAAATAAATTTTGACGAAAATTCAATACAGGATAATCAAAATCATGTTGTAAAATAATTTACTTGATTTTAAATACTCGTCCAGATAATAATTCTCCAACGAAGTGTTAATTGTAAGTAATTGTAGTTGATTGCTTGTACAAAATTGAAATGCTTGAAACCAATTCATCTAAAATAATTAATTTTAATTAAAAATGCAAAAAAAAGATTAAAATAATTTTAAATTCACTTACAGCAACATTATGAAAATACAATTGTTTGTCACCAACATTGACAAATGGTAAATCACACGCGGAGGACAAAACACTGGTCAAAGTAATTAAACCAAAAAGAAAAAATGCAAAAATATTCATTTTTCTTATATAAAAACTTTTCAAACACTAACTTATTAAAAACTTAAATTAAGTGAAAATTTTTTTGAATTAAATACTCTTTTATAAGACAATTAAATTTTTTTTATCTTATCGAATGTAATAAAAATATAAATATTTCAATAATTATACCTTTTTATTGATTTATCATCTACATACTTCTACTATTGTTAGAATTTGGCTAAGAGCATCAAACATAACAATACATTTTATTTATATATATTTTCATTATTATCAAAATTATTAGTCATCATATTATAATTATTAGCTGGGCCTATTAGACTGCTTTATGTGTCAGGTAATAATATTTATGAAATTTTATTTTATATGGACACAAAAATGCTAGATGCCCTGGGTCTCGAAATTTCTCTGATAGGCCTTAAATATTGGAAAAATTAAAAAATTAATTATATTTGATCGAATCGAATGAAAAATATATTTTTAACGAAATACTTCATTTTTTTTCAATAAGACCTTTTCAAAGCTATCAAACAAAAACTTATTAAGTACTCAAATTTAGTGAAAATTCTTTTAAATTAAATACTCTTTTGTCAGACAATTATAAATGCCTTAATCTTATCAAATGTAATTAAAAATTTATATTTTAACAATTATAGTACTATTTATTATATAATTAATCAATATACTTATATTGTTGTTCAAATTAGATTAAAAGTATTGCATATAATAATTTTTATATTATTATCAAAATCATTCGTCATCATATTATAATATTTGGAAATAATAATAAATCGATTAAATTTAATCGTTTATTTATCTTTTTCAATAAACTGAGACAGAAATTTTTCAACAAATTACATGTAAATAAATAAATAGGAAATTATTTAATTCATTTTAAGTTATTATTAAAATTTATTTAAGTTTTTAATATTTATTTATACGCGTTTACATATTTTTATTTAAACAAATTTACAATTATCACAAAGAAATTTATATCTGTCAGTACATTTTGCATAAAGACATATCCTGCAATTCAAGATATATGTAAAACCAAGTGCTAAGCAATTTTCTGAATAGCAATTATCATGATCTCCACCACTATTTTCTTGCGGTGTAAAAGAATTATTAAATGTTAATGCTTGTCCAGTAGAGATCCACAATCATTCACTTTCTTTTGCTAAATCAGTACCACTTGTCCATATAAATCTAACTATTTTACATTTAATGATTTTATTGCACCACAACCAGATAATTATTAGATATTAATGGAAATGAATGTGGTACTGAAGATTGTTTAGCACTTGCTTTTACAAGTTCATTTATATGTATGTATTGGATTGATAGTCAATGTACTGTTAATATATATTATATCGATTTTTATGTGAAATAAAAATATAATTATTAATAAAAAAGACCTTTTTTGTGGAGAAAAGTGTTAAATTAAGTGTGTTAAATTATTTAAATAAAGTGTTAAATACAAGTGATTAAGTTAAATATTAAAACAGTATTTGTTTATGAAGTTTCTCAACAGATAATGCGACAATTAAAACAATTAATTAAAAAAAGCACTTGTTTAATTCAATTCTTTACCTCTAATTACTAATGGTAATGATAATGCTCCTCATTATTTTCTATTGTAATTTGGTTAAATACAAAGAATTAATTAATTTATTATGCTTTTTTATTAAACATTATTTCTAATCACAACGATATTAATGATAATGTTATAATATTTTATCATTAATTAAATAAATAATTTATTATCTAATTGAATTAATAAAAATAATCATTTAATACTACTACTGTAGTGACATTTTCATTAATTATTTAATTACAGGAATTAAGTATTTCAAAAATAAATCAAAAATAATTATAGCACTTGACATTGTCTAATTTAATCGCGATAATTAAATATTATGATGAGAAAATTTATAGAATTATATGTTATTTTAATTTATTTACTTTTAGCCAGATACTGATAACAAGTTGTAAAATATCATTGATAAAAAATCGAATTGAATTATTGAAGAAATTAACTGATATTTTTTTTTTTAATTACATATTTTGTTGCTAATTTTCAGTAATAAAGCACCATAATGATATAAAAATTAAAAAATAATTAAATTAATGATTAACAATGTCATTAATAATGCAATTGATTGAATTATTTTTTATTAAATTAATTTAGTTTAATTTAGTTTTAGTTGTTCAGTTACTGATTAACCAGTAATTAATTCTGAGGCAAAACAAGGTATTTCAATATTTTTTGCGTTTTTGTATTTTCTGTTTAAAGTTAAATTTAATTAAATTATTGTTAAACTGATTGAAATGTTATTTATGCTTTCTAAACACTGTCAGTACTCTTAATAAAACTAAAATATTGCAAAATCTTCAATCAACAGAATAATTCTTTTTAAATAAAAATAAAATCCCAAGAATATCAATTTACTTAAATATCATAGTTTCAATAGATTATACCACTCACATGCGAAATATTAATTAAAATATTAAAATGTAAATTCAATAATTAATAATATCTTATCACAAAAAGTATCCTCAATTCTTAAGTATTCCTTATACATAATTTTCTATTAATTAAAATAAGTATTTAATAAGAGATTTTATCACTAAAAAGAACTTCTTTACTCATTAATTTGAACTCACTTATAAAAAAAAAATATATTGATTGAATATTGCAATCACGGTGCAGACACAATTTGATAACAAATAAATATTATTCCTACAAAGTTAGTTTTATTTTTATAAAAATGTATACCAAAGATAAGAACCATTATACCATTTATATTAACTACTATAATTAGCCGATTAATAAACCTATATTGGTTACTACTTTTGAAAAAGCTTATTAGTCTCGAATTTAACTTTTTTTTTTAATTATTTATAAGAAATTCAGTTTAAAAACTGAAAATTTTACTGAGTTAACAATGATATTAACAGCAATATGCCATGCTTATTCCACTACCATTAAGCAATCAAATGCTTGAAAAAGATGATTAACGAAAGAAAAAAGCATCGATCAAATTGTATTTAATTTACTGCAGAGAAAAACAACAAAACCTAAATAAAAAGAAAAAAAAATGAAAAGATCTTGAGGCAATGATATGACCTTCAGAAGAAAGTTTTACGTATTTCGTTAATTTATTTCTGTTAAAAAAGTAAATAAATACTTTTTTTTAACACTAAATCTATATTGAAAAATCAAGATTGTTTATTTTAACCAATTTTGTGTATATTATGTTTACTTATTTATTGTTTGGTGTTTGTAATCATTTTATTGGTTATTTTTATTTCTGGTTATGAATTTGTTTAAAAATGAAACGGATATTGGCTTCTGGATTTAACTAATTTCAAAAGATATTAATAATAAACACATTTGAATTGATTAATCAACAAATATTATATACAAGTAAATTTTGCTACTGTTTTATGTTGGTTAAAGATACAATACATTAAAAGCGACTTAAATAATTAATTTTATTTGAAACAAAATTTATTTTATATGCTTCAGGTTTAAATTAATGCAACTCATCAATTATATTTGGTTAAAGTTGACACATTGTTAAATTTTAAAAGTTTTTAAGCTAAAATAACATTATTAAAACAAGGTAAAGTACTTGTATTCTCAACCAGATATTATTAAATTAAAGATTTTATAATTAAAAAGAAATTGATTACTCATTAATTGTAACTTATTAATAAAAGTATTAATATTTTGCTCAAGTTGTTATCAAAATTATAGCTATAAAAAACACTGTTGTAAACACTGTACAGTTTAATATTAAATACTTAATATCAAATACTTCAATCACTTAAGGAGGATATAATTCAACACAATGTTTTATTATCAAATCACAATGTAGCTGTATAAGTAGAGCCTACTGGAAATACTTGCAGAAGACTACGTAAAGGACCACAAAAGGAATCGGAAGGAAACGGTTTGCGTACGATAGTGATTCACCATCATCAACAGATGTTTAGCATAACCACCATAATATATGGCCATAATGCTTTATGGATCTTATAGTTTTAATGAATGATTTAACCATGAATCACAAAAATATTATATTGTTTTCCTTAAGCTTAATTGACTTATTCAATCAGTTTATTAATAAAACAAATATTACAAAATTATTAAGCAATAGTATTTAAGCGATACGAGCTAAAAATATTTTTTATAAAAACTGAGCAAAAAAAAAGAATATTGTATTCAAACATTTGTAATCAGCAAAACAAACACACACAAAATGGGAAATATAAAGCTAATAATATTTGGATTAATTTCTTTAATAAATTGTATATATTCAACAAGTGATCTAGCTTTAGAAAATATTGGCGAGAAGCAAGTGTATTATCATAATAGTTCTGTAAGTTCATTTTTGTTATAAAGATTGTTTTAGAAATCTATAAATATTTATATTGTTTTGTTAACAGATGACATGGTTTGGAGCATTTCAGTTCTGTGCGTCGCATCAGCTACAACTGTTAACCGTTGAAACATCATTGGATAATTTTCAAATAAGCGAATACATGAAGTCAAGTTTGTAATATAAACTTAAAGTTTAAAGAGAAATTAAAAAAGTAAACTAAATTTTTAGATACTATTTCAAATACATGGACTAGTGGTACAGATTTAGGAAAAGGAGGTGAATGGATATGGATGTCAACTGGACATAAATTTATATTTAATGATTTTTTTCCACCACAACCAAATAATAACTACAATGATGGCAATAATTGTATTAAAGAGGATTGCTAAATTATTGGTTTTTCATCAATAAGTGAATGTTTATTATGGGATGATATACAATGCTCTGCTTTACATAATTTTATGTGTGAAATTCGTATTAACTAATTATTTTCCATTAATAAATCTATTGGTAATTTTTATTTTTTTAATTATATATGAAAATTTACTTTATTTTTTTTCTATTTATTATAAATTAAATTTTATGGCTTTTCACATATTGAAGTATATTTGAAAGTACAGGGATCATCATTCCAATACCAACATTGTTTAGTTTCTTTAAAGCCTACCATTAGACAGTCTTCTTCCATACATGGTCTTTTAAGGTTATTTGGTTCATAACCAAACCAATAACTAAATGTATCCTCAAACAATCTACCTGTTGACATCCAAGACCATTTACCTTCACTACCAGCATCTGTACCACTTGTCCATATTGATATTTTATGTGAAATACCCAGAACGTACTCACTGATTTCAAAATTCTCCAAAGCAGAGTTAATTGTTAGTAATTGTAAGCCATGAGATGCACACGTTTGAAATGCTGCATACCAATCCATCTTGAATAGAAATTATTAAATTATATTTTTATATAATAAAAGGAAATCACTTACAGGAACATCATTGTAATAAATTGTTTTGTTGCCAACAGTTTCCATATATAAATTATTTTCACAAGAAACAGAACTTAAAATACCGAATAAACAAAAAATTATGATTAATTTATTTTCCATTTTTTATAAAATTTATTAAATATTTCTGGTTAGCGTTTAAATAATTCAATTGTTAGACATTCACACGTTTAAATAAAAATTAGAAATTTTGCTTTTATTTATATAAATATAAAAAAATAATAATAAATATAAAAACAAATATAATCTTATCACAAATGCAGGTTAAATAATTTTTTTGGATAATCATTAATGTGGAGTATTTCTCAATAATTTCAATAAATATAAACAATAAACACTTCTAGGAATGTCTGCAATATAAATTATTCAGGGTTTACAAATTTATATTTATTTAATTATTCAACAATATACCATTGTAGTTAATTTTGTGTTAATAACTGCATTAAAAAAGAGCAATAAAAATAAGATAAACGAAAATGAAAGAATAAATCATCAATCAAATTGCTTTTAATTCGCCGCAAAAAAAAATTGATATGAAATTCTATTGCAAAAGTTAATTTTTTATTCATTTTCTTTTGAAAATTTACTATAAATTTACTATTAATATATTTATATACATTTATCAAATGCAAATAATTAATTTTTTTTTTATTAACCTGTGATTTCATTGAAAAAATAATTATTTATAATCATCAATAATTAGTAAAAATATTTTATAATTTAAGAATTTCACAAGAAAACAATCTAATTGTCAAATCTAATCAAAAACAATAAATATTATTATTTTTGAAGTAAAATTAGAAAATAATTACGTCTCATAATCAAAAATTAAAAACAATTGCTAATAATTTAGATAAGAGCTTATCTACTTAACTTTCTATAACAAAAACAAAAAATACTACAAAAAGTATTTAATTAAAGCAAATTTCCAATAGCTGAACAGTTTCAGCATAATATTTAACGTAAACAGGAAAACTTTTTAAAAGAAAAATATTTAAAAATGCAATTAATTCAATTACTTGTGATAAGTTTAATTGGGATAACTAGCTATACTTGCTATGCAACTGATTTGCCATTAGAGAGTGTTGGCCAGAAACAAGTGTATTTGCATAATAGCACAGTAAGTAATGGTTCTTTGTATTTTTAAATTTTCTATTTATTATAATAATAATAATAATAATAATAATATTTATTTTAGCTAAATTGGTTTCAAGCGTTTCAATTCTGTGCTCGGAATAAGTTACGTCTGTTGACAATTGAAAGTTCATTGGAGAATTTTTATATTGGCGAATATTTAAAATCAAGTAATTTCCTGATTCCCTGAATGATTTTTATACCATGTTTTATATATTATTATTTATTTATCAGCTAATATAAAATGGATATGGACTAGTGGCACAGATTTATCAAAGGAAGGTGAATGGATATGGATGTCTATAGGGCGTCCTTTTGTATATAATGGATTCTTTCCACCAAAACCAGATAATTATAATCATGAAGATAATTGCACTAGTGAGGACTGTTTAGCTGTCGGTTTTAGTGCTACACAACAATGTATGCTCTGGGAAGATATTCGATGCTCTGATGTCAATCAATTTATTTGTGAAACAATTATTTAATTGTAATTAAAAATAAATATTTTATATTATATATTTCTAAAGAAACAGCTTAAATAAGTTCTTTTTTTAAAAATTATTATAAAATATAATCTCGTTTTTGTTGTGTTTTATATTGAAATATAAAGCAAATCGCATATAACACATCCTGATACAATAGATATAGCAGAATTACTAATAATTATGCTTATGCTTTATTATGCTTAAAATACTAATATTATCAATAATGGACATTTTTGTTTAAATAAAAACAAATCAATTAAAATTTAATAATCGAATTTACTCTAGGTGATAAGAAAATAATCAATAAACAATTTCTTAATAATATTTTTTTTTTAATTATTGATAAGTTTATATAAATCTTATTAAATAATTAGTGTTAGTATTATTAAAGGTTATAAATAAATCATCACAATCAAATTAACACAATAAAAATTTAAAAAAAATATTTGTCGGATTTCTTTGATAAATCTTTTTTTTCGCTAAGAAATTCGATAATTATTTATTTTTTCTTGATAACAAAAAAAAAATTAGTAATATTAAATAAGTCAATGATAATTCAATGATAATTATGCATCAATAAAAATGTAATAATTAAATGCAGATTAAATTTTTCATTTTTATCATTCACTTGAATTACCTTAAAAAAACGTTGATGACGGTAGAATAAATAAAAAATAAAAATGAATCGACTAAAAATTGTTATTAATAAGAATTTAAAAGAATATTTATGTATTTAAGCTATACGCGCATATATTTAGTATAGCGCAGTACACATATAACATATTTTATATAAATTTAACAGTTTTACAAAAGTTATATTTTTTTCTCACAAATAAATTGATTAGTAGCAGAGCATCTATAATCATCCCAATAAATGCAATGGCCAGATAAAAATATCATTAAACAATCTTGAGTACCACATACAGTTCCACCATTATGATTATCAGGTTGTGGTGCATAAAATCCATTAAATGAAAATGGTTGCGCAGTAGACATCCACATCCATTCGCCTTCTTTTGCTAAATCAGTGCCACTTGTCCATAAACGGATTGTGATATTATCTTAAATAAATTATGATGAAAAGTCAATACAGGATTATCAACATCATGTTATAAAACAATTTACTTGATTTTAAGTATTCGTCCAGATAATAATTCTCCAACGAAGTGTTAATTGTAAGTAATTGTAGTTGATTGCTGGTACAAAATTGAAATGCTTGAAACCAATTCATCTAGAATAATTTAAATTAAAAATGCAAATTAAACATTTTGTAATTTGTAAATATGTTAATTCACTTACAGCAACATTGTGAAAATACAATTGTTTGTCACCAACATTGACAAATGGTAAATCACACGCGGAGCAAAAAACACTGGTCAAAGTAATTAAACCAAAGAGAAAAAATGCAAAAAACTTCATTTTTATTTAATTTTTCTTATTAAAAACTATTTCAAACACGAACTTATTAAGTACTGAAATTTGACTAAAATTCATTTGAATTAAATACTCTCTTTTAAGACATTTAAAAATATTTTAATCTTATCGAACGTAATTAACAATTTATATTTTAATGATTGTATTATTATAATTATTATTAATTAGATCATTTTTATTTATTGATTTATCATCCATATTATTTATTTTATTATTCGAATTTGATTAAAAGCATCAGACATAATAATATTTATATATATTTATTATTATCAAAATCATTAGTCATTATATTATAATTATTGGAAATAATAAATCAATTAAATTTTATCGAATATTTATTTTTTTCAATAGAATGAAAAAGAATTTTTTAACAAATTACATGAAAATAAATAAACAGGAAATTTATTAAGATAAACAAACGTAAACCTTATTGTTAAAAAAATAATTATAAGTCATTTGTATTAATACGAATTTCTCGATGTGCTTTTGACTTAATATAACACTAATACCTTGGTACAACGACAGATCAAATATATTGAAACTTTGCATATATTGTATGCTTATCGATGGTTTTGTTAAAAAAATATTTAAAAGTATATAAATATTGTTTGATAAAACATTTTATATAATTATTTCATTTTAAGCTAATTGCGCACACATTTCGTACTGCGCAGTGTATATATTTTTATTTTTACGATTATTCCTTAGGTCCATAAAGAAATCTATATCTGAATAGTAATTATTATAATTTAAAATATCTGGTTGTGGTATAAAGCTATAATTAAAAGTAAAAGAGTGTCAGTAAACATCCACATTCATTTATCAGCCTTAGAAAAATCTGTGCAACTTGTCCATATCGTTCCGCTATCTTAATTTTTTCAGTATTTTCACTATCTTAATCTTTACAATATTATTTATATTAATAACAATAGACAATGTAATTATTGAATTCAGATATCATCTATAGACAACTTTGCATACATTTTTCACTTGTTTAATTCACTTAAATTATCTTTTTGTGGTTTTTATTTGAAAATATGCTAAAAATGATTGATAAATGAGGAATAAATAAAAAGCAAAATAAATCGGCTATAAATTTTTATTAAAAATATCAAAAATATTTATTATATTTAACATTTTTAACATAGTTATATTATTTTTTCACAAATAAATCTGGTTTTAGATGCGCATTCAAAATCAGTCCAGTAAAGGCAATTTCCGGCTATACCTACCAGTAAACAATCTTCAGTTCGACATACATTTCCATTACTATTATTATCCGGTTGTGATCCATAAAATCCATTGAATGTGAATGGCAATCCTGTAGACATCCACATCCATTCGCCTTCTTTTGCTAAATCTGTACCACTTGTCCATAATAACATTGTTATTTTATCTAAAGTAAAATAAATTAATACGAAAAATGTATATACGATTATTAAAATTATATTGTAAAAAATTTACTTGATTTTAAATATTGGCCCAGATACAGGGTTTTCCAATAAGAGGTGTTATTTTGATATTCAAAAAAAAATGCCATTTTTTAATATAAATGATCGGATGTTTATTTCATTATAAAGAGAAAGGTATGCCATTAATAGTGGAAAATAACGTCAGGCAAATGACCACCACGACCACGCTTACAGGACCATATCCTTTTCATGAAATTTTCCATAACCAAATCGCAAAGTGGCTGCCCTATGTCCTCGATAGCCTCACGAATTCCATCTTTGAGGTCTTGAATCGACGCTGGGCTGTTGGCGTAGACCTTCTCTTTCACGTGGCCCCAAAGGAAGAAGTCGCAAGGTGTTAAATCACAAGATCTCGGTGGCCAATTGTGATCACCTCTTCGAGAGATAACACGGTCCGAAAACTGTTCCCGTAAAAGATCAATGGTTTCGTTGCTTGTGTGGCACGTAGCGCCGTCTTGTTGAAAGTAAACGTTGTCCAGATCAATACCATCCAATTCCGGCTATAAAAAATCATTAATCATCTCTCGATAGCGCAATCCATTCACCGTAACTGTTGCTCCAGCCTCATTTTCGAAAAAGTAAGGTCCAATGACTCCGCCGGACCATAAACCGCACCAAACAGTCACACGTTGAGGATAGAGAGGCTTTTCAACAATAACTATAACAAGAATAACTCGGGTTTTCCGAGCCCCAGATGCGACAATTTTGCTTGTTGACGAAGCCACCGAGGTGGAAATGGGCCTCATCACTCAAGATGATTTTTCGATGAAATTCCGGATCATTTTCATGCATTTCAAGGACCCAATCAGCAAAGACACGACGTTGTTGATGATCGGCCGGCTTGAGTTCTTGTGTTAACTGAACCTTATAAGCATTAAGACCCAAATCTTTATGCAAAATACGGTGTAATGACGTTTGTGGAATGCCTAATTCCAAAGAACGACGAGGAATGGACAAACCTGGGTTTTCTTCAACACTTTTGGCTACAGCAGCAATATTCTCGGCTGTTCTTGAACGACGTGCACGGATTTTATTCTTCACATCACTAAGTTGTCCCAACAGCTCGAATTTTTCCACCAATTTCTGTATTGCGGTCCGACAAGGTGCTTCACGACGACCCAAAAATTTTCGAGTTTTACGAACCGTCTCTGCCAAATTTTCACCATTTTTATAGTGAATTTTAATAATTTCAATGCGTTGTTGAAGCGTGTATCGTTCCATTTTTATTAATGGCGTAGTTTCTACTTGTCAAATGTCAACAAATGATAGCTTCAAAAGTGACATCTACCGAAATAGCGGGCTATTCAAAATAACACCTCTTATTGGAAAACCCTGTAGTAATTCTCTAACGAAGTGTTAATTGTTAGCAATTGTAGTTGATTATTTGTACAAAATTGAAATGCTTGAAACCAATTCATCTAAAATAATTAATTTTATTAAAAACTCAAAAAAGATTAAAGTAATTTTTAATTCACTCACAGCAACATTGTGAAAATACAATTGTTTGTCACCAACTTGGACAAGTGGTAAATCAGCTGCGGAACAAAATACACTTAAACTCAATAGAAAAAAATGATAAAATTTCATTTTTATTTAATTTTTCTTATTAAAAACTTTTTTAAAGCTATCAAACACCAACTTATTAAATACTGAAATTTAGTGAAAATTCTTTTAAATTAAATACTCTTTTGTCAGACAATTATAAATGCCTTAATCTTATCGATTGTAATTAAAAATTTATATTTTAGCAATTATAGTACTATTTATTATATAATTTATCGATATACTTATATTGTTGTTCAAATTAGATTAAAAGCATTTTTATAATATTATCAAATTCATTCGTCATCATATTATAATAATTGGAAATAATAATAAATCAATTAAATTTTATCGAATATTTATCTTTTTAAGAATGTTACGACTGCAAGCGCATAAAATCAAAGAAATAGCCAAAAAATCTAAACGTTTTATAAAACAGAATGAGGTTAAAATTAAAAACAAATCAAATCAATTGCTTAAAATTTTGATCTCCGAATCATTAAAAAGCAAACATCTGATCTATATGAACATTGCAAACTTGACGAATTTCGATTTAATGTGACAACAGACCAAAGCACAATGAGCATTGCTCGTATTTTTTACAAGAAATAAAGAAAAACTACATAAATCAGGAATTCCCACAAAAATACATTTAAAAATACTTGAATAAAAATCGTATATCAAAACCGCATAACTTCAGAATCGCATAAAAACATAATTGTCTGTACTGTTAATAATTATATTATATTATTATGTATTATATTTCATATATATATATTTATTATATATATTTTTTATATTTAATTTTATTTAAACAAATTTACAATTATTATATTGTTTCACAAAGAAATTTATATCTGCCAGTACATTCTGCATCAATCCATGTCATGCAATTCCATACAAAAGCAAGTGCTAAACAATTTTCTGAATAGCAATTATCATGATCTCCACCACCATTCTCTAGCGGTGAAAAAGAATTATTAAATGTTAATGCTTGTCCAGTAGACATCCACATCCATTCACCAGGATTTGCAAAATCTGTAGCACTTATCCATATCCATCCTGTTTGAACTGAAAATTTTGTTTGAAATTTAAAAAAAAATATACAAAAAGCACTAACTAATGTAACACAACTAACTTGGTTTTAAATATTCACTAATGTAAAAATTATCCAATGAATTATCAATTGCGATTAATTGTAGCCCATGACTAGCACAAAATTGAAATGCTTCGAACCAGTTACGCTAATAATAATTATTTTATTTTATTTAAATTAATTAAAGCAAAGATTGACAAAACACAAATCACTTACATAGTCTTTAGACAAATAGATTTGTTTGCTACCAACATTTTCCAGTGGTAAATCGGTTGCAGAAAACGCAAAACTGCTCAAACCAATCAAACAAGCGAGAAATAATTTATTTAATTGCATTTTTAATTTTATGTCTAACAAGAACTAAGTACTAACACTTAATACTTTTGGTAAAATTTTCTCTCATTAAATAGTCTTTTATTAGATAATTATTTAATCTTATCTAAGAGTATCTTTACAAAATAAATTATTAAGAAAAACAATAATTCAAATTTTATCAAAAAATATTTCCTATAAAATATAAATATTAATTAATTAATAACCATAAAATTTAATTAAGTGCTTATTATTATTAATGTTATAATGGATATTCTGATATTTATCTTAACATCACTAATCAGAGGACAAAAGAAATTACTTTTATTTTATTTCTTTTTTTAAAGTGTTTTACAGTAATAGTTGATTAACCGTTGATTAGATTAATATTTCCATGAACGACAAGTGTCGGATAACAGACATGACAAATAAGTAGATAATACTAGATGGATATATATTGTTATTGTCTAATTTAAATAGGAAAATGATAAAAAATTACTATTTATCTACAGGGAATCTGGTGACAGAATTATTATTTACCTAAATTTAATTAAAAATAAATTTAATCATTAATAACATTAGCAAATTAAACGCAAAGATTTATAGTCATTAATAAATAAATTGTAACAATCAATAACAATTGTATTTCATTAAATTTCAAAGATAAATTGATTTTTAAGAAATCCACGATAAGATTTATTTATTTTTCTAAATAATTTCGTGGTATTGTATAGTATAAAAAAGTATTTATTCATCAAAATTTCAGAATAATTTTTAGTACTTTTCAAGTTTTTGAATCCTTTAAATACTTAAAAACCTGTGAAAAGTAAATTATAAAAAATGGAAATAATTAAATTGCTTGTCGTTGGATTGCTTGGTTTGTCGAGTTTTGTCTCTTCTGCAACCGATTTACCACTTGTCAATGTTGGTGACAAACAACTGTATTATCATACTGTTCCGGTAAATAACATAAAACTTTTAATTTTTCTATTTTAAATTCAATTAAATTAAATTTTTATTTTAGATGAATTGGTTTGAGGCGTCACAATTTTGTTCATTACATCAGCTTCGTCTTATTACTATTAAAACTGCATTAGAGAATTTTTATATAAGTGAATTTTTAAGATCAAGTAATTTTTGTTGATAAGATAGATAGTTTTGTAAATTAAATTTTTTACCATAATTTCAAAAACAAAAAACACATTTTTAGATCAAGCTGTTGGATCTACATGGACAAGTGGTACTGACTTAGCAAAAGAAGGTGCATGGATGTGGATGTCCACTGGACAATCATTTACATTTAATAATTTTATTGCACCACAACCAGATAATAATAATAATGGAAATGAATGTGTAACTGAAGATTGCTTAGCACTTACTTTTACAGGTCCAGTAAAATGTATGTATTGGATTGATAGTCAATGTACTGTTAAATATCGATTTTTATGTGAAACAAAAATATAATTATTAATAAAAAGAATTTTTTTTCTTGAAAAAAGTTTTCCTGTTTTTACTTAAATTATTTAAATAAAGTGTCAAATACGAATGATTAAGTTAAATATTACAACAGTAGTTGTTTATGAAATTTCTCAACAGATAATGCGACAATTAAAACAATTATTTAAAAAAAGCACTTGTTTAATTCAATATTTTACCTTTAAATACTAATGGTTACATGATAATGCATCAATAAAAATTATTTTTTTATTATAATTTGATTATATGCACGAAATAAAGTAATTTATTATTCTTTTTTATAAAACATTATTTGTTATCGTTACCATATTAATGATAATGTTTTAATATTTTATCATTAATTAAATAAATAATTTATTATCTAATTGAATTAATAAAAATAATCATTTAATACTACTACTTTAGTGACACTTTTATTAATTATTTAATTACAGTAATTAAGTATTTCAAAAATAAATCAAAAATAATTATAGCAATTGACATTGTCTAATTTAATCGCGATAATTAAATATTATGATGGGAAAATTTATAGAATTATACATTATTTTAATTTATTTATTTTTAGCAAGATAGTGATAACAAGTAGTAAAATTTCATTAATAAAAAATTAATCCTTTTCAAGATTGAATTATTGAAGAAAAAAACTGATAAAATATTTTTGTTTCTAAATTTCAGTAATTAAGCACCACATTAATCATATAAAAATTAAAAAAATCAAAAATGATTTACGAAATAATTAATATTGAAATTAATTAAGTTACTTAATATTCATTTAATGAATTGAACCAGTTGATCAGGAACTCATTCCTAGTAATGAATGCTGGGACAAAACAAGTGTATAACAGTAATATTATCTGTGTAAAATTAAATTAAATCATACTCTTGTTCAACTGATTTAAATATTATTTATAATTTCAAAACACTAAAAGCTTATAATAGTTCTAAAATATTGCAAAATCTTCTATCAACGAAATAAATCTTTTTAAATAAAAATAAAACTCCACAAAGGCAAGTTTACTTAAATAAAATATCAACGTTTCAATCCATTAATCAGTCACATGTGAAATATTAAAATATAAATTTAATAATTAATAAACAGTAAATATTCAATCCAATAATAATTTAAATTGTTTATATTTTTTTGCAAACAAGCTTGCTAAATAAATCATTGCTTCTGTTTTGGTCGATGATATTTAATTTGGATAATAAATTTATCACAGAAAGTATCTTAAATTCTTAAGTATTCCTTATATATAATTTTCTATTAAATAAAATAAGTTTTTAATTAAAGATTTTATTATTAAAAAGAACTTCTTTACTCATTAATAAATACTCACATAAATTAATTGATTAAGTTATTATCAAAATTATAGCTATAAACAAAATTGTAAACACTGTATAGACATATTTTGATAACAAAAAATAACCTTTTTAATTGAATTAATTATTATTTCTAAAAATGTATTGGTTTGTGATAAAAAATAATTCATACTCAGTTATTGTTATGGAAGATTCGTTAATAATTTGATAACAAATAGACACTTTATGATAAGAATTTATTACTTTATAAATTGTAATATTTCTAACTGGAAAAAGGTTAATCTTTTTAGATAAGATTATTTTAAATAAAATTCTATTTAATTAAAGTATATTTTCTGCAAATTCTAGTACTAATTTGACTGTCAATTTTTAAACAGTAAATAAAATATTAATAGAAATGCATTTAATTGGATTAATTGTTGTCTTTTTAATAATTTTGATTAGTTTTAGTTGTTCTGCAACTAATTTACCTCTTGTCAACATTGGTAACAAGCAAGTGTATTTACATAACTCAACTGTAAGTGATTACAAACACTTTATTGCCATATTCTGTTTCATTGAATTAAATTAATTTCAGCTGAATTGGTATGAAGCGTCTCAATTTTGTGTCTTACATCAATTACGATTACTGACTATTTACACATCGCTGGAGAATTTTTTTATTGGCGAATTTATAAAATCAAGTTATTTCAGATAATTTATTTTCTATTATAAATTATAATAATCTCTATTATTTTTCGTTATAATTGAATAAATTATAGATCAAGTAGTTGGATTTATATGGACAAGTGGCACAGATTTAGCAAATGAGGGAGAATGGATATGGATGTCATCTGGAAGTCCGTTCAAATTTAATGGGTTTTTTCCACCAAAACCAGATAATTATAATCATAAAAATGCTTGTATTAGTGAAAATTGTTTGGCTATCGGTTTTATAACTAGGCAACAATGTTTGTATTGGGAAGATGTACAATGCTATGATAAATATCAATTTATTTGTGAAAAAGTGCTAGATGCAGTTTAATAAAAAAAATATTAGCAATAGTATTCCTACAAAGGTAGTTTTATTTTTATAAAAATGTATACCAAAGACAAGAACCATTATACCATTTATATAAACTACTATAATTAGCCGAGTAATAAACCGATATTGGTTACTACTTTTGAAAAAGCTTATTTAGTTTCGAATTTTACATTTTTTTATTATGTTATTTATAAGAAATAGCTTTTAATTGCTTAAAATAATATTCTTCAGTATAATTTTAAAATCATTTTCATGTGTTTATTTTAATATTTATTTAAATTTTTTATCGAACTATTTCGTTAATTGTTTGCTACATTGTATGATTATTTATAATTCTAGTTACATTTACAGACAATCAATTACTTAATTATTAATTAGATTAATTAAAAACTGAAAATTCCACTGTGAAAATTAACAATGATATTATTACAATTGAATATTATTATATTATTAATGATATATTTTTTTTATAATATATTAATTACGGCAATGTGCCAGGCTTGTTCCACTACCAAGAAAAAAGCATCGATCAAATTGTATTTAGTTTACTGTAGAGAAAAACCACAAAACAAAAACAAAAAGAAAAAAAAATGAAAAGATCTTGAGGCGATGATATGACCTTCAGAAGAAAGTTTTACGTATTTCGTTAATTTATTTCTGTTAAAAAAGTAAATAAATACTTTTTTTTTTAACACTAAATCTATATTGAAAAATCAAGATTGTTTATTTTAACCAATTTCGTGTATATTATGTTTACTTATTTATTGCTTGGTGTTTGTTTTATTGGTTATTTTTATTTCTGGTTATACATTTGTTTGAAAATGAAACGGATATTGGCTTCTTGATTAAACTTATTAATAAAAAAGATAATAATAAATACATTTGAATTGATTAATCAACAAATAATATAAGGATACAAGTAAATTTTGCTACTGTTTTATGTTGGTTAAAGATACAATACATTAAAAATGACTTAAACAATTAATTTTATTTGAAACAAAATATATTTTATATGCTTCAGGTTTGTTGCGTTTAAATTAATGTAACTCATCAATAATATTTTTTAAAGTTGACACATTGTTGAATTTTTAAAAGTATTTAAACATAAATAGCATTATTGCAGAGATTCAAACAAGGTTACTCACTTATATTCTCAACCAGATAATGATTAAAATATATTTCTAAAGATTATTTAATTATTTTTGTAAGTTTATGATTTTTAAAAAATTACAAAATAAGCACTAAAAACTAGGTAATAAAAACAAAACAAAAAATTAAAAGTTTCTACTGCGCAATATTAAAAATCAACGCAGAAAGCTTAAATATATTAATTGAAATTTTAAACGTATTTTATTTGTTTATAATTAAAGAAAATTATTTTAATTAAATTTTACTTGTAATCAAAATTTAAATGCATTTAATTATAATTTTTTTAAACACTGTAAAATATTAGAAAATCGTTTGAGTTTGATTTTTTTGCCTCTTAAATAACATAACCTCAATCAGTTCTAAATCTTTCTTTATTTGTGTTTTCATTTTTTTTTTCTTTTCTTTTAATAATATTAATATTAATAATAAATTAAATTAACTATTATTATAATAATAATAATAAAAATAATTTAAATAATGTCAGCTGTATGTATGTAATGTTTGTTCAGTAAAGTGTAAAATTTGTACTTAAAAATTATTAATGACTTTGTTATTTATTTATTTATTATTATCATTAATATTATTTTTTTTTCGGTTTCAAGAAAGAAAGTTTAACGATGAATATATATATAAATATAATTAATAATCAAATTTCTTGATAACTTGAAATAATAAGTGACTGTGACACGTGTTTATTATTATTTAAATTATTTATTAAAATAAGAAAAAAAAAGTTAAAACACTTTTTATAAGATGAAATTTACTGTCTTAGCTATAAAGTGATTTGATTGTTTTGTGAATTAAAAAGTTGTCGCTTTGTGAAACCAACCTTAAATGCAAAAAAAGAATCTTTTTTCATTTTATTTTTGTTTAATTAATTATAATTACATAATAAAGTAACGTTAATATAACAAAGAGTAAATTTATAATATCCTGTAAGAGTAAATCAAATAAAAAAAGAAACGAAGAAAATTTAAATAAAAAACAAACAAGAGAAGCGAAAAAGAAAAATAATTTTTTAACTATATACAAAGAATACAATAAAAGTAAAGAAAATAATAAGACAAGAACCCGTTACCTGATGACATATACATAAGATACATACAGTATTAAGTGTTAGATAAAAACATAAACAAAACAAAAAAAAAAGCAGTCTTTAATCAGCTGAGAGAATAATAATAATAATAATAACATACACTTATATTTAATAAAATATTTACATTGTCTTACTGAATTACTTACTGCTAAGTCCAAAAAACAATAATACAACATTTTTGTTTTTCTTGTATTTATCTTACAGCATCGGAAATAATCGTCTGTGATCAAGCTTTTTTTTTTAATCACAGAAACAGCATTAATCATGAACAGTAAAAACAATAACAAAACATATTTAATATATAAAAAAACTTTACTTAATTCAGCTTAACTTAACATAAATGAGATAATGATCAACAACAAGACGGAAAACGCTCACCTGTTTTAATATTAAAAAAAAAAAAATGATGATAAGTCGTTGTTCTGTTCTGTGCTCATTGCTCTACATCGCATACAAAAGTAAAATGTTTTTTTTTTTTTTTTTAAATTAAATAATATTCATGCAAAGAATTTTTTTTTATTTAAATTTTTAATAGCTTAACTTATATGTGTTAATGTTTGTGTTAATACATTGGCGCTGGCGCATTAATATATCTACTTTGCTTTTAATACAAAAATAATCAACACAACACAAGACAACATAAGAAGAAAATATTGCAGTGATCACACAGAATCACAGCAACAAAAAAAAAAATTTTTTTTTTATTATTATTATAATAATAATAAACATAACAGCAGTCTCCTCTCGCGGCCCACATTGAACAGATCGTTCAATCGTACAGCAGACTCGGAAAAAAAAATAAATTAATAAAATTTTAATTAAAATACTTTAAGTAAAAACAAAAATTTTGTTTATCAATGGATTTTAGTGTAATAAATTAATTTTCTTGGTGTTTTGTGCTTTGTGTGATTTTTAATTAATTAATTTATTTAAAAAAAAAAAATTAGATTAAGTGCATCATAAAATGTATTAGTAAATTTTCTTGCTGCAAATAATTAAGTAAATAAAAAGTACACTTTAAAGCTACTTTATTTAATGGATACTTGAACAGTTTTATTATTATTATTTTTTATTATTTCATTGATTCATTGTTCTGTTTTCTTTTCTCTATGTTGTTTAATATTTAGTTTGTGGTAGTCTCAATGATTTGTTTTCTTATTAATTTTCTTAAAGTAACTAATTAATTAAATAAATGTAATTCATTAACTGTAGTGCGTTTAGTTGTTTTGCTAATAAATATAAATTAAATAGCGATGCTGTTCTTGTTGTTTAGTCGTTGCTGTTATTACAATTCAATAAAGAAAAGAAAAGAAAAACCATAAATTTATTATTCATATAATAGAATAAGTAGAATAAGAAAATAGATATATATATTTATAAATGTTAAATTAAATAAATAAACAAAACAAAACGTCTGTAATAATCTTTACAAAAAATAAAAAATAAAAAGTCGGTTAGTGGTCTAAATAGATGAGAAATTTATTTCATTTCTTAATGTTACTTGTTTGCACTATTACTGGTGTTTATTTCTTTATACTATTAGTCATTTATGTTATTTAGTTTTTACATTTTATCGATATATTTATTTTTTAAATAAATATTAAAATTTTATTAACAATTAAAAAAACATGCAAATATTTTAATTAAAAAAGTAAAAATACAGTGAAAAAAAACCGCGAATTTCTGTAACAGAATACAAGCAGACAGCTTTTATTTAAATGAATTAAATTTATTAATTAAAGATTTCTGCATCTAGAGAAATCTATAATTTGTAATAAAAGTAAAACAATAATAATAAATTGAATTTCTGTAATAATTAAACTGGTTGAATGGATTTAAGCAAATAGAGAAAAAGAAAAAAAAAATAGAAATAAAAATATACTTATAGGGGAGCAGCTTTGGAAATTCTTTTTTAGATCAACTTTTTTTTTTCTTTTCGATATTTTCGCTTTGTCTTCATTTCGTTACAGTAGAGTAAACTATTTATTTCTTTGTTTTTTAATATAATTAAGAAATAAAAATAGAAAATAATTAAAAAACGGATGCAAAAATGCAATTCAGTTTAAAAGTCAGTTTATTCAACTTAAATATTCGTTAAATAGAAGAAATCAATAAAAACAATTAAATAAATATGTTAAGCTTGGAAGCACACATTTAAATTAATAAAAAAGCTGCGAGCTTTTAGTTTTTTAATACCCATACTTCTTGCTTTTGAACAAAGTTAACTCATATATTATTTTTCTTTTAAGTTTTCTGATAAAAATTTGGTTTTACGATGGGGACTGTGATTCCTTGGTATTCAATTTAATAAAAACCCTGCAACAATGGATTAAAAATTAAATTTAAATATTAATAACTAACATCTTGAAGTGTTATTTCGAATCGTCTACCAAATTGCTAATAAATTAAGTAATTTTCTGACATTTATAATACTTTAATAGTGGATTTATTTGACAGTGAAATAAATATTTTAGTGGCTTAAAGTATATTAAGTTTTTTCTTTGATTTTTATTTACAATAAGTTCAAAAGTTAAATTAAATTTAAAGAAAAAAACGAATAAATTAATAGTACTCAAAGTGCTTTTTTGTAAACAAATTAAGTTCACTGCAAACGTTATGTACTTTAAGTATCTAAAGTAGTTACAAAATTTCATTCAAAGAGAATGTTAACTGGTATTAACTATTTAAGAAATAACACAATACTCTCATTAATTATTAAATAAACAAAAAATAAATTAGTTAAAAATTACTTGTTCTTCGAATAAATTTATCCCATTAAAATTAATTAAATAAAACAAATACAGAACAAGACATTTGTTACAAAAAAATAAATAAATTATTTATTCAATTAAATATAAATTAATAAAAAAAGAAGACTTTAAACACCTTTCAAACAATTTAAACCTAATTTCTTTTACCTACAAATAAATAAAAATTGTTCATTGGGTTCGATTTGCTACATTTTGATTCATCGGTTTTTGTATGCTGCTGTTGGTTTTTGTTTTTTATTTCTCCAAAAACGGTTTTATTCTTTTATAATATTTCAGATATTTGCAGACAGAATAGCATCGTTACTACTTTAAAAAATGACTCAAACATATAATTAATTTGAGAAGGTCAATAGACTTTCTTATACCGTTGCAATAATTTTGTTGATTTTTTTTTTTCTTATTAATTTATTAATTTTTATTTTTTATTTTCATTTGACAAAATAGAATTATTAATCATTTTATTTATTAATTAATTTATTTATTTGTAGTTTTAAAAAGAGCCGTAAAAAATAAATAATAAATCGTAAAAAAGACAACATTGTTGCGGATGGTACAGGTTAAACCACATAAATAATATAACAAAAAGGCGCCAATAAATTCGTTTAATTAAATAATAAAAATGATTTTTTATTCGATTTGTTAAATAATTAGTTAATTAAAGTACACAGCAACACATATGATAAACTTTTAAAGATAAAAGCACAGTAGAATTACTGTTAATAAAGAAAAAAGATTATTTAAAAATAAAAAATTTAATTGTGATAAATAATGAGAATTGTGTATTATTGTCTGATTAAATCTGGTCCATCAAAAGAAAAATATAATAATACAAACTAAAAAATAATATTTATCTATTAATACGAATGTTGTTATATTAAAAACAATGCCCTCATGGCATTTAATGCTGGTTGGTATTTTAATAACAATTATTAATACGAATATTTTGCATACGAGTGGAGGTGTTGGCGGCGTCGGTGGGGGTGCAGTTAATGCTAGTAAGTTATTAATTAAATAAATTTTATTATTTATAAATTAAAAAATTTATTTTCATTTTTGATATAGATATTTTACATAATGTTCTTGGTTTACCAACAGAATGTATTTATCGTAATGTTGTAATGCCATGTCGTTTCTCGTTTTCATGTTGGCTACAAGGTGGTAAACATGCACAAGGTTGTGGTAATAATAAATGGTTATTTTCTTGTTGTGTTCCTGATCATGAAATACCAAAGTAATTACTTCATTAATAATTTTAAAAATTCAAATAATATATAAAATATTTATTTTATTTAATTAGTACAACTCTGGTGAAAATGAAAAGCCCACCGTCAAATTTTTATAATTATCCAATTGTGACACATTTACAAGCACAACAACAGCAACAGCCACAACAACAGCAACAATTATTATCGAAAAATATATTAAGAAGACGTGCCGATGATGATAATTTACAATATAATGACTGTGGCATTACAAAGAACTCATTAAATACAATACAAAAGCGTATTATTGGTGGGCGGCCAGCTAAATTCGCTGAATATCCATGGCAGGCACACATACGTATAGCCGAGTATCAATGTGGTGGCGCCTTAGGTAATTTATTAATAAAATAATTAAGAAATTTATTTTTAATATTGAAAATTAATTAATTATCGAGTAGTTAGCCGAAGATTTGTAGCAACAGCTGCACACTGTATTCAACAGGCAAGAATCAAGGATATTATTGTGTATTTAGGTGAATTAGATACTCAAAACTCAGGCATCGTGTATGAACCACTTCCATCTGAGAAACACCGTGTCATTCAACGGATTGTTCATCCATTATTTCAATTTCGTATGACGCAACCCGATCGATATGACTTAGCTTTATTAAAATTATCACGAATAGCTGGATACAAGTAAAGCATCTTTACATAAAAATTAATTAATTAAAAAATTATAAAATTGAATAAAAATAATAATTACAGAAGTCACATAGCGCCAATATGTTTGCCAACAACAGCCATGGAGTTAATTGGACGCAAAGGTATAATTGCTGGCTGGGGTAAAACAGATGTTAGTATGGGACATACAGGTACAAATATATTACGTACAGCCTCTGTACCAATTATAAGCACTGATGAATGTATTGAGTGGCACGAGAGTAAACAAATTAATGTTGAATTATATGGTGAAATGTTTTGTGCTGGACATCCCGATGGTCATCAAGATGCTTGTTTGGGTATATATATTTTTTTTGTATACAATTAGTATACATTTCGGCGATTTATTAAATAATTATTTTTCTTTTATAAATAAAAAATATCAGGCGATTCTGGTGGGCCATTAGTTGTCTATGAGCATGGTCGATATACATTAATTGGAATAACAAGTGCTGGCTTTGGCTGTGGTGTTGATCATCAACCAGGAATTTATCATAATGTACAGAAAACTACCAAATGGATACAAGATGTTATCTATCAGTCATTATAATGTTTCTAAAACAAAAAAAAAACACACAAAAAATGCTTTCTTTCCATTTTCATTCTGAGTTAAAAGAAAAATTCTTTAAGAACAATCTTTTCCCCCCGTCAGAATAAAATTCTCTTACATAATTTTTTTTCATTTTGTGATTATAGATTCCTGTTCATTATTTTTATTTATTTAATTAATTTTTTTATTTATTTATTTATTTATTCATCTTGTAATGCATGGTATGGTGATATTTTAGTGAAATTAATTTATTTTCTATTGAATAAAGTAAAAAAAAAAGAAAAAAAAATGTATTAAAGATAAGAAAAAAAAAAGATAATCTTAATCTGTGTTTTATTGTTACCACTAAGTGGTTGTGACAGTTTAATATTTTTTTTTTATCTCAAATTAAATATTTTGTTTATAATTTATCGTTTTATTGTGAGATGAAACCGCATTGTAAAACAGTTCTACTGTCAGCCAGCGCACACTGAATACTAATTTTATTATTTTATTTACTTTAAGACAATATGATTATTTTTTCTGTTTTATTTATTTTTTTTTTTCAAAGTAAATAAAATTTCACTTTTTTTACCATTAAAAAAAATAAATAAATTAAAATAACAACCGCCACAATACAAACAGCAGCATATAACACAATTATTAATTATGAAATAGAAATAATAATTTTCCTATAGTACTTGTATATTAAATTTTAGTTAGACGAATAATAATAATAATAATAATATAATATCGACATAAATAACAATGTTTAATAATTAAGAAACGACACAATATTGCCAATGTCAAAAAAAAAAAAAAATAAAGAAAGTTACTTAAAATTACACGATCATGATTTAATTTTTTATTTGTAGAGAAAGCAAAACAAAACGAAAAAACTACAAAAAATGCTGAGAAGAAATTAATTTATTAAGTTTTGGTTGGTTAAACAGTAAATTTGCTTTGTTAAATGGTTTTCCTCTCTTTAAATTGTTCAATAAAAATTACATTGATAATCTTTAAACAAAAAAAAAAATACACTTGTTAGAATAATTATTAAAACAAAACTTTGGCGGGTCACATAAAATACAAATGCTTTTGTTGAAACAAGTTCTTGCTATAAATTCACTCAATCAAATACTTGAATTTAATTAGAACAGAAATATTAAATTTTTGATAATTCATTTCGATATATTGCTTAATAAATGACATTTTGACATAAGTGACTTGTATTTATTGTCGGTTAGTTTTTTCTTCTTTGTTATTTATAAATAAAACAAAAAAAAAACGAAAATGTAGCATGACTCAAAAGTTAAAAAATAATCGAAATACATTTGAGTGGTTTTTTGTTGTTGTTGCTTTTATTAAAAATAAAAATCACTCAAATAATAATAATACCTTGGCATTGGTAAAATGCATTAAAATATCAACTTTTTTTTATCTTAATTATCTCATCGTTTTTTTTTTTACCTTATCACCGCCTTTAATTAAAACAAAAATATTTTTTTTTATATTAAATGCAACGACGAACCGATCAAAGAGAACTTTTTACCTTTCAATCATTAAAATGAATCATAGCGTTAAAGGTTTCTGTTGCTTGCGTAACAGACATATTAATTTATTTTATTTTACTTTATTTAATAATATTAAAACTTTCCCCATTTTTTTATTATTATTATTAATATTTGATTATTAAATTAAACACAAATTTAGTCAGCAAAATAAAAAACCACAAAATAGGATTTATTATAATTAAAATTAATTAAATGGGTGGATAATAAATTTTTTTTTTGCTTTGCTTTTTTGTAACACTTAACACATAGATTACGACATATTAAGTGAAATTATTATATTAATTCTTCTTTAAAAAATAAAAACAAAAACTATTGAATATTAATTATTTTTACAGTGAGCGTTTTTTCATTAAACGAATAAAGCCACAATGAAGTTACTTTTTTATTTATTTAAAACGAAAGAAAAGGAAAGAAAAATCACTCTTGTGTATGTGTTTTTTTCTTTCTTTATTTATTTAAAAAGTTTTTACTTTCCAATCGCGGCGATCGAGTGTCGTGGTTAATT
The DNA here is from genome assembly GCA_963942525.1 of Ptychoptera contaminata. Classification (NCBI taxonomy): domain Eukaryota; kingdom Metazoa; phylum Arthropoda; class Insecta; order Diptera; family Ptychopteridae; genus Ptychoptera; species Ptychoptera contaminata. Next base: position 27,578,421 of record OZ012638.1, read on the forward strand.
TAAGTTTTGTTTTTTTTTTATAATATTAATATTATTTTATATATATAAAAATGTTTTTTTTTGTGAATAAAACTATCAACAAAGTTTCACAGTTGTAAACAGATGGTCAAAACGTCATGGTGGATAATTATTTAGTTACCATTGTGATTCTACTATAAATTAAAACAATTTCTTAATGGTAAGATATTTATAATTAGACTGTTGAATCTGTTTTAAAAGAAAAGAAAAAACATAGACATTTCTTGTATTTATCAGTAATATGTCATTAACAAGAAAATTAAATTAACAAAGTAATATATAAAAATAATTAAGTGTTAAGTGAATTTTCAGCATTTTCAATATATATAGATATATACTGTATTTCTCCTCTAGTCAATTAACGTAAATAACGTTCCTTATCAATAAAAAAAAATAGTTTTTATTTTCTAATATAGTGTTTAAAAAATTTATGTTAATTAAAAAAATTTAAGTTTTGTAAAAAGTAAAAAAATAAATTGTTAGTGTTAGGTCAGTTTTATTTTTTTTTTTTTTTTTCATAATTAAATAAATCATAACGCAGTGTGTTTTGTGCTTATAGTTAAGTGGTGAAAAAAGTCTTTTCATTTTCTTTCAATAAATATAAATTAAAAATGTTAACATTAAAAATATATTTTATAAAAAGAATTAAGTGATACGTTAAAATAGTGTTAAGTTTTATTAAACAGAAATTTAATTAATTTAATTAATAAAAATGTTAAAATTATTTTTTATTATTATAAATTTTATTTTTATAATAAATTCTGAACAAAATATAAATAGTGTTCATATGATGAATAATTATGAGAATTTTTTAACATTAAATACATATAATAATCGTTATAATAATATAATAAATACAGTTGATGGTTTAAAAGAGACAATTGAGAAACAATTACCAAAGGAAGCGAAATTCTTTGATGATTTTGATTGTAAGTTTTTTTTTCTTTCTTTTTATTTTGTTCTTTAATAAACGTAAAGAAACCACCTTTATTATGAAAATAATAATGTAAAATTATCTTTTTTATTATAATTATTATTGTTATGCTAGTCGCGTACTTAATTACATATGATCGTTTAATAACAGTAGCAGCTGATGCCCTAGTTACGCAGAATTATGCTATTAATTAATTAAACTAAGTGAATCTTTTATTTTTTTTACTAAAATTAATTACTAATTACTTTTATGTGAAATTATTATTTCTTTAGCACAGAATTAGTATTAAATCAATAGTAGATAAACATATATATGACCTGTTTCTGTTTATTTTAAACATTAATCTTTATTTTTTATTATTGTAATAATTATTATTATTTTTTAAATGCTTTTAAATGATAAAAAATTATTGACAGTTGTTGGCATTATTATCGCGGATTGTTGATGTTATTTTGTTTGGTTTTTTTTTTTTGTGGTTTTTGCTTTAACAAATAAAGTAGAAGAAGGTAATTAAGTAAAGCAATTGATCACTGTGTACGTTAAGTCGTTTATTCATTTTTTTTTATTTCTTCTTTAAACCGCTTTCTTTTAATCATTTTGTTGCTTAGTTTTATTTATTTATTTTTTTTTGTTTAATGTTCAGCTATAGGATACTACGTTGTTACTTCTTTATTATGTTGCCGTGCTTATTTTCTTTTGTAAACTTTAAGTTTTTGTTTTTTACAGCTCTGAAGTATAGTTTTTTTTTTCTGCAAGCATTTTAATTACTTTATTTCATCGCTGGTTACCTGATTTGTTGTTTTTTTTTTGTCTGCATTTTAATGTTTACTTTGCTTTACATTTCATTAACAAATTCATCCACTTATATATACTATTGTTTACAGCTTTGTATTGTTATTAATTGACCGACGATTAATGTAACCTTTAAACTTGAATAATATTTTTTTTTTCTTCTTTTCTTCATAAACAAAGAAATTTGCCAATAATTTTTTAATAGACTTTCCATGATTTGTATATTTTGTTGTTATTAAAACAAGTTGCATATGCATATTTTTATTATTATTATTTATTTTACTGTACTTGACCCACATTATTTCTAATAAAGAAAATTAAAATACAAAAATTTACATTTATCCGGTGTTTAAATTACCTTTCTTGTATCTCTTTAGCATAAGATAAGTATATTCTGTTTTTTTATAAATTCTAACAGAAATTCTTCCTTCTTTCTTTCGTAGATTTTATCGGTAAATTTACTGCCAAAATTAATACTAATTCACTTGATTCTTTAATAATAATTAGTATTCTTTTCATTAATTATTATAAACTGTAGAAAATAGCAACAATCGAACGATTAATAATCATTGTTAAAAATTATTTCTGCAAGATTTTTGCTTAAAAAATATAAATTTATAAAAACAATTTAAACAATAACATTTAAATAAAATAAATTTCACTTTTAAAAAAAAAATAATATTAAAAACAATAATAATATGAATAAAAAAAAATTAATTAAAAAATAATAATTAATTGAAGAATATACGAAGAAAAAGTATTTATTAATTTTTCTATTCAAAATAAAAAAAAATATCACACTGACATTGCAAATAAATAAATAAAGACAAAGAAAAAAATTATTATTATAAAAACATTATCGAAATACATTAAATTCGTTTTATAATTAGTATTTCTTTTTTTTTTATTTATTAAAAATTGCATTAAAGATTAATGAGATTTTGTTTTTTAATTATTAAATAAATGAAGAAAAATAAAAACAAATTGATTGTCAAGCAGAAATAATGAAAAAAAAAAGTTAAATCATTTATTTTACTTAACATTTTATTATGTTTTTTGTGCTTTTTGTGCTTTTTTGTCTTTTCATCTTTAATATTTAAAGAAAAAAAATTATTTTTTTATACTTTTTCTGTGTTATTTTACTTTCACCAAGATGACTTGGTCACTGATGATGACTATGTAAAAGTGAAACAATATTTATTTATAATACAATGTATAATGAAAGAAAAATATAATAAAATTATTATTATTATGATTATTATTATTATTTATGAATTATAAATTAAAGTGAATATTGCTGTTAAAACAATAGCGAATTAAAAGAAAAAAAAAACTTGTTTATCATTTATGGCTTATTGCGTTAAGAGTATTTATTATTTAAGTGGTTTTACAGTGACTTAAATTTTTTTTTTTATTTAAATAAGATTTATTATGAAAATATATTTTATTTTGTAATGATATTGATACAAATTATAAATAAAAGGTGAAATTATTTTCATTACTAAAGTATTTAATTTTTGGTATTAGTTTTATCCTTCTTTTACATAATTTTCATTTATGTACATATATTAATTCATAAATGATTAAAATAGAGCTACAGAATATCTGTATCATTATAGCATTCGTTTTTAATTTTACTATGCTTTATAATAAAAAAATTATATTTAAGAAACATTTTAAGCTAGAAAATGAAGTTAAATTTTTATTGATTTATAGTGAAAATTATTCTCAACTTTCCCACTGAAGTAATGATTATTTAATTCTTATTGAATTTATTTGATTTCATCAATTTTTCAAATAAAGTAAAGCTTGAATAACAGTTAATAAGTCCAAATTAAAAAATTATTGCAGCAAATTATTAACAAAACTATGTTAGCATCAAAAAATATTTTAAATTGTTTTCTTTTTTTTGGAATTATTACAGCTGTAACCGCAATATACTTTTATAATAATTGAAAAGCATGTTTATAAGTATGTATATTGATAAATCTATTTGATAAAATATAAATAAATCTATAGTATTTAAATTTTTCTTACTAGAACCTGCTATCTGTATTGATCATACTTTAACAACCAAAAAAAAACATCCATTAAGGCCGCATGTAATTCTGTCATCAGTAGCACTGTAAAACCACTGAAAGTAATATCAAAACAATAATATATATATTTCTGAAATAATTACAATAACATATATTACTCTATCAAAGATATAATAATTAAATTAATTAAAAGAAATAAATGGATACACTGCAATCACTCGGTGTAATAATTTGTGGCTTTTTTTAGAAATTTCTTGTTTTTCAGCGATTAAAAAGAAATTTTGTTTTTCATTTTCTTTCAATATCAATAGTAAAAGTGTTTTCATATTTTCTTTATCAAGTAAATTAATTACCACCCGGTGGCCAATCAGTGATTGTAAATTAATAAAACTTTTCTTCATATATACATATATATTTGTTGTTGTTTTAAATAGTGTTCGTCGCTTATTCAGGTCTTTTATTAAAATTTAATTATTGCTCATTTTTTTAAATTTATTTATTTATTGCACAAAGATAACACAGTTTTTATGATCTTGCAATAAATTTTCAAAGTTAGAAAATCTATCTCGCTTTCATTACAATAATGTTTGTCGTTTTGAAAATGCATATTGCGTAGTTTTTGCTGCTTGTTTCAGTTTGTTTTAACCAACTTAGCTTAAATTTAATAAAACAAAGCAAAAGACTTTGTTTGTTGATGTTGATGTGACGTTAAACATTAATATAAATGTTGTTACTATTGTTAGCGGTGGCGGTGGTGATAGTAATGATAATGATTGTTGGTGGTGGTTATGCCATTAAATTAAACAACAATAATATGCAACCGACCGTGAAAACTCTTTTGGAAATCTTCTTTCTTTCTTATTTTATTAAATTTATTTATTTTTCTACTTTTGCTTACAACGATGGAAATTTTTTAAACTTTGTTTTTACTTTTTAATGTTACCTTTTATAGTACAGTTGTGCTTTTTCATTTGCAGAAAGTAGACGGGACGGGTCACCTGTTTTGTGGATTAATAAATATTGTTACTTTGGTGTTGTTTTGTGATTTTTATTTATTGCTTTTCATTTAGTCAATAAATGATTAAGAATTGTTTAGTAAATTGATAACGTTATTTTATTATTGTGCTTTTTGCAAGGAATTTTCTAGTTAAATATAAAAATTTTCTTAACAAAAAAAATCTTCAATAAATTATAAAAAGTCATGTCGTGATCAGGATTAAGTGTTTTTCATTTGTTTGTTTATTTATTCTTTAAACTTAAATTTATTCTTTACCAAGTGAAAGTGCTTTAAAAAATTTAAAGAATAAAAATATTATTACTTCTTAAAGCATAAAAATAAAACAAAAATCATGAAAAAAAATTCTTTATGCATAAATTTTATAGAAAAATTTAATTATAAATTATTTATGATAGTTTTTTATTGTTTTATTTGGTTATTATTTATTGATTATGTTAAATGTGAACCTTCGTTGCGTCAAGAACAAGATTTACTGATATTAGAAGCGTTAAGTAAACGTCCACCTGGTGGTAGTACAGCATTAGATTCAAATTATGAAACAAATTCAATTATGGTTATGCTAGAAAGAAGTAAGAATTTTCCGGGCGTTTATAGTTTTTTGATTAAAAATTTAAATTTTATTAAATTATTTATTCATTTTTATTTTTTGTTTATTTTATAAAAACTGTTTTTTTTTAATTATTTTAGTGATTCCACAAACATGTCGATATAAAGGAAGAAAATTCGAGTGTGGTTTATCAATATCATGTGTATTGGGTGGCGGTAAACCAATGGATTTATGTTCTGGTGGTATGATCTGGTCATGTTGCATAGAAAAAGATTTACATCCAGATACAAATCCACAACAAGGATTAATCCAAAATGCGAGTAAGTTAAAATATATTTATTAAAACACAATAATAACTTTGATAGAAAAATCATCAAAAAATACAAAAAGACACAAAAAAAAAGCGAAAATTATAAATTGGGTGAAAGGTGCGACAATAAATGATGACATTTAAAATGTTGCGCTTTCTTATTCCACGGTTCTTAAACCACAAATAGTTTTTACTCTTATTTGTATGAACAATAAATGTTACATTATGAATGAATTTATAATATAAAAAATATTAATAATAAAATTTATACAAAATAAATAAATGCTTGTGAACGATTTAACATTTTCACAGTGATTAAGTTGTAAAAATCTATGCAAAAATTAAGACAATAACGTGTCATGTGACCATGCAAAAACTCTTATTTTCACAAAATAATTACGTGAAATTAGAATAAAGAAAATAAGAAATAATATAATTAACAAATTTGTCGTTTTTTTTTTATTTCTTATTTTTCTACTTGATCATTAAATTGTCACTAATTTTGTGATTATTAAATTTGCTTGTGCTTTTTCTCCTATGGTTTTTCTTCTTTATTTTTTTTTTTGTTTTTGCAGACTTTAATGCTTTTTATAATGTTAATAAATTTTTACTTATAGAAAAACTGCTTTCTACATATTTTTTTTATTTTTTATTTTCTGTCATTTTGATGATTATTATTATTAGTTTACAGTTTTTTTTCTCTTGTTAATTCTTATAATATGATTACAGTTAATTAAAGTATTTCTTTCTTTTTTTCCATTTAATATGCTTTAGTTAAATAGGAAATAATTTTGCATTAGTATTTCATTTGTAGAAATGTTTAATAATGGAAATTTAATAATAAATTGCTTTGGTTTTAAAGAGAATTTCACAGGAAATCTTAAAAGATTATATTAAAATAAATGTTACTGTGGTAAAACTGTCGAATATTTCATAAAAAGCCGTTTAATCTAGTAAATTTGCTTCAAAGAGATTTTCTCTATTTATAAAATTAAGATTTTTGAAATCATTTACTTGTTAGTGACATTTATCTGAGGATAAATAACGTTGTGACGTCGAATTTTAATAGTGTAAGCATGCAATTTTTATCAGAAACAACCAGTTAATTGTGTTTCTTTGAATTTCGATAAAAAAATACAATTCTTTGTGAAACACACCTTGTTTTAAGTGACTTGACTGCCCATTAGTAAAACTATTGTAGGAGTATTGTTGCAAAAGTTTTCTTAATCACTTAATTAAAGAATTAGCAAACGATCAAGCACTTTTTAACATGTTTGCTTGTCCTAAAAAAACATTTCTCTACGGATGAAAAACTAAAATTAAAACTTGCCAATTACTACATCAAATTAAATATCAAATAAATCGTTTAGTTAGGTAAAAATAATAATTTCAAAAAATTTCTTTGTTTCAAATCACATAAAATTGCGACACTTAACAATTTTACATTTAAAAAAAATACCAAAAAAAGTGTATAATAAACAATTACCTCCGGGTATGAATAATTTTGTTTTTTTTTTAAGAATTTCCTTATATAATATATGCATGTGGTTACGCTTCTGTAATAAGAAAAGTGAATAAACAAATTTATAACAAATGGTAAAACTTGTTAAAACAATAGAATTTTCTTTATTGCACATAAAATGATCTAAAATAAAAATAGAAAAGAAAAAACATAAGTCTGCGATTACAAATAATTATGATTTTGTAATTTTAACACACTTTTTACTTGTTATGCAATATTTTGTTTTGTTTTAATTCAATTTTTTAAAAAAAAAGTGACACTTTTTTCACTTTCTTTGTCTACTTTATTGTCTATTATTTATCATTATTATGATTATTTTTATTTTGCGAAAACTTTTACTATTAACATAAATCTGGTGAACCCTAACAGTATAAGATTCATAATGGAAAAACCACATGACTCATTAGAAAACATGTTTCACCTTGTGCAATATTACTAGAAAGCTTTTAAAGGAGCTTTTTACAGATTGCAATTAATTGTTTGCCATAGGTAATTGTAAAAATACAAGTGAAAGTGATAAAGAATGTTTAAAATTGGCGCCAAAATAAATATTAAAAGCAAAATAGTATGCAACGTGTTTCAAACTAGTGAAACATGTTTGCAACGTAAAAAAAATTATAAAACATGTTTCTTCGTTATTTACTATTTTTATTTTTGAAAACAACAAATTAAAAAATTAAAGAAAAATGTTAAAAAGCAGACATTTGCGCTCTAATTACAGTATAACCATAGATTGTTTTTAATTTATTTATTTCTTTGATTTTCTTAGTTTATTTCTTATAAATTTTTCACCATTTCCTTGGTGAAATACAAATTTTATTTATTTTCATAAGAAAATTAAAAAATATTTTGTCTGTAATTGAAAGTGAAAATTATCTATAGTATTTTATTTGACCTTAATTAAGCATTATTTTAATTGCTAACATTTTTTTTTTATTACTATTATTATTATTATTTCAATTATGTTTAACAAATTTGTTAACACAAATTACGAAAAAAACATAAAATTAAATCAAGAAAAATAGATGAATAAATTGAAAAGTTGATGAATAAAACATTGAATAAGTAATTTAATGGAATAAATTTCTTAATTATAATTTTTTTTTAATAAATATATATAAAAACCAAGTAATTAAATATATTTATTACGGTAACAATTGTAGGCGTGCAGAAAATGCCCTTTTCGATTTCATAAAACAATTTAATTCACAAAATATGCTGAGCACTTTAATCAACAATTATTATAATTTAAAATTCATGAAATCATGAGAAATTCACAGGTGATATACTTCATTTAATTGGTTATTTTCCAACAACAATAACGACGGCTACAAATTTAAATCGTCCAGTAGCTGGAAGACCGCCAATTTTTAATAATCCGACGACGTCATTATATCATCATTTTAACGCTCATCGGCCGAATGGTGCCGGTCAGAGTACATTTATAAGTGGTGGCTCAGGACAATTGGATTGGGATACTGATGATGCAAATTACATTGGAAATACGCATCGGCCACATAATACGCATCATGTGGCGCCTTTAAGACCGCAATACCCTAGCTTTGGACTAATCGATGAAGCTGGTTACGCAATATCACCGGATGCTGTTTTTAGTGATAACAATAATCCTGGAAGTCGACCACCAAATGTTTTCGGTCCATCAGGATTTGGTACAAATCGACCGAGTGAAGCCGATGTAGAAACCTTCAATACTGGACAGGGTACACCTGCATTAAAATATTTAAAAAATATCCAAATTATTGGAACACCGTACACAATTCTTAGTTTTTATACAAATTTACGTCACTTTCGTTGCACACCTTACTTGCTTGTTGATTCTATTCTAAATATTTTAAAAGAAATTTCCTAATGTTTATCCATCGAGTATTAATTCTATTTTTATATATTTATTTATTTAAATAGCATGCGGTGAGCTATATACACGATCAAACCGTATTGTTGGTGGTCATTCAACTGGTTTTGGTTCTCATCCATGGCAAGCAGCTTTAATTAAGACTGGTTTTCTGTCAAAGAAATTGAGTTGTGGCGGTGCTTTAGTTTCTAATCGATGGGTAGTTACTGCTGCTCATTGTGTTGCTACGTAAGTGTAATGCGTTTAATATACTTTATGCTAATTATTTAAATATTTTATTAATAAAATAAAATAAATTTTTTTACACAGAACGCCAAATAATAATCTAAAAGTAAGACTAGGTGAATGGGATGTTCGAGATCAGGATGAACGTTTAAATCATGAAGAATACAATATAGAACGGAAAGAAGTGCATCCAAACTACTCACCGACAGACTTTCGAAATGATTTAGCTTTAGTAAAATTAGATCGAGCAGTAGCGTTTAAGCAGCACATTTTACCTGTGTGTCTGCCGAGTAAGCAGGTGAAATTAACAGGTAAAATGGCTACAGTTGCTGGTTGGGGTCGAACACGACATGGACAGAGCACAGTACCGTCAGTACTGCAAGAAGTTGATGTTGAGGTCATACCAAACGAAAGATGTCAACGATGGTTTCGTGCGGCTGGCCGCCGTGAAACAATACATGATGTTTTCCTTTGTGCGGGCTATAAAGATGTAATTTTTCGCAAAATTATTAAGAAAAAACAAATCCTTATTAACTTTAATTTACTTGCAGGGTGGTCGCGATTCATGCCAAGGTGACTCTGGCGGGCCATTAACATTAACACTGGAGGGTCGTAAAACTTTAATCGGTTTAGTATCATGGGGAATTGGTTGTGGTCGTGAACATTTACCAGGTGTTTACACAAATATACAAAAATTTGTACCGTGGATTGAGAAAGTAATGGGAAAAGAATTTTAAAACAAAACAAACTATTTAATTTAATATAATTTAATTTTTTTTTTTGAATACCATCTACTAATTTAATTTAGTTTTAATTTAGATAATTTAAATATAATAATTTTCTCTATCATTTCATAGTTTTAAATTAAGTTAAGGCATCGTTTAGTGAAAAAATAAATAAATAGAATTAAAGAAAAAAAAAATATTTGTGATTGTAATAAATAACGCAATTAATCTAATGTATGTGAAATTTTACATCGTTAATAATTTAATATTTATGTAATGATAACGTAATAAAGTAAATTTGTATAATTTTAGTATTTAAAAAGATAAATAAACTGTTTATTTAATTTTTCGCCGAACAGTATGCAATCTACAGTACATGTTTATCATATTAACTGCGGTAACGCATCAAAAACCTGATCTTGATGCTTTTCTAAGGCAAATAACTCTTAAAAACAACATGAAGAAGGTAAATTTATTTACCTTTGTATACGCCAATAATTTAAACAACTTTTTTTTTATATAATTCTTTCTCTCAATTTTTAACATAAAAAATTTATATGCAAAAATTAAACAGAACAAGAAATATACAAAAAAAAAAAATGTGTAAAATCGCAAAATTTCTTTTAAATTAAAGAAGAAAAAATGTTATAAATTTAATGCCGTGATTTGTTTTCTGGTTATTGAAGTTTGAAAGTTGCAAATAAAAGGAAAAAAAACTGTCTTTAACAAGTTTTTTTTTCTTCTCAAATGTAATAAAGGTTTTTAAGAAGTAAAACATTTATCTTAACGGTATTATGGATACATTGCATGGGATACTTTTTTTCTTATTTAATTAAGAAGAAAAAAAAGATCTTCTATCTCTAAAACAGCATCTTTGGTGGTTTTGATAGCATTTTTTTTTTATTTTGTATAGTTGTCTTTCTGCTGTTGCTTGTAATTTTTTTTATCATGTACCGAAAATAAAATTAAGAAGAAAACATAAACAAATTGTTAACTGACAACAGGTAAGCAACTATGTAATTTAAAAATTAAATAAACACAATATTTCGTTGGTATAAAGGACGATGCCTTTAAATTGTCTTGGTGACAGCACAATGTATTTTATTTTATTTTATTTTCGTGGTTTAAACATACGTTTAAAGGTACATTGTTGTAATGTAACAATTACAGCAGCTTTTATTTATGATGTAAGCTAGAAAAAAAAAGTTTCATACAAGTTCAACGAGTCAAAGGTGCGATCTTAATATATTTACAAAAAAAACTATTCTCAAAGTGACATTAAAATGCTTTTTAATTAATTTTTTTATTTATAAGGTGTTTTTTTTTCTCTTTTAATTACTTGGATAGTGCACTGTCTTTCTTAACTGGTAACTATTAATTTTCTGCGAATGTTTAACAAAAAACAATTACAAAACCTACATTGATAAGTTTCTTCACTGTACAGAGAGGATCATCAGCATTAAACTTTAACAATAATATTATTAAACATCACAGCAATAACCAAGCCAGCTTTGCTACATTAAAAGCAACGCAGATGATGGCTGATCATAACGAAGGTCGTTCAACTGAGTATAAGTTGGAAAAATTACTGTATGGTTAGCTATTCTTTATTTATTTATTTATATATATAAAATTATATATAAAGCTATACACAAACATTGAATGAAACAAACGTTGAACGCCAATAACATCGATAATAACAATAATAATAACAATAATGATGATGATGATCACAAGCGATCGCAAATAATCCACAATATACTAGTTGATTAACTTTACCTTAACGTTAACTAAATATTAGTTATTTTCACTAAGAATCTTCTTTACTTTAATGTTTAATTTAACTATTTGAAATATTTACCAAAGAACTGCGATGTAAAAATTAAATAAAAAAAGAATGAAAAAAAAAAACATCTTAAAACCGCAATAATTACAAAGATTCTTAAGATCAGAACAGTTTGATCATCTCTTATATCTGGTATACTGTCTACTATTTTATTACACAGAATATAATAATTTTTATTACAACCTTTTTTTTTTACTTATTAGTTGTAAACTCTTCATTTTTTTGTATTTCTGCAATGTTTTTTATTTTTTTTTATTACTATTTTACGCTTTGATCAATGACCAATGTTGTCAGTCTTTAGAACATTATAACGCTTCTGATATTTATTTATTTTCTTTAAATGATTTTCGCTGTAATTTATAACGCTTTTTTCAACATCGATAGTGCTATTGTTAATGTTAATTATTTTCTTGTTGAATTTATTTAATTGTAATTTTTTTCCTTTTATCTAACGAAATTCAGGTAAAAACTTTATAATTAAATAATTTTTTTTATTTTGCTATGAATCAATGTTTTTATTTGTTGAGAAATAAAATCATTTTTAAACAATTTCAGCAAATTTTCGATTGATGAATATTTCTTAGAATGAAATTAGATAACAAAGAGATGTCTTGTTGTCCGATCGCAAATATGATTCATTTCTAAAGATTGTAGATTTTTTTTTTATATTTAAAAATTCTTGTCAATTTTACAGGAGCAAATCCAATGAAAAAAAATAACATTTTGTTTTCTTTCTAAATAATAATAACAATAAAAAAATAAAATTAAATAACCGAAATTTTTCTTTTATTACCTTTAACGAAAAGTAGGTCAAAGAAAGAACAACAAAATCTAACTTTAAAAGCAATCAGATCAATTCTAATAAGAAATTATTAGAAGCACAACAACAACGAAAAGAAAACATGAATTCTGACCAGAAGAATCAACAAAAGAATTGTAAACAAAAAATAAAAATAAAATTAATAACTTAAGGAAAAAGCAACAATAACAACCGGAAACAATTTAATTTTTACGTATTTTTTTTTTTATTTAATACACAAAAAAAACTGATTATTTCACGCTCATTGAATCGGTATTTTTTTGTACCTTTTTTTTCTTATTTAAAATTCACAATACAACAGTATTAACCAAAATGTATTTAAAGAGAATTAACTTGTTCTCAATTTTTATGAATAGATAAATTCAAACAAACACACACAAACACTGAAAAAGCTTAAAGCTGAGCGACAACAAAACAATAGAAATAAAAATAATAAATAAAAAAAAAACGAAACAATTAAAAACATAAAATAACAAGTAACCAGACTTCAACAAAAATTCAACTCATGTTTGAGGTTCTTGGCATTAGATTTTTATTTAAACAGAGTCGGAATTAACATTTTCTATATATTCACAATAATAATAATAATATAAATTGTTAAAGTTTCTAACTTCTTTATAATTTCTCTTTATTCTCTTTCCACTTCTCCTACCTGTTTTAATGATTATGTTTTTATTTCTTTGCTTTTTATGTAGTCAATTTTTTCCATGTATTTTTAACATCTATATTCAAAATACGTATAACACATTTGCGAGTATTGAGTAATAGAAATAAACAAACTGCATTATTATTTTTACCTTTACCTTTATAGCAGAGTTTTCTTTTAATTTCTTTTCTTTTTTTTTATTATTATTTAAAACACTAGTCGCCTTCTCTTACCATGTAAATATAATAAATTAGCTGTTTTAACTAACTAAAACAACAGTTTTATTTTATTTAAAAAAAAGGAAGGAACTCTGTTAGTATCTTCGATCACTTTTATAATAAATAAATAAAAAAAATTGAAGAGAGTAACGTTAACTAATACAAAAATAACGTTGAAAACATGCAACGCTATAACGTAAACGTGAAAAAAAGGTAATAAAATAATAATAAAACACTGTTACCACTGCCACAGTAAAGTAATATCAAACGAAAATAAGAAAAAAAAAATTTAATAATAAAAAATCAAAACTTACCACACTTCTTGGATGATGGCCGGTGTTGGTTGTTCGCTCAAAGTCAAGTTACAGTCCTCCAGTGTAAGTTGAACATCTTCAGTGTCAAGGTCTCTCTCATTTTTTCTTTTTTTTTTTTAAGTTGTTACTGTTGTCAATTAGTTTAAATTAATTTTTAATTTATTTGCAAATTAGCAACAGGTAATTTTATTTAACGTAACTAATTAATTATTTAAATTTTTAAAAAATAAAAAGAAAGAAAGAAATGAAAAGACAATTTTGTGTTTAAGTGGATTTGTTTTTTCTCTGCATAATAAATGACTCACTGAAAGTTTAATTAATTTGTTTTTATGTGCAATTTAGTGATTAGTTAGTTAGTTTTTTTTTTTAAAGTGCTTTTAAGGATTAATTGTGATTTCTTTTATTCATTCGATTTTAATTTATTAAATTACTTTTACTGCAATAAAAAATAAAGGAAAAAAAAACATTCACAAGAATAACAACAATTTAAATGCTAAAAAGCAAAGTTTAATTAAATTAAATTTTTGTATTTTAAAAAAGAAAACAAAAAAAAAAATAAGGAGAGAAAAAAAGCACCAAACGAATGCAAATAACAAGTTCATGGAAATCTAAAATAAAATTAAAAAAACAAGAACGAAGAAGATTATTTTACTTTTTTTCTTTTTATTTTTTTTTTTTCATTATAAAAGTTAAGTAAAGTAAAGTAAATCGTGTAATAACCAAACAATACAGAGATAAAGTAAAGCAAAATTGCAAAAAAAAAAAAACGAACGTTGAAAGAAGAAATCAACAGAAAAAAGAATTATTATAAACGCGAAGACGAAGAAAATAACAGCGAATAAAACAAAAAAACAGGAGAAAATGTTGTTGCATCCTTTTATTTAATTTTTAAATAAAAACAAGCAACAAGAATTATCATTTTTTTATTTAAAAATTAAATTAATTACTCATACGAAACAGGAGATATAAAAAAATTAATTTTTGCGGTTTTAAAAGACAACGCAAAACTAGAATTATTGGAATTTAATAAACATTAAAAAAACAGTGAAAGAAAGTTAATATAAGTAATTTTTGTGAATATTTATTGTGTAATAAAAAAGTAAAAGAAAAAAAATTTTAATTTAATTTGCTTAAAGCTTTAAAGTGATTGAATAAAAAGAAAATAAATAAAGCAACAGTTAAGTGATTTGTTCAGAGCAAAGTAGTTTAACAACGCAGCGTTAAAGTTTATATTTATTTTATTTAACGCAACGGTAAATTCATTTTTTTATTTATTTTTATTTAATTTATATAAAAACCAAACAAAAAAAAAATATTATAATTAATTATTTTGTGCAAAGTGAATTAATCCGTTTTATTTATTTTATTTTTTATTCTTTTTTCTTATCTAAATTAAATATTATTAAGATAAAAAAAAAATAGTTAAATTCTTGAAAAAACTGCGCAATAATTGCAATTTATTTATCTGTAGGTCATTAAAATTTTTTTTTATTTCAAAAAATAAATAATTATTTAAATAAAAGATGAATGATTAGTTGTAAAGAAAAAATATAATAATAAAAAAAAACTATAATTAATAGCAGATAAAAAAAAAAAAAAATAGAAGAAAAAAAAAATTTCAATTAAAATAATCAGGTTCGTCGCTTAATTAAAAAAATTCTTCTTTTCGTACAAGTCTTTCTACTAAAAATTATTTTATAGATATAAAAATAAAATAAATAAATATAACAACAACAATAGCAGCAATATTAATGAAAAAAAAAACAATTTCATCGAAAATATTTTTATTTAATTTTATTATTTTTGATTAACCGTTAGTTAAAGCTCTTTCACATATGAGTGTTTTTCTTTCTGTTCATTTATGTGTATTAGTTAGTTAGTTGGTTAAATATTTATTTATTTTTCTTTTTTAAAAACAATAAAAAAAAAAAGCAAAACATATTTATGAATTTTTTAATACCTAAGTAGTGGTGGCCCATTATCAACGATCATCAATTCAGTCAGGCATTTATATTTATAAATAATATTTTTAATAATTATTATTATTTATTTTGTTTATTTTCGGTATTGTATTTATTGTAACGTCATCAATTATGTTAAAATAATTTTATTTATTTTTTTTGTATTAAAAACAATAACATTGTGATGTGAATTTTAAATGAATAAAACAAAAAAATATTTTACACGATATTGCAAGAAAAACGAATATTTATTATGAAAATACAATAAATAAAGCTTTTGAAATTTTCATACTAACATAAACAAAGCAAAAAATAAATTAAGAAAAACCCTTGATAGGTGGTTATAATTAATTAAATTAATTAAATTAAAAATTACCATATATATACAAATACTAAATAAATAACTGACTTTGTTTAAACATAAATTATAAAACCATAATAAATAAAAAGGTAAACATAAATTAGAATTATTAATCTTTTTTTGTAATCAATTTATCCGTTTTTTTTTTTAAATTTAATTTAATTTATCTTAAACCTCGTTAAAATTTTACTTAATACACTGCATTAATGTTATTATTTTTACTTAATTCAAGGTGGATTTTAATCATAAATTTATTAAAATAAATAAATAAAAAAAATTATTATTAATAATAATAGAGCGAAAGAGAAGAATCAAATCAAATACAATAAAAAAAAATGTTTAATGCTTAAATCAGAAAAGCATCTGCGAATTACAGAAAAATATTAAAAATAAATTCAATAAATTTACTGTAAAAATTTCAAGTGAAAAACGTTTAAATTAATATCGACTGTATGTTATTACTATTGCTACCAGCTACTTTTACTGCTGTTGAAGATGAGAGGATGCTAATACTGTGGCTACTGCTGCTGTTGTTATTTTTGTAATAGAAATATTTATTAATTTTATTTTAATTTAAGAAAATTTTAATAACATTTCCGTGCTGCTTATAATAATTAAATTTTTATTATTTAATCAGTGGCGCTTTTGATTTTATAGCGCCAAGGCTTTTTTTATATAAATTTTTATTTTTTATTTTATTCACTTTTCGTTGTGATTTTAATCGAATGAAATATTTTTTAAATTAATATTTAATAATTAAGCGATGCTGCTATTGTTTTTAATAATAATTCTGTTAATTTTTTTATTTATGTTGATATAATGACAACAAGTGAAAGGTGGTTATATATTTATCTTTTAATTATTTATTTACATTGATTAAAGCTTTTTTGTTATGACTACAAAGCTCTGATTGTATTTTTTTTAATCGAAATTGACTCAGAAAGATTTAACTTTTTTTTTACCTTAATAACTCTTCAAATAAAAGATCTTAAGATCGATCACTTTAATTTAAAGAATTTTTTAATTAAACTTTTCCGCCAAAAACATCAATATTTTGTATTATAGTTTTCAAGCATTTTTACAGCGATATTTATTCTATAGTTAAAATTATTACTTGATTACCTTTATTGTTAATTTTTTAATTTCATTTGAATTTTTCAACATAAATACATAGCTGCTGATATTCAATAGCAATTTAATAATTAAAAAAAATAAAAATAACAAACATAAGTCATGAAGAATATCCGTTTCATGGTTATTTCCACAAAAAAAAAAATTAATTATAATTTTCAAACAACAAAAACAAGTAGAAAATTCCGTTTATTTAAATATAAAAAAAACATAACAAAAGGTAACATATATGAAAAATAAGCATAAAAATCTTGAAAATAAAAAATCATATAACACACAACCATCACTGTATTTTTCAATTCTTTACAACAAGAAATGAATAAGAAAAATCAAATAAATAAGTAATTAAATAGAAGAAACGCAGACATATCATTATAAATAAAAAAAGAGGCAAATTTAAAATAAATCACAAGGTTTAATTTAATCATAATAATAATAATGAATAATAATGCGGTTCAATTGGTTTTATTTGCTTCTATAATTCCGCTGTTACATAATCGTACAGTCAAAGTAGCTAAAAATAAAATGTTTGATAATGTTTTGATTAAAAAAAATAACAAAACCAAAACGATACCAATTGCAATAATAATATTATGAAAAAAAAAACAGAATAAAGAAATTAAATATAAAATTTTTAAAAAATATGTTGACTCATCCTTGTTTGCAAGAGAAGAAACGATTTATTAATTCTTTAACTGCTTAATAATGAACTTAATATATATTTATTTTTTTCGTTGTAATTTTGGCCTTAAACTTAAATTTATACAATTTTTTGCTTTTTGGTATCTGTGTTGTATTCCATGTGTTCATTGTTTTATAAATAAAAATTAAATAAATAATAATAATAATAATTATAAATTCGCACAGTTTTGCTTTATCTTTATTAAATGATTTTTGTTTCTTTTTTAATGTATTTTCATATCAACGTTGAATTCATAAATAATCTTATTTGATGGTAATTTTTTTTTTGTTATTCAGTGGCAACAAAATTTTTAAACCGGAAAACAAAATCCATCAAATTTAATTAGGATCAGTATTAAAAACGTTACTGTTGCCCAGTTAATGCTGTTTATTTTTATTTTAATAAAAAAAATAAAAGATTTGACAACGTTCAAAAATTACAATACCGCGAAAAAAGATTTAACAACAAGAAAAAAATATATAAGGTGTTTCACACTTGTTACTTTTTTCACCTGTCATCTTTTAATTGTCTTGTGAAATATAATTTTTTTTTTGTCTTTATTTATAGTAATATATTTTTTTTAATTATTAATTTTTATTGTTTTATTAGTTAAACGTATCCAACTGCACAATAGGTTTATTTTTTTAATTAAAATTAAAATATAAAAAAATCAAGAGAATCAAAGTTTTGTGACCTGCCCTCGTAGTTGTACCAACGTAAAGCAAGAATTATAATTAAAATTTTTCTTATTTTATGTTTTTCTGTTTATTTTTGGTGCTTTTAGATTAAAAAAAATATATTTTCATAAAGTAAATTCTTGGAATCATAATGCTTATTCGTTTACTTTTGCTTACTTTGGTGCCAATTATACAATTTTATTTTAATTGGTGCTGAAAATGCAGTAAGATTTTTATTTAATTTTGTTTTTTTAATTATTTAATCGCTTGAATTAAATTATTTACCGGCAATTACTTAATTATTATATTGTTATGAAGTTATTGTGGAATCTTAAAGCTCTTTTTTCATCAAATAATTGCAAGTTATTTATCTTTTTTGCTCGTTTAATGCATAGATATCCTTGTTTACAGGTATTTAACAACAATTTTTGTAACAGAAAAATCTCTGTAAAATTTTCGTTGAAATGTTGCTTTTGTTGACTATTTTAAAACCGTAAAAACTTGGAAGAACTTTAGTTAATTAAACCTTTAAAAAATATATTTAAATTGTTTTTTGTTGCGGCTTTGATTACTTAGATCTTAAATTGAGTGTTTTACTTTCTATCTCATCATCATTTTGATCTTATTTCTGCAATGAAATAATCGATTTGTTGTTATTATTACCACGAAAAAACATTTCAAAGTAACATTTAAACGGGTTTCTTTTAAAATTTTATGTATTAGTAAAACAAATAATTTTAAAAAATTCAAATTCAGTCAAATCCTGTGTTAATCTGCTTATCACAATCGGCAGAGAAAAACTCAACAACAAGTGAACAGTTATTGCTCATTTATTGTTAAAAATCTTTTAAATTTTAAAGCTCACAAACAAATATAATATTACTATACAAAAAGCACATCAATAATTATTTAAATTTTAACGGATAAATCAATAACCGTTTTTATTTTAATAATTTAATTATATATATATTTATTTATTTTAAATTAATTAATTAAATAGTGATTAAGTGTTACGTTACATCCTGTTTAAAAATTAACTTTTTATTAAAATAAAATAAATTCAAAACATTTTATTTAAGAAAATGACATTGGTTATTGCTGAATTAAATTCATAAGGAAGTAAACTGAGCTTACTGAACTTTAATGTTTCCGTGTCACACTAAAATCAAATTAAATTAATAAAACCTTAACAGGAAAATGTAATAAAAGCGTAGTTTATTCTTAACAAAAAACTTTATTTTATATCTAACCAGAGTAGAGTTAATATAAATCTGTTTTTTTTTTACCTTTATTACACGTTTAAGAAAGAAGAATATTTTTCTCACAAAATAATCTTTATTTTGGGTAAAAACTTTTTAATATAATTAACAAAAAGAAAATTAACTTAAATTAAATGAAGAGTAGCATTTGCTTCGTGTTTTTTTTTTTACTTTTTCGTTAAATAATTATTAGCGAGAACCAACAGCCAATGTTAACAGAAAACGCGTTTTTTTTATTAATAATAAAAACGAAGAAGAAAGATAATAGCGAAACAGCTGAAAGCAATTATATGTAACGGGTCGCATTGAATTGCTTCAATCTTTATTATTTTAATTAAAAAATATATAAGAAAAAACATTAATATATAAAATTCTATTGTAATCTTGAAAAAATTTATGAATTTATGAATTTTTTTTATTATGAATTTTTATTTCTTTACTTTTGTGAATAAACAGAAATGAAGAAAAATAACTTTTTTGAATTACAATTTACTATCCATTGTTACGTTAAGTTTATTTATTAGTTTATTTAGTTTTAACTTAAGAGAAATATAGTTTAATAATAAAAATAAAGAAAAGAATTTTAATATATTTTTCTTTTCATTTTTTGTAGCATAAAATTTTCTTATTGCTAGTTTGTATGGTATAAAGGGTGATTCAATGGATATTTTTATGTTTTTAATAGTATTTATCTGTAACATAAAAATCGATATCAGCATATTGCAACGTTTAACCTGCCAACCTGGTATTAAACTTGTGTCCATAATTTATTCTTTATTCTATACCGCAATCCACGAAATTATTCAGATGTATTCCGAAAATAATTTAACAAAATATTTAAAA
This sequence comes from Ptychoptera contaminata, assembly GCA_963942525.1. Lineage (NCBI taxonomy): Eukaryota > Metazoa > Arthropoda > Insecta > Diptera > Ptychopteridae > Ptychoptera > Ptychoptera contaminata. Next base: position 27,599,182 of record OZ012638.1, read on the forward strand.
TTACTGTTTTTGATTATTAAAACAAATTTCGACATAAAACACAACATTTCTGAGTTGTTATTTCCTTTAAAAATTCTATTTTATTAATAAAAACAATCGCAGAAGCTAAAATTAAAGATTTTTGTCTAACAAAAAATTACGCAAATTTTGAGGCAGCTAAAAAGCGAAATTTGGATCAACAAAAAAATATTCAGAATATTTGTAAAGCGTACAGTTGGTTGAGAATTACTGATTATTTTAATATTTAAAACAATTATTAACATCAGCCAATATTCAAGAAAGTCAATGTCGTAAAGCAGCATAAACCGTGACTTAAAAATCCATTAATTCTGCCAAGAAAATAAAACAGAATTAATAAATTTTATTTTTCATATTTGTTTCTTTTCCTCAAGTTTTTATTAAATTAAAATCTGAAAAAGTTTGTTTAACCTTTATTATTCGTGATAAAATAATCAAATAACGCAAACAAGTAACATCATAATTATCATTAGAAATAAGTTTGTATTCTGATATTTTTCTCGCATTACAAATGAATTTATGCACTTTGCGATAGAATTATATAAAGAACAAAAAAATAAACTAAACTTTTGTAGCATTCTTTATATAATTAAGATGAAAATAATGACAGCAACACCAGTAAGAAAACTTTATTTAACTTTATGTCTTTTAAGTAACGAAAAATAAAGAAAAAACGCAAAAGAAATAAAAACTATTTTTTACAGTTCTTTTCGGTTTTTTTTTTTCTTATTTTTTACCACTGCGTCTACCGATAGTCATTTAATAGAGAATTTTACGTTCTTCTATTTTTTTATTTTTTCATCTCAATGATATAGCTTTTTTTCTTATTATTATTTATCATTCTTTCCACTTCTTTTCAGTGGTTTTTCTTTTTCTTTCTTTAAATTTATTTTTTAATTCTTCTTGTTTTCATTTGAATTTTATTTTTTGTTTTGTTTTGTTTTTTCATCGATAAATCGTTTAAATTTAGAAAAGACAAAAAAAAAATAAGTCGCTCTTCTTAACGAATTTAATATTAAAAAAAAAAGTATAAATACGATCTACCTGTGTGTACAATCATTTAATAAATATAACAACTAACCATTCGGTCATTGACTCATCCTATCATCATTAACTATATTTGTATACATAAATATAGATTATTTAATTAATTTTTATTATTTATTTAAACATTTTACTAATATATAGTTTAATTATTTTAATTTTTTTATTACAGATGCAATACAATAGAAAAATGTTTTTTCAACAAATTAATTATGGAAAAATTAATGCAATAAATTTTTATTTATTTAATTATTTTATAATTATATTATTAGGAATATGTTCAACAAGTCCAGTTTTTAATAATAAAAATTCATTTATATCACAGAGTGAGTATTATTTTATTTTTAATTAAATTATTATTAAGAATTCATTTAGTTTAGATAAATTTACGAATTTAAAGAAAATTTAACGACTAATTGCTTAAATTTCGGTTTCACAGTAACTCTTGACAGTTTCTTGTATTTTGTGATGATTTCTAAGTATATCGTGCCAGTTTCTCGATATTTCCTGATAAATTCCCAGTATAATTAAGGTTGAAAAGGAGCTTGTAATATCCTTATCTCGATTAGATTAACAACGAAAGATAGTTTCAATTTTTACATTAAGCATTCGCATGTTTTTTGATAATTAATTATTTCTTCAAAAAAGGTTAATTATTTAATCCTTTTTACTACAAATAAAAAAAAATACCACGCAAAGTATATTTTACCGACATAAAAATTAATTAAACAAGTAAAAAAAAATAAACATTTCTATATTATTCAATTAAAAAATCGCGATGACAATGAGCTTTATTAATTTGCTTAATTGTTTCGCTATTCCTACCTTATCTCACGTACAATTTTTTAATTAATTACATCTCTCATTGAAATTGACTATAAACAAATAATAATTATTATTTATGATAATGAAAACAAAAATTATTAACAATTATAATTACTATAGTATATGAATTGTTATTTTTAATAAGTGAAATCATTTAATAAATACCAAAAGAAAAAGAAAAATTAATTACTTAACATTGATTATAAGTTTTCTTTATTTAATAATTAAAATACAATTGAGGATATTTATTATAGACTTTAATAATTACATTTTATAATTACTTCTTATAGTTTTTTTTTTTTTTTAATTAAAACAACCGAAATTACTGCACAAACATATTAACAATTCACCTGATTTTTTAACGAGAAAAATAATTATGCAAAAACTAGAACAAATTATTATTAATTGTTTGCTCTAATTTAATTATTAGATGTTTTTATAGTAAATTTATTGATGATATTTGATTAATTATAATTATTATTACGCTAGACTTACAAGTAACACAAATATAATAAATTAAATAACATTTACTGTGTTACCTGTACTACCTTTGTTACCTGCATATATCGATTACATTTACCGTAATTTTATTTCTTTTCTTCTTTTTTTTTTTGTAAACAAATATATAACCAATCAACCAACATAAAGTAAACATACAGAATTATAAAATAAAACGAAAAAAAAAAACTGAGTTAAATAAACTAAACGGCAATGAGCAAGGTTGGGTGACAAATTGAATTAAAATTACACAACCAAAAAAAAAAAGCACAATTTTTATTTCGCGTATTTTACAATTTATTTATTTAATTCACGTAAATAAAAAAAATTAAATAAATAAATAAGTTATAATAAAATTTAAAAAAATAAATAAAAATTAAAGCAAATAAATTTATAAGAGAAAAAAATAATAATAATGCAACGGCATTTTTTAACCTGTCGTTAAGTAAAATTTAAATAAACTGTTTTTGCCACTAGTAACCAAGTTTTTTTTTTTAATAATTTTTATTAAAACAAAAATTCATTTATTTTTTGCTTTTTCTTTTCTTTTTTTTATTGCTTCCTTAACTTGTGCTGTTACAGTTACAATGTGCGATACGATTCAATTACGAGTTATTAATTTATTGACATTGATATGAATACTTTTGATAAACGTTTGCCTTGTTACACATAAAGTATCTTAATCTATTTCTAGCAAAAGATCAGTTCCTTCAATAAAGTTAATTGTGTTGCCATTTACTGCCAAATCATAGTTTTACCTGAACTAAGTATAATAATATTATATCTCATCTCATCTCATATTATATCTCTCTTTAGTTTCCTTTTGTTATCAGGACGAAATTAATATTTTATTAGTTTCTTCGGAGATGAAAAAAACTGATCGCCGAGAATTGAATTTAAAAATATAAAGACAACGCATCAGAAACACCTTGCAGTAAAATACTTAACTGTAGATTCAGATTTCTTGAAATATTTTCATTCATAGCAGAAATAAATCCGAAAGATCTTTACAAATTAATTTAATCGCAATAAACAAAACACGGAGATGGTCTCCAACAATCAATTTTCAATACTGTAGCATCAGTGTCTTGTAAACAGTAAAACCTGAGTTTTAAACCACAAAATCTACAAATATTCACTTGTGTTCTGTCGATTCAAATAAAGTCTTTAATTATTCTGCTACCAAGAAATGAATATTCATTTCATTAACACAAATAAAATTAACTTAAAGCTAATATTCTGTAGCATTCTGTAACATTCTCAGTGTTGTCAAAACTAACAATAACTATAAACAATAACGGTTATTTTTACAATTCGACAGGTGTTAATTGTGCAAATTGCTATTAAATCATTTAAATAAATAAAAATCTTTATTTTTATTTTGTTTTTAAATTTCTAAATAAAAAATCTAAGAAAATAATTGAGAAAGTTATTTAACAGAATTTTGTACAAAATTTTATCTGCCCTCAAAAGCAGCCCACCTTTGTAACAATTTAATGCGAAAAAAAACTTTACCGGTAATTAAAAAAGTGTGAGTCATTTGACAAATGAAATTTATTTCTTATTCTTGTTATTAAATTAACATCCTACTCCTACTATTATTATAATTTAAAATTTTTTATTGAAATTACTTTCTTTTCCTATAATTTTGGATTGTTTTTTTATACAAGTGAAATTTATTGTTTTCTTCTGTGATGTCATAAACCACACGTACCATTATAGTGTGTTTTTTTTTTCTTGTATTTATCACGGATTTTAATACAAAACAAAATATAAATATAAAACAGAAATTTGTCATTTTTAAAAATGTGTGTCATTGATGATTGTTTAGTTAAATTAAATAAAAAAATGTACAAAATGCTGGTCGTAAAATGCAGAAGAAGAAAAAAAGCACAACCAGCAGAAGACAAAAACACTGTGCAAATCGCAACAATTAAACCGGATTCTAATATATATGGGGTTAATTATTTAACCGTATTTTATCTAAAATATAATTATTTAACATGGCATTTCCTGAATTATCTTTGTATCAAAATTATAAATTTTATAAAAGTTCTTTTATGATAGAAAAATTAATAACACGACAAAAAAAAAAGAAGCAATCGAGCAATACAAATGAGAACGGATATTATGGTAATTTTTTTTTTATTGTTGCTACAAGATCTTCTTTTCTATCTTTATTTAAAAACATTGTTGCAGTAAGAATGATCATTAATTCAGAGAGTAGATAATAATAAATAAAAATAGAAAAAACACTTAAGAATGATGAGCATTTAATAGCAATAAATTGTTGTGTCTTTGTATTTTCTCTGTTGTTTATAGTATCACCCTTAAGCAGTTTATAATAATAATAGATAATTAAAGAATAATTAATAATAATAATTAAAAAATGATTTAAATATATTAATAAAAGTTCGATAAACTATTTTTTATCATAGACAAGTAATTATTGTTTTTATATCAATTTTTCAACAACTAATTGACTTAACTTTACTTAAATAATTTATTTAATTAGATACTTAATGCTTTTTTATATATATAAAACAAAATAAAAAATTGATTATTAATTAGGTATTAAATAAAGTAATAAAAAAAATTTGTACAAAAATATTTTCAAATTTACTTAAAAGATAATGGCACGTGCCATTTTGTGATTTATGTACGAAAAATATTGTATTCCAAATCTAATTAACTATGGTTTTATGGTACTGTAATTACATTTTAATTAAATTATGTTATTTTATAATACTGTTATCAGTTTTAATAACAGAATAATATATGTTTTTCCATTGCGTTGTGTTCAGCACTCATCATGCACTTGCCAATATGACAGAAACGATGTAACACCCTACAAATGTTACATTATACAATTGGAAATCCCTACAAATACGTTTTTTTTTATTTTGATAAGAATTTAATGTTTTAGGCTTATCTGCAGCTACCAGATTTTTAATTTATAACGAGGATACATTTTTCAAACATTTGTAAAAGTTTTAAAAAGTTTGATTTTACAACAAAAAAATCAATTTCTCTCAGTTTTTCGGCGGTTTTTTGTGATAAATATGAGTCACTATAAATCTTATTCATTTTTATCTATCAATAGTATCAATAGTTACTTAAAGAGTCCTTAAATAATTAAACATATATTTTAAAAATTATTTGTAAATCTGTTACTAACGAATTTGAATCTAAATGTTTTTAATTTAATACTTTTTTTCAGTCTTATTCCATAAAAATCCATTGAAAATAATTTTACCATTACCTCTTGCATGTAAATATTCGTAATAATAATAATAATACCATTATTATTTAATTTATAAAATGAATCAATGCAACATGCAATTCAAATTACAATGAAATATTCAATGCAAGATTCAATTTGAGATTACTCATGATCAAGATTTAATGCAATCGATAACTCGGTTTGAAAATAATAAAATAAAAAGCAATTAGTTTACAGAAATAATGCAACCAAATATTACTAAAAATCGTGTATCAAACAGCTAAGCAAATTATTAATATTTATATGCTTTAATAATGCTATGAACCGTTTCATTTAAAATATTTTTATTATTTATTACACTTACCGAAATTAAATGACTAAACTGGATTGTCTAGCAAAAATTAAACAAAACGTAAATAAATTATTACTATTTAAAAACCATTAATTATATTCATTTTTCTGTTTTACATTTTTTATTTGTTTTGTTTTTTTTAATGTTAGAAAACAAGATAAGACATTTTAGAAATTCCTTTTACGTTTATTGACTTTTATGTTATTTTCCTTGTCTTCTATATTTATATAGATATAATTTTGTCATAAAATTCTTACTAAAAGACAAGCAAATAAAACGCAACAAACTGTTGATAGACAGAGTAAATATGTCAGAAAATTGGTTTAGTTAATTTTCAACTTAGCTTAAGCTTTTAGCTTAACAACAGAACGAATATATAAAACAGAATTGCGTAGAAACAAATCCAAAAAATTTAATTCTTATTTCGTTTTGTTTATTAACTTGTTGCTGTGGATTTTGTTGTCTTGATTTTTTATTATTTTTATTGTTATAGCTGTTTTCTTTTTATTGGGTTAAATTTAATGTGTTGACGCTTTTTAGGTCAAGAAATAACATTCGTAAATTATTTTTAAGTGATTTTTCTTATCAGATTATTATAAATGTTTTACTGGGATTGGCATTTTATTCGTTTATAAACTAATGCAATAGACAGGCAGGCTTTCGTAGGAAACGTAAATCTGTAATCATCTTAATGCTTGAATTAGACTTTAAAATGTCTAATGACGCGAAAAGAAACCTAGAAATTCTTTATTTGTGGTCCAAAATTCTCCTATGTCGTCAATAGACTTTGAAATTGTTACTGAGACTACTATTGTCGAAGACGATTTTTAGGCACTTTCTTTAAACATCTTATTCAAACACATTTCGGTAACAATGAGAAGAACAAAACGTTTAACGAGTGATTTTTAGGAATATAACGTGCCAATAAGATCGTAAATCAATAGCTTGTCTAAAATAATTAAAATTCTTTATACATTTTAATAGAAATTCCCTATGCATTTTTGTAATTTAATGTCAAATGTATTTCCTTAAACTCCTCCAAGACAGCATAGAACTTATACAAAAATTAAATTTATTTTCCCTTAAAGGGGTTTCCTCATTGTTTTCCTATTAATAGTAATTTTATTTCTTTTTAAAATTAGTTTACTCTTGTAAGAAACTTATAAAACATCCACAAGTTTATTTCTGTTCATCTTAAAACATTTTTTATACATTTTTTTCTAATCTACTTTTTACCTTATGCAAAGCTAAGTTTCAGGCGATTAGCCTACAGTATTATAGAACAACGGAAAATATAACGCAAAACCACTAAAACTAATAAATAAAATAATATTTTTAAAAGATTTATTTTTTAAATTAAATTACATAAAGAAAAAGCATATTAAAAATAAATAAAAATAAAATAGTAAAAAACTACAAAAGAAAACGAGTAAATCTTGATGTATAAAGTGGAGAATCATAATGCAAAGTAAAGCAAAAAAAAAATTAACTTTTATTCTTTCGCTTTATTAAAAATAGCAAAAATTTATATAAATAATTTTTTTCTTTTTCATTAACATATCCAGTTCAACCACTTTTTTTTTTATAAATTTAATTTATCTGGTAATGAACTTCTTAATAGTAATAATACTAGTAATAACTTCTTTTTAGATTTTTATTTTTATTTTATTCTTCGCTACTCAGCTACGAACTCTGTTGTATTAGTTTTGTTTGTGTTAAATTACGCTAAACCGACATTAATTTTTTTTTTATTAAAAAATTTCTTTTATAAATTATGAATTATTTGTGCGAAATTATTATTTTTATTATTTAAATTTTATTTTGTGTTAAAAATGTAAGAGAAACTAACAGTGAGCAAAAACCATATATGCAAAATTAGGTGACCGGAGTATAATAAATATAAATAATACAATCATTTTTTTTTATTCATTTAAATATAGTACCACCTACGTATGTTGCGTACCTACACAGTAAACGAAAATACATAAATTAAATAGCTAAAAGTATTTATTTTTTCTTTTAAATTCCTTAAACATTAATGTTATTTTGGCTTCTTATTCTTATTATTTTTTCCATTTCTTTTTTTTTTTTATTTTATTTCTTCAACATATTACAGCTGTAAACAACAATTATTATTATTATTATTTATTTTGTTAATTTATTTATTTTTCAACTACTAGGTCACATAAAAAATAATTATAATAATTTAAATACTTTTTGTAAACTCATGTAAATGAGTAATTTTAATTATATTTCATTACTTACCAGTAAGGTAAATAAAGTTTAATTTTGGTATTTATTTTTTCTTTCATTTTATTTGTGTTTAAAAAAAAATAATAAGTCATCAACGTAGACAGACACCGTAGAATGACTAAATAACTAAACAACAGAAACAAAATAAAAATTGTCATTTTAAACAACAATAAAGCTTTAAAGTAGGTCTCTTCCTATTACAAAACATTTTTAGTTTATTAAACAATTAACTTGAATGTCACGATGGTGTATCGTCAACAGTCATATCATATCATATCTTGTGTGCTGTTTTTTTTTTAATGAATCTGTACGTAGTCTAGTGTTGGTGTTTCAATTTTTTTTTTTTTTTTGTAAAAATAAAAACAGTTTTCCTGTGCTTTTAATTAATTACGTCATTGTTATTTAATGAAGAAATTTTATTTATTTAATTCAGGGCAGGGCGTAGAATATTTTCACGTTTTTGTATGCAATTCATTTTTTTTTTGGTGAACTTTAAGCACGAAATATTATTTATTTTTCAATTTTAACTATAAATAAATAGAATTATATTCTGATATTAGTGTTTTAAGCATTGCTAATTTCTTTCTAATCGATAAAAACATTGTCTTGAATGTATATTTCACCATTAGTATTGAGTGTAAACGAGCTGGAAAGCAATACTTTTATAATTACAGCTAAATTTATATAGAATTTTATTTTAAATTTTATATTTATAAGTAATAAATCTTGTTTAGTCATGTCATGACACTGAATTTTACCTTGAAACAAGTAGATTTAAGGATGTAACATTGCACTGTGACCCATTTTCCTATTTATATACATATTATATATGCCACTGTAGCAATGTGACTTTAAATACTCACATGAAGTAACTCATTACAAAGAAAACTTTAAACTTTTCACCTTTAAATCATATAATGTAATATCAACCTGTTTAAAGTTCTGAAAAAAAATTTAAAAAAACAAAAATTTTTGTCACACAAGAAAACTTTATTGCATAAATTTTATTTAGTTAATTTTATTACATAATCAGAAAAATGCTCGTAAACACAACAATTAAAGAGACTACCTTGAACTTAAAAGTTATAAATAAATTCTTAAAAGCCTTTATAATTTTTTTTCTTTAACATAATAATGAAATTACCAACCATTAACCCCACATCAAAGTATTTCGAAGAATACAGAAAATTGTTCTTTTTTGTTGCATTTATTCGTTTTTTTTTTGCTGAAACACCCTTAAGATTTTATAGCGTAATTACCTTAAGTAAATATTTCTTTGTTGTTCTTTAAAACAAAAAAAAAAGAAATTCTTTAAATAATAATTTTTTTATTAATAATAATAATATTTCTGTAGGTGTTTCTGTGTTTAAAAATAATTATTAATAAATGCTTTTTTTTTGTCGTCTACCTTTGTCATTTTAACAAAACAAAACAAAAAATTACTTTGTCATCGTCATTATCATCGTTGATATTATCTTTACGAACATCATAACAATAATAATAATAATAAAGATTTAGGACGCCTTCTTACAAAGAATGCTAATTTTTTGTATATTATATATATATATATGTATATATTTATAAACAGAAAACAAGACGAAATAAAATTCCTTCTGACCTCAATATAGCTAAATAAAAATTTATATTTACGGTGTTATTGTGGTTTTTTTTTTTATATTTTTTCATTTCTTTTCATTTCTTTTTGTGTAAACGTTTGTAACATTTCTGTGCCCTAGAAATTTATTTTGTTATTGTTTGTTGGTTAGTTTTTGTAGTAAAATAAATAGTTGTACTCAAGAAATATTTTAATTGAATTTATATGTTATAAAATACGGAAGAATATAAACAATTTCTATTGAGATAAAACAAGTATTTATGCTATTGTCCTACATATGAATAATTATTAATAGAATAAAAAATAATTTTAATAATAAGAAAGTATTTATTACGTATATATATATGTATCTGAAAATGGTAATATACTTTGCAAATTAATAAACCACAAATAAACATAAACTCTCGTGTATCGTGAAAATATAGCAAAAAAGAAAAAACATCTATGCTAATTACTAAGTCAATAACTTTATATATTTATTTTTACCAGTTACAAGTTGAATGACATAATTTTTGTTATTTATTTTCTACACATAAAACCAGAAAAAAAAATTAAACTTATTAATTAAATCTTGTCCTCATTATTCAATTTTATTAAATAAATATTTCGTATTTAATAATTTTTTTTATTATAATAAATAATTGAAAGTGACGCAACAAACTTATGATGAATTTAATTTTTTCATTGAAAAATTATTATTATTTTGTTCTAATTTAACAAGAAAAAATTATTATCACGTTAAGTCCATAATATTAGCCACAAAAAAGATTTAAATATTTTAAATAAAAATAAATATAACGGGAATGGTACAACGTTACATAAGTGACATATCATTGTGAAGAAAAAAAAAATTGATGCCATCTGATTTATTGCTTTGATTTGTTTCATTCGTTTTTTGGTAATTATAACACTGTTTATGTATTTATTTTGTATGTTCTTTCTTTTATAACGCATATGTATTGTGCTTTAACTGTTTTAAAATTACATAAAATAATCAACAGCAGAGAAAACGTGCGTTTTGTATTTATCTGAAGAAGAATAAAAAAAAACCAAAACAATCTTTTATTATAAGAAAATTAATGCAGAAGAAAATTAAAACAAAAATTAATCTTAAGACAATGATGGAATTATTACGATTATTTATAATACTAAAAAATTAATAAATAAACGTTATGCTATCATTAACATCTCTTCAACGGTCATCTATTTATGGAAAAAACTTGTTACTTGCAGTTTCGAGGACGCTGAGGACAAGGATAACAATTATATAAATTACATATTTTTTTTATTAAAAATAAAAAATTATCCAAGAAAGCACTAAAGTCTTGTTATTTAATTTTCTTTAATAGTAATTTAGCTTTCTTTGTTTACCGTAGTTAAGCAAATTAAAAAAAAATGTAAAAAATCGTGTGAACCAATTGCGGTAATTTTTTTTTTTTTTTTTTTTTATTCTTCTTATTTTCTTTTTGACATATTTTGTCAATTTATTATTATGTGAACTGTAAAAATGTAGAAATTAAATAAAAACTACGGTGGCACCCTAAAATGTATTTATTTAATGTCAATTTTGACATCAGACAGTTAGTTTTATTGAGTTAATTTTTATTTAAAAAATTGTTCTCATTATTATAATTCCTCATGTAACTAGACGTTGAACTTTGTAATATTTTTTTTTTACTTTTCTTTATTTTCAGTACAAACAGGACGTAATATACGGCATTTACCATGTATTGTACGACGTTCTGGCTTAGAAGGTGTTTGTATGTTTGCTATAGATTGTTTAAAATCAAATGGTACACATTTAGGCACATGTATCGATCGATTTTACTTTGGATCTTGTTGTCAATTAAAAGTAAGTTTTAACAAAGACCTGAATATCTTTAATTATATAAATTAAATTTCTTTCTTTTCATTTTTAATTATAGGATGAAAATTATTTATTAGGACAAGAAATTATTGATAATAGTATTGATCAAAATACAATATCACATTTTCCATTTGTACCATCATCGGTAGCAGCAATAGCAAGCAGTGAAAAACCTGTATTGACTGCATCAACAGCATCTATAGCAAGTACGCAAAAATTCCCTTCGCCACCACCACCAATGGGACCAAGTTTCCATTATGAACTTGTAAGTTCGTCATCGACAAACCGACCAAGATTAAATACTACAATTGAAGAAATGAATGCAGCTTTGACAACCACTTTGAGTATAGTCAATTCGCAATTTATGTCCACATTGGCCGATGAATTACCAACATCGCCAGAAGTAGTATCCGCAACCACGGAAAATATTAAATTGCAAACATTCCAAAGTATACAAGAGGATTTAACGACAACAGAAGTGATTACTACAACCGTGCCTATTGTATTAAGTACAAAAGCTCCACCGCCTTCTACACAAAAGCCAAAACCAACTCGTACTACAACTACCCGTCCAACATTTACAAGTCGCCCACGACCAAGGCCTACTAACTCAACAACAACCAGAAAGCCAACAGTTTCAGTTAATAAGCGACCAACTAATGCGACGACAACACGGCCTATCAACGATAACATTCCAACTCGTCCAAAACCAATTCGGCGCCCAGTTCAAAATGTAACACAGAAAATAACAACAAAACGACCTGTAAGACCGAATTTAAGTGATAAGCCAGTAGAAATAAATTCAACAACAATAACAAAGAAACCAATAACAACGAAACGGCCAATTATTATTGCCGATGAACAAGTAACCAAAGGAAAACCAACGATAACAAGGCGTCCAACAACTGCAGCACCAATTACAACCACAGAAGAACAATTGACCACATTGTCATTTGTACAAATTACTAAAGCACCCCGTCCGAAACCAAAACCAACATCACAGGTAGCAGTTGTGCCGCCGACAAGTCTTGATCATCTAATTGAAGAGGATGAGATACTTGAAACTACAGCAGCACCATTAACACCTATAAATACAACAAAAGTTCCTATAATCACAGCAAAACCAACAACAATAAAAATTACACAAACTACAACATCTGCTCCGGTAACTCAGCCCAGCAAAACATCAACGAAACTAACCACAAAAGCTCCGTCTACTACCGCAAGTACCACGACCACAACGACAACAACAACCACAACCACAACAACTGCGAAACCTCCAAGTACTACACAAAAGTCTTCTACTACAACGAAAAAATCATCAACTGTAACCAAGCAACCTGTCGTAACCACAACAAAAACGCCAACAAGTTCACCATCACCAACAATTGCCACATTAGAAGAGCTACAGACTGAAATTGTACCAAATATTGTTGAGCCACCATCGAAACCAATTCCATCGATTTTAATAGCATCTTCAACGCCAAACAAAACGTTGACGACTTCAATAGCGCCAGAAGATGAAATAACAACACAAAAATCGGATGGATTAGTAACGTGGTCCAATTACAACGAAAATATAACAAATGAAGGTCTGTAATTAGTAATTTTTTATGATTTTAAACAACTGATTAATGAAAACCAAAACAAACAATTAAATTCTTTTTTTAAGAAGAAACGTCTTGGAAACCGAACGATCCAAGTGATTGGGTCCTAATACCGAATATACAGGAGGCAACAACAATGTTCAATAAACCAGAGATGGAAGTTAATACAGAATATGTTCCTATGCTTGAAGTAACAAAAAAGGAAGAAAATGATAATGAAAAATTCACAACAGCATCACCAATTACAATAAATACCAAAATACCAGGTAGGTTTAGTATTTTTTTATTTAATTAAAATAACATTAAATTTAATTTTTGAAAAAAAAAAATAACAAAATTTAAAACCATTTACAGTTTCATCAAGTGCTTCAACAACAGAATCAAATGAAATACCATTAATTGAGGTAATTACCGAACGTTTACCTGAAAAAAATAAAACAACAATAACATCAGCAACAGCAACACCACCAGCAACAATATCAGAAGAAACAATTACAGTAAAACCAGATTCAATAACAACAACATTAGAACCATTAATTAATTTAACAATTATTGAGCAAGTAACAACTGAAATACCATTATTATCGACAATAACAACAAGTGAAAAACCAATGATTATGGTTAATTTAACAACAGCTGAAGATACAACAATAATAACTGAACGTCCATTTATTAATATGAATAATGTTACATTAATTGAATTACCATCATTATTACCAAACAATAATTATGATAATATTACATTGGAGGAATTTACAACAATATCAACATTAGATAATTTAACAACAATTTACACAGAACATGATAATATAACTGATAATTCATTTTCAACAACAACAGCATATCCAACATTTGACGGTGTTGACTATCAGCAAAGTGAGTTTTAATATTTATTTATTTTTTAATGCGTTTTTTATTAAAAAATATAAATTATTTAATTTTTTTTGTAAAAAAAAATATTTCGCCAAACACGCTTATAATGTCAATACATTAAATTGCGAATAAATTTAACCAACAAAAAAAAAATGATGCAAAAAACGTGAATAACCAATTTTCAATGTCATTTAAATCCTTTTTTTTTTAATAACCGAACAACAAAAAAAAGCCGTCTACTTTATAGAATTTATTTTTTTTTTTTTACGGTTTAAGACATAAAAAATGACAAAATTTACCTTAAAAATGACAAAACAAATGCGAAATACAGTAAAAATGAAAAGCTTTTGAGGTATTCAACAGACAATGTTGGCTGGCTGGCTGGCTGGTTATTTGCTTGTTTTTATTTTTACTTTTATTTCGTTTAATAAACAAAAAATCAAAACAAAATAAAAAAAAATTAATAAAAACAAGTTCGTCCTTGGACTAAGTTCAATGATTTTTAAAGTCACGCGAGTTATGTATCTATATCAACTAGGCTTTAGTTATAATAATGTTTCTCTTTATTTTTTATTAAAAATCAATTTTTTATATAAAAGAAAAGATAAAATAATTTTTTCCATTTTTCTTTTTTTTAAACAATAACAAGTAGCTGCTGACTGTTAACGCACCTGATTTACTTGTTTATTACTCCTTTACTTACTGACTCTTTTGTTATTTAAATACAATTTTTTTTTCTACTTTTCTTCTTCTTCTTCTTATTATTAATAATTGTGTAACGAAAACCAGTTAAATGAATAAACAACGAAAAAAAAAATTTTAAATTAAAAATTATATAATTAATAATTCTTATGAAAATGTTTTGGAAAAAAAATCATAAAAAATTAAAACAACAATGACGTTATAATAATTTACACGCGGATATAATTTTGCAGTCACGATATTTAAGTAATTGTTATTTAATAATTTTTTTGCTTTTTGTAGATCTTTAAATTGATTTTTTTTTTTTACAATTTATTTATTTATTCAACTAAATCATTTGACAGTATCTATCAGTTACAAAAATCTTGTCGTAATAATTAACTTAATAATAAAAAAAACAGCCAAGAAGTTACTCAATCATAATTAATTATAAAAAAGGAAAATAAAAAAATAATAAATAATGATTAACAACGTGTTTATGATGATGAGTAGTTTTTCTTTTTAAATATATTCTTATTGCAAATAAAAAACTAAACATGTTTATGAATATTAAACAGGGATAATAGATTTTACAAAGAAACATTGTTTTTATTAATAGATGCATAAGATACAGGTAAAATTGATGACATTTATAATATTTGTTAAGAATTCAGATTAATTACTGACTACAATATTCGTTATAAAGTAAAGATTTATTTAACTGATTACAATAGAAACTTTGAATAGTTATTCCTTATTTAATTATTTTTTTATACTGAGACGATAATTTTGTTTCAGATGTACCTTATAATTACAATTGTAAACCACTTTATTGCTAGAGTTTTGAAAATTTGGAATCGTATAAGAAATGTTTATCCACTATGCTTTGTAATTTATAAGAAAGCAAATCTAAACGAATTCCAGTTAAACACTATTAAATCTCAACGTGTCCCATGAAATTTCACCATTGTAAAAATATAACACTCAAGAAGCTTTAAAACAACGTTTTGAGCGATATTTCTTGGTGATTTAATAGTTAAAAAACAGTTCATAAATACAATGAATACAGCTTCCATTAAAATTATAATCAAGAATACTAAATTAAAGTACGTTTCTACAGGAAAAAATAAGGAAAAACTTTATTTTAATTTACAATTTGCATTAATACTTATCCAAATAATAGCTGCAAATAGTCTACTTACAAATAAAAGCTTTTTAACTTATCCTATTATTTAAATATTATGCGTAAGCCAGCCAGTTAGCCAAATCTTATTATTACTATTACTATTACTATAACAAGCTTTAATCCTTATTTAAAATAATGATTTTTACTCTCGTATTTTATTATTAAAACTGTTAAAGCATATGAAAATGATCGCAAAGTAATCAAATATACTGATCACAAAATTAATCATTTTAAAATATGTGTATTCTTAGATAACAACTGTGTGTTTATACATCAATTTGACAAGTTTAAAATAGTGTATAAAAACATAACGAAATTACACGCCAGTAAATAGCACGCTTAATCTTCATTTAAATTAACCAAATTTTTACACAATGCGTAAATAATCTATTGGCTTTGATTAAAAATTTAAAAAGAAAATAAATAAAGAATGTTTAAAAGAACCAACAATTATTGCCTATGAATAACAAATCAATTAACTCAAAATACTACAAATCAATAGCACATCCCCTTGAAAATATACCATAAAAAATAAAAACGAAAAAATAATTACAAAAAATCCATAATTTTTTATGAAATAAGTCTCGTGAGGTAAATTACTAAAAGAAGAAAAAACTACAATTAAAATAACTAAAAAACTTAAAGCAGCACAATAAAAAATAATAATAAATCATTTTGTTGTTATTTAAAAACAGAACTAAATAAAAAAAAATTGTTATATTCTGCAAGAATATTTTTCTCGTATACATTTTCATCTTTATCGTTTTTGATTTCAGAATGGCATAACAAGAGGAATTCTTATTTGTTTGTCATATCTAGTTAAATGTTATCTGTTGTTAATCGTACTTTTGTTTTCTTTTATTATTACGTTAAAAAATATTAAATGAAGAGAGGAAAAATATATAAAAATAATAATAATAATAATAATAATAGAAATAAAATGTGAAGGACGAATAGGTTTAATGGGAGGTAGTTAAGTTCAAGTCTAACTAAGTTTTATAAAAAAAAAAATAAAACAGCAAGAAAAAAATGTTAAGACAATGAAGCAATGAATTGAAACAATGTCTATTTGCGGTTTTTTTTTTCTATTTACTAAAGCTGTTAAGCCAGTCACGATATTGTGCTTTGCAACAAGTAGATTTCCAATGTTTTTACATAAATAATTTAAATTTCAATAAAAGTAGTGAATACACTTGCTAAATGTGTCTTTGATTGTAATGTGTCTCTGCTTTAACAAGTTATTTTATTTGCTAAGTAGTAAAGCTTTTGATTATTTATTACAAGAAAAAAAGAGCTTTAGTCATTAATAGCACCTGCAATTGGAAAACACCTTTTATTTATGTTTATTTATTCTTTTTTTAATAAAAACAAACAAGAATTATAAATATAATAAAAAAATAATATTTTGATATTTTTTTTTTTTTTGAATTTGTTTATATAAAAATGTGTTTAGTTGTATTTTGTGTTTGTATCATTAAAGACATTAATTACCACGGTGAAAATAATTAATATATTTAAATATTTTGTATTATCGTTTAATTATTTTTATAGTTTTTATTAATTAATAAATATATAAAATATGTTATTAACGCCAATGTTTAATTCAACATTATTTGTAATGACAGTTTGTGGTAAACGTATGTTCCCTCAACCACGTATTGTTGGCGGTACAAAGGCAGCATTCGGACGTTGGCCCTGGCAAATATCATTACGACAATGGCGAACATCAACTTATTTACATAAATGTGGTGCCGCTTTATTAAATGAAAATTGGGCAATAACAGCAGCACATTGTGTGGACAAGTGAGTGCAATATTTCACTGAAAATTTAAATATTTATTAAAAATTAATTGTGTTTTTTATTTTTTACAAAAAATAGTGTGCCGCCAAGTGATTTACTCTTGCGTTTAGGTGAATATGATTTAGCTGAAGAGGAGGAACCATTTGGATATCAGGAACGTCGTGTACAAATTGTTGCATCGCATCCACAATTCGATCCACGCACATTTGAATATGATTTAGCGTTGCTCAGGTAAACACACATTTATTATAAATATATTTTTTTCTTTTTTTAAATTCACAAGAAACATTTATTTTTAGATTTTATGAACCAATCGCTTTTCAACCAAATATAATACCTGTTTGTGTACCAGAAACGGATGAGAATTTTGTTGGACGTACAGCATTTGTTACCGGTTGGGGTAGATTATACGAAGGTAATTAATTAATTTAAAAAAACATTAATAACTTTTAATAATTAAACACAATAACTATATTAATATTAATTATAATAACAATAAAGATGGACCACTGCCGAGTGTGCTTCAGGAAGTCTCAGTTCCTGTGATAAATAATACAATATGTGAAACTATGTACCGTAGTGCTGGTTATATAGAACATATTCCTTATATATTCATTTGCGCTGGCTGGCGAAAGGGGGGTTATGATTCGTGTGAAGGTAAACGAGATTTTTTTTTAATAACTATTTTTAATTTTAATTCATTTATAAACGCTAAGAACTATTCTCACCTGTTAATGCTTTTAAAGAATAAATTTATGTAATAAAATATGCATACATTTTGGCGAAGATGTGCTTGATAAAAAAGCTCATCTACGCCTGAAAGCAGACAAAACAAAATAATTTTAACAAAACTTTTACAATTGTATTTCAGGCGACTCTGGAGGTCCAATGGTAATACAACGTGATGATAAACGTTTTCAATTAGCCGGTGTTATTAGTTGGGGTATTGGCTGTGCAGAGCCAAATCAACCAGGTGTATACACACGCATATCAGAATTTAGGGATTGGATTAATCAAATTTTACAATTTTAAAATAGAAAATAAAATAAAATTCCGTGATGACAATTTTAATAAAATAAAAAAAAAATAATTATTAATTTAATTTAATCTATTTAAAAAAAAAACTAAGTTAAGTGCGAGACAACTGTTACATGGGTGGATGCGTGAGTGATTTTTAACGTGTGTAAATTAATTATTATAAAAAAAACACATTAAAAAACGAATATAAATTAATTAATTAATTAATTGTGATTTTGTATGTTTGATTATTTAGTTATATTGGTTTAGATGAAAACAATTTTAATTTTATCCTAAAAAATAATTAGTTAGTTAAATTATTATAATTTTTTTTTTTTTTTTCAAATAATTGCAACAACGACATAAGACTGTGTTGATTCAATAATTAATTATTTTTAAAATGGGGTTAAAATACCCAGTGAATGTTTTCAAACGTACTATTATAGTGGTCATAATTTAAGTATTCTCTGTCAATTGTAGAACTAATTAATGTAACTCAATAGTAACTCATTTCTAACATTATTTATCTAAATATAATTCTACAATTATTCTATAATTTTAAATTTAATTTTATTTATTATTTATTTATTAATTTACTAAATAATTTAATTAAAGAAGAAAAACGAAAAGAAAATTTTTTAATAAATAATTTAAACGAAAAAATGTAAATAATTTCTTGTGTGAATGAAATTATCGGAATGAATAATAAAATAAAATAAAATAGTAAATAAATTGTATTTTGTTTTCATAAATTAAATATATCATAATTAAATTACAAAAATATTTTCATGTATTTTATTTAAATAAATTTTATATAAAAAAAATAAAAATTTACTTTTGGCTTTTTTCTTGTTATTTATGTAATAAATTTTAGAATAAATTAATCCGTCTGGAGAAATAACAAAAATACCGAAACAGTTTAAAGCACACTTGGAATTGAATCTAATCCTGTTAATCACTATCTGTTTCATATTTTTACGTTGATTTTAGTAAGGAAAAATAATACAATAATGATTAAAAACCGCTACCAAAACCGATTGATCAAATTTAACTATTTTAATGTTATAAAGGATTCTGTTCAGTCAATCTTAAACAATTTACTGTAGAAAAATTATTTTCTATTTACTTCTTATTACTTAAAAGCTCTGACGAAAAACTATTGTCAGCTTCTCAATTCTAACTGTATGTCTATCAAATAAGTTTTAATTGTCAAGAAGACTTAAGAATAAATAAAAAGTGTTTCGCCTGCAATAAGTATTGTAATATTATTTAAACAATAAAACCTTCTAACACATAAATATTAAACAGTAATAAGGACAACTAATCCTAATTTATGTGGCTTTTGAAGTATTCAAACCTATCAATTCAATATTAATGAATAATCTACAAAAATAATCATACAATTCTCACTGCAATCACATGCATTTCTTAAGCAGAAATGACAGCAATGAATTTTGTGAATATTTTGTAAAATAGTTTGGTTTTTAATTATTAATTTGAAACATTAATCATAAACTATATAAATTAGATATAAAAGTGATTAAACATTATTTTTGTCTTCAGTAAAACGACGCTTTATCAAATTTTAAATTCCCTAACCAACAATGGTCAGTAGTCTGTGCACAATAAAAATATTAGATGTAAAATCATGTGGAATTATAGCAATTTGCAAATATTTTAAATGAAAACACTTTTATTTGTTACATTTGAAACAGACACAATATTCGCAACAATAACATTAATAATTTTTCATGAATTTAGTTCAACTTTTCCTTGCAAAAACTAATTATATTTAATTTTATTTAGATGCAAGTAAATAAATTTAGTTTAATAAAATGAAAGTACATAGTAAAGTTTCATTAACGTAAAACGTTTTTTATTAAAAAGTAAAAATAATTGTAGGACATAAATACAACAAAAACCGGAAGAAAAACTTTCAATTTTGAAATGTCCTCAAAATAATTTTAAAATATAATTAATTAATTAATCATAAACGAATAATGATTACAAAATAATTAATTGAATAATGTCATGTGTATTTAGATCTATCTCGTTATATTTTATTTTTATATTAAAAATAATTTAACTGAGATTCAAATCAAAATTACATGTTGCTGTCACTGTTCTAGTTATTTATTTTTCGTTTATAAACATTTTTTTAAATAAAAAATAGTTAAAATCTTCATCTTTGTAATTTCTCTTCCTAAATTCATTTCTACAATTCAATGTTTTATTTATTTTTTATTTAATTAAAACTGTTACAGATTCATTTAATTATGTTTTGTTAAATTTCACCAATTTCATCAAAAATTAAAATGCACTAAAGACAAGAATTTAATCTTGACACTTTTCTAAAAGTACTCAATTTAATTTAATTAAATTATTAACACTTTAACGATGTGAATAACTTCATCAAAAAAGTATTTGTAAAGAAGAAAAAAATTAAGTATTAATTCATTTATAAATAAATTATTTGATAGAAAGTTTGATTGTTTTGGTATTTTTATTTAATTCATCTTGTACGTTTCTTTAATAATCAGAAAATTCTTAAATTTAATCGGTGTCAAGGTGTTTATTTAAGTATATTTTTGTATTATTATAATTGTAATAAACATATATACATAAATTAAACACAATAGGCTTCTTAGTATAAATAGCATTTAGATAACTTTCAAACGAATGTAACAGCGACTTATTTATTAATTTTCCATAGAATAATGCTTATTAAATACTCGATTTATCTTTTAGCTTAAAATAGATTCAATTGTAACAATGAAAACCTTTTTAAACCACAAATTATAACTGATATTTGATTGACTTTAAAATTATTTAACCGCATTCATTGTCAAATATATTTATTTGTAAATTTTGAAACGCATAATCATGATTGATTTTAAATTTTAATTCACATTTCGCATGCTATTTTGTATTTTATTGATAAAAGCAATGTTAGTCACTGTTAAATTATTTACCACAAAACAAAAATAGCACCAAGTTTACAAAATAATTATTCACAATACTATTCTAAAAACCACTGAAAATTCATTTAAAAAAAAAAACCACATTTAAGTGTTTTCGACAATAGTTTCAACTCACTAAATTGATTATATCTCGAATAATCATCATTTTAACGCCAATTATTAACACTTAAACAAAGGAAAACTCATTTGTACTCAACATAAATGTTTGTTAAACATAAATTTCTCAGCCTCAATAATCATAAAACGTATAATCTCATAAAATTAACATGAATTTAATAAATTTTAAATAAAAGTGTCTAATCAACGTTTTTATTTATTCTTTTAATTTTTAATTAATTGCATCATTAAATATTAATTATTAACAACTTTTATGCTTGTTTATTATTTGAATGACAAAATAATACAAATATTAATAATTAATTAATTTATTTAAAATATTTTGAAAGTTTTATTTTTTTTTTTTGGGTACGAATATAGTATTTATCTTTCATTTTCGTTTCGTTTTAAATAATAATTTAAATGCAAAAATTTAATTAAATAAATAAAAATCTTTCAGCTTAAGTAAATAACAAAACAATAAACTAACAAACGTATTGTTTGCAAAAATAAACACCGGACAATGATTATTATTTTATTTGCTTTTCAAATGCGAAAAAGAAAAGGAAAAAATTCGAGTAGAATATTAAAAAAAAAAAGATAAAAAACTTTTACTAGAAATTAATCAACTCTTTCAAATGTTTATCTTTTTTTCTTGAGTTTATTGTTATTATAGAAATAATATTATTATTATTTTGGCGGTTAAAAACCGAAAATAACCTAGATATATAGTGAGTTATTTTTTTCAAGTGGATGTTGTTATGATTTTTTACTTCAGGTATTTTATAGCGCCATATAGGCTACGGCTTTTACTTAATAAGAAATGTCTTTGGGAATTTAAATTTTGTTATTAGCAGCTATTTTGATTGGTTTTTTTTATTTTATTTTATTACTTTTTGCAATATTTATATGTTAGAATAGCATAAAGTGAAATTTATAAATTTTTTACGGATACATAATTTTACTAGTGAAATTTATTAATTTATTTTCATATTTTCTTAGACGACCGGGATTGTCTGCTGTTTTTACAATCAGGTCACTAAATTGTAGTTTCTTTGCTTATTTATTTTGAATTAAGAAAAAAATTAATCTTTTTATATAAATTATTTATTAAGTAACATGGTTAATTGGAATTTATGTGTAATCTGTTACATTTGGTTTGTTTGTGTCCAAACGCAAATAAAAGTAACTTATTGTCATCTTTTACATTTTTTAAATCTATCTGAATTTTATCTGCAGAACAAAACAGTGGAATAAATTCTATAAAAATCAAGGCAGTAATTATTAAAATATGTTATTTATTCGTCTGTCATGCTTTTTTTTCTTCAAATATGTAGCTATAATGCAATCTTTATAAATAAATTTTAAAAATTCTCAAAAGATTCTACTAGTACTAAAAGTACTAGCACTTATTTATAAAAAAATCACAAATTCTATAAAAAATCATAGTTAAATTTTCTATTAATATATTCACTTTGATTATAGATAAAACGAATGCTAGAAATCAGCAAAAACTACTTAAAATAATTTTTTTAAAGAGAATTTCAAGTGACCTAAAGAGAACAAAAATATATATATTTTTTATTAAAGTAAACTCAATAGATTTACGGAAAGGAAAAAAAATGTAACTCCTTTCACTAAACCATAGAAATTATAGTTAAACCACAAATAAAAAGCTCAGATGGTCACAGACAATAGAATAGACACAGTAAAAGTAGACGATGAAAAACTAATTAATTAAATTAATAATGTCGTTAAAAAATAGTTTTTTATAGGTATATAGATAATCAATTATAAATTGAGTAAAGTGAATGAAAGTGTTTAACATTATAGTTGGGCAATGAATAGACCTCTTAGAAAGAAAAATTAATTAAAATGAAAAAAAAATATTTCTCTTTTATTTTATAATAAATTAGTTTTTAGTACTTTATTGCTTTTTTTTCTATTTTTGGTCTGCTTTTCTTAACTTAAATAAGAATTTATTATGCTTTTCTATTTTAATTTTATTTTTTTCCAATCTATCTATACCATAATCATAGTAATTTCCATTACTAATTTAATTATTCTCACGAAACACATTCTGTACAATTTATTTCCATTTAAAGTCTGTTATTATATTTTATTTTATTTTTTATCGTAAAAATAATAATAATAGTAAAAAACAGCAACTATAGAAAAATTATTTTTATTTTATGAGATTCTTTACGAAGAGGAAAAGTTTTTTAATTTTTATTTCTTCATTTTTCATTGATAAACTTTCATGATTTTAGTTTTAAAAAAATAAAAAAACTAGGTTAAAATTTCCTTATTTTTATCCTATATCTAGGCATAATACAAAAAAAAATAATTAAGCTTAACAAAGAAAAGCTCTTTTTTTTTATTAAAATTATTAATAATTTTTTTAGGTTAAAAAATTAACCATACTTGTGTTAAGCAGATATTTTGGTGAAATTTAATTAATAAAATATTTTTAAATATTTTACAAGAGTTAATCGATGAGAACTAGAATTATCGATAATAAAATTGAAGTGAAATAAATATAAATTAGAAAAAAAACACTTTAAACTATCTGTTTGTAGATTTTTATTGAAATTAAAATTTTTTATTTTATTTTTAGTGCAAGTAGATACTTTAATTGTATGTTTGTGTTTGTATCGTTTTTCTTAAAAATAATTTAATTTATTGTTAACATTTTTGAAGATACTTATGAAAATAATAACAATAATAATGATAATAAAGTAGTAAATCAATAATCAATTTAATAAAATAAAATAAAGGCACCCATAAACCTATATTTTTTCATATATGAAAAACTTTCAATTAAATTAATTATTTGTAATTATTATTAAATTAAATTTCAATTAATTACAAATAAAATATAATTTAATTAATGAGCATAATATTGTGTTAAAAAGTTAATTATTATTTAATCAAAATATCATAACAAAGTGTTAATTTCTAGGTAAAAAAATTTTTTTTTTTGTACATTAGCACAGTTGTGACACAATTTTTCTAAGTAGACAATTAAGCCAATAATTAACTTAACAAAACAATAAAATAAATAATTTTACTGCAATTTTATTATTTAATTAACACTAATACTTGATTTTATTAATTTATTGACATTCAGTGCATAGACTTGAATTTTATTTCTAATTTAATATCTACTTATTTCGATTATTTGTTTCTTATTCTTATTACATAAAAAAAGAAAAGGTAACTTCTTATAAACAACTGATTTTAAGTCACATGATATAAATTATTAAAATAACAGCAAATAAAAGAAAAAAAAAATAAATTATGCGTCAAACATTAATTAATCTAAAATGTTATAACAAACATTATAGAAAAAAAAGGCTAAAGAAAGAAATAGAAAAAATATAATCAATAAAACTGTATAATATATCAGCAAATTATAAATAATTGAATTCAAAAAAGAAAAAGAAAATTGTCTGTTTAAATAACAGCAACATTATTAATTAAGTAAAACGAAGACGAAATAGCAGTAGCAACATCAGTAACAACAGAGCAAAAAAGAACAGAGCATACAAGTATGTAGTCAGGAAGCTGTAATAGCTGATTATCTTATAATAATAATAAAGTTCTAATTAATAAATATTAATGTTAACTTAATTACAAGCAAATTAAAATTATGTAATTAACATAAATTTGCTTATTTATTATATTTTATTGTAATTAATTAAATTTGTGTTTTTTTTTTCTACAAGTATATTAAAATCGGGTTCGTTGTTTGGCATTTTTCATATAAAAATTTTAGCGCAAGTCTTTTATTTTATTGATTTTTTTTTTTTTTCATAATTATATTTTCTTTTATTTTTATGAATAATTTGTTTATTTTTTATGTTTATTTTGCTTTAACATATTAAATTTAATGTTATTGTTGATGTTTATTGTTTTTATAAATTCGCATAAAATTGAAAATAAAAATTTTTTTGCAGGAAAAACAAAAAAATGACGAGAATAAAAACTTTAATCAAATTAAGAGTGAAATAATTTTTTTTTTTTAAGAAAATTTCTAGGTTTTTAGGTTATATAAATAGTATTGCAATATTTTTTTTTTAAGAGAAAAATCATAAACTCATATTTACTTTTTTTTTTGTTTTAAGTTTATTTTAAACAAAAGAAAATTAAATAATAATAATAATCATAAAAAAATTAACAATAATCAAAAGAGTTAAAAAAAAAGCAAAAATAATGAAAATATTAAAACTTAAAAGAATACAAAAAAAAATCACTTAAAACATATAAAATGAAAAAAAAAAATTATGATTATGATTTATTATTTTAATTTCTTTTTAACGCGTGCAACAGGTTTGTTTATTGTTTTTTTTCTTTTTTATTTATTTTTAGTACACAATTGACTGTCTTTTGCTTATCATTTAATCATTTTTTCACGTTCATGTTGACACGTGCCAGTATATGGTAAAGTTACGAGCGATAAGATTTTTTGTACGTTCTTGTCCGTACTTAACTTAATGAGGTAATTTTATTTAAAAAATAAAATAAAAACGCCGACAAATATATAATAAAATATTCTAAAAGATTAGTACCAGCTATAGAATGTTTCAGCAGGTAATTTTAAAATTATTAAATGTATCAGTAAAAATTCAATAAAAAATACTATCACTCCCTTAAACACTGTACAGGAAGTACCTTAAAAATAAAAGTTGTAATATCTTCTACTGTGTTAAATAGAATAATATTATCAATTTTAATTAACGCAAAGCACGTTAAACTGCAACTAATGATGCCTTTTCAAAAAGAAAACTATTTTCAATTGTAACATCATATTAATTTTATTGACAAATATTATTAAATATGCCTTATAGTAGAATAAATGGGAGATTAAGCAAATAAATCAAGTAAGAAAGATTTGATAATGGTGATGAATAACTATTGCAGATTTTGTAGAGAATCGACTTATTTAGATAGGCAACAGGTATTGCTTAATTTGATTATTATTTTGTTTACATCCAACACAATTTGACTAATAAATAATTGTTTACTCTTAATTATTTGTCAACTTGTTAAACAATTATAGAAAGATAAATAAAAACAATAAATATTTGACTGATACTGTCACTTTTGACCTTTATTTTCGCAAAATTTCAAAATTGCGTTGTTTTGATATAAAGATAAAGCAAAAATACTAAAGAGTAGAATTCTTTTATTATTATTATTTTCTTATTTTTGCTTTATTGCATTATTCTTTTTCTAAAGCTTTTGTTTAAGATTTATTTCTTAAAAAGTGAGACTTTTTTATGCTTTTGTAGTTTACATTTTTGGTGAAATTTTCTTTGCAAAAATTTCAGGTTAACTTAAAAACGTGCTTTTGTTAATTTAACACATTTTTGTGTTTTTTTATTTTAGAAATTTTATTCGCTTCAAGAAGATCTTGACACTTTAAGTGGTTTTTTTTCTCTCTATATTTCTGTTTTCTATGCTTGTTGAAATTGCATATTTATTCTAATTAAATAATTGTTGCGAATGATGTCACTCGGATAGCTGACAAACAAAATTAGACCAATACAATGTCCAACAAATGACAAAACAAAGCAGAGTAATTTAATATTATTTTCTATTATTACCATATTTTCTAGTTTTTTTTTTTAGAAATTTATTTAATTCTTTCTATTATTTTTTTCACTTTTCTATATAAAATAATGCTAAGCAGCAAATATGTCATGCTTAATGGTCACATTTATTAAGTTTCCTACCGTATTTATCTTACAATATTTATTACTGGCTTTTGATTTTATTTATTTTTTTCATTTTCTTGTAAAAAAAAAAATAATTTTTACATATTTGACCTACATTTTTTATTTAACACTTTGAAACTACAAAAAATTTAATTTTTTATTTTATCAAAATTGTATATGTTATTTGCGGTTTTATTAACAAGTGAAAATAGTTTATTTTTTTTTTTTTCATTTATTTTTATAACGACAAAACAAGGATGATGTCATTGTGGTATTTTTGTGTTTTTTTGCTTATTAAGTCGTTCACGCAAAACTTAAACAAACAAGTAAAAAAATATTATAACTTTCTTTTCATATTAAATACAGGATTAATATAATTGAATCATTCACTGATGTTGTTTTGTTTTTATTAAATTTTCTTAAATAAAGTAATTAAAATTTGTAAGGAAATTGATTCTACAAAATTAAAATTTTAATATTAATTTCACTTTAATATAAATAATTTCTCTTTAATTTTTGTAACAAGAAAATTAGTTAAATGAAATTATAACAAAAAAAAAACTAAATTGAGTTAATGGAGATATGTTTGTTCTAAATTATTATTATTTTTTTAATGTTTTGTTTATTTACTTAAATAATTAAAGTTTTTATTAAGATTAAACATATATTTTTTTTTATAATAATTTTATACTTGTTCTACTCTTGTTTGTTTATAATTAGTTGTAATTATATCGGAAAATGATAGCTGGAAGAAGAATAAAAAAAAAATAATAAGAACATTTGGTTAGA
This sequence comes from Ptychoptera contaminata, assembly GCA_963942525.1. Lineage (NCBI taxonomy): Eukaryota > Metazoa > Arthropoda > Insecta > Diptera > Ptychopteridae > Ptychoptera > Ptychoptera contaminata. The sequence goes on from OZ012638.1 coordinate 27,627,628, forward strand.
ATTTGGTCATTAAACTACTTAAGAATAGTTTTTTCTTTTAATTTTTAATGTTGTAATTAAATGTGAAAAGAAAACATGCTTAAATCACTACTTGATGAATTGATGCGTTTAAAATTGGTTAACAAGATTAAGAGAAGGAATTAACAAAAAAAAACGTGTTAAAACGGTAAGTATTAAATGAATTCAATGTAACTCCTGTAAATTATCTATATTAGTTTTAATGCAAAAATATCTTTTTAACACAATTATACTAATCATAATAATCATAAAAAATAGCAATTCCGCAAACAACTTATTGGTTCGTTAAAATAACATTAAAAAAAAAATAGAATTAAATAAATAAACAGCTATTCCCACGATGATGTCAAAGTAGCAAGATAATAATAATAATAAAAATAAAAAATAAAAAAAAGTTTTATGTTTATCACATATGCATGCAAGTAGAAAGAATTAAACCACCAAAGAAATGAAAGAAATGTATATAAGAATTAAAATAAATGAAAAAAAAAACAGGTTGAACCTGTCCATTTAAATGTATCTAAATACCTGCTTGCAGGTAATCATACCTTAAGCAAATACATTCGTTATTTTTTTTATTTTAGCTTAAATGAGACGACAATTTATTTAAAAATAATAAAAAAAAAAAATTTTCTTTTAATAAAAAGAGCAAGAGAGTTAATTAAGTAACATTGACCTATACGCACAGACCTTATTTAATAAGCATAATTACCATGCGCATACAAAACTAAGTAAAAAACGCATCCGACTTTTTTCTCTTTTATTCTTACTAACTTATGCACAATATTGAAAACGTCATCGTTACTTGAATATAGTGGCTGTTGTTATTGTTGATTGTGTTTGCCAGCGTTTCATTAATCTGACTTAACTTAACTTAGCTTAGCTTAGCTTAGCTAAAACATACACAAGCTTAACTATTATTTTTCAATTTTTTTTTTTTTTTTTGATCAAAGTTTTAAATACATAAAAAATCTAGACATATAATGTCGGCGCATGCTCTAAGTTACTTAAGGAAGTTTACTTAAAAAGAGAGATATAAACAAAAACAAAAATTGTCGCTCAGCTTTTTCGTTCGTTCATTCATTTTCAACATTCACTGTATTGGTGCACTTAAGTAAGTTTACATTAATAACTTTTTTTTTTCGTATATATTTTTTTTTCTTCTTTCATTTTTATTAAACATGAATACCGCTATAATGTTGTACCAGTGGCCCAAATACCATTATTAAGTCGCTTTTCCAATTCGACTTAATACATTTGTATTTTTTTTTTTTTGTTAATGTTTTATTATTTATTATATTTTAATTAGCTAGAAATAATTATCGCCATTAAATACACTTTGTTTCTCGCATTATTAATTAAAAAGCAAATTATCGCTTATTTGTTTTCAATGAATATTGAAATATGCTTTTTGTTTCGTAGTTAAGCTGTTTAATGTGCTTTTTATGGAGTTGCCCTTTACATCTCATGATGAAAGTAATGCTTAAGCATATTTATTTATTATTATTAAAGGGTTATATATTTTTTTTAAATAATGACTAACCATGGACAAATACCACAAATAAAGATAAGCCAAGTTTAAAAGTTTAATTTAACCATGAACTTGAATTAAGCCGGTTTTTTTTTTCTATACAAATAAAATATTTTCAATTTTTATTTCTGATTAAAAATAAAAATTATTTATTTTGTGTTTGTGAAGAAAAAAAAATTAATTAAAATAAAAAATTATAATAAAACTGAGTTGTCTAAAGCTCCCTTCCTTAAGATTATGAAAAAAAGTAAACAAAACGATAATAATGCAGTTAAACTGCGCTGGTTTGTTTGCCTGTTGTGCTGCTTTGCTTCCGATTATTATATTTTTTTTTTCCAACATAATTTAATTCACTTTGTTCCTCTTCTACCTTCTTTTTTTTTTTTTGGTTTAACATTTTGTTTTTAAACATTTCTTTTGTTGTAAAAAAAAAAACTGTTTTGCTTGTTTTATATTGTTTATTATTATTATTATTTATTTCATATTATTATTATTATTATTATTATTAGTATTATTATTATTACTTTTTAAACTTTAATTCTTTTTTCTCTTTTTCTTTCGAAATAAAAAAAAAATATTAAAATTAACGAAAGAAAAATGTTATTTAAAAAACTTACACACACAGCACAGCACCGAAGAAGAAAATCAAAAAGAAAAAAAAAAGTTGATGTTCCCGTTTGTTATTCGTTTAACATTGCGTCCGTATTATATTTTTTAGTTGGACTCCGGTTAGCATTGTGGAAGGTCGCAATAAATAAATTTTCTTACAAAAAGACGAAAAAAAGAAAAATTGTTATATTATAATAAAATAAATTAATTTAAATTAAATTAGTGTTTAACAAACATTTTGTCCAAATTAAATATAATAAAATTCGCGATACGGTGAAAAAAGTTTAAGAAAATTTTCTTAGGATTAAACAATCAATTAAAAACAAAAAGAAATAATTTTTCAATAAAAAAAAAATGTAATTCTGTGTTAAAAGTGTTAATGTGGTTACCTGATTTGTAATTAAATAATTAAAAATTAAATAAAAGTGCGTGAGTTTCCTTCTAAATTGTATTTTTATTTTTTTTTTGCAACTGTGTTAACGATGAACCAAACTAAATTCTAACTAAAAATTAATTTTTATTATTTTTTTTTTTTGCAATTAAATTGCACTAATAAGGTTTTATAATTATTTAAAGAAATTGTTTAATTAATTAATTAATTAAAAACATTGAAAAAAATGACTGAAATAAAATTATTATTTAAACAACATTTAAAGTGGAATTTTGTGTTATTATTATGTGTACTCATTATTGGAAATAATTTACATTGTATCGATGGACTGAGTACAAGTCGAGAGCGTGGTAATTTTTATTTTCTTTTTATTTATTTATTTATTTAACAACATTTTAAACTGCAATGTTTTTATAAACAAATTTCATTAAAAATTATTTGTGTCATTGGATATTTAAATGAATGTCAGTTAGCCAGGTTATTCATTCATTCAATTAATTGAATAAATTTTATGTTTTGCATTTAATTAAACCAAGTCAATTGGCTATATTATTATTTTTAGAGTAAGTTCGCATAGGAAAAAAAAATCGAAAATACTAAGAAATAAAATTAAAGCAAAAATGTAGACGCAAAATTAATGCCTAAGTAAATATGAATAATTAACAGTTTTTTGCTTTAAAATAAAAAATCAATCACAGTTTTTTTTATTAATTATTAATTTAATATTAATAAAATTTATTACAAAAAAAAGAAGCGAAAACATAACGATAAAGAGAGAGAATACGAAAAACCGCTACAAATAACATCAAATTTCATCTTTTATTAATATAATTCACACCATCTTTAACATCATGATCATCAAATAAACATATTACAAATCAGCCAAAGATTTAATAAGAAAAAATATCAAAAATGAGAAGAATAAATGAAAGAATGAAAAAAAAAGTAACAAACAAACAGTAAACACTTACAACTAGCAAATAATTTATTGTTTTTAATCGTTTAAAAATTAAAAAAAAAGAAAATTTCTATTAATTGTTTTAGGGCAATTTTCTATTATTATTATTAATAATATTATAACTATGTTTGGGTGTTTTACCGTTTAAAAAAATTCTTAATTAAACAAAAGACTTGTTGTAGTCAGTTTTCTTGTCTATTTTTTCAATTATTTATATTATTTGTGCACAAATAACCCTATGCAACTGTTATTATTATCTTGCTAACTTTAACACATTTCAGCTAACAAATACACTATAATCAAATACGTAAAAAAAAAGCACGCACAAACTGTAAAGCATATAGTAAATAACTGTTAAAATAAAAAATAAAAGAGATCTTTAATCAATAATAATAATTATTTAAAAGAAATAAAAATAAAATTATATCATCAAATGAAACGAGAAATACAAACATTTTATTTATTTTTTTTTAACATTATTTTCAATTTAAATTTCCTCGCATAAGAAAACTAAATTAATTAAAAAAAAAAAAAAAATTAATTTTATTAAAGACAAATACCTGATGATGATTACTTTGTTATTGGTTTAAGTAATAATTCAACAGTAATAAATAATTTTTTAATTTTTTATAACAATATTATTAAGATTTTCAAGTTTATTCATGGCTTTACTTAATAATATTAATTAATTCTTGAATTATTGAACTTGTTTTACGCTATTTGAAACAACACACTACAGTTTTATTTAAAAGCTCATTCAGCAATTTATTTACAAAGAAAAAAACAAAATAAAAAATCAAGTTTATTTGTGATTAAATAGACAGCGTAGTGGTTATGTGAAATTTTTTTTTTATATTCAGTTACCTTAGTTTATTAACATTTTAGCAAGTAATTTTTCGGTAATTCATAAAATTAGAGGTGTTACCACATGCATTCATTGCTTAAAAATTAAATTATTTTTTTTTAAACATCCATAACTGACTTAAACGTTTATAAAGAGGATATTTTGTCTTCTTTCATATTAATAAAAAAAATTGTTTTCTATATTAAGTATTGTAACTTAGTCATTATCTTACGTTAAAAATGTTAAATCATGACCTCATACGACAATATTAATTAATAACATAAAAGAAATGTTGTTCCGTCATAACTTTTACATTAAAAAGATGTCATTAAGTCATTTCAATTAAATTTCCATTTAAGCGCTTTATTATTCTTATTAAACAGTAAGAAATAGAAAAATAACAAAATAAAAAAAAAAAGCACAATCAATCAAAAATAAATAAATTTACTACTCCAATTATTATTAGATTTATTTATCTATAGTTTGCTTTACTTAATTTCAATCACATCGATGTATTTTTTACTAAATGTTAACATAAATAACTCTTAAATATATATTTATTTATATTTTTTAATACTCAAAATAGAGATTTAAGTAGTTTATTTGCAAAAAAATAAATAAGAATAATTGTAACAAATGATGAAATAAATATAGATAAATTTATTGAATAAATGTTGTTGTTTTATAAACGGTAACGTATTTAATATACTTTTAGAGCATAAAGCATAAATATTTAACATTAAATAAAAGAATGAAAAAAATAAATAACCAACCAATCTGACATACATTTTACAATTTATTTATTCTATTTCTTATGTTTATTATATTTTTTATTATTATTGTTTTCAATTTTTAATGTCGAGTTGCGGTTTTATTTTTATTGGAAAAAAAAGAAAGAAAAATAAATAACTAATCAATATTTTTACTAATCTAAATTGATAAAGATTTAATGCAATTTTGTAATTTAACAGTGATGGTTTTACTATAAAAAAATCGGTTAAGTTCGAGTTACAGTGAAATAAGACAAAAAATTTACCTTGAAACCATTTTTTATTTTTGTTTGGAAAATGTTCAAGGTTAATTGGACATGTATTTCCGGGCATTTAAGAAATTCACCTTAAGTCCTTTATTTGCTTTCTTTAATTCACTTTTTTCCGTTTTTTTTACATACAAGCTTTTACCTGCGCAACAGGAAGTAACAAACACATAAGGTATAAAATTTCGCAAAACACCGAAAGTCAATAAACAATATATACGAAAAAAAAAAAACATTTCGAATAATTAAAATAATAATTTCAATTTTTTTAAACTTAAAATCACGTAGAAAATAGACATAAAAAAAGCAAACAACAATTTTTAACAATTTGGCCTAATTTTCGTATTATTTTATTACTTTTAATAACAACAACAGCAAAAAATAAAAATTAAAATTAGAAATTAAATTATTCTTTAATTGTTTTTAATAATAATAAGTCACTAAGCGTTTTATTTTTAATTTATTATGTTTTTTTTTGTTTTCAAAATTTTAAGTATAAAATTTATTTTAGGTTAGATTTAACGATTTTTCTATTTCAATTGTTTATTATTTGTTTGTTTTTTTTTTAATTTCTTTTCTTTAAGTTCTTAAAATATATATTTATATATAAATGATTAAATTAATAAAACAAGAAATACAGCAGACACAATAAAAGTTAAAGAAAAATAAAAACAGAATTTAAGTAGTATGCTTTTGCGCAATATTGTATGTTGACAAATAACTATTGACATTTCACCGTGTAATATACTTGTGACGTTCAATTGTTTTCTTTTCTATTGTTAAACCGTTTTTTTTTTGTTTATTCTTTGCGTTCAGGTCAATCACGTTTTGTTCTATTTATTATAATTAAATAAAAAAAAATAATATTAAAAATTTGCTTTTCTATTTATCATCAGCTGTCAAACAACAAAAAACACTTGTTTATTTAGCTACTTAAAATATAATTATTTGCAATAAATTATTGATGAATCATTCTCTTGTTAATTTGTTACCTGACAATACTTTGATTAAAAACCTGTCAATATGTGAATATAATTTTTAATTTGGTTTTTCTATTAGATTTTTAAACCGTTAAAAATTTTTATGAAAATATTTCAAATATGTCGTTTATAATTTCAATTTAAGTTAAGTATTTTAAATTGTTTTTCTTTTTTTTTTATTTGTTTCTACTGTTATAATATTTGATTTAATAATAGAAAGTAAAAATTAATTTTTAAGTCAACTTAAGTCACGTTTATTATTATTTAGCTTATTATTATAGTGATTATTTTTATTATTATACGTTGCTTCGATCAATCAATTTTTGTGTGTCTGGTAAATATAATTACTCGTTATAACATTTTTGTGTTTTATTAATATTTGAAAAATTATTTAATAAACCTATATATGTGTTTTTGTTACTTGACACACTAAGCGGCTTTATAGTTTATGACTGCAGTTTTTTTTCATGGTTTATTTATAGAGCAAAAATGTTATTAAAATTCTTTTTCATTTATTTATGATTTCTATTTCGTTTATTCTATATTTTTTTCAGTTTAATCACAATATTGCTTATAAGTAGTTACTTTATCCTTTAATTTTTAATAAAATTCTATAAAATTTCATTAATTATTATAAAATACAATATTTATAAGTAAAATTTCTAAAATAAGTAAATATTTTATCCATTTATATAATAACAGAAAATTGTTTTATTCTTCGAAAAGTATTACAAAAGCACATTAAAATTAAAAAAAAAATGTTAATACTATATTATTGACAATAAAACAATATAAACTAAATTACAAAGAATCAAAAATAAAACTTTCTAGTTAAAAATACGAAGAAAAAAACAGCAAACGAAAAAAGAAAAATCTACAGAAAACTGTGTTATCTAAGATTAAAACAGTTAAATTTTAATTGTTTATAATTAAATATAATTTCTAATTAAAACAATTAAACGCATTGATATAAAAGAATTTAATGAAAAAAAAAACATTTATGCATAAAGAACAAGTAAAATAAACCTTCATCGAACAATAACGTACCGAAAACAGAACACTTTCCTAATCAACAGTAAATACTTATAAAATCAGACAAAAGCAACAAAATATAATAATAATAAAGAAATTTGCATTTATTATTATCGTGAGAATAACAAAAAAAAAAAGATTAAAATAGAATTTTTCATTTCTTTATAATCAAAATCACTTTCACATTACACAAAAAAAAACACTGTACCCATCCACATTGTTTACCTTATAACAGTGTTAGAACAAGAGGAAAAGTTTATTTATTTTTCATTTTATATACATATAAAATCTATAATGGGAAAAATGTAATTAATTTTTGTTATTTATATATAAACGTATAAATTTCCCTATTCAGTAATAATAATAATAATAATAATAATAACTTTATTGCAAATTATTTCTATTATTAACAAAATAGATTAAAAATACTTTAGCAAGAATAAATTCATTGAAAACAGAGAGAGAATAATTTTTCGAAAAACACGCGTACATAACTTACGCGTACGAGTTTAAAATCATCTCGATAACATTCTTTTATTAAATTTTGAATAAATTTGTTTTTTGTTAGATAATCATTAATAGTAAAAAAAAAATTAAACAACTATAATAATAATAATAATAAAGTTTCAACATGACATTCCATTTACTGAATTATTCTCATTTTTAACAACTTTTAAATATTTTTTAATTTATTTATTTACTTTTATTGTAATTAATTGTGTTTATGTTTGTTATTATTTTATGTAATTTCACTTAAGTTTACCGGTTCAATACCATTAAATACAAATACAAAAGATTATAAAATAAATTAAATATAAAATAAAACAGGAGAAAGCTATTTCTAATATATGTATGAAAGCTTTTACAAAATAAATAAACAAGTAAAAATACTTTTAAATAATAAATAGGATAATCAAATTTTTATCTATTTATTTGTACAATTTTAAGCATACACATTATTTAAGTAATAAAAGAAAAATTTTATCTTTTTAATACTAATCAAATAAAATCCCGGATTATATGCGACAGGTAACGTAATTTTATTTTTAATTAAATTAAAATTCATTGAGAAAATTTTTAAGACTTTAAACCAAATATGAAAATTATTTGATTAAAGTTTTCACTCTCAATAAGAATATAAATAAAGCTTATCTTGTTTAGCAAACTTTAATTATATTCATAAAGATATATTTTTATGCTTTATAATTTTATTTTTAATACAATTAGTACTGTGTTTGTGTCTGAAAATAAAATAGTAATCAGTGTATTGACATTTTACTTTAGTTTTAAAGTTAATTAAAAATCAATTTATAAATCCGTTAGTAGGTGCATGAGTTGTGCTTTTTCATTCAATGTTTTTTAATATTTATTTTTTTTTTTGTTTTTTATTATTAAATCTTCTATTTTATATAAAAAATCAATTTTCAACTGTGCATAGAAATTTATTTATAATTATTTTCAATTCTAATTTCGATATAAAAATATTTGTTATTTTTTCGGCTAATAAAATCCAAAAAAAAGTTGCAATTTTGTTTATTTATTTTCACTGAACAAAAGCACAATATTACAGTGCAAATATTACAAATGAATGATGAAAAAACTGTAAATTGTAAACAATTGTAATTGAAATAGAAAAAAAAAAAATATGATTAAAAATGTAATTTCATAAAGCTTATCAAATAAATATAAATTTATTATAGCAAAGTAACAAACCAGTGAAAACTCATTGCAAAGTATAAAAGCGCACAAAGTATTAAATTAAAGAACATCATGTAAATACACATCATACATGTATTTCTATTAATATTATGCAAAATCATAAAATAATCAAGAATATTAATAATAATTAATTATTATCATAAAATTATGCGTTTTTTAATTCAAGTTTTCTTCTCTCGCAAAGTTATTTTTCTTTTTGTTTTCATAAATAAATTAAATAAACATGTTTTATCGTTTTTTATTTTCTTTTCTTATTTAATTTAATTTCTCTATAGATATTTCATTTTTTCTTCTTTTTTTTTTGAAGAAGAAAAAGAAAATAAACTAAGATGAAACGCCGTTAGATCTATCGGTATTTTTATATTATAATTATTTATTTTTTTTTATTTTTAGCTAATTGAATGGTCGTTTTCTTTAAGCTTTTACATAACTTGTATTTAAGAGAAGAAGAAAATAAAACAGAATAAATATTCTATTTATTTTTTATATAAATAACGTAACATATTTTATGTTAATTAATGTTTCACGACTTAACTATATTCTTTATTGATAATATGAACTACTTCTTAATATTATAAAGAATTTTTAGTTTACAGACACTCTAATAGCATACAACTGATTTATTAATTTATTTAATTAGACAAAAAAAAATTACCAAAAAGGTAAAAACAAAAAACCACAAGAAAAAAATAATAAAAACGAAAGTATCTGCTTGTCGCTGGGACGAAAAAAAAAACAGTAAAAAAAATTGACAATAAAAACACCTTAAGGCAACTTTATTGCTGTAATTAATATAAATTTTACTTTAAATAATAATAATAATAAAATTACGCCCACATAAATTATAATAATTATCTGCTTTCATCTCTTCTTTGCTTGCTTTTTATGTTTTCATTTAATAATAACAATAATAATAATTTTACTTTTTTTACAATATATTTTATTTTATTTTTTATTTTAATATTAATTTTAAGAATGTTTATCGAATTAAATAATAATAATTACTCTCACTATCAAATTATTTCTATTTGGTCAGTATTTTTTGCAACTTTAAAATAAGACGAAGAAAAATAAAAATAAATACAATTAGTTGAAATAAAAACAGGTAAACTAATAAATATGTATAACAAACGCAAAAAAATGTTAATTTAACCTAATTAACTAGAAATTAATTCGAACAATAATAAATAGAAAAGAAATGAAAAAAAAAAAATAAATTAAACTGTGCTTTATACACTTCGATTTATTAAATTTTGTATTTATTTTTTTCTTCTTTAAATTTATTTCACTAGATATTTCAATATAACTGTTAAAAGTATTTACTATTGACTCAATGTAATAGAATAATTTAGCGTAAATTATTATTTCTATAAACAGGTGTTATATGTACTTAGCTATGCATCTTTAATGGTAAATTATTTCTATTATTATCATTACATAGTATATTATATAATTTTGTTTATTTATGTTCTATTGTACGTGGTGACAAAATATTATAAGATAATTATTGATAATTTCTTTGTGTTAAAAGATAACACTTTGTTGAATAATACATAAATGACCAATAACATATATATTTTTTTTGTAGTTTTAGGTTATTTATTTACTTAATTAAAACTTTACAATAAAAAGAATAGTGTCGAATGAATATTAATTTCAGTTATTATAATTCAACATATTTAAAATTAGCTAATTAACAGCAATTTTTATAAAAGCAAAAATAAATTACTTTAATCGGATGTAACACTAAATTAATTAATATTCAAGAATAAAAAATTAAATAATAATAATAATAATAATAATAGTTGTATAAGTATAGAAATAAATACAAAATTATTACAGCGCATAATTAAATATACATAAATCAATATAGAAAAAACGTGCGCAACAGGTTTAAAAATGCATCATCGATTATAGAAACTCTTTTATATTTATTATCTTCTCGCTGGTTTTTTTCTTTCTACTTTATATTATTCTACACACATATACGTATTAAAAACGTTTTTTTTTTTTAATTTTATGTTTATATATTTTTCTTCTCTAAATATTTTAATAAAAAAAAATAAACGCGACGCGATGACGCGATTCCCGTTATGTCCTGAATTCTTAAGTCAGTTGTATTTGTTTTAAAAAGAAAAAAAAAATCAACAACATTTATATTTCTTATTCTGTATTGTTTGTTCAGTTGATTATTAAAACTGGGACAAACTAATACAAATTGAAAAATTCTTTGTTACATTTAAAAAATTTAATAAATTACTTTTTAATTTTTTTTTTTACTCTGTCTTTATTTGACTTTAATTTGAATTCAACGATGACTTAAAGCAGATTTTCTATTAAACTTTATTGCTATAAATTAGATAAAAAATTTAAAATCTATAAATCCATTAATGTTACTAATTTGAGGTGCAAAAAAATATGTTTTTTAACAGAAAATTTATGTCAAAAATTCTTCTGAAATAAGAAACGATTTTTTAAAAATTTGTTTGATTGCTTAAATTATGTAAGACGGCGGAATATTATTTTTTTGTTACAAAAAATGATGCTTTAAACGCTGCCCACGCAGTCAAGGTCAGCTGAAAAAAATACAGTAACAAAGCAAAGCTTTTTCAGATATTTTAAACGAACTAACAAAAGTATGGTAAAAGCTTCTTTTTTTTTTTGGTTTGTTTAATTCTTAAGACAGAAAGTGAAGTTGAATGAATTAATTTCAAAATTAGTGAATTATAATATTATCGATTAATTTTAATTTTTCTTCTATTTTTTGTTACCTCTTACTGCTCATTTGTGTATTTGTTTTGTGTTACTAGAGAAAATGTACAAAAGCAGAATCAAAATACATTTAAAACTTTTTTTCTATTCTAGTCACATAATTACAATTCTTATTACTAGCCGGCAGGTACGCAGTCAATCAGTCAGTCAGTCAGTAGGTCATATAAATTTCATTTATATGTTTGTTCTTAAAATGCATGCATGAAGAACAATCATACTCTTAACATTAATTTATTAATCGATGCGGAAAGGACGGTTTAATTGCGTCATGGTTTTTATTTTTATAACTAAATGTAATTTGTAATAATATTGCGTAAATGTGAGAAAATAGAAATTTGCACGCTCACATAAATTAATAAATCATATTTATAAAAAAAAAAAATTAATAGCATTTTAAGAAAAATACAAACAATATATTTTCCCCATTTATTACTACTAAAACGCTTTTGATTATGATTCATTGCTAATTAAATGTTTTCTTAATTAATTGTTTAACAGAAGGACGTAAATTATTTGGTGGTTATAGAATAACACCAAAATTTTGTAACGGTACAAAAACATTACCGAAAACCGATCCAAGAGCTCATGGTCCAGCCATTTGTATGTTTAATCATGAGTGTACACAGCGACAAGGTGAAGTTATTGGCGCGTGTATGGATAGGTGAGTATTCCAAAAGAAAAAATAATCAATTATTTAAATTATATCAAAAAAAAACTAATTGTATTAAAATTCACAAAAGCTTTTTATTCGGTGCATGTTGTCAATTGCATGCAACGATTGAAACACCATTAACCTCCTCGCAAGCACAAACAAAGCCAACGCGGCCTGCTCTAATATTAGATCAACTTGATAATCAACAGAAAATTATTGAATTGAATCAAGTGGGAAATATTATTAATAATAATAATAGTGATAATGAAAATAATAAAATTATTTATAATGCAATAAAGAACCAACAGACGCTAAGTGCTAATACTGTTCAACGGCCATCATATGGTAATAATGACGATGACCTCTATGATGAAAATAATAGTAATAATGGTGCTGACAGTATATTAATTGAATCAAATGAATCAAGTAACAGTGGCAATAACCATATTGTTAATAATGACGCAATAGTAGTGTCCTCGCCATCGTCGGTCAATTATGATAACGATAAAGGTTCATCCTATTTTCCACAGACAATATCCACGGCTGATCCATTTTCAGGTGATGGTTATTTACCTCCTAGTTCTACTGCACCTGCCATTAGTTATAGTCCAGAAGTACCATCGTATTTATCTTCTATTTCATCAGCAAGTCATGAAGATGAAGATGAAAATGATACCGATTTTACATCAAATGGTATGACACAAATCGCAAATGCATTGTTAAATGAGGTTGAGGATTCTGGACAATTTACACATAGCGGAATTACTCACCCAGGCGCTGACTCTATTTTAATGTTTAAAAATGGAACAGCTGTCGATAATTATGGAAGGCCCAGTGATTTTGAATTAAATGAAATTATTACATCACCAACGAGTAGCACGACTCAAAAGCCAGCAAAAGTCACATATCCAAAACCTGTGTTCAAACCAAAGCCTAAACCTACTGAAGTGTCTGATCAAGGCAATAATTATGTTCTTGTTCATACAATCTCTAATGAAAAACCTGTAACTGGCTCCTCTGTTTCTAGTACCGTTGGTGGTTCAGAATCAGCTACAAAACCAGCAATATCACAAAATAATATTGAATCAATTGAGTCAATAATTCTAATGCTAAATGATACAAAAACTGGACCTCAATATTCATCTGATAGTGAACCACCATCAGCATCGTCATCATCGTCATCAGTTGCTTATGATGAGGGTGAAACAACATCGTATAATAGTGTTACTCCCTCGTATGTTACAGCTAGCACGTCTTCAATTAACTTTGATAAATACGGCCCAACTAGTTTTTATATAACTACTAAACTGCCTGGACCTCAGTCTACATATAGGCCTTTAGCTAGTTCATCTGTTGCTGTATCATTAAGCAGGCCTTCCAGTACTTTGCAGCCACCTGCGTTTAATGATGAACAAATATCATCAGTATCTGTGCCATCAATGGCAGTTTCATCAACATCAAATGCTCAACAGTCAACTACAAGCTATTTATATAGTCCAGTACCCTCAGCACCTACCCGTCAACCATCAGTTACAATTACCAATGTTGTTACTGCGACAACACCCAAACGACCAACTACTAATCCCACTAAAAAGACAACAACAGTTAAACGCCCACAACCAACAAAACTTACAAAACCAACACGTTTACCGTCCTCCACTTATGCTTCACCCACTTCAGTCACCAAAAGACCACGACCAGGTACGACTAAACCAGACAATACCAATTATATTTATACTCCTTTGTCAACCAAACGACCTCCAGTGTCTGGCAAACCAGATTCAAATAACAATAATAATAATGTATTCTCTGATACTACACCTACACTGGTTGTCATAAGTCCCTATGGTGGGTCAACTGAAAAACTGCCATCAGAATATATTATACAATCGAAACCAATTGGTTCGGGTAAACCTAGTATCTCTAACGATCAAAACACCAACCGTCCAACACCAACAATTCATATAACACCCAAACCAACAGTAAGCGTAATAACTTCTAGTTCGTGGACTCAAAAACCCAGTGGAAATAAATACACAAATCCAACAGCACGTCCCCCAAGTACATCATATATATACAGTCCAGTGGTAACACATAGACCAGGTTTCCTCACAACATTAAACGCACCTGGTTATGGATCATCACCCGGTCTGCATCATCAATATGAGCCAATCCACAATTCGAATATTAATTTATACAATGATGACAACTACTACGGTGGATCAATAATAACAGCAACTCATAGACCATCTGGAGCACCTGGCTATCAACAAGTAGTAACAACAACATCAATTTACTCGAATTATGACAACAACTATAATCATGGTGTTAGTACGGTACCACAATATGGATCACAGCCAAGTATTATAGAATCAGACACCTACGATGAGCAAAGTGGAAACATTGGAGACGACTTTAATAATTTCCCTCCAGTCAGAAATCCCAATCTAAACATGACTAACGCTGGTTTCCCACCAATGACCATAGAAGATTATGAAATATCTACACCTGCTTTCGTAGAGGATGATGTTCTTAATAATAAAATGAATATTTTAGTTAGTAAAATTGTTGCGTCATTGCAAGGCAATTTCGAGAATTTAGCTGACATGGTGCTGGATCGAAATGCTACTGGTATCAAAATTGAATCTGATCCGGAAATACCCGATACTACAACAAAACGTCCAGTGACTACTACAAAGCGACCCACTACAAGAACAACAACAAAACGGCCTGGTGCAAGTAATGCAGCCGGAGGTGCAGCAGTTGCCAATCGACCAGCCACAACCATAACAACAAAACGTCCAGTAACAACAAAGAAACCAGTCACTGTTGCATCAACGACATCGCAACAAACAACAAAAAAACCAATTCCACCAAAACGGCCCGCAACAGTATTAGCACCAACAACAACGCGGCGTCCAATTACAAAAGTTACAACGTCAAAGCGCCCACCAACTACGAAACCAACGAAGAAGATCACAACTACAACAGTACAAGATGAAATAATTGAAGAAGTCGATGAGGAAGAGGATGTCGGCGAAGAAATTGAATCCGAAGTCCCATTAATTAATGGCGAACAAAGATTCCGTAAGTTTTGATTTTCACTCTAATTATAACAAATGTGATAATAAACTAATTTCCTTACTCTTTCCTTTAATTTAGAATGTGGTGTTCGTCCACAAGTAAAATCAGGTCGTATTGTTGGTGGTAAAAGTGCAATATTTGGTGAATGGCCATGGCAAGTACTAGTCCGGGAATCAACATGGCTTGGCCTATTTACAAAAAATAAATGCGGTGGTGTATTAATATCAAATAGTTATGTTGTCACAGCTGCACATTGTCAGCCAGGGTGAGTTTTATTTGATTAGTTTTTATGTATTTCTATCTCATATATAGTAAAAGCTAATACAAAGTTGCATTAAGCTTAAATTACAATCAATATTTGAACTGAAAAACACTGTGTTCTATCAAATAAACAAAAACCAAAAAAAATTATATATAATGGATAATATTGTTAAAATAAATTAAGTATAATTAACACGCCCACAATTTAATGCGCAGTTTATTAATGTCATCCGCTTATGTTCATCACAAACTTTAAAATGGTTTGAATGTTCTACAATAAACGACCTTCACCTAGCACAAAAACCAGAATGTGCAACACACAAATGTGTAAAATTAGGTCAAATAGAGACAATTTCTCTGCTATTCTCTGCTATTTTATTATTTATTTTTTCAATTTCGGGATAACAACGTTTGGGTGACCTAAATTTTACACATTTCATCTCTTTTGTGTATTTTTCGCATATTAATGAAAAAAAATGCTTTTAAACATTCATTTAAATAAATTTATAGCATATGCTTAATGTTATTATTTATGTTGTAGGTCAGTTTTCTTTCCTACTTTGTTTTTTGTTGTGTTAAGCTTTTATGCTATAAAAAAAAACAAATTTATATAAAATAGAATTATATTAAAATCTTATTTTCATTTTAGATTCTTAGCATCACTGGTAGCAGTTTTTGGTGAATTTGATATAAGCGGTGAACTGGAATCAAAACGATCTGTTACGAAAAATGTAAAACGTGTAATTGTACATAGACAGTACGATGCAGCAACATTTGAAAATGATTTAGCTCTGCTAGAACTCGAGAGTCCAATACACTATGATACACATATAAGTAATTATTAAATTTCGTTTCTCCGTTTTTATTAATAAGAACTAATTATTTTGTTGTATTTTAGTACCTGTATGTATGCCACCGGATGGTGCTGATTTTACCGGCAGAATGGCAACTGTTACCGGTTGGGGTCGTCTTAAGTATGGCGGTGGTGTTCCGTCTATATTACAAGAAGTTCACGTTCCAATTATTGAAAATAGTGTGTGCCAAGAAATGTTCAATACAGCTGGACATAATAAAAAAATTCTACCATCGTTCCTATGCGCTGGTTATGCTAACGGACAAAAGGATTCTTGTGAAGTAAGTTTTGTAATAAAATGCTTTATTTTTTTATTATTATTTTAATATTAAAAAAGAGAATATTTTATTTGATTCCCTAATAAATCATGGATAGGGGTTTTTTGGGATCACTTGCATGCTACAATATTCCTTTATTAATCGTAGTAATGCTGCGTGGTTTGAGTTATGCAAAACAAAAATGCCGTGGTAGTAAAGAAAAAAAAGGTTTCTACGCTAAAGTATTTTGTGTTTGCTACTCGTCATGTTTTTATTATTTCAATCGTTATCATTATTAAATTTGTGATAACAGTCTATGGTTTTTTATTATTTCAAATAAATTATTAAATTTAACAGTATGCTTCTATAACTTTATTATCCTATATTAGTTTCTTCCTATAAAAATAAAAACATAACACATGAAGCAACTTTTATTAAAAAGAAATATTTATTTTCTTGCATTGCACAATGTTCTAAGACGAAAAAACGACAAGAAAACTACGAAGAGAAGAATATTTTAAAGCATATAAAAAAATCGATAACGTTTTCTTTTTTCTTTTTATGATTTTGTTAGAAGTTTTTTTGTTCTTCCTATTTTAAAACGTTTCCTTAAGTAAAGAAAAGCTTTATCCTTTTTTCTGTTTATTCTTCTTATTCTTTTTGTTTTATCTTCAATTATCTGCTAAAGAAAAATGTAATGAAAATGAGGAAAACATAAAATTATCCAAATAGTATGAAGGGAAGTTTTTTTTACGCTTAGTTTTCTATTCATCGGAGAACACAGCTGAGAGAAATACATTTACAAATGAAATAAAAATTAAAAAATAACATTTTCAATAGTAAGCGAAAAAAAAGCATAAAAACATAAAAATAAACATACAATAATAATGGAAATTTTATGTCTTCATCTTTATTTATTATCATTTGAAAAAAAAGAAAAATTTATCGACAAATATAGATATATATAGATATATATATATTTTAAACATCATCCACACTTTTCCAAATATACGAGAATTTTAAATAACATTTTCATTTTTCTTCTACTTTTTCTTCTTTTTGCCACATATATTCATTCGGTTATCTATATGACGCGGTCACGGTTTACGTATAAGAATTTATTAATGATGAAAAATGGTTTTACAGATACCGTACCACAGTTTTCTATATATTTATTCGAATTTTACGATTTTTTTTTCTATTAATTTACTGTTGAAGCTTTATAAGGCAAATTTAATTTATTTATAAATTTTTGCTACTGAAAAGCTACTTTTATTGTGAAAATCAAAAAAAGAAAAAGAAATTGCATCGCTTTTCTATTTTATATAAATTTTTTTTCTTCTTTCTATTGCCAGCACGTACATTTGTGCTGTAAAAGCACCAGAAAAAATAAGAAAGAAAAAAATGCGATAATAAATGATGTCATCATCAGTTTTAATCAATACGTAAAAATTTTGTTATTTATTGATCAAAATTCTATTGTTATTATAGTAAAATAAATGACATCTAAAATCAGTGTTTTATTGACTTTTCTTCATTATTTTTATTAGTTTATGTTGCGTGAACGTTGGCGTTTCATCAAAATTTTCATAATTAATCATTTTTTCTTCTATTTAATTATTACTTTATTTGTTAATATAAATAATTTATCTTATTCTCATATGCATTAAAATTTAATAATGTTTAATTATTTGTAAAAATATGTACAAAAAAAAAAACAAAACATAAGGAAGACCAAAAAAACCAGGCGCCTCCACTGTTTATCACAAGTAATTTTCACATGGGATTTTACGTTGAAAATACAAAATGCTAATTATAGGATCTAATTTTTTTCTTCTTTTTATTTCATTATATAATATATTATTTTTATTTTATTATTTTTGTAGGGTGACAGTGGTGGACCACTTGTATTACAGCGGTCAGATGGCCGTTGGGAATTAGTTGGTACAGTCTCGCATGGTATTAAATGTGCTGCACCATATCTTCCCGGTGTTTATATGCGTACAACATTTTATAAACCATGGCTACAAAGTATAACTGGATTACATTAAATTTTAATTATTTTTCATTTTCTGTTCTATTATTATTTTATTTTTTTTTTATTTACAAAATTTTCATTTTCATTTTTTTTTCTTTTTCGATTTTCTTTATAATTTTTGTTACAAATTCACCGTCGTTGTTTACTTTGAATGTTGAATTTACATTTTTTTTTATTTATTTGAAAACATTAAATAAATAAAAATGAAACAGAACCGAGTATGGGTTATAAAAAAAAAAATTAATTAAAACAAAAAAAACGTAACAATTAATTAAATAAAACTTAAAGTGGTTCGCGCTTAAAACTTTTAATTGGATTTAATTTTATATTTGCCAAAACATAATAAAAATTATTTATAATACAAATAATAATAAAAGTATAGAGAAGGAACAAAATTTTATGATAGCTTAAAGCTCTCTTTAACTAAAAATCTTATTTTAAAGCTCGGTAAATAAGAATTAACGCAGTCTTTAATCGGTCATCAGGGTAAACAATTGATTGAAAATTAAATTATACGAAAAAAAAAAGAAAAACGAAAAGAAAATTATTATTTTATTTATTTATTTTTTTTTTTTTTTAACTCAGTGTGAGCTGTGATGCATGATTGTGTGAATTGTATTATTTTTTTATTTGTATGTTGTTAAACTTATTAATTAATTTTAAATAATTATTTATTTATAAATATATAATTTAATAGCAGAGATAAATTTTATAAATATATATAGAAATATAGTAAATACTTAATGAAACTATTATTGTAATTAATCAAAAGATAAGAAAAGGAAGAATTGAATTTTAATTTATTTAATTAATTAATTAATTTTTTTTTTGTAAAATGTATTTATTTTGTTTTGTTTAAAATTTCCTTATTAAACATTATTTTTGTAGGTAATTTTATTGTTTTTTTTTGTAATCATTATAATAATTATTAATTGTATTATTTATTTATTTATCTATTTATAAAAAAAAAACAAAAAACATTAAAAATAAGAAAAACTTTAAAAAGAAAAAAAATATTTATAAAAAAAAAAATAAATAAAAATGAATAAAAATAATTATTTTCTGAAACTTTAATTTGTCATGACACAAAGAGTATAAGAGTTGTTAATAATAAAACAAAAACAAATGTGTTAAGGTAGGACGCGAATGATTTATTAACCTTTTTAGCTATTGCATTTGTGAGTAGAAAAACAAAAATATTTTTTTTTATGGAGGCGGATTAATTACCTTTTTTTTGCATGGTTGCTGTTTTTTTTTTTAAATATATATTTAAGCACAGAAGTAAAGCTGAGAGCTTATTATTTTTTTTTTTTTTGTTAAATAAAATATGTAGACTAATGTACAGTAAGTATCCGTTTTTATAACATTTATTTCATAACATTGTTAACAGAGTGAATCTACTTGAACTTGGTTTAAGCACTAAAAATTTATACAAAAAAAAAGGATTACATTGTGGATGTTATTATAATTTTTTTCTATATATATATATATATGACAGTATTATTGTGCAATTTTTGTGCAGATAAACTAACTTTGCCCTTTAAAAATTAAAAAAAAATACCTGCTACCTACATACAGTAAATATTTTTTACGTTTAAAACCAATCTTTTTTGAGTAAATTAAACCGAAAATATATATATATTGGGGTCGACATTTAATCTTGAATAAACAATATCTACATATAATATATTTTTAAACACAAAAAAATTACAAAATAAAAGCACATAGATTAAAGCTGAACTAAAATAAATAAACACATTGATAATTTAATTTATTTATTTATTAATTATTTAATTATTAAAATAATAATAATAATAAAGCTTAAAATATTCTAAAAATAAATAAATTGTTTTCTTTGTAACAAATAAAAGTTTAACATAAAAGCTTATTGTGATGTTAAATAAACAATGTTACATAACAAAAAGTCATTATAATAATATTTATACAATGTTTTTGCTTTTATTTTTTTTATTGTTATCACAATTGTTGAAGATGCACTTTAAATAACAAAATAGATAGATAAAATGAAAATCATAAATATATAGAATAATATAAACTCAACCACATGCTGCTCCTTTATTTATATCAAAATAAAAATATAAAACATAAAAAAAAACCTTAGATAAATATTACATAAATATAAAAAAGTAAATAGATGTATATAAAAAAAAAAGAACACACAGAAAAAAACAGAACCATCGACCAGGAGCCATACCCTATAAAAATATGCGATTTTTATTCTCGCTTATATTATAAATATTATTATTCATTTTATTCCCTTATTTAACATTAAATATGCAAAAAGGAAAAAAAAATTAAAGCATAAATTTATAAAAAAAACCAAAACACAGTAAAAATATCAAAACAAATTAAAACAGAAAAACCAAAATATACAGACAATTATTAAAAAATTATCTTTTTTAAATGTATTTTTCAAAAAAATATAATCATTAAATAATTTTTCTTTTAATAAAAAATGCAACAAGCTATACAGATCCTAACAGTATGCAGATAATTTGCCTGTATATATTTTTTTTGGTGGATAAAAATTAAATTTATCAATAGTCTGCCAACCATTTTCTACATAACTTCTTTAAATCTGTGATGACTCTAATAAAAATTGTTTAATATTTGCTGTTTAGAGCTTTTTTTAGAAACACAAACAACATTTTCGCAATACAAATAGATCTGGTTAGAGATGACAAATCATTAAATCACTGTGATTATATATTAAATGCTTGCTTAAAGCATTAATGGATTTCTTTTAAGCATCTTTTATCATTTATTATTGTTATGACCACGACATGTTATTGAGCAAATGGTTAACGTTACGCCACGCGAATTTTAATTGCCTTGGAGAACAAACACTCAGTCACGCGTTCTTTTACTGTTGTGACAAGTAAGAGCTTTTAACTGTTTTTTCAGCACAACTATGATCGAATTTAAATCAAATTGTGTTTTAACGATAATTGATCAGTTAAAATTACAGAGTACAAATAATTTTGACAGAACTAACAATATAAATGCATTTGTTTGAAATTTGTTGTGGATTTTAAAGAATTATAAATATCTGTACGTTTATGTGCTGATGTAACGATAGATGTACCCTTTTATAACCTAAGTAATATTTTAGTTATAATTCCCAATACAAATAAAATCAATGAATTGTCGTTAAAAAAAAACGACGAATACATTTTTTATCATTTTTCTGCAATCACGTATTATAGATAAATCTAGTGACCGGGTTTTCATTATATTTTCATATCAAAACTAGACTATCGTTATTTATATTAAATTCTGCCCTTTAGATAAGCTTTAAAAGAAGCATTTATTGTTATAAAAAAATTATTATTATATACTAAGTAACCACTGTGTGTTAGGTAAAGTAAAGTTCAGCTGCCATAAAAGAAAAACAAAATATAAAAATTTTATGCAAATTTTATCAATAAGCAAATGAAATTTATGTTTTTATATATATTCACTCCTTACAGAGTCAAATAGGTTTATTATGATTTTTATTATATAATTATAGGAAATTTATATTTATACAAGAAAAAATATAATAGATAAAAAAAAAACGATAAATGTTCGATGTTATACCGAAGGTGAGATCTTTGGTATATGATGCTGCTAATAATTTATGTTCAAAAAGAAAACAGAAAATATTTCTAATAATAATAAAGAAAAATAAACGGAGAAAAGCAGAAGGCGTATTTATGCGATTATGTGACACAACGATGAAATTTTATGCTTTTATGTTTTTAATTTGGTGGTTAGAGTTTTTCTTTTCTTTATATTTATTTTAATTTTTTTTTTCCTTTTAACAGGATGCGTCTTTTCTTTATTTATTTTTTTTTCTTTGTATTAAATTTCATTTTATTTATTTTCTTGTCTCATGATTATTCACATTATTTATCTTCTTCTTGTTTTATATAAAGAAATAAATAAATAAACATGCATCATTCGTTGTCATTGTTTTTGTTGTTGATTTTTTCCTCTTTTTTTTTGCAGAAAATTGTTTTCCGCCTTTTTTTCTTTTAACAGGGTGAAACATTATCAAAATCAATAAAAATTCATTTAAAACAATAATATTACTTTTATGTTTCTCTATCAAAAAAAAAGGAAATATAATTCGATATTGAAAATATAAAACAGATGTAGTCTTAAAAAAAAAAACGAAAAATTATATATCTCTGGTGACTTTAAACGTAGTCAAAATGAAATCATGTTAATATGTATTCCAGTATTGGAAAGTAAAAAAAATAACTGAAAAAAGATAATAAACTCCATCACGTATAATATAGAAAATAAAAAAGGAATTTTTTAACTTTTAGCCATTTGATTACCGTTTTTTTTCTTATATTATTATTATTTATTCCTTTTCAGTAACCAAATTTTTAAGCTAGCATTACGATTACCCAATAAATTTTATAATAATTTAAATAAAATTGTGTGAATTTGGTGTGGTATGTTACCATTTTTTGTTTCTACAGTTGCAAAATGTATAAAATAAAAATCACAGTAAATATAAATGAAAATAATCAAAAAATCGTTTAATACTGATAATATTAATCTTAATTTTACGATTTATTAATAAATAAACCGTTTGAGAATCTGTATTTCATTGGGATAAACCACCCTCTACTCGTACATGTCATTCTTCACAAAAAAATTCTTACAACTTGGCATATACTAACATCAAACTCACCAAGCACAACGTTGACCCACCAACAGTCGTAGCGTTCAACAAGATGTAACTGTTTAACTAATCAGACCCTCCATCCTTTTATTTTGTCCGTATTTCCGTAATGTGCTTCTTTTTGTTAACAACTACACTCGGTTAAACTTTCTTGCACACCACTGTTTTACTCATTTTAAATACAGAAGCAAAGCTTTTGCGAACTGAAACTACAAAAAATAAAAACAAAAAAAAGAAAATACTCACTGACACACCGATAAAGATAAATACTTTTGTTGGAAAAATACAAACCAGCCAACCATTCAATAAACTTTTGCTACAAACGTAGAGTGTGTAAAGTGTCCCCATGTATAATATACATGTGTGTGCACACAGAAAAATAACAACCATTGAGATGGCGCGTGAATATGTTCATGTGCTGTTGTGCTTTTAAGCAGCTTTTTTTTGTTTTCAATAGAGTGCCTTTAAAGTTCCTTTTTTTATTTCGTATTTTTTCCTTCTAATATAATTTAATTTTGATTCAAAATAATATATATACATCAAATAATATTCTGAGACACCCTATTAATTATTTATTCCTTCAATGTATTTGTTGAAATAAAATTTATTTCGTTTTATTCGATTTTTTTTTTATTCTTTTATAACCGCGCATGCCATCAGCTCATTTATAGATCGACTGCACTATATTAGTCCCGCAGTAAATTTTTATACAACAGTCGTCCAAGAATAAGCACAAAGAAAGCTTTATTGAATAGATTTATCCTTTGAAAATAATTTTATTCAGCAAAATATAACTTTACCGTCGGGTTGACACTTTTTGTTATAATATTAAATATTGAAAAATAATTAAAAATTACATTGCAGACTTGAGTAGTAAGTGAAATATTTGAATACCGATTAGATAATTAATTAAAAGTGAAAAGTGTAACATCATTGTGTTATTTATTGTTAATATTTATTGAAAAAGAGTTATTTTTTAAAGGTAAGAAAAGTGGTTTTTCTTTTTCATTATTTAACACGCAATGACATTTATTAGACAATCCTTTATCGAATATAATCTATGATGTCATGTTTTTTTATTTATTATTTGACGACGATTCTTTACTTTTATTTATTTTCACTATTGTTAATCTATAAGATGCGTGCATTGTAAAC
Source organism: Ptychoptera contaminata (assembly GCA_963942525.1). Lineage (NCBI taxonomy): Eukaryota > Metazoa > Arthropoda > Insecta > Diptera > Ptychopteridae > Ptychoptera > Ptychoptera contaminata. Next base: position 27,652,517 of record OZ012638.1, read on the forward strand.
ATTTCAATGCAAACAAAAAAAAAACGCTTTCCTTTAGAAAACAATACTTTCCATGAATGACGTCTAAGTACAGCATAGTAATGCCCATAATAAACATAAAAAAAACAGCACGGAAAAGATAAAAATAATAAAAAACAATGACGGGCATAACGATGACGACTTTTTTTTTCTTTGACCTCGTGTTATACTTTATTACCACTTGATTTGTTAAATTAAAATATATATTTTACCTAATTTTATTATTTATAATAAATTGTAAAAAAAATTTCCGTGTAGTATAATTTAGAAAAAAATTTCATTATCATAAAAATTATTATTAAAACGTTTCGCGTTAATTAAACCTTTTTTTTTTTTAGTTTTATTATACAAGAAAATCACGCAATATTTATGTTTGCTATTTCTATGCAATTGCATTTAAAGTGTCCTTAGAAAGAAAATAAAAATTCTATATTTATTTGATGGATTTATTTCCATTTAATTTGCGCCAATTTTTTTTCTTCTTTTAATAATAATTTTCAATCGTCGAGTGAGAATCACTAAAATACGAATTATTGATTTTTTTTTTATTATTCTTTCATTTTCACGTTTCACGTCCTTTCTTTTTTAGGTCGAGCATATATTATTTCGTTTAAGAAAATTGTCACATAGCAAAGAGCTTCACTTTTTCCTCATTTTTTGTTATCTTTAAAGGAAGTGAAAAATATAATATTGTTCCTGATTTGAATCCTTAATGGCACTTAGAAAAGTGCTTTTTTAAAGAAATTTCCCATTTAATCTTTGTAATTGGTTTAAAACGATTTACTTCTCACATTCTAATTTTTTTTTAAATAATTTAAAACATCCTTTATCACTAAATATAATTGATTATGCTTTATTTTAATGTAAAATATTACTAAATATTATTTATAATGTTCAAAAGATTTATTTTTTGCAAGTAAAAGAGCAATAAATGTTGTATTCATATGACATCCTTATTTTTATCTTAAAAGCTTCCTAAGATAACATTCTTGATCTTTTATTATCATAAAAAAATATAAATAAAATCTTTATTTATTCAATCAGAAAATATTTAAAGGACACAGAATAAATTACCATAGAAAATGTTATAACAAATTCCATAAAATCAAATAAAAAAAATAATAATAAACTTTATTAAAGTTTATTGCAGCAACTTGAATTCTACTGAAATAAAATTTAAAAAAAAAACTCTGTTGCGCTTTTCTTTTTCCTTTTTTTAATGGAAAATAAATTTATTAAAACAATCTTTTCTACGAATAACTTGATTTCACTTGATAATCATTGCATGTAAAAAAGTATATTCGTGATTTTTCAATGCATTTATGAGATTAGACCGTGTAGCATTAAATAGCTAAATGTTGACATTAACCTGATACACGAGACTTGGTAAACATCACAGTAATTTGACTTATTTAAATTGCATAATACTTTCAAAATAAAATACAATTTCGAACTCAATTCAATAGTATTTAATGTAATATTTAAAGTTTTTTTTTCATTTCCGTTTAATTGCCTTCATAATGAATTATAATCTGAGCGCAATTAAGCACATCATTAATCATAATTATAATTTTACACAACAATTTTAACATTGTGCTCAGTTTTGTTATTCTTTTCCTTTAAATATCAATTTTCTATGTAAATTTGTGAAAATTTTAATAAAAAATTTAGTGATGATGGTACATTTTGATCATTTATGATTATCACCTCATTACTTTTTAATGGAATTTTTTTAAGCAAAGTATTTTTGTTGTGTGCTTTTTTTTCATTAAAAGAAAAAGTTCAATTGTTACTTATTAAAAGAAGTAAAATTTTACCAAAAACAACAAAATTCGCAAGCCTAGCTTAATCAAACGATTTAACAATAACAGGGGGAAAAATAATGGATTGCATTGCTTATGGGAAATTGTATTAAAAAAAAAAACTTAATACAATTTTTGATTAAGAAAAAACCCAATTTTATTTTATACGAGTATTGAAAACAGAAAATTATTGAAAAGACAAAAAAACCACTTAACATTTAAGCGCAATGACTTAAGTTAATAAGAATTTTAAAAGTGAACTTTTAATTTTGTTTTATTTATTAAAAAATAAAAGCTCTTTAAAAGTTAAATTACTTTTCGAAATAAAGCCATTAGTTAGTAAATAAAGCTTTAAATTTTTAATTCATTTTGCATAATATTTTAATGTTAATTTTCTTTTACAGAATTTTAATTAGCATAACCTGTGTTGCACTGAACGAATAATCAAGGTTACTGAGGGTTTAAAAACAGAAAAAAAAACAAGAAAGAAAGTAGTTTATTGGATTGAGTAAAATAAAAAAATTAATAAATATGAAATCCACTCTGGTTTGGGTGGTGTTGGGCGCCACATTATTACTTGGTGATAGTGCCAATGCCTGGGGCGGTCTATTTAATCGATTCTCACCAGAAATGCTTGACAACATGGGTTATGGCGGTCATGGCGGTTCTTATAGGCAGTCTTTTCTACAGGTAAGCATTTATACTAATATTTAAATTACTGAAAAAAATTTAAATTAATTCAATCGTCAAAGTTTAATTAATTATTGATATCGTTATTTGTTTTTCATTATTCAGCCTACACATGTATATTACCTTTGATTTAAAAATATTTACTTTTTTACACTCAAATATGAACTGTGGGCTTTTTTCCTTTTAATATATGTATAACAGTATATTAAGCATAATGTCTATAGTTCTAAACAATTGGATTCATATAAACGATTTTCCATTTAAATAAAAAATTTAAAAAAAAATTAATAATTAAAAATTGCAAAGCTTCTTACTGAAAGCTCTTTGTCTTTTTTAAAGGAAATTAACCTTAGGTAAATAAAGTAATTTTAAACATTTCAATTACATTCAACAATAAAATAAATAAATATTATATTAATATTTTTACCCAAAAAGATATAAAAAAAATAAAATAAACATTTACATTTATTAAATAATCAGCTTTTTATGGTGATTTTCTTTTGTACCTTCCGGCAAATTAACATTTTCATGACATTAGAAAACAAATTGAGCAAAAATAAAGAATATGTACAAAACAATATGTGCTATGTCGCCTACATGCACCTATATACATAACTCTTGTAAATATCAATTATCCATAACAGAATGTATTTAAATTTAAATACGTGGGAAAAGGCGTGCAAAAAAGCTCAAAATACAGTAGCGACAACTTGTTGAAAAATAACATATTTTTTTATAAAAAATTAAAATAAAATAAATTAAATATTATAGAAAAAAATGATATTTTTGAATAAAAAAAAATAGCATTACGTAAAAGCTCAACAGTTTTTATTCTTTACTCAATTTTATTGAAATTTCATTTTATAAAATTTCTTTTCGGTTATTCATTTGGTTATGGAAAAATGTATGAAAATAAAAATCTTTACACAAAAATTAAGTTAAATGGAGTCTTGAGAGTAGAATTTTATTGTAAAAATTTTATTTTATTTATATTTTTACTTTAATAAAAGAATATTTTGAAACCAAAGAAAAACTTCTACATTTCATCCTTTTCTCTTTTGTTTGAATTTCTTCTGCTGAACTTTATAAGAATAAAATTGATATTTGATTTAAAATTCTGTTAAATTATCTTTTAAAGGTGAGATGGTTTAATTACGATTTATTTTAAAATTATAAAATATTATACAACTATGATAGCAATTAATTAAAATTATTGATAGAAATATAATAGAAAAACGGCAATAATAATAATAATGAAAAATTAATGCATAAATGCGTCTATTGTTTATATTATATGTAAATCAATTCAACTAAATACAATCGAAATATATTTCCATTGAAATAAGTAAAGATTTCTCTATACGTGATTTAAATAAAACATTTTCTTGTTAAAACAATATCTATACCGATCAACACTGAGGTCAATCGATTTTAATAAAATATTTACTAGAAACTTTAATTAATTTTCTTTCTAATTAATAATAATAATATAATGTCTTGTTTTGTTGATATTATTTTACTTAATTTGTTTGTTTTTTGCTTTACTTAATCAGTTTTAGAAAACTTAATCATGTTTTTCTCTTCTATTTTTTTTTTTAATTATTCTTTGCAAATTTTCATCAGTCAGATGGTTTCTAATTACTAACTTATGTTTACTTTTGTTACGTTTTATTTTTTCTTCTGTCGACTTTATGTGTTATTAAGCATAGTAGTTTGAATAATATAATTATTTTATAAAATTTCATCTCTTAAAAACATAAAGAAAAAACACAAAATTTATTAATAATGATAATTATAAGATAGCAGGTAAGATACACCAGTTACGATAAAAAGCAGACAATAATTGAAAAAAAAAAAAATATAATAAAAATGTGTTAATTAGATGAAAATTAAACAAGAGTTGAGTAAATGTTTAATATAATAAACGTGGGCTGTATCAAAATATATACAATATGTTATATATAGAAAATGATAATGAATTTATATGAAAATATGGCAGAGTTAAGTAAATATTATGCTTTTATTTTCATATTCTTAGTGTTATTATTTATTATATAATTAATTGCGCATATGTTTGCTATGTGTGTATGGTATTTGTTTAAAAAGAAACCAATGAAAATACTTGTGGAAAATTAACTTAACTAAAGATAATAATATCATTCTTCTTTAAATAAATTATCTTAACAAAAGTGATATTATTGTGTTAAAAATTTACATTTTGATTTAAAATATTAAGATAAGCTGCTTATCATAATTTTAAATGATTGTCATTCGATTTTAAGAAAAAAAAAAATATTTATTTGAAAAGATAATCTATTAAACGATGTGTTACGAATGAATTTACCCCTCTAAAAAATGTAATTTTTACTTTGAAAAAAAAAAATGGTCATTTTCTTTTTGAAATATAAAGCTTTAAGCTTTTTCTAAATCTTAGTACAAAAATATATATCAAAAGATATATATTGTAACATGATACGCGATTATTGTTTTTAGTGTGACTACTGCTGTTACTGTTTGTTTCTTCCTTGAATATTTCTCTTTTTTACTTAAAGCTATTTATTTTTCCTTCTGTAAAAATGTATTTTTTAAGCTTTTTCTTGTTTTCTTTTTTTTTTTTTTTGTCTCTAGAGAATACAACAAGAAACAGTCTTAAATAAAAAATAAAACACTCGATATCAAAAATCAGTGACAATATATATAGAGAAGTTAAAGAACAGAAGTTACGTTATCATCATACACTTTTATTTATTTTTAACAATTTTCGTTACATAGACAGCATAATCTATAAATGTTTATTATTTTGAACTAATTTTTCTTATGGAAAAAAAAAATAAGAAAGAAAAATAAAGTAATATGTGATGTCAATATTTTCATTGGAAATTGTTTTACTTTTGAGAAAAACAAATTATTTTCGTTGATTGAATTTATTTATTTATTATTTTTATCAAAAAACATAATTTTAAAGTTTATTTAAAAAAAAATTACTTAATAACGATAAAACTTTATTACGGTTCTAGAAAATATTCCTATATATCTATGCTTTGTTATTTTATTTTCTTTATATATTTAATAGTATAATTTATATGGGTGCGTCTCGGTACATTTAAAAAACTTTTCTTTAATATAATCCTTAAGAAAATTCTCTTATAAACAAAATTTTATTAATAATAACAACACTGTTGTATAAAAGACTTTAGTAAAGCAATAAGCAACAAAAAAAAAAGATAATGAAAACTATTATTTCCGGTTAAGTACAATAGAAAACTTAAGAAATTTTGTTTAACTTAATGTTTTATAACACTATTATATAAGCTTAATTGTTATAAATTTTAGTCATAGTGAACTACAATTAAGCAAGGTTACACCTTATGTTAGTTTAACGCCATTGCTACAGGCGTATAAAACTTACTTTGTTTAATTCTTTTATATATTTATATATTAAGCACATATGTACATAAAAACTTTAAAATAAACTTTTAAAGAACGTGATAAACAGTTTTCTAGTTTTTTTTTGTCTTTTACTTTTACTACTTCAAAGAAAGAATAACTGTTAGCAAGACCACAAAATTTCTTCTTTTTTTTTTTGAAAATAAAATTATACTTTACATGGAAGTTTTTCGTACATTGTTGCAATTTTAAAGGGTTTTTATTTTACGTTCTTTACCTGAATAAATTATGTTTGCAAAAAGAAAAAAACCTTTGGTAAAACTTTCTACATTATTTCTATCATTTTTTAGAATTTTTCCTGCACAAAAAAATAATGAATAATTTATCTAATTTTAAGCGGGAAAATTGGCTTCATAAAAAAAACCAAAATAGCGAAAAACATTAAAATTGCAATTTGCATTTTATTTTATTTTTTGTTGAAATTGAAAATTTATACAATTTTATCAAGCGACAGGTATTGCAATGTTATTGCAACGATAAATGTAATTTATTAGTAAATTAAATTGTTAAATTTTCTTTTTTACATTTGCAGCAACAGTAGTGTAATAAATTTAAAACCAATTACAATTTATAAAAAAAAATTACAAAAAAAACCTCTGGTTTATTTAAACTGCCAAAGGTAATATAATCCATGATTTTATCTAACGAGTTTATTGTCACTAAACGATAGAAAAACAATTTAATTAAATTGTTTCTTTCTTTTGCTATTTATTATTTTTATTTAAAAATCTCATTAAAGTTTTCTTCAATTTTCTACATTTTTTAAAAAAAATTAATTCTTTATCTGTTTGATTGCATAATATTCTTGAAATGTTAGAAAAACATCATAACAAAGGTCAGGTGTGTTTTATTATTTTATTTTATATTCTTTCACTTTCTTTTCTACGTGTTTCATTCATAATTACTTACAAAGAACTAATAAGGTGAAATAAATGTACACAAAAGGATAATAAACGTTTATATTTAACTGAATAAACGCTGTTAAATAACTTAATTTCGTTGCTGAGAGTTATTTGCCTCTATTGTGTTTGACCTACGATTGGATAAATTGTTATCTTTTAATATTAAACAAATAAAAAATTTAACAATTATTTGTAATTAAGAAAAGTAAAATTTATTTTGTGCATTTTTTTTTTCTTCTTTTTTCTTTCTCTTCTATTCCTGTTTTATTTTTTTAATTTCATATTTATGGGCCGAGCAGGGTATTGAAGATGAACCAATACTTGAGGAGGAACCATGCTATGGCAGACGTTGTACAACTAATGAGCACTGTTGTCCAGCAAGTGTATGCGTTGATGTTGATGGCGGTAAGTTTTTTTTTTATTTATTTTAATAAATCATCGTAATTCAGTTATCCGTTTAGATTGAAACGAATTTTATAATTTAATAAATTAAATTAAATCTTTTAAAATTAAACTATCTGCTGAGATTACCTAAATCGACATGTTTGTGATTGAGTTTTTCATTGTGGCATTATCATTGTATAATAATAAAATAATAAAACAATAAAGTAATTAATCATTGTGACAAATTTAATAGCATCATCACCTTAGCAATGAGAGTTTATCCCCTTTTATTTTATTATTATTGTTTTATTTTTATTATGTCATTTATACTAGTTAATTAAGCTTTTTATAATTAAAGCCGACCATTGTAAAGTGTTTCTGCAAATGAAGTAATACTAAATAAAAACAATTGTATTGACGTCATTGAAACAAATTTATTTAATTTTTGTTTCAATGACAAAAATCACTGCTTTATCCGTTTTTATAATATATTTGTAAATGGATATTCTGTTTTTATTGTTTAATTAAAAATATATTATAATTTTTTAATATAGCTTAAAATTAATCTCTTAAGTAATTTTTAGCTGACTGTATACGTGTTTTAATAAATGATTCAATTGGGAATTATTTGTTCTTAAGACAACAGAAAAAAGTTTATATTTTGTTTTATTTAAAAACCTCATAGGAAAACATTATTTAATTATATATTTTTTGTTCATTAAAGTAAATTATATATACCAAATGGTCAAACAATTAAAAATCAATTATTAAATAATAGATATTAAAGAGTATTTATGTGTTTTGTATTGGGAAGAAGTTGTAAGTGGGCTAACTCAATAGAAATCGATTAGTATTTTGTTTGAGATTTTTATACAGAAAATACGAAAATCAATTAAAAAAGTTTCTTTAATTATTATTTATTTAATGAACGAAAAGGTATTGTAAAAAAAAAAACGATTATATTATAATTGCTTAATTAAATGGCCTGTAAAGTTCGGTAAAAAAAAAACAATTTTAACTTTTGACAGAAATGTCATAACGTTATATCACACTGAGTAAATAGCAAAGAAAATTATTTTCTATTTTTCCTAGTAATAAATTCCATTAAATATTATCCACTTGACCTAACAACAAATCACTTCAACATCATTTAAAATCATTTAGTGTTTTATACTGTTGATAAACTGGTATACATATATATTTTCCTCAACATTTCATTTTATTATTTATAGTATAAAGAAAAAAAAATTAAAAATAGATAAATAGTACAATTACTTTATTTTTAGAAAATCTAATCAATATTTTTCTTTATTGATTTAAAGATTCAGATTGAATTCACTTGAAATCGTTGTTGAAAAAAAGGATTCTGTTTCTTTTTTTTCTTTAATAATTGAAACTTTTTACTCTGTATACTGAAAAATATTTTCACTAGATTTGTTTTTATTGTATTATATTGCAAGGACATAGTGTAATGTAGATATGCTGCGGCAAAATAATTTTTTATTTATAAAATAAAATAATAATTGCGTTAGAAGGGTAAATTATTTGCCATTTATTGTATTAACCAAATGGAAAATATAAAGCTTATATAAGTTAAGAATGGTTTGCTGCAATGTAAAATCATATTTTTGTCTTTTATGTTTAGTATAAACATAATTCTTGTTTTAGTTTCATTTCCAGTAAAGCATAATTTGAACGTTAAATGAAATAAGTAGTAAAATAAGAAAATATTAAGAAAATATTAAGAAAATAACTTTATTTTCTTCTGAATTTTCATGTATTTTTACATAACTAAACAATAGTAAGCATATTTTATTGTGACTTTTCATTCTATATAGTAAGAGCAAACAAATGTAATATTTCTATTTTGTTGCACAATTTAATGTTGTGTCGTACGTGAGCACTTTATATGTTTGAAGAACGTGTTTTTCATATTATTTTACTGTATTACATTTCCACCATATTTCATACGAATAAATAACTTTTCTGTCAGTATACACACACAGTATTATTATGTTTAATTAAAGCTAAATCTATTGCCTTAAAATATTTTCATAAATAAACTAAATTAACTTTAATTATTTCATTTATGTCATTTTGTTCACTGAAATAACTTTTAATGGTTTATAATTTTCATTTCTTTTATTTTTTTCCATAACTTTACCAATTATTTTAATCTTTTAAAATCTTTTTTAAATAATACATTCATACAAATATTACTCATTCGAGAGTGAATTTTGATTAAATATTATTTTTTAAGGAAAAAATTAATATGAAAGCACAAAAATTTTTAATACGAAAAGAAAAATTCTACATCAAAGCATCGAGAAAAATAACCTGTAATCATCCACTGTGCTATTATTATTATTATTAATTTTTTTTGCTTCTGTAAAAATGATAATAATAATAATATTTTTCTCTCTACTATAAAATTACGGTTGATAAATAATTTAATAAATTCGAAAAACACAAAATTAGTGTTCAACAGCACAGCCACATATGCGTAGAAGATATTTTTTCATTAAACATTTAGCAATTTTAATAAATTACCTGAGAAAGATCATTTTTGTTTGTCGTTCCGTAATTTTTGTTTTCTTCTTGTGTGGCTGGATTTAGGTTGTATATATTTTTTACTGTTATTGTTTTTAGTGATTTATTAACGAAACAAATACACGACAGTATAACAACAAGCTACAAAAAAAAATTGGATTAAATGTATATAATTCTTCGAGGTTTACGTTGAGTACAAGTTTAATCTTGTTACTCAACACAAAAAGAATGGTAGAAGAAAAAAAAAGCCAGTATCAAGTGTATTTACAGAATAAATAAAATATGCTTCGATTTTCATTCTTTAATCTAGGCATTACATAAACCTATTATTTTCATAATATTATAGATAAACCTTTTAAGAAAACAATATTTTATAAATAAACAATTTTAATAAAATAATTTAAATCAAAAATAAGCACCAGAGAGCAATTCTTTTAACCAAAATATAAACTTTACTTATAAATCACAAAATTAATTTTATAACTTTATAAAATCAAATAGTATTATTTTATTTTCTGGCTCAAAACTTATTTTGAATAATAAAACGTACATTAAATTTCATTACAAAAAAAAAAACACCTGTGCTTGATGTAGACGCCTAATATTATGTAATAAATAAAAAAGCTTCAACAAAAAATTATAACTTTTATTCAGCTTTAAAAAAATTCTTATATTTTTTACTTTACTAAACCAAACACTTTTTTTTTTGTTACAAAAACGAAGACTAATCAACTTTCGCGATACACCTGTCGTTCGTTATTAATTTTATTTTAACAACAATTTTTTGGCAACAATAAATAATCAATCCACATATGCTCTCGATATAATAATTAATATTACATAAATTAATTTAATTTATTAATTTTTTATTACACTTTAAATGTTTGTTGAATTTTTGTAGAAAGAAAAAAATTGTTCAAAATGAAAATTTTGTTTTTTGTAATCAAGCGGAAGTTTGAAATTGTTTTCCAAAAATGTGAAAATATATTTCTTTATTTCTCGTATAAAATATTAAAAAAGTGTAATAAAAAGACTTCTATATACTGTACTTCTTTTTATTAAAAAGTTTTCGTTGGTTTTTTCAAACTTTTTCGGTTTTTTTGCCTCAATTCTTTCCTATGTTTTTTTTTTTTTTTTTTTTTGCATTATTAGTTAACGACGCTAAAATATAAGTAATATTATTTGTCAGTTAGTTTTTTTTATTATTTTTATTAATATTTTCAGTAAAAATATTGTAGCGGTTTTACTACTTTATTCTGTAAATAATGAAGAATAATATGAGTATCCAAGGAAATTATTCATTTGGTTTTTATTCTGCAAGCAAAAAAAGAAAAAGACAAAACTCAAAAACACCTCACTATATTTTTCATGGTAATATCTATATATATATACAATATTTAGATGGTGAGCTCCCATCAGTATAATAAACATAAACAAAAACAGCACAACAATGATTACTTTTATTTAAATAAAAAAAGAAAAAAAATGTTTTGTCAAAAGAAATAAACAAAATGTCACAGTCAGATTCTAATGAATTTTTTCTTCTCTTTTTTAATTTTACAGTAGCAGAAAAATATTTGAATAATATTAAATTAAATAAGAATAATAATATTTCAGCAATAAAATATGAATTTTACACTTGATGGTTAGCAAAGTAGACACATAAATTAGCTGGGTTTTTTTTTCTATTATACATTGAAAAGGAAATTTCATCGTTATTGTGCGATCGTTCGGAAATATTATTAATATCAACGGAAAAATGGACTAAATAAAAAATTGATTGCTTTAAAATAAAATCGAAACACTAATTGACCATTAAAATAATATTTATTTTTTACAGAAATGTAAAAATAAAATATTTACCGTATTTAATAGGTAGTAGCAATTGTAATATAAATTAATGTAAATACTTGAAGCTTTTACTATCTATTTCTGTTTAAGAGCAAATATGTTTATGTATAATATACGAGATATGTTATATTTTATAAATTTATCAAGAAATGTAGTATAAAAAGCTCTAAAATAAAATTAAATCAGCAAAATTCCATCGAATATGAAATATAGATTCCTGGTATAAACATCATTATCCATTGAGTAAAAAGGTACAAGAATAAATTCTTTGTTATAAGATGTATAATTTTTAAGCTGATTTATTTCCAAAACTCGATACACATCTTATAAGTTTCAACAGTTGTTAAATGTGTGGTTGCTGCTTCTTATAAATTTAAATTAAATTAAAGTATTTAAATTTAAAAAAGAAAGAGCTTTCTAATTTACACATTTCACATTGTAGATCAACACAGACATGGTTTTTGTTTTTGACGCAAAAATAACTCATTATAGCTCGGTGAATATTAAACCTCAGCATATTATATTTTATTCAACATAAAAAAGGTGTGTTTTTCGTTTTTACTGATTTACTAATGATAAATCTAATTTATTTATTAATTAAAATCATGTTAACTGATAAAAAAAATACAAAAAACTATCCTTATTTTCATAATAATTCATAGTAATAACTAACAATTTTTACAACAAATATCTATCATATAGATACGGTAAAACCGTTAATATCCTTATATATTAACAGTAATTATTCAACTAAATATAATATAACAAGGTTATTTATTATTATAATTAATATTTTAACAATTTTATTTAATAATTCATTATAATGAGTTATTTCTCCTTTAGTTTTTAGTGTTTTTATTTTGAAGAGTAAAACTGTGTTTTAAATAACTACAAAAAAGTTAATTTATTATAATAAATTGTTAAAGATATTTATTTATTTTTGGTTATTATAAAAATTTACAACATATATTTATATTCAATTTTAATATTTAAATTGCCTACAATTATAATGATATGATAATGGTGATATTAATAACGAAATAGAAAAATAAAAATAAAATGCATGCAGCAAATAGAATTTTTAATTAACTATAATCGAAAATAATAAAAAAAAATAAGCCACCTACTCGCAATTACTTTTTTATAGCATAATTTTCAAATTCTCTTTTTTTTTTAAATGTGAAATAATTATTATTTTATTATTTAAAATTGTTTTTATTATAAATAAACAGATAAAATGTTTATTATTATTGAATTAACAATATTTTTATTTATTTAAAAAAAGAAAGAAAGAATAAAAAACATAAAATGCAGCAAAAACAGCAAACAAAAAATGTTACAATGTTAAGCCTGTCTTGTAGTTAAATTTTATTACCTAATGATTACATTTATTTGTGAATTTATTTGCAACAAATATATAAATTAACTGACATAAACTATGCACTAATGATAGTGTAGACGTCTCTTCCAAACTAATTGCTCAATTTATTGATTTTTTTACTTATATTCATTGCAAATTAAATTGAGCATAAATGATGGGTATAAATAGTAGGCTATTCTCTTTGAAATGAATAAACAAAAACCTTTTTATATATTTTTAGAGCTTAACGATTAATATATATTTAAAACAAGAAAAACTATAAAGCCTATAATTATAAATATATATTTAATGGATTAACTTAATTGTTATTAGTTACAAAAATAGAAATTTAATTTATAACATAAAGTTTATTTTTTGTCGTTTTTCTATTAGAAAAAATATTTATTTTTTTTTTTTCATTTGAAAGCAAAGTAAAATCCTGTCACAACAGAAATAAACAAAGTATCATTAGTAATTTTCTTTTTTTTTGTCTTCTCTCTTTATTTCTGTTGATATATATTTATTTATATACATTTTTCCATAAAATAAAAGTAGAAAAAAAAGCATAGACATAAAATTATTTCGCTTTTTTTTTTATTATCTATTTATACATGTTTTATGAAATAAATAAAAAACCAAATATATAACAGAAAAAGCACAACGAAATGGTTGCCACTGCTGTTTGTTTATTTATTTATTTCCTTTTTTGATGTTTCTTTGTTTAACAAAAAAAAAAACATGCAAACTACAAAAGGAATGAACGTACCAATTTTTATATATATTTATAGAAATGCTTAAGGCAAATCAGTTTACAAAAAAAAGAGTATTAATAATTTAAAATCAAATTTATTTATATTATTTTTCCAAGTAATTTGCTTAATGATTGATTTTTTTCTTTTTTGCTGTTTTTATTAATAAAAAACAGTAGTAGGAGGTTTAATTATTTAAAATGATTGATATTGATATGCACTTTAGATAATTAAATTTTAAATTATTAATTTTTTTATAATCCTGAATAAATTAGCTACGGTTTATTATATAATTTAAATATAAATATGAGTTGTTAAGTAGCACTTAGTTGTTATAGTAAATATTTTTCAGTTTATTGCTAATAATAGAATATATTAAAAGTTTAATTAACTATTAAAATAGTAATAAGGTATCTAAATAACATTTCTTTACATTTTTCTTTTTAGTTATTGGAACCTGTCTATTTGCATACGGACGTAAATTAGGTGAATTATGTCGTCGTGATGCTGATTGTGAATCTGGTTTAATATGTGATGTATCTGCAACAAGTGGTGCTAGTGTTTGTCGTGCCCCAATGGCTATTGCTAAACAATATGCTGAAGATTGTACAACATCAAGTGATTGTGATATAACTAGGTAAGACAAATCAATTTAAATTAGATTTTATTTATTCAGTTACTAAATTCTTAACATGAAAGCAGAAGGTACTTATAAAGTATTATTTGTTTATGAATTAAAGCTAGTATTGGATACAATCAAAACATATATTAATGATAATTAAAAAGACGTAAATAAACATTAATCAAAATAATTACAAATATTTTTCATTACATTTCCAAGAGTTAATGATTTTTGTTATCATTCTCTACATGATAAATCAAAACAAATTTTATGTTATTTAAATGTAATTAAATAGTAAAAACACATTAACGAGCATATACTTATAGAATAACATTTATTTATTTTTAATAAATTACCTGAAGACATTAACTATATATCCGTCGTTGAAATATTTTAATTAAATTTTCAATGTATTCTCCAAAATTGTACATATTTAATAGAAAAAAAACTCTGCTTCAAAATACAGCAAGTGGAGACGCCTAGTCAAATAAAATATTTCTATTTTTATTAATTTAATGTCATAAGGTACACGTAGTACAAGAGAACATATAATTAAATTGTTATTTTCGTTTATGTTTTTTGTCTTGTTTTTAATGTCGTATATCAGTATGTATATATATAATATAAAATAATTAAATGAAAGGACAAAATAAAAGAAAATATTAATACTAAAATGGGAAAAAAAAAATGAAAGTAAAATTTAAATCACTTTATTCTCTGTATAAACTCATCAAGTCCTTTTGAACTTTTTCTTCATCATTTTTTATTTATTTATTTTAATTTTTTTTTATTTTTCACAAAAATACTGATCTCTCTACTTATTCCCGTTTTATTATATTACTTTTATTACATAAAACATGTGATGCATACTAAAATGAACAATTTTTTTTTTTTATTATAGAAAATAAAAGTGAAACAAATTAAATGTGAAAATAAGCAAGAATTCTGTATTTTTTGTGTGTTATCCTCATGTAATCGTTTTGATAATAATCAAATATGAAATTTGTGTGCTTTTTATATATAAATTTGTGTAGTTTATATTTATTATTTGTGTATTTAAGAAGAAAATAAATAAACAAAGCTAAATTTGTAATAATAATAATAATAATTGTCAGTTAAGCATTACTGAAATACCATAAAGAAAATAACTTTAATATCAATCAATAATAATCTTATAGATAAAATTATTATTTTTCTGTTTATTTAGTAGTCTTGTGACGACCAAAAACGTTGATAAGACAATTAAATTACGTTGTGTAAAAATGTTTATTTGTTTATCATAATTCGTCTGGTTCAATTTTTATTTTTTCTTTTTAAATACTGATTTCTAGTAGAATTTTATTATACTGACACGTTCACAATCTCATACATATATACTCATGAATATTTAATAAAAATGTTACCAATAACATTTGCATATTGTAAAATGTAATTAAATAACAAATATAAAATGTTAAGGTTTTCGTTTTTTAATATGGTAAATTACACAACAGTTTTACCTTATCGGGTGAAAAAAGGTATAAAAATACTTTACTAAACCATATTAACCGGTCTCAACTGGAAATATAATTATTAAATTTATGAATATTAGTTAATTCAACATAATAAAAATCGTAATAGTGTGAATTGAACAAAATAAATAAGTTATTTTACATAATTAAGTACATTAATCGTATTATTATTACTTTTTTTTCAATGTTTTAATCTTTAAAATAATTTATTATATTCAATTTAAATCACTTGTACGCATGAAAAACTACTTTTTTCTCCTTTTAAGAATTAATATTCTAAGAAAAATTTATCTTAATCGGTGTTTTTTTTAACATCCAATTTGAATTTGATTAAGGCGTTAAAAAATTATTTCATAGATTGTTTAATTAAATAGCTTTTCTTATGAATTTTTAAAATAATAAAATACTTTACTGTGTACCTAATTTAAATGCAATATTATATGTTATTTCAGTTTTAAAATTTATATACATCTTAAGACATTACTCTTACTTTCAACAGAAATTTATTTTTATTCTTTTATTTAATTGTGTAAAAGACGACACAGTCATACCACTGAATTGATAGGAAAATTTCTTCACACTTTTTGTGTTTTTTTAATTAAGTAAAATTTCTAAAAAATTAAAAAGAAAATTTAAAAAAAAAAATTATTTAATCAATTAAAATGTGACAAAGTGACTGAAAGTATCTATCGTTCTTATAATTTAATTAATATATATGTATATACAGATTTTTATTCTTATTTATTATAATCAAGATTTAATTTGATTAATATCAAACATCTAATAAAATTTCATTGCCTTAAGGTAGATTGAAATAAACTTTTATGAATAATTTACCTTTGTTTTATAGAACAATTTTATGTAAATCTTATTTTATTTTCATTATTTATCTATTTATTGAT
Source organism: Ptychoptera contaminata (assembly GCA_963942525.1). NCBI lineage: Eukaryota > Metazoa > Arthropoda > Insecta > Diptera > Ptychopteridae > Ptychoptera > Ptychoptera contaminata. The sequence goes on from OZ012638.1 coordinate 27,669,305, forward strand.
ATTGATTTGTGTCTTTTTTTTAGTTTTGGTTTGTTTTTGTTTTAAATGTGTTTTTCGGTTTTCTTTAAAAATTATTTAACACAATAAATATAAAAATAAATCCAAACAAAATTTCATCAATTAATTATAAATTTATTGTTTTCTTGATAATAAAATTTTTATTCATAATTTAATCTATTTTTTTATTGAATTATTTATTATGTTTTATCTAAATCGTTAAAATAATGAAAATTAAACTTTAAATATGAAAATAAAAATCACTTAGAACCCTTTTATAATACCTAAAATCGCATATAATATACTAAAGTTATAAATACAATTGATTATATTTGTTAGATGAAATAAAAATCCTTATTTAAGCCAACAGAAATAGTTCTTGTCGAGCTAAGAATCCATAAAAATGGAATAAATAAACCGAGAAAAAAAAACACAAATAGTAATATATTTATGTAAGAAATAAAATACAAAAATTGAACATTTTGACTATTTCTAAGAGAAAATAATAGTAAAAGCTTTGCGAAAATATTTTATTACTCTATTTTATTTTTGTTTTATAAAAAGCACAGAGTGACATTATCACATAGCATTTGCGTAGAGAATATAAAAAAAAATATCGAAATTCTTGTTAAACAAGAAAAAACATTATTTTAAACATTAAATTGAATGGTTTTGGTTATATCATCAAAGCATTTAACAAAATATAAAGCTTTTTTAAAGCTTAGTAATTCTTTTTTTTTTCTTCTTGCTTTTATATTGTTTGATAATTTTTGTTTTTCTTATTTTTCTATAGGGGACTTTGTTGTCAATTACAACGTAGACATCGTCAGGTACCACGAAAGGTAAGTTCCGGTTTTACTAGCTTTAAACATCCTTTATTATCCTTAGCACTAAAGTTATTTAATTGTTATTTCTTGTTATGTTAAATTTTTTTCTTACCGATTTTTTAAACAAATATATAAAAAATGTAATATTGTTTGTTTTTCTTTGCACTAACGTAGAGATAAAAAAGACATAAAAATTGAGAAAAGTAAATATTTTGTATAAATTTTCTCTAATAAAGCTATAATGATATAACACAACAATTTTTAATATCAATTTACTAACAAACAGTGTTAATGTTAAGCATACAAATATGTTTTTCTTTGCTTTATTTTTTCAAAAGCCATATAAATTTCCATTAATAATTTTTTTTCATTATATTTTGTTTATTTTACTTAAAATGTTTTCTATAAAATATTCTGTATATATTTTTTTTTTACATAGGTTTGTTCGTACTTTAAGGATCCACTTGTTTGCATTGGTACTGTTGCTACAGATCAGGTAAATATAATAAAATATACCATTAAATTTAAAAAGAAAAATTATTAAATATTTAAAATGATGATAAATAGGTTGTCTGCTGTCAAGCAATAAATAAAAAACCTTTATAAAAATTAATTAAAAGTGATTGAAGTGTTTGAAGTGTCTGTTAAGGCACTTAGTTTAATAACAAAATTTCTATAGAATTTTTATTAATTTAATTTTTTTTTTTTTTAATTATTCTATCGATAATTTTTAATGTTAATGAAAAGCACTGTGCTTAATGTAGATTAATAAATAATTAAAATTCATTAAAAAAAAATAAAGAATAATATTAAAATCCGGAAAAGGTCATCAACATTAACTGTTTTTTTTTATTATTATTTCACAAACAACAATTAAATCCATAATTAAACAGAAAATACATAATTATTTATACAAATAAATATTAATGTTCGAAAAGCTTTTGATATTTATGATTAATAACAAATTCATTTGTGTAGATAATTTTTTATGAAATTTTAATGAAATGTTTTTTTAAAACAATGGATTTTTTTTTTTTTTTTGGTTGTTAAATAAACTTTGATGATATACAATATATGGAAATATTTTTATATTTTTTCATCATTTTAAAAGGAATTTTATTAAATTATAAATTAATAACATTTAATATACTTTTTTTCAATTCAACAGATAAAACATGATGTGCAGCATACAGCTGGTGAAAAACGTATAACGTCTTCTTACAAAAATGGATTAAATTAAATTAAATTAAATTTTGAAGAAAAAAAAGCAAAACTAAGCAGTAAAAATAATATATATAAAAAAAAATAGTAAAACTTAACTAAACTACTTATTCAGCAAAATTTAATAAATGAATTAATACCACCCAATAAATAATAAATAACAATATAGATATACAGATTTAATTAAATATTTCTTTAATTTAATAACTTAAAAGAAAAGTAATTTAATTAAATAATAAAAGAATTCAATTTTTATGTAAGATAAAGTGAAAAAAGTATGTCCTTTATTAAATAAATAAATAATAATAATTTATAAAAACCAATACATATCAATCAATGTCCTTATTGTATATTAATATAGAAAATAAAAATTATATTTAATATTAAAATTTAAAAATACCTACAGATATTTAAAGAGAACGAGTGAAAAGTTTTTTCTTTATTTATTTTGATTTTATTAAAAATTCTATTTTTTTAATTCATTTTATTCGTGTATAATTTAAAAACTATTTTTGGCAATATTAACGTGAGAGACATTAACGTGATTACCAAAGCACATTAACATAAATTTAATGAAAATATTTATTTATTAAATTAAATTAAAAGCATTAAGAAGGATAACAATTTAAAAAAGAAATAAATACGTATTTCAGGGAACTCAAGAGACACAAAACAAATTTAAACAAATAATATTCTGTCTTAAAGATCTGATTTTAATATACAAAATTCACTTGAAGAATTTATTTATTTATATTCTTTTAAATAAATAAAAACAGCGTAATTTCTATCCAAAAATAATAATTAAACAGAAAACACAGAGATAATATAAATTTCACGTTAAATTATAAATTTTATATATGTATATTAATTAAATATTAAAACTTGTGTCAAGCTATTTACATTTTACTTTTAATTCGTCTTATTTATTTTTCAATTTAATTAAAATACAAATTTTTTGAAATTTTTATTATTATTTTCTTTTTTCGCTTTTATAAAATTTATTTTACTACAAAAAGAGATAACAAATTTTCGGCAACAACTTGAATAATGTGGAAATTTATTTTGAATAAAAGAAAAGAAAAACAATTAAATATTAAAATAAAGAATAAAAAAAAAAAATAAAATTTCTATTTTCTCTATTTAAATATTTATTAAATATTATTAGGAATTTAATTAAAAATTTTAATAATTAAATTAAAAATCTATTAAATAATCAAAATAATTTAAAAAAAAAAAAAACTAATTAATATTAAATATTATTATTAAAAGAAAAATAAAAAAACATAAAACATATCAATAGAGAAACTAAATAATTAAATAAAATATATATATAAAAAAAAAAATATTTAAAAAATTACTGGCTGAGGTATAACTATTAAGGTGTTTAACAGAATAAAAATTTATCTTATATATATATATATATATTTACTTAAAAATAATAATAATAATTATAATAATTAATATTTTTGATGTTGTTTGAAAAAATAAAAAGGAAAAAAAAAGTTTAATAAATATTATATTTAATTATATGGAAAAATATTATATAATTATAATTAATAAAGGTCTATATAGAGAGAAAATAATCAATTTATTTATTCAATTATTTTTTTCATACTAAATAATATATATTTTCAGGTAATAATATTAAAAAAAAAAAAACAACTTAACTAAAAAACTAACAGCATGAGCATAGTGTATCTTACAGTGAAATTATTAGTGTTTTCCGGGTAAATCAACGAAAACAAAACGGAATCTTAACACATTAAAGTAGAAAAAAGAAATATACAGCAAATCGATTATATAATAACACTTGACATTAACTTAAGCCATTTAAGTATATAATATCTATTCCTGTAAGTATTTATAAGTATATAAGTATATTTATTAACAAAAAAGAAAAAAATTATAAGATCAGCAACTTTTATCGATAAGAAACACAGAAAATTTTATATTTTTACAACCCTAACATTAACAATTACAAAAAGTTTTTTAATATAATTAAATAAAATCAATTTATTGTGACGATTATAATTTTATAAAACTGTAAGTATGCATATGAATAAGCTGAATAAGTAATTATAATATATCGTATGTATTACTTGTCTTAACCGGTTCATAATAATAATAATAATAAATTAATAAGGTAATAAACATTTCACTGAATTAAAAATAAAAGAAAAATAGTATTAATAAAAGGAATGGCGTAAATAGAAAAAAATCATAACAATAAATTATCATTTTTAATTAATTTTTTTTTTTATTTATAATCTAGAATTATTTTATTTTTAATAAACATACAACTCTTGTTATCACATATTTTTGTTTTTGTTACACTTTCTCATTTTGTTTTCTTTTTTTTTATTTTTTTTATTATTAAATTAAATTTTTGAGATTAATTTCTTCTTTTTTTTCATTTAATAATAATAAATGGACTTTTCTTGTTTGGTATCTTCATTTTTTTACTATTAATTGATTAAAAAAAAAAAATAATAATAATAATAATATTGTTTTAAACAACATACATAATTATAAATTGAGATTATAAACTGCTTTTAACTAAATTATAAAATTCAATGATTAATAATAATTATACAAATTTGTAATATACGAATAATAGATGATGATTAATTAAATTGGCACAATAATAATAATAATTATAATCATAATGATGAATTGTTGTGAATTATTAATGAGAAGCGACACATCAATGTTAATTTAAAAGAGAAACATTAAAATACGCACGTAATTTTTCTCAACAATAAATATATACTATAAGTCGTAAATACGACAAAATTTGTATAATTAATATGTTTAATATTAAATTTATTTACTTATCACATTTATATAGAAACTTTTCGGCAAATGTTTCAGAGAGCATAGCGGGATCAGTTAATGGCAATTGACATATTTTATTATGGCATAAATATGCTGTTGGCCGTTTACCAATCATTTTAAATTGACTAGCAGCTTTACGAGTTAATTTGTCTGGTTCATCTACTTTTGAATTAATTGTTATCAGACCTGGTGTATAATAATTACGTGTTGCGTCTAATAAATTTTTTGTATCTTCATTATCCGATGGACCTACATATAAAAAATAAATATAATATTATCGTTTGTGTAAATTGAATGCTATAAAAATAGTAGATTATCTGTAAAGTATAGCTTACCGACTATCACCAGCATATCTAAACCTTTATCATACAATAATAATCCAGACATCATTTCAGGCAATGCATAACCAAATGGAGAAATATTATTAAAATAATCTACCAATTTAGTCGCCTTATCTTTATACATTTTATCATCAAAATATGCTGATAATAATAATAAATTATGCAATGATACACTGTTTCCACTTGGTTCAGCACCATCATGATCTAATAAAGAAGAATAACAAATAATTTTTTTATTTTTTAAAGAAAAAAAAATTATATTACCTTCTTTTAATCTAATAATAACATTTGGGGAATTTTCTCGAGAATAGAAATATCCGCCATGTTTTGTATCCCAAAATAGTGAATCCTGGGTATCTTGTAAACTCTTTGCCCAATATAAGATTGACTCATCCATTGTTGATACATAATAATCTAGTAGACCTTTTATCAAAAACGCATAATCATCTAAGAAACCAGAAATTGGTTCGGAACTACAAGAAAAAAAATGTATATAATAAAAAAATACTACCTAAGTTCATAAATCTTTATTAGCATACACATTAGCAATATTTTCAGAATCATTATCTCCGTAGCAAGAACGAAGTAAAGTCCCATCTTCTGAGTTATAAAAATTCTTATGAATAAACTCGATTAAATTTTCTGCAGCGCTTTGATACTCTTGTCGTCTTGGGGCATCTTTAATGCATGATAATTTTGACAAACCCGATAATACAAGACCATTCCAAGAACATATAATTTTTGTGTCTAAATGTGGTCGTGGTCTCTGGCAACGCACTTCATAAACTATTTCATTTCCTATTCTTAATATATCTTCAATCACATTATTACCCACACAAAATTTACTAGCGGTTTCCTCAATTGAACCATTTACAAATAATATGTTTTTTCCTAATAAATGTCCATGTGGATCACTTGATGGCTCTACATTACCATTTTCTCTAATATCATAATGAAAACAATACACTTTAACCGGGTCTATATCCTGTTTATTTGAAAATTTATCCCTATTCTCTTCAAAAATTTTATTTATTTCTTTTAAAGTCCACGCATAAAAGGCTCCCTCGATTTTTTCGTTAGATTCGTGTGTTGGTAAAGAATCCGCATCTTCACCACTATAAAATCCACCGTGCGGATGTAACAAATCTTTCATTAAATATTTAAATATACAATTAGATACTTCAAGGTAAAACTTATCACGAGTTATTTTATAAGCATTCGTGTAAGCCATTAATAACTGTCCTTGATCATACAACATTTTCTCAAAATGAGGAACATGCCATTGTCTATCAACAGCATATCGTGCAAAACCACCAAAGACGTGATCATGAATACCTCCATTAGCGATTTTTTTTAATGTCTCTAATACTAATTTAGCCAAACCATTTTTTGGATCAATTAAAAACATGTGAAACAACAAATTTAATTTAGACACTTCTGGAAATTTAGGAGCACGTCCAAAGCCACCATATTCATCATCATAATTGCGGGTAAATATTCTTAAGCATTCTTTATATTTGCCTTCAACAGTTAATGGATTGTCATCAGAACTACCAGCATTTTTTTCATTTGATTGTTTTTGTATAATGTCAATAATTGACCTTCCTGACGCTAGCATTTCAGCACCGCTTTCATTCCACTTTTTTGACAAACGTACCAATACTGATTTAAAGCCCGCCATACCCCAGCGATCAGTTGGAGGAAAATATGTCCCTGCTGTAACTGGTGCTAAGTCTGGTGTTAGCCAAACTGACATTGGCCAACCACCTGTCCCGCTTATCATTAAAACAAATGTCATATAAATTTTATCAATATCGGGACGTTCCTCACGATCCACTTTAATGTTTATAAAGTGTTCATTCATTACTTTTGCAATTTCTTCATTCTCAAATGATTCTTTTTCCATAACGTGACACCAATGGCATGTGGAATAACCAACCGATAAAAATATTAATTTATTTTCATCCTTCGCTCTTTTTATGGCTTCATCACACCATGGATACCAGTCTACTGGATTATGGGCATGTTGCAATAAATATGGTGAATTTTCCGTTGACAGTCGATTTTTAAATTTCTTTACCTCTGAACTAGTTGCATTATCATTGTTTATTGTTTTTGATACATATTCCGCCATAACTTTGTGTTTATCAGAATCAGTTTGTTTGAAACACCTATGAAACAAAAATATATAAATATATAAAAGTTTTATTCAAATGATTTATTACTTAACAATATTTAATAAATTATAAAAATTTAGTGAAAGTATTCAAAACACAAAAATTAACGCATAACTTTACTTATACACTATTTAAGAAAATCAAAAAAAAAAAAATTAAAAAATATTGCGCAATTTCTTTTATATGAAAGATTTCATTAAAAATTAGGTCAAAAAAAAAAGTTTTTCATTTAGTTTATATGATTAAATAAAAACTTTGTTTACCTTTGTTGATAAAATTTAAGGTTATGTTTATGGCAATTTACTAAAAAACATCGAGTTGTTAAATTTCGCAAATTAGAGGCAAAGCCTAATCTATAAACACTATTAAACATATCAAACAAATAAATAATTTATTTTAAATAATTTTTAATTAATATAAATACATTACACTACTAAATTTAACTTTTTTTTTTTTCTTTCTATTTTTTTTTTTTTTTTAATAATAATTTTCTTTTTATTATTATTGTTTACTTAAAAAAAAATTATTTATATTTTTGTTTTTATCGACAGTAAAGTGATTATTTTTATTTACAATATTAGCAGTGTTCAGCACAGATTCAAAAATGAAAATAAAACGAGAAATTAGTGAAATGTCATTTTGACATTTTAAAATAACTATGAAATATTTCTAGTCTAACAACGCCACTGGTTGTGAAAATTATATTTAAATAATATAGATAATGCAGATTCGATTTTATAATTTGAGAATTCAAACGATATTTTATTTTTTATTTAAAATTAAATAATTATAATATACTATTAAATTCAATTAATTAAACAAATTTATTAAGAAAATAAAACTTATTCCTTTTTTAAGATAATTGTTTCGATATTACGTCTTTCATTTACAACAAATTCTATGAGTTGCCAATTTTTTAAATCTACAAAATGAAAAATAATTAATTAAAATGAAATAACTAACTTAAAAATCAATAATACTTACTTAAAAGACACACTATTTTATTTGCATTTTTTAATCCATTTATATCTGTTTTAATAAATGTCTTTATTGGTATGTCATTTGTATAAATTTTTGATAAATCCACTAAACTATTATACACATTTAATGTCTAAAATTAATTTTAAAATATGTATGTTATCCACAATTTAATTTTAAAATAAAATATTGACTTACATCATGATTGCTCGATTGCTTAAAAAGAAAAGAAAAAAAGAAAAATTAATAGTTTCTTGCTAATATAATAAAACAAAAATGTCTAATTATTATGATTTTAAAACTTCATTCTGCAACTCTACCATTAATTCACTGTTTAAATAAAAACGGTAAATTAAAATTCTAATTGGAAAATAAAAAAGAAACAAAATACTTGGCGAGTTTAATATCATTTAAAATTGTATCTAATATCTTATGTTGTTCAGCAATTCTGGATGACCATTGAATATATGCTTTTGAATGCAATAATTTCGTATTGATTCTATATTCTGCTATTGGAGGTGGCTCTAATATTCTTGAATTATCAATTGCTTGACCTTCATTACAATTTTCTTGTAACGTTTCCGTAAACTGACCACAAGGAATATAATCATTAGTCAACAATGTTCTTTCGTGTTCAATATTATGAACAATATCTGGTGAATTATCAATATTAAAATTTTCCAGAATTGTTTCATCAATTACTACATGAGACTCATTAACAAACATATCTTCATCATTTTCTGATAATTCATTTTTATGTTGATCATTGTCAGAAGATTTTCGTTTTCCCGCTATTTCACCGTCGTTTTTAATTGGTGAAAATATTTTCTCAAAATAATAACTTTCGTTCTTATGGTGCTTTTCGTCCATATTAATAGCTGGCTCAATAGATGGATTCAATGAATTATTGGAATCAATTAAGTTGAAATTATTTTTTGATTGACTTTCATTAATCTTTATTAACAATTGTGATAATTTATTATTTTTATTTTCATCGATTTTCCCTAGAATATTCTCATTTTGTTTATTACAAGGCGTAATGTCATCGTCGTTGCTATTTTTTTCGTTCAAATAATTCAAATTTTGCAAAGTATGTTTTAGTGTTAAATTTAATTCATTATTAGTTTGTGGTTTTGTCAAGTAATCATTAAAAATACTTGGTTTTTTTAATTTTGCCATTACCTCTAAATGCTTATCTAATGTATACATATTATTTTCCATATTCAAATTAGTAGAATTAGTTACTGAATTCTCTAAATCATTTTCAATTACATTTTTTTCGTTAATTATATTTTTTTCAACAATTTCAGTATTTTTCATTATAAATGTTTCATTTAATGTATTTTTATTAATTGTTTTATTGTGATTTTTTAATAAATTATCATTCTTATTAAATATATTAATTTTGTCGACATTTTCTTCGTGCGGGTTATTTGATGAAAAAAAATCATCCACCATGCTTTGCCGACTGGATTTTAGTCTTTTTCCTTCATATATTTCATCACTTAAATCATTTTTATTTTCATTTTCTTTATTTGTATTATTTTTATCTATAGGATTAATTTCATTATCACTTATATCGCTTTGATTCAAGAAGGATGTTTCGCATAATCTTTTCATATTTTTTACAATTGGCGATGGAGGTTGCCATTTTTGTATTGAATAATTTATAAGACTTGATTTATTTATTGTTACTTGACCTCGTGCTAAAATAATATTAAATTAGTTTATTAACTAATTGTTTTGAACGTATAAATAAATATTTACGCTTCCTTATTATATTTTTTTTCATTTTTATTATTCTATAATTTTATTTTTATTTTTACCTAAAATTACCTTTTTTAAAAACGTTAAATGAAATTTATTATAATAAAACGTAAGGCAAGCTTGCCGTTATATATATTTGATGAATAAATTAACAATAGAAGAAATCAAAACACTTGAATGATTGGTAGATATGCGCATGACTGAATTTAAAAATATTCGAATTATAACTTACTCCTATCAACTCCAGTGTATTTAATGGGCCAGCTCGCAAAAATTCAGTGATTGGTGTTGATTGAACAATATCTTTACTCATTGGTATTATTTCATTCATTGTAAAGTCCCGTACTTGAGGTATATCCGATGTATTAATAGGTTTTTCCAATATAAACGAATCCATAACCTTTTCTTGTAGTTCTTGGTGCACTAAATTATTAGATTCACTAACAATCTCAGATACATGAGGAACGTTTTGCTAATTGTAAGTAATTTATCATTAAAAAAAATGTATTTAAAAATATATTTCGTAGTTATTACAGATTCTTGGGCAATGTCGTGGGACACCCTAACTTGTGTTATATCTCTCGGTTGTGACATAGCACGAGATTCTTGGGCAATGTCATGGGACATCCTAACTTGTGTTATATCTTCCGGTTGTGACGTAGCACGATTTGCTATCTGATAGTTTGGAATTATTTCCTTTATACTGTTTAATAAATACATAACAACCGGACTATGTACAGTATCATAAGAACTAAAAAATAAAAACAATAATTATCTAATATTCAGTTCAAATAGCATTAATTATTAGTTAAATTACATAAGTTTTTCTCTATCTATTGGTGGAAAAGTTTGTACATGCTGTAATGTGATATAAAGAAAATTAATAACAACGATTTTATTATTATTTTTTGCATTAATTTACCAGTTTCAAATCACGAAATTTTGTCATTTTATTATTATTAAACCTTCTAACCCTCTAAAATATATTTAAATTTAAAAAAAAATGATCAAATAAAATAATATATAAATGAATAATTTACTAATTGGGGCGGTGATCCAGAAGTAGATGTTAAATGTCTTTCTCTTAGATTTAATTGAATTGCATCAGAACGAGCAGGTGCAACAATCCTATCGTTACCTGCTATTATTTGTGGCGTTTGAATTAATGGTTTTATTGCTTCTGTTTCCACGTGTTGATCTTTCCTAGACTGCTGCAATTGATGTTCTTCAATCATTGGCAACTGTTCCACTTGTGATAATTCGATATTTGGTAGCAAACTTTTGTCAACAAAAAGGTTTTCAAAGTACTTGTCTTAAAAAATATATATTGAAATTAGACTAATGAAATATAAAAATAAAGTAAATAAAAATAAAAACCATCTTGAGACTGAGCAACTATTAGATTTTGACTATCACCATGGAATAAAGTCGGTTGTGCTTCTAGAAATGAAAATGCATTTTACATTATGTGAGATAAAAATAAACAATTGTTACCTGGTACAAGACTATGAGTGGTTACATCTTTTAGTGCTTCATTTAAATTTTCATGACCAAACAGTTCCTTAAAATATACGTAAAATAAGTTACTATTTAAATAATTGATTCATTAAATTATAACCACATACATCTGTATTTTCTAAAAGCGTCGCTGCAAGTCTTGGTTGATCTACCTCTCCATTAGATGATTTTTCTTCAATTAAATCTTCGTTATTATCAAAAATTTGCAAGTTTTCAATTTGTATATTTGGTAATATTGGTTCTTTACGTATTTGATGGGGCTTAGCCCTAATAACGAGTTTTAAATATTATTTTAAAATTATTCTTAAATTTAATGAAAAATTATTTATTAAACATTTACCAATCATCATCCTTTTCCAATCGGACCTGTCTACACAAAATTTTAATTTCTTGAAACTCATCAAACAGTTCCTCTATGTCACATTTTTCCTTTAATGATTCACCAACACAAAATTTATCTAAATTCTGTATCGTTTTTAATTTGCTCATAATTTCTTTAACATTAAAATTTCTGCAAATAAAATTATTAGAAATTAGTTAAAAAAAATTCAACAAATTTAGATAAACAAATTTTCTACTGTATATTTTTTGGCTTTCTTATTTGTAATGCTTTTTTTCTACAAAATTCATTATTAGACAATGCAGCTACATCATGAATATAACGATTAATTTCAATATCAATATCTGAATCACTATCACTCATTTTTATTTATTTATTTTGTAATTTAATTAATTTATTATTGATAATTATTCGGTTAAGCGTCTTTTTGAAAAAAATAATTGGTAATATTTCTTTATGCTGACACTAGCGCTATGACTGATCAGTTTTCGTATTAAAGTTATACATTTAGCGCATTTTTCAATTTAAAAACCTGTCAGATTCCCATATATAAAGAATGAAAAACTTTATTGGTTTACCTTTCATCTCAGATATTTAAGTATAAACGAAATTGGAAATACAGAATTGCAATATCGAAAATAATTGAAGACAATTGATTAGGCTAATCTTAAAATCTAATGTACTTAGTCTGTAGTAGTACGGCAGAATTTAACTCATTATCAGTATCCTAATACAAACCATTGTTTTCTAAGTTTTTCAGTAAATGGTGTATCAGCTCAGTAACGAAATCATTAAAAGAACATAAATAAAAATTCAGATAAAATTTAGTGTGTTAACATTTATTAAAAATTTTAAATAAAATTGGTGAAAGCATTTTTAATTGAAAAAAATAAAGTTATGATTATGCAAACGCAAAAAAATGAATTTAATAATTATTCGGAGAATACTTTTAATGTTGTCAGTACGATGATTATAATATTTAATAACCCTGATCATTAGGTGTTCTGACATCATCAATTTTTAAAATCATCTTAACTAATTGTGTAGCTAAAACAATTTGCTGCTTCTTTGAATGAAGGGATTCGACGACATGTTTTTCCTTCATGTCTGAATTTCCGGTCATCATGCAATCCACACCCAATGAAGAATTTTTTTCAGTAACTTGACGAGATTTTAAATCGGTTAAGGTTTCAATTGGTGCCAAACCACTATTTTCGGCTAATGCTAATGGAACACTTTCTAATGCGACGCTGAATGCTCTAAATGCGTACTGTTCTAACGTTGACAACTGATCAGCTTCTTTAGCCACAGCAATTGAGCAACTTATTTCAGCAGCACCGCCTCCATAAACAATACGTGAATCTTGTACTAATGACCGCACTACACATAAAGCATCATGAATGGAACGTTTCGCTTCAGCAATTAACATTTGATTTCCACCACGAATAAGAATTGTAACAGACTTTGAATTATGACATTGCTCAATTACTAACATTTTGTCCTTTGTTGTGCCAAAAGCTGAGAAAATTATAATTCTATTAAAAACAAACTCTCAAAAATGATCAAATTTAAGAAAACCTACATATTTCACGGACTAATCCAGCTTTGCCAAGTTTATCGGCAGTTAGTTCCTCAAAACGTGGAACAATACGGCCGCCAGTAGCAATAGCAATTAATTCAATTTCTGGACCGCCAACCCAACGTACAGCCGGTAAATCATTTTGCAAAAGTAAATGATTTGCTTCATCATCGAAGCCCCATTGACAAATAGCTAAAGTAGTACCAGCATCTTTAACCATTTTAACCATCTGTGTGAATTTCTCTGTTTCGTATTCTCTCAAAGCTCTATAATCATCAGCTGATTTAACATCCAACTTATGCTTGGTTTTTGGCTTTGGTGGTTCAAATGGACATGTGAGAATAGCCAATTTAACATCCTTCAATGTTTTCGGCATTTGTGGATGACTCATTGATTTATCAATAACAACACCTCTAATTAAAGTTGTATCTTCTAATTGCCCACCAACTTTTCCTTCCATTTTAATCAATTCAAAATTAACATCTTTCTTGTCCAAGTCTAAAATTAAAAAATAAACACAAAATTATGCTAAATTTATTTTACTTAAAATTCGATTCAAAATTACCGGCAACAGCTAAAACGGCATTAACTGCAATTTCCGCTATTTGACGTTGACACTTATTAACAATTTTACTTCCAAGAGTTGTCATAGCTACTTGAATGAGTGGTTCAACGTTTTCTAAAGAAATTGGAAACGGTTCAGCAATAGAATCTAAATGCTTGGCTGCACAATTGGCGGCCATTTCAAAACCATCAGCAATACGAATTGGATGAATTCCACGATCGAGTAAAGATTCTGCTTGTTCAAGTAAAGCGCCAGCTAATACAACGACACCAGTTGTACCATCACCGATTTCATCGTCCTGCGATTGACTCAATTGTACCATTAATTTACCAATTTCATGTTCGACCTCCATTAATTTCAATATTGTTGCACCATCATTAGTGACAGTAACATCACCATCCCCACTGACCATCATTTTATCAAGACCCTTTGGCCCTAATGATGTCTTTAGGGTTGATGCAATTTGACGAGCCGCCCATATGTGACTCTGTAATATAAAAATGAAAATGAGTTTCGTAAAAGCACATGATAAATCACACCAACACATTCATACAAAATTACATCTTGTGCAATATAAACAAATTTTTTTTTTTTTTAATTTTAACTAAATAAATGAATTGATTCAGAGAGATTTTATAAAAAAACAATTATTTTTAATAATTCAAATGCTATATTTTGTTTAAAAATGAAAATTAATAACTATTTAATTGATAAAAATAAATATAAAATTTCATATGTTCTTCGACCGAATATTCTAGAATACACAAGAGCCGCAGTTGCATATGACTCATAATTTATGGTTATTACTGTTTATATGGATAATTTAAAGAAAACTATGAAAATAATAAACATTTTATCTCATAAAATTAATGAAAAGTTATCGAAATAATAATAAAATTAAATTAGACATGAAAAAAATTATTTTTCTAACCTTAATTGCATCTGTTCCTGTTAATCGTTTTTGTTTATCTTGATCTCTCAAAATTAAAAAAGGACGCCCATATTCGTCAAAAGCGAACGTTCCCGGTAAATTCATCATCTTAAAATATAACTATTTTAATGAATTACCAAGGATGATTAAAGATTTTAATTCTCTTTTATAAATTTTAAACACACAAAGAACCGGCCCGTTTAGTTTCTTCAAAAAAACGGCGGCTGTCACTAGATTCACTGAGTAAATCAGTAAGCAAAAAACAAAACCCACATCACATGGTCAGGTCAGCTGAGAATTTTTTTTTGTTTAGTCAACAATAGCGCCTCTACAATAAATCAACAGGAAACAAATATATTTATTTAAATTCACGACAGAGTCATTATTCTCTGACATTTGTCTAAATAATAATCCATTGTACTTTTTACCTATTCCAACATATAATCATCCCTTTTTAATACACAAAAACTTGTATACTAAATAAAACTTATTTCTTTTTTTATTTTTACTTTATCTTTATAATTTTTCATACATTAATTATAATACTATTTCACACAACACAAATGGCGAAACGACGTCTCTATAGTAAAGATCATTAAAAAAAAAAAAAACAAGAAAAAAAAATGTTAATTTATTTTTTTATTTTATTTTTTTTGATATAAAATATTTTGGTGCAAAAACTAAAGCAAAAAAAAAATAAAGTTTTAATGTAAAAACAAGAAAAGCAACTCAACAAAAAAAAAACACTTTATACAATTAATAAAAAAAAAAAAAACAAAAAAGAGAAAAAAATCAAAATAAGAAAAGAAAAAAAAAACATAAAATGTGTGTAAACTAATATAATTAATAATAAGTTGATTTCCATTTTTGTTTTTATTTTTTCATTTCATTATTATTTTTGTTATTATTTATAATAATGTAATTAATTTGTCGATAATTATTTAAAATAATTATTATGTTTATATGTTTTAATCTCACGTGATAAAATAAAAGTGTTATTGTCAATATATCATAAACATTGATTTTTTTCCCCATTTTTTTTTTTTCCTTATACATAATTTTTTTTTTTTTTGTTGTTTCTTCTTTCAAATAATAATATTTCGTCTTTATTTTTGCATACACAATAGGAAAACGTAAATGTTCAAAATGCGAATAATATTATAATGAATAAATGAACAATAAAAAACCAAGTGAAAAAATCACATAAATAAGGGATAATTAAATAAAGTAATAAAAATTCAATTTTAAAAACAAAAGTTCAAAAACATTAAACAAAAAAGTGAAATTTTGTTTCTTTTGTTAATCAAATTGTTTTTGTGTCAACCCTTTATTGTTTTTATTTTCCAAAAAAAAAAATAAAGCATGCTTAATATTTAATTAATAAATCATGAAATACATAATTACTGAAAACAACAATAATAATAGTAATAATAATTATAATAAACAAATAAAAACAATTACTGTGCATACAAAAAATATAATAAATTCATCAAATAATAATTATAATAAAAAATAATTAAATAAAAAACGAATAATAATATACATTTTTTGTTTTGTTTTGTTAATTTTTGTTCTTTTATTTAATTTATTATTATTATTTAACATTTTAATTGTTTTACATAAAAAGAAATTTTTTCTACAAATTACAAAAAAAAAAATAATAATACAAGAATATTAACTTAATTAATATTTATATTAAATAAATATTAATATTAAATAAGACTTTGACGAAAGAACAACATCATCATCATCATTACAATCATCATCAGAAGTAATTGTAGTAGCAGAAGTAGTACCAGCAGCAGTAGAAGCAGGAACAACAGCAGTAAATAATAAATATATATATAAATCAACAAACAGCAACATCATGTTATTTCTTCATATCAACAAAAAAACAAAAACATTAAACAGAAAACATATTATTTTATGTATTTTCTGTATATTATTAAGTGAAAAATGGAATACAATAAATGGTAAATATTATTTTTTTTTAATTAAAATACCGGGTACAAATGCCGGGTATAATATTTTGGTTTCTAGATCAACTAGTGACAAAAAATAATAATTTTTTTTTCTCATATATGTGGTTGGTTTGTGTTGCTTTAATGTTTGTTTTGTGTTTATTATTTTGTTTCTTTATTATTCTTTGTCAATTTTTTCTCAATTAAAATATAGAAAATGTGACCGGTTTAATGATAAAATAAAATAAATAATAAATTGAACAGTTATAAATTGTTAGTTTTAACAGCATAAAATACAAAGTAAAAAAAGAAAAAAAAGAAAAGAAAAAAGCATAAATAATAATGAAGAATTTAATTTATTCCTGGTGAAACGAAATTAAAAGAATTTAAAACAATAAAAAATGAATTTTCACCAGCAAGAAGTAAAATTCCAATATTAAAACAGAAAAAATAAACTTTCTTTTTTATAATTATTTAAAAATTTAATTTAATTTTAATTTAAAATAATTATTTTGCAAAAGATATTAATAATCCTTAATTTAATAAATATTTTTGTTATATTTTACCAAGATTGATTAGGAAGTAATTTTTATTTATTTTTTATTAAATATTAATCTACGTTATAAATTTTGTATTATTATTATTATTTTTAATATTATTATTATTATTGATATAAAGTTGAAAAACTTCTAAAGTATAAGATAAGAGTATTAATTTGTGAAATCAAAAAAAAAAAATGTATATATATACAAAATTATATAAAATATTAATGATTATAAATAATTAA
Organism: Ptychoptera contaminata; assembly: GCA_963942525.1. Taxonomy (NCBI): domain Eukaryota; kingdom Metazoa; phylum Arthropoda; class Insecta; order Diptera; family Ptychopteridae; genus Ptychoptera; species Ptychoptera contaminata. The sequence continues at coordinate 27,687,129 of OZ012638.1, forward strand.
AAATAAATGTTTTTTCTACAGTCGAATTATAAAAAGAAAAAATAAATGTAATAATATGACGAAGTATTAATAATTATAATAATAACAATAAGTGAAAAACACAAAAAAAAAAAAATATTGCATTGATTATTATTATTGTTATTATTATTAAGAAAATTTACTGTTTTTATATTTATTTTATTTCGATAAATTTAATGATAAAGTGATAAATATAACGTTTATGAATAAAATAAATATTTTTATTATAATTAAAAATTTAATTAGTTTACTTTAGAAAACCTAAAACTTGAATTTTATTCTAATTTTTTTTTTTTTACATATATAAATATTGAAAAATCAATAAAATTATTATTTTTATTTTGATGTATTATTCTGATAAGACAATATTGAGTTCATTATTATTATTATTTTCTATTTATTTTTTATTTAATATGATTTGTTGTTATTATTGAATAAAATTTAATTTAACGATGTCCTTCATAAGTTATTGTTAATAAATTTATTAATTTTTATGTATTTTTTTCTTTTTAAATTCATTTTAAGCATCAACATTACACCGTAAATTAAGGACTATTGATCAAATGACATCAAAAGAATTAAACAATAATAGTAATAATAATAATAATGAGACAACAGAACAAATTGATGGTAAAATTAATAGTAATAGTAATAATCATGATGATAATGATAATAGTAATCACGATGATGGTAAATCAAATGGATCAACATCAATACAATCACTTCCAGTACTTACAGCACCAACAACAAATAATAAAACAAGTTAGTTTTTTTTTTTTATTTTATTTAATTTTTCGAATTTATTAATTTTTATTTTTCATTTTAATAAAATTATAATCCTTTTATTATATACTTATCCTTTTTCTCTTATTATGTTTTAGTTAAACTAATTAATCTTTTCTATAAGATTATTTTCTCCACTTTAATCTAACATTAAAATTAAATTTTCTTAATAAACATTTAAGTTTTATAATAAATCCTTTATAATTTTTATTTTAAATCCACATAAGATTTATAGAAATATCTTATGTTAAGAAAAAAAATGCCAAATTTTCGGTATTAGTTATTTAATTTATCTCATAAATAAATAATTTACAATGATGCATATATATTTATGTGAGAAAATACTTAAATTAATTAATTTATTTAGATTTAAAATTTTATTTAGAAATTTTTCTAGATAGTTTTTAAAGGGAATTTATTATAATTTTATATAAATATAGAAAATATATCTTATCTACGTATTAAATTCATTTTTTCTTTCTTTTTTGTGGTATGCAGCATTAAAGTGTCATTGTGATGTATGTAAGGACACAAATTATATATGTGAAACAGATGGTTTATGTTTTACATCATTATCCTTGGAAAATAATAAATATGTATACGCTTATAGGTAAGTTGTGTTTATTTTCTTTATTATTATTATTATTATTATTATTATTATTATTATTATTATTATTATTATTATTATTATTATTATTATTATTATTATTATTATTAAAATATGAATTATTGAAAAATTTAATATATATAATTTATCGCAATTGGAAGAATTGACAGAGAAAGAGGAAATTTTTAGACATTTTTGTGTTGACTGATAACGAAATTTTGCATTTTAATTTGATTAAAGTTTTTCTTTTATAATTTAATTATTATTATTAGTATTTATTTTAATGAATAATTCTTTGTATGAATGTTTTTTTTTATCTTCTCTATCTTTAAAACGAAACAATTTTGTTATTTTTTAATTGAAAAATTATATAAAACATTACAAAAAAAAAAAAAAAATCTCATAAAAATCGCCCATCATCATATAAGATGTCTTCATTTATCAAATTTTTTCCCACCTGGACGTTCAACATGGTGTAATAATAATAAAAATGGTCCAACGGCACGACCAGTAGCCAAATTTGGTGGTCATTTGTGTTGTAATGATAAAGATTTCTGTAATTTAAATCTTAAGCCAATTATTCAAGATTATACAAATAGACCAGATGATATATTTGAAAAAGGTTCGCTTAAATAATTTAATTAATGTTTTCTTTATATTTTTTTTTTTTTTACCTAATTTTTTTAATTTTTGGTGTGAATTAATGTTTATTTAATTTTATCCAAATGAATAATTAACTAATTAAATTCACTATAAATAAATAATAAATAAATAAAAAAAAGCAATACGTTTTACAATAGATGAGATTAAACATTATTAAATTGATGATTTATTATTTTGTTTTATATTATAATTTTCCTTAATAATTACTAAATAATTAATAATTAATTCATTTATTTGTTTTATTTTTTTATATATACTATTGCAAAGTGGTTTTGTGGGGTGTTTTATTGATGAAATTAAAAAATTTTTACAAGTAAAATGAAAATTTCAAGAGCAAAATGAATATCCTATACTATGGCATTCAATAAATTTAAAGAAGAAATAACGATTCCTTTTGGATTTAAGAAATAAAGAAAAAAATAATGTAAAAACGGTTTCTACAACCATATAACCTGAATTTTTATAATTATTATTTGTTAATGTAATGTAATTATTGTATTGCGTGGAAAATTTCGTTTATTATTATTATTATTTTTTAATTTCATTTACTATGTGTATTAAGCATCAAATTACAAAAAATAATAATAATAATAAAGAAAGAAAGAAAAGAAATGAGAAAAACACCCTGCATATAACACCAAACTACAATAATATTATGAAGAACTAAAAATATATTTATAATTTTATTTATTTTTTTGAATTCCAACAAATAACAATATATGAAAAAATAATTGGTTTTTATTACTTAATTTTTTTACTTTTAATATTTTGTTTCTAACCGTGAGTATCATATTTGGCGTGTGCAATTTTTTCCTTTTTATTTTATTTTTTTTTTTTATACTTTTGATGAACCTGTATAACTGTGTGAGTTTGTTATCAATTTTTTATTTTATATTTTTTTTTTGTGTGAATATGAAACATTAATTTTTTTATTTTTTCAATTTTAAATTAATTTAATATTTTTATTTATTTATTTTTTTTTTTTTGGTATTAAAAATTTAATTTTTTCTATTTAACTAATCACGATGCTACGATTTATTTATTATTGTTATTATTATTATTATGTATTTTCAAAGTTAAATGTGAAATAAGTACAGTAAATGTTTACCATATATAACGTTTAATTATTATTATTATTATTATTTTTACAATTTTATTGTAAATAATTAACGTAATTATGTGGAATGGTTGAAAAATTATTATTTTTTTTATTCTTAGATATTTTTAAGAAAAATATAAAATAAATATTAAATATTGTTTAATTATGATTATTATTTTTTATAATTTATATATAATATTTATAAGAAAAGATTAATTTTTATTTAATATTTAAAAAAAAAAAATGTAATTTAAATATATATATAAAAAAAACCCCCCTCAATGATTATTAGGTGTATAAAAGAACAATACACACTCGCTGATCGATTGCCAATACAATGTTTAACAACAAAGGAGAAAGAACTTAAATTTCGTATTGAATGTTGTCATACAGATTTCTGCAATAACAATAAATTATTGGAACTGCCCAGCCGAGGTACAAAATTAAAATCAAAATTTTAATCCAAAACAAAATTATTTAAAAAAAAAAAAAAACACACAAATTTGATTTATTTATTTATTAATTTATTATTAAATCCGATCTGTACACTTTATTTAATTTTAATTATTGTAGTAATTTTGGTTTATCTTTAAATAATTGATATTATTAATTTTATTTATTTACTTATTTATATATAATCAAAAAAAAAAAAAAAATCATTTTAATTGCATTTTTCAATAGACAAACTGCATAATCTATTATCAACTAATAATTATTTTTTTAAATGTTGAATTTTCACCAGTATTGTTATTATAATTATTATTGTTTTTAACTTTTTTTTTTTTTATCCTCACTGTTGTGACTTGTTGTTAATTAATTTAATACATAAAAAAAAAAGAAAAGAAAAGAAAATTAATTTAATTTAATTCAAAATAACAACATTGCACGTGTGAAAGGTTTATTATATAATTATGACAATATTAAAAATCAGTGAAATTGTTTAAAGGAAATTCTAATGCCTGGCTTTTAAATTATATCATTTATTAATTCTAATCAAAAAAAAAAATTAGTTTAAACTAAACAATAATAAAATTTAAATAATCATTTGTTGCAGCTCAGGTTGTTAATGTTTTAATTATTTTATAATATTAACTTTTTAATAAAATAAAAAAAGAAAAACAAATTATGTAAATTACATTAATATTTAATTATGATAATTTTGCTAAAGATTTTTTTTAAAAGTTCATTCAATAATCAAGACTCACTTCACTGTTTTAACAATTTTCATTCAACCACTGCATTACAGTGTATTTAAGGATATAAATTCTGTAAAAGAAAATAAATTTTCATTAATAAATTTATGGTTGATAATATTTTATTTTTAATTATTATATTAATAATTATATTATTATTTAATGCAATTAAAATGTATTTAAATTATTTACTATTTTTCTTCTCTTTAATTATTTATTATATATATTTTTCGGTTATTATTTTTACTTAAATTCTTACCTTTAACTTACTTTGTATTTAGAATTTTTAATTAGTTAATTCTTTTATATGTTTTATACATATGTATTTTTCTAAAAAGTAAAATTATGTCTTGTTTTTACACATTTATTATTATAATAATAATTTATATTATTATTAAATTAAAATTATGTATACCAATTAATTACTAAATTATAATGGAAAGTTTGTAATTTATTAGTTTATTTATATTATTTCTATGCATCACATTATATTTTTATTTAATTTTTCTTTGTAATGGGTTAAATGATTATATATATTTTTTAAATATTTTGCAAACACTGAAACACACTTACACATATTGGCACTAAATTATTTAGAAAAAAAAAAAACAAATTGATTAATTTTTTGCTTAAAAACTTGTATGAGCCTGTTAAGCGAAATTAAGCGCTTTTTTTTAATCTTCCTTATTTAAAAATCAATACACAACACAGAAACACTTTAAATGGTGAAGCAAGCATCCCAAATAGTATTTATTTTTTATTTAAATTATGTAATTTAAGTTTCTATTTGTTTTTATTTACTTCCTCTCTATATAAAACGCATTTGTTGTTTATTACACTTTTATTTAGTATTTTAATTTATTAAATATGTTATTTAATTGACAAAATTTTTAGATTTATAACAAATGTGTTTTATTATTAATGGTAAGATGGTTTTCTATCGCTTTGTTATTTATCCTTATCTTTCTGGGTATTTTTATTATTATTATTATTATTAATATTATTTAATACGTTTCCCACAAGGGGTTTTCTCCAAGCATAATTTTATTAATTATAAATTGTGTAATTTTTTTCTTATTATTATTACGTAAATGAATTAGTTATTTAAGGGATGAAATTTACTATATAATATATAAATGAGAAACAAGTATATTTTTAATCTCTTTACTATAAGCTTGAAAAAACAAAATATATACGGTATATCAGAAAAATTATTAATTTATTATATAAATAAATTGATAATTGTGAGTATTCCTCATAATACAATTCACATCATTAAATTCACAATTACACAAAATATTTCATTACATCAATAGAATAAGGAATTTATTTAGAATTAATCAAAAAGAATCATGAAAAGTATAACAAGAGAACAGACACACAAAAACAACCAAAAAAACCAAATTATTAATTCAGATGTTTAGGTAAAGAACGACTATTTCCACCTGATAATCCGGTTTGGTGTAATGAAAAAAATGATGCACCGTATTATGTGATGAGTTGCTGCCAATATGATCTATGTAATGATAGTAATTTCACCTTAAGTTTACCTACTAGAGGTGAGCGACGATTATTTTACCAAAAAAAAATCTATTGAAATTAGATAATTAATTCATTTTTTTTTTATTTGTTATAAATCAACAAATACCATATTTTCTGTCATTTGTGATTGTTTTTTATACGTTTAATTATTTATTTTTATTTTTTTTTTTTTGTTATCAAAAATATATATATTTATATTGTATTTAAAAAAAAAAGAATAAAATTCGTTAAATAATCCGTTTTATTAAGTGGGCAGCGTGTCAATGTTCATTTTTTATTTTTATTAATTGTTTTTTTTTTAAAAAAAAAAAGGAATTTAATTAAAATTTTATTCATTTATACATATATATTTTATTTTAATTTTCTTTTATAATAAAAATATTATTTAATTTTTTTTTTTTTATTTTTACATAATATTTGGTGTTCCTATCACATTTTTTATTTCTTTTTTACGTTAATTATTGTTAATTTTTTTTTTTTTACTTTTTCAACATAATGATGGTTTATTTATTTAATTATTTTTTTTTTCTGATTTATACATATTATTTCATTTAATTAAATAATATATTTTTATTTTACATGTTATTTACTTACAGCACACATTATATACCAATCTAAGGTTTATACATTATATATCTTTATAAAATCCTGTTTGTTTCTTTTATGTTAAGAAAATGTTTTTAATTTATTTATTTTTTTAATTCATTGACACACTTGTTTTATTTTTATTATTTAATAATTTATTTGTTTTGTTTTTTTTTATTCTTTTCTTCTTTTATATAATAAAGAATCCTGTAAATGTTATTTACATTAAATCATACATAAAGCATAAAAATCTTTAAAATAGAAATGGGAGAACTTTTTAGGTTTATTTTATTTTATTTATTTATTTATTATTATTTTTATTGTTCATGGGTTTTCTATTTCTGTTTCAGCAAAATAATATAAAACAAACAATAAATACTCTAATTATTTTTTTGTTTTCCTTCTTAATAATTACTTTTTAATTAAAGTGTATTATATACTAACATAAAAAAAAGACAATCAGTTGTGGATACCCTAGATATTTAACACCTTATATTATTATTATTATAATTATTCTGTAAATAAATTTTGCACAATTTTAATTAATTTCTTTTTTGCTTTATGCTTGTTTTTGTGATTATTTTGTATTATAAAATTTTAATTCAAATTAACAATTATTATAATTAAGATATGTTATTCATAATCAGCACTTGTTATGCTTTATTTTTGCTTTATTTTATTAGTAGCCTATTTATATAAATGTTTTTTAATGCTTTGCTTTTTTTTTCTTAATTTTAATTAATTATCTAATCTTGATATTCTTGTAATAACCAGAAGCTTTTTAGAATTAGCATTATTATTATGTTTGCTATAAAGTAAAGTAGTAAATGCATGCAAAGTTTTATGCCATACAATAATACATTTTTAAATTAATTTTATGTGTTTTTTTTTTTCACCTTAATAAAAAAATAAAAATTATTATTTTAATCTATTAATATTTTTTTTTTAATTAATCAATTAATTAACAATAATCCATTAAAATAAATAAAATTAAATCTAATAGATGAATTACACTTACCAGCTCATGCTGATGGTGCAGCATTTGGTACATGGGAAATGGTCTCAATTATATTTGGTGGTACATTAATGTTTTGTGTACTCATGCTGGCATCATATTGGTTATGCCAAAGACGTAAAAGGAATATTGGTAGTCGCCAATTTATACAAGAGGATTCTGTATGTGATCCAATATTAAATGGACCCACAATACAGGATATGATTGAAATGACAACATCTGGTTCTGGTTCCGGTAATAATAAAAACAAAATATTGATATTAAAGAAAATTTATTTTAAAAAATCTATTCACAGCTGGTCTACCATTACTTGTTCAGCGATCAATTGCTAGACAAATTCAATTGGTTGAGGTGATTGGTAAGGGACGTTTTGGTGAGGTATGGCGTGGACGCTGGCGTGGTGAAAATGTTGCTGTTAAAATATTTTCAAGTCGTGAAGAATGCTCATGGTTTAGAGAGGCTGAAATTTATCAAACAGTTATGCTACGTCATGAAAATATTTTGGGATTTATTGCTGCAGATAATAAAGGTTTGACTTTTTTTTTAATTTAATAAATTCTAATAAATAACATTACAAAATTAATTATAATAATAATAAAAAATGTATGTTAAAAGATAATGGTACATGGACACAATTATGGTTGGTCACTGATTTCCATGAAAATGGTTCCCTATTTGATTATTTAACATCAAAGACTGTTGATACAAAGGGAATGTTATGTATGGCATTATCCATTGCCACTGGTTTGGCTCATTTACATATGGATATTGTTGGTACTAGAGGTGAGTGTTGTTATCTATATTTCTGTGTCCTTTATTTTACTCTAAAATTCGGTTTGGTTGTGCTTTTTTTTGACTAGGTAAACCAGCAATAGCACATCGTGATTTAAAATCAAAAAATATTCTTGTAAAATCAAATTTAAGTTGTGCTATTGGTGATTTAGGATTGGCAGTACGCCATGATGTTAAAAATGATACTGTTGATATACCATCAACACACAGAGTTGGTACTAAACGTTACATGGCACCAGAAGTACTTGATGAGTCTATAAATACGAATCAGTTTGATTCATTTAAACGTGCTGATGTATATGCATTTGGTTTAATATTATGGGAAATAGCTAGACGTTGTAATATTGGTAATAAATATGATGAATTTCAGTTACCATATTATGATGTAGTGCAACCAGATCCAACAATTGAAGAAATGAGAAAGGTAATTTAAGAATTTTGTTTTTTAAGAAAATTAATTTTTTTTTCTAAACAAAATGCATTATATTTATAGGTGGTATGCCTAGATAAACAACGTCCAATTATACCAAGTCGATGGCATACATGTAATGTGGCTAAAGTAATGAAAGAATGCTGGTATCCAAATCCAGCAGCTCGTTTAACAGCATTAAGAATTAAAAAGACCTTGGCTAATATTAGTTTAGAAGATACAATTAAGGCTTAATTTGTGTTAAAAAATTGTTTTTTTCTTATATATTATCAAGTCATAAGATTTTTGTTGATTCCTCTTCTGTTTTGATTATTCTATAATTATGTTTTTTCCTTTTTTTTTTTTTTTTTGTTATTATTATTTCATTTTTAATTAGTTTATTTTTTAGTAAGTAAAATGAATAATAATTAAGATTAAATATATAAATATAATTTTCTTTTTCATTTATTTTTATAATAAATAAAGAGAAACATTATAAAATTATTAATGCATAATTAGATTTTATATTTATGAAAAGAAAATTAAAAATTATTCTTATATGTAAAAAAAAAAAGGAAAAGAAAATGAAAAAAAAAAAAATAATTCACCACGAATTGTGTGTCTAATAATTTGTTGTTTATAATGAAAAAAAAAATTAATTATTTTTGTTGTGCGTGTGTGTGTGTGTGCATGTGTGTATAAATTTTTTGTACGTTTATAAAACTAAAAAAAAAAATAAATCTTTTTGCTGTAAAATGTTTGCATATACACACTGAAAAAAAAGAAAAGAAATACATTTCATGCTTTAAATGTATTTAAAAAGGAATATTATAAGACTAAAAAGAATTTTTTAAAAGATATTTTACGCCATCAAAATTCAATCAATAATAATAATAATATTCAAAAGATAAAATTATCTATCCATCAACGCAACATAATTAGTAATAACTGATTAATTAGTCAGTAAAACATTTAAAACAACAATTTTTTTTTTTTGTTAACAAATTATCTCTGGGTTTGTTTATTTAATAAAAGTTATTTTTTTTTCTTTTTATCTATAACCAATAATAACATACATACATAATTCTCAAATAATAATAATAATTATTATTTTTTTTCCAATAAATAAATAAAACAGAAATATTAAAAAAAAATACGTACAATTTTACCTCTAAAATAAATAATTAAATAAAAATAGAAAGCAAAAAAAACACTGAAAAGGAAACATTTTTAAATTAATAATAATAACAAAACACAGAAGACATTAATTTATGATTCAATGAGATTCTTTTTTTTTTCCATATACATACAATATATACATAGAAATATATTTTATTTTAATTAAATTTAGTTATAAATAAATTAGATTAAGTAAGTTTTTTTTTTTGTTGTTGTTTATGTTTGTAATATAAAGTAAAAAAAAAAAAAACAATTATTTAATAATAATGAAAAAATTAATATTACGTGTAGTATTTAGGTGAAAATATGATGTAAAATGTAGTAAATAATGGAGAAATAATTTTAAATTTAATTAATAATTTAAAAAAAATAAATAATAATTCTGAAAATTCTTTTTATTTTATATAGAAAAGAAAAAAATAACCATTTAAATTTTTTGTTTATAAAATTTATTTAAAAAGAATTTAATTTTAATTTATTCTTATTTAAATATTATATTCTTAAACTAATCTCTTGAAATTAATTAAAATAATAATATATTAATAAACCGAACCTCCAAACTTATTTTTTTTTGTATAAAGTAAATAATAAAAGTCATACAATTTACTCGTGTTATGTATTTACAATTGAGAATAAAAATACCCAATAAATTTCCTTTTTTTTTAATTATTGTTTATTTATTTATATATATATATATATGTACAAGAAACAAAATGAATTCCATATTTAATTAATTAATAAATAATAATAATAAAGTATAAATAAAATAAATAACCACAGCAAAACAAGTACAAGAAATCATTATAAAAGAAAAAGATTATTGTTTTTTTTTTTTTTTTCTTATTTAATTTCTATAAAAATAAAAATTTACTATAAAATAATTAATTAATCATGTATAATTAAAGACAAAAGTAAAGTAAAATTAAAGAAAAACATAACAATAGTTGCAATAGATTTTTAAATTTTAATAAAAGTAGAATGAAAAAAAATTTAATGAATATAAATTAAAAATAAAAAATTAAATAAGAAATGTTCTTCCAGATAATTAATTTTTATTTAATTAATAAAATTAAAGAAGAAGAAGAGATGTTATAAAATGAAATTGTTGAAAAGTTTATATACAAATAAAAAAGAAAAATGTAAGAAAAAAAACTGCCATTATTTTGAGATTACAGACAAAAATTAAGCAAATTATTTTCAATATAAATTTAATTAATAATTCTTTATTATGTTGTTATTACAAGATTATTTTTTTTTTTTATAATTAAAGTGTTAATTATAATGTTTTTAAATTATCACTTTAATACTTTAATAATTATCACTTTTTTGTTAAGTTTAATACATTTTTTTTTATCGTAATTTTTCCATTTTCCAATTGATTTTTTATTTTACTTTAAAGACAGTAAATTCTAACTTTGAACAAAAATTTTAAAGTTATTTCTTTTCATAACAATTACATAGAAAAAAAGATAAAAATTAAATTTATTTTTTGAGAATAATTGTTTAAAAAATAAATTACAGATTTTAAGGTAAAATTAAATAAACAATAGTAAGAAAAAAAAAAGAAATAATGCTAAAAAGCAATTTATTTGTAAAAAAAAAAATAATTTAATAAAATAATTTTTAATGAATATAAAAATAACAGAAAAACTACCTCGTCAACATGGTCTTGTCTCATTAGATTTCTTTCATTTAGTTTTATATATTTTTATTAATATTTTTTTTCTTTTAGTTTTCTTTGCCCATAAAATAATAAATTAATTACATTCAAAAACAAAAAATATATTGATGCCAAGAGAATTTATATTTATATTTGAAATTCTGATTTATTTATCGATTTTTTTTTGTATTAAAATATTCAATTCAATCAGTAAAATATAATTAATTAAAAATGAGACAGAATATATAATTTTTAATAAACTCATGTAAAACTGTAAAGAAAAAATTTCAAATTATCCATAAAATAACATAAAAAAAAGTATATAAAAACTATGTTAACATGTTAAAGAGAAAAGAAAAATGTAATCAAAGAAAAGGAGAATCCAGACATAATTTAATTAAAACCGAAAAATTTTAATTATTATTATTTTTTATTTAAAACATAAAATTAACTAAAGCACATCGAGTTGATAATACGCTTTATATTTTATGTGATTAGACTGTAAATTTTGAACAAAAATAATCAAGGCTCAATAATAATGACTCATAATTTATATAAATTAAAGTAAACACAGGAAATATGTCTTGCCAACAAACACTCCTTTACATTTTATATTTATTTACACATCCATTTAACATGTCAGCAGAGTATTTATATTTTTTAAATTTATAAAATATTTAGTGAAAAAAATAAATAAATAAATAATATAAATTACATAAAAGTATAAATTTAAATAATTAAAAATAATACAAATTAATAATACCTGAATGAAAAAAATATTTAAGAAGAAATTGTTTAATTAAAAAAATAAATATTTAACAAAAAATAATTTTGAAATAACTAAATTAATAAGAAATAATAAAATTAAAAATAGTACACAAGAAAAGCAAAAAGGAAATAAATATATAAATGAAAATTTGCATTAAAGAAAGTAATAATTAAATAAAAAATAAAAATAAATAATATTTACCACAATTAATTACCAATAAAATTAATTAAATTATTCTTATTAAAAATCCTAAAAAATAAAAATATTTATATTTAAAAAATTGATAAATACTTTACAACACAATTAAATTATGTATACGCGCGCATCTGTAAATTAGCTCCACACAAACAATGAAAATAAATAAATTAATTAAAGTTAAATTTATTTAAAAAATAATAATAATAAATATAATTTCAGTAAACATTGCTAAACAAATTCTTATTTCAGAAATTTATAATTTAATTATGTTTCTCAGCACTTGTGTTTCTTATTGGTGAAAATTGAACAAAAATAATCCATTTAAATGGTTTATGTCTTGAATAAAACATTTTTCACCAGTGTGAGACTGTTTTTTTTATAATTAATTAAATACGGTTATATAAAAATCACTCTAAAGTGCATTTGTAGAATGTTTTTTATTTAATTTTGTACAAAAAATTTAATACAAGAAAACAATATAATTAAGTTACTTCTTTTAATTAATTAAGTCAAAAATTAAATTTAAACATTTTTTTAACCTTAAATTTTGTTTTTAGAAATTACTAAAATAAAAAGAAGAAATTAAATCACAAAAAGAATAAAAGCTTTTTTAATAAAATTTATATTTAAATTACTATTGGACTTTAACATAAAACAATGAAATAATTAATTACTATAGAAAAAAAATAATTAAAATTTAAGAATAAATTAATTAATTAAATAATACAAAGAAAAACTGAAAAAGAAATTATATTTTTGTATATAAAAATAAAATAAAAAAATAACTTTATAAAATAATAATAAAATTAATAAGTAATTAAAGTAAAAAGTAAAATAAATAAATGAAATAATTTATAACATAAATATGAATAAGAAGAATAGAGAAAAGCATCCCTTAATTTAAGAAATTTTAAGCAAAATATTTTCGGTTTGTATTGATTTTGTTACCTCTTTCGGACAACCATAATTTTCTCTATGGTTAAAAATATAATTTGAGCAAGTGTAAAACCGTCTGGCACATTTAAAAATTTATAAATTTTTAATTTAATTTTACTATTTCTTTGATGAAATGTTAATTAATTTGTTTCTTTTCTATATAAAAATTGGAAACGATGTGATTGGAATGTGATCTAATAAAAAAAAAAAATTAATAATAAAAATATATCATTATACGTACGTTTTGTCTATTTTTATAATATTTTCGCTCAAAAAAAAATAATTAAATTTAAATAAAATGATATAATTGATTAGGGTTTGAGACTGAGCAAAGTACGTATAACCACAGGTAAAATACTCAATAGTATTTTGTCTATGGTATCACGGACAGAAATAATAAAAAAAAAAAAACTCAAATTTTTGTTATAATTTTGAATGAAGAAAAGCAATAAATAAATTTTGAATTACCCATTAATTACTGGGTGAACAAAAAGAATTAAAAAAAAAATAGTGATTGTACTGATCGATTTGGTAAAAAATAAAAATATTTCTATAATTTTGTTAATTTTTTTTTAGCTTTACAATGAAAAGTGGTATAAATAATTATATATGTAACTGGTATAATTTGTGTTATATTAAAGAAAATTAATTAAAAACAATGAAAAATTACCTTTTTTTAATTATAATATATATAAAAAATAATTTTATAATTAAAAGATAAAAAAAATTAATTAATAAAAAAAAAAAAATAAAAAACAGAAGAAATTATTTTGTAAGAATGTATAATAATTAATAACAAAAAAAAATTTATTAATTAATAAATTAATGGAGAATAAAATGAACCACAAAAAAAAAATATTATATTTGAAAAATGAAAGAAATAGAAATTTACTGCATAAAAGTGAAAACACAAGACAAAATGGAAAAAATAAAAAGTGGATAAAAAAAATATTTAATAAATAAAATTTTAATGTTTTAATTAATTTATTAATTAATTATTAAACCCTTTTTACATATTTTAACTATATTTAGATTGGTATTTTTTTTTTTGTTTTAATAAAACACAACTGAAGAACAATATTTTAGCAGTTTATTTTCTGCTTTTCGTTAGTTCAGTTATCGCTTCTCGGCCTAACGGCTAAGATCAAGTATAGTATCTGTTCTTATCAGCTTAACATCTGATAGATCCTCCATAGGAGGTCAACAAATGTTAAACTGTTTTTTGTAAATTGATGGAGTGCTAGGTGCTTGCACCACCTCTATTGCAGGTTGACCCGGTATTGAAGTACCGCCGGGATCGGCTTATTTTCAAATATAAAAATAATCTAAAAGCAGTACGTGTTTGATTCATGATAACAAACATTAAATGTTGTGAATAATAATTACGTTCTTTTGGAATTTTCAATATGTCCTGAATACATTGAAACATTTCTGAAGTATGAAATCTTTTACCTGCAAAATGAAAAAGTATATTTCACTTCACAGGTACACTGTGCATAAATATTAAAAATATCTGCAGGTAATACAGAGTTTTTTTTTCTGTTCCCTTAGCACACCCACACATCGTACAAATGTATAGAGGAAGACATTTTTATTAACGATAATGCGGTAAGTTTTCTTTCGTTTATAAATGAGACATTGCTCAGTTTAAAATATTCACGTTGGACTAATAAAATAACTATATTAATTATTGAATATAGTATTCATGTGGAGACGGAATAGAATTCAATCAAAAATTATAATAATAATTAACCAATGCAACCTGTTTTTTCCCACTAATCGAAATTGAAAAATTATTTTTTTATGGCATTCACATTATACTGAACATTGTACATAGTAATAAATATTGTTATTGTTTAAACATTTGCACTGCTTACTGATATATATAACATTTGTATGGTTTTTGCTACTGTAAGCAAGCAACAAGTTGTTAGTCATAACTTTGGTTATAAAACACAAGTCAAACACAGCGTTTCATGCATATAATGAAAAATGTGCGACGGTTTAGTTAAGATCATACTTCACAGGATCATTTCTGTAGTATATCTTTATCACGTACACAAGATTCATTACGAATCGAAAAACCATGATGATGAGTAAGAACACAACTTTGCGAGCGTGAGAAAGACTAGTGAATCGAATATGGATAATAAGCAATATTCTCCTTTGATTCACTTTAGTTGTCGATGATCGTTCGTCTAACGATAAAAAGTTGCGTATTCTGAGTGGCTTCTTCCAACAAAATAATTGTATAACTGTTAATTTATATGCATACAATAAAACCAGCGTTTTCTTTAATTGAAAATTTCGTCCAAGAAAATAATTGTTTTTTGTCTGATAATGCAATTGATCAATTAAAATAAGTTTTTTTTAATTGAAAGTTTTACCTATCGAAAATCATCCGCATATGGGGTCATGAAAGCCATAGGAATTAACTCGAATTTGGTTCACTTTTAGAGAGTAGATATTTTGTTTGGATTTGGATGCGTATATTCTATGTTTTTTTTATTTTGTATATTTTTAAAACAAAAATGGCATTTCAAAACTTTATCTTCATAAAATTTTTATTTCAATTAAATTATTGTTTCACAAATAAATTGATGACATCAGAGCATCGAATATCTTCCCAGAGCATACATTGTTGTGTAGCACTAAAACCGACAGCTAAACAGTCCTCACTGATGCAATTATCTTCATGATTATAATTATCTGGTTTTGGTGGAAAGAATCCATTATATACAAAAGGACGCCCTATAGACATCCATATGCATTCACCTTCCTTTGATAAGTCTGTGCCACTAGTCCATACCCATTTTATATTAGCTGATAAATAAATAAAAATGTATGAAAAACATGGGATAAAACCATTAAGGGAATTTTATTCAGAAAATTACTTGATTTTAAATATTCGCCAATATAAAAATTCTCCAATGAGAGCTTTCAATTGTCAACAGACGTAACTGATGCCGGGCACAGAATTGAAACGCTTGAAATCAATTTAGCTAAAATAAATATTATTATTATAATAAATAGAAAATTTAATAAAGAACCGTTACTAACCGTGTTATTATGCAAATACACTTGTTTCTGGCCAACACTCTTTAGTGGCAAATCAGTAGCATAGCAAGTATAGCTAGTTATCCCCATTAAACTAATAACAAGTAATTGAATTAATTGCATTTTATATTATTTTTCTTTTAAAAAAGTCTTCCTGTATAAGTTAAACTGATACTGTTCAGATATTGGAAATTTGCTTTAATTAAATACTTTTTGTAGCATTATTTATTTTTGTTATAGAAAATTAACAAGATAAGCTCTTATCTAAAGTATTAGCAATTGTTATTTATTTTTGATTATGGGACGTAATTATTTTCTGATTTTTCATCGAAAATTTTTATTAGATTATATAAAACAATTAATCATTTGTTTTCATTTCTTAAATTATAAAATAATTAATAATTGACTAGTTATTGATAAAAATCAAATAATAAATTAATTAAAAACTGGTAAACCGAAGATAATTTATAATATAGTTATTTCCAGAAATGTTTATTGGTTTATATTAATTGATGTTTTTAGGAAATACTTAATTTATTATCAATTTTCTATTATTTAAACGGCATTAGTGATAAGATTACTATCCGAATATTTATAAAAGAAAGTTTTTTAATTTTTATTTAAACGTGTGAAAGAAGCAGACTAAAAATAATTAATAATTTTTATAAAAAATGGAAAATAAATTAATCACAATTGTTTGTTTATTCGGTATTTTGAGTTATGTTTCTTGTGAAAATAACTTATATATGGAAACTGTTGGCAACAAAACCATTTATTACAATGATATTCCTGTACGTAATTTACTTTTATTATATAAAAATATAATTTAATAATTTCTATTCAAGATGAATTGGTATGCAGCATTTCAAACGTGTGCATCTCATGGCTTACAATTACTAACAATTAACTCTGCTTTGGAGAATTTTGAAATAAGTGAGTACGTTCGGGGTTTTTCTCATTTTATATCAATCTGGACAAGTGGTACAGATGCTGGCAACGAAGGTAAATGGTCTTGGATGTCAACTGGTAGAACGTTTGAGGAAACGTTTAGTTATTGGTTTAAAGATGAACCAAATAACATTCAAAGTCCCTGTATGGGAGAAGACTGTCTAATGGTAGGATATAGAGAAGTTGAACATTGTTGGTTTTGGAATGATTCAATATGCACTTTGAAAATACCTTCAATATGTGAAAAACCATAAACTTGAATTTAATAAAGTTGTAATATTTAATAAATAATAAAATAAATTTCACATTTAGTTAAAAAATGGAAATCAAATTACTTTGCCCTTGGGGATTAATAAAATAACACATTCACACATAAAATTAAACCAATTATTGCCATCATTTCAACGATTACAGAACTGAAATGGTTTTGGACCATGTTATTCAATTAGTTCTGAATTTTGTAATTCATGGTATTGCTGCATCCATGCAAACCATTTCATTCTGATTCCGGTTGGTGGTCTTTATCTAGTTTTCAGCTTATAGAGACTGCCCCTGCCTACCTGGTGATTTGATAAATAAATTTGATAATAAAACATGTCGTCTCTAAGTGATTGAATGTTTATGAAATATAAATTATAATGTAAGAAAGAAATAGTGTAAGTGATTTCAGTATAGGCATTTCAATAATGCTCAATGCACGTTCGATATAAATACTTCCCCCCCTCACGCTCACGGCCTTTGACTAGGAAGAAATTACAATTTTTATTTATACTTTTTTTAAAATATTTTATAAACTTTATCTAATTCAATTAACAAAACATTGATCCCCGCTATACGGAAAACAAAATTTTGGTATACTGATTCAAACATTTGTAAGGTTTTATTATTCATATGATTATTGTCAATCATAATTCATTTTATAGAATCGCTCACCAAGTAAGCAAATAGCGAAAATTGTCGGGGAAGCCACTCAGAATACGCAACTTTTTATCGTTAGACGAACGATCATCGACAACTAAAATGAATCAAAGGAAAATATTGCTATTACCCATATTCGATTCACTAGTCTTTCTCACGCTCGCAAAGTTGTGTTCTTACTCATCATCATGGTTTTTCGATTCGTAATGAATCTTGTGTACGCGATAAAGATATACTACAGAAATGATCCTGTGAAGTATGATCTTAACTAAACCGTCGCACATTTTTCATTATATGCATGAAACGCTGTGTTTGACTTGTGTTTTACAACCAAAGTTATGACTAACAACTTGTTGCTTGCTTACAGTAGCAAAAACCATACAAATGTTAAATATATCACTAAGCAGTGCAAATGTTCAAACAATAACCAGTGTATTTATTACTATGTACAATGTTCAGTATAATGTGAATGCCATAAAAAAATATATTTTCAATTTCGATTAGTGGGAAAAAACAGGTTGCATTGGTTAATTATTATTATAATTTTCGATTGAATTCTATTCCGTCTCCACATGAATACTATATTCAATAATTAATATAGTTATTTTATTAGTCCAACGTGAATATTTTAAACTGAGCAATGTCTCATTTATAAACGAAAGAAAACTTACCGCATTATCGTTAATAAAAATGTCTTCCTCTATACATTTGTACGATGTGTGGGTGTGCTAAGGGAACAGAAAAAAAAACTCTGTATTACCTGCAGATATTTTTAATATTTATGCACAGTGTACCTGTGAAGTGAAATATACTTTTTCATTTTGCAGGTAAAAGATTTCATACTTCAGAAATGTTTCAATGTATTCAGAACTTATTGAAAATTACAAAAGAACGTAATTAGATTCGGAACATTTAAAGTTTGTTATCATGAATCAAACACGTACTGCTTTTAGATTATTTTTATATTTTAAAATAAGCCGATCCCGGCGGTACTTCAATACCGGGTCAACCTGCAATAGAGGTGGTGCAAGCACCTAGCACTCCATCAATTTACAAAAAACAGTTTAACATTTGTTGACCTCCTATGGAGGATCTATCAGATGTTAAGCTGATAAGAACAGATACTATACTTGATCTTAGCCGTTAGGCCGAGAAGCGATAACTGAACTAACGAAAAGCAGAAAATAAACTGCTAAAATATTGTTCTTCAGTTGTGTTTTATTAAAACAAAAAAAAAAATACCAATCTAAATATAGTTAAAATATGTAAAAAGGGTTTAATAATTAATTAATAAATTAATTAAAACATTAAAATTTTATTTATTAAATATTTTTTTTATCCACTTTTTATTTTTTCCATTTTGTCTTGTGTTTTCACTTTTATGCAGTAAATTTCTATTTCTTTCATTTTTCAAATATAATATTTTTTTTTTGTGGTTCATTTTATTCTCCATTAATTTATTAATTAATAAATTTTTTTTTGTTATTAATTATTATACATTCTTACAAAATAATTTCTTCTGTTTTTTATTTTTTTTTTTTTATTAATTAATTTTTTTTATCTTTTAATTATAAAATTATTTTTTATATATATTATAATTAAAAAAAGGTAATTTTTCATTGTTTTTAATTAATTTTCTTTAATATAACACAAATTATACCAGTTACATATATAATTATTTATACCACTTTTCATTGTAAAGCTAAAAAAAAATTAACAAAATTATAGAAATATTTTTATTTTTTACCAAATCGATCAGTACAATCACTATTTTTTTTTTAATTCTTTTTGTTCACCCAGTAATTAATGGGTAATTCAAAATTTATTTATTGCTTTTCTTCATTCAAAATTATAACAAAAATTTGAGTTTTTTTTTTTTATTATTTCTGTCCGTGATACCATAGACAAAATACTATTGAGTATTTTACCTGTGGTTATACGTACTTTGCTCAGTCTCAAACCCTAATCAATTATATCATTTTATTTAAATTTAATTATTTTTTTTTTTGAGCGAAAATATTATAAAAATAGACAAAACGTACGTATAATGATATATTTTTATTATTAATTTTTTTTTTTATTAGATCACATTCCAATCACATCGTTTCCAATTTTTATATAGAAAAGAAACAAATTAATTAACATTTCATCAAAGAAATAGTAAAATTAACTAAAGATTTATTTTTTAAATGTGCCAGATGATGTGTCTGACGGTTTTAAACTTGCTCAAATTATATTTTTAACCATAGAGAAAATTATGGTTGTCCGAAAGAGGTAACAAAATCAATACAACCGAAAATATTTTACTTAAAATTTCTTAAATTAAGGGATGCTTTTCGCTATTCTTCTTATTCATTTTATGTTATAAATTATTTCATTTATTTATTTTACTTTTTACTTTAATTACTTATTAATTTTATTATTATTTTATAAAGTTATTTTTTTATTTTATTTTTATATACAAAAATATAATTTCTTTTTCAGTTTTTCTAACCAGTGTATTTATTACTATGTACAATGTTCAGTATAATGTGAATGCCATAAAAAAATATATTTTCAATTTCGATTAGTGGGGAAAAACAGGTTGCATTGGTTAATTATTATTATAATTTTTTTTTCATTTAATTCAATCTTCATTTGATGCATACCACGTACATTTAATTTTTTATTGGAAAACAAAGAAAAAAATACAATCAAATTGTGAATATAAATAAATAAATTATTTTTGAGTGAAATTTTGCATCGTAAAACATAAGAAATCTGTAATTTACGTAGTGAAAAAATAAAATAAATTAATTAACCAATTTCGCTTATCACACGTCAATGTATTATAAAAATTATTAAATTGAAAAGTGACGAGTCAACGAAATACAAAAAATGAAATAAAAGTAAAAAAAAACAACTATAGTATTGTAAAATGATTTATTGATAAAAAAAATAAAAATTGGACTTTCAACAAGTAAATGAAATTGAAAATAAAGAAAACTTACCAGATATTATACTAACTTTGCTAAATAAATTAAATTCGCGTATCAGTTTGTGTAAAATAAACGCACTATGTGTTCAACAGACAAGACCGCAAGTGACACGGTGTAAGATTATATTATTGTTTGTTTGTTTTTTTTTTAAACTGTGTAAAGAAAATTAAGTGAAAAAATGTTAAAATTATCACGTAGATTTGTCCCACAAATAATAAAACAATTAAAAATTGAAATATTTCCATCAAAAATATTAAATAAAAATATTAATAATTTTCAATATGTAATTGGTCAAAGGTTAAATTATTCAACAATAAATAAACAATTAATAGATAGTATTGAATTATGTAATAAAAATAATTATTTAATAATAAATACAGAAGTGGAAAAATTAAAATTTCCTTATATATGGTTACGTGATAATTGTCAGTGTGAGAATTGTTTTAATAAACAAACAAATAGTCGTGTTATTGATTGGGAATTTTTTCATATTAATAATTTACAACCAAAATCAGTAAATTATGACAAAAATAATAATAATAATTCTGTAAAAATTATATGGAATGATAATCATGAGACAGTATTTAATATAAATTGGTTGATTAAACGTAATTTTAATAAAAATTCACAAGAACATTATTTATTGGAGAATTATCGTCCTAAGAAGATACTATGGAGTAAAAATAATTTTCAAAAAATACTTAAATCTTATGATTTTAATGATGTTCTAACAACTGATAAAGGTTTATTAGATTGGTTGGAAACATTAACTGTGTACGGTGTTGCAATGATACGTGATGCACCGATTACAATAAATGAATGTCGAAAAATTGCAAATCGTGTTAATTTTATAAGAAAAACACATTATGGGTTTGTTAATAATTTTAATTTTTCTAATTAATTAACTTAATAAAAAAATATTTATTTAATAATTTAAAGTGAAGAGTTTACTGTACGGAATACAGAAGGTACAACAAATGTTGCTTATCGTTCGGCTAAATTACAAATGCATACTGATTTACCATATTATGAGTATAAGCCTGGTGCAAATTTATTACATTGTTTAGTACAATCCGAGTCAAATGGAGGTGAATATTGTTTAATTTTCGATTATTAGCTGAAAAATTAATTATTTATTTTTTAATTCAACTTTAGGTGATAATTTGTTGACTGATGGATTCTTTATTGCTGAAAAAATGCGTGATGAATATCCAGAACATTATAAAGTACTTACTGAGACACTAGTTAATTGGAATGATATTGGCCAAGAAAATGATAATTATTTTCACAGTATTTACCGGGCACCGGTTATTTGGTTTGTTTATTCTTCTCTGTTTTTATATATAATTAAATTTAATATATATATTTTTATTATTAATATCTTAAAGTATTGGACGCGATGGTGTTTTAGAACGGATTAATCATAGTATTCCACAACGGGACAGTTACTTTACAACTGATTTTGATAATGTACAAAAATGGTATCAAGCGTATTCAATTTTTATTAAATTAATATATGATTTTTCTGTAAAATTTAAAACACAACCTGGTGATATTTTAACATTTGATAATATACGTTCGTTACATGGACGAAGTGAATATACGGATAATGTAACAAATACACGTCATTTAGTTGGCGCATATTTAGATTGGGATGAAATATATTCACGTTTGCGTGTGCTCAAAGAGAAAAAATTATTAAATAAATTAAATTGATAAAAATATTATTAATATTAAATCAGCAGCATTAATATATTATTATAGTTATTTAATTATTATAATTTTATTTTTATTATATATTTCCTCATTAATTAAATTATAAAGTAATTAAAATGATTAATTGTATTAATTATATTTTTCTTTTTATAAATAAATAATTATAACCAATTAACTGGCATTTAATATGTTAAAACCGTTTTATTGCTGCTACATATTACATTTATACCATTTATAAATAACATTAATGGTTTTTGCTTTTGATATAGTTACATCGATTAGGTTTGTATTTCTCTGCTGTACTTTGGCAAAGCACGAAATTATTATTTTTTATATCTTTAAAAGTAATGTTTTATTAACATTCATTTGCTATCCTGACTCAAAAGAGTAAAATATAGTTTAAATAATAATAAATTTTTGTATAATTATACAAAAAATCAACACAATTTAGTTTTAAAAACCATTAACAAAGTATACCAGTTAAGCATCTGAAAAGAGAAAATATGTATATTAGTAACTGCACGAAGCTAAATTATTGATTTAACTAAAATAGAAAGTAGTTTTTTTATTTAATAAAATTTTTCTTTATTTTCTCATCAATATCTAAATATTATTAATATTTATTATTATAATTATAACTCATTCACAATATATAAAATATATTTTAATTAATTTATAACAAATAAGCGAAGAAAAAAAAATTAATTAATCAAACAACTAAAATCACATTAAATTATAAATTATGCAAAAAAATAATAAAATTATTGAAAATTTTTGTGTTTTCCGTAAATATTTTTATTATAATTTTTATTTTTTCTTAATAATTAAAATAGGCAAAAATTATTCTTATAAGATAAAAGCACCTAATTAAACACTTTTATTTTTATTTTTATAGAATTTTGAATAATAATATTTTTTTTTTGTATTTAATTATTTATAAAGACAAAGCACAGCTAATTATTATTTTATTTTTTTTATAAATTAATTAATTTATTTGCTTTCGTTTTTTTTTTCAACTACTGTAAAATTATTTCTGAAATAATTTCCTTTAGTTTGTTTTTAATTTTAATTAATTAATTAATTTTTGTAACTTAGAAAATAAATGCGATACACTTACATAACTAGAAACAATTATTTTTTTTTAATATATAAATTAAGTATTTTATAATTTTATTTTCATTTTCTTTTCTTATTTTTATTCTTAATTATTAATTAATTAATTTTTTTTTTTATAATCACATTATTAATTATATAAAATAGATAATTATTATTTTTATTATTTGTAATATCTAATGAAATTCACTCAAAGAAAATACAGAGTAATTAATAATGAAAAATATATTCTTTTATTTATTAATAATTTATTATTGAGGAAATTTATTATTTATTTTATTTTTTATCAGCAGGCAGTAATGGCATTGCTATTACGTACTATTCGATTCCATTTGTTAAGTTAAAAGTTTTTCAATGTTTACTGTAATTGGCAAGTAGTAATGCATAGTTTTTTATACTTAAACAGGTAAGTAATCAAATAGTAATTGCTTAATAATCAATTCAATTATTTAGCGAATGGAAATATGACGATGACAACCTTTTGTGAAGGATTCATACAATTTAAAAGCAATATTTTTTGTGTTAAAAAACGTTTAAATAAACATTGTATTAACAGGTATTTCTATTAAAAATCTACCTTAAAAATAAAATAATGTTTTTAAGTACAATAAAACAACGAAAAGTCTTTATTTTTATTTAAAAAGATTAATTTAAAAGAAAATGAAATTTCAATTCACTAAACGCCTGTAAGTATACACCACTCATTACAATCTCAATGACACTTGATTAGCTTTCACATTCCAAAATTAATTAATTAAATAATAAAACAAAAATGCAATTATTTTATGATAAAAATTAATAAATTATTATAATTGTTAATCAAATGCATAAATAAATGTGCATTTTATCGTTTTATCAACGTTAAAGAAATTCTTTTACTTATTCTCTTTGTTCGATTTAAATAAATTAATTTACTTTAATTAATTAATTAATTTAAAAAAAAAATAATTAAGTGTTTTGAATCTTTTTATTTGTTTTTTTTTTTTTTTTATAATTATCTCACCGTATTTCAACTGTTTCGTATTGAAATACGTAGAGCAATTTTTAATAATAAAAATGTAATGAAATGAAAAAGAAAAGAAAAATCGAAAATAAATAATTTCTTTTTGTAATTAAATTAAATATTTATTGTTTATTATTATTTTTTCTTTTATTAAATTTTTGATTATTTGCTTTATTGTGTAAGAAAAAATAATTATAATAATAATCATTTATAGCAAAATGAATTTATTTTTATTAAATTATTAATTGTAATTTTGCACATTTTTTTTCGCAGCAAACACATTATCATTAGTTAGCGAATTATTTATTTAAATATATAATTTACCAATTAATGTAATAATACAAAGAGTTTTAAATTTAATTCCGCTAAATGAAATTTACAATGTTTAAGTGAACTGTATGTGTGGTCTTAATGGATTTTAATAATGATTTCATATTGCAGGAAAAAGAAGTAGTTTTTTAAGCAAATAAAATCGGCAAAATGCAATAAATAATTATTTTTTTCTACTTTAGAAAAACAAAATTAACGTAATTAAATAATAAAGACAAAACCAGGTAGTCAAAGATCTAATGACTTTACTAAAGATTAACCGATTGCTAACAATCAAAAAAAAAAATACAAAGTAAATAACCAATAATTTAGGTAAAGAAATTAATTTAATTACATAGTTTCGACAGTACAAAGAGAAATAAAAGGAAAGTTATTGAAATAAATTGATACGAATATGAAGATTAATACAATTGAAAGTAAAATTTAACTTTCTTCAAACCTCCTTAAATACTTCCTTAAAACACATTGTAAAAATTATTTTAAAAAATCACCTCAATAACATAACAAAATTCATTAAAATTTTATTAAATTATTAATAAATAAATAAATTAATGTCGTTAAGAATAGAAGCATGTAACTTCTTCTTATTGCATTAACACAATTTTCCATTTTTTAATTAACTGCTTTGAGTGAATTTCCATTTTTTTTTTTATTATATTAATTTAGGAAACTGAATATATATTTTGATAAAATTAATATATAGGAAGATTGATAATAAAATAAAATTAGCATTAGAAAAACAGAAAAAATATAAAAGTAAATTAATTAAAATCTAAAATCATCTTAATAATTAAAAATAAAAATAATTAAAAAATTCTTCAACAGCCAGTAAATAAAAAAATAAAAACAAAAAAAAATTCATATTCATTAATTACAAAAAATTAATTAAATAAATTCGTTGCGATGTTTTCTTAATACGAATAAATAATTAAATTAATTAACATTCACTATGTACTAATGTATCCTTGAGTGCTGTTAATTGCTCCTCACCATGCTTTATTTTATCTTGTATCTCTTTTATATCGACAATTAATTTCGCTTTCATATTTATAAAATAATTATAATCGATTAATTCATCATATGTTAAATTTTTCTCTAAAATTTTTATTATAATTATACCACGACGATCAATATCATCTTTTAAACGTTTCGCCTCATCTAATTGCTCTAATAAACGATCACGTTTAACATCCAATATTTTCTAAAATGAATTAATTAATAAGAAAAAATTATATAAATTAAATAATTAACAAAATTATAATTAAATTTATTAGCTAATATTTTATAAATAATTCTGTTTGTACAAAGAGAATGTTAAACGATTTTATTTAATTATTATTGGAAAAAAATAAAAGAATTTAATAACAGGTATTAGAGATGAAGTATATTTACTTAGTAAATTATAAACAATTTAAAATAATTAAATTATTTAATTATAAACAAGTAGAAGAACAAGTAATATACATACCTTATCATTAGTTGTATCACTATTATTTAATAAATTCTCAACACGTGCCAAACGTCCAGATAATGATAATAATAATAATGTTATATGACCAACATCATCAATATAGGAACGAAATTTACTAGCATCATTTGGACGTAATTTTTGTCCACATTTTATTATTAATTCATTGCCTAATATATCATTTGCTAAATTCTCTTCACCAATTAATTGCTGTTCATTCGTTAATATTATTATTTTTTTACTTAAACGTGACACTAATTCCTCCTACAAGATTTTTTTTTTAAATAAAATATTTATTTTTTAAATTATTAACAAAAAATAAAAAAAGAATTAATAATAATTTACCTTTTTCTTTGTTACATCACAGCTATCACCATTTATTAATTGCATTTCACGATTAAAACGTGATAATAATTTTGGTGTTTTTGTTAAAAATCCACCTGTTGTACCATTTGTAGTTATTAAACTAAAAAAAAAATATTTAAATAGAAAAATTAATATAAAATAATTAACAAAATTAATATAAATTTACTCTAAATTATCATCTGATAAAATTTTATCATCATCATCTATGTTATTCTTATCATTTTCATCGTTATTTTCATCATCACTTTGCACTGTTAACGTTGAAGCATCTTTTTTCACCGGTCTTGGTGTTATATTCGGATTATATAATCCAGTTACATAATCCGATGTTGACTTAACATGTTTAGGTGCTAAAAGCAAAAAATACAATTAATTAATCAATAGCACAGCATAAAAGTAAAAAAATTCAATTACCTAAAATTATATGAAGACGATCACTTGGCGACAATTGACTAATTAATTCATTTGATAATTTCTCACAATCAATTTCCTCTTGTAATTTTTTACGTGGCATTAATGTTTTAATTATTTTAAAATGATTATCATTATCTAATAATGTTTTTGTATTATTAATAATTGTATCAGTTATAAATTTATTATTATTATTATTATTATTTATATTTATATTATCGTCAGTTTGTGAGGCAGTTTCAATTAATAATATCGGTGATATTGATGTTATTGAATGTGGTGTTGTTGAGGATTGTATTGATGATAATGATGTTATTGATACTGGTGATGCTGGTGGCGTTGGTGTACCATTCACTTGTAATATTATCTCAGTTTTTTGTATTAATTTATCATTTTTATTATTATCATCAAAATTATTATTTAATATTTTATTTTGTATACATTCAATTGATGATTTCTCAGCAATTTTAATATCATTCATATTTTTACCATTTTTATATGAAGCAATATTAAATTGATGATTATTATCATTATCATCATCTGTATTATTACTATCATATAAATTATTATCGTTATTATTACTATTATTATTACTAATATTATTATTATTATTATTATTACTATTTAATATTGATAATGATGAACGTTTGTTAATTGACTCAGTATTATTATTATTATTTATAGTAAAATATTTTTGATCAATTATTTGCGTTTTCTTTAAATCATAACATGATTGTGACATATATTTTGGACTAATTGATTCACTAGATGATGATGAATTTTTAATTGAATATGTCGGTGATAATGATTTTGGTGATGTTGTCGTACTATTTAATGTTGTTGTTGAACCATTTAATGTTGTTATTGAACCATTTATTGATTGTAAATCAGAATTATTATTATTAAAATGATTTAATTTTGTTGTTGACGATGAATTTATATTAAAATTAAATATTGATTTTATTGGATTCATTGTTGTTGATGATGTTGTTGATAATGATAATATTGGTGCAGTAACTGATTGTAATGTTGGTGTATAACGTGGTGTTTGATGTTGCTGTTGCTGATGTATTTTAACACCAACTGGTAATACATCTGGTAAATTACATTTTGTTTGTATTAAATCCTCATTAAATACATCATTATGATTTATAAAATCTTCATTTGATGTTAATGTTAATTTATATATACCATGATCAGGATCTGTATTCAATTTTTCACGTGATTGACGTGGTAAATATGATGCCTTGGAATTACTTCTGTAAATAATAAAAAAAAAATTAAAATTAATAAAAACGGTTATTTTTTTTTTCTTTAAATTATTTAAACAGGTGAATTTTATTTTATTTTGTATAAATTATTACGTAATACTGTGTGTATTATGTTGATTAGTAAAACAATTAAATATTTAAACAAATAAATAAATTGATAATGAAATTATAAGAATATTATGTTTTTATTATTTTTTGTTTTGACGTTAAATAATGCGGGACTATTTAATTAACAATAACCAGTGTTGCGATGACACCATTAATTCAACCAAAAAACTGATTAAATAACTGCGTTGCAAGGTGTTTTTTCTTTTTCTTCGTTTCATTTAAATTTGCACGAAACATTTTATTACATAATTTTTTTCTTCATTTAATTTAATTGTTTTTTTGTTCTTTATTTATTATTTAATAAAGAAAAATATAAATTGAACTAATGACCCGCTGTTGTTTATAGCGAATACATTGTAAAACATGTTTTGCTTTAATTAATTCTAACTTTGCTTTATAATTGTTTTGTTTAATTAAATTTTTTTTTTTTTTTTTTTTTTTTTTAAACACCTTTATTGGTATGGTTACTACAATCTTAATTACAATAATTAATTTATTAGTATTGTTGCCAAAGTACTTATGTATGTATATAAGCATAAACTTGTGTGGGTTTGCTGCACCAATATCCAGCTCCCTAAATGTAGATGTACTTTTCATCAACTTGTTGTTACATGGTTAGATCATGCGGCATTAAGCGTTTAAGTCGTCTTATTTCGTTGGTAGTATCCAACAATTGTGTGGCTTCGACGTTGGGATGGGCAACGAGTCTCATTTCGTGTTTTATAGCAAATTCACGTATGATCTCCTCTACCTTTTTTATTTTTAAGTCTTTGTGTATCTCTTCGTTAGTCACAAACCGGTAAGCGTTAGTGATCATGCGAAGAACTTTATTTTGGGTACGTTGGATTATGTCTCTGTTGGATCTATGAGTACAACCCCATAGTTGCACACCGTACATCCAGATCGGCATAAGAATAGACTGATAGACTAGTCTTTTGCAATATAGGTTCATTTTGGAATGATGTCCTATAAGCCAGTACAATTGACGTTGTTTTATCCGGATCTGTTCGGCTTTTTGTCTAACGTGGTGTGTTTAATTAAATAACAATCATACAGTGAACAACAGAAAAAAATCTTTTCAATAATAATAAATTAATTAAATTGAAAAACAAACAATATGCAAATATCAACACATAAAACTTGATTTTATTGAGATGAGTATACTTCAATATGTTTGTTGATTTTTATATCAAAACATAACGCAACCCCATATAAACATGATATTAAAAATAAATAAATAAAATACTTAATAAACGAGCAATACAGAAGAATTAATTAAATCATTTTTTTTTCTTACTTTATTATTGAATTAAAAATGCGAGAAAAATGTAAATTCTTCAATAAGAGACAACCTTGTGATTAAGTCTCAGGTTAAGAAGTATTTTTTCTTTAATTAATTACAATTAATAACAATCTTAAAGTAATTAATCTTAAAATTTTCATCATCTTCAACATATAATAACAATAGTCTAACCGAAAATTTAACAAAAAAAAAACTGCTTAACCTTACATAATTTACAAAGTAGATGAAATTTAAATTAGTTTAAAAAGCACACAGTTTGTTAATTACGCAGATGACGATGCTGAGAATCGTCAAAAAAAAAGAAAACAATTTATTATTGTTTCTTCGTTTAATTATTATTAAGAAAAAATAAAAAAAACCTTCAGCTTTATTACTAAGCAGTTTATAAAAAAATTAAACAAAGAAGGTGATTATTGTAATTAAATAATTTTAATATCATTATTATTGTAAATATTGCCACGAAAATACATATTTTAAAAAGAGATGAAAATTTATCACAAAACAATTACAATGCGACATGACTATGTTTGTTATTTTCAATCAATAATTATTATTTTATAATTTCTTTTACTTCTTCTTCTCCTTTAATCTGGTTTTACTATGCATAATTTTCTTTAATTTCGAATTAAATTCAAAATGAACAATTGCTTATCCATTCACCAAACTTCATTTATTTTTTATAACATATAATCATGTCCAAGTGATTATAAAAATAAACATTTTTAATTACTTTATTCATAAAATTATAATATAGGGTAATACAAAAGTTATAGATTGTTATAATGTTTTAATAATTAAAGTTTAATTTTAATAAAATATATGGATATATTTATGTTTTCAGGTATTTTGATAAATATATGTGTACTCAGTAGTGCTAGGATATTTTTTGTCGCAAAAATCAATAAAACGTTTAATTTTTTTGAGGAAAAATGTTTGAAAAGTGTTTATCCTCTACTAAAATTAAATACAGTAGAACTTTTGGAGATAAGAAGATTCTTAAAGACTGTGCGAAGCAAATAAAAAAGGTTTTAATCTTATAAATGTACAAAAAAACCTTATTTAGAACATTTTCAGGTGTATAGAGTAAATAACAACGACACGAAAATAGTGAAACAAAAAATACTGCACAAAATGGTCTAAGATGTAATTTTTCAGATTTATCATTAAACACGTTTGCTTTTAATTAATTAAATAATTAAATAATTAAATAAATAAAAATTTTGGGAGTACAGATAAAAAACTAGTAAAACTTATAAATAATTCATAAAAACAGTCTTAACCAGACATAAAAATATTAAATCTTGTAAAATTGATAGACATATGACTAGATAAATCCATGTTAACTAGCCGAGTACACAATAAGTGTCTGTACGTCATCAAGAAAACATTAGTATCAGCAGCTGTATTAACAAATATAAAAAATCCACTCGATTACCCAGTTTAAAATTAGAAACAGAAATACAAAAAAAACTATCAATTATTGATTTGTTTATAGAAAGAAAATAAAGTTGAAAATAAATCAAACAAGTTTTTAAATAATAAAAATCATATAAATAAATAAAAGGGAAAATCAATTAAACAGCCAAAAATAACAAAACATTTATAAATACATTTATTAATTATTAGTTACTTCAATTGAAACTCAGTTATATATTTCAATTCAAATCGAGAAATATTTAATGATAATTTTCATGTAAGACATACATATATGTAACGTAAGTGGTAAAGAGTGTAAGTAGCAAAAAGTAAACATTTACCTCAACAAAAAAAAAACAATAAAATTAATAATATAATTATTAGAAAGAAAATAATAATTTAATTTATTTTATTTTATTTATTTGTTTAAGATGAAATTAAAATTAAAGAAGCAAATCAAATAAAAATAATAACGAAATGGAAATGAAAAAATCAAATCAAATTAAATTAAATTGAAAGTGAATGTACTTATATATATGTTTATATAGTAAATATAATATAATTAATATAAAATGTAACATTTAATTAAAATAAATAAATCATCGTAATCATTATAAATTACTTAGATAGATAAGTGATTTGTTTGTTTTGTTAATAATAATAAACTAATTATGATATTTAAACAAATATTTTTTAATTGAAAATAGAAAATATATGATTTAAAATTAATTATTTATTTGAATAAATAATTACTAACTTTATTATATTGATTTATTAGCGATGTGACAGCGTATTGTGTATTTAAAAATATATAAATCAATTAAAAGATCAGCAAATTACACAATTGTTTTAACAATAATTCTAAATTAATGTTTTTATTGTATTCTCGGTGATGTAAAGGATTCTATTGTACGGTATAGTAGTCTAATCCAGATTTAAGGCATGTTGTTAATAAAAATTAAAGGAAAATAAGTAATACTCAAGGCTGTATATCTTGCGGAATCAGACTTTTCTTACAAAAATACGAAAAATTTAATAAAAATCTTATTATTAAGAAAGTTATGTAACGATTTTCTTGCTTTAACGGTTTATTCCTCTGTTCTTTATCTGTATTTGATTTAGAAATACTTTTTGATATTCTAATAAATATTACAATTGATCAATATAACAATTGATAGTTTAAAAAATCACAGTATACCGTTTAGTTTTAGTTCGTTTATTCCTATTTACTTATAAGACATTCTGTAATCCCCAGTTTTACACTGAAATTTCATTTAATTACAAAACATTGTATACATAAAAACACTTTGATATATTTATTAAAAATCAAATTTTTACCTTAGTCAAACAGTTATATATTATTTTTAATCAATTTATAAATCATTAGAGTGTTTAATTTATATTTAAAAAAAAAAAATATCTATCCAGAAATGTAAACGTAAACAATTGTATAAAAATATAAAACTAAAAAAAAAAATCTAGAGCAAGGGCATGATTAAATAATTAACTTTAAAGAAAATTAATATTTTTAAGCAACTAAAATTTAAACAAAATAATTAAATTAGCATAAAATTATAATTTTTGAGTGAAAATATAAACAGTTTTTTATGTTTGGATTTAAATTTATAAATATTTCTACATAATGACAAGTATTTTATTTTATTTTATTTTTATTAAACTATAATTATCGTCTACTTAAATATTATAGGAAAAAATCTTAATGATTAGTTTGTTATGTTTTTTTTAAGATGATTTTACAGAAAGTTATCATTTATTTTATTTGCAAAACACGAAAAGGAAATGCATTTCCAGCAGTTAAATATATATATAATCGTGATTTGATTTAATATGGGTTTTGCTATTTCTACTATCTACTATCATCATGTTACATGTTGTCTATGTTAATCAATATCTTAAAAAAAAATTAATACACAATTCATTATTATAAGCACCTATATATATATTTATATATTTAATTTATTTCATTTTAAGAGAGGAAATATTAATAAGAAGAAGAAGAAGAAGCTGATGTTAAATTATTTTTTTTTTTAATTTCTATTAATATCCGTCAGTAACAGTAATGTAAATACAAAAAAAAAAAAAAAATTACCATAAATAAACATACAGTAGTGGCAAAGGTATTTTACTTTTGTAATAAAATGTTTTTTAACTTTTCGATTTGATTAATTGATTAAAAAGATGAAAGAAATGTTTTTCTTATTTTTTTTTTTATTAATTTTTTGTTACAAAAAGCTAACATACAGCAAACATCTAGCATCTTAGCACGGTTTACTAATAATCGTGTTACATTATATTAGCACTGTCTTTGATTTGTACGCTATGGTATTTAAAACATTAAATCTACACCAATTATATTATTGTTTTCGTTAATTAGACTATGATAGAATAAAAAAATTAATATTAAATAAAAACAAAAAGCATCATTAATGTCTTTAGAAAGCTTTCATATTTATTTATTAAATGCTTTCAATGTTTTTTTTTATTTCTTATTATTTGTCTGTTGTTGATTGTTGTTTAAATAAACAAGAAAAAATTAACATATTTGACCATCCGAATAAATTAAATAGTAAATTTAATTATTGTTTTCAGATAATAAAAAAACAGCAGCAGCAAAGGTTTAACTCCAAGTATTTAAGAAGAAAAAATTAAATAATTAAAAATAATAAAGGTAACCTAATTACAGTATTTTAAGGTCGAAAATTTCCATTTCAATAAAAAATTTCTTTAATCAATAAAAAATTACTTTATTATTCATTAAAAAATCACTAAGAAAAATTATATAATTTAAATCATAAACCCAGTAACATTTATGTAAATTTTTATAAAAAAAAAAAAAAAAAAAACTACGCGAATTTCATTTATTAAATAATAAAAATTATTTTCTCTTGTTAAATATATAAAAAAAAAAAAGAATAATAATTTTATTATTATTAATTAAATAAAAATCGTTTTTTAATTAAATAAAAATGTTTATTAAAATTAAATTACTTTAAAAATAAATGAAAACCCAAAGAACACACACCGTCTACAAGACAACAATCGCCACTTTAGCAGAATAAATGTAAAAATAAAAAAAAAAAAACTGTCATTACTGTGCGAAAACAACAAAATTACGTTACATTACCTTAGAGTGCATAACATTAAGTTACAATTAAATAAAAAATAAACTGTGCATACTGAGTATTGAATTTTTAAATAAATAAAAACTACATCATCGTTGTGCATTTTTATAAACAAGTTACAAGCAGCAAATAACCGACCAACAACCAATATTTACAAAAATGGGCAAAAACAAAGGTTTTTTCTTTATTAAAAGAAAAAAAAAGAATAAAAATAAATTGTAACTATAAGTAGGTCATAATATTGCTGAACTAGTAACAACATAAAGAAACATATAAAGCATGACGACAACATAAAGTATTTTTTTTTTTCTTTTTACAAAATAAAAAATAACAACGACAATCCGATCATATAACAACAAATAAATAAATAAACAGAACAATAATACAGTTAAAGAAGAAATTTACATTAAGTAAATAAATATAATAATCACGATATAATAATATTTATTAATCAAAAATTAATTATAGTATTTAATGTATACAATATATGTATATGATTGAAATGATAATGATATTATATTATTTAATATAATGATATGGATCGTATAAAGGGTCAGTAAAATATAAATGTATTACAGTAAACCACTAGAAATCTAAGAGTATTATGTGAGGTTTATCAATTTTTTATATCAAAATAGTTTGCAATTTTATAGCAGGCTATCCAAGTGAAAAGGAAGCTTACAATAATTTTTGAGAGCTTTATAAATCTATACTGTAATGAAGCAATTAACATATGTGCCAAATAAATTTACTGAAAACTAAATGCAAATTACCTAATTGATAAGCATTGTTAATATTTAACAAAAGTAACGAAATGTTAAATAGATTTTTCCTGTATCGCGTTTTAATTAACATAATACTCGACCGACTGTTTATAGTTTTTTACTTTGTAATTGAGTCCAAATATAAGAAACTAATTTCTGGCGAACTATATGGCAGATTTAATTTGTTTGGAAAATAAACCTTCACATATAGGATAAATTAAAAAAACTTCACTAAAAATAAGAAAAAATAACAACGCGGTTTATTGCCGAATCGCGGGTTTTTACAGTAAAAACATTAGTTTTTTGTAATTTAAAGGATTTTCATGATAATAAAAATACATCAATTCTTTTCATAATAGCAACAGTAATTAGTAACTGTCATTCTGTTGCCAATATAAAAAGGTGTTAAAATAGTACAAATTATTTAACAATAACCAATCATAATAATAAATCATATCAATATAATTTGACAAAGCTTTTGTTAAATGTAAATTTTTCTATTTAATAACGTTTTCACATTACTCAGCAATTGTAATGAGAAATTAGGTTATTTTTTTTTCAACTTAATTCATCATCAAAAGGAACAGTAACAACACGACAATGTCATCAACAATATTAAATAATTATCATTAATATTCATTACAATAATATTGTTAATAAAATTATATTAAATAATAATAATAATCACGAAAGAAATGTTCATTTGGTTACAGTTACAGTGAAAATTTAAAAAAGAAAAAATTATAATGAAATTTTATTGTTTTGTTAAATTTAAATTACCTCATCAAAATGAAATCATAATTTTTTAAGGTTTAACAAAAATCTATGTTTCAACTAATGTAGAAAAATAATAATAATAATAAAACTAGAAAGAAGCTTTATAACAAAGGAATAATGTTTTAGTTATATATATATACTTTTTTTGTGTATTGTATTGTAGTGAAAAGTAATAGGAACAAAGTCAAAACAGTGTAACATTTCACCTTTAAATTTTAGCTCATAAAAATCGTAACATTTTCAATCGTTTTACTTAAACCAATTTTGCTTTATTTTTTGTATTCATTGTATTTAAAATTACAAACTGAAAAGTGTATAGAATAAATAGATGGCACGATATTGATTTGAGAAAAACAATAAAGTAGAGAAAAAATAAATAAAAAGCTTTATAAAAGTGAATACATAATACCCTACCGAAAACGACACTGTGCTTTGTATATTTTCCTTGCTTGAAACAACTTTTAACTGATTTCTTTTCAATGATAAATCGATTTTGATGTGTTTTTTTCTTTCTTTCTTTAATTTCTTAAATGAAAAAATATTTAAAAAAAAAAAAATTGTAACAAAAGCTGCAAAAACGCCGCTTGTGTAATTTTATTATTTTTTTAATAATTTTTATTTAAATAAAAACTTTTAACGTGACTCAAAAAGCAGAGTTGTTTTTTATTCGCTTTTTAAAATGTCAATAAAAATAAAACAGAAAAAGAAATTATTTATTCTTATTATTATTTACCTAAAGTGCTTTTAATTGTTTTGTAATTTTGTTTATTAATTGTGTTTGTAGGTGGGTTTGCTGCATTTGCT
Organism: Ptychoptera contaminata; assembly: GCA_963942525.1. NCBI lineage: Eukaryota > Metazoa > Arthropoda > Insecta > Diptera > Ptychopteridae > Ptychoptera > Ptychoptera contaminata. The sequence continues at coordinate 27,724,471 of OZ012638.1, forward strand.
ATTTAACGATAATGGTAGGATTAAGTACTTTTCAATTGTTTAATAAGAGCCTTTACGGTGTTTTACTAAAAATATTTCTTCTTCTGTTTTTTTAATGAAATCTTATCGATTGCAAAAGTATTTAGAAAACTTGAAAATACTTTAACTAAATAATTGACTCTTTATAAGCGTGAAGTAATTAAATAAAAAGGTGTCTTAACAGCAACAACGAAGAAAATAAGTAACAAATTCGTAATAAATAATAAGAATTCGTAATAAATAATTAACAACAGCAAAGTAAAAAAAAAAAAAAAACTCATTGGATATTACTTAATAAAGAAAAATTTAATTACTTCTCACGTTTAACATTTATTTCAACAGTTTTTATTTTTTTTTTTGTTTTATTGATTAATTAATTTAAGATGTTTAAATGAAAAGAAAACAACAAAAAATAATAAAGAAATTAAAATTAAAAACATAAGTAAAAATACACAAATTACCATTAAAGTGTTAAAGTGCTAAAGTTTAACACCGTTTTTACATTATTTATTATTTAAAGTTCGCAAAAGTATTAACAGGGTTGTAGTACCTAAATAATTTTCTTTACATTTTAATTAATTTGTTTTTTTATTTGTATTTTACCTAATTTTATTTAATTTTATCTTAAAACACAATGATCTCACAGCTAATTATTCACTTGCTGGTTCAATTTCTATTCAACAACAATATTCCAATAAGAAATCATTTCATTTACTCCGAAAAAATAATTTACAAAACAATTTGGCGATCGTTAGCTTGACTGATCTTTATTTAAAGTACCATTAACTTACGTTACTTATAAATCTCAATGTTGACTAGTCTTACTGAATTCGTTCTAAGGCAATTACCAAACAATTATACATGGTAATTATTAATTATTCCCTATGCAAGTAAACACGTATACTGTCTAAGCAATATTTCAAGATAATCACCCGACCGATACAAGGTTATACAGATAACATACAGTTAAAATTTACATATGAACATGATAATTAAAAATCACTTTTGTTTCATGGATAATAAACATATAAATATGATAAAATTTTAATTTGTTTATTAGATAATGTTATACTATTGTGCTTTACTTTCTGATTGAATAACACTCTGTTTTAAAATAGCAATGAAAATACTTCTAATAAACTAAAGGTTAACCAAGCCTGGCGAATATATGTACGTATAATCGAACCAATATATAACTAACAATTTTTACAGTTTCACCATTATTATTGTATTTTTGATTGTTTTTAATTAAAAACTAATTTAAAAAAAAAAAATATATTTATTTTTTTTAATTAAATCATTTATATTTCGCTTAAACAACAAAAAGAAACAAAATTATTTAATGATTTTAATTATTGTAACAAATATCATATTACAAATTTAAATTTAAATTAAAAGAAAAAAAAAATAAATATTAATATAAATAAATTTTTTGTAATTATTAGCAACAAATGAACAAAAAAAAATAATTAAAAATAAAAAACATTTATAATTAACAAGATTTTTTTATTTAAATATTTCAGCAACCATGAGCTACGTTTAATGAAACAAAATAATTAAATGAAATTAAATTATTTCATATATTCTTTGTAGGTTAATATGTTATGTAAAATTAAAAAAAAAAATTATTAATAATTCTAAATTAACGAATTTAATCACAAAAAATCAATTTTAGTTGTAAAGTGGATATAACTTAATTTTAATTAAATGCAAAGTCATAGTTAAATATTGTACAGCTAATTGTCAAATGAACAAAAAACAAACAAAAATAGTAAATCACGAAGATGATTAAGTTCATGTCAAAAAACTAACAAAAATTTAATTTTTTTAAGTTAATTTAACATGCGCGCACGAGTCAAAACTATGAGTTTTAAACAAAATAATAAAAAAAAAACAAAAGAAAATCATAACAATAAACAAATATAACGGGGCAAAGTCAAAACAAAATAAGCATCTATAAAGCACGTCGTACATAATATGTGCGATATAATTTAATTGTGCGCATATTAAGCGCTATTTTTTCTTCTGTACATTTACCTTTTGCTGTGCTTTATTCCGTTTAAGATTTGTTTTTTTTTTGTTGTTTAGTCAAAAAATATCAAAAAAAAAATCCATATGTAGTAGTTAGCGTTAAATAAGTTAACATCATATCGTTAAAAAAGCGCAAGAAAAATAAGCGCCAATTTAATTGCGATTGCGTGATTAACTTAAAATAACAAGTCATCAACGCAGTAGAAATTTTAAGTCAATGGACGTAGGTAAAAACCAAAAAAAAAAAACTAAGAAAACACAGCAATAATTATTGTCGGCACTGTACCACAGGTACAACATCGCATTTTTTTACTTTGATTTTAATGATATTTGTATTTTTTTAGTTTTGTTTTGTTGATTTGTCAAAATAATAAGATAAAAAAAAGAAAAAATTATAATTAAAAAGTCATCAACCGTTACGCAAGATATAACAACAAAAAAACTCAAATAAAATAATTAAATTTTAATTAAAATTGAAAAGCGCACAAGAGAGAAAAAAAATGTATTTCTTTTATTTCACTTAACTTAATTAAAAATATGACAGCAACGCAGATATTGTTTCTGTTTTTTTTTCTTCTTTTTGTTGATTTTTCATGCATGAAAATTATGATTTTTCACTAATTAAATAAATTAAAACAATCTTTAAGCAAATACTTTATATTAATTAAACAAATAAAAAAAAAAAATGATTATGTTAATTAGAAATTTTATTAACTTTCATTCAATACGTTTTTTTTTCTTTCTATTTGTTTTGAGTTAGGTATTTTATTGATTATTTTTTCTTGAAGGGGCTACTCTGGATTAAATTACATATCCTGAATAGTGGAAAATATAATATAAATTGTCATAAGACAAATCAATAAGACAACATATTGATTATGAGTAAAGACATTTTCATTTTTATTATTTTACATAATAAACAGTTACATCGTTCTGTGATTTTAACGACAAACAAATAATTAAAAATTAATTTAACGAAGCCATAAACGCACTTAAAATCAACAATAATTATAATTTACACAATTTAGACAGCTTAACTAAAGTAATAATTTTCTTGCAAAACAACTTTGCTTCGTTTTTTTATTAAATAATAATTTCCTGCTTTTAACTATTAGCTTTCCGTGAAGGATTAACACATAATTTCTGTATAATAATTTTAAATAATCAAATGAAAAACAAACCTTTTTTTTTGCAAATTATAAATAAATATAAAATCAAATATTACGGAATTTCGGTATTAAATACCTTTGATAAACAACGACAATCACAAAAACGCGACTATAAATTTCAAGGAATATAAATAAAAATAAAATTTATTTTTAATGTAAAATAAAAAACCGCCTTGCAAAAATGTATTTTTACGATAAGAAGAAATTAAATTTTGCTTATCTTGTTGTTGTTATAATATAAATATTTTTTCATCGAATTATTATTACTTTATTTCCTAAATAAAAATAAGAAATTTATTAAATAATTTTCGTACCTTTGTTAATAAAGCATAAATAAATAAATAATCTTATCGTTATAACAGCATTAACAATTTTAATACTGATGACACATTTTATTAATTTAGGTAAGACGTAAACAAATAGACAGTTTAATTGAATACAAAAATTATTCATTTGAGAAAAAAAAGTGACATTAAAAGTGTTAAAGGAAGAATAGAAAGTAACTAATTTTTATTATTTCTTCTTTTAAATTAAATAAATTTCGCAATAATAATAATTATTATTATTTTTATTATTTTGTTACCAAATACAAAGCAAATACAAACGCTAAACAAATAATGTAATATAGAAGGAAAAAAAAACGACAATAAAACCGTGTACATAAGAAAAACATTAAAAATTATCAATTAGTTAAGACCAAATATGAAATTCAATAATAATAATAATAATAATGAAAAAGAAGAAACAAATAACAAATATTAATTAATTAAAAATTACTTTCAATTTTGTTACTCTATGTACACTCTATCGTTGTTGTTTTTTTCATTATTTCTTTTTATTAAATAATAAAAATCATCGAAATAAAAAACAATTTCTTTTTCAAATAAAATAAAATTAGGTTAATCTTTCGTTAGTTAGTTAAATTTGAATTTTTACCATGTGAGAAAAAAACAGAAAAATTGATTAATTAATTAATTTAATTCTTTATTAGGGAAATAAATATATTTTTCTATTTTCTGAATTAATAACGAGAAATCACTCAAAAAATTGAGCAGAAAACAAAAACAACTCAGCATTTTTTAACTCAAAGGATTTGATTTTTTATTTTCACAAATTTTGCCTGGGAACTAAAGTATTTTGCTGATTTGTGCCAAGTAATTATTATTATTATTGTTTATAAATGTGTTTACATTGTTTTTATTAGCTAATTTTAGTATTTAGGTAACATTATTAAGGAATTTTCGTTAATTATTTCAACAAAATTTTGTTACATTTTTAATGCAAGTAATCGACAAAATAAAAGAATTTTATTAAATTTAATACATACGAGTAATTCTTATTCTTTATTTTTTGATTTAATATAACGTTTTACAAATAAAACAATAATTTATGAATATAATAAACTTATGAAAATTTTATTCAAAACGGTATTAGGCTAGGGTCAGAGTAATTACTTTTAAAAAGACTAAAATCACAAAGTAGTTCTATTGTAATCACAAAAAACATGCTAAGGAAATAGTCGATTCGTTAAAAAAAAATAATCCTTTAAATAGCTAAACACTCATTACAAAAATGAAGCAGTAACTTCACTCATTACACGAGTGAACTTCGTCAAAATTTCAATTAATTTATTTATCTAAATAAATATAAAAAAACAAAAATAATCAGATTTTTCTAGTTAATAATATCATTTAAAAATCCAATAAAACTGTCAATTAATCATACAAATTCATTAATAAAAATAAACTATATAAATCAATAAAAATAATAATTTTAACACTAATCAATCGATTTAAAAATAATAAACAGAAATAGAAAACAAATCATCATCATTTCAATTAATAATATTAAATTCCATAATAAAAACTATCTAATCATATTTAATGAATAAAATTGTTATTTAACATTTTAATAATGTTAATAAAAGTTATATAATAAATTTATATTAATCGTGGAGAAGACAAATTTAAAGGAAAAAAAAAACAAAAATAAATTTGCAAAAATTGCGAATAAATAATATTTTTCATTTAAAATTAAAAAAAAAAAATAAATAAAAACGCATAAATATTTTAGCAGCATCAATCGCATTAATTAAGTTTTTTTAAAATGTTTTCTTAGCCAAAAAAAAAAATCATTAAAAACACGATATAACCTCATGAAAAACAACAGAAAAAACTTAACAACAAACCGCTGCAAAATTTAAATAAAAATTCATAATTATTACGTAATTTATCTATGTTATGAGTATTCTTTTCTTTTAACTTTTGCTACGTCTTAATATTATTTATTATTCTTTCGTACATTGCAAAAAAAAATTATTTATTTTATTTCTAAGAAATATTATTTATTAGCAACTTAGAGTAGTTGTAGTCGCATCTAAAGAGTAGCGAAAAAAAAAAAAACAGACGAAGAAGAATATTATGTTAAAAATAGAAATATTTTTGTCTTCAAGTTCAATAATATTTTTTTTTTCTTCTTTTTTCCGTAATTAAATATATAAACTGCGTTCTTAATAACAACATATAGAATAGAATTATTACAGTGACAACTCAACGTTGAAATCATGATTTTATTTTTACCAAAAATAATTTCTACATTTGACCTGTCAATACATAATTAGCCTGCAGGCATTATTTCATTATTACATTAACACCAACGAGAAGTGAAAAAGTGAAATTTTATTAATTAATCACTGTATACCTGGTTATTAAATTAATATTTTTTTTTCTTCAAAATATTAAACTATTAATCAACGTTGATAAATAATAATAATCAACAGGCGAATGAGTTCGTCTACAAAAAATATTTATAAATAATTCAAGTACAATCTGATTAGTTATTAATAATTACATAATTAGCGTGAAAAATTTATATTTTTATTACAAAAAAAAAAAAAAAACAAATGAATAAAACTACTGTCTGACCTTGCTTACTAAGTAAGTAATTTACGGTACGTCCTTGCCTTACTCATGTGCTTGAAAGCTTAATTATATAACAATAACAACAACAGTGAAAAAAATTCTTTTAAACATAAAATATTTAACATGATTGTCATCACACCACCCAAAAATTTAAAAAAACGAAAAGCATTAAAATTGTCTTTAAACGCCCCATCAATACATTACATGGTTTTTTTTATTTGGAAATTGAATACAGTTTCCTTGAGAATTATCACGAAACATCTACTGTTTAAAGATACATATTTTCGACTAAAACCAAAGCGAACATAATAATTATTTTAAATCATTTTCAACTTGTTTACTTTCAATTTTTTCATTTATTTTTCGTTTCTGCCTTTAATTAAGCAGCAAGAATTCTTTTTTATTTCTTTTTTTAAGTTTCAACCTCTTTCATTTTAAAAAATCTTTCAAATTCATTGCAATAAATTTTAATGAATTTAATATATAACAAAAAAAAAAAAACGATGATAGTAATGCTAACGCCGAACAAAGTAGCGAAAACAGAATAAAACACATTTTTATTACGCAAATTGCCGCAGCCGATAGATATACATACACAAACGAAGAAATATAGTTTTTCCATTTCTTTCATTAAAAAAATTAAAATAACTAAAAATCTTCAATTCGGCAATAAAAAATAAACAAACTGTTTGCGTTTATTTTCATTCTTTTAAATAATTAATTTTTATTGCGGCAAACAAAAAATGCTGCTGTTGCTGTTACAAAAAAATTGAAGAAAAAAAAAAAACAAACTTAAGGAATTTATATTTAAAGCATAAAAAAAAATTTATAAAATAAAAGTTGCCTGTTTTTTTCCATTATTAATACGCAAAGCGAACATTTCACTTTCATTTAAGCGCAGGAAAAAAAAAACACAAAATATGTATAAAAATTATTAAAAAATTATATAAAAATCTTAGCAGCAGAAACAGAGATTTAATATAAAAAAAAAACGAAAAAGAAAGAAAGAAAGACGCCAGGCAGCAACAGCAGTAACACAAGATGATTTTTATACAAACAAATTTATATGTGCAGCAATTTGCAAAGTACGAAAACTTATTGAGAAAATTATTATTATTTAATGGATTTATTATTGTATAGGGTGATGTTGTTTGGTGATTTTTTTATTAATGTTTGATAAATTTTTTTAAGTAATTCTCTTGTTGTAAAAACCCTGAGCTATCTAAAGCTTAAAAAATGAAAGGTAAAACTTAACTTCAGCAATAAATAATTTAAGCACTTATCGTAAATCTAATTTTACTTGAGACTAATTCTAGTTCTTATTAGTAAAAAGCTGCAATGTATATTTAAATAACCACGGTTATTACCGAATATGAATATTTGCAATAAAAACCGAGTTTTTGCTCCAATTCTTAGCTTTTTAGGATGATAAAAATCCCTAATAAAAACATAAAAGTTTAAACAAAATATAATCATTAGTAACTGCAAAATTGTTTGAAATCCAATATAAATAATTGCTTAATCCTTTAAGTATTGATTTATTGTCAATCGATAAATGGATAACAGTTTAAAAACATTTGTAATCCGCCTACACCAATAACAAAAATAAAAACACGACTTCGTTCTGCAATACAAACATGGTAAGAATTTTAAGAAAAATATTATTTAACGCTCTAAAGACGAGATAATATTAACTACATAAATGAAACAGACTGTAACGATGGCATTTAAAGTAAAAGACAATAAAACTTTAACAATTTCAATAACAAAGTACAAATGTTAAATAAAAATATTTACTTTTTTTTTTCAATTCCACATTGTAATTATGTCACGTCGTTAATAATTTATTTACAAGAAATTTACACATTTAATGATCACAATTATATTAATAATTATAATATAAGAAATGTATGTTGTTCATTATCTGTACCTTTAATTATTTTATTTTTTGAAAGAATTTATATCTTTTTTCCTTAATTATTTCATGTAATTTTAATTGTTAATAACGATGAAATATTTTGTAAAATTAAAAGTATAAGAAGTCAATTTAATTTAAGTGAAATTTTACAAGACATTGGGTTGTTACTTTAATTTTAAAATTCAAGATTCAATCAAAGGTGAAAAAAAGTATCAATTTAAGGGATTTAGTAATTTTTGTTTAACCAATACTGTAGATAACTATTACTGTATAAAAGTCGATTCTAGAAATGTAAACTTGAGGTCAGTACAATAAATTGTGGTAATGAAAATGCCAGATTCTTTTTCACGAAATCAAATTACCAGAACGTCATTGCAATGGAGTAAATTACCACTCTGTAATGCATTATTTGTGATGTCAAAAAGATATTAATTGTAAAGTTGACAATTTTATTTCTATAAGTTCTTCTGAGGAAAAATGTCTAATTTTACCTGTACATTTAATTAAATAATATAAAACAAGTCATTATTTAAGGGTAATTTTGATCAATCTAGGCGATAAAAACAGCTTAAATACAAAAATGTTTCCATTTATTAATTTCTAATTCCATAAATTGCATTTTTACAGTAAATTTATTTTTAAATATAATAATTAACAGCTTCATTTATTTATTTTACTAAATTTAAATATTTCTCAAACATTTACAACAATAATAAGAAGCATAAAAAACAAAGAGAAAGATGCTGCAGTTCGCAATTTTGTCGATTAAACGAAAAAAATTTAAACATAAAAACATAGAAAATAAAACAAGTTGTTATAAAAAAAATATCAACTCTTAATCTAAGATTATAAAAATAATAAATAGCGAAACTATTTTTTTATTTCATTTCTTAACTAAAATATCTTAAAGTAATACAAAAAAAATAAATTAAAAGAAATAATAAATGTCGTTTCTTTTATATTTTATTCAGTAAAATTTTTCTTCTCTTGGTTATTTCATTTTTCATTTCTATAAGTTATCATTCTTACCTTTACAAAAATTTCTTACAATACAAAAATGGGATATATATTTAGAGAATACAGGTTAACCGCTTTTAAACACTGTTACATAGTCTGTTTACAATATAAAGTGCTGCATAAATGCATTTCCTTATAGAATACGTAATGTACGTAATACTGAATACTTTATTAATACAAAGTAGTTTTGATAATGTTGTATTTACTAACAGATACGTGTAGGATTGTACCTGTAGGATTCCCTGTACAATCTTAGAAAATATACCATGTAAATCTGTGTTATTAAAATAAATTTACAATAGAAAAACTAAGAAAATTATTGAGGTTAAGTACTGTGACATTAAAAAAAAAATAATTAAAACAATTCTCTAATACTGTAATCAACGAAAAAACACCAGCAATAGATTTGTCTTTCTACTATTAACGTATAACACGCGATAATCAATAAAACAATAATTTCTAATTAAAATAAATTACACACCGCGATGTTTTTACTTTATAGAAGAAACTTTCGCGTTTTACCCAAAAAAATATAACTTTTTTTTTTTTAAATAATAATCCTATAATTAAATTTAAACATTAAAAAAAAAAATAATAATAATAATAAAATAAAAGGAAGTAAAAATAAATTTAAATTTAGAAATGAAGATAAAAAATATATTAATGATAAAAAAAAAACTGAGTTAAAACTCAATAAAAAATCAATCAATAACATTGCAAAAGTATTATCATTTTTTTTTGTATTTGTTTTATTGATGATAAAAAACGACAAACAATAATTAATAAATAAATAAAAAAAAAATTAGCGAAATAACAGTAAATAAATAAATAAACAAATAAATTTTCTTTTTGATAAGAGCGAAAAAGCAAACGCCAATTTCACTTTGTTATTAACAATTAAAACAACCAAAAAATATATAAATTAATTAAAATAAAATAAAAATTGTACCGAAATAACCTTGTATTTATTAAATAAATCAAACAAATGTGTTCTTAATCGGTTTGTGTATTGTTTATTGTATTTAACAAAGCAAAAAAAAAAACAAATAAATTTGTTTTAAAAAAATATTATTTAAATTTGGGTTAATCACACTGATGTTGATCAATAGTTTAATTTTGTTCGTTAATTTAATTAGCGACTATCCACAAATAAAAATAAACACATTGAAGCGTACTCTCTGCTGTCGGATGGTATTACTTTGTGTTTTCTAATAATTTTCTTTAACAAGATTAAAGTGTAAAAAGCGTTACTAATTTCGATTGGATTTTTTTTTTGTGCGAGTATATAAATGTCCGTGAATTTGTTAAAAACATAAAACGTCAAAATAAATTAGTCTGTTAAGATTATGATTTATAGTAAATTTTCGCATATAATTTTTTTTTGCGTTTATTATTTAAAAAAAATTCCGGTTCACAAAAGGGTTTATAAAGTAGAAAAAAAAACTTATTTTCTAATTTAATTGGTAGTAAAAGTATGGAATCTACGATGTCAATACACTTCTAGAGGACAGAAGAAGTGAAAGAAAAATTTAAACTTTTGTATTGCAGTCACAAGTCGAAACTCTCAGAAAAAAAAACTCGGTAAATATATTTTCAAAAACGAATAAACTGCTATCGCATAGCTTTGTTTTGTGGCATAAGGATGAAAAATTAATGTCTGAAGTAATTAAACGCCCAAAACAAAGATAAAGTGATTAATTTATTTCGCAAAGGGATTAGTAGATTGAGGAGCATCCTAAATCCAGTAACACCATAGTCGGAATCAATTTTAAATTTTAATTTTAACTAGGTAACGGTGGTAAACACAGCCATATAAATACAGCCAAAACTGCACATGTAAGTAAAATTATTTTGTCGATAAAACAATTCATACAGACTGTAATTACTTTTTGTTTTTTTTTTTAAATTTCCATCATATTTCTCTGGATAATCTAACATTCCCATGGAAAATAACAAAGTAAATATTTATAAAAAGAAGAAAAAAAAAACATAAAAAAATCGTTAACACTTTAAGTATTTAAATGAAAATGCGAAATAACAGAATTCAAGTAATTACAAGTCAAAAGTAACAAGCATAGGTCAGTGCGTGATAATAGAACAAAAAAAAAACGCAACACTATGAAGATCAACAGAATGAAAAAAAATAGTTTAATAAAAAATTATTAAATAGCATAGAACAGAGACTATTTACGAATTTATCAATATTTATAATCATTTTGTTAGAATAAATTTTCATTTTGTTTTCTCTCCTAATTAATTACTTACAATGAATTTGAAAAAGCTCTTCCAACCGTATACCAACAAGAGCACAAACAAATATTCATCATTGCATGCACAATTTTAAATAAATAAATAAATTATTATTATTTTTTTTACTATTATTATTATTATTATTGCATGATTTTTCTATTCTTTGAATTATTTTTTAATAACATTTTTTTCTTTCACGTCTTTAATATAATAATAATTATAATAAAAAAAAAATATATGTTTATTTATTTTACTGATGTTGATTGATATTTGATTTAAATAATTTAACTTTTTTTTCTTTTCTTATTTGTTAACAATTTCTCACATCACTATTTTTACATTTAACACGAGAATTACAAAAAAAAAAATTCTTTTAATATCTTAAAAGTAAGTAATAATAATCATAATATTACTAAATAGTCACGCAATAAACCTTTATTTTTTCTTTAAATAAAAAAAAATTACATCAGCAAATGGTAATGTAATCTAAAGACCAATGCCAATGTTATATTTCTTTACCAATAAAATCAGGTAAAAATAACAAAATAAAAAATAGTTTTTTATTTATTTTAATCAGAAAAAACAACAAGTGAATTTTTACTTTATTTAACACTAATATTAAAGAAAATGAATCGACTTAACTTATTAACTCAAGAAAAGGTAAAACAGGTAATTGAACTTTATCGATTTTAATAAGTAAATTTTATTATTTTTATTATTATTAGTTTTGTGAAGTTTTTTTTTTTTTTGTTAAATTATAATTAAATAAGACAAAATCATTTTCAAACTTTTTTTTTTAACAAGAACAAGTAAAAACTAAGCTTTAAATAAACAAAACAACACGTAACGTAATACAAACAGTATTAAGTATAGAAAAATATAAATTAAAAATTTTATACACGTTTTCCTTTTGGCTAATTGTATATTGATTACTGTGTATCGCATAATATAAAACCACAAACAATACATATGAAATATATTTATGCCTTGTAAAGTAGTTTAACTTAAGTCACCTGGTTGTTTAAGCAAAAATCATAATCAAGATGGGGATGTAGCTCAGTGGTAGAGCGTTCGCTTTGCATGTGAAAGGCCCGGGGTTCGATCCCCCGCATCTCCAAAACTTTTTTTTTAATATTTTTTTCTTTAATTAATTTTTTATTCTACGTAATTAAATTTAACATCTGGTTTCCTTATTTCGTTTAATTATTTTAAATCAAGTACTCAAGCGGATTGCATTAACCTTTTTTTATTTTATTCACTTGTAAGAATTTTTGAAGTATTTTGTTTATTTAATTAAATTTTTATATATATAAATAATTTTAATCGGTGATCTAAATAATTTTTGTTTTATTATACGAAAAAAATATAAATTCCATTAAAGATAAAAATACCAATCAATTTGCAATAATATTAATAAATCGATTGATTGAAACAGAAGAAGAAGAAAAAAATAAAATAAAACATTTCATAGGTTAAATTCGTGTAAATTATATTAGATTAATTTTTTTTGCTTTATTTATGATTTTTAATCGTAAAATCACGATTGGGACTAGAGAAATATTTTTGAAAATAATAATAAAAAAAAATGATTAATTAATTGACACTTTTTTTGTTTTGTTTCGCTATTTCTTTACACATTTAAATTTCACAATGATGTAATAAATTTTAATGTTTTTCTTTTAATTTGATTAGTATAGAATTTGTGGCACATGATAGCCGATTAAGTGATTAATATATTTACGCACTACTTATAAAGGTAAGTTTAGAGTGTGATGTTTAGGTTATCGAACGCATAAAACGGGATCATTTTGACCAAAATATTTTTTATTTTCTTGTTGAAGTAGATAAGCAAAAACTTCTTTGGACAGGTAATTGGAATTCTAATCATCCTGAATTTCTTAACAGTTTACTACGGTCATTACAAGCGTTTAACAATTATTATCTAAACAGAAGAAAGTGACTTTAAACACTCGAGATTATTCGCTACTTATTTCTTTATAAAAGAAAAATAACAAAGAAAATTCAATTAAGCTAAACGATTTAACAATATAATAACAATGTAACAAAAACACAAAAGTACAATACATTAGTCGAGTTTAGTTTATGATGTGTCACCATTAATGACGGTTTTTTTTTTGTCGGTTAAACAAAATACCAAAATCCACACAAAAACAAAATTAACAGGGAATAGAAAATTAATTTATTTTCAATTGAAAAGAAAGTGAAGACAATATTTTCTTATTTAAAATTCAACCATTAATTTTTCTTTCATTTAAATAAATTAATTAATAATTTTATGCAAAATGCATACTATTATTATTATTTCTTTATTGTTTTCATTAAATCTTTATGGAAAATAATAAAAGCAGCAGCTAATACTAAAATTGCCGTTAAATAATTTCTAATCCGTTTATTTATAATTATAATTTTAAAAGAATTATTTAATGAACATTTGTTGTAAAATTAATCATCACCATTTAACAAACAACTTAACAAATAAATAATAATAATAATAATAATTTAAAAGAAAAACTAATTTTGCTTGTAAAAATTTCCCAAAACAAAAAACAAGAAACAAAAATGTGATTTTTAATAAACAAAAGACAGATTTGAAGCAGTCAGTCGCCATTTTAATGCGTCTTCTTATATTTTTTGTTTCTTCAAATTCAAAAATAAATTACTATTATTATTTTTTTAAACAAAATTAATAAGAATAAATCCACTAAATGTCTAAATAAAAAAATTATAAAACAAAGCAAATAAAAATCATTCAGCGAAAGTAAATTAATTAAATAAATAATAAAATGTCAGACTGAATAAAAAAAAACTTTATGTATTAATAAATAACCAAAGCAAAGCAAAGCAAAAACACAACAGCATATTACATTCATTAGGTAACACCCTATAAAAAATAATAATAATAACCTAACGAAATGCATTCAAAATTTATATTTAAATTTAAAGAAACTAATAAAATAAAAACTTAAAAAATGATGACAGAATAAATTATTAACCATAGGTGTGTATGCAGAGTGCAGTTGCATACTTGTTCACTATTATCAATTATTTTATAAGAATGAGAATCATTTCTTTATGGATAAATTATCTTTTGTGACGTTTTTTTTTTTTTGATTTTTTATTAATAAAAAATAAAGAAAAATTTAAATAAATAAATAATAAATTAAGAAAATATTATTATTATTATTTAAATGTCAGACATTTATGGCACTTGTTGAAAAAGGCGTTGGAGTGTCTTTATAATTCATTTTTACTCATTTTTTGCTTGAAAAAAGAGCCAAAAAATGATTATTTATTTTTTTATAAAATTAAATCATTGTTTTTTCGACCTAATTTTTATGGTTTTTAATTAGCAATGAAATGAATTTCTTTTCTTTTTTTTTATTTTGCTTGTTTGCTAATTTAGAACAAAAACACTGTGTTATTGTTCTTGAATAAAAATTATTAGTTTTTAATGAAAAGTAGTTTTTAAGCAGCAAAATTATAATTTTTACTTATGATTTGTAATGTGTAATACAGATAATTACTTTACTAGTGTTTATAGATTATTGCCGATTATTATTAGATTATTGTCGATTATTATGAGATTATTGCCGATTATTATTATAAATATTATATGTGCTTGGTTAAAGTAAATCAACACAAAAATAAATAATTAGTCAATAAAAGTGAATTTTCAGTCAATAAAAAGAAATCAAAAAATCTATAATAAAAAACATCAAATCATCAGCTTTAACTGTGGGAAGAAACATTAATTTTAACGCACATTAATCATCATAGGTGAAAATTATTTATGAACAAAATAATTAGTAATATTGCTAATGGCTGTTCAATTAAGACAAAACAATAAAAGAACTTAGTTGAAAAAGTTATATTAAAAAGTAAATTATAATTCAGGTTAACCAATTATGACAGTGATTAGAATATACTAAACAACAGTGTGAATTGTGTTATTACACAAAAAAAAACATAAATTTTCAACTTTAAACTCAAATCGATCAATAAATCGATTTATAAAAAAAATTCACCTAAAATCTTTTACCTTAATTAAATGTCATTAAAAACTGAAAATATATCTTTTCTCTTATTCGTTTTAAGATTAAAAACGCAAAAAACTACAACGAAAAACAAAATAAATCACTAAAAATTGCCAAAAAAAAAAAATAAATAAATACAGAAGACACAAACATTTTAACACTAATTAAGATGTTTATCGGCTTTTTATTTTCGTTAATTTATTTACAATATTTTATTTTATTTTCAAAAATTTTATTTATTAATGATGACAGAAGAAATTTTTTAATAAAAAGCTAAGAAGAAGAAGAAGAAGCAGTTTTTATTTGTTTTGAATTAATTAATTAAATAAATAATAATATAAAAAAATAAATTTTATTTTCACTTTAGCTAATATCAGTTGTATAAAACCTTATCACTGTGTAATTTATGTTTTTGTAATTTTTCTAAAATTAAAAAACGATATTTTTTTTAGAATGAATACTAATAACTACTATCAAAGGGTGTTTTATACAGTAGTTTAACATAAAATTTAGTTTCTGCAGTAAATCATAGTATTATCACTTCGATACGGTATAATTTAAAAAACAGCGTTTAGTTTTGCACAAAAAATATGTCATTATAAGTAAATAAACCAATTAACTACTTTAACTGACTTTTATATGATTTAAAAAATTTTCCTATTGTAATAGTAGTTAATTTGCAAATGAAATAACTTCTTAATTCTAGTTAAAATTCACAAAATTATTTAATAATTAACAAATTGTCTATTGTCTAGCAAATGATAAGGAAGAATTCGTGGTTTCTTTACATTTTAATTATTTAATTATTATTTTATTTTAATTTAATTTTAACAATTTAATTTTTTTTTTGATTTATAGTTTAAAATAGTTTCCTTCAGCAATTTATTAACAGTTGAAATTTCAATTAAGAAAAAACAATTAATGCTTGCTAAAAGATGGTAATTATTCACAATCTGGAAAAATTGTGTGTTTTATTTTTTAATCAATAAATAACCCTTTGTTTACGCGTACAAATAAAAAAAAGGTTATAAATCACTGAGTAATTTACCATTAACATCAGCCAAACTGATTAAGAATTTATTAATTTCATCTTAGCAAATAATTTTGCATAAATCATAATAATAATAATTATTTTATTACCTTTAAAAAGTAAAAGTAAAATTTTCATTATCATTGAAATATTTATTCGCTAGAGTTTTTATGATTAAAAAATAAAAATAAATTATTGATTAAACAAAATTTTATGATTAAACACAGAAAAATAACAAACTAAAAATACAAAAAAAAAGTGAAAGAAAGTTACTGCTTTATTGTGTAATCATAGAAGCAAATAAAAATAAACATATATTAAAATTTTATGGTAATTTCAAGTTCAAAGACGGTGCTTTAGCTATATGGTTGGTTGTTTCTATGATTTTATTAATAGAAATTCAATAGAAAATTTTAAATATTATTTATACTTGTACTGTGGTCTTACTAAATAAAAAAATTAATAAATTCAAATTTAAATTAACAACAAATAACAATAATAATTATAATAATAGGAAGTAATATTTATTTTTGTCGGTATTAATTTTAAAGCTAAAATAAATAATGAAGCATCGAAGTAGCAAAGTGAACTTAATGAGTTGATTATTAACAATTTATATTCATTCAGATCTTTATTCGAAATATTATTATAATTTTTAAAGAGTAATTTATTACCCACAAAAAATGAAATTATAACCAAATAACAATTGTATTAAGATTATAATATGATTAAAAATCTTATTTATGAATTATTTCCTCATGTATTTGATTAAAAAAACAAGTAGCTGAAGGTTTTTTACATCAAAATATAAATTTACAAAGAAAGCTCTCGTAAAGCTTATTAAAACGATTATAAAGCTTTCTTTTCTGCAATAAATTGTTTTATATATTTATAAAGGTATAAAATACATCACTGGTCTTTTTTAAAATAATCTTAGATCTATTTTTACCAGCAATAAAAAAACAATAAAACGAAAAACCTCCAACTCTATGCCAATTTAAAAAAAAAAACGCTTTAAAACGTAATTAAGTAAAGTAAATTTGAAATGACATGACATAATATGACATGACGTGTGACATATAAAATAATAAAATTATTTTTTTAAATTCTTTTACTGTCTTCTATTTGTTAAATAATAAATAAATAATCAAGAAATAAAGTCAATTCTCACGTACATAAAAATTATAACGACTGAATGTATACGATTTAAATTATAGAGCGAAAAGAATCGCATTCGCGTAATTTGTGTACAATGTATTTGTACTTTGTATAATAATAACCGACAAACTAATAATTTATTAATTAATTAAATAAAAATTAGTTTATTATGTATTTGTTTATAGAAAAAAATAATTAAAAATCAAAAAAACAAACGATTGAATGAATTTATTAATTAATTAATTAATTAAATTGAAATTATCTTGTATAATTAAAAATATGTATCTTATATAATTAATAACAAGAAAAATAAATATAATACTTTTATATTAAATTATTAATTATTTCTATCCATAAATCTTTGAATTATTTATTTATAAATAAAAATTTTTAAACAGAATAATGTTTTTTTATTTTTATTTATTATTATTATTTATGCGAATAGAATAGACAGTAAAGAAATAACAAGGTCAAATTGTATTATAATAAATTAAATTAAATTGAATTTAATAGAAGAAAAACAAAAAAAACGCAAGAATAAGAAATGATTTAATATTTTTTTTTTTTTGCTTTATTAACAAAACGCCAAATTCTTTGTTGTTTTATGTGGGAAAAAAATTCAAATAACAAGAAACCGACTGACAAAGCACCACCAGCAGCAGCAGCAGCAAAAAAGAACTAAAAATACATTTTAATACCGCAAATAAAAAAATAAATAACTTCTATTGTTTATTAATAAATTAATTAAATTTTAAAATTCATAACAAGTACATTATGTTGAACGAACGACCGACCGACCAACCGAATGAATAATTAAAAAATTTTGCTTAGTTTTTTCTTTTAATTCATTTTAGAACTGAATAATGTCGTGTTTTATCTTGTTTGGATTTGATTTCAGGTTTTATTTCTTTTTCGTTTAAAATTACAAAGGACGTGATTTCCGTTGCGAAAAGTTTTTTTTTTTTTAAATTAATTAAAATTATGTAAATTTTAAGCAAGATTATTTTTTATTGCATTAAATGTCATAATTGTGGCTATTTTTATTGATTGATGAATTAAATTTATAGAATTTTTCAATAAAACGGATGCAAAAATAATCTTTTTTGATGATTAAAGTACTCAGTTATTGCTTTTCTGTTGAAAGGACATAGTTCTGCAGTGGAAAAGATTTTAAATCTTAAATACTCAGCTGAATTTTTAATTAGAATTTATCACGTGGTTTTAAGTTTAGATAATGGAATATGGATATGTTCAGATTTATTTGAATAATTAGTAATTGGTATCGATTAACAGGCTTACTATCCACTTAAGCCTTTATAACAGGCTTACTATCCACGTAAGCCTTTAGTTAACCACCTTAACCGATATAATTAAATATGCAATCAATTAAAAATACCATAAAACGTTGCAAATGCGGATAGAAAGGTAAAAATTATCAACTGTCTAAGGTTATTCAGTATATTAATTAAAAAATTTGTATAAAAATTTCTTTATTAAAATAAAAAGGGAAACCACCTTAAGCTATTTTCACATAATTAGTAAAACCAAATACAAATGACACTGAATTACGTGAAAACTTGCTACCCGGAATTACACTGAAAACCTACACAGCACTTTTCGTAATTATATTAAATTGCAAAATTGCAACAAAAATACCTTATAACGCAATAAAAATTTTTTTGCATAAATTAAAGCGAAAAAGAAATGAAAATTAATCAAAAAATAAAAATCAATAAACAAATCGATAAAAATAAAAATAAAATAAATAAATGTTTATTTAATTTCTTAAGTCAAAATCAAAAATCAAAAAAAAAATTTCACTTAATAAAAATAAACAAAAAAAAAAATAAATTTCACTCAAAAAAAAAAAAAATTTAATATTATTTTTATTTGCGAAATTTATATTTCCATTCATTTGCACGTTTTGTTTAAACATTTTTTTTTCTTTTGATTAATAAAATTAAATAAATTAGAAGTGAATAGCTGACGTAATTTTGATTTTTTCGTTTTTAATTTTAATTTCTTTACTTATCGAAAGGTAGACACTTGTCGAGTGAAATTACTTCCGAATTTTTTGCATTACTTTGTTGCTGTCTGTCTGGATTATTATTATTATTATTTTTGTTTCTTTTATTGTGTGATTTTGACATTAAAATTGTCAATATTACTATCATTTATACATTAAATTGTATTTTGCGATTTTATAACACATTTTACAGTAACAATTGGCATAACAATCAACAACAAACATGGCATTTTCGAAGGTAACAAAATTTATTCAATTTAATAAAAATTCCGACATGATTTTTACTATAAAAAAAATTAGGGTGTGTTTGTTGAATTTGTTCATTTGTCAAATTTAGAAAGACAAAAAAAATTACATAATTCTGATCGTTTTTGATTGATTATTATCATAATTCTTTAAAAAAAAAAAACATAAAATCGAAAAGAATTTTTTTTTTTATTAATTTTCGAATAGAATTGACTCAATGTCTCGTTTAGCGAAAGTTATTTATTATTATATTTCTTAATAAATAATTTAATATTAATTAATTATGATAAGATGTCGAAAAGAATTAATTTTATTTTATATAGGGTGTTTCTTAATAATATGTAAATTTAGCTAATTATTTGAAAGTTTTTTAAAAGTATAAAGTGAAAACGTTTTAAGTAAATTTTATTATTAGAATAATTTCTGCTAATTACAAATAAAACGTCTATTGTGCACTACTTTATTCAATGCGGAAATATTCCTACACGAATATTCTATTAAACTTTTTTACTAAACTACGTACTTTTAATCGGATTTACGTACTTGTAAGGATGTAGGAGGATTACTCTTTCTATTTATAATGTGAAATCTCTACATAGGTTTACCAACAATTAATTATTTAAAAATAATTTCTAATTAATTTGTTTACAATATTTTTTAAAATAATTAAATTTTTTGCAAAAAAAGGAATACAAGTGAAATGCAATGAAATTTATATTAATTAATAACGAAATTGATTTTTAAAATTAAGATCATACTTCACAGGATCATTTCTGTAGTATATCTTTATCGCGTATACAAGATTCATTACGAATCGAAAAACCACGATGATGAGTAAAAACACAACTTTGTGAGCGTGAGAAAGACCAATAAATTTATAATTTTTGTTATGAATTTAATTTGGTTGTCGATGAACGTTCGTTCGTTTTACGATAGCAAAAATGTTGTGCATTCTGAGTGGTTTATTTCTGGTATTTTAACATTTTTTGCATAGAAATTATTTATATAAATAAGCAAAAAAAAAATGTATTGACAGACATTTCGGCGGTTAGTAGTAGTTAGTTAAAAAATAACTTGTTTACTTGTTTTGCCATTAAAAAAAACTTTACTTTAAATAAACATACAACTATTGTGCCCAAAATACAAGTGAAATTTTAATAAAAATTTCTTGCGAGTAAATTTTTTTTTATGCAAATTTAAAATAATTTTTACACACTTACTACTTGTCGGTACAAGATTGTTTTTTTTTTACAAATTACTTCTTATAATTTATGCAAAATAAAAGAAAAAACCAAAAAGAACGTAAATAAATTTCTCAACGCCAATATGTACGACACCTCATAAACCATTTCAGACGTGTAAACACAGAGTGTGCACATAATCAAACCTCCTATATAATCAATTATTTATTTGCAATAATCAATTAATTGGCGATTATCGATATATGTATATATTTATATACTTCAAAAAAAAAAAAAAAAAGGAAAAATCAATAAGCAGACGAAAATTAAACAATTAAACAGAATGAAAATGAAAATTAAAAAGAATCAATAAATCAACACCCAAACTTAATAATAATAATAATAATTCTTTTTTGCTGTTTAATGATTATAATCCAAAATATAAACAACAATAACAGGTTGTTAATATATATATTTATTTATTTAATTTAATAAGAATAATAATTTACACTAAGTAGCTACGTCATCATATATGTGAAAGGCGAAAGTCGTCGTTGGTTGCCGTTGTCGTCTCACTTGTGATGTTAATAATTTTATTTTTCGTTACAATCAAATAAAAATAAAAATTTAAATAATAAAAAAACAGCACACACAAAGTGTATGCATTTTTTTATATTAAACGAAAAAAAAAAATTTCTTTATCACAAAAAAAAAAAGAAGAAATAGCTAATACAGCTGAAAAATTGTGTGAATTCAATGTGAATATATATTTTTTTTTCATTATTAAAGTAAAATACACAATAACTAAGTAAATATAGGAATAAATATTAAATAAATAAATTAAACAAAGGTTCATTGTCATTTCGTTAAAATACTTCTTCTTTTTTAAATAAACAATTTCAATACATTGAAAACGTTTTATTTATTTTTTAATAAAATGCAAATTCTTTTACTCATTTATTGACTCTTTTTATTTTCATTTAATTATTATTCTAACTATCCTACAATTTTTCTGTTTTTATTTTTATTTTTTTCGTATTTAATTTCGCTAATTTTAATACATTTTCTTAAACAGAATAGTTATAGTAATAATAATAATCATATAATTTAAACAATTAAGCAAAAGAAAATTATTTTATTAACAAAACAAACAAAAATAATAACATAATCGTGTTTCGCTTAAGTAAAATAAATAAATATATATAAATGGTATAGGCGAAGTTTTAATTAAAGAAAACGTTTTTGAATGTATTATTTATTTACTGAAATTTATAACAAGGAATTGTCGCAGTGGCGGTAGATGTTTTGAAAGAGTTAAAACCAATAATGATCATACAGTATTGATTTGAATATTCATCTTGCAATTTGATGTACTTCAAACTTTTAGCTTTAACCTTTGTAGACAAAGTTCAAACTGTCAGTATTCATTCAATTAATGTCAGTGACGATTATTGTCACAATAATTCATTACTAGCAACGACAATATATGACTAAAGTTAACAGTAAGGTACACAAAAATAAGAAACTGCTTTAATCAATATTCTTAATTTTAATAAAGATTCATTAAAGGCTTTATTATAGAAAAATACAGGAATACTAAAGTACAATCTCTGCTCTAAGCCAGGAAATATTCTTTGAGATGGCTTACAAGATAATAAACCATTGTCTTCTGGATACAACAAATAGTTATAATTCAATTATACGACTGTAGTGTCCATTTAAGCTCAAACAGAACAATTCTACCCGACAGAAGAAGCTACCTAAACACGTTACCAACTAAAACTACAACGATTAACTTGCAAATGTCAAACTAAAGCAATTTTTATTACAGTAAATTTCTCTGCAAATATTTTAAAAAGTGTAACAAAAAAAAAAGTAAATAAATATTTTACTATTCTATGTACCAACGACTAGTGCGAAAAATGTTATTTTTTTTTTTTTTGTTTATTTTTTATTATTTAATTTTATTTAATTTAATTTATTTTAAACATTATTATGTCGTTTATATATTTATTTCATTATATAAATACATTAAAATAGAATAAATAAATTATTCACAATCACGATGTATTATAATTAAAATAAAAATAAAATGTAAAAAAAAAAAAAATAAACCGCGAAAAGAAAAACTATTACAATAAACTATTTTACGGTTTTATCAATTGTAAATTTTTATTAACAACAAATCGCGTTCAATGACATGAATTATAAATTTTTGATTTTGTTGTCAATTTTTTCATCATCACAAATACATAATGAAAATTGGTGAAAAATACATTTTTTCTGAAATTATAATAATTACTTTTCTTTAAAGCTTAATAAATGATTAAATAAATTAAATTAATTAAATAACAATACAAAAATTCAACGTGGTTTTATGCGGTGTGATGTGTTGTGTTGATTATCAATTAGTATAGAAGCATAAAAAAAAACACAACAATTGAAAAAATCATAAAAGAAACGGAAATCTAATAATAAAAAATCAATTATTTGTACATTTATATAAACAAGTGCGGCGGCAGCGGTCTTATATAATTTCCGGAATTAGATGTAAGTTTTGTGTTTTTTACCTTCAATAATAATAAAAAAATTTACTTTGTAACATTTATCCATTATTAATTACAATTTAATGTTGATTGATTAGCTTTACAAATTTTTATTATTATTATTATTATTACTATTAATATTATTTTTCAATAAATGTGGACAAAACCATCATTGTACAAAAAAAAACCAATTTAACATTAGCAAAAGCAATGCAAAAACATGTTTATTTATATAAAAATTAAATTATTATTATTATTATATCATTATGCTCAATAAAAAGCGTTAAAGAAACAAAAAAAATACTACATACTCACAGCACAGTTATTATTATATAAAACTGCTGATACTAATTATTAATTAATTAATTAATTTCAAAAAAAAAAACAGGATTTCTGTATAATTTGCTTATATATTTTTTTCTGTCACTGTTTTACAGTGGATTTTGTGATTTCAAACTGTAACAGTCGTATCTAGACAAGATCTTTATGTTACTGATTACAAAGTAGATTAATTAGATTTATCGAAATGAATTTATTTTATTTACGCTAGAAAATAGTTGATTTAAATGCAAAAAACGGTTTTCTTATTGTTTTATTCGCTGTTGATATTTTCTGATAATTATTTAACTTTTTAGTGATTTCAAAGATATTTTAAGCAGTTATATTAAATTTTCGTGTGATTTTTATCTTAAAATAAAATTGATTTAGCTAAACGTGCAACGTACAAACATAAATTTTACATAATTTACCTGACTAAATCCAGGATGTACAATTTAAGTAAATGTAAAATCTATAGTTCCTAGAAACTTCCATATAATTGTTCATAAATTCAGGTTTTACATGAAATTATCTTCATTTTATTTTTGTTTAAAGTAATGACAAATAAAATTGCGTAAAACAAAAACTGAGTGTTTAGACGGCGCTTAATTTGCAAAGAAATTTTGTACACAAAAAGAAACACTTTCATAAAGCAGATTTTACATCATTGTAACTCTTTGAAAAGTGAATTAAGCGAAAAATACAAAAGACTTTTAAATGTTCCTTAAACGAAAAAGCAAAAAGCACAAACCACCCACACACCTTAAACAGCGAATAAACAAACAAATAAAAAATAACACGAAATTGAATGGATTTTCTCTTTCATTTAATTTTATTTTATTTTTAGCGCGACAAGACAACCAAACAGCAAAGAACAAAAAAAAAAAAACAACAATCAATATTATAATGGAAAGTTTAGCTTTATTCGCTTAATTTAATTGGTTATAAGTATACACTTCTCTTCTGTATTTGATATTACTCTGGTGTTCGTGATGTTACTATTCATTAAGCATTAAACGTTACAAGCCACCAAAATAATGTAATAATGAGTCTACTGTGCATATAATATATATATCCAATCACAACCGATGCTGATGCAATTTTACATCGTTGCTAATAAAAAAATAAAAATCAATTTTTGTTGCCATTTAAAACTATTTACTATTTTTTTTTTTTTTACATATAATTTCTTCTTACACTAAACGTGTATGTTAACATAATATATTTGCTTAAATACAATATGAAACGTTTTTTTATATAAACAAAATAATATATTTCGTTTTAGCAAAATTAAACAAAAATCAATTAATTAACATCTGACATGTGTCTTTCTTATTATTTTTATTTTTTTCGATGTTAAGTAAATAAAAATTTCGTAGAAATTTTGATTTTTATTTCAAAAAAAAAAATCATGTAAATAAATTTAAATAAAAATAAAAATTGAAATTTACTTAAATTATTAGATGAAAAATCATAAACAAATTAGACTGTGTTATGTAGATTTTTCAAAGTGTTTTTGTTTAATGTTTGATGTCGCATCGTATTGTATCAAAGCGGTATAAGCGCGGTTTTTATTTAATATTTTTAATTTTACTGTTTTTTTCTTTCTTTCTATATTTCGTAATAATTTTTATTTGTTGTTTTGTTTAAACGGAAAACAACAATCATGTTGCATCTTACACGTTCGCAATCCGTAGAAAATCGAAAATAATAATAATAATAATAAAACATAAAAAAAATATTATTATTATTATAAAATTAAGACACAAAAGAGTTAGTATAAAGTGCACTTAAAAGGCGTGCATATCGTGATCGTAATCTTTATATGTTTTACATTTAATAAACCGTTGAGGTACAAAAATAAAAATAAAACAACACAACAAGTTAAAATTATTAAAAACAAGTAGCGAAAACAAATCTTTCTTAAGTAAATTCAACAAATAAAAAAAAACAAAAATATTTCTTTCTTTTCACATAAGGAAGTTTTCTTATGAATACAGAAAAATAAAATACTAATAAAAATTATATAAAGCTTTCCATTTATCTTTTTTTTTTCGTTTTTTAAACATAATTTATCTATTTTCGTAGTTATTTCTTATTTTTTTTTTCTCTTTAACAAATTAACGATGCAATAAAGTTTATGATTTTTTTTTGTTGTTGAAAAAACTGAGTGGTTTTTTTGAGTTAAAAAAAATTGTTTGGTCAAGCTTTAACAATTTCGTACACAATCTAAGCTTTTATCTATGTGGTTCTGGCAACAAGTAATAAGATAAAATACAAAAACATCAAAGTATTAAAGCAAAGCATAAGAAAAATTGATTAAAAATCTTTAAAGCAAATTTTTTTGTTTATTATAAAAATGCTTAGCGCTTAGCATGTCAATAAATTTAAAGAGAAAAAACGAATCTCAATGTCATAAGATCCTGAAGGCAAGTTCAGTTATTTTTTTGATGATTAAATAACAGAGAAATCATTAATTTTCGTCAAAGAAAAACTAAAACATTTATTCATGGTATACGTCTAATAGTTTAAACAATCAAAGTCACATAAGCTAACTTCTTAGCAAGCTAATATTAGAGAATTGTTTTTTTATTAAACCAACAAACAGATTTTAATCATTTCTATGTAAATTGTTTATTTTTTTATTAATGCAATCTATCAAAAGAATAATAATAAAAAAACAACCGAAAACTTTAACAAAAGCAACAGACATTTAATAATTTTTAACGTTTTTTATACAAAAAAAAAATTTATCTTACTTTCAGCGATTACATTGTTTTAAATATTTGTTTTTCTTTCTTAACATTTATTATATTTTGTTATTTAAATAAATTATTAATTATTAAATAGTAGTTGTAAGAAAATATAATTTTTTAGTTAATTTAAATTAATTAATTTATCTATTACAATTAATCAAACAATTTAACTGACATAATCATAATCAATGAACGTGCAGCACTAAGTATATAACATTAAACAAGTGATTCTTAGAATATATATTCAATTATTTATTTTACGTTTTTTAATTACCATAAATTAACTTTATTCTTAAATAAAAAAATGTATCTATATTAAGGCATCAAAGCGCCATAGCATAGTGTTGTAGTTTTTATGTAATAAATAATAAAATAATATATGCTAAATTACAAAAAACATTAGCATACAGTAGTAACGAGTAGGAAGTGCAAAATGCAATAATAAATTTGTAATTTTATAAATTTATGCAATTAACAAAATAAAAAGAGAAAACTAAGAAAGAAAACACATAACTAGACATCGCTGATGACATCAATTATTATAATTTTTATTTTACTAAATAATTTAAAATAAATTTATTTTATGTTTAAATCATTCACTTGTCATTTACTAATTTATTTCACACATTAATTAATTAATTTAATTGTTATATTTTTATTGTTTAAAATAATTTTTTGTTTTTTGGGTTTTGTTTAAACTAAGGTCATTTTAATGCATTTTATTCTCAAGAAAAATGCGTTTTTAATTGTACTGTTAGAGACACTGTACGATGGCGTAAAGAACAATGTGATGACAATACTTATATTAAACAGTGTAGTTTCTTATTAAATAGTTAATTTTGTTAAATTATTTTTGTTTAGTAGTTTCAGAAACACAATATGTTACTTCCATTCTGTAGGATAAAAATTCTCTACTAAAAAACTACAGCACTTTCAAGCGTTTAAACGACGTTATACTTCTGCTGAGATAGCTATTGAATTTTTTTTATATAATTTAAGTCTTTTGAGTATATATAGTGAAAGAAGAAAATATAATTCTACCTTATTAAATACAAAAACAAATAAATTATGAGTATCGCAAATTTTAAACAATTTTAAAAAAGAATGCCAATCACCTAAACCGGCTGGTAATCGCTGTTACAATGGCTTAATAATTATTATTTAATCAAAAATGTAAGTATTTTCTAAGCATATATAAACATATATCGCACAAGTACTTTTTGTAGGACAATTTGATTATAAAGTTCTAGTAAATTGTATAAATTTTAAGCTCGTGTTAGAAATACCAGACACATATAACCGGTAATACACGATTAATAATTATAATAATAATAATAATAAAAGAAAAAAATCATAAATATTATAAACTTGGCATAATCTAAAAACCAACATAAAAAAAATTTCTTTCTCTTTCGTTTTTTGCAAAAGAAAACTTTCGCAAAAAAAAAAAATAAAAAATATTAAATGCATTCCACTGTGTTCTGGACTTAATTATTAAAACTTGTATTGGACTAGAAATAATAATTGTCTCGTCTAATAATATTAAAAAGAATTTGTTTTTTATTTTTATTTTCATAAAATGCAATGTAATGTGTCAGTCGCCAGTATGACCAGAAGAAATATGAATTTTTATCGAAAATTATTAAATTTCTGAGAAAAATAAGATTGTGTTTCGGTTGTTTGTGGTTTAATACTTGCTGTTGATTATTCAGTGTTAGAGATGGTTTCTATTTAGAACAACTTATTTCGAATGAAATGCATTTATTTTTGCAATTCTTTTCTCGATTTGCAGTGATTTAAATATTTTACAATACGAAACATATAAACAATAACCATAGAGAGAAGCAAATACAAATGTTATTCAATAAAAAAAATAATAATGATGATGGAAAGTCATTGTGGAAAAGAAATTATTAAAAACAATAAAATAATTAATTATATTCGATTTAAAAGAAATAAAATTAATTTTGTTTTTTATTATTATTTAAAATTAAAATTAAAAAAATAAACAAAGTCATCTAATCAACGTTTGTAATTAAAAAGATAATAAATCGTTTATGGTCGCATTAATATTTTTCATTATCTCTCTTTTAAATTAAAAAAGAAAAGTTTCAAAAATGCAAAAAAAAAATTAATAAACTAATCGCGAATAATGAAGACAAGAATTATTATCAAAAATTCAATCGTTTAACAATATAATAATAATTATTTATTCCTTTATTGCAAAAATAAAATTAATTATTAAAGAGAAATTGTTAAAAGAAATATTTCTTCTATCATTTAGCATTATTATTTTCTACATTAGTTACATCAATAATGTATGATCACAATGAGATCATTTAAACAAATTTTTTACTATTGCAAATCAGTGTTAAAACTGGCATTAAACCTACTTTAAAAAATTAAAAAATAAAATTATCACAAGTAAAATAATATTGGAAAAATTATTCTTTAAAAATAAAAAAATGACATGATTGTTTTAATGAAATGATGACTAATAAGTTGTTTTAATTTTTTGCTTTTATAATTACTGAATAAATTCATTTATAATGTTAAAAATAAAACGAATACATTTGCTTAGCTTGTGCGTACAAATAATAACAATAATAATGACACATTGTATGAGGTAAGCAACTACGAACGATTTTTTTATTAACTCAACAGATGTTTTACCTGCGTTTGCCAACATTCAATACGTTATTTTCTATTTTTGATAAGAATTTAAAATTATTAAATAAATAGAAAATGTACGTAAATTTCAGGAATAAATGTTTCATATCAGAAAAAGTGATAAAATAATTTCGTAATAAAAGCAAAATAAAAATAATAACGAAATTATGTTATCTAAACATTTAAATTTACGTAATTATGTTGAAATTTAATAAAAATTCTATAATAAATTTATTATTTAATTATGTATGTTACGTCATGGTAATTATTTACACATTTTATTAAATCAAAAATCACTTATTTGTATGACATTTACGTGTAATTTTTACAGTAATTTACGTTGATTAAATAATAATAATAATTTTGAAGAAAAAGGTCTGTAATCAACATTAACAAAAAAGCATAAAGAATTAAAAAAATTTCTTGTATGAATCGTATTGCTAAGAAATAGAACACGAAATTGTTTAGTATTTTCTTTTAATTTAACCTTTTGCACTTTTAAGACAAAGTAAAGATGATCAGGCACTTCTAATCGGTGTAGTACTTGTAAAACTGGTAAATTACCAATATTTAATCACAAAGACAAAAGTGTTTTGTTGAATTTTTAGATGTTTAGAGACGTTCTACTTTTAGCAAGAATTTAATTTTTAAATAAATGTTTGTACAACTGATTAAAGAAATTCCATAAGAGAAAGAGGCCTTATTAAGAGGATATTTAGTTAACAATTTTATAAGCTTTATTTACAAATTACCCAAAGGATTAAGATTTAATGTGCTAATAAATACCGTAAAACCGCAAGATACAACTCGTTGATTTTGAACAAAAAATTCAAGCAAAAAAAAATGTATTATAAACGCGAATCATAGTAAAAAAACTCAGTATTAAACAATACTAATCGTGTCACAATATAGCAAAAAAAAATCAATTAATTTATAAATTTTACTATTGAATTAAAAACAAAGTAAATAAGGAAATCATATAACATTTAACCACACACCACAAATCTAAGACAAAAGTGAATAGAAAAAATATCTTTAATAAAATAATAAAAGAAAAACATTAATTAAATTAAATACGAATAAAAAAAATTAACCACAATTAATAAAACATTTCTTTATGAATTAATATTTTTATTAATTATTTTTAATAAAAGAAAAATGAAGAAAACACACACAGAGACACGAATGAGGGACAACAACTAGCTAGAAAATTGTATTTATTAAATTAAAGAAATATTCTTCCTTGTGGCATTGATTTAATGCAATTTTCTTATATTACCTGTCGTTATTTATTATTTATATACAGTTATTTGTTATTTTTCTTTCTTTTTTTTCAATAAAGAAATATAATTAATTAATGAAAATTGTAATAAAATAAGTAATCAAACTTTTTTTCTTGTTTATTTTGGAATAATAAAAAATATTGATTAAAATTACTCTTAATTAAAGTTTAAAAAAAAGCACAAAATTAATAATGGAATCAAACAATAAATCAATAAAAAAAAAACATTAAAAATATGTTTGTAATTAGTGATAATCAAAGATAAATAAATAAGCGAACATCATCACACTAAAACAATTATTACGAAAACAATAGGAAAATTCTTTAAAAATATGATAAAAGCATAAAGAATATTTCTATTTTATTAGGTTATAAAAAGTTCATAATCATTATGACGATATAAACGACAGAAACTAAACTGTTTATTATCGTTATTTGTGATAATCAAACATAATTAGTTGGGGTGACAGAGTGTGTCATCAATGTTATTAACCTTTAAGTCAAAAAATAATATGTTTAAAGGTTGGTTGACAGTATAAGTGTTGCGCGCGAGATTACTGCTGCTTTTTCTTTTCAATTTTCTGTTGTTAACAAAAAATGTAATTAGACTTTTTTTGTATTTAGAAGAAAAAGAACAGTTAATGTCAAATTAAATATACACATGTAATGTTAATTTACTGTAAAACTGTAAACAAAACACTACTTGTGGATTAGTACTTAAAAAAAAAAAAACAAACAAATTTAAACATTTTTTAATTGATTTAAATTCAGTATTTAGTACTACGGTGTTTATATTGTTATAAACACTTTTTTACCGGTTTCTTTATTTCTGCAACGATTTAATTCTTATCAATGAAATTTCATAAAAAAGAAAAAGAAATCAAATCAATAAAACGCAGATAGAAACATACAAATAATAAATTATTGCATATTTCTAGCTGTTCTTTGACTATACATTAATGTGATTTTATTACAAGCAATAGAAAAAATAAACAGTCATAATCAAATCAATAAAAAAAGAACAAGGAAATGCTTTATAGCTAATAAAGAATTATTAATTTTTAATTAATTATAGTTAAGTAATAATAATAATGATAAATTAATTAACGCAAACGATAAAAAAACTTAAGTAACAAGCAATTGCTGTGCATTTTCTACATAATTATTATTTAATTAAACATAGTGTTGGTATACAGTAGATTCTCATGATATATGTTACCATTATCTTGATTTTTAACTTAATATTGCGTAATTAAATGACTATTGGTGAAATTAAAAACACAGAAAACGTTATTGCCGCGAGTGAGATACGCTTAAAGCGTAAAAACGTACAAAGTATAAAATCTATGTTATATCATAATACAAACAGCTTATTTACTAAATTCATTTCTTAATCAAAGTATTCGAGACTTGAAAAGAAGCCATCTAAAGTGTAACATGTTTTAGAATGTTTTCAGACTGAAATTACTAATCTAAAACAAGTAGAAATCTTTTTCTGTTTACTAATTTATCGCTAATTATAAGTCGCAATAAAAATCACTGATAAATTGAGGACTCACTATTATTATCCAGTAATAAAAATAATTTACTTCTAAATCAAAAACAAATAGAGATTATTTCAGTGGAAAAATAAAAAGCATAAACAACAGTTTTTTGTCAACAAAAAATGACTCATTAGTCCCAGAGTCATGATAGTAATCTATATATTATTTTTTTTGTTGTGTAAAATTAAATATTTAATTTACTCACAAAGTTCATTATTATTATTATTAAAACTTTACCACATAAATGTGATAGAATTTTTTTTTTGTTTCATTTAATAAAGAATTAAGAAAATACATTTAAAGTCACAAAAAATAATTAAACCAATGACTCAAGACAATAAAAATAAAAAAAAACTATTCAAGCAGAACAGATCAGCAATTACTATATGAACTTTTATTATAGTTAAGTACTGTATGCTGTTATACGTTATGCGACGATAATCATAATAAATACTTTTTTTTTTTAAAATAGATAATAAAAAATTATAATAAATAAATAAATATAGAAAACGTGTATGTACGTAGCATAAAGTCATTAAATTGTAATCAAGCGATAATAAAATAACAGAAGTAACAGCATAAAACATTTTACCCAAATTGTATACGCTAGCCTCAACTATAGTAATAATATTAATCAATATAAATCACATAAAGAATATTAAATAAAATAATAATATTAATAACGACCTTGATTTTTATAACAAAATATAATTAACGCGTATAAATAAAAACGCGCACAACACAAGTTTCTTTTGAAAATTGGAAAAAAATAATTTTTTGATTTTTTCTTTCTTAAAATTTAATAAATAATATTTATTGAATGTCAAATAGGACAAATAATATTAATTAACTGTTTTTCTTTTAATTTATATGTTTAAAAAAATAATAAATTAGAAATTATGTGCGAGATTTATTAGTTTTGTTAACAGGGTGGTGGTCGCCTCTTGTTCAATAAGGATATTTGTTTCTTGGTTTAATCAATTAAATAATGATAGAACTGTATATAGCATTGTTTATTGGCTTTGGTTTAAAATTCTTATAAAATTTCATACGTTCTTGCACTGATCTTTAAATTGGATTTTTAATTATTTACTGGATTATCTGGATTCATAACATAGGTAATCATATGCATAACAATTAAAGTCACAAAATATCTTTAAATTGCAGTGTTAAATCCATTACATTCCTCAATGCATCGCAAATAACTGTCGTAGTAACATGAAATTATCTATTTCTTTTAAATTTAATAAAACCAAAGCATAACATTCCAAAGTTTTGCTACTTAATATTCGAATATCAAAACCATTTTAATCTTTTTACTAGAAATTCCTTTATATTCAAAAACAGTGATAGTAAATTTTATTGAAAAAACAAAAATAAAGAATATTTTTATTGAAGAAACTGTAAGTCGCACGCGGTAACGTTATGGCATTGTTCTAGAATTTAAGCACTGAATACTACTCACAACAAATAGGTTTTTCTGGTGGAACTTTAAACTGTACGTTAATACCAGGAAATAGTTTTTCTGAGACGGATTCTTTTATAAGCTTTATTTCGCTATAAAATCATTTAGAAAAACAACAAAGAAAAACTAATAATAGCAAAATAAATAAATTGTTCACCCTATATAACAAACAATTAACAATTAATTAACATGTTAAAATAATTGTTTAAATAAATGTTCAAATAAAATTGACACATTTATACTCAAAAAATAAAAAGCTAACATTTTATTTTGTTTGTAAACGCAAATTAATTAAACGACATTACAATCAAATAATCATGAATTATTTAAATTATTATTAATATTGTGTAATTAAAATTAAAAATATGTTACCATTTCCACTACATAAATAACCAAAATATAATAAAATTATTAAGCCGACAGCAAAAAACATACGAAAAGAAAAAAAAAATTGTCAAAAAATAATAATTCAACCGGAATTTTTTAATACTCGCGATTGTATGCGCTGTATTTATTTAATTTAAATATTTTAAAATGAAATAAATAACATTAATTTGGTTGTTCTTGTTGTGTCTGTTTGTTTGTTTTCTTTTTATTTTTTAATGTTTTTAATGCTGTTGATTATTTAATTCGTGTTTTGTGGACTTAAATTAATAAAAATTACAAAAGAACGCAACGAAACGTAAGTAGTAAAAGCACAGCAATAATTATCATAAAAGCGAATGAACCTTTAATTATAAATTTATTAATGCAAAAATTTTGCCGAAAAAAAAGGATATACGATTTTCCAATAAAACTTATCTAAATAAATTTTTAATTAATATCAAATTATGTTGCTGCTGCTGTTACCAAATTATTACAAAAAAAAAGAAAAGAAAATGAAAAATTATCTTAAATCAGCGGTATTTCTATAAAAGAATTAAATACTTGAGTATTTATATGCCGAACAAAAATTAAAGAAAAGAAAAGAGAAAAAGCAATTTATTAGAGAATAAACAAAATTAAATTATAATAAAAAAAAAATTATTTAATTCGCTACAGATGAAACGACCTTGACGCAAATAGCGTTAAGAAAAAATGTTTAATTTCTGTCATTTATTTTAAAATTTATTTCATTTTTCTGCTATTTATTTTTTGTCATTAATATGTGAACTTGAACCTTATAAGGTCTGTTTTGCACCATCTTGCAATTATTAATTTATTAATTTTTTTACTTAAAATTTAATAAAAACTTTTAAGGTAATTTATAAGTAATTTATTAGTGCGAACAAATTGTATTGTAAATTAATCAAAAAAGAAATAATAATAAAATTAAAATTTAAAAAATCAAATCACGCAATACCCTACTCTTATAAAGGTGAAAATCTTCTATGAAGGTACAATAAAAAAAAAAGCAATAAAACAGAATATAAAGTTTATTAAACTCATTCAATACTGTTAAATAAATTAGTAAAAACAAAATTACCTAATTAATTTACATAAATAAATTTATTTTTTGCGTTCAAAAATCAAGAAAAAAGTGTTAACGCACTGAAGACATTTTCTCTCTTTTTCTGTTTTCAAATTTATAACAAAAAACACTTGCTGATTACATTACTTAAGAAATTAATTAATTAATTAAAAATAATTTACTGTAAATTTTAGGCAAATAAAAAAATTAATTGAGCAAATTTACTATTTTGCATTCGAAACATGTTTATTAAGCGAATACAATTTTTCAGAATAATTTATTCATGTATTTTTAACGAATTAATTCAATCCAGGTAGATATCACTAAACTAATTAATTAATTAAACTAATTAACTTTAATAAAAAAAAACCACCCGTGTCAACAAAACACCGGAAAATTAATAATATTCCTTAATTTATATTAATCTTTATCTTATGCAAGGTCTAAAACAGCTTTACTAAAAATTATTAATAAGAATTTATAGGTAAAAAAATGTATATGATAGGTAAAAGCACAAAAAAAAAAAAATTAAACAAAGAATTACATTGATTTTTATTTTTCATTAATTTATTATGCAATCGATTTAATACTTGATAATAAATTTGATGACAGAAAATTTATAAAAAAAAAAATTGTTTACCTTCCAATGCGAAATTTACTTCCGAAAACCATTTTAAATGTTTATTTATATTTTGGTAACTAAAATTATATTTTTTTTTCTCCACTATAAAAACACTTTATAACGTGAATTATTATTTTTATTTTTTTTTTTTTTAGCACATTTCCCTAATATTTCTAGCTATTTTTTATTTGCACAGAATAATAGAATTTTTATTACACAAACACATGCAGCACAATTATTTTAATGTTATTTTAATTGAATTTTATTTATTTAAACTGAATGGATAAAACCAGTAAAATGTGTGAGAAGACAAAAAACAGGCACCAAAAAAAAAAAAAATAAAACAACAGAAAACCCGAAAGCAAAAAGAATTCGCTGATTTTTTTTCTTAACTTTGTTTCGCGAATAAAAATAAAACAATTTTTTTTTGTTTTTCACACAATTTAATTAATTAATTTTTTCTTCTTCTTTTTTTTGCATACACAGAAATAAAAAACAACCGAAAATTAAAACGGTTAAATGAAAAATTCTTTTTTTATTTTCTTTGAAAAATTCTTCATAAACAATTTAATGAACTTTAAAAGAAGCTTTAAACAGTAATTCCGGTAACTTATTATTTGTAAACGTTTTTGTCGTCTCTCGCTCTCTTTAATATTTTAATTTATTTAATTAAAGTATAATAATGAAATAAATAATAATAATCAAGTAACAACGAATTGTCCATGGTTGAAAAAGCATAAAAATATATATATATAAAAAAAAAGCCAGCAGGTTGCCACAGGTTGCATATAAATACACACACCGTGGTATTTATCAGTTTATTTATTTATTTAATTGTGTTACGGTCAATAAACACAACTAAATACGGAGGGGGCGACAACGATACTACACAAAATATCACCATTAATTTATTAAACAAAACAAAACAAAAAACAATAAAAAAAAAAACTGTGTGAGCTTTTTTTTCTTCTTGTATTTATTAATTTACGTGAAATAATTTATTAAAAAATAACATAATTTGAGAATTTCACTGATAAAATATTCTTTAAAAAGCGAAGAACATAATCAAAAATAAAAAAGCATAAAAAAACTAGTCCATTTTGTCTACTAATTTGAATAATTTTTTTTCTTTCTTTCTTTCTTTTTATTAATTTAAAACCAAAATTAAGCACAAACGAAAAGCACGTGATTTTTGTTTTAATAAAATAAAATAACACAGAAATAATATTTTTTTTATTTTTTATTAATAATTTCACTTTAACCGTACGATATCGGTTTGTTTTTTCTTTCTAATAAATTTCTTTATTAAAATTAGAATTAACTGATGGGTGTACGTACAGTAAAACTACTATACAATGACAGCAAAGTAAAAGCACAATATTTGTGTTAAAATCCAGTAAAAAATTTGCCCTCAGTATTTATTTATTAATTAATTTTTTCTTCACAATTTTCTTCACAAAAACAAATTTTTTTTTTTATAACCAGCTGAGTGCTAACTAAATACTTTTGTTTTAATTAATTAACAACACA
Source organism: Ptychoptera contaminata (assembly GCA_963942525.1). NCBI lineage: Eukaryota > Metazoa > Arthropoda > Insecta > Diptera > Ptychopteridae > Ptychoptera > Ptychoptera contaminata. Next base: position 27,761,674 of record OZ012638.1, read on the forward strand.
TAAAAATTTCTCTTAAATAACAAAACTTAGAAATTAGCGTTTATGATAAATGAATTTTTGTTTTTTGCTACTTTATTATTGTTTTGATTCTTTGATATATTTATTTGGAAAAACATTCAAAAACACAGAACTCTGTTAACGTTAACACGTCTGTTAACTGAACGTTAAATGTTAACTAATGTTTGATAGAAAAATAAACGAGTGAAATGAAAATACAAACAAAACCGTGTGCGCCACCACCATACATACCGTTTGTCTGTGACTCTCAATAAACATATTTTTGTATTCGGATAAATAAAGAAAATGATTAAAAACGCGAAATTTAAAAATTTCTCTCTTTAAACTGTTATAAGGTTTTGGATTGAAATAGAACCAAATAGTTTTAATTCGCTGTTGAAAGGCTTTTGCATAACATTTGCTAAGCTTTATACATAACTTTACTTTTATTAGTTATATTAAGCATAAAAAATCATTAATTATTTTATTTCAAAACATAAAAAATCATTTTTAATCTTTAAAGATTAAGAAATTAAAAAAAAAAATTAAATAAATATTTAAAAAAATACGATTTAATTTTATACATTCATTTTTTTCAAACCGTATTGTCTTTTCTCAATTATACTCAATACAGTATAATAAATAAACGTAACGTATTGAAAATTATACTATCAGACTGAAGCTATTAATCAAAACACTGATGAAACGAGTATATATTATGACGTCATTGTTGCTCTTTCTTTCTATTTTTTAATACTCGGCACGAGTATTTTACATCCGTAAAAGTAATAACGTAAAGCGCGGTTACGTAACCGTAGCTTTTACGAGAGTTTATTTTTCTTTCTTTCTTTCATTTATTTAAGTCATTAGTTTTATTAAATTAACTTTAAGTCAGATGATGAAGCGACATAACTATACTACATAAATACGATGTTTATTATTTTTTTCTACTATTAAAATTAATTGAAGACAAAAAGATAAGAAAAAAAAAAAATAAAGAGAAGAGCAAAAACAAAAAGCACACACAATTTATTTATTAGTTATTCAGGGTTGGATAACCGTTTTTTTTTTGTAGTTTTCATTTAATTAAAATGATTATTTGATAATAAATTAAAAAAATTAAATCTGATAAACTATTTCTTGTTTTTTATTTATTTTATGTTTCTTCGATGCATTGCATTAGCATAAAATGTTGCGATGTTGCTGGTTATTCGGATTATTACGGTTTACAGAGAAAAGAAAAAAAAAGCATATTAAATGTTTAAATACATAATATTAATAATAATTCTTATTATGTAAAAAGATAAATATTTTTTACAATAATACAAAAGAAAAAAAACATTTATCTAACGGTAATGGTGTTAGACGTTTGTCACGAAAAAAAAAAGTAAAAAAAAATAGTCAATATAAGCATAACAGCATAAAGTGTTTTAAGCAAAGATTGCAACCAATGCGATATATGGTTGAGTATTTCTTTCGTATAATAAGATATGTAATGTTAACGTTAACGTAACATGTTGCCTATAGAGTTGTTAAATAAAAAAGTTTTTATCTTATTATTATTTTTTTTTTATTCTTTAATTTTATGCAGAAAACAGAAAAGACAACAAGGTATAACATTTTAAATGTCATTTTGTTAAAGAAATATGTAATTTACAAGAGAAAGAATAAAAAAAAAATTTAAAAGAAAAACAAAAACAATTTTTTAACAGGATTTTAAAGACGTTTTTTTTTCTCTGTGTTTTCGGTTTTTCTTCTTTACTGATGTTGCTACACTAGAATGAAGGTCAATTTTGTTAGTTTTATTTTATATTGTAATTTAAGTCATTCAGGTTATTTTATATTATTATTTTTAAACTTTAAACTTTAGAGCCAAATAAGGGCTTTCACCTTCAATCAAATGAAATTACAAATACGATTCGGTGCAATTTTTGTTTTTGTTATGCTTAAAAAGCCTGCGGTATTAAAAATAGAAAAATTAAGCCAAAAAACGACACAAAAACTTTGATACATAAACACTCTGTTTTCTTCTGTAATTAAAGGATTTTTTTTTAATTTTAAAATTTTGCACAGAATTACAACAAACGATACACAGGTAGTCGGTTAGTGTCTATTAAACTACTTAAAAATAATTATTTTAATTTGGAAAATAATTAACTAATAATGCGGGTAAAATTTATTAACACGGTGTATCGAATTAAATGTAGACGAGAATTTGCATTTACAATCTACACATCGTGAATTTTAACTGACAATTTATAATGTATAAAGAAAATAATCAATTACTATTAAATTAACTATTTATAAATAAATAATTTCACTTTCGAAGCGAAACCACACATTTTAATAAATAATTAAATATTCGCACAAAATGATGAGTTAAAATCGCTTTAAAGAAAAAATAACATTAATTAAATAATCGATCGAAGCTAAAAACAAAATAAATATGTATAATAATAACAATAAAGTATAATTTTTTTCTTTTATAAAAAAAAAACAAATATAATTAAATAATTTGTAAAGCGTATCGTTGAAAAAAAAAAAAGTGAAAATTTATAAAGCCAATCTTAAGACTTAAGGCGTTAGAAACCTTCGATATTAATGGTATTTATTTGTTTAGTTGATTTGTTTTTTCTTCTTTAAGAATGCAAAGTAGTGTACATACTTAAATCCACACTTAACTCAGTTAATTTCATCAATTTAATCAATTTTTTGTTTGTTTGTTGTTATTAATTTTTTAATTCATTCACTTTTTATACATAAAAATATATATATAAAAGAATTTCATAATAAATCAATCAAAATTATTATTATTCGAAAATAAAAAACAAATATATAAATAAATAAACCGTGTAAAAAATCATAATTACACGTCGCACGAGCTTTATTGATTTTATATTTCATTCGTAAAATAAATTATTTTATTAATAAATAAAAGAGAAAAAAAAGCTGCCCAATAATCATTTCAACACGAATTAAAATTAATCAATAAAATTTATTTATTAAAAAAATTTATATAAAAATAAAAGTACATATATGTTTGGTGGAATTTAGCATTGATCAAAATGACTTGAATCAATATAAATAAATTTAATGACAAATTGGTTTAATATTATTACAAAAGCAAAATAAGCAACAAGCAAACCTAATGTTAAAATTTGTTAATGAAAAATAAATTTATTTGATTTCAAGCGACAAAAGTAATTTAAATTATTACTTTTTTTTTTCTTTTTAAATTAAAAACAATTATAAAGCGTTGTGCTAATTTAAGAAAATCAATTTTGAGTCTATTTAATTTTAAAGGTGCCGCTATGGCACAAGGACATTGATCAAATTTAATAGTTTTTAGGTTTTTTTTCAGCTGCGACTTTTACACAATCCGCAGTAACCTTCTCTAGAGATAGGTGGCTTTTGGACAGCCCCTTTTAAATACACAAAATAATATCAGAAATGAGGAGAAAGAAATTGAACTTGCTGTTTTCTGTTATTTTAATAATTTTCAATGTTTTTTTTTCTTGAAAAATAAAGTAAAAAGCTTTTATCTAGTTCCGGATAATCTAGCCTAAGCACTATTCGTAGATCTTACATCGCATATTTATAAGCTTATAAAATACAAAACAAAACATTTAACCTAAAAAAAAGTACACAGATTTGTTTAAAGAGACTTCCTTACTGTCGCTGCTGGATAATCTAATTTCATCTAAACAATAATGTTAATAATCAATTAGTAAAGTGGTTGTTGTTATTTTTTTTTTCTATTTTCTTTAAAACTTTAATTAAATGAATAAATAAAAATAAGAAAAAAACTGTCAATGAGTGACAAGAGAATTTTATATTTTAAAAGCAAAAAAGAAAAAGCATCCAATCTGATTAAATAATTATAATTTAGCGAAAATGAAGAGAAAAAGAGAGTGAGGGAGAAAAAGTACAAAATATTTTTACAACACGAACAATGTGTCAAAAAAATCAATTGAATTAAATGTTTTTTTTTATTATATTTCTTATTAGTTTTAGATTAGAAAATTAAATAAAAATTGATAAAATTGTTTATTTTTTATGTAATTTAAAATGGTTGAAAGTAGATTTCACATTAACCCGTATAATAATCAGTAGAAAGCGAATGATTGTCAGAACATGCGATCGCACTTGATCACACTTAACAAAATAGAAAAGAGAAAAGCAAAAATTCTATTAAACTGTAAATTCTAATCTTTAATACAATTTTTATTTTTTGTAACAAAATCCTTATAAATACTTTTCTTTAATACCATTTATTACTCGGTAGCTTCATAATAAAATTATAGAAATAATCCGAAAAAGTGTATATGCTCGAGGTGAAAGAATTTAAAAAATAAAGAAAGAACAAAATAAAAAAAAAATTCTACCTTAACTAGCCTATAGCTTAAAAATTATTATAATCAACAATATTATTCTAGCCGCAGTTAATTTATTATAAATACTAAACTGGTGGTAAAATGTCTGTTGGCTGCTTGCTACACATATAGATATTTATTTTTTCCAGTGATAATTGACAATTAAAAATAAATCTATAACAAAAAACAACGGTTAAATAAGTAAATGCACTGTGCGCACACACCTTTAAATTAATTTAAAAACATATAAGAAAAAATTGAAATAAATAATAAAGCAATTAAATCATTTCATAAAAATTACAATAAATCGCCAAAACCGCACCTACAATGAACTTGTTATTTATGCTTTTAAGAAAAAAATAAAAATATTAATTGCTTTTCATTTATAATAATACTAATAAAACAGTAAATGGTAACAAACATTAATTTTATTTATTTTTCGAAGGTGTACAAGTGTTATAAGACGGATGCTGTCTTAGATTATTGTTATTTTATAGATCACTGTTTAACCGGGTATTTTAATAATTTAATTATATTGAATAAAAATTAATTGATTTACTTCAAAAAAAAAAAATAATAATAATAATGAACCAACAAAAATCATCTTACATAATTTCTATTAACAACAAATCAACTTAAAAATCGTGATTAGAGAAATAATATAACTAATCGTGCTTTTTTGTCCTCTTTATTTAAGAAAAGAAGCTTTTTTTTACATCTTTAATGGTAAACACGAATAATGTAATAAATATTTTTAACTTTTTATTCAAATGTAGAAATAAAACGAAAAATAGAGCATCGTTTAATGATGATAATGACAATAATGATGTTGTTTTCTTATTTCATTAATTTATATATATATAAGCTCACGAAACTGTCATGATTTGTATTTAATAATAAGTTTTTATTTCAAATCTAAATTCATTGTCTAATACAAAAAAAAAAAATTAAACAAATTATAGAAAAAAGTGTTTTTACCATAATGTCTAGTAAAAAAAAATGCATTTTACTTTTTCTGTTTTCATTTGACTTACTTCTCTTCTAGACTTATACTTAATTTCACATGATTTTAAATGTTTATGTTTTCGTGATTTAACTAGTTCACGATTATCAATTGTCTATTTATTTCTAAATAATTTGCTTATTAAAAAATGTTTACCTTATTTGAATTAAATAGAAAAAAAAAAACTAAAATAAAATTAATAATGTGCCCTAAAGGAGTATTTACTAAACTAAAAAGCAAATATTTATTTAAGACAAAAAAAAAACAACTCCTCAAAGGTAATTAAATTCTTAATATAAAACATTTAAAAATACAATAATTATCAACACTTTCATCACAATTCATTTAATTATGTTTTTGTTATTCATTATTTCATTGACATAAAATCACGTAATTAATAATCAATCAATGAAAATAAAAAGCGAGAAGAAAATTCAATTAAATAATATTTTATCAAATAGAAAAAAAAAAATCTATTCTATATAGAGTAAAGGAAAAAAAAAACTAACCATCGCGAAGTAACAACAGAACACCGAAAAGAAAAAACTAAGTCAAAATTTAAAAATGAAGGTAAAACGAATGAATTATAAGAAAAATTAAGTACACATGCTCTTAATTTAAATAAGAAAATTAACATGTAAAACGAATCAAATTCGTTATAAGATAACAAATAAATAAAGTAGCAAACAGCGAAAATTAAATATCATAACACTGTATGTATTTAAATATTGTTACACTGCTGTTTACTGTGACTGCTGTTGTACCTTATTACGTAATTGTTAAACCCGACAAAAAAAAAACATGAAAATTTTAAATCCTTAAATCCTTTAATCCTTAAATGGAGAATAATTTTTATATTTAATTCACTTTCGTTGTTAAAAATTTAAATAGAGAAAAAAAAATGTATAAATCCACTAACCTTAATTTGTTACCAATCGCTGTACATGTTTTACTGCTAAAGTCGGTAAATATAGGCATTCGTGGCTTTAATGGTGGCGGTTGCTGTTGTTGGGGTTGTTTAAACTGGTGCTGGGGTAATTGTTGTTGTTGCTGCTGCTGTCCTACTTTTTGATGTGATGTCGTTGATGATAATAGATTTTTTGGACATAATTCTAACAATGGTTGTATTAATTGACCATTTGACTGATGCGAACGTTTACGCAATGATAATCTTGTATCACTTAAACGACCATTACCATTAACATTTATAATACCAACAGTTTGTTGCTGTGGTTGTTGTTGTTTTTGTTCAATTTTACAATTATTATTAAGAAAATTATTTGTTAAAATAACTTTTTGTGCCTGTTGTGTCTGCATTATCTGTTTGGATAAACTAGATAATGGTCGTTGTTGCTGCTGCTGTTGTTGTTGTTGTGGTTGCTGCGGTACTTGTTGCTGAATTTGTTGATGATAATTTAATATATCATTTGTTGTAGGTTTTTTCGGTATAATTGGTGCCTGTTGTTGCTGTTGCTGCATTTGTTGCTGCTGTGGTGATAAATTCTCAATTGTTGATGTCCGATATAATAATTTTTTATTACTTGAACCAGCAAAACTATTACGTCGTCCAGTTATATTAATTTTATTATCTGGCTCTGATAATTGTCTCATATGTCTTAATAATTCTGGTGGCGGTGGTGGTAATGGTTCATCTTGATTAATAAGACTAACATCATTATCTTGTATTAAAATTGGTGGTGGTGGTAATTCAGGACTTGGTATACGTAATGTTGGATTTTTTGGTGGACGTTCTGGTACCCAGTCATCAACTGATATTATTTGACCCATTATCATTGGCCCTAATAAATCTTTTGATAGATTTTGTTTTGATTGTAACGTTTGATCACGTAAACTTGTATATTCGGATGCAGATGAAGTTCTAAAAACAAAAAATAAAAAGAAAATTTAAAATGTTTTTGAATATAAAAAATTGATTAAATAAAATTATACCTTCTAGCTGGCATTAAAGAACGATTTCTAGGCGGAGGTGGCGGTGGCACAATTGTTGTATCATTATTAACTAATGATAATTCATTCTCTAATGATGGTAAACGTTTTATTTTATGTTGCTGTTGTTGTTGCATATCATTTTTAATATAATTTGCCGATGAATATTGTTGATAACATTTAACATTATTATTATTATTGTTATTTAAATTATTATTACTGTTATTATTGTTATTAATTTGATTATATTGTAATGAATTACCACCAGGTGAAATTGGTGATTGAACTTTATTATTATGATTTATTTGATTATTTGTTGATTGTATATTTTTTGATTGTGGTGAAATTGGTGTTGGCGTTGGCGTTGATGATTGCACTGAGGAACTAACTGGACACTGTGCCATTGGTGTACAATATGATGACTGCATTTTATTATTATTATTATTACTAATATTATTAATATTATTATTATTATTATTATTATTACTAATATTATTATTGCTATTTGTTGTTAAACCATAATTAAATGAATTATTGCCATTATTAATATTATAATTTGGAGGTAATGATGATCTAGACGATGGCGATTTTATTATTGAAACATTTTGTAAAGATTGTGATCGTGTATTATTACTATTATTATTAGTATTGCTATTACTATTACTATTATTTTGATAATTATTATTATTATTATTACTATTGCTATTAATATTATTTATAATATTTTTTCTATTTGAATTATCTTTTCTTGTTGATTGTTGACGTTCAAAATATGATTGTACAGCATTCTTTTGAAACTGTTTTAATGTTGGATTTGATACACGATGTGTTTTACTTGGATCTAAATATGTATATTTTTGATTATTTAGATTATTATTATTATTACTGTTATTATTATTGTTATTATTATTATTATTATTATTATTTATAATATTATTATTATTATTGTTTATATTTTGATTTGAATGTTGTCGTTCTAATTCATTTATACGTTCAGCGACTGATTGCCAATTATGTTGTTGTTGCTGTGTTGGATTATTATTAGCACTATTGTTGTTATTGCTATTATTATTATTATTATTAATAATATTGCAGCTGCTTGTATTTTGTGATCTAAAATTGAAAAAGAAAAATTATAAAAATTAATAAATAATTAATTATAATTAATAGACAAGACAAAGATTGTTTCTTTAAATTAATCAGGATGCTTAAATTAGCCTTTATGCGTCAAATGATGTATTTACAATATTTTATTACAACATTTTCATGTTAATTTTACACAAATATGTAAATAAAATAAATTTATTATTATTACTTTATTTTTATATTGATGAATCACAAATAATTTTTAAATTATTTTACTAAAATCGCTGACGTAAATTATTTAAAAATAACATCCAAAAAGTTATAATTTTTTTCAATTCAAGAGAAATGTTGTAAAAAATATACAATAACGCTATAACTATAACTAAATCAAATATTTTAAATTAAACTAAATAAAATCTGCATAAAGTAATATTATTTAAATAAGAAAATTTAATTATTTTGTCACAAATCATTAAACAAATTGTTGATTAAAATTATTTATGTAAAAAAACGAAAAATTGAAAAGAAATAAATTCTCAATAATTTTTTTTTTAATTAGAAATAAAAAATATAAATTTCTCATATTACAATTTATATTACTCAATAATAATAATAATAATTTTAATTGCATTAACTAAATAATTAAATGAAAAAAACAATAAATGTATATAATAGTTAAAAAGTGGTGAGAAAATAAATAAATTTATACGTTAGTTTGTTTAGTGTATGTTACATATGCATATGCTATGCCTAACAGTAATGCTAAACTATTTGTAATTTATAAACTAAAAATAGATGAGGTGTAGTATAAGTATGCAAAAATTCGTTTTTAATATTCTAATATCGTTTATTTAAAATAACAATAAATTTTGATGACTAATTTAAAAGAATAACGATTTTATTTTGTCTGTTTAGAATAAAAATCTTTTTTACTTACTTTATCTGTTGATAATCATTACTTGTTGTTGAATTTTGCTGCTGTTGTAATGCATTCGTTAATGATGAATTATTAATTTGTGATGGTGGTATTTCTGTATATGTACTAACAGGAAATAATCTATGATTATTACGATTAGATCGTTCTCTATTTATTTGATTAATATTATTTGTTGTTGGCTGTTGTGGTTGTGCTATTGAATGGTATTGTTTTTTATTTGTAATTAAATCATCTGTTAAATTACCACTTGTTAAATCATCATTTGTATTACTATTATTTAAATTTATATTATTATTATTATTAGACGATGATGTTATTGATTGTTGATCATCATTTAAGTATAAAACACTTTCAGAATTATGCCGTTTTGGTGTACGTACTCGAGAGCTATGTGCTATTAGCTGTGATGAAGAACCTAAAATTATATAGAAAAAAATAAAATTAATAATTAATAAATAAATAAATAATATATAAAAGTAATTTTATTATTATTTGTGTATTGTGTAGGTGTATTTACGCAATTAAAATTAAAAAAAAAAATATTCCAATTGTAAATTAGATTAAATAAGAGCTAGCTATACAAAAGCAATCAAAATATATTATTTTATTTATAATTATATTTATTTATAGGTATTTATATGAATTTAAAATCATTTTTCTACAATTATTCTTATAACAAGGTATAATCAAAAGTCATACAATCAATTTTAAAGTTAAAGTTTAGTTAACTCTTAACAAAATATATTTTTATTTTTTATAAAGAAAACAACATTCAAGTACATAGTGTGCAAATATATAAATAAATAAAAACAGAAAAATAGCAGCAAAAATCAGTAAAAAAGAAAAGAAAAAAAGGAAAAGAAACATGAAAACAGTTACATAGACGCCAATATGCCATTGAGTCTTTGTCTTTAACATATTTTTCATTTTCAGTTTGTTTGTTTGTTGCAATTTTATTATTTCATTATGCTAAAGGTAACAAGTACAAATATATACATTATAATTGTATAAAATATTATTATTATAAGGTGCTACAAAAATTTAATTAATACAATTTATTCAATTTTCTTTTTAATTTTACAAAATTAAATTTATTCTTTCTGCCTTTTTCTTTATTTAAATTAATTTTTTTAATAGGTAAATCATATTAACCAAAGCATAATAATAATAATCTAATAAATTGCAGCGAATTTCAATTATAAAATAACTAAAACCAAACTAATAATAATATTTTTTGTACCTTTATCGCACACATTATTACAAGGTAAGTCAAATTAATAACAAATCATAATGCAAAGAAACTAAAATAATAAAACAAGGACGATTAAACAGTTTTATATTTATTCAAAAAAAAATTTAATTAATTTTCTTTTCTCTTTAAAAAAAATAAAATAAGCAAAAACACAACCCCATTGTTATTCGTTACTTGTAAGTAAATAATAAGCAAAAAAAAAAGCAACACAGCGAACAAAGTAGAAGAATATAAATAAATTAGTAATATTGTCAGTATTACTTAAATAATAAATAAGATAATCATGATTTTTAATAACAATAATATTAATATTAATAATAATAAAGACAGTCTCGTTATTATTTTTATAAAGAAATAAATAAATAATATTTTTAAAACTAGTATTGTATTATTTTTCTTGTTTTTACGTTTTTTTTTAATAAACAAAAAAATAAATAAAAATAATAATAGTGCTTTTACGCCCTTTACCAGTTATTAAAATATTTTAACATTATTTCTTTTTTACTCTTTACTTAATTTTATTTTTTTTGTTTAAGCAAAACCACATATTATTCTTCCTTTATTTTTCCTCCTTATAATAATAATAATACAAAAAATAACCAACAAAACGACAGAAAAAAAAGTCACGCTAAGCTTTGTTAATAATATAAATTTCATAAACAAAAAGTACAGCAAGAAAATAATAAATATATATATATATTTATATCACACATCACATTCAAGGTTCAACTGCAAAAATAATAATATATTTTTTATTCATACTGTTTGTCCACCTACAGAACGAAAAAAAGAAACAAAAAAAAAAAAAAATTCATCCAGCAAACAACTTTTTAAGTTGCAAAAATAAAAGATTTAAGAAATAAAATTAAAGAAAAAATTATTACTAAACAAAAACAACAATAATAATAATAATAAAACAAGTAACAACGCGATCACAGCAATATTGTTGCAAATATTTTTTTTTCTTTTCTTATTTAACAAAAATAATAATAATAATAAAAATATATAAAGCTAAAAATGTACAAAAGTACTCTACTAAAACACATAAATATAAATAAAAATTTATATGGAAAAAAGTGCAAAAAGTACGTTTAAACAAAAAAAAAAAAAAAGACACAAAACGAAGTAATGTTAAAAAACTTAAATAAATTAAAAAGAAAACAAAATGACGATAAAATGTGGCAAAAAGAAGTTGAAAAACAAAAACGACAACGAAATACGAGAAAACAATTGTACAATAAAATTGATAAATAAATTGATGATGGTGATGGCGCGATGGCGATGATGAAGACGACAATAATTTTTTTATTTTTCTGTATACAAAACTTCCAAGTAACAACAAGCCAGCAACAGCAGTAAAATAATAACAAAAAAAAAAATATAAAGCTTTTCGTTGGATATTTATTTATTTATTTTTCTTAATTAAAAGAAAGAAAGAAAAAAAAATGACTTAAAACAATGAATGAGGATGAATTGCCTCTGAGACAATTGACTAAGAATGACACGACTAGAATTTCATTTTATTCAAAATAATAATTATTATTATTCTTTTCTTATTATAATAATAATTTTATTTAAAAAAAAGAAACGAAAAACGAAAAAGAAAAGCTTTTGCAGCTACTTGTTGATTGGTTCTAGCTGATTATCTTTTCCCGAATACTGATGATGCTGTTACTGCTGCTGCTATTGCTGTTGTTGCTTTTACTTTAAAGTACATACTGATGTAGCTCTGTTCGTTTAAATATTTTAGTTTTTTTTTTTATTTTTATTAAAATTTCTTAAATTTGATGATGTTGCAAAAAAAAAAAAGAAAAAATTATTAATAATAATAAGAAATAAAATAATCATTCTTAATTTAATGAAAAAACACGTACAATAAGAATACTTATTATGATTTAGTGCTAAAATAAGAATAAAAATATAAAAAAAAATTTATAATAATAACGAGAAAATATTTATTCTATTGCAGCATTACTATTATTATTGTTATTATTCTCTTATTAAATAAGAATTCACGGTACAATTATATACGGGGTTTTCTTCTATTTTAATATTTTCGTTGTCTTTAAATACATTTATTGATAATAATTCACATTTGAATAAATTTTATAAAAGAATTAAATTTAAATTAAATTCACTCAATATGCTAATTCATACAATAAAAAAAAACAAAATATTAATTTTGCTTTTATTATATTATTTTATAACCGTTAAGAAATTTGCAATAAAAAAAAAAATTAATTTTAATTATAATAAAAATAATAAATAACAAATGACAGTCTTGTTGTTTTTTTTCTTATAAAAGAAATAAATATAACTTCTATCGTAAAACGTTTAATAAACGCTCATTTATATTTACATTACGTAATCGAGAAATAACACACACATTTTTTTTTTTTACATAAAAGCCGTTTTATACTTTAAGATTATTTTAATTGAAAAGTGTTAAGTGGTATTAATATTTGTGTATTAACCAGTTATCACAGTCACCATAAAGTACAACAATAAATTAAATAAATAATTCTGTTATTTTCCTTTTAATGTAATTAATCGTTGTAATAAAAATAAATTAATTAACAGATAACATAGATTCACATTTAAGAAAAAAAAAAAACTTTTAAACTTACCAGAACTAGATAATGCTGATGAATTTGTTGCATGACTAGCAACGGAAACATCACTCATTGAGCCTAACCATTTTAATGTTTCTGTTGATGATGTACTTTCTGAACTATTATTATCCAAATTATTATTTATATTACAATTATTATTATTACTATTATTGTTAATAATATTATTATTATCATTTAATAATAATAAATTATCTTTATTTGTTGGTGATATTGATTTAATTGTACTATTTGTTGGTGATTGTTGTTGCTGATGTAATTCCTGTGACCATTGATTTGAACGCGATAATAATATTTCACTATCCTGACGTAATCTATATAAAAACCAAAAATATTAAATTTATTAAACAAATTAAATCAATAATAATAATAATAATTGTATTTTTTATTTTTAATAATAAATTTCACTATGCAAATTATAATCGGATTAATTTCAACAAAAATATATAAATATTTTTCGCATTTAATAAATAACAAACAAATTATTACACAAAGAAATAAATTTTATATATAAATGCAGATTAGTTAAAGTTAAGTATTTTTACATAAACTAATTATTTACAAAAAAAATTATTTATTTATTTAACAAAAATGTATCACACTGTTTTGCGTAAAGATTAACGTATTAATGAACGACAAAAGTATAGGAAATAAATAATAGAGTTGATAAGGAAAATGCAGGTATTTTTTTTTTTTTTGCCAACCGGACAGCAGTAAAATATTTACAATTAATCTTAATAAACTGAAACAATAATAAATAAATAAATAAATAACCACCTTGATTAAAATACATAATAAAATTTTTAAATATTTTTAATCTCTCTGTTGATTTATTTATGCAAAAATAAATTAAATAAAAACACGAATAAATGACAATTTTAATAATGAAAAAAATAAATAAATAATTATTGTATTCATCTGATTTGTACACGACAATGAACAATGTAACTGCTCAATTTATTTCACCTAGTTTTTGTTTTAATCTTAATATGATTTAGCATTAACACAATGACTTATAAATTATATATAATATTAAAATTTGGATTAAATACGTAACAGTTTATGTAATTTATTCGAATAATTATTAAACATTAAATTAATAATAATAAAATTACCTATCTAGAAATGGTGTTGAACTAGAATCTGAACTAGATACATAGCTATGATAGCCCTCCGATTGTGCATATGATGATTGTTTTTGATGATGAAAAACATTATTTTGTTCATAATATGAACGGCTATATTCTTCTAAATCTGCTTGTGTTAAACTACATCGTTCACCAATACAATTTGGACTGCCACATGCACTTATACCAATTGTATTTAAATTGTTACTTATGCTACTTATATTACTGCTACCACCACCGCCACCATGATGATGATGATGATGATGCTGTGGCTGTTGATTATGTTGATGCAGATGCTGATTATGCTGATGATGATGATGTTGATTTAAATTATGATAATCATCCTGTAATTTTGTTTAATGTTTTTTTGCGGCATCAATTGATTATATGAAAAGAAAAAGAATAAATTTGTTTTTTTTTTTTATTAAAATAAATAGTAAATATATTAAAGAATTAATTATAATAATACGCATAAAGGAATTAAAAAGAAAATGTCATTTTCTTAATAAATTAATCAATTATCTATTATTATTTATTTATTTATTTAATTTACTTAATTTTACTTTAAGTAAAATTATTGCTTGACTATTATTTGTATTTTTTTTTTAAACAATTATTTTATTTATTTATTTCGATGACTGTTTTATACTTTATTCATCTTCATTTACCTGTATTTGTATTGTCTTTGATCTTATAAAAAAAAATAATAATAATAATTGCTTAAAGGTAATACAATGTAGAGATAAAACATTTTTATCTCTCTTAAATTACTTTACATTACTTTACTTTAATGACTGAGTGGTTTTCTTAAGTAATTGTTTTAGTTTATTCATTTTTTTTTTTTGTTTTTAATGCTGAGGAATACATATGGTCATTTTTTTTTCTCTTGTTTATTTACAATTAAATTAAAATCAAAAATAAAATTAAATATTAAATTACAAAATAAAGTTCTGTGTGATTTATTGAATTTTCTTTTATTATAAAAAAAAAATTTGCAACTTAATCACATTTTATTATATTTTGATTGCAAAATTAAGAGAAATTTATGTTAATCAGAAAAATGAATTAACCGTAACGGACAGACAAAGTAAAGATCTTTTTTTATTATTGTTTTATTATTATTATTATTATACTTTTTAATTTAATTGTTTTAATCATATTATTTAATAAATGAAAGAGAAACATTAATACTTTGTAATTAGTGTTACTTAAACTTTTCCTGTAATGGAAAGAACACTTTACTGCTTAATAGTTGAACAGAACAACTTTGTTTATAATTATCTAATAAAATAAATGATTTATTTATACATGTAATGTGTTACTTCTAACCATTGCCATGACCCTAATAAAGAAGTGACTACTTTACGAATGTTAACAAAAAACTATCGATTGATCACAATTTGTAGCTATAGAAAGAAAATTTAGTCAATTTAATAAAAGAAAAAATAAATGCAGAAGCAGATTATACAAATATTAACAGTAAAACACTAACGAAAAAGTGACAAATTGCAGAAATTCTGAATAAAGAACTTACAATTATCTTACATTTACAATAAAGGAGCCATGGAGAAGAGAATATACTAAACTATAAAAACACTAAATTCAAGATAAGACTACTAACTGTTACAAAGAGATTTGATTGTTAAATGCAACAAAATGCTGTACAGTTCCAGCTTGAAGTTTAATTAACAGGAAGAACTATTATTATAAGCTGCTTTATTTACTTTAAATTATTTTAAAATATAAATGATATTGTCTTCAAAACAGCTTCTAAAAAAACATGTAAAACTTAATTAATACCCTTGCTCAATAGCATCACTATTTCTATGTTACATAGTTTAAGAAACGCTGCCTTACAATGGTCAAAATAAAGAAGAAAATCATAAAAAAAAAATTTATTTACATAGACATGAATTTATAATTTATCATCATAAAAAAAATTCTGCATAGAAATAGTTTAAAAGCTAATAAAAATGAAAATAAAACAATTAAGCACAAATAAGCAGATGGGCTATATGAATAGATATGGATGAATGTAGTATATATATTTTGACTGGCTTTTACTTTGCATAAATTACATACAATGGTATATAGAAATTTTTTTTTTTAAATAAACAACAAAAACAAAACAGCAACAACTAAACGCCAGCAATAACAAAAGAACAATAACCAATTTTATTAGCAATAAAAGTAAAAAAAAAAAAAAAACTATAATAAGAAAAATGAAAGTAATGAATAAGATAGAAAAAAATTAAAAAAGCACTAAATGCTTTAACGAGATCAACCGTAGCTTTGCTATAAAAATAATAAATAATCATAATAAGCAATGCCAATTTGTTTGTAGAAATATAAAATATTAATAATTATCAAAAGCGATTAGATAAATCCTAACATTGATTATTTACAAAAACTGCATTTTAACAACGAACACAGTTTTAGTGATGGACGACAGTCAGCATACATATCGCGAAGATTGCACCTTTAACTGTATTTATAATTTTTAATTTTTCTTTTACCAAAAAGAATATTCATAATGAAATTATTCTTTAAATGACATAAAGGTGTTATTACATTTCTTATTTAAATAATAATAATTATTCAATAGCTTAACGTAACCAAGAATTGTTGTTTGATTTTTCTACTTATTTAATAATAAAAGTATTTTATTTATTTATTATAATTATTACTTATTGCTTATTTTGTTATGTTTTTATAAAAAGAAAATCTTTAAAAATTAACTGAAAAAATGGTTAAAAAATATTGCGTAATTTAAAAAAACAAAATGTGACTGTAAAATTGATTTTCACTATTTTTTTTATGTGACTAATATTTATTTAACAAATTTAAATCAATTTTATTTTTTAAATTTATTTTTTATATATACCGTATTTATATTAAACAATCATCAAGGAAAAATAACGATTATTATTATATGATGCTTGAAATGATTGCTTAATATTTAATGTGATGAAAAATATACCACATCAATAGTGTTTCATCGTTTAAAATTGATTAAATTTGTATTATTGATCTTTGTTTTTTCTTTTAAATACACAAAAAACCACAATAAATGACAAAACAAAATAAGATGAAATGAGAATAATAAAGAAAGATGGAAATTTAAAAGACAAATCATTACAAGATGACAAGAAATACATTAACGAAAAATAAAAATAACGACTTTTTGCATATTACTTAACCACAATATGTTAAAACAAGCTTAAAAAGTACGCTTATTGTTAATAAAACAACTTAAAGTCGCTTTATTAAAACAAAAAACTAATAGAATTTCTTAAATGTTGACGAAATTTCCACAGTAATTATAATCACGATGCTTGTTTGTAATTGAATATTTCTTTTGTCAAAATTTCATGTCATATTGCGATAGTATTTCTACCGTAATTTCCTTAAAAATTATTCTTATTATGGGAACAAAAATAATTTATTTATTTACATAATAATTATGTCGTATTTATGCTGTCAAAGTTTTTTTTATTTTATTTAAAAATTGATTATTTAAAAGCTTTTCGTTTTTTATTTTCGTGATTTGTCTCATTTAGAATTGTTTATTTATTATTAAACACCAAAAATTACAACCGTATCGATGATTTCAGTTATAATTAAGAAAACAAAAATAGAAAAACATTTAATAATAATAAGTATAATAACGTGAAATCATTGTATTATATTTGATATAATTTTAAAACAGTAACGGATAAAGTTAGTACAGAAAACTAATAATAGCTTCTTGTTTTATTTTTTTCGTTTAAAAGAAGAAAATTTACAATAATTAATGAAATACAATTTACAAGTACAGAAAAAGAAACAAGTAAAAACAATAAATAAATAAAGAAGCAAAAATTAAAAACCAAACAAACTAGAGGAGAAGAAATAAATAAATAATTAAAAAACCAAAAAAAAAAAAAAAAATAGCCAACAGAGCATGAATAAAAGCTAAAAACAGATATATTTAAATAAATAAATTACAAGAATTTAATTAAATCAAGTCAAAAAATATAATAAAATAATATTAAATTATAAAAAAACGGTGAAATTACTTTTAATTCTCACATTTAATTAAACTTAACAATTATTATTCGTTTGTTTATTTTATTAACTTTAGTACTAAAGATTCATTAAAGATTCCAATACGTCAAATAAATAAAATTTGCAAAAATAAACGCAGAATAAACAACAGCAACAACCACAATATAAAAATAATAACAGAAAACCTAATAAATGGAAATGAAATAAAAAGCACAGTGAAGCAAATAAAGGATTAAATAAAATTGATAATAAAATCGCAAGAACCACGCACCCAGGAAATACTAAATACCAAAAAAATAAAACAAAACAAAAAAAAATATAAACATAAATAAGCGACAAGCGAATAACAACATCAGCGACAACAGTGCAAAAATGATAAAAAAAAAAATTAAATAAAATGTATAAGAAAAAACGCATTTAAAAGAATTTATTTTATTATTTCTTTGTATGTATTATTTTTTATTATTTTCTTAAATAAATGTTCACTTAATCCTCGATTTATAAAGATAATTTTAATTTTGTTTTAACAAGGTTAAGGTATAGCAAATAGTGATTTAAGTATTTAATGTTTTCTTTGTAACATTTAAACTGTAAAAAGTGGTACACAGTGGTTTTTTTATGCAAAATATTTTACATAGTTTTAACCTTAACATATTAAAATTCACAGAATACATATTAATGTTTCACACAAAGTAACTATAGAAAACAACAAGTGCTAATTCAAAACTTTAGAATTTTACACAATACTGAATTTTAAGAATTATATTTGTCTTGCAAACTAAGTGGTTTTTAACCGAGTAGTGTCTCTCTGTATTATTTTTGAAAATTTAAGCAAAGAAATCATCAGTTAGGTAAGTATTGCAGTATTAACCTCATTTTTTGATAATTTAATATGTGATATAAATCAATAATTAAATTGCATGTAATTTTTTGCTACTTAGATCAATTAAAAAACTAAGTATCTCCACATATTTGCATTTTTTTATTGATACTAAAGAGACAAAGAAAATTTCTATAAGACAAACATTCTATCGCAAAGTAAAATCAATTCTGTCATGAATTATGTAAGTCTAAGATCTAAGTACTTCTAACATACTAAAAATTGCTGATTATTTTTTTTTTGAATTAAATTTATTACAATTCTTCTAAACTAATTGAAAACAATAAGCATCATCATGTAAATCAAGGTATATCTTACTATATGTGTATTTCTTTACTTTAGCACAAAAATTCATACAAAAACAACATATAGATTTATTAAAATCAATGAAATTAAAAAAAAGAAACAACGAAAATATAAAATAAAAGAAATAATAATAATAATAATAAACAGACAAAACTTGTATTTGAAATTAAATCAAATATAAACTCCGATGACGACATGTCGATATTGAAATAAATATTTGGATAAAGGTAAAATAATAATAAAATATTTATATAATATAATAAATATAATTATAATAAATTTCTTGTTGTTGTTCTTTTATTATTATTATTATTTTAATGTCGCTTATGCGAGTGAGATTGTAATAAAAATTAAATAAATAAAAAAAAAAAAAATATTTCCAATGTAAAGTTGCTAATAAAACAGAAAAACAAAAATAAACTTAAATTAATTAAATAAAAACTAAAACATATTCAGTTCAAATAAAACGCTTTAATTATTTATTTATTTATATATTTCTTCTTGTTTCTTTTTTAATTAATTTTTAAAATGAATATAAATATTTTTCTGCTATTTAATCAATTAACACGTGGTTATATTTTTCGTTTGCGAATTTGAATGCAGAAACAGTATTCTGTGGATGACGACAAAATGGCGTGTAAAATGTATTTTTGTTATGCATTCTTTTGTTTTGCTTGTTCTGGTATCTTTTTTTGATTATTTAAAAAATAAATAAAAATAATAATAATTACCATTAGATAATAAACAAAGAAATTATAATTAATAAAATATTTTATTCAATTCAATAATTTAACTGTTATTATAATTAATTTCTTAATCTAATTACACAACAATAAATTAGAACAATCAAGAAAAAAAAAGTAATAATAATTAAGACATTATCATTATTATTACGATTAATAAAATCATTCAATATTTATTTAACTGATATAGGCATTGTAAGGGTTAATTAAGAATAATTAAAAACCGTTCTTTTATTTAAGAATAAAAATTCACATAAAAATTAATTACAGACGTTATATCTTAGCGCAATTTGGAAGCAGTTCATGGCAATTAATTTAACACACATAAAAAATAAATCGATATAAAAAATAATAATAATAATAATAAAAACAAAGAACTTAATTTGAAGGTAAAAATGAAGCAATGTATGGCTTTAAGCTTAACATATATAACAAGAAATAAAAAAAAATAATCAAACAGAAAAAGAAATGAGGAGACAACACAGCAGTAGTAGCGCAGCAGTAATAGTGGCTTTTGCATAATTTTCACCTGAACCTGAATAAAATACACAACGGCGATAAATTTATTAATTCTTCGCTTTTTTTAATGTATTTAACTCGGCATTCAATCACAACAACCGTACACAACATGCATTCGTATTTATCGATTAATTTTTTTTTTATCTATCTTCTTGTGTTATTCAATTAAAAACATTTAAATAATTGATTGATTGAATTTTTTTTTGCGTTTTTGTTGTACAAATATAGACAAAATTATCTGTTTAATTATTATTTTTATTTAATTAGTAGGTAGCTTTCTGGGGCATGCAGTTTTTTTTTTTACTTATTTATTAAATATAATTTACGTTTACCCAAATATTATTTAATTAATTTTCTTTATAAAAAATTTTAATCGTTTTTTTTTTGGTTATTCTGGAAATTCTCAAAAAAATACGAATCAAAAACTATAATTAAATACTTGTTAAATGGTTAACAAAGTAAATATGTGTTTATTTTCCTCTGTTATCACACCGTTGCATAACCGTTATTATAATTTCTAACAAGAATAAATAAATCAATAATCGATAATGTTCTAATAAAATTATTTAGAAATTCTGAAAATTTATTTTAAAAAATGATATTCAGGCATCGCGCAGCAAGAATTTTTTGTTTTTATTATAGAACCTTAAGCAGGGCATTCAGCCAGGTGTGATTTAACTTCACGAAGAGAAAATTCTTTGTGTATAAGCATAAAATTTATTAAACGCTTCGAATTACAAAACATAAAATGCTAAAAGCTGTTTTAAATATAAATTATTGCGTGATTACCGGCTTTAAAGTAAATCGCTTTCCTGAAACTACTGGTAATATTCTCGTTCTTCGTTGGTTGAAAAAATGAACAAAATTTTGAAGTAAAAACTATCAGTGATACACTTTTAGAAACCCTGACCTAATTCTATTCCTGTTAAGACAAATTTACCTACTAAAATATATTTTTATTGAAGCTAAATATTCTTTGGTTTTATTTTTACAACCTGTAGGAAGTTAACATCACTGTTTATCTGTTTAACATAGCCAATAATAAAATTGATGAATACAGGAAACGATCCGGATCGTTGATTTTATGCAAATTTTAATGCAAAAGTTTTTATAACAAAACGGTTTAAATTAGCATTTTCTGCCAAAAACGTAAAAACGACCGAAAATCAACCATATGCTAAACTTATTAACCAATAACATCTGATGACCAAATGTGAAGGACAACATCTGCATTGTAATTTTCTTATAATATTTAATTAGAGGAAGAAATAATAATTTTAATGCAAAACATCCTCAATTCTCAATAAACAACGGAGTCAAAACTTAGATGACAAGAAACATAAAATAAAAATTATAAATCGTGACGCAATAATTATACGAATTTTTTTTTACTTAATATTGCATGAAACCGTCAATAAACAAAACTTGTATGTTTGTACATTAAAAAAAAAATTATTTATGGTATTTAGTAGCATATAATATACACAATTTACTTATTTTATTTAAAAATAAAAAAACCTTTTAAAGTGTGACCTGGGGGACGCGAATAATGTAAATTACAAAAAACAAAAATGTCCAAATCAAATCAAACATGTTCTGGAAAGTGAATCATTTTAACGTTATGCGTACAATTATTTAAATAATATTACCAATAAAAAAAATATATACTTTAATAACACACGAGGCACAAAAAAAAGGCATAAAAAGCACCACAGTGATTTTTAAGCGAATAAAATTAATCAAGAGTAAGAATCTATTTAACATTTAACATGTTTGCTGTTTGATTCGTTGTTATTTTGATTATTATTTTTTTTTTTTTTGATTTCCAATTCAATATATTAAGTGAATTTATTTCGTTTTTTAATTTTTATTAAATAATTTCGCTTGTGTTAACTTGCGTTAATGCTATGCTGCTATAAAATTGACCACAGCAGCGCGGCAGTAAAATGAAATAAAAATGTTAGCTTTTTTTTTTATTTTCTTTTAAATTCTTTGATTATTACATATTTTTGTTATAATTTTTTTTTTTTGGTTTTAATTTTATTTGCGGTTTGATATTTATTTAATTTTAATTTTTTATTTTTTTTAAATAAAGACGAGAAAAACAGTTTTTTTGTAGTTTTAAAACAGCAGAAAAAAAATCGCAGCAACAGCAGCAACAACAACAATTGTCTTCAGTTATTTTCTTTGTCTTAAACGAAACGATTTTATTTATTAAGAATTTATATTTTCTTGCTTATATTTGTCGTTTTTTGTATTTTTTCTTTAACTAGAAATTGAAAGAATTATAAAAAAAAACTAGTTTAGATCTGGAGCTTCCAAGTTGACGCCATTAAGTTGCTATGTGCGGCTGACTCTCTGTTGTTTGTTGAATTTTTTTCTTTTTGCTTTTATTAATTTGATTGACGGTTTTTGTTCGATTAATTCTATTTATTTTTCTTTTTTATTCTGTCCACGAAGAATTTTTCTTTATTTTTTTTTTTTTTTTGCAATTTAACCGTCTTATAAGATTTACTTCTAACAAACTACTCAATAGTATCGCAAACAGTTACAAAAAAAAAAAACAGCGACATTTATTTACCTATAATTTTGACTATAGACAGCATTAATAAGGTTAAAATTGTGTTTGCGGTCATGACTCATGGTTAAATGCATTTGAAAAGAAAACGAAAAAAGCATTAAGTCATCGCAACATATTATTTAACCATAAACAGATTTAAAAACTTAAAGAAAGAAAAAAAAATACTTTATTCAATATCGAGGGGCAGACAATAGCTATTAATTAACCAAAAAATAAAGTAGATCATTACTATAATTAGTAATAATTGTTTAAAAATACAAATAAAATCAACAAATTAATTGCATTTAAATTTAAGATCTTCTTCTCTTAAAGCAAACAATAAATACAAAAAAAAAAACTTATTAGACCATGAATTTATCGAGAAAAAATCAAACCACGAAAAGTGTTTCATGTGAAAAACTTTCTGTAAAATTTATTTTTTGGCTATAAAAAAAAAGCTTTAGTTTGTCATTTTTTTTTTACGTTTTTTATTGTTTTTAATTGAGCAAAGTAAACTATTATTAATCGACAATTATCTATAAAAGGTTATGAAAATTAGCAAATAAAAAAGCCTTGAGATAAAATAAGTGAAAAGTTCTTTTTTATTGATTTCTTTACATTTATTACTGTTTAAGCAATTAAACACCTTCTTAATTATTAATTAAAAATAATTACAAGTATATGTAATATACATTTAAAAATGAATAGCAAAAAACATAAAGCCAATAATCAATAATTATAATTTAAACTATTAAATTTTATTAACCAATAACAATAGCAAATATAAATTACCAAATCTATTACATAAAACACAGGGTATTTAATTATTAATTTAAATAATAGAAATAATTTTAATAAGAGAAAAAAAAAACGCGAAATAATTAAACAATTACCTTGAAAAAAAAAATGTATCCCATTATACAATTTTTTATCAATTAAAAACAAAAACTGAAAATAATTAACAATTTAATGTATTTAATATGACAAATATAATCTTTAAAAAGTTGCAATCTTGCATCAAAAACACAACACAAAATTTAAAGAAGGTAAAGAAGACAAAAATAAAATGAGAATAATTAAAAATATAAAAATAAATGGCAATAATTTATAATAATAAAAATTTCATAACACAAATTATATACAATTTAACATTAAAACACAAATAATTTTTTATTTTTTGCTGTATAAGCATTAAAATGAATAAACAAAATAATAATAAAAACAGAAATAGCGACAGAAACAACGAAAAAATATTTATTTTTTCTTTAATTCTCATCGATTATCGATTAACTAAAAAAAAAAACAACAAAGCATTTCTTTTGCTATTTTATTCTGCTAACATACATAAAAAAAGTTTATTATCGAAGGAAAAAAACAACCAATATCCCCAGTATATCTGTTTACACGTACATTAAAAATAATTCCTTAACCGCGAATGCATGTAATGTAATTGTTTTTTCTATTTAATTTAAAAAACAACAAACATAATAAAAAGAAAGAAGAAGCATAAATACTATTAATAAAAATGAAGAAGAAGGTAAAAAAAAAAAAAAAAAAAACTGACATATAAAAAAGAAATAAGCTTAATGAATACAAAAACTTATTGATTCCGGCATGAACTATATATAAATAAATATATTTATTCAATTAATGCTTAGTAAAATCAAATATTTTTATTTATTATTTCCCTATTAAAAAGAAAACATGTAACGATCAATGACGACAAAAACTATTAAATATAAAAAAAAAACATACAAAAATAATGTTTAATAAACGTAGAAATAATAATTAATACAATCATGTCAAATTTATTATTATTATTATTTTATTTAATTCATTTATTGTTGGCTATATAAATCGTTGCTGATTTGTTTTAATTGTGCTTATTTTTTGCCACTGCATTTTGCTACTGTAATGTATACAGAAGAATATAAATAAAAAAATATGTGCATTGTTTCGATAAGAAAAATTAGGTTACCATGTAGATTGTATAATAAAAATGAAATAAAATAAGCAAAAACCAAAAAAAAAATAAATATTTAATTAAACAGCATAAATATTTTATTCAAAAAAAAAAATTATAACAATATGGGGTAAAACACGACGCGTTAATTAAAGCGTCAATGATTTTTTTTTATGACTAAGTAATTTTTTATGCATCAATTGCATTGAATGAATTTATCTTTTCATTTTCTTGGTTATTTTGTTTAGTGAAGCGTGTCGCTTACCTAAGAAACAAACAAAAGCTGTTTAACCTGTACAATACCGCCTTTTTTTTAAGCTGTTATGCGTTTTTCACCTATTTTGCAAGCGAAAAATTCTTGTGTAGGTAAAAAAAAGAAAAAGAAACTACACATGTTGTGTATTAATTGTGTAGGAACATTAATTTATGTACCTTTTTATTAAAAAAAAAAAAAATAAATAAAATGTTGCGTGACAGCGACAGGGATGACTTATGTCACAAAGAATTTTAACGTTGCACGAAAAATATACAATTAATTATATTTTTAAATGAACAAATTTAACAAAAATAAAATGTTTGTTTAAATTTAAAATAGAAACATATTCGATTATTTAATCGATAGAAAGAATTACTGCACGGTTTTTTTTATCTAACAACACGATGTAGTACTTTCCATTTTTATAACTTTAAATAATCATTTAACGGTCAAATTTTGCACGTTAAGTAAAAAATAACGAATAATTATAATACAATTAGAGGAATTTCCCTTTAAATAAATACTCCATTTAAATTAAAAAATAATCATTTTATGATCAGAAATACTCATCGATATTTACTTTTATTCTTTTGACCATTCATTTCAGAAAGTTGGTCACTTAAAACATTAAACATTTACCAAGTAGACACAGCTAACTTATGTAACAAAGAAATTTTGTCCATCACGACTGTTTATCCCATACAGAAAAGTTCACATATAGGCCATTTAAAAATGTAATTAATTATATTTTTATGATTTAAAACAAAACAAAACAAAAATACAATAAAGCGAAATAATTTCCTTTGTATACGGAAATAACAATTCCATAACTGAAACTAATCAAACCATTAATTTATTTTTATTTTTTGTTTTGGTTTTTCATTCAGACACTTAATATATCTTAAATATAATAATAAATTGTGCAATTTTTTAAAATAATAATAAATCCGATTAATAATAATAATAAAATAAATATTTAACAATAATAAATGCCAAAACATAAACACAATTAATTATTTTTATTTTTTTTCTTAAAGTTTAAAGTTCATTGCTTATGCTCTAATTCCGTCTAATTTCCTATAAATAATTTGTCAAAAGATAATAATAAATTAGAATTTTATTTTTATTTTCCTTTTTTCTTTTCTATTTATTTTTAATTAATCAAAAACATAACATAGTTTTCCATATTACAGCGTAAAAATAAATAAATGAATTTTTCAACAAATTGAAAAGATTTTATTAAAAATAAATAAAGAAAAATTACTCAACACACCAAACAACAATAACTTAACCAATATTGTGTTAAAATAGAAAAATAAAAGCAAAAGACAATGACTAATTTTTTCTTCTTATTATTTAAGAAAATTAAATAATAAAATGTAGAAACAAAATAGCCGGCATAAGGTAAACATGCTATTTGTTAACATATAAAAAAAAATGTTTAAAATAAAATTTACCTAAACTAAAAACCTTTCTAAAAATCACTAAAAATGCAAAAAAAAAAAAAGTAATAAAAAAATATTATTTCTTTATATTTAAGTAGAAAAACCTTTAACCTTGTAATCTTGGAATCTGGTTAAACCATTAGGTTGTAAAATGGTTTATTATTATTTTTTAATTTTTTTTTACCAAAAATGAATAAATTTTACTCAACCACAGTAATATCACTCATTTAACTACTGTACGGTGTGCGGACACAGTGGGCATCATCACACATATACAATTGCATAATTTCTCAACAAAATAAACAATAATCTTCGTTCCTCAATTAACAAATAAATACAAATCTTAAGTAAATAACATGCAGAAATAATAAAACAAATATTTTAATTAATAATAATTAAATAAATGTAAAAAAAAAAAACGAAACGCAACAATACTTGTGTGCTATGTGAATTTTCCCATAATACAGAAATGATTTTGTTTCGATATGCTAAAAATATTTTTATTATTATTTTTATAAAAATTATGAATAAATATTTAGTTTATTTAAAAACAATAACATTAATGAAAAATAAATAAAGTATATAGGGTTCACAATAAATATTAAAGGAAATAAGTAATTAGTGAAAAATTTGTTAAGCGGGAAACCCTATAAATAATTTTATGGTGTAAATTTCGCACATCTAAAAAGTGAGTCACAATTTTATGTAAAAAAATATAAACGCTAAACTATAATTGTATTGTGTTTTGGTATATACAGTATTATCGTGGCGATCGTCTTTAATTAGATCTTGCAAATGGACAGAAGTTAAATCAAAGAAAGAAAATAATCAAATTTGTTTCAAAAAATCTAAA
Organism: Ptychoptera contaminata; assembly: GCA_963942525.1. NCBI lineage: Eukaryota > Metazoa > Arthropoda > Insecta > Diptera > Ptychopteridae > Ptychoptera > Ptychoptera contaminata. Next base: position 27,789,598 of record OZ012638.1, read on the forward strand.
TTGGTAAAAACAAATGGAAATTTTCTTAAGTATTGTCTTTAACCCTTCACTAACTTATATGTGTCGTAAATAACATTCATTTAAAACCCAAAAGCAATGGATATTTCATGTTTTAATTAAGAAAACTGCGAATTTACATTAAAATTTCTTTCAAACTGTCTCAAATAACACTTGTTTAATGCATTCGCAACGTAAAAACAGTCATGAACTATTCTTTGCCATCTCTTAAAGGTAATTAGTTCGTAAAATTTTAAAATTTTCCTACAAAAGTATAACAATGATCAGCATAATTTATTCAATAATATAACTTTAAACACAATCTATGCATTAATAAATAAATTTAACACATTTAATTTCGGTAAAAACATTATTTTAAAATAAAAAATAAACGAACTTTTATTTGTTAAAAACACCTGATAAAAATCATTAACAAAATCAAACAATTAAATTTACAATATTGTACAAAAAAAAGGTAAATAAAAATAACCATTAAATCCTCATTAAAATGGCTTAAAAAGGAAACCCTAATAATCCTTTCAAAGCACAACCTAAAGTTCATAGGCACTAAGATCATTAACAAATTTAATTAAAAGACTGAAAAAATTTTAATATGTAAAGATTAAAAACCTTAAAAATGGATTTAATTTTAAAAAAAATACGAAACACACTGTACCTACCGATTATTAATCATAAATTTAATTTGATTTAAAAATAACAAACAGCCATAACACAGTAAACTACACATATGAAATGTTAAAGAAAAAACAGCAAACAAACACTCTGTTTCTGTTTATTTTTTCTTTCTTATTTTAATAAAAAAATAAAATAAAAATATTCATTCAATAAAAAAAGAATTTTTTTTTTGTATGTGAATTAATTAATTAATTACATTTTTTTTTTCTTTATAAATAAAAAAAAAAAAAACAAGAAATTAAACAATAAATCATGTGTATAATCGTATTAAGTCAAATAAATTGATGGAATACAATGATTAAAAATATAATATTTATTAATAAAATAAAAACGAATTTATTTATTTTTATATATAAAAAGGTAAGAAGACAAGCAATGTAAAGCACCTTCAATCGCTACAATATTCTGATTTAATCATTTTTAATTACTTTAATTTAAAAAAAGAAATAAATAAATTTTTATTTATTTTGCAAGAACATACAACGATATTAATTAATTGAAAAAAGTGAATTTTAATATATATTATTGATTTAATTAAATGTGTTGGGAAAAGGAGGTGCTGGTGTTTTATTTATTTATTTAATACAGAAAAAAAAGATCGTATTTTACGGAAATTATAATAATCTGAATGCCGGATGTTGTTTCAATTAAATTTAATTTTTTTTTTATTATTTTTCTTTTTTAACAACAGCAAAAAAAAAAAAATATATTGTCAATTTGATTATCATTTAACGTTTTTTTTTTTTTTATTATTGACATTTTTATTTATTTATTTTTTTCTGCAATTAAATTGAATAATATTTAATTATCGCTATTACTTAATCAATATTTCCGATTTGATATTTTTTTTTCTTTTCTTCTTCTTCTTTTAAATTAAACTAGTTTTATACATTTATTTATTTTTTCCTTTTTGTAATAAAAATACAAAATGTAACAAAAATTTTCTCTCTATTAATGATTAAAACAAAAACAGCAATGTTTATTATTTTACTTTGTTTTCATTTCTTTTTTTAATTGAATATAATAAAATGTATTATTTTTTTTTTTGCGAATGACACAGTAAATAAATTCACATGTATAATATGTTTGTTGCTAATAATAATAAAAATAAACATATATTATAATTCTTTCTCATATTTACTTCACTGTCTTTCGATTTTGTAACATAAATTGAAATCTAATTTTAAAAAATGTTTTTATTATGATTATTGTTTAAATGAGTAATAATAAAGATTTAAGACGAAAGGTAGAAAAAATAAATATATAATAACAGTTTATTACATTATTTAACAACAATAATAGCAAACGTAAAACAAAAATAATAATAATATTAACTATTAACTATTAAATCAAGTAATAGCAGCAATAAACATTGCACATAATTAAAACAAATCATTATAACAAGAAATAATAAGAAAGAGAAAAGTCTAAATGTGTCATTTTATTATAAATTAATATTTATTCTTTTACTTTTAATTAGATAAAATTAGATCATAACTATACCATAATTATTTATGTATCTATTAAACAACCTGTTACGTTTATATTTCTATCAATTACCACTGATAATCAGACATTTGAATACAACTGAACATATGTCGCGAGCATGTATTTTTGTTGATTTTGTTGGCGTTTGTAATGAAAATGAATCTGAACTGCTGCAAAATTCAACGATTTTTTGATAATATTTTAAAATCCTTTTAAAAAAACATGTTCGGTCTGAATTTAACAAAACGTGACAAACACTGTTACAATGTAATAAAAGCAATTTCCCACTGATTAATATAGGAAATCTGAGTCATCTTAAAAAATCAGAGAGATAATAATTAATGAAATTTAAAGAAAAACTATAAATATGCTTGAAAATCAAAGGACAGAGAATCTATCACAAAAACTACTACTTTATACACGACACTGACTTGCTATTAATCAAAGTTAATGTAACAAAGCTACACACAGTGTAAAATCAAGTGAAACAATGACCGCAATCACTGACTGGTAATACACTGTGGCCACTGTGGTTTTCTTAGACAAAGATATGCTTTAACTTGAATTTTCTTTAACTTATCAACTAAAAAACCACGATATGTACATAAAAAAATTAAAGTTATATAAATCTATTTGGATAAGAATCTATAATTTTTTAATAATTAAAAATCTCTAAATTCCTGTCAAAAATATTGACTTTTTTCCAATATTTAATACATTTAACAAAAAGAAATTCTTTTAAACAACCTCATTTATGCGATAAATCGCGATTTTCATTGTAAATATAGCTGGGTATAATAGTACAGTGAATAACACAGATAACAATCACGGTTATAACTGTTAAAATATATATATATGCAAAAACCTAATGAAAAATTATAAAAAATAATTAAATATATAATTAGATATCAATTGTTACATCGTTGTTATCAGTTATTTAAATAAAAAAAACATTCACCTGCTAATATTAACACATTTCAACTGTAAATAATATTTTCTAATTATTTTTTGTATTTATGCATTAAAATTTCTTTATTCATTATAAAAATATTTTCTGTTTTAAACTATATAAGCAAAACAATAAATAAATAATAATAATGAAGGAAAATTCAGTTTTTTTTTTTGTAACTTAACTAATAGCGTAGGTGTAACTCGTGTATTGTTTCATATTTCTATGTTATTCGCATAGCATTTATTTATGATTTTTTTATTTTCATAAACAAATAATTAAATAACAAAAGATGACATAATTACACAAATAATAAAATTATTATTATTATTATTATTATTATTATTATTATTGTTATTGTTATTGTTATTATTATAGAATAATATTAAGATATAAATCATGATCGAAAGTTTTATAAATAATTTTTTCAACGTTTATTGTTCTTTAATAATTTTTTTTTTCTTTTCTTTGGCCATTACATCCGATCAAATTTATATTTCTTGTATATTGTAGTCACTGTTAATATTTATGTGAGTTCATGCTTATGTTTGCCTATAAAATAAAAAATTAAATTAAATTAAATATTTAATAAATAAAAAAGAATTCAACAAAGCGTCAGCCAACACAAAATTGTTGCGTTTTTTTTTTTTACTTGTCTTTTTTTCGCTGTAAATTCAATAATTTATTTTTATGTTAAACAAAATCAATGAAATATAATTATAACAAAAAGAAGTTTATTTTTTATTTAACTATTTATTTAAATTAAAAAGAAATAACAAATATTTTCTGTAACATATACAAGGCGTTTGGTAAAGTGTTTTTAATTAAACGTCAAAATACTTATAATACGTAATAATTTATTAGTTTTGCATAACAAAAGACTTGAATGCTTTTGATAATTTATTCACGTATGCGAACGTGACGTGACAACAGTAATCTTTAGAATATATTTGTCATTTTTTTTTTATTTTGTATGTTAGCACGATGTGTTTTTAATTTGAAATAATAAATATAAATAACATCCACTAATATGTGGTTAAAAGGATGAATAGAAAAGTTTAATGAAAAGAAAAAGAAAAAAAAACGAAAAAGATGCTTAGATTTTGATAATAAAAAAGCCTCCGCAGAGTAAAACATGTCATAATCAACCTTGTCACGAACAGGAACATAATTAACGAAAATAAATCCAAATGACTATAGTAATTAATTAGCAAATAAATTAAAGAAAAATATAAAAAAAAAACCAAATTATTTATTTAATAAAATTTTACTTCAACAAACAAGTATTTAATTTTCTTTTAATAATCTTCTTTTTTTTATTGATTAAATAATTAATTAACATAATTTCAAGAATTTTTTACATTTATTTATTTTTTTTTGTATGCAGTAAAGACTTTGTTTTAATTTAATTAACATAAAGTTAAATTACACGTTACGAATAATTATTAATAAAAATATTTATTTTTATAAATAAAGAGATGATTCACTTTCATATTACTGGTATAACGATATACATACTAAAAATGTGATAGTTAATGTTGTTAAACGAAAAGAAAAAACAAAAGTATTTAATTAAATACAAAAAATAAATGATTTTTAAGCAGCTGCAATTAAAATAAAAATAAAAGTGAATATTATTATTATTATTTTTTATATTTTTAAGATGAAATCACACCACATCAGGCTAACAATATCATAAAAATGTTTTTAAAAAATCTTCTTATTACTTGTTATTGCTTAATAACACAACACAAGCATACACAGAAAAAAGAATAATAATAAAATATTTATAAATGTAAGAAGAGAGTAAAAAAATATCAAAAATAAAATTTAAATAAATAATTAGCACATTTTTAATTTACATAAAGCAAATACAGTGCAAGTTTTTTCTTATATTATTTTAAACCGCTTAAACATAGACACAAAATCACAGCAGAAAATTGTAACAGAAAAGTTATTTTTTTTTCTACAAATGTCTAAATAAATAAATTTATTATATAAAAGAAATATATAAGACAGAACAAGTAAATAAATATATTTTCTGTGTATAACATACACTTTCGTTTTTTTTTTATTTTTTCTTTCTTTTCTTCTATTAATTTTTTAACATTAAAACTTAGAGCGAGAGTTAAGTTAAATAAAAATAAAATAAACCAAGAAAAGTAATTTTAATAATTATAATAATAAAAGAAAAAATAGGTTTTAAGTAAAATAAAATGTACATTTTTGTGTTATAAGACATTTTAACAATATTGTGGTTAAGATAGTTCAGGGCTGGATAAAGTGTTTTCGGTTAATTTTTGTTTGTCTTTAAAGATAGAAAGAAAAAAAAACAAACCACAAAATCATATAATGACTAATTGTTGATATTAATACGTCTGAAGATACCTATACTATTGACGGTATTTACTTTTTTTTGCGGTAAAAGATTGTTTAAAAACTAATCTAAAACATAGACATTTTTTTTTTGTTTAAAAGCATTACACAGTTCCGCTAAGTGCCGACAAAGTTAGGGAAAAATAATAAAAAAAAGCATTAAGTTTAAGACAATACAACGATTACCAGTGGTCGTCTAGAGTAAATTTAATTTAATATTTAACAATGGTAATGTTTTTTTGTTATTTTCTTATGTATACGAAAATAATTTTAATAAATTTAATAAAAATCTATTATCAATCTATCTGTCAATATGTTTTAATTTCATCAAATTTCAAGGCTGCAAATTTATTAAAATGTTTCCTGACATTCAAGAATTCGAAAATAAAAAAATGTTTAAAATCTAACACTGTTTGTCGTCGCATAATAAAAATGCGTTTTTTAAACATTCAATCGCAAATATCATACCAGAAAACCTTGTATATGGTAATCTAATTAGTACAATATATTTTTAAACAGCATAGCATTTATTTATTTTTTTAAAATATATATAGCACTTATATGATCACCCTATATTAATATTTATAATTAATCAAAAATACAAAAAAAATGGAAGAAAAATTTCATTCTTTTATTGATTAAAAGTTTTTATGAATAAAGTAAATGAAACAAAAAATTCTTTAATAAAATCAAATCAACAAATTTATATAATTAATTAATGAAATAAAATCAGAAAATTTATTAAACGTTAATTAATTTAATAAATTCACAGGCAATAATTATTTATTTGATTTTTTACGCAAACTTTTTAATTAATTAATAAGCTAAAGTAATTTTGTAAAAAAAATTATTTATTAATTAAAAAACAATTAACAAGCAAGTAATTAATTAAAAAATGTAAAATTAATAATCGTTAATTTAATTACTTTTTGTTTTAAGTAAATAAAAATTTAAATAATTTATTTACGAGGTTTTGTTTTTTCTCTCTCGAGAATGAAATTGTTAAATAGATAGGAACACGATCCTCGTTTGAGGAAGGTTTACAAACAAAAATACAATGGAAAACTTTGTGACTTCTATAAACTAAATGATTTTCATCAAAATCCCATTCAAATGCCTAGTGCTTGTTAGAGGATAGCATCAATAACAGCTAAAGGATTTGAACCCGCATCAAAATCAAACACAAGGAAGATTGTATGGTAGTTAAAAATTAGTAAAAGCAACAATTTAAAATATTAATTTAGCAGTATTGTACTCCGAAACAAGTGGCTCGTGATCATAAAAGACAGCGACGTTCTTCTATTTTAGAAAAAACAACAAATTCTTCTAAAGAGACTGTAATTAGGATCTATTACCTTTTAAATCGATAACCTTTTTGTAAAGAGATGTAGAGCCACGCTGATGAAACATTAACCGACAAGGATTAACAAAAGTGAAAAATACATTAGCGACTATTTGCCGACAATCTGCCGTAAAGGGTTAAAAGTTCCCGTCGATTCATTTCATTTATTTAACATGCGAAGCATAGAAAATTATTAAAAAAAAAAAACATAAAACCTAAACATAACATTATTTAAAGACTTGTTTTTACTTTATTTATTAAATATAGAAAAGCATAACGTAAGCTAACTTTCAAACCATATGAGCTTTATGTATTTTATTTTTATTTTTAAATGAAGCATAAACAACAACAACAGCGATTTTGTTTTTTTTTTTTTATTTATATTATTAAATAATTTATATTGCATGCGATTTGTTTTATTTATTTATTATTTAGTAACATTAAAACAAATAAATAAAAAAAAAAGTTACGATTATTTATTGATTATTTTATTCAGGTTTTATTTTTTTTTTGTTAAATAAATTATAAAGCTTTACATAAGGCTTATTATTATTTTTATTTCCAATAAACACAGTTGAACTATTTTTAAGTAATAAAAACTGATTAAATAATAATAATAATAATAACTATTATGATTATGATAATAAAAATAACTTCCCAAAATCAAAAACAGAAAAAAATAATAATAATAATAATAAATTAATTAATAAATATTCAACAACTTTTACTTGTAGAAATGAAAAAAAATTCCTTAATTTTTCTTCGTTTATTTTTTTTTTCATTTTATTTTATGATTAATGATTATGCGATAATTTTTATATAATAATAAATAATTTTTTATTTATTTATTACTTAATATAGGTTATAAATAATTGTGAGAGACAAAAGTAAAAACCAACAAATATAATAATTTAAGTGAATTTTTTTCATCTGTTGCTTTAATTAATAAATTAAGCAACAAAAGATAAAGAAAAAATGTCGCGTGAAGATCCATTAAATGCAATTTATATTATTGGTATAAAACGGTGTTAAAGTCAATATTTTTATTACTTGATATAAAATAATAATAATAAAATAAAGATAAATCTCAGTTAAGTTTAGGTAAATAACTAAGGATAAATATAAAAAAAAGCAACCAACAACACAGTTATTTATTATTACATAAATGTTTATTAGTTCACCGTACAGTAAATTATTATTTTTTTTTATTAAAGTCCACACACACCTTACCATACATGAATTAAAACAAAAAATATTAATAATAGTTAAATAAAATAAACAAATTAAAAACAAAAACGCAACAAACAAAAAAATATATATTAAAAGAAATAAAATAATAAATAAAAATACTTTTTTACAACAATAAAAAAAAAGCACAGCGCGCAATACAACTGTAAACATTTTTATTTTATTTTAATTAAAAATATTACTTTAAGAAAACCATTTGCGAAAGCAATAAATAAATAAAATTTATTTAAACATAGTGTCGCGACAGTTATTTAATTGTATAATTTAATTAGCATTAACAACCAAAAAATAATAATAATAATATAAAGTAAAGCACAAAAAATTATTATTTAATTTTTATTAACGAACAAATGAATTGTTTCTGTCTTTTTTTTTTCTTATTGCAAAAGTCACGACATGTCGCTTTTTTTTAGCTGCTGTTGCCTATATAATTTATTGATAAAAATCTATTGTAAAGTGACGAAAAATTTCATTTTTTTTTACTATTGTACCACTTTTGTCATTATTATTATTATATAAAAAAGAAATTAAATAAGGAGTTCAAGTAGAGCAGGAGTTCACAACTTATTACCAATCAGTGATATATTTATAACAAATATTCTTGTCTTCGCGTATGCATTACTAAAAATTTCATCAAATTTTCATCATTTTTGTTGGCATGATCAGTATTTATTCTTTTTTATTATTTAATTATTTAACAGTGATTATTCTTAGTGAAAATTTAATTTAATCGAAAAACAAAAGAATATAGCAATATAGCGAAAAACTTGTTGCATTTTCGTTGTTAAATAATCATGGTTTCACTTTTTTTTTGCCTACACTCTAATTAGAATTTGTCTATAACCATATTAACACATATGAATTGCAACTGATATACAATCTCTATGCTAATTGTCTGTTAACTTTTCATAATAAATCCTAAAAAATGACAAAAATTATTATTAAAAATTGGTAACACACCTACGCCCGCGGTCATACCGTTATTAATCACTGAATTACAATTTTAAGTAATAAAAACAAAATGAATGGCTATCGTAGGATCAAAAAGTCACGATTTTAACACGTTTTTTAAGTAAAAATGTAACACAAGAATTACTTTACTTTAAATTACTTTACCTTGTCTAAGCAGAAAGAATATAACAAAAATAATAATAGAAATAATCTATTTTAAAAACTAGGTTAAAAGATCAAAAAAGTCTTCTATTTATTTGACTTTTAAATAAGAAAACCAAAACAAAAACACACCAATTGTCAATACAATTCCTTAAAGAAAGAAAAAAAGCCAATAAAAATGACCCTTGTGAAAGTTCTTAATACATAATCACAGCATTTATTTTTATCACAATCAGAATCAATAAAAACCAATAAATCAGCAATATAAAAAAAATAAATAAATAAACTAAAAATAGAGAAAACAATAAATAATTAATAATAATAAAAAGAAAAAACTTTTCAAAAAATTATCCACAAATAATAATACAGAAACGCAAACAAAAATTTAAATTAATTGTTTATTAATGAAAAATGTAATTTAAAATAAATAAAGAAAAAAAAATAAAAATAAATTATTAATAATAATAATAATAATAACAAAAAAAAAAGTTATTAATTTAATTAAATTAAATAAATAGAAAACAAACATATTGAATATTAATTAAATATTTAATAAATAAATTAATAAATGTTGTTTCTTCGTCTTCTTCTTTTACTTCTGTATTTTCTTCTTCTTCTTCTTCTTTATTTTAAATTATATTTCTGTTAATTTTTACTTAATCGAATTAAGCTTTAAATGGAAAACACACAGAATCAAACAACAATAAAAATAATAAAAAAAATAAATAAAGCACACATTTAGCGCCATTTAATTGACCTAATTTTAAGGTTATGGAAACATTAATTTTAACAATGCAACAACAAGTAAATATATAATACATAATAATAATAATAATATTATTTATTAAAAATATAATACTAATAATAAATACATTATAAAAATGAAACAACAAAAAAAATATGTAATTCACATTTAATGATGTCTTTATTTAATAAAAATTATTATTTTTTTTTTTCTTACATTTTAAAATGATTTATTTCTCTCAATTTATTCCTAGTTAAAACACGACAAAGAATAATAGAAATAAATGTATGGCAAAAATAAGCAAAAAAAAAAAACTTAAGTGAAAGATGTAGCAAAAAATACAAAAAATCTAGAACATTTTGCACAATAATTTTTCAAAGCATCATCAACATAATGTTTCACATGAAAGAAATTATTATTATTATTATTATTATTATTATTATTATTATTATTATTATTATTATTATTATTATTATTATTATTATTATTATTATTATTATTATTAACTTTTATTTCCTTCTGTATATATGAAAAGAAAAATTAAATAAATAGCCAAAAATAAAGCCAAACAAACATACATCAACGTAACTAAATACAGCACAATAAAAACAAGTACACAGTGTATGTACTAGAAAGACAAAAATAATAACGCATATAAAAAAGCACAAAAACTAGAATAAAAACAAAAAAAAAAAAATGATCACGAAAGCAACAGCTTAATGCATTATTTTTGATAAAAAAAAATAATAAAGTTTGATTAGCTAAAATTTTGTGTGTTATTTTTTTTTTTATTCTTATTCAACATATAAACACTTTAATGTTTATTTAACGAATTAAAAAAAAAGCATTAATTGAACATTAAAAAGGCAAAAAAAAAAAAAATTATTCATCAAAAGATTTATAAAGATTTTTTTTTTTTTTTTTGCTTTGGTTTGGTTTGGGTTTCTTTCTTAACTTGGTTATTTAATGAAAACTAAGTCACTGCTTGTACAGGTAATCTATGTTGTTACTCGTTTTTTGTATTTTATTTCATTTTCGTAGCGATAAAATTAAGAAACTAGAAGAAAAAATAAAATAGAAAAGTTATTAATGCTTTCAAAAGAATAAATGAAACAAAAACTAAAGAAAATAAAAAAAAATATGCTTTTAAGAATTTTGCTGTCATTTTTTTTTTTTTTCAAGAATAATTATGTAAATTCCTAGGCGTCTCTATTATTTTATCTCATATTTAACCATTATTTACTTAATGTTGCTTTGCTTTCTTATGTATAGAAGAAATGGGGAAAGTAATTTACAGTTTTGATAATTTTCTTTGGTGTTTTAGGTAATCGTGATCTTCAATGTATGATCGGTTAAATGTAATAAACGCGTTGAAAGATGGCTTTAGAATTCTTAGGGAGCAAAAAAAAATCGCAATAAATTAAATAGGTAAAAGTGAGCATAGAATAACCATGATGGAAGCAAAGATGGATTGAACAAAAGCGCAAGGCGGATTTCTAGCTGATTTCTTACTAGACACAAGTTTCTTACTCTGATGTGTTGTTTCTTGAGTTTTTTTTAATTTAATAATTTTAAAAATCAAATCATAAGCCTTAGGAACATTGTCTAGAGCAAAATTTGTAATAAAATGTGTCAATTTAACACGTAAATAACGTGTAGAAAAACTATAATAATCAAAACAAATCATTAAAAATACACAAAAAATCATTAATCATATCGAATATAAAGAAATCATAAATACTGTACATACTTTACGTATTACAGCCATTATAGCAAGTTACAAATTCGTATTGCAAAGTGTTTATAACTAAAGAGATCTAGAGCGACCATATTAAAACAATAGATATTGATTGATTTATTTATTATAAAAGAAAAAATTTCTGTTATGGAAAAGTTGGCTTCTGTAACCCTTAGAAAGTTGTGTCAAGAGTACCCTAATTAATAATTTTAACCAAAGAAATACAAGCATAAACTATGTTAATGACTAAGCTAATTTCACTAAATAATAAACATTATAATGTTGCACAGTACATATATGTGTAATAAATGTAATTACATTACACATAATACACCTACAGAGTTCAACTTAGTTATTGTATAATAATAATAATAATAATAATAATATTATGTCAGTTAGTACAGTTGTTTTTAAATCATAAATATATTGATTATTAATAAATTTTTACACGTAAATAACTATTGACACTTCAGTTAATTCTGTTTTTTTTTTTTTCATTTTTTGCATACCGGAATGTCAAATGTAGTATTAAAATCTGATCGGTCGATAAATAAAAAAAAATAAAATAAAATCAAAACTCTTTGTTTAATTTAAGTTTAAGATGTTGATAACAAAAAAAATAAAATTAAAATTCACCTCAAAGTAATTAAACTAAAACAAAGACACGTCATTTGCATAGTAAAATATGTTTTGCAAAAAAAAAAAAATCTTATTTATTGATTATTGATTACGTTAAAATTATTTCTATAACTGGATCACACAGTTTATTGCCGCCAATCGTTTATTATTATTATTTTTTTGCAAATAATAAAATTAATAATAAATAAAAAAAATAACAAAGGAAAATTCTATGACAAATCAATTTCATAACATGAAGAGAGAAAGAGAAATAAAAAAAAATAATTTAAATAAACTATGTTAACGTCACACAAGTATTAATAATTTTATTTTTATTTTTTCATTATTACAAAAAAAAACCATGAAAAATCATAGAAAAAATTAAATCAAATTAAATTTAAATAAAAATAATCAATCCTTTCCCTTTTTGGTAGATTATTTTTAATTTAATTAATAAATAATCATAATAATTTCTTGTTTTAATAATATTTTATATCGATTTATTGATGTAATTTATTGAATTAATATATTGTATGTTTATTAAATTTTAATAATATTATTTATATTAATTTTTAATGTAAAAAAAATGAAGGCTAACACTCTCTAAACATAAAAATATACCGAACAATACATAAAATTTTTCTTTCATTCTACTATTTACAAAAATATTATAATTAAACTAAAAATAAATTAATGTTTTTCTATTATTTATATTTATATATATATGTTTATTATTCATGTTGATTAAATTTAAACATAAAATAATATATAATAAATAAATAAAGAAGCTAAATGAGTAATAATAATAATAAAAATAAAGAAGAAAAATAGACCACGAATAATATTACAATCATAAGACGCAGAACGTATATAACAGTATCCCAATTTCTTTTCTTATTATTATATTTTCTCATTTATACATTTTACTTTACTTTACATTACATTACTTATGTTTGTTGTGTTGTTAATGCTCTTTTTATGTTTTCTTTTCTTTCATTCTTTTGTTGTTGTTAATGATGATTCTTTTATATTTAGTAAGGAAATTAAGTGTTTTTTTTTTATTTATTTTTCTCGTTCTTTCATTCATTTACATTAAATCTGTTTTCTTTTTATTCTTTATTAACCAAAAATAATGAATAATAAAAAAAAACTATAATTTAATTAAAAAGAAAATAAATTGTAATAATAATAGTAGATAAAATAAAATAAAAAAGCAAATTAAATACGGTAAGGTAAGTGCTTCTCAAACTATACTCCGGGGAATACAAGTGTTTTATTGAAAAAATATCAAAATTAATGTTTGACTTTTATTGATGAATCTTGCTAATAATACTGCCCGGGAAATAATAGAGATTATGCTCTGTAAAAGTACTTTTATTTACTTGTTCAAATCTTTGTTGTGTTATATATTCTCTGATACTTATGCATACATTGATCTATTTTTAATAAATTTTAGTGATTTTTGAATACTTTGTTCATTTATTTATTAAAAAATTCTAGAAACCAAAATGACCAAAGTTATGCTATATGATCAAATATTTGTTTTAACAAATCGTCGTCACATATTTGCATAAATAGATGTTCAATAAACAAAGTTGCATACTTTAGTAAGTCTTATGGTATCAGAAAAGTTATATTCAATGGATATTGCAACCTTTGTTAAGTAATCTATTGATCTATCATAATAAACATTAAAAAAACACTCGCATAACATAATCGATTAATCTGAATTAAATAAAGAAAAGAAAAAAAAACAAAAATTTATTAAGAATGCCTCAAAATATAACTCTGCACAAGGGAAATGATATTTATTTTGTCTTCTCACATTAATCAAAAAACAAAATACCATAAAAATAACACTACGGTTAAGGTAATAAAATAACAAGGCTAAAATAACACATAATGTACATAAATATTGACCGACAAATTAATTATGTGTAATTAATAAATGCAAGAAAAAATATTTATATGCAAAAAAAAAAGGCAGTATAAAGTTACATAAAGAATATTAAAGTATTAAATTTTTGTTAAAGCATAATATGAGTTCCATTGCCCTCAAGTGTTTATTTTTTTCTCTTCGTTTCGTTATCATGTTTTTTTATTACAATTTTTTTTTTTGGTGTAAGACAAACAGAACCAAATTTTGCTAATTGAAATAATATTTTGATTTTTATTGTTTTTGGTGTTGTGCCAAAATTTTATTATTATTATTCATAATTTTCTTACTTTTTATATGCCAATAAAAAGTGTTTATTAGTTTAAGAAAATGAAAAAATTATTATTACTATTATGCTTATTTAATTTAAAATTTAAAAAAAAAATCAAGCATTTAACATTAATGTACATAGAATTGGAGTAATTACACTTATTTACTTCTGTTTTTTTTTTTCTTTTTTATTGATTGATTTAATTTTGTGTTTTTATTTTCTATGTATACAGCAGCAACAACAAAGTCCCATTATGAGTAATGCAAAGTGTTTTTTCCTACAAACAGATGAAGAAATAAATAAGAAAAAAAAAATCATAATCGATCCTAATTTATGTTTTTAAAAGAATAAAATATTTCTAAATATTTAATTAAATCAGTTTAATAAAATAATTAACTATGATTTAAAATTACATATAATTATGATTTATTAAAGTAATAAACTGACAAGTTATTGAAAAATCAAAAAAAAAACACACAACTTATATAATCTGTGTCTATTTTTAATTCGAATTAAAAAAGAAAAAACAAAAAAAAACAGTTAAATGTTGATTAAACTTGATGCTTCTTCGTTAATAATTTTATATAGTCATTTGTGTGGGGTACAAGAGTAATCTACATCAATTATTCATTAAAACAACAAAAAAAAAAGGTAAATAAATTTTCGCTGGTTAATGTTCTGAACAAACCAAAAATCTGGAACAATCAAATTTACTGTAATACATTTGGATAATGCAGACATTTTATATTTAACACCGCCTTCTCCCAATTAGACCGCTTAATCGAGGTTTTACTGTAATTATATTTATGTTTCTTATAAAAAAAACCTTTTTATTCAACCATTTGGTAATTCTTAAATGTTTTATAACTGTCAAAAAAATATGATTTATGTACATTTTTCGAATAAGACAAGAAAATACGTTTTAATTATTTCTACAAAAAAATAAAATCAATAACATTTAAAATGATTCAATTTTTTTTTTGAATATTTTTATAAAATAATAATATTCGCTATAATTTTCATCAATAAAATTATTATTAAAAAAAAAAGTAAATAAATAACCTTAACACCATAATACGTATGCAAATGAACCTCGATTAAAGAAGTTAATTTTTATTTTTTATTTTTAATTCTTGTTGCTTCTTCATGTTTTATTTTTATTTGTTCATTTAATGTGTACATTAGCCTGTTCTACGTTAACAAACACATGGTGTCAAATTAAAACTCGTTGTGTATTAAATAACAAATTAAAATAACATAAAACAAAGATAGTTAATAAAAATAATAATAATAATAATCGTTGTTGCTGTTTATTCGTGTAAAATATTACGTAATTAAAAATTCATGTTAAGAAATGCAAAAAAAAAATAACAAAATAAGAAGAAGAAAATTAATAACAACTAACGTTGATTGTGTATTTATAGTTAACTCGTTTATCAAGTTTTAATACTAATAAAAAAAAATAAAATAAGCAAGTAATGACTTGAATTATAAAAAAAAAATAATTAAAAAAAGAAATAAGAAAAACATATGTATAAATAGGTACGAAGGTTCAACAAGAACAACATAACAAAGGTAAACAACAAATGCCGGTAAAACACAGACAATTTTATCAAGAACAAAAAAAAAATGTATATGAAGAATAAAAAATGTTTCCCCAACAAGCAAACAAACAAAACAAAAATCTATGTTATCACTGTCTGCCACTTTAGAATTATTTTTTTTTTATGTTTCTTATCACACATAAGAAATGCTTTTCTCGTCTCAATTCAAAAACAAACTAAAAAACATGGTAAAAATAAAGCCAAACAAACATAATAAAGCTCATAAACACAAACACATTATTTGACCGCGACTACTGTGTGCTTGCCGAGAACACTCTTGTCTTCCTCTTATTATAATTCAAAATTCTTTAAAATTATTATTTTTATAAATTTTTTTTTGGGTTTTAATAAAGAAAATTTATTCATCCGCAAAGTAAAGCGTTTTTTTCTTTTTTTTAATTTTAATTATTTATTTAACACAAAAGAATGTTGTTGCTTCGTTAAAATTATATTTTTTTTTAATTAATGTGTGTTTGTCTTTCGTTTATGATTTTAATTAATTTCTTGTCTTTCTCTCTTTCTACAATTATACATGAATTTAATGTTTTTTTTTGTTTTATTTAGACTTTATTTATTTATTAAAACAATCAAATAAAAAT
This sequence comes from Ptychoptera contaminata, assembly GCA_963942525.1. Lineage (NCBI taxonomy): Eukaryota > Metazoa > Arthropoda > Insecta > Diptera > Ptychopteridae > Ptychoptera > Ptychoptera contaminata. Next base: position 27,806,318 of record OZ012638.1, read on the forward strand.
TCCATATATGATAACACTGATAAGCAAATTTCATAAGAAAAATTTCATATTTTCTACCTTTTTTAATTAATTTAAATATTTGTTTTGTTTTGTATTTTTTATTAGAAAATCAATTTGATTGAATTTTATTTTATTTAATTTTTATCCAATTTTAAACAGTAGTTAAAAACAGCAAAAAAAAAATTAAATAACAATAACACCCAACAAGTACATAAATAAATAAAAGTTTTTATTTTCTTTAACATTTCCTTATAGTTGAAAAAAAAATAAAATTATTTACATGGTGAATTTTTAAGTGAAAATTTATTTATTATATTTCTACGATATTTATTGTTATTATTATTTTCATATTAGTATATTTATTTGATTATTTATTTGTCTTTAGTTTAAAATAAATAAATAATTTGTTGCTAGTGGCAAATAGGTATGAAATAAAATAAAAAAGAAATTAAATGAAAAGAAAAGAAACTTCAATTCCAGAATAGGAAATGAATTTTTTTATTATTATTATTTTAAACAATAAATTTAAGTATCATAGAGGAACATGTATATTGTGTTTCATGCCAATATTAATAGTTAATTTTAGCCACAACTAATAATAATAAAGTGTTAGACAATTTTTTATTTTATAAAAATAAAACAACGAAAATAACAATGAATAGTGTTGGGTTTTTTTTTGTACAAACAATATTATCGCTTAAAGCAGATTACACTAACGAAGGTAGTTGTTTTTAGTTACTTATCGCTTTGTATATAACTCATGGTTTTACTTTAATTTTATATTTTAGAACCTTAACCCTGTGTCACATTAAAGTGATTGCATTATGTATTGCTTCGATATTAATAACAAAAACCATAAAATATCGATAAATAACTTAAACTGTAACTGTTTAAAATGTTTAAAAATTATTAATTAAATAAATTATTGTTTTACGTTCAGTGATCTGCAACCTTTTTGCTCCTAATTTATTTATATAAATAACCGGAAATTTATTTAATGAAATAATTATATATAACATTGCAATTTTATTTTTTTATTAATAATTTTTAATAATAAATAATAATAATTATTAATTTTTTTTTTTTTTTAATTATTAAATGTTACAGAAAAATTAAAATAAAAATAATAATTATAAAAAAAATAAAATCATTAAAAGAAAACTAATTGAATAGAAATTAATTATAAAAACTGTAAATTATTTTTTATTTACTTATTATATCTAATAATAATTATTGATTGAATTTTTTTTCTTTGTTTTATTAAATAAATTTCATTTTTACATAAATTTTTCGAAATTTAATAAAATCGAAAATTTTAGACAAATGGTGTAGCAAACAGAAACAATAATAGCAGAAGCAACAACAGATTATTAAACCCTTTATATATTTAAATAATTTAATTAAAATAATAAGAATAATTTTTAAGAGATATAGAGAAATGAAAAAAATTCTTCTACATTTACTAAGTAGTTAAGACAATGCTGAGTAGAGTTAAGCATATTATTATTATTTGTAAAATTCTTAAATATAAAATCATTATTTATTCACAGTTTAAAAATAACAATAATACACAAAATTAAGCATTTTATTCATAATTTCTTATTTTGTATAAAATCAACAAACAACCAAACAACAGTTGTGTTTTCCTTTAGCATCAGAGAGAATAAAATACACACATAAAAAAAAATTTAATATAAAAATTTTTTAATTACACGAAAAAAATAAAACAAAAACCAACAAAAATTATTATTTTTTAATTAAATAAATACCAAAAAAAAAAAACACAATTTTTTAATTATTCCTAAGAAATAAAAAATTAAAAATAATAATTATAAAAAAAATTAATTTCATTCAAATAAATAATTAATTACTTTTTTTTTTTCAATAAAAAAAAAAATAAAAATTTTAATTTTCTTCCGAAATTTAATTGATTTAAATTTCATTTTATTAATAATTAAAATAAATTAAAATCAGTATGCTTCGATATACTCGTATTTGTATCAACATGTAAATTTATTAATAACAAAATAATTATAATAATAATAAAAATTAATAATTTTAACGTAAAACAAAAAAAAATGAAGGTAATTTAGGATAATATTTAACAATAATTAACATTTATTACCGCATGTCATATGTAAGATAAATAAGATAAGCAGCAACGTTAGCACGTTCCATTTTATTATAGAAATATTTTTGCTTAATAAATTTTCATTAAAAATTCTTATCAAAATGACGTGATACTTAAATCTAATAAAATATTCTGTTATTTACAAAAGAAAATATTTTTTTTTTTTTTTGGTTTTTAATTATAATTATAATTACGCATTATTCAGACTTCCGATCAAAAGAAAGTCAAATAGTTCCAGGTCGTTTTTTAAGTAGTATTAAATGTGTGTAGAAACAAACTGTTGATCGTTCTAAACTAAATTAACAGGAATTAAGACGTGTGACACAGAAGAACACAGATTCCCCAGGTACAAAAATTACTTCTGTTACAGTTTTTAAGTTGAGTTATATCAGCGAAATTGAGACATTAATGACTCTACGAAAGTAAACTAAACTTAAAACGATTTAAAATGCAAACAAAAATATTTTTGCGAAAACAAGATTTTCAGAAAGAATTAGGCATTAAAAAATGCGCATTAAAGTTTTTTATAAACAAAAATTATTTTAGCGTCTACGAATACGAACAGCCAATGTCAATGCAGTGTCAACAGTAACATCACTTTAGTACACTTTACGATTAAAAAGAATTTCTCTGATTAAATTCTTAAAGCTAAAATTATTATGTAAAATTCTCAGACGTTCTGGAAATTGATGAATATCCTTTCCTTGGAAAATTTTTGACATTTTTACCTTTTTCATTTGACAACCAGATTTCTTTATTTAATAATCGTATATCTGTTTAAAAAATGTTTATCTATAAAATCTCAATAAAATGTTGCAAACAACACAGCTAAATATACATAGATAAAATTCGCAAACCAGAAAAGAGAGTAAAATATATTAAATAAGAAAGAAGAAGACTTTTTCACAATAAAAATAAAATAAATGTAATAATTTCATCTATTTATCAAATTATTACCATTTGAAATGGTACAAAAATAATAATAATAATAAATCTGTAGAATAAGGAGATCATTCTAGATATAAATAAAGCATAAAACATTAAAATAAAAGATTTATTAATAATAATAATAACAAGTAAATAGAGAAAGATTCATGATTTCTGTTTTTTTTTTGTACCATCAAATCACGATTTAAGAAACAAAAAAATAAGTAAAGATTTAAATAAGAAAAATTAAATATATAAAAGAAAACTGTTTTCATAATGTCATTATTATTAAAATTAAAATAATAGCACAGTAATAGTAAACAAGAATTTAATTTTTTTTTTAACTTGCTTATCTATGTAATGTTTAAACAGAAAACAATAAAAAAACACATTTTTTTTACGAACAATGAAATTTGTTTTTATTTAAAACAACAAAAAGGTGAAAAACAAAATAATAACAAGTTGATAGAATAGATTTATGCGAGTTTAAGCAAACAAATATGATTATCAAAAGAATGTTAAACGAAAAGCTTGTGATAGATTTTTGTAAACAAAAATAAAAAACAATTTAATGTGCGTTTAAAAGAATAAAATTTCCTTATTTATATGAAAATAGATAATTTTATTGATTAAATTACATTTTTAATTATTATAATAAGATTTTTCCACTACAAAACACTTGTGTTTGTTTATTTTAGATGAAAATGATCCACTGTTACTATGGTTCGTATGCTTTATAAAGAAAAATATTATCTTCAGAGAAAATACGCAATACTTATAATAAGCTTAATTAATAAAATGTTTATTTGCATTTTGAATTCAGAAATTTTGTCAAAAGTAATGCAATTTTTTGCATAATAAATTCCAAGTGTTATCTTACTCGCAGAAAAACAGTTTTTCAATGAAACCTTTAAACTGAAGCTTAATAAATATTAAAAGCTGCATATTTTAAATTGTTTACTAAATATTTTAAAAAATTACCCAAAATTTTAAGCAAAATTACGATAGGAATTTTCCTCAGAATATTATATATTTCTAAACATTAATAAATTACTTCACCACTACCAAAACACTGTCACTAATTTCGATAAATAATTAATTAATTTGAACTTTAAAGACATAATTTTTCTTCTTCATTAATTAATTAAAGAAAATACCAAAAAAAAAAAATCTTTTTCTTTTTCTGTAATTAAAAATTTTTAAAAATAGATAAATTTTTGTTAATAAATTTTATATTTAAAAACAAAAAAAAAAAAACTCCGCACGTTTTAGAATATTTGCTTTTTTTTCATTTGTTTTAACGAATAGAAAAAAAAACAGAGTGAGAAAGAGAGAGAAAAAATCATTAAATAATTTATTACCTTAAGAAAAGAAACAACAAAAATCAATTAAACTTAAGAGTGCAGATTAAAGATGAATAAAAAAACGTTTGTTGATTTCTTTTCTTTTTTTTTGTATAGAAAATAAGCTTAAGTCGAAAATTTATAAGGAAAAAAAAATTAATAAAATTATTATTATTATAAGAAAAAATTCTTTAATTTAATTCTTTTATTTATTTTATCGGGGTTTATTAATTTTTGTTTTTTTTTCTTTTCGTAATATCACTAGATAAAACAGCATACATGTCAATGGAATTTATTCAGAATATTTATCGAATAAAAATATTTTGCTAGGCTCGTCTTTTTTCTTTTAATAACAAAGTCACGAAAGCTCATATCAAGGAAGAAAAATATGATTTATTTTTTTAGAATGAAAAATCATATTTTTTAATAAAATTATTTAATATATAAAAACAAAATAAAAAAATAATTCATGAGAAAAATCACATGTGAATTAATTTTTAGTTTTTATACTTTTTAGACAATGGAGGTAAATAAGATAAAGCAAAAATTCCTCATAAAGCTTTCTGTCACTTTGTTAATTTAATTTAATTTTTAATTTTATCTACAAAATTCGTTCAAAAAAAAAAGAAGTTATTTAATTATAAAGAAAAAAAGTTAAATAATGAGAAAAACACCTAAAATTTAACTAATAATAATAATTTTACCGCTTAGGACGGTTTACCGCTAAGGATGGCTACAATAGCCATAACCAACTATTAAAAAAAGCACACACACACGAAATAACTATAATTGAAATTTAATTCAAATTATAAAAGATATAATTTTCGATAGCAAATAACACAATAATCATAAAGAATAAAAAAAAAATTCCTCAATTAAAACATTTTATAGCGAAAAAAAAAACAATAAAAATTCTTTCCGAACAACAACAAAAAAAACCACTCAATTGCGCATATTTTCGTTTCAATTATTTCTGATTTTTATTTCTTTTTTTTTTTGTTTCTTAAACTAAGTAAAGTAACGTTTCTGTAATTATAAATAAAGAAAGATTTATATAAAAAATAAAAAAACACACACAAACCTGTATTGAGCCAGATATTGATGAGCTAAAACTAGCATTAACGTCTGATGATGATGAATTCGGATATGATTTTCTATTATTTGTATTATATGCTGTTAAAGACATTGTTGAATCAATCGATGAGGTGCTAGCACGTGTTGATCTTATTTCCTTCATATTTAAATTATTATTATTATTATTAATTGAATTATTATTAATTAAATTAATTGTAGGTGGTATTGTTGTAACACCATCAATTAATATTGATGAGTTTTTTTCTATATCTTTATTATCAATTACTGTTGTTCCGATTGTTGTTGCTGTTGGTGTTATTCCTTTCATTGTAATTGGTGTTAAAAATTTATGCTGATTATGTTCTAATGTTGCTGATGCAACTGTTATTTGTTGTAATTGTTTACTTTTATTATGTTGTTTTTGCTGATTATTATTGTTATTATTATTATTATTATTATTTATATTATGTTGATGCTGATGATTATGATGATGATGATGAAGCTGCTGATGATGCAAACTACTGTACTGATCCATTGTTTTATACAATATTTTTTTATTTTGTTTTATTTTATTTAATTTTTTCTTTTGTTGCACTTTTTCTTGCACAGAAATAACATTTTCTTTTTATTATTTTTTAGATTAATATTTATCTTATGTTTTAATTTTTTTAATTAATTATTTATTTTAAACTTTAACAAAATAACACAACATAAACTTTGATGGAAATAAAAAAACTAAGCAAACTTAGAACTATTTATTTATTTAAAAAAAAAAAAACTTTAAGCTTAACTTAATTTTTATTTATTTACTTAAGCTTATTTGTCACTTTTTTTTTCTGAATAATTATTTAATTTTCTTCTTTTTGTTAATTATTTTATTTAATGAAAAAAAAAAAAACAATTCGCTAAAAAAAACATAACAGAAAATTAAATAAAATATAAAAAATTAATCGGATGAAAGAATTCAAGTTTTTTATTTTTTGTTTCTAGCAAATTAATAATTAAATTAAATTAAATAAAGAAAACGCAAATAGCAAGGCAAAAGACAAAGCTGAAGGATTAAGTAAGCAAAAATAATAATGAAAAAAAAAAACAAAACACATCTAATGACATTACTTAACAAAATAAATAAATAAAATTGTAATCGACTTAAGTTAAAGTAAAAAATTGATCAAGAGAGAATAAGACAAAAAAATATATATATAATCAAGTTTTTTCTTCATCTTTAGCGTATTCTTCTTTAATAATTATAATAAATTTGCATAAAAAAAAATAAAATAATATAAATTTATTTCTCTCATTTTTATTATTTATTATTTAAGATCATCTTTATGAAATAAAAATTAATACTAAAGAACAGAAAAGTAAAAAAAAAAAATGAACAACCAAACTGAATGGATAAATATAAAATCCAGAAAGAAAAAAAAAATTAAATAAATATAAAATCGAGATTGTTAAGGAGAAAAATCAAAAAGATAATAAAAGAAGAACAAAAAAAAAAAAAAAAATTAACATCACCGGTTATAAAATATTGTAAAAAAAAAAAACACAAAAAACGAGGAGAGAATTTAGTTTTATTTTAACGAAAAATAAATAAATATATATAAAAAAAAATTAACATAAAATGGATTCAATGACTTCGTCCACTTCAGCTTCTTCGAAGTACATGTAGAAAAAAGTGTTTGACCTTGCGTTTACTTCTTATTGTTGCGCGGCTATGCGCTTAGTGTTACGCTATTTTGGCCGTTCTAACTCGTACAAAGGCCTAACACAATCTATCTTACTTAAGCGTACAGATTTACACAAACAAAAGTGACTTAAATATTAAGAAGAAAATACCAAACACACCACCATCAGGCAGAACCACGTACCAGAAGAATTAAGAATTTTTTTTTTTTACCTTTTGAAACCAAAAAACAAAAAAAAAACAAGAAAAATTCAATTTAAAAAAAAAAAAAATATATGAGAAGAAAAAATTTTAGTCACATCAATTTTATTAATTAATTAATTAAAATTGTAATTTATAATTAAAATCAAAATTAATTAATAACTCTTTCTTTATTAATTTACTTTTATTTTATTTAATTATTTAACTTAATCCATCTTGTTTAATTTATAACTAACTTTAACTGCACAACACTGAGCACGGTGACGACATGCTTTTAAGTAAAGTTAAGAAAAAGAACTGTTGAATTCCGCAAGACAACATAACCAATTGACAATAGAAATACAAAATGTGTATAAAAAAAATTTATTAACATGAAATACAGGAGAAGAAACAACGAAAAACAGCCAGCAGTGCAAGCAGCAGGTCAGCTAAGCAGCATTGCTATACTATATACACAGCCACAGGTAGGCAAGCACACTTAAGCTAAGAAAGTTATTTTTTTTATTTTAAACATTTCTACATACAACTAAAAGCATAAGAAAATTCAATTAAATTTTTTAGCATTTATTTAGTTAACGGTTTGACCGTAACGGGCGCTGAAATCAGAAAAGATTATTTTTTTAATGCAATTGCAGTTGCTATTTATTTTCTTATTTAAATAATAAACATTTGTGTTATTTATAAAGATTACAAAAACATAATATAATAAATAATGATAATTAATTTTTAAGAAATGATTATTTAAATCTTAATTGATTTCATTAAATAAAGTAAACAAAAAAAAATTTATTACATCAAGATATATGAACGCACTCATTTTATTTTTATGGTTTTTATTATTATAGCAAAGTGACAAAAACAAAGTGTTTTCTTTTTGACATTTCAATATTCGTTTATCTTCGGTTTATTTATTCATTCATTCTCGTCATTACTGTCAAATGCAAACAGTTGTTTTTTGTTATTGTTTTTTATTCTCTATTTTTGTTTTGTTTAAAGTAAAGTTGAGTTGAGTTGTTGTGCCAAAATGTATTACTTTGTGTTAATTTAATTATAAATAAAAATTATTATTACTAAGTTAGTAAAAACAAAAAAAATCTTTCTTTTTTACCACATTTAAAGCTTATAAATAATTAATTTAATTTTTAAAAATCGTTTTTTGTCGTATTAATGAACGTAAGAGTATCGGCAATGTGAATAATTCATTGTTTTCTAATAAATGTTGTTGTTTTTTGTGTAATTAAAACAAATCAAAATAAAAAATGCATCCAAGTAAAATTAATTCCGAAAGAGAGTTTATTATTAAAGGATGGGAAAAAGAGTCTGATGAAAATATAATAAAGGATGTTGCAACCAAAGGAAAAAATATAAGTCTCTGTATAACATTTTTGGCTAAACGGAATAAAATTTTACCAAATTTTGCGCGAAAACTTTTTCTAGAGCACGTGGGTGCAATTTTTTCACATTCTTTATGCATTTATAAAGGAATATAATGTTTTTTTTATTGTATTTATTTTACAGGCCTATGAATATATTAGAAAATTATTATATAATCAACAAATACATAAAGCATTACATGTTGTACATAATATAGATCAAAATTTTAATTATGTTTTCTATGAAATGGCAATGGAAACAAATGAAATTGAGATTAAAAATTATATTATGAATTATTTACATGAGGCGAATTTAAATTTTGAAGCGGATGAAATAAATATAAAACTTATGTATAATATAGTAAAATTATTAAAGCAACATAGTGATAAATTTAATTTAGTCATACAAAGATATAATTCTGAAACAAAAAATATTAATATAATATGTGATTTAAATTCGTTAACATTAAATTTATTTTATAAGCAAAATGAAGAATGGAAAAGTATATTGTTTATTGAAATATTATTACAACTACATGGTAAGTTATCAAGTTTATTATTATTATTATTATTTTTCTTTATAATATAATCATTATAAATTATTCATTGTTTTTATTTATATTAAAATATAAAACAATCTATTTTTGTTTACTTTAACAAACCAACCAGATACATCGGTTATACATTTATTGGATAAGGAAATTACATGGAATTATTTATTGAAAACAAATAATACTCACTACGTACGTTTATGGTTAGATACATATTATGAGAAAACTACTGAAGATACAAATGCCTTAGAATTAACAAGTGATAATAGTTTTAAAAGTATGATAAAGAATTTATTTATTAATTGGTCAATTGATAAAACAATGCTAAATAAAATAAATGATACAACCGAATTAAAATATAAAGAATCAATATTAAATAGTTTAATTAAATATAATTATATATTAAAAACTGATAATAATTTATCAATTCTATTAAAACGTTTATTAACATCAGAAACATTACAAAATAATAAAAATATAATAAATAATGATAATTTAAGTGCATTTCTAATCAAATATTTAATAAAAAATAATTTATTATTTTTATTAACGGAAGATTTAATTAATATTGAACAATTAAATAACTACAAAATAAAAACTGAAGATATTTCAGAGGAATTAAATTTATTAATAAATTTAAAACAATTTGAGAATACTGTTATGAATAAAAACGATGTAATCTCATTAAATAATAATATAAATAATTATTTAATAAAAGTAACAAATAATCAATATAAAAAGAGTATAAATTTATTATTATTTGAGAAGATTTTATTAAATGAGAATTTCCTGAATGTTACAAACAATGAAAATAATATTCTATTAGATCATTTACCACATTTAAATCATTTTTTAAAAACAGATAAATTAATAATGAATGTTACAATTGATAAGATGATTCGTCATTACCATAAAATAAATATAAAGAAATTATTAAATGATAATTTAGATGCAATACCAAGTTTCAATAGTAACTTCAATGATGATAATTTATTTAAAACAACAAATAAATACTGGATGAGTTATATACATTATATAAAAAATTATCGTAGTGCATATGCTGTATTTATATTTTTAAATGAACAATTAATTAATTATAAAAAAATAAATAAGAAAAATATAATTTATACAGTTAAACAAGTAATATTATTAGCATTAAATAATTTCACAAATCATGAGTTAATTATACATTGTATTGCATTTATTGAAATGCTAGGTATAAGCACAGTAAATGTGCGTGCATATTTAAGATGTTTAAATTTAATCAATGATAATAATAATAATGATGATGATGATGATAATAATAAGTATATAATGAGAAATTTAACAATAAGTAAATTTATATATATTTGGGAAAAAGAATTTTTAAAAAAGATTTCAACATTTACATCATCAACAACAATATCAGCAATTTCAACACCATCAACATCAACTAACGTTCCACCATCAAATAATAATTTAAAAAATAATTATTTTCTAGAAATGCTTCATCATATCGAGGCAATAAATATTGTCGCAATAACAAATAATATAAATTGTCCAATGAATTATTTAAAAATATTTTTAACAAATAATAATTGGATAGATTTTTTAATGTTTTGTCAATATTTTAATTATAAATTAAATGATGTTGTCCATTATTTAAATAATTTTACAAATAATAATGTCGTTTGTATTAATATAAAACGTGCTATTAAAATTGATTTAAATAATATAAAAAAGAAATATAAATATGTTGGACCATTAAAATATGAAATGGTGGGTAAATAATTTGTTAAAATTTATTTATTAAATTAAATAATCTTTATTTATTTTAAGCAATTGTCTGATAAAACATCATCGGGAAGTTTAAAAAGTAATTTTAATGATAAAAATTATGCCACAAGGTATTTAAATCCGCATGAGAATACCGATTTATTTGCTGTTTTATTATTAAATACAGTAGATACAAGTGATAATCGACAATATATAACATATGAAAAGTTTTGTGATTTATTTGATAATAATATTAATAGTACTGGTACACATAATGATACAATTGATGATTTTAATAAAGCGGATACAACGTGTTATCGTTTATTGAAAATTTCATTGCAAAGAAAATGGCCAATATTAACTGTCTTTGCGGTAATGGATGATAAACATGCAAAAAGATATTGCTGGTGTATTTGGTTAATGACATCAATTAATTATAATCAATCAGCATTATCACCGAATCGTTTTGGAACAATAGTACGATCACTATTTGAATATTGCATTAAATATTCATTTATCCGGAGTTTATACGAGAGTTTACTTATTTTTTATCCGGTAAACATATGTTTCTATTATTAATTAAATTACTAATTAACTTACATTTAAAATTTTTATTTAATATTTCTTTTAAGGATTGCAAATTTACATTATTCACTCAATATTTATACAACACATCACAAAGTAAATTTACATTAGAAACAACAATGTTACTGGTTGACTTTATAAAACATATAAAATACTCTGATATTCATATTGAGATAAATCTATTTGAACAGACAAAAGATCTAATTATGAGTACAATTATATTATTATTATTACGTCATTTAAAATATAGTTTTAAATCATTATTATCACAACAATATTATTTAAAATCATTATGCGAAAGTGGTATAAATGATCAAACAAATTTAATATCATTTAATGATTTAGAAAAATCATTTCTTATAATTGATATGCTTGATATAAAAATTGATTTTGATTTTTGTGATATTAAACAATTAAATAAGTATACAATAAAACAAGAATTTCAATTCGTTATTGAGCAAATGGTTGAGAAAAAATATTATAGTCAGGCAATTGAAATTGCAAATATCTATAATATAAATATAAAATTAATAATTTATGATAAATGGCTAAATGATTTTAATGATGATAATAATTTTTCAATAACAGTATTTGATAATGATTTAAAAATGTACAAATTAGATAATCAATTACTATTGGATTTTTATATGAATTATTTATCAAAAATTAATAATGATACAAATATAAAAAAGAAATATTTATTTACAAAATATATATTAGATAAAATAAAAATAAATAAATTATTAACAAATACAATACATATAGAAAATTATTTAATACAATTTTATTTATTAATTGATTATCAATGTTTAGATGAATTACCATTATTTTATTCAGATTATTTTGATTCAATTATACAACGAGAACGTTTAATAGTTCATTTGCCATTAGAAGATATACATGCAGTAGCTAATGTGAAAGATCTTAGTGAACCATTATATGTTTTTGATGGAGATGAACAAATTAAAAAATTTACCAAATTATTAAATAATTTATTAAATGATGGAGATATTATTCAATGTGTTCGTTATAGTGTAAGATAATTTTAAATAAATAAATAAAATTAATTTTATATAAGTTTATGTTAATTTTTAGAAATATTTTGGCATAGAGACGAGCAATCTGTCAATTTTAATATTGTGCATGTCATTGGCTGAGAATCTCGTTACAATTTATGATATTCCAAAGCATCAATGTGATTTGTATAATATTGAATTGAAAAAAACAAGAAAAATTGTTTCGAATATACATTCAACAGCATCTAGTAAGTGATTTCTATTAAAATAAATTATGGAGAACAAAAAAATTAATAAAAATTTTATTTTAGCCTCAACACCGAAACATCAATCATCATTAGCTGATAAAAATATTATTCAAAGTACTATATCAACAGTTGAAATGGAATTAAAATGGAATATGTGGGATACATTAGATATTATTCAAGTAAATATTAATTAATATTTTTTTTTTAAGACATTAATGGAATCTCAGCTAATTTTCTTTTTTCCTTTATTATTACAGAGTTTAGCATTACGTTTAAATCATGGTGCTCATATTGCTCAAAGAATTATTCATAATTATATAATAAAAATAAATTTAGGTATTGATTATCTTGAAGTATTAAAAAGTAATGAACCATTTACATTGTTGAATAAAGTTGAGGATAGTCAATGTAAAAATAAATTAATTATTATCAACGACGTAATGTTATCATTGCGACGTACTCCTGATGAAATTGCAAGATATTTATCAAAAAAAATTGTTAGCGTTATTATAAAATCTCGTTTCTATTTAATCAATGATCCATTGTATCCGTATGGTAATAATAATTTATGGGATGTTGATATTGATAATGATTGTCATTTATTATTAAGTTTATGTGCTAATTCCTCAAAATTGGGGTATTATTTATTAGATTATTTTAATGCAATACATATTTATCGTACAATTGATAATAATAATACCAATAATATTGATAATTATGATGAGAGTATAGCCGCATATGTGCAAACTATTAAAGGAATAATTAAAGATAAATTATTATCCCATAAAAAAGAAAATACAATTAATGTTGAATTATTAATATTAGCGCATAAGGCTTTTGTCCATGAAATATGTATGGAAGGTATTGTTAATGTATTAACAAAGGCAAAAAATTTAACAACAATATTATTAAATGCGAAATCATGGAGTTTAATTGTACGTTTATTGACTGGAATTGGTAGATATCGTGATATGTATTACTGTTTTGATATATTAATTAAAAATGATCAATTTGAATCATTATTAGGTAAAAGATAAATTTAAATGTTTATTTTCATCTCTAAAATTAATTAAAATGATTATAATTTTAGGTAAATTTAATAAACAACGTACAAAAGAATTAAAAATAGCTATATGTGCGTATTTAAAGGAAAAACATCCAGATAATAAAGAATTATTTAATTTAGCAGCAATACATTTTTGCATGTATCGAGAAATGGCTGATTCATTAGATACAGATGCAAAATCAATTATAAATAAAATAATCAATGAATTTGAAATTTTACGTAGTTTTACCGATGATGGTGATAATAAAAATTATTTATTACCATATTTAAAATACAATAATAATATATTAAATGAACTAAATTTATCAATTGAACATTTAAAACAAGCGATTGAATATTATTTATTTGAAAATTGTTATAATTTAGCATTAAAATTAACAGCAAAAGCACAATTAATCGCTGTCCAGATAAATTTAATAAATAATATTATGATGAAATGTACTGATTATACTTATGTGCGATGTCCATGTATTTTAGATATTCATTCCGAGGATGTCTTTCAATATTTTTGTGAAAATGAATTAAAGTATATTGTTAAATTTTTATAATTTTTCAATAAGAAAATTTTATTACATTATTTATTTTAGCCCACCGCAAGCAATAATTCTAAGTAAATATTATCCATATAATGTAAATTGGGTAGATGCTATATATATTCAATACATTAAAATGGGTAATGAACAATATTTTAATGAATTTATGAAACGAGTTGAATTAACTGATAATATGATTGAAAAAATTGTCAAAAAGTAAATCAAAATTTTATTAATTTTTGATGATAAATAAATTTTATTTATTTTTTCTTTTAAGATTCCAAGCAGAAACTGTTGTAACAAAAACTCAGGAAGATTGTATTAAAAATTTAATTGAATTAATTGATTTGGTTACCTTAAAATATAAATTAGCATCATTAATGGGTTATAAAAAAATAGTAGCTGATTTAATTAATAGCCAAAGTAATTTTTATTTAAAAGATACAAATTATGGTCGTCAATCTAATTAATTTTAATTTATTCTATTTTTTTTTCTGCAATTAATATTTTTTTTTCGGCTTTAAATTGGTAATTGTTATGTGATAAAAAGTATATTATTTTGTTATTATTTTTCTTGCCTTTATTGAGGGTAAAATAAATTTATTAAATAATTTTAAGCAATATATTAAAATAATTGTTTTGTATACAAAATATTTAATTTAAATAAAACATTTCTTACTAAAAAATAAAATTTAGAATTTTTTCTTGCTTGAATCACGTGTAAAAGTTTTTATTGCATTTGATGAGAGATGTCGCATATATCGTATTAGGGAAACATGCACTGTATTGAATAATAAAAAAAGGCTATCCATATGCATTAATAAAAAAGTCAAATAGAATTGCGTGCTTTAAAAATTTGCTGTTTTCTTGCACCGGCAGGCAAGAAAAATATTAGTTTTATTATTAATTAAAAACGAATTAATTGGTTTGTTTATTACAAAATAAAATTTAAAGAATCATTTAATAACGTTTGTTGTTTAATTTGTTATATTTATTATAGTTGAGGGTTTTTTTACTGATTAAAAATGGCACAAAGCAAGTTAAATGATTTAGCTGGAAAATTTGGTAAAGGTGGCCCACCCGGATTAACTACAGGATTAAAATTATTAGCAACAGCTGGTCTGGCTGTTTATGGTATTTCACAATCACTTTACACAGGTAATTTATTTTTTTTTTGTATCATATTTTTAATAACTCAGAAAATAATATCAACATAACCTCAAAATTAAGATGGCAATCAATGAAAATGATGTGACTTTCCACATGTATTATGAAATACATTTTTATGTTTACTTTAGTTTTTCTTTATTTTTAATTATTAAAAGTAAAATATTTTCTAGCTTTTATTAAAATTATATTGTTTTTAATGTTCTTTAATGACTTGCCATGATTACATTTCATAACAATATATGATTATGTAACAAGTACCATGTTTTTCTTATGACTTATTTATGCTGTTTCATTTTTAGTTGAAGGTGGTCATAGAGCAATTATATTTAGTCGTATCGGTGGAATACAGGATGATATATATTCTGAAGGATTACATTTCCGTTTACCATGGTTCCAATATCCAATAATTTATGACATTCGGTCACGTCCTAGGAAAATATCGTCTCCAACCGGTTCTAAGGATTTACAAATGGTTAATATTTCATTGAGAGTTTTATCACGTCCTGATGCCATGTCTTTACCATCAATGTACAGACAACTTGGTTTGGATTATGATGAGAAAGTATTACCATCAATTTGTAATGAAGTTTTAAAAAGTGTAGTCGCTAAATTTAATGCATCACAATTGATAACACAACGTCAACAAGTAATTTATCATAAATAATCAATTATTTTTATTAAAATTAATAATAATTTTTTTTATAGGTTTCATTATTAATACGTCGCGAATTAGTTGAACGTGCACGCGATTTTAATATTATTCTTGATGATGTTTCATTGACAGAATTAAGTTTCGGTAAGGAATATACAGCTGCTGTTGAATCAAAACAAGTTGCACAACAGGAAGCACAACGAGCTGCTTTCTTTGTTGAACGTGCTAAACAGGAGAAACAACAAAAAATTGTACAAGCTGAGGGTGAAGCAGAAGCAGCAAAAATGATATCCTTTTTATTTATAAAGTTAAATGCTAAAAATGTTTTCTTTTAAAAAATTTTGAATTATTTTCCTTAATGAAATGTTTACTTAGGTCTTGCGGTTAGCCAAAATCCAGGTTATTTAAAATTGAGAAAAATTCGTGCTGCTCAAAGTATTGCCAGAACTGTAAGCATATTTATTTTGAAAATGTTGCTTTCTATTTTCCGAATTCTTATTCACATAATTCTTATTCTGTTTTTAGATTGCAAACTCTCAGAACAAAGTATACCTTAGCGGAAATTCACTTATGTTAAATATTCAGGATGCCTCATTCGATGATATGCAATTTAAAGTTAAAAGTAAGAATTAATACAATTTAATTGATAGAAAAACTACTTACTCTATTGCAAAACTCTTTTAAAATATATTTTAAATATATAAAAATAAGAGAAATGGTATACATTGTGAAAGTAATTTAGTCGCTCATTAGCTGGAATTAATTTTAAATTTTGTTTTTCTCTTTTAATTTTTTTCTAATTTTCTATTTTTTCTTTTCACCCCAATTTAAGAGTAAAGTGGGCGCAACATTCTAGAAAAACCGCGCGTCTAAGCTTATAATAATGATGCATTTTATTTTTTAATCATCTATAAATAAATAAATAATTGTAAAAAATTATAATAATAATAATAAAAAAAACATTACTAAACTTAGTGAGAGAAATAAAATATTTAGTTGTTAATTTTTTTGTAATTAAATAGAAAAATAAGAAAAAAAAAACATACAAAATGAGTTGAAAATTATATAAAAAAAAAAAAAAATAAAAGATTTTTTTTTTCTTTTAAATTAATTAAAAATGTTATTATATCGCATAATTAAAATGAAAATAATTTTGTGTTTATTTAATTAGATTTAAGTTTAAAATGTGAATTTATGTCCCGTAGAACACAGCACATAAAAATTACCTTTATTTATTTCATTTCCCCGTTTATTTTCTATTTTTTTTTTTTGCTTTATTTATTTTTTATTTTGTTTGGAAAATAATTTATTTATTTTATAAAAATTAATTCTTTATAGATGATTCTTGGACAAATTATGATGAAAAATTATATGCTGATAAATTGAAAAATCATTCAATAGACAATATAGTTAATCACACTGCGGATTTATTTGCAAAATAATTTTATTATTATGTGGAAAATTAATTATTAGTTATTTTTATTCCTTTTGATTTGTTTTGTGTTTTTAATTAAATTTGGAGAAATGAAAACAAAAAACAATTTTTTTTTTTCATTAATTAATTTTTTGGCTTTTATTTTTCTTTTGGTATTATTTTGTTTTTTTCTTGTGAAATAGAAATTAATTAATAAATTAGAAAAGAAAAATGCTTGATTGATTGTATGAATGAATAGTAAACGGTACCTTTCGCATGCATGCTTATTAAGTTTATTTTTAATTAGTATGCCCAGTTTAGAAAATTATCACTCATAAAAGCACGTGAGTAACCTACTCCTTCAGCAATTAAATATCCAATTGATTTAAAAAAATTACTATAAATACGTAAAAAAATCCCACTCACAAATGATGATTAACAGGCATATCCTAAGCATTAAATTTTCTATTTGAATCGACAGAGCATAAATTAGTTTACAAAACTAAAATGTTCGTTTATTTATTTAAACAAAAAGTTCTGTAATTAAAGTTAAATTCTGGATTAAATTACAAAACAACGTCGTAAGTAACAGAGTGTCTAGTCTGCAATTTGTGTAAAAATTTAAATTGAGAATTTTATTTTGCTAAGAATTAGTCAAGATACAAACCTGAAAACTTGAGTGAAATTTTGAGTTGAATAACAAGACATAATTTAATTATTTATTAAATATTTTATTAATATTATATTTATATAAAATAAACAAAAATACATCGACACATAGCTATTAATTTAAATTTATTTATTTTTCTTTAGCTTATTTCATTAAGCTTAAGATATATTCCCCTATTACACATTTATTTATTTATTTTTAGTTAAGATTATATATTTTATGGTTTTTTTTATTTTAATAATGTATAAAAAGTAATGCAGACACATTTTTTTATCTAATGCTATCATTACATTTTACTTATGTCTATGATAGCATTAAAAAAAATTAAAGCATAGTGTCTAGACGTTACCATCTATATAGCTAATTGAATAGTGTTAAAGTTGATTTTTTTTTTAGGTAAAATGTTGACAGTGAAAATTTATCTGATTTAAATATTTTTCATTATAAGCTACTGGTCTATTGAAGTAATAAATGAGAATTCTTTTCAAAAATAATTTTTATTCGTATAAATTTAATCAATTAATTAATTTATAATGAAAATGCTACAGTATTACACAAATATCAATAATAAATAAGTAATGCAATGTGTATAATTCTTATTTCGTTTACCATATATTTTACTTTATCTTTTGCTTTAACCTCTTTAACACCTTATCTTATTTATTTAATAATTTTTTTATTATTTATTTATTCTTCAAACAAAAATCCATTATAAAATATTTGACATTACACGCGCACACATTTTATTTAATTCAAATTATATAATTAAATAATGAGAAGAGATAGACAAATGGGTGGAAAAAAAACAATGAAAATTAATAAAAATAATCTTAGCTTGGACCATAGAAAGGAAAATTTTAATTAATTAATTTTAAATCCTTTAAAGAATAAAATTAATTATGTTTTTCTAGTTTGTTTTTATTTTTGTTTCATTAATTTTAAATTAAATTTTTTGTTTTAAAGGCAATTAATTTTTTTTTTTTTAATTAAATTTTTGTGTTTAATTGAATTTTTATTTTTTCTTTATTAAATTTTCTTTTTAAATTATTATCACAGTTGCTTTTGGTTAATTAATTATTATTCGTCAAAATGATGGGAATTTGGTTTTGTAAATAGAAGTGTAGAATAAACCTGAGTTTTATTTATTTTTGTCGATAGATAAAAAAAAGTGTAGAAATAGAAAAATTAGAAACATTAGATAAGAAAAGTTTTTACTTTAATTATATAAAAAAATCATAAAAGATTATTTCTTTGTTATTTGTATTGCGTGCTTTCATCATAAATTATTTTCTCTACAATTTTTATATTTAATTTGCATTTATAGCTAATGCTATATTATTTTATTTTTTTTTTACGTTAATTATATTAATTTTATTAATACTGTTCGAGTTTTTATTGATTATTTTCTAATTTTGTTAATAATTTTTAATTTTAAAGTAAGTTACATGTTTTGTGTCTTCTCTGTTTTTATTTAAACATTTATTAAGATTATTTATATCAGGTGTCTTTATCTTTATATTGATTCATTTTTCTCTTTGCATATCGCAGATTAATTGCTAGAACAATCATTAAAAATCATATAATCCTGTGTTAAAACTTTATGCTGTTCCTTTATTAGACATCCTGAATATAAATTTATTTTTTATTAATTCTTAATACTTTTTCTCTATATTTTAACAGCAACAAGAAAAAGGTTTAAATATTTTAAGTCATTATATATATATCTTTAATTTTTCGTTGTTATAAAACACAAATTCTGGTTGTTTTTAGTTAGAAACAAGAAAACACTAAATTATTTACAAGTTTCAGGTGGTTTTTGTGGTTTTCTATAACGTTTGTTATTGTTGTTGCGAAACAAACACTGTATTTTTTATTAAAGTAATTATTTATATATTTTATTTGTATAAAAAGCTTAAAGTTTTATCAAAAAAATTGTTTTTTTTTTTAATCATTTCTTTTACTTTACTAAAAATTTATTTATTATTTTATTCTTTTTCATTTACTAAGATTAATTTAAAGCAAACCGACTACAAAAAAAAAACGTTTCATCTAATTATTATTATTATAATTAATTAATTTTATTTTAATTATTCTAAAAAACAATTTTTTTTTTGATATTTTAGCAGAATTTTTCTTTTTTTTATGGTTTTTCCTTTTTTTAAACAATAGAAAAGGCCAAAAATGTGTAGATATTAAAGATAATAAGCGCAATTTTACCTTTACCTTCCTTTTACTATTTAAATTTAATTATTTCTTTGACATTGTTTATTCATACATTCATTATTATTATTTAAATTTAATTTAGCACGCATTAAAGTAGCTTGTCATCGGCTATTTATTTATAAATTTATTTATTTTGTATTTTTGATGAATTAAATATATTGATCTATCTACAAAATATTTTTAAATAATGTTATGTATTTGTGGTTGGCTGTTGTGCTGGCGGTTGTGATTGTTGTGGCAATGATGGTGGTGGTGTTGTATGCTCAACAATCGTTGGTAATGGTCATAAATTTGTTGTTTGCATTAGTCCACGTTCCAAATTGAAACAATCTAATACAGAGGCACCAACAGAACTACGACGTGTTACCATTGATGATACAATTGTCCATTTATTTGATTTAGTATCATATTTTTCAACGGAATTTAATGATGATGATCCATCGTTACCGCCTAAAGCAAATAGAAAACCATCCACTTCGACCACCTCATGTGTGGATCTATATGAAACATAAAAATTTTTACAGAATAAGTCTTAGTGCTATTTCTATAACCAACCGTCTCGAATGCATTGCAGTTATTGGTTCCCAGGCGTTTCTTCGTAGATTCAAACGTTCACCGCTTGACATACACATAGTACCATCGTTGCCACCTATACAGTACAGCGAGCCATCAAATGCAGCCACTCCGCAGCTACTTCGTCGTGATGTCATGTTTGGTACTGGAGTCCAAACGCCAATACGGGGATCAAAACGTTCAACGGACGATTGATAGTTCGTTGAATCAAATCCACCCAATGCATAAATACAATTATCTAAAATATTAAGAATTAAATTAATTACCAAAAATGGCAAATAATAAGTTAAAACTTACCTAAAACCGCTAAACGGCAATATCGTCGTCTAGTGCTCATAGGCGGGCAAGAACTCCAAACTCCAGTCAATGGATCGTACCTTTCCATACTGCTTAAACATGAAGCACCATCGTAACCCCCACAAACATATAACAAACCATCATACGAGCAAATCCCTAAACACGACCTTTTTGTTCCCATTGGAGTTACATTAACCCATTTGTTAATTGCAGGATTATAGCATTCTGCAGAGGCTAAGTCAGTTACACCATCATAACCGCCTACGACGTACAATAATTTGCGTAATGATGTAACGCCAGATCTTGAACGTCGCCACAACATGGGTGATATCTTTAACCAGGTATTTGTACGCGGATTATAACACTCACATTCATTATGAATTGCAAACAAGCTGCCACCACCAACAGCGAATATATATGGACGCATTCCTTCTGGCCTTCTCTCTGTTGTCCTTTGTGTTACCATTGAGCTACGCTGTTCCGGCAACAAGTGATATTTCATCGCCTCCAATAACAATTCATTACAACGAAATTCATCGCGTATTAATTGTTCACACTCGACACGTGACATTAAAAAATCACGACACACCAACGGTAATCGTACATGTGTCATTAACTGTTAAACAATTAAAACTATTATCACTTGTATTTTCGAAAATCAATTTGAATTACCTGAGCAATATATTTATTACGTTCTGCTAAATCATGCTTAATCCAATTTAAAACAGCTGTAAATACTTTCTCTTCACTACAAATATTTAATTGATTGTTTGATATTAAATCCTCAACCTAAAGTTAAATAAAAATAAATATTAATTTCTCAAAATAAATTAAATAAAACGTTTTTATAGAAAACTTACTTCAGTAAATGGTAATAATAGAAATTCTTCAGTACCAACAACTTGTTGAAAATTTTGCAAAGCATATCTATGGGATCGTGTATGAAGTTCCTTACATGAGTGGGCGTCTAAGTATTTATAAAAATAAATAAATAAATATAAAAGAAAAAATCAATTTAAAGCATAATAAAATGGGTTAAAATAAATATAAATAGAATTGTACATAAAGGATACTTTTATTAAATCAAGTTTCAAAAAAAAAAACATCGTTTCTTCCCTTTTCATTCATTGAACAACTATTTTCTGGTTTTTATAGAGTATAAAAAAAAATTATACAGTATTAATGGATTAAAATTTTCACCTTTTTACATAACTAAATTAACTCATCCTTAAAGGCGGTTATCCCAATAATTGAGTTAACTAAATCCTATAAAGTCGATCAATATGCTATTTAGATTCAATGAACACAGAATAATACTGAGTATTATGTTAAAACGTTTAAGACCATATTTACAAACCTTTTATCGTTTCTTTAATAAATCTATTTAATTAAAGCTTTAATCAATTTTATTTAATTTAAAAATTATTTTTGCTTATGCAAAAAACCGTAAAGGTGTTTTTGTTGAATGTTTTTTTTTTTTTTTAATAATTTGTACAATCATTTTTAATAAATTAAATTAATTATATAGACGAAAATTATATAATCAATAACACAAAAGTAAATAATAAAATTATTTATCAATATGTTTTAATAGTATAACGACACATTATTTAGGCATTATTTTAATGATGCTGAGTCATAACATGCGAATTATGAACACTTTTAATGAATTTCATTTAAGACACACCAATGATAATATCGTAAAAATAAATCATAATACATAATAGAAATAATAATACTAATTAAATGAAAATAAAACGATAATAACTAATTAATTTGATTTATAAATTTCTTTATAGTTATTGGATTAACAACAAATAAAAACTAATCAATTTGTCTGACTACAAAATAAAAATAACAAATCTATTTTATTTGATAATTAAGATGATGATTTATTAAAAACTTGGTTTATTTTTAGATTTTAATGTTGCTGTAGTGCCACTTAACCTTTAGCACAGTGTTTTAGCATTTTTAGTAAATCAACCAATAACAATCAAGCAAAATTTTTTGATTACCCAATCACAGTAAAGTGTTTTATTTTTATCTTTATTTTTATTATTATTTAAAGTCACGTCATATTACTTTAAAAGATTCATTTATCAAAGAAATAACAGAAAAAAAGTGTTAAAACGATGAAAACTTACCGGCAAAACTACGTATTCCTAAGCAATTTGATGGATGTAATTGTCTTAATAAAAATTTACAACATGCCTCACGTACTGATTGAATTTGTAATAAACTTGATGCTGGCAGTAAAACCTTTATTATTATTTTGTTGCAAATAAAAGAAGTTTTTTTTTATTTTTTAATAAAAGAAAATAAAAATATTCTGCTAGTATGTTTACCTGAACATTGTCTTCAGTTATTGTTATTTCACCAGAATATGTATAATCAATTAACTGACGTAATGCTGTTGGATCTACATCATGTAATGTTACATGGTCACAATTGCGCTCCAGCATATCATCTTGAATAAAGAAACAAAAATTCATTAAATTAAATTAAATAAATATAATTACAGGTTTTCTACTCTTTTTTATTTATTTATAAACATTACAAATATTAGACTAATTTTTATCTATTTTATATATTTATTTTGTTTACATACCATTAAACATTGCATAAAAATATGGACTAACTGATGCTAAAACTACACGATGAGCATTTATTGTTTCACCACCTACTTCTAGGGTGACATCACATAACTAAATTATTATGATAAATAATCGAATAATGAAAATAAATAAAGAAATTTAATGATTTGATTGATTGTTTGTTGTATTTTTTTTTTAAATTTTTATCTAGTTTGAAATAAAAATTAATTAAATTATCTAAAATAAAAATAATTATTATATAAACTAAAAATAAATAAGAATTTTTGCAAAAATAATGTAAACTTTACTTATTTTCTTGCCTGCAAATTTTATCTGGTGTACACAGAAGTTGGAAATATTATTAAATTTTGAGTAATAAAGTTGAAATGTATTGAAAATAAACTGTCTGTTTAAATGAACTTTGAAATAAAAAGTTTGCTCAACTGTGATTCAATTCTGTCAGGCAACAAAAATAAACCAAACACAGACAGAACCACTTATATTTTGATTAATATATTTAAAATGAAATGAATTTTGATAGGATACATTATCAAGAAGACATTTCGCAAACAACAACTCTGTGTTACGTTTAAATAAGGGGGATAAGCTTTGCGTTTTGCATAAACTGAAATAAAATAAGATTCTAAATAAACTAAGCATTCTTCTAATAACTTTAAAAATCCAACGAATATTACTTAAATTAATAAAATACCTTCTTACCTGAGCATTATGTCTCATACGATTAATAGCCGAAAACGATTCAATACAATGTCCAGGATTTTGATGATGTGCTTGTGGTAAGAATTCATCATTTATTGTTGTCGG
Source organism: Ptychoptera contaminata (assembly GCA_963942525.1). Classification (NCBI taxonomy): domain Eukaryota; kingdom Metazoa; phylum Arthropoda; class Insecta; order Diptera; family Ptychopteridae; genus Ptychoptera; species Ptychoptera contaminata. Next base: position 27,831,226 of record OZ012638.1, read on the forward strand.
GGGACTCAAATCACTTGGTGTTTGTGTTGAATGATTACTTGTAACCGTATTTGTAACATCATCTGGTGATCTACATTAATTATAATATTTAATATTATTTTCTGTATGCATTTTAAAAGGTGAATTATTTAAAGATAGATAATTAAAAATGTTTAATTTATAATGAAAAATGCGCACGCGTTTATATATGTAATAAATGATTATTTACAAAATTGATAATGTCGCTTCGTTAACTTTGGTAAACTCGGTGAACTATGAAATCGTATGTTATAAGTTGTTTTACAGTGACGTTTAGATTTTTTATTTATAATTACCTTGTTTTGTATTTTATTGTAACAATCAGAGGACAACTTTTTACTAACAAATTACAATTACTAAAATAAAATAGAAAAAATTATAAAAGAAAACAAAAAAATATATAATATTGAAATCATAATGATAATTATGTTAATTAATTACGATGATTATCTATAGTTCTAAATGTTTGTTATTACATATAGTTAGGATGTTTATTACAAGCAAATTTTTAAACGGAATTTGATAACACATTAACTGTCAAATTTATAGCACGCAATTCACATACAAAAAAACTTACTTTCTTTGACTTTTACGTACTATATTTCAAGCACAAATTATGTTTATTTTTTGTAATAACGATTAGCAAATCTCAGTGGAATATATATATTTATTTTTCTCAACTTCGTACTTATTCAAAATTTTCATTTAAGACCATAATAAGCTTTTAATATTAAGCTTTTGTTTATCTAAGATTTTATCATAAAAAATGCAGCAAATTACATCAAGGAACTGTGTTATAATGTTTTCAATTAGACATTGCTATCGACAAAACTGAAAACTATGATAAAGCAGTAAAAGTATATATTCATGTCAAATATTGCTGTTAATCTATTAATAAATTTATGAAACATATTAGGATAAAGGCTTTGCATATTTTTTTAAACATAACACATTAAAAAAGCATTAAAAAAAGAAAATAAATTAAATTTATTTTCAAAAAGGGTAAAAATACATCATAAAGTGGTTATTAAAAAAAAGTTCATATACAATAGAAATCCAAACAACTGATATCTACTAATTAAAAAACCAAAACTTCTATTAATAAAAAATTCGTCTTTTTTTATATTCTTTTTTATCTTATTTAATTATTCAAGCTGAAGTTCAATGATTTTTTATGTTATTGTCATTTTCCAATTAAGCAGTCTTTTACGTGATGCCGATTGCCCGCAAACGAGCATTAAAAATAAAACAGATAAATAATAATAATAAAATTTAAAATACATTAAAATTGTCATTAACGCCTTATATTTTTTATTTGCAAATTTGTAGCTTTAACAAATGAAAATAAAATTATATCATCATATTGTGTTAGGTCTAATTAAGTAAATTTAATTTAATAGCAATAAATGGCAATGACACGAGTTTACAAACTAAACTAAAAAAAAAGAAGAAACATAAAATAAATTAAATTAAATTAAGGCTAAACAACTTTGTAATCACAAATTAAAAACTAAAAAACAAATCAAATATTATAACTGAACGATGGTTCCACCATTTTTCATTTGTATTTATTTTGAATTTTTAATAATTCATTTGTTTGTTTGCCATAGTCACGTTATTTTATATGATGTCGCATCACTTTTGTTTTCACTAAAGTTATTTTTTTTTTTTTTTGTTAAAATCAACAAACAAACAAAGAAAAAATGCCAACAAAATCATAAAATTATGTAAAAATAAAAAGAAAGAATATGAAAATAAAGGGGAAGCCAACCGGTAATAATAAAAGGAAATAAATAAATAAATAAAAAACAAAAATATTTGCACTTTTTAGTTTATTCACCCTCGATTATTTGTTGTTTAATTGTAATTTCCTTGTATTTGTACACGTTTTTTTTTTATTATAATTCTTGTTTTCTTTTTGTTTTATTATAAGCATTATCAGCTTGGGTGAGTACGAACTGATGAATTATGTACGACAAAAAAATATTGTGGTCGCGCATAATTGTCTGCTTGGTACTAATTTTTTAAATTTAGAAATTAAAATAAGGTTCAGTAAACAAGAATACAATATAACTACTGTTAGCACGGTATTTACGGATTTACCATAAACATTTAACCCCATATAAATTAGATTAGTAGATTGATTAATAACCAGATAATTAATAAAATTATTTTTAATGTAGATGAGATTTGCAAATTCTTAATTAATCAAAATTAAGAATGAAAATTTATTTTATCATAATTTATTCGCTTGTCAAATGGTTAAAAAGTTACAAATTAATATTAATATCGAATGTGTCAAGTTAAAGCACATTTCTCGAGTGCTGGATTCTATTTCTCTAAAGCTTTTATTTAAATTTTTTTTTTATTGTTTACTGTGTGTTTTGATACACGAGTGAAGTTCTCTTAGACAGCAAAGAGTTTTCAACATTACAAACAAATAATAGAAAGATACGAAAATATCTTTTTCTCATATTACGTGGTTTTTTGTTTCTTTTAGAAAAATTGTTACTTAAAGATGACGCTTTTTCTTTACTCCAATAAAAATTGCTTAATAATTTAACAAGAGTATCAAAATATCATATACATATTTTCTTTTTTTTAAAAGTCTGCATGTAATTGATATCAAAAACGAATCAAAATTAATTCTAGTTTTTGGTACGTGTCGAGTGCTTTTATCTTAGCAAAGCTTACCTGAAGCATGAGAAAATGTGAAATAAAATATAAGCACTTTTAAGAATAAAAAGTCAATGATAGACAAAAGCTCTATTCAGTAGATTTTATTCGTATTTTTTTTCTTCTAAACTGTTTTCCTTCTTTAAAATTATAATTTATAAACGTTTCTTTGTTCATAAAGCTTTGTACCATGTCTAGACAGTAGTTGTTAGTGACACAACTTTATTCCATTAATAATAATAATCCCGTAATCCAGTTCTTATCTTTGAAAAAAAAAAATTATTCTTGTTTTTTTATCAATGAGGTAAATTAAAAATCTTGTTCTGCTTATAATTTTCATGTCTGCTTAACACTTTTTTGTACATTTTTTCCACGTATTCCTTGCGATAATTCCCCCCTTTTTTTGCTTTATTTTCACTTACACGATACCACCAATTATATTCAAATCGTATTTTAATGACATTTTTTTTTACTTCATTTTACACGCTTAAACGCATTAAATAAAATCGTGACTCTAATCAGATTAAAAAAAAAAAACTATATAAAAATGATAAATTTAACTTTTGCTTAGGCTATATTATTGATTAAATTATTTAGCAAATTATGAAAACTGTGTAATTTTGAAAAAACATAAAAATGTTGTTTGTTTGCCACTGTCGTTGGTTTTTTTTTTTTTGTATTTTCTAATTTGTACCTTGTTGATTTGTCAAAACATAAAAATAATTAAATATTTATTATATTTTTCATAATTTAAAAGAGAAAATTATAAAAAAATAACAAAAAAGCTTTTGTTTTTTAACAACGATAAGCATTTTCGATTGTAATTTTGCACGAAATGCTGTACACGTGACATACACAATTCAATTTATGTGGGTTGTGTATGTGTATCTGTTATGCTTTAACATTATTAATATTGGTAAATATTTAACATACAGCCTTTAGGATACATCTATATCGAGTCATGTTATTAATTTTATTTTTGATTAACAAAAATTTGCAAACAATCAGCAAAACTTGAAGGAGAAAAAAACATTTATTATTTGCGTATACGCCGCCCTATTACCCAAAAAAACATAAAGAAGCTTTAATCAACATGTAGTTTGCCAAAGTAAAAAGAATTATTCTCGTTAAAGTGTAACAGAAGCACATAACAAGTAACATTCCGTGTTAATAGTTAACTTATTTAATAAAATTAAAATAATAACAAAATTATACAATACTTACGTGTTGGCTTTAACTGGCAAAAACATTTTTTTATTTTATTTTTAATAATTAATTAATTTCACTGCGAATAAAATACTTCCAAAAAGCACACAAGAAAATTAATTTTAAATAATAATAAAAATTATTTTTATTGTAGCTTCTTTAAATTTCGTTTTTTTTTTTAATTTGAGTTTTTTGATGCTTAAAATTTTATCACCAACATTTTATGTAGACAATAAAAATATTAATTTACCTGTAAATAGAAAGAAATAATTAATAAAACAATTACATATTTTTATATTATTTTAAAATTTATTAAACACAAAAGCTTTTATGCGAAAATACACGTGAGTTAAATAATAATAAATATTCGTTTATATACTCTTTTCAGAAATATTTTTTCTGTTTGGTTTTTGGTTTTATTTTCTAATCAAAATTCTTATAAAATTGTTTTATTTATTTTTTATTTCAATGGTACATTACATACTACAGGTATAGAGACGTTATAATAATACAAAAAAATATTGAACTTATTTTTGGTTACCTTTTAAGCAATTTATTTTCTTTTTTATTTAACTTTAACGCACCCTATATGATTATTAGGGGTTTGACCTAGTTACGTGAATTATTTTCATAATGTAATTTTTATTTTTCTTTTCTACACACCATATGAATGAGTTTGATGTTTCTTCTAATTCTACTCACATGTGATAGAGAAATATCTTTATAAATTATAATAATAATAATAAATAAAGTTTATAAATTAACTAAATTTACTAAATTCTAATAATAATAAAGGATTAAATTTATCTTAGTTAAAAAAAAGTTAAGCAACCTTTTCGATTTAAGAAACAAAAAAAATACTATGTGAAGAGAAAATTCCTTTTTTTTTGCGTTTATCCGTCCTGAACAGTAATTTTTAATTTAATTTCATAAAAGTGACAAAAAATGTATAAAACAGTCCCCTAGATTAAATATTAAATTATCTTTAAAGCTTTTTAATTGATTAAAAGGTTGACATGTGAATGATTTAAAGCAAAATTTGTCAATGTTAGCTTTTTGATGATTCAAAGCACATAATGTACAATATTTTTTGCTAAAAAAAAACCTAATCTAATTCTTTTATCAGTATGCAGTGTGGTATTGTTTTTCTTTTTAAAGGAAATTAAGCAACAAATAAATAAAATCAATTTTTTTTTAGTTGATAATATATTCATTGAAAAGTTTTTAATATTTCTAGCAGACGTTTTGAGATGTCTATTGTATTTCTCTATTATTTTTTCAAATAACCAAAGTATGTAGGAATCCCATGTGAGAATCTCTAGTAAAGGAATGTTTTTAAAGAAACGCACACCCAAAACTAGGTTAATGTTGTAATAAAAAGTGTGAAGTATAAACTTTTGCCTTTTATTTATTTGACTTATAAAAAAAAAGATACAGAAATAAATTAAATAATAAAATGTATAATACTGTGAAATAAATGGAAAAAGTAAAAATTGTTATGTTTTTAGGTTTTTAGATAAAAATAAATAAAAAAAGCATACGCAACATAAAATAACTTCATCCCTTATCTTTTATTATTAATAATTTCTTCTGGTTACTTTTCTCGCTTTATTTAAAGCTTTTTGTTCTGTTTATTATTATTTTTTGTTATCTAAACTCATTTATTTCGACCCTGTGGTTATTATATGTTATTAATTTAGTATTGCTTTTGGCCAATACACATTATAAAAAATAATAAGACAATCAGAAAATGTTATCGAATTTATAGTTATTTTTATTATATACATTTATTCGTTCTTTTCTTTTCTTTACATATCGAATAATTTATCTTTATTGAATTACAATAACACATTCTCACTAATCGATATTGAATGGTTGTCTTTGATGATTTTTTTTTGTTGCAATCTTATTACAATAGAAAGAATTAAAATGTAATTAAAGATTAAAAGGAAATTACAGTATTAGTAAAATATAATGTCAGTGTCAGAAAGACGATATTAAGATAAATTAACTTTCTTAATACATTCGTTTTTATTATAACACTGTTATTCACACATAAATAACTTAAACTTGATGGAAAAAACGACAAAATAAAAACCATATAATATGTTTTGCTTACTAGTTAATATTGATCAATAGGAATAGTAATTTTACGAATAAATAAATTAGCAAAAGTACACAGAATACAAGTAAATAACTAATTAAATATAAAGTTCAAAAACAAACAATTAAACTTAATGTCTAAAAAATATGTTTTTAATATTATTAAAAACTTAAATAATATAAAGAAAACTTAATCAACAAGAAAATTTAAATCTTTCAATTATAATCAAAAAAGCTCTTTAAGAACTTACATAAATGACAAAAACGGTGAAAGATAAATGTATATAAAATACCGATGTGAATCACTTAACGTATTTCAAATTGCAGACAACAATATAATCCAATGATTAACAAAATACAGATAGAAAAATGCGAAAGTGTAGATTCAAAATGACAAAACAATTTCCCTTAAAAGCCATTCAAAAATGAAAAAAAAAACGAGGAGACTCATCAACAACATAAAAATGAATAAGAAAACAATTTTCCTCTACATTACTTAGGAAAAAAAATTATTATTATTATAATTTTATTTTTCAATTTAAAAAAAGAAAATAAATAAAAAAAATTAATAAGATAATAATGAAAATGCAAGAGAAAAGAAATAACCAAAAAAAAAAATACATTATCCCATCGATCCCGCCCAGTACTTAATCTGTTTTTAATCTTGAAAATAATTTTATTTATTCATTTTAAGCTTATTTTCATATTCATTGCGATTTTTCCTAAACATATACAGCTTTGTGTTTATTTTTTTGGTTGTTTTTCTTTATCATTTTAATTTCTGTTTCCTGTTTATTTGTTTATTTTTTGATCGAAAAAATGTTTTTCCTATTATCTACTTTTGATTAAAATTAAAATGAGAAAAATGATTTCCTTTTTCATATTTAAACTGAAAAAGATAAAAAAAAATGCAAATTTAGCATAATATCGGTAAATAAATAATGAAAAAAAAAAATGATTTAATTTGACTAAGGTGAATACTTTGCTGATTTATGCTTTTGATTTGTCAAAGCAACAGTTTTTAGACCTGTCTTAACCATTTTATCTTTGTCTTTTTATTATTTTCAACATATTTTTGATAAAATTGGATTTTTTTTTCATAGAAACATTTATTGACATTTTACATAATTTATTTTTAAGATTTCTTTTCGTTTCTTACCTTAATTTAATAGCATTATGTTATCTCTAGAAATATTGTTATCAGTTATATGTCAATTTAATGAAATCAATCAGATTATTTATTTATGCGATAAATCAGAGAATTAACTGATTACAATGATTGTTTAGATATTTACGCAATTAATTTCATTTAATTATTAATCTGTCACAATCTTTTTTCACTTTCTTAATTAGAAATTATAATGTATTTACATATTTTTAACCCTTTTTTTGTAATTCAAAAACACTGTCTGTCAGCCAACCTTTAAACAAATTATTATTTAATTTCTAATAATTTATTAAATTTATGTAAATCATTTATTAACGCTAATATCCTTCAAGGATTCTTCATTTAATTAAGTAATTATTATAAAACCAATAAATTTATTAAAATAAAATGAATTTACCACAATTCCTACACATAAATTAATTAAATAAATAATTTAATTACATGAATAATCAAGATAAAATTTTTCCTCTATTAAATATTTAACCCTCAAGTTCAATATTTAAGTATAAACACAGAGACATGAAAATGTTTTATTTAATTTAAACGTTTAAAATTATTTCAAATTAATTCAATTAAAATACTTATTTTCAGGGAATTATTTTAACTAATTGGTTGGACAATATGTGTTTTCCAAATTAAAAATAAATTTTAGGTGCCTGACGTTATGTACGGCTATCCGGCTCATACTCGGTTTTTATCTTGAATGCAAAATTAAATAAAAGAAAATAAACTTTAAATACCAGGAACATAAATTAGGAACATCTACAACTAATCGGTATATTCAGACTAAAAAAATAAAAATAAGCATAAAACTCCTGAACTAACGTAATTAAGTGTAAAAATAATTTACTTTTATCCTATAATTAGTGCCTAGTAAGTGTTTTTAACTTAAAAATACACCACGTTAACCTAAAGCATTAATTCATACTTTATTGAATAACTTTTCTTAAACTTAGGCGTATTAAGGAGCAAAACACACGGAAAGAATTGCGAACGCTACTAGAACAAGATATAATAATAATTAATTAATCAATTAATAATAAAACATAATTTTCTATATTTCGTATTACTTATAAATAAATTAATAATAATTAAGTTTAAAGAGTTTCATAGTTTTTTTTATACAATCATTCTTATCTCAACAATGCAAAATTTAATCACATGTAATGAATATGTTGTTGATTTAGATAATTGTCAAGGATTTTATTAATAATTACACTTAAGAGTTAATATGAGGAAACAATTAAATTAATTTAAATAAATTAAAAATCTTTAATTATAAATAGAAAAACAACAACTAAAACAATGTTTTTTAAAGAAAAAGAAAAACAACATTTTCATTGATCTTTTTTATATCATTACTATGTTTTACTCACACGGAACAAAACAGATAAAACAAAGTTATATCTTAAATTAAAAATAAAATGAAATCAAATTAAAAACAGCTAACGGCTTGTTTAAAAAGCCCACGGGTCATTCATTTAATTTTCTTTACAAATTTTACAAAAAAAAAAAAAAAAACTAAACTAAAAAAAAATAAATTACTTTGACGTCATTAAGCTATATTAATACAATTATTTACATAAATTTTTATTAATTAATATAGTATTTTAGTAATTTAAAGAACATTTGACGTCATTTTCATTAAAAACCAACAAAATACAAAATACTATAATAAGTTTTTCATTTAATATACAAAAATTAATTACCTGATTTCGTAAAAAGAAAAAAAAAACGATATTTAAAGCTTTATTGTCAGACTAATTATTATTTAATTAAATTTTTATGCTTTGGGAATAAGAAATTTATTATATTTTCTAAATTATTAAACAAGATATTATGTAAATAAATAAATAAATAAATAAGAAACTTTTAAGTAAACATAATTTTTATTATTTATTAGCAACACGTTTATTAAAAATTCTAACAATACAACTTGGGCCATTAAGTATAGTAAAATCAGTTTTACTTTTAATCACTGAAGGCCGTTTACAGAATGTATGTTTATGAATGTTTAAACTAATTATTTACATTATAAATATAAAAGAGATAATATTATATTACATTTCATATACTATATACATATGTGTGCAAAAACCTGTTCTGATTCACCTAACCATTATCAAGGTACTGCAAATTTTACCATTTGTTCTATAAATATAAAGTGTTCTAAGTGACGGAACAATTACACTCTGCCAAACAACAAAATTATGCCATTTTAAGAGTGAAATCTTTCTGCTTTATCAATTAGCAATAAAAATTAAATGAAAAACATTTCTTTCAAGCATATTACCTCCTTACAATCCTTTTAAACGCAAGTCTCTATTCAGAAAATACGAAAACAGGTAAACCTTTAGCCATAAATCATTAACATGTCAATTTTATATAAAAGAAAGAAACAAAGAAGATTAAATACAAAATTATTTTCCAATAAATTGTCAAATAAATTCTCAGTTTTAAGGCTTGAAACGTGCAATAAAACAAAAAATAAACACCCATTTCAATTAATAAAATAAATAATTTCACAAATTAAAAAATAAAAAACATAAATATCAATAACATAAATTTATTTCTCATTAAATTAAACATTTTAAGTTAAAAAAAAATTCACAACGCCAGCCTACATAAATTATATTTTTTTTTAAATTTAATTATTTTAAACAAAAATGATAGTAAAGTTAGAATAAAAAGAAAAGTAGAAGCAAAAAAAATACACACACTCCGTTGTGATGTCATTAAATATTGTTGCTTTAGATTATTAAAAAAAAAGGAAAGAGATAAATTGAAAAAACATATAAAATATTAAAATAAATATTTACTTAAATAATTTTCAACTTGTTTCTTCTACATTAAATTTAGTGAATAAAATACACGTTGTTGCCAGAAGGTAAAAAAAAAACTGTTAATTTACGTTCATGTATGAGAATTTATTACATTAAAAAAATCTAGGAGATTTGTTATTTAAATGTTCATTGTTTGAATTAAGTTAATTCAAGTTTTTGCAATACTAAAACAAAAAAAAAACTTCCTTAACAAGAAAATTGTGTTTTTCTTCATGCAAAATACACAAGGGTAAATTAACTCTTAAATTATAATAATAAGGGTGGACATAATTAGTAACAAATACAAACAATAAAACTTTAATTTTTCTATTTTAACTATATGTTCCGGATATTAATCACCCGTTAAAACTTATCATAATCAATAAATATTATTTATATCTATGAAATCAATAATAAAAACTGACACCAATTGGTGTCTTTAAACCCGATATAATGGAAAATTGTTTTCTTTTGTTTTTTTATATATTACACACCCTAAAAACACATTTTTTTTTCTAATCAATATTCAGCAATTATACTTTTAAAGTTAAATTTATTTAAGTGAAGCTTTAAAAGCTCAACTTTATTTCCTTAAATTACTTTATATAATAATTTTTTAAGGGTGTTTTTTTTGTTTGTTATATACTGAGAGTTTATCATTTACGAAACTAAGAACAAAATAACTAAAATAACAGAAACCATATAATAATTAATATTTCATTCATTTTTATATTAAATTACATAATAAAATATTTCTTTTAATAAACTTATTTAGTTACTTATTTTGGTTTAATTGAAATCAATCGTTATTTTGTTTATTGAATCGATTTTTCTTTTCTTTTTTTTTTCGATTTTTTCCTTCTTTCATAATAAATAATAACACTGACAGAGTTACTTAACTAAATAACATAATTTTATTTAATAAACATAAAATAAAATTCTTTTTTTATTTTAAAAAATCAAAATGAATATTCTGTTGTGTTCAGTGTTCCGCGGACACTGATAATTACAAAGAACAAGAATAAGCTTTTGTTTTCGTGGATATCCGTTATGTTAAAAAACAATGCTTTAAAGGACTGCTCAGCTGTGTTTAGAGTTTTTGTATTCTTTATATTTTAACGTAATGGTGTTCAACCCTAACTCCTAAAGGAATTTCCGTATACTTTTTTTTTTAATTTTTTCAAACAAGGAATAAAATTTTACTGTCGCTTCCCCTTCAATGAATTGTATTTGTAAATGTAAAAAAAAAAAAAATATTGACGGATAGAACTCAGTAAAAACATTATCAAATGAAATATACATTAAATAAATAAATTTCGATACAAACGACATAAAAATGTTTGATTATTGTAAATTTATTTATATTTGACAGCAGTTTTCTTTCTTTTTATTTCTGAAGGGATACATCATCTGATTGCCTAAGTGGTTGTAGTTTTTATTTTAGTTTTTATATTCTGACAAAATTTTTCTCTTAGGTTTCTTTATCATATTGTTAATACTCAAGTACGGTTCTGAAATTGATTCAATTTTAATTTAAGACAATTTCTTATGTAACTTGTTAGTTCAAAGTCAATGGCATGAAAGGAAACATAACTTAACTAAATAAACTATAGCATGTTGATTGTAAGTATAGGAACAGGTTTTAGCATAATTTTATTATGTTTTCCTTTCTTTATTTTTTTTTAACTAATTTAATTAAAAATATAAACACATGTGTTATCCGATCAAATTTTCTGTTCTGAAACCTTATATACGAGTAGTTATGGAAAATTCATGTTGTTACTTCGTCGATTGAACTATTACCTTGACAATGCACGTGTATTCTTTAAACAACTAAATGAAAATATTAAAGAAAACTTTAAACCATAAAAAAGAATTATTAATTTCTAATCATATAAAAATTTCCACTTAAGATTTTTAAAGAAAATCCATTTTTTTTTTTCACAGAAAATAATAATAAAATATTTAAAAAGTCTAGTCGCGTCTCAAGTTTTATTCTATTATTACGTAGAATAGTAATAATTTTCATGTTGTTTGTTTTCGTTTTTGAAAATAATAAAATGAAAATTATGCTTTATAAAATAGGGGTAGATATTTTCATAAATGGGCTTGGTAGTTGTATTATTCTTTTTTTATTTTAAGTTTAAATAACTGAAGCACAGAAAAAAATATATAAATACGTAATGCGACAGGTCGTTGGCCTTAATTTTTACTTTGTTTTTCCTATTTATTTCTAAACAAATAACCAAAGAAATTTACTATCATAACAAAAAAATAGAAGCATTTTAATTGTTTTTGTTTGATTTTATTACGTACAAATGATTACTTACTGTGTGGTTACCTATTTCCACTGACATTTCTCTAATCCATTGATATAAGGTTTACTTCTCAATTAATAATTCTTATTTAGACACAATTCTTAAGCACAAAACACACAAAACTTTAATAAACAAAAATATAAATAAAATAGAAGCTTAATAAAGCATTTATATTTTTTTTTTTTACAAAATATCTGCTAAAAGCAATCGCACTTTACATTACTGAACACAAAATGACTGAGTTCAAAATGCGTTCAATAATAACTGGTTAGCTATTGTGGCGGCCTACTGAAATGCTTAGAGCATTTTTATTATTTTAACCAGCAAAAGTATACAGAATCCCCACCATTAAATATAATTTATTCGTATAAAATTTTCCTCATTTTAGTGATCAAACTTTATATGCAAAAATACAATGAAAATGAAAAAACACTTTTATATTAAAATTTCAATAAAACACGCAAGCACCATTATGACATGCGCCAAAAAAAAAACAAAATAACAAAAATCTCATTATATTACTTAAATTTCTCTCCTCTCTCGAATGTCAATGCCATGCTTGTAGTTTTTTTCTTGCTTTTATTTGCGTTTTTTTTTCGTTGTTTTTAATTTTATGTAATTTCATTTTAACGATAAATTTATATTATTTAATTACAAAAAAAAAATAAAAATCTATATAGAAAATTAAATTATTGCAAATTTAGTTTTAACTTTAATACATTTAAAAATTAATTGCAGATATAACAGTAAGATTTTTTTTTTCAAATTCAAAGACATTAAGTTTAACAAACAGCATGACTATACTAGTTTTCATGATAATAAAATTTAAATGATTATTTTATTAAATTTTTTTTTTATTAAAAACATTATAAAAAGTAAATACATAAAATTTATCTTAATCACTAACATCAATAATAATTTTTTAATTTATTGATTTATAGATTTATTTATTTTATAAACATTTTAAAAATTATTAAATTTAATAAGGGTTTACAGTTTTTAATTAAAAGTTTTAAACAAAAATAAACTACTTGCTGTACAATGTGAACATATCACAGGGTAGCAGAGTGTTTGTAGTTTAAAAGCTTCTCACATTATAGTTAAAAAGTTGGTTATAAAATATTATTATTTATATTGCAGAGTAACCCTTTTTTTATATCACTTAATAATTTACTTAATAAAAAATATATCCTATAAATTTTGGCAACAAGTTTCTAATAAAATTAAAGCTTAAAATTAATTGGTTTTTCTTATTAAATTACTTCATAGAATTTCCTCTGTATTTATTATATTAAATAATTCATTGCAAATAACATTAATTTGTTTATTAGAAAATACATTTGATCGACTTTGATCTTTAGTTAGATCAAGAAACTTTAATTCATTAATAACTGGATTTATGTCTTTATTATGATTTTTCTTGTTTTTACTTTTATAATCACCAATTATTATATTAATGCTTTCAACAATGTTTTTCTTATTAATTTTGTTTTCACTATAGAAAACTTTTAAATTCTCTAAATGTTTTATTAAAAATTCTGTACCATCTCCAATTCGATGATTAAGAAAACATAATTTTATAAATTTATTATTTAATTTTAATTTTATATAAAATGCATTAAATTTTGTCGTTTTAATATCGTTAAAACTTAAATCATATGTTAAAAGAAATTTTTTATTTATTAATAACAAATTATTATCACTATAACACAATTCAATATATGTTTGATCGTTAATTGAGATCTCTCTTGGTGTTCCATCGTCATTATTATCTTTACGCCAAATAATATTTGTTATATATAAAAATCCAAAGGGAAAATATTCTTCAAATTTATTTATCCAATTTGTTAGCAAACATTTTGTGTTCAAATGAATTTGACAAATTTTCAATGGAATATTTTCCATCTCTAGTAGATTGTTATTATTATTATCTATTGCTTCTCCTAAATTATTCATATAATTACTTTGTATGATAATTGGAATATGATCTGGATGTTCTTTTGTCAATACTTGGTTCGCCCTTTTTATATTCAAATCTTTCATATTTGTTATAATCGAATCAAGTAAATTTCCTTTATTATTTATTTCCTTGCATTCTTGTTTGATGTTAAATTTTTGTAAAAACTCCCGAAATTTTAATATATTTTGTGATTTGGTTTTCTTTTTTGTAAATGCATCGGGAAAATTATAATCACCAACAATTAAAATTCTTTCATCATTTATTTCTTCAATCATATTTTTTAAATGTTCTATATATGATGCCATAAATTTTTCAAAACCCGTTAATTTTGATATATAAACACAGCACAAGTGTAATAGTTGCTGATTATATTTTATTGTTAACCAAATTTCTTCATAAGTATTATTAGTTTTACACTCGATTACCTCTATATTATGTTTACATGCAATTAATACACCGCCGTGTTCACCTGTATCACGTTCACTACGAAAAACTTTATACTTATTTGCATTAATAAACTGTTTTGATGGTATCTCATTTGATAAATGAGTTTCGGTTATACAAATTATATCGTAATCGTATCTGTTGCTCTGTTTTAAAAATTCTAGTGATTTTGTTTTCTTTCCTCGTATACTTTGGACATTGTGATAATAAATGTTGAAAGGCAGATCGTATTCTTGGATACCTTAAATAATAATATTAATAAAAAGAAATAAAAATTTAATAAATTTATGTAATTATTACTGAAGTTTTTTTCTTGATCAAATATATAGCGATTATTCTATTAATAAATTAATAAAGAAATGCACGAACATTTATAAACAATGTTTCAACGCTTGTATAAACAAGCAAGTATGTTAAATTAAAAACAATATTATTAAATTTTTTATAACATAAATACATATGAATTTGTTGATAAAAGAACGCGATCTGTGTCGTACAACACAAAATGCATTGCACAGTATAATGATTCATGACGAATTTTTATTAATTCACATTGAAAAAAAAACATTTTAATATCTACTTATTGCATAAACACTTTACAATTAATTATAAATAAATATTGAGTTAAAGAATATTTACCTTCGTCTTTTATTTTATCAAGAAAATTTATTTTATTTTTCTTTGATTTAACCATTCTTAATTATTTAATTATTTTATGCAATCTTTTTTTTATTTAACACAAACTTTGATTATGACTTTAGAAAGTAAACTAACAGCAGCTATGCTTTATGTTATATTTTTATATTATCGCTAAGTAGTTTTGTGTAAATGTAGTGTGTGCAAAATACTTAAAAAAGCAGCAAAAAAAAAAACGTCATTGTATGTACAACGATCGCGAAATTACGTCATCGTTTAAATGTACGAAATACACAAATGTGAGCATATGTTATGTGTTTTTTTATTCATTTTTGATACGTAAAGTTATTCCGCGCTTTACTTATTCAATTATAGACATTTTTTAATTTATTTTACATTCCAATTATAATTATTTACTTATAAATATATAATTATTATCTATAAAAGTTTACTGATAACAATACAAAAAAAAGCAAATAGGTATCAGACGGCACTAAAGTTGATTTAAATTTAATTAACTATGTCTTATATTTGTCATATTATTAAAAATTGCAATCAAAACCTTATTATTTTAAGAAAAATAGTAAATAAACTTTTATATTTATTATAAAGTTTACAATATACTTATAAAAGCATTGTTTAAGCTCATGCAACCAAAAGTACTATAATATGCCATAAAAAAAACCTGAAATGGTGCATGAACGCACTCTTGTAATTTCTCATTGGTACTTACCTACTATTCAAGCTTGCATTTTGACAGATTTCAATTTTTCCGTTGTTGTTTGTGAATTTATTGTCATTTTTTCTTGAAAATCTTATTAAAAATGTCCTATGAAAAATATATTGATGAATTTAAAGATTGGGCAGCTAATCTTGGACTATCTACTGATATTTTACCAAACGATGAAACATTAAAATTGTAAGTTAAATAAAATACAAGTAAATGAAATTTTTACATAATAAATTTTGTTGTTTTTTTTAATAGAATCTTCAGATCCAGACAATGCTATTTATTTCAAAATTTGCAAGAAAAAATTATATCAGCTAAAAAAATAGATAATATCAGAAATAATATATTTATATCGAAAATGGAAAAATTAAAGGATATTCCAATTTTATCAGTATGTAGTTTATTTTTTGTTGAATAATATTGTGGAAAAATTTATTGAAAAAAAAAATATATTTGTTTTTAGAGATCAACAATTTGTTCATTGCCAAAAGAACTGCAAAGGTATGAAAAAATTAAAAAATTGGATAAATTAATTGTCGAAAATGAATCAAGAATAAATGATTATGAAAAGGATATTGATAATCACAAAAAGAAATTAAAGCAGAAAAGTAATCAATTTAAATGCTGATTGAAGCAAAAATAATTTTACATTTTTAATATTTTTTTTTAGACATTTACAAAATGCAATTAATTAATCAAGAAGAAATTTTAAATACAAAATATAATTTATACAAAGGTAAATGTATAATATTAAAAAATTCAATTGATAAAGAGAAGAAAATTGAATTAAAGTTAAATAAAATTATGCCAATTCCATATAAAATAAATTATGAATTCAATAACTCAACAAAAATTGATAATATAATAAAGAGTTGTAAAGAAAAAATTGTGCTGTTTTACGATGCATATTTAGTTGAAACAAATGGTAAATATTTAATCATTTCTGTTGAAATAACGTGATTAACATAGTTTTGGTGTTTTAGCTTCTAAAATGAATAGTACCAAAGAAGAATTATGGCAAAATTTTAATGAAATTATATATGATACACCAAATATATTATTGTTTAATGAATTGATGACAAATTTGGAGCAGCATTTAACTGATATTGTCTCCTTAAATAACAATAAATTTGAAAAAAATCAAATGTTTGAGAATGGTTTTAAATTAGGTTTAAATAAAGCATATGCATATCATATAAAACGTGATTTAGACATAAAAGCCACACGGAAGAATCAAATTCAGCAACAGGAAAATTACTGTCAATCATTTGCGAAATTTTCAGATTCGTTAAGTTCTCGATTGAAGTTGTTATTTGGCGATAATCCAGATGCAGAAGAAATATTACATAGTTTGTTTTCATTATTTTTGTTTTATTATTTATGTAGTTATAATTTTTATTTATTACAGAGTATATAGAACAATATTCCCTTAAACTATATCATGAGGGTCAAATTGAATATGGTTTGAATGAAATTGAAAAACTAAAAGAAAAAGAAAATGAAAATAAAAATATTGTGAAAGAACATGAATTATTAATAAATAAAACAAATAAAGTTTATAGTGATATTGAGTTATTAGTTATACGTATAAAAGATGAGATATTCCAGTTAAAACAAATAAAAGAAAAGATAAATTATATAAAATTAATAACATCATACAGTTTACAAGATATAAATAAAATAAAGAACAATAATTTATGCAAAAATAATGGAACAATTATGAATAATTCAAATAATAGTTTTGGTCCGATAAAAGACAATGTTTTATGCAGTACAAAAATTGATTTTGATTGTTCTTCTAATAGGTATTTAATTACATATTTTCGCTGGGTTCTTAATTCTATAATATTATTTTACTTTTAGTACTGACACCACCGTTGTTTTAAATCAAAATAAAATTGATACAAATCAGCAATCATTATTAAATTATGCTAACGAAATAGCTATATTTGCAGAAACTCCTTTTGCGAAATTTTCACCAAATATAAAAAAGTAAATATTTTTTATTTTTAATAAATAATATTAGAACTTTAAATTAATTTAATTTTCAGTTTTGAAGATTTAAAATCATTTTTCGATATAACAACAAAAACAGAAAATTGTAATTTCTGCGAAGAAATACCTGGATATTTATTAACTGTTGCTGGAGTATTAAAGGATACTAAAATTGATTATAATTTCCATGAAAAAATTCAACAACTTAAGAAACCTATAATTACGGATTTTGAAGTTCTTGAAGGTACTAAATTAAAGAAAATGCTTTTTTATTTACTATTTTTGAATCATTTTTCTTTTTTATTTTAGTTGATGAAGCGAACATAGAAAAAAAATCTTTCCAACAAAATAAAAATATTAATGAATTGTTCGATGGAATAGATATACTAAATATAAAAACCAAGGAGAAAATAAAGCAAATAGAAAAATATTATGACTTTTTATTTAAAAATCCATTAAAGAAATATATACCATCGTCAAATGTATATAATGGGAGACAATATCATGAGTTAGAATCTGAATATATGATGTATTACCGCCTAATTAAAGGTATTACAAATATATAATAAATATTTAAATGTAATGTAAAATGTATGCATATTTTTTTAATAAATAAATAAAATTTATAAAAAAGTATAGTTGATATTATTTAAATCCTTTAAGAGTGTTGTGTAATATATAAAATTTTATATAATATTCATTATTCATAATATTTAAATAAATAACGGTTAAATTTAGTCAATGCATGTATGAATATAAGGTTATGTTGTTTAAGAACTGTCAAAATACTTGGAATCAGCTGTCATTAGAAGTAAATTCAGTTATATGACAATACGGTATATATACAAAAAAAAACATTTTTTGTTAATTATATATTTTCTTTTATAATTAATAAAAATAATAGTGGTTTGTATGTTGAAATTCTTCAAGCAATTAATAATAATGCCGTATTATGCAGTAGCTAAAGGTAGAAAAGTTGGAATATATAATACGTGGTGAGTATTAGTTTATTATATAAATCATATAATCTTCAAACATCTTTAATAAATATATAAAATTGGGTTTTAGGGCTGAATGTGAGATTCAAGTAAAAAATTTCAGTTTTCCAAAGTATCGTAAATTTAATACAAAAAATGAAGCAGAAGAATTTATAACAGCAAATGGTGGTCTATCAGATATCACGGGACCAATTTTAATTGAAGTAAAAGATATAAATAAATTATTATTTTACATATTATTCACTGATTTATTAATTTTAGCCGAAAGAATTAAAATTAGGAAAACGTCCTGCATCATCAGTTAGTGAAAATAACAATTCGGCAAAAAAAATTAAAAGCATTCAAATATTTCCAACTAAATTAACAAAATTTGGTGATTATATGTTTTTAGAAGATGATGAGAATTATGTGCAAGTAAATTATATATTTATTTTATTAAAATTTATATAAATAAAATAAAAACAAATTTGGTTTTTAAAAGGTATTTACAGATGGATCATGTGAACATAATGGTAAACCAAATGCTTGTGCTGGTTTAGGAGTTTATTTTGGAGAAGATCATGCATTAAACATAGCAAAAGCAGTTAGTGGCAGAGCAACAAATAATTGTGGTGAAATTCAAGCAGCATCATTAGCAATAAAATTAGCTTCAGAATGTGGAATAAAGAAATTATGTATCAATACTGATTCACAATTTTTAATCAATTCTATAACTAAATGGTTACCAGCATGGAAACGACGTAAATGGAAATTAATGGATGGTAGTGCTATAAAGAATATAACAGATTTTCAAGAATTAGATAATATATTAAAGAATGATATTGTTGTGAAATGGGTAAAGTAATTTTAAATTCATAATATTGTCTGTTAATTATTAATTATATTTATTTTTTTAAATAGAATTATGTTAAAGCACATTGTGGTATATTAGGTAATGAGAGAGCCGATCAATTAGCAAAACAAGGAACAGCTCTATATAGAAAACAATTTAAAAATAAATTAAAGTAAACATAAATGTAATTAAAATTTGTTTTATATCTAAATAAAAATATTGTCAATATTTGCTTACAAAAAAAAAATTATTTGTATACTTTTCATAATAATATTTTATTGTCGATAAGTGAATAAAATAAAAATGAATTCAGTAAATTATTTAGATAATATTATTGAAGAGGAATGCAGTTGTCATTGCGGTATATACTAATTATATAAGTAAAATGATTAAAAATTTATAAATATAAATGAATTATTTTTTAAAGAAATAATACAAGAATGTAAATGTTCAATGGGTGTACCAAAATTACTGGAACCACTTGATACTAGTGAGATAATATCGGAAAAACAATCTTGTGAATGTTCTGATATTAATTCATCGGTATCAAATTCAACATCAATGATGACATTACCCTCCGAACATTTGTTATTAATTAGTATTTTTAAGATTTATATTTTTATTAATAAAATATAACAATAAAATATGTTTATAAATAGAAATAGATCCTGTTAAACGTTTAAATCAATTTCTGGAGAATAGAAAAAATATACATAATGATGCGTTACAAAAAATGTATATTGAATTAAAGAGGATTGATTGTAAAATTGCGAAAAATATATGCAAAATATCTTATATATTAAATGAAGAGTTATTATCTTTTGATAATAAATTACGGGAATTAAAAGAAAAATTTGAGACAAGTAAATTTTTTGCAGTTTTATTTTTAACATTGAATAAATTTTCCTGTTTGTAAAATAGCAAATGATATTGATTTGAGTGAGTTAGAAGAACAATGGATTAATATACGGAATATTGATACAATAGAATTACTGGAAAAAATATGCTGTTATAAAGAGGATTTAGAAAAATTTGATAAAAAACGTTTTGAAAAATATAAAGTAATTTTTAAGAAATTTTATAGTATTATTGAAAATATTGGCCATTTACTACCATTTGATTTACAACAATTATTTGATTATATGATTTTAGTAAGTAATTTCGATATTATAATTATTTAATAATAATAATAAATAATATTTATTAAAGAAATTTGATCAAGAAATAATAAATAATTATCGTGTACGTAATAATTTTACAAAAATGTTAAAGACAAATGTGCTACATAAATTATGGATATTTCGTTGTTTTATTTATTTAATAAAGAAGAAATATTTAATAATTCTAGATGAAAAGTATTTTATTTTTTTTAATTATATTATTATTTATTAATATAATCGATTAAATTTAATTTTAGAGAAGCGGAAAATGCAAAATTAACATTATTAAATAATGTATGTAGTTTTTTATTTATTTTTATTTACTGTAATTATGATTTATTTAAAATTTTTATATGTTTCTCTAAGGAATATTTAAAAAAAGAATTATTTGTAAAAAATTTAATCGAGGAATATATTATAAAATTTAATGATATAAATGAAATAATAAAAAAATTAACAATTTCATATAAAAATGCAATAAATACAATATTTTATTCATCAGAAACATTTACATATAAATTATTTTCAAATAATAAATTAAATTATTCCGATAATTTATATATATATGATAGTGAATTAATTATATGTATATTTAATTTATTTAAAACATTAAATTATGTAGAAATAAATAATATAATTATATATTATACAGAGCATATAAATAGTATAAAATTAATAATTGAGATGTATACAAATTTTTTAACAGAATCAAAAAATTTATGGTTAGAACATGTTGAACGTAAACAGAAGGTATTTCTGTTTTTAAATTAATTAATTAGTTAAATTAATTAATTTTTTTAATTTTAGATTATACAGAATATTGATAAAGATTTGGATAGATTAAAATTAAAGAATAATAATTTAAAAGATGTAATTTTAATTATTTCATTCTAGTATTTTAATTGTAAAATAATTTATATATTTATAGAAAAAACTCGATGATATTGATTATTTAAAAGAGAATTTAAATCAACAATATACAAGCATTGATTTAAAACGTATATTCAATAAAATCAATTCAACAATAAAGAATTTAGTAAAAACATTAGATAAGAATAAATTAAATGAAATACGTATAATTGAAAATATAGAAAATCTATATAATAATGAGATAAATTTATTAAAAGATAATTTAACAAAATTTTTAACAATAGATAATGAGAAAAATTATTATAATTATCATTTTTTAAATATATTTAATAATAATTTTATGAGAATTGATTATCAAAGTATTGATTTTAATTATTTATATAATCCAATATTTTTAAAAAAAATCCTTTTGGAAATAGATGTTTTAGATGGTTGGAAAAAGGGGTTTGTTTTAATTGTTTGTCATATATAGTTTTTATTAATTAATTTTTGTGTATTTTAGTTTATATGAAATAATGAATTGTTATTATAATGCATGTCATAATATATTACAAGAAGAGGCAAAAGAATATTTTAATAGAAATAATCATTTAACATTATTAAATAATAAATCTTCAACAATTTTTCTAAATAATTTAATAAATGAATTGAATGATTGTTATTTAGTAAGAAGTGGTGAAATATATATACATGATTCAATTTATCAAATGCATGAAAAGGTTTTCTTTTCAATTATTATTTTAATTTTAATTTTAATTAATAAAAATAAAAATAAAATCTTATTTTTTATAGAGTTTCTATACAAGAATTGATGATATAATTGTATTTTTTGATAGTTTTAATTGTGAACATATAATTATTGAATTTAAATCAAATGTTAAAGAGATTTTAGAGGATATAACGTATTTATTTTATTAATAAATAACTAAATTAAATATTAAAATAACATTTATTGTTTTTGTAGAGATGCAACAAAATTAACAGATATATTATTTATACAATATAAATTATTGTTAATATATCAAAATTATATAAATATTTTAAATATACAAGAAGAAAAATTTTTTGAAGTAATCAATAAAAAACGTTTATTATTGGAAAATTCAAATAAATTATATCGTAATAATTTAATGTAATTAATTAAAATAATTATAATACATTTATAATATAAAATTATTAATAATTATTATTGTTTTAGTGATTTTGAGAATAATGGTAATTTTAATATAAATGAATTAAAATTTTATGATAATAAATTAGATGAATTAAATGAATATTTAACAGAGAAATGTACTGTACTTTTTGAAACAACTTTAATAATTAGTTATAAAAAGGATTTGAACAAAATTTATGAGAAAACTAAACGAATGTAAATGCTATAATAATAATAAAGTTAATTAATTTCTATTTCTTTTTGTAATAATTTTAGCATAGACTCTGTTGTAAATGAATTTGAATTAACATATCAAATAAAAATACATGAAAAATTTATAAACGATCGTTTAGAATCGATAATTCAATTTTCTGCTAATCATTTAAAGTACTAAAAGAAAAACACAATTATTATTAATTATTTATTAATTTTAAATTAAATCTATATTAATTATTTTTTCAAGTGTTTTAAAAATACGTACAGACGCAATTGAAGATGAATTACATTTAAAATTATGTGATAATTATGATCATTTCATTGTATTACGAAAATTACCAAATATTTTAAAAAAACATTTAAAACGTTTAATTGTTTATGTGAATTTTTTTATTTATAAAAAAATAATTAATTTAAATGTTGTATTAATTGGTAATGATGACAAGAAAAAAAAGAAAAAATCAAAAACTATTGTTAATTGGCATGAATTATTATTTAATCGTGAACCATATCATTTGGCGATCGATATTAATGGTAAAATATGTGAAGAATTTAATTTATTTCACTTTTCCAGTGATCTTATTTGGTTAAGATTAAGCATAGTAGAAAAATTATGCAATGTATATTGATTTATGCAAAGTTTATATATATATATATTTATTGTTAAATTTTGTTAATTATAAATTAATTATAGAAATTGTTTGAGTATAAGAAAAAGTATAAAATTGCATTTTATCGTGGTGATTTATTTAATGGTAATACAATGGAAGCAATAATGAAACAATTCATGTATAATTGTCAAAATATGTATAGAAATAGTGAAGTAATAATGAAGGAACAAGTAACAGGTGATTGTGATTAAATAAATATTAATCAATATTAATCAAAATTAATACTCTATACATTTGTAGACTTTTCAAATATAATTATACAATTTAAATTAATATTACAAAATTATATAAATAGAACAATAATGGAATTACATTCAGCATTACAACATAATTTAATACAATTAAAAAATGAAGCAATACAAAGATATGATGCTGGCGATAGTAAAATTATTGATTTTCTATTACCAACTAAGATACCATCAATGGAATATGAAATGTCTGTTTATGAATTAAAACCAAAAATTAGTATAAATTTTTTTAATAAATATAAAGTATTTAATTATATTCTTATTAAATATGTAATTGTTTTCTGTAATCTGATTTTTTTTTTGTTAGCATTTATTAGAAAGAGAAATTGAAAATTATCGTATTTCAATGAATGAATGGAAAAATCATATTCATAATTTAATGCCCGAAAAATTATTTTCAAAAGCAACAATAGATTTATTCTTACATGATGATTCTAAAGGTATAATTATTTTAATTACATAAAAACTATACCAAATATATTTAATTATATGCATATTATTTAATTTAAGATATTGAAATTCCGTATACAATGAACTATGAATTTATTATCAATGAACATACTCAAATATTTCTTAAACAAATTAAGGAATTCGAGAATATCATTAGAGAACATATTCGAATAAATAATTTTGATGATAATATAACAGAGTTGGAAAAGGAAATTTAAATATATTTATAAATAATATGTTTACCATAAGTTTGAATATTGAATTAATTTAATAAAAATAAAATATACAAATCTTTAAATTTCATATATTCTGGCTAATATAATTATTTTTTTTTTTGACATTCAAAAACTATAATTTAATTTATCGAAACAATGACAGCCTTTTGTTGCCCGGTAAGCGACCCTCATTATTTAATAAGCCTGCTTGCACATCTTTTATTTCTGGGATTCCTTTAATTTCACCACGACCAGCTAAGGACGGTGGCGATGATAATAATCGTTTTGCTATTCTTTGTATATCCTCTGGTTGTATCTTTTCAATTTCATTAATAAAATGTTCGGGCCTTCGTCTATTGCTGGTTGCTAATACCTGACGACCTATATCTTCAAATACAACGGGACGTGCTTCTAAATTCATTAATAACATTGACTGTAATTGTGTTTTGGCACGTCTTAGTTCCTGTTCATTTGGTCGGGATGCCATTGTAACTAATTCTTTGGTAATAACTTCAACCATTCCTCGTACATTTGAAGGTGGTGCACTAGCGTGAATACAAAACAATCCTGTATCTTGATAAGCATGATTATACGCTGTTGCGCTGTACATCCAATGATACCTTGAAAATTTATGTTTCTATAATAATTATTATAATGATTTAATTCTAGAGATTTACCTATTCAAAACGTTTGTATATAATCTAGTGTACATTCCTTTACCGGGACCACCAGCCGAAAATGAACCTCCACCACCCATCATTATATTTAAAACGCATGAAGGAATAAAATCAACATCCTGATGTGAACATCCTTCTAAACCAATAACAATATGCGCTAATTCAGGTAATCCAGCAGCTGCATAAATTGGGATAACACATTCTTCCTAATAAAAGAAATTACATCATTAATTAAAATATCGTTGATCAAAATTTTAAATTACAAACAGTTCTAACTCCGCCAGTATATTGGGCAACAGAGGAGTCAACGCCATGCGGTCCTCTTAATTTAATATTTTCAATTTCCCATGTTGGATGTTGCTCTACAAAATACTTTTGTACATATTCAACTAATTGATCATGAGGAATCTAAAGAAATTTGTATAAATATTTTTAATGGCATAAAAAAACAACTAAAACTTATTATTGCTTACACCAACACCTGCTACAACCATTCTTGAAGGAATATGATGATGCTTTAAATACGATAACATAACATTACGATCAACTTTGTTAATATTCTTTTCTGGGCATAATTTTGGTAAACCTAATGTATTATCACGATAAGCGGCAGCATGAATCATATCCATTAAAATTGGTTCTTGTTCAGGACGCATATTTATACTTTCTAATTCAAATAGTACAGCTTGTCTGGCACTTTCAATTTCATCAATTTTTAAACTGGGACGCAAAACTACCTCCGCTAGAATTTTAACTACAGAATCTAACCCTTTACTATCTGCACTAGCAGCATAAATAAATGTATCTCTGGAACTTTGACAATCACATATACCACCATGCTTTTCTAATTCACGTAATATCTTGTCTTTATCAGAAAAATCTTGTGTTGACTATAATTTTGTAAAGAAAAATATCATTTATAATACTTTAATTAAAAAAAATTCAGTATCTTACATGAAATGCTAACTTTTCAAGAAAATGTGAAACACCACTAGGATATGCAACTTCATAACGAGGTCCAGAATCAATGACAACCCCAACTGTACAAAACTGTCCAAATCTTTTTTCTGAGGCTACTCTCAAGCCATTGTCAAGAGTCGTAACTTGTGTTATATTTTGTTCAGATGAAGCTGATGCGTACGTAACTGGTGGTAAATCACTTAGTGGTTCAGTTAGCGGTGGCAATGGGGTCACAGTATCTGTTGATGGAATATTAACAGTTGATCCACCACTACTCGCTCTGCCAGAATTTTTGTCATCTTTTGCTATAGAAAAATTTCGCCAAAAACTATGAAATAAAATTAATTATTGTGTCATGTTTATATCGGCAATAACACTTTGCAGGTTATAATTTGCATAAAATAAAAAATTTTAACCTACATTGTTCGTTGATTCAATAAACGTTTTGATAAACTTTTTATATTTATTCGTAATGCCATTTTTTATGTAAATTGAGTGTATTTATTTGGTATATTTCAAGAATTAATTTAAATTGTAGATTAAATGAAATGCATTGAATATTTTTTTTGTCTTTTTTATTTATTGAAAATTTACTTTTATTCGAGGGATCCAAATAAAAAAACCCATTGAACTTAAAATTATTGACAAGGCACTTGGTAGCAATTGTTATTGTCAGATTGTCAAAAATAATGGCAGATTAAAATTGGAATGTCAAATAACTGCATAGTGGTGCATGCATACAAATGGCAAAACATAAAATCATAACAAAATAACTAGTATTAAAGACAACACAGGTATTTATTAAATAATTTTTAAATGTTAATACGATTTAAAAATATTATTATATATATTTTAATTTTATTTCATTATTATAATTATAACAATATTCATTATATTTTAGATAATTAACTACTTGTTTTTAATTGTTTTAAATTAAAAATAAATAAATATTTAATCATGAATAAAGCATCGGTGATTTTATTATTGCTTGCTTTTATAAATATAAGTAACTGTAAAGAAATGCTGAAATTTCTTAACATGGACTTGTCAAAAAAAGGTTTTCACAGGTAAAGCAATTCATAAATATGACAGTTATAAATCCCTTTTTCTGTAAATAACAAAAATTTTATTATTTTAGAACCATTGGTTACGGTCTTCATTTCCTTTCGGCACCTACAGACGAAATTTGTGAATATGTTTTAGTACAAATATTTTCACAGGATGTTTATGTTAATGCACATGAATTGGAAAATCTAGAAATTGCTTCAAATGTAAAAAAGAAATGGTATGTAAATAATTGTAAAAATATTAATGAAAATAAATTTACAGGTAGTAACGTATGCTCCAGAATTTTTAGATGTTGAAAAAAGTGCAAGCATCTCATATCCTTTTAGACTGTACATATATGGTGAAGTTAAGGGACCAACAAAAATTCGTTTTCCGATACATTTTCGTTATCAACCACCGAATGATAGAAAGTAATTAACGGTTTATTTTTATTTATTTAAATTATGTTAATTATAAATTATATATTTTTATTTCAGCTTTATTAAGTCACATATATTAGCTCCCAAGTTATACGTAACTTGTCGCAGTGCAGATATAGTACGTCAACCATTATCATTTGACTTACCTGGATTCGATATTTCTTTACTAAAGCCGAACAACATATGGACAAGAGTTGAATATGCTGAAAGTTATCCGAATAATAATAATTAAATTACAAAATTTAATTAGTTTATTATTACAGATTCAACCAATGAAACTACCTGTCGCTTATATACCAGTTGGTGATAAAAATTTTCAACAATTTGTTACAATAATAACCATAACTGTTAGTTGGTTAGCTTGTCTGTATATATTAAGAGCGATAACGAAAAAAAAATCTTTAGACAAAAAACTATAATAAATTCGTATGTTTTAAATTATTTTTTTTTTATAATAATTTAGATAAGTAAAGTTTAAATACTTATATTTTTACATTTACAATCTATTAACTCAATTTGTTGATTATTCCATGACTGTTTTTCACCGCTACCAAATAATATGAATACAGTATTACCGATGAAAAAGACTCCAGCTGCTATCAAATAATTAATTTGCCAGAATGCAGGATCAGTCTATAGTTTATTATCAATTAATATTAAATTAGAATAAATATAATAATTTAAAAAAAAAATTGAATCTATTTTTATTAATTTTTTACCTCTGCACCATATACCACCAAACGAACAATCACAGGTCCAAATATTCCGATTATACTTGCAAAGAAGTTCGTTATTCCCATTAATGTACCAGCAAAATTTGTAGATAAATCCATATGATTTACCTTTTATATTTGAAAAATGTTAATTCTAATAAATTAATAAAATATTTTAATTAAATTTACCATAAAACCAATACAAGTAGCTGTGTTAATACTAATTGCAAATGTTAATAAAATTATTGCTAAAACCGTATTTTCTTTATTTACATAGCCTAATCCAATTAAAGTCAGCATAGCTCCATAACTACCAATTGAATTAAATATTTTTCGTGAAACGGTTACCGTTGTAGAACCATCCTTAATCATTTTGTCACCAATTATACAAAAGGCAATGCTAAATAGTAAAATTATCAAGTATGGTAATATTGATAAAATTATATTCTATGGAATAAATACAGAAAAATCATTAATTTTGATAAATTATAATTATGTAATTTTTTTTTGTTTTGCCTGTTTTATATCAAAATTTAAGATATTTCTTATGTACGATGGCATATTTATAAACATTGTGAAAAATCCCCAATTTTGTGCACAATGTGCAATTATTAATGCATAAACGGGCATCGAGCTAAAAATTTTCTTCCACGGTGTCTCTAGTTTCTAAAATAAGAAAATCGTTAATTCACAATAAAATCACTTTTAAATCTGAATTCAATTTTACATTAGAATCTTCGTTTCCAGTGCCTAAGGACCCATCAATATATTGTTTTTCTAGTACAGATATATTACGAGAATCGGTTGGTGAATTACTGCCAAAAATAAAATATAGAATTACCCATAATATTGCAGCACCACCAGATACGTAAAATATGCATGGCCAACCAACAGATGATTTTATTAAAAGACCACTAATAATAAGCATTAAAATTGTTCCAGCATGTGCACCCGCATATGCGTATGTTGTTAAACGACCCCGTTCATCACTTGGTGCCCATTTTGACAGTAAAGTATGTACACCAGGCATTATAAAACCCTGTGTTAATCCTTGTACTATGCTAAATGCACAAACAAGCTTCGTTTTTAAGAGAAATATTCATTATTTTAGATAGAAAAGTTTAATCTGTGGAAAACAAAAAGATCGTTTTTACCGGCCAACTTCCACCTGCAGCACCCGCTGGTGTTACTAAACTTAACACAGCGCATAACAAAATCGATCCCATTAATGGAATTTTTGGACCATATTTTCTACATATTACTCCAGCTGGAATTTGTGTTAAGATATAACCATACATAAAACTTGATAATAATATTATTTGTGATGTAAAATCCCAATTATATATCTTTAAAAAAATATATTTATATAACCATTTATTTATTTATTTAATATTTATTCAATTACCTTCATATTAGGATTATCGCGATTATCAGTCATTGCGGTAATAGCAACAGGTAAATTAAGGCGCAACATAAATGCAACAAGTAACAATAGAAACATTAAAAACGTTTGCATATGCCGCACACCGAAACCTTCAGCTAATTTTTTAAAAATAATATTAATAATTTTTTTTTAATATTTAATGATTTTTCTTACGCTTAACTATGAAATTATCCATTGTATTAATAGCACTTGTTTTTTCTTTACTATGATTTCCACCATTAATCCCATTAGTCGATGTGGATTCCTCAATATCCCATGAATCCGTCATAATTGAAAATGTTTTAACACAAATATACTAAATAGAAATAACTGAAAAAACACTTTTTCATGGACGGTTGAAAACACTTAAGTTTACACTTTAAGCGAAGAACAACAAGTAAATTTTATTCCTGCATTTACATTAGTTTTATCTTTTCTCTCTAATGCTTCGATTACAAATTAAAAATTTTGATATGGTATATTCGTATAGAAATAGTTAATGTCTCAAAACATTATTTTAAACGATTTTTATTGCTATGTTTACCAAATATAAATTTTCTTACTGTACTTATATGAATGCTAATATTATTTTTATTATTATTTGACAATAGAATAAATTAAAATAATAAATGAAATTTTTTTTTTCGTTTTTCCTATCTAAAGAGACCTGCTTAAATATCTTAAATCAGATTAAATTAATTATTCATAAAATTTTTTTTATCATATTTGAATCATCTCGCGGTTTTTTTATATTGTACCAAATTAATCCTATTTACTAAATAAAAATAAAAATTAGTGAACCGCAATGATAATTATTTTAAAATTATTAAAAATAAAACAAAAAATACTTTGCATTAACCGTTTTCGAAATTAATAAAGGTGTTAGTCTTTGCTAAATGCTTGGCACAAAAAATATTTTCCACTTATGTATTTCTGCATTAAAAATTATTATTCATACATATATAAGATATTAAATAAAAAATAGGAAAAAAAAGAATATTTATTTATACAATTTAATAAAGATTTTATTGTAATTAAAAATTAATAATTAGTTTTTCTTATTTTTTTTTTTTATTATTTTGTATTCTTATCACAATTTATATAAATTTTCTTTAAATTTGTTTTATTTCTTTTTGTTTTTATTAATACTTTGGTTTATTTATTACTATTGTTATTAAATATATTTTACTTATTACGTTAATTATAATTTTTAAATGCTGTAGATAGATTTATTTTTCTACAAATAAATTGTACAGCCCTTTAAAAATGAATTATTTTTCTATTTAGTGCTTTTGAAAAAAACCTTTAACTTTTATATTTGATTTTCCGCATTATTTTGTCGGGTGGTACCATTCTCATTTTCTGTAATATTAAAAAACAAATATATATTTTTATTTTATTGTTTAATTATAGATGAACTGTATATTCTACCAGTTAAAGAAGATTTTCTTTTTGGTTCGTTCCAATACTGTATTTCAGTTCTTCCAAAAATTATAAATAATAAATTTCCAATCAAATAGAAACCAGATGCAATGAAAAATACAATACGCCACTGTGCAGGATTTGTCTATATAATGAAAAACAATAATGATAAAAAGTATAAATTAAATTAAAAAATATATATTATATACGTACTCCATCAGTTACAATAAAGCCAACTACTAGTGGTGCAATAATTGACATAATATTTGCAGCACAATTTGTCATTCCCATTAATGTGCCAGCAAAGTTCGGTGAGAGATCAATATGATTTACTTGGAATCCTAAATACGCAGATGAATTAAAGCCGACAGCTAGCGTTAATAATCCTACAGCCAGTTCGATGCTTCCAGTAACAAAACTTAGTCCAATTAAAGCACACATTGGAATCCAGTGGCCTTAAAGAAATAAATAAAAAAAATTATATACAGATAGGCATTGTAATTATTTCTGATGATAATTTACCAATTGAGTTGAATAACTTTCTGCTGACGTTCAATGAAATTATTTTTCGCTTTGATAAAACATCAGCTAATGCACTAATAAAGAAGCTAAGTATCCACATAACTAGATAGGGCAGTGCTGATAGTAAAGCGTTCTTAAAGAAAAAATAAACAATTTATTTTTTAATATTGCAAAGTAACTACTTGATGATTTATTTTTACCTTTTTAATGTCTAGACCTAAAATATTTTTCATATATGTAGGCATTTCCGTTAAAAGTGTCCAGAAACCCCAATTGTGCGTACAATGTACAATTAATAAGGCAATAAATGGTCCAGACGTAACAATATCAAGCCATGGTGTATTTAATTTTTTCATATCCTTATTACATAATGAACTTTCAATAAATTCTCGTTCCTCATTTGATATTTTCTTATGCTCATTTGGTGAATTTCCACCGTAGAAAAACCACGCAATTGACCACAAAATACCAGCAAAGCCGGATATATAGAAAATACTTGGCCAACCAAGTGACGATGAAGCTAATATACCACTAGATGACAACATGATAACAGTCCCGAATTGTGAACCAGCATAGCAATACGTACCTAATTTACCACGTTCGGATACAGGTGCCCATTTGGAAAGTAATGTATGCGTTGATGGAAAAATAAAACCTTGACATAATCCTTGTACAACACGTAATGCACACACAGCCTTAGTATTTAATTATGAGAAAATTTAATAATTTTATAAGTCATTATGTCGAAAATAAAATAACTCACCTGCCAGTCACCTAAGGATGCAGCCAACGGTGTCAACAGATTTAATAATGAACAAATAAACATTGCACAGAGTAAAATTATCTTTGGTCCATATTTTTGTGCCAATTGTCCTGCAGGCACTTGTGTCAGTACATATCCCCAAAAGAAACTAGATAATACTAATGATTGGGTTGATTCATTCCAATTATATTCCTGAGAAGCAAAAGAAAAACTCAGTTAACAAGGTATTTTTAAATATTTTGTTTATAGAATTACCTCAAAATCTGGATTTGTATGATTTCGGTCTGTCATAGCTACAATAGCAACAGACATATTAACACGCAATGCATATGCAAATGTTAAACAAAAAAATATTAACAATGTTTGCAAATGTCGTATACCAAATCCACTGGCTACAAAAAATGTACGAAAAGAAAAATAATTTATTATTTATTAATTTAATTACAATTAATCAATAAATCAATAATTTATCTATTGTTTATTGTTGGTAATTTAAATTTTTATTTAAATTTAAGTTAGATAATAATAATAATAAAACGTACATCGACTTAAGCCAATTTTATGATATTCATAACGTCTGTAACGTTGCATTATTAATTTGTTTAAAAAATAAATAAATTTTTATTTTAATATATTAGTAGAACTGATTAATTGCTTTATTTACTTAATTTGTTGTTCTTGTAATTTATGACAGTTGAGACAATAATTAATTAAGGTAAAACATAAAACATAAAAATAAAAGTAATCACTTAAATAATATTTCTAAAATCACTTAAGCAGATTTTTTATTTTTGGTTTCCTCTGAGATAAAACATTAACAATAAAACATAATTACGAAATCTTTTTTAAAATTTTAATCACTATAATTAATGTAAAACAGGTAAATATTCAACAAACGACACAAATAATAGTTACAAACAAATTGTTGACTTTACTTAATGAATTAACTTCTTCTTTACTTTATTTTATTTACTAAATAATTTAAATCTAATATTTAAATTATTTAAACAGTGACTGACATTTTATGTTATTATTTTTCTTTTCTCTTTTAGTTAATTAGCATTTAAGCAATAAAAATATAAATAAATAATTAGTTGTAAAGAATTTAAAACATTTCCACTATAGCAACGGATGACCTTAAAGACAATCTACAGTGCATTTTTTATGCTAAGAATATAAAACACACATGTTTAAAGGTTGTTTAACCGTAAACAGTCAGAAACTTTATCACAATCAAAATATAATGATTTTTAACTTTGGTGTAATTCTGTGACACAAATTCACTTTGTTTTTTGTATTTTTAAATCATCTTTATGACATGCTTTGTTGATGGTTGCGTCTTTAAAAGTGTTTTTTCGTTTTGTTTTGTTTCTTTCACTTTTTAATATAATAATATTAATAATCTTTATTTTACTTTTATTTAATTTATTTAACAGTAACTTTTTGTTTGTTTATGTCTGTTATGTGATTTTTACAGTTGAACTTTTGGCTTTTTACTTTGATTTGATTAAAAAAAATAACAAATTTGTTTTTAAAATCTATCTGTAAATATTTTTGTGTTTTTAATGTGATCGAATCAATGTTGCCAGACTTTTTTATTATAAAAGTAATCGCGCTCTGTTGCCATCGTTTAAGTGCCGCCACTATGTCTTTTTTAATACTGAAAAAAGTATTTTTTTTAAATTATAATATAGCGAATTAATTAATTATTTTCGATAAATTTGTATTTTTTTTTTTTATTGATTTTTATTATTATTTTGTTATCAGCATTGTAATATAATTTGTTATTATTTTTTTATTGATAGCATTTAGTAATCAACGTTGGATTTTTTTTTTACTTCTTTTTTAATTATATTTAAATACTTTGAATATTCAAAAAAAAAAGTCATAATAATAATAAAATAATAACAGTTGGTTTCACAATTACATGTGATTGACATTTATATGTGCATTATTTATGTGCTAGATTAATGTTTTTGTATATTTTTTATTATAATAACAATAAAAATATAAAAAAAAAATTAACCAAACCATGATAAAGATTTAAAATTTCTATTTAAATATGTATTGTTCATTACCGCACCATATATGTGCGTGGTTATATCATATTTAGAAGTTTTAGGAAATTAATAACCGGAAATGTTCTACGTGTGCAAAGTGTTGGTGCTATTCATGCCAATTTAAACATCAGCACATTTCTTGTCTGTTTATCGGTAGCTTAGGTGTTTAATTATTTATTGTATAAAAATGATTTAATTGAAAATTGACGAAATTGAAAAAACAGCATTTATTGTTTTTAAGCCAATTTATTCCATTATCTTTCACTATTTGTTATCTAAAGTAACTATTAGCCAAATTTATTGATTATTGATAATAAATTGATTAATCTTATTACAATTTTGGTTTTCAATTAATTATATTTACATATTGTTTAAGCATACAAACTAATAATTTATTAAATAAAAGAATATATTACTCAGATTTAAATCATCATCATCATGCCTCCGATTTCGAACCATTTTTGGTGTAACTTAATGATTTTAGGATTAATTAAATCAAACACACGTTTAAACACAATTTAAGAAGAAAAAAAACAAAACAAAACTAAACAAGCACTTATTTAAGAATAAAATTTAAAAATAGTTTTCCAATCAATATTAATCCAGATACTAAAATTTCTTTTAACTATTTTTATCATTATCACGATATAGTGTTTTTCCTCCATTTAATCTTACTTAATTCTATGTAATGACAATTCGAATAGCAATAAATAAATAAATAATATTGTTTACTTAACTATAAAAAATAATAATATTAATAATAAAAAAAAGAGAAATATAAACTAGATAACGATATTTGTAATGTTTTCTGATAGATTTAACTTATTATTAAGATAAGGAATTCATTTAAAGACATTGATAAATTTTTTTTTTTATTATTTGAAGAAAGAAAAATGTTAAATTGTCTATAAAAGTTTCTTTTGGAGTTAATAAATTAACATCGAAATTAACAAACGGATAATAACGTAATAGTTTTGACTTTGCATTAAATTTTGTTGCATTTCTTTAGAAATAGTTGATTTATTTGATATGTTTTAAGTTGTTTCTAGAGGTATAAAGTAAAGTTTTATATTTTTAAACCATTAAACATTAAATCCAATGACCCTATCTGATCTTTACAAAAATGTTACAATAAATTTCATTAGGACTATAGACTTAAACTAAAACAAACATTAAGATAATAAATATTATTTCAAAAAATCTTAAACTAATATGTTCACCTTATATTATTTAAATAATAAATAATATTTTTTATTTTATTAAATAAACAAAAATAATGATAAATCTGTTTATAATGAGGAAATATTTAACGTCTAGAGATAGATAAGATTTAAAAAAAAGGTAAAAAAGTGATTAGAGTTATAATACTAGATTGAAAAGCTAGATGACACTGTAAACAGTGCTAGTAAATTTATCAGGAATATAGCTTTAGCGCTTGGCTTATGTCCATGATAATGCATTTTCCTCTCAAATTGCATTTCTCAAATATAAAAAATTAACATTAAACATTGATCTACTAAATTAATTAAATTTGTATATAAAATGTTTATTAAAAAAAAAAATTGCACATAAATTCTCTTTTTTTATTACCATAAATGTTCATTTGATTACCCTTCGTTTAACATCTTTTTATTTAAATAAATAAACAAAATTCAAATAGTCATAATAAACATTGCTATAACAATAAGCATTAACATTGTTTAGTAAAGGTGAGAGAAATGTTTTTATTTTTTTTATTATATATAATTAAATATTTTTTTAACTGTTTAATCGTGGGTTTTTTCGCTTCAATAAATTATTTACTACAAAAAAAAAAAATAAAAAAATAAAATAACTAAAAATTTCTAATAAATTATAATTTAATTGTAAAAATAAAATATTAATTATTTTTATTTATTTTTTGTTTTCAATTGGTAATAAAGTAATTAAATTTTTGTCGCATATTTTATTATTGATTTAAACGTATTTTATTTATTTTTTTTCTAATCCAGTTAATTAAATATACAATATTTTTATTTTTATTGTGAAAATGCATTAATTCTCAGGGATTTTAATTTTTCTTTAATGTACTTCGATCTATTCTTAACATATATGGTAAGAAATCACATAATGCTATCAAATATCAAGTGATTTTAAATAAATTAATAATTAATTAATAAGCAACTAAAATTAGGTCAATGGAATTAATTATTTTTATATTATTAGATGATAACAGAAATAAAATTACTTAGCTTAAATATTGCTCTACATTTTAATAAATTTAATAATTTCTATTAAAAAAATTAAAGAAAAGTAATAAATAAAATTATAAATTATTTCAACAGAGTACGATAGTTTAATGTTATTTAATTATTTATAAAAATTCATCTATTTATTCATC
Organism: Ptychoptera contaminata; assembly: GCA_963942525.1. Lineage (NCBI taxonomy): Eukaryota > Metazoa > Arthropoda > Insecta > Diptera > Ptychopteridae > Ptychoptera > Ptychoptera contaminata. Next base: position 27,868,522 of record OZ012638.1, read on the forward strand.
TATACCATTCTATTCAATTGCATTTGCATTCGAACAATATTAGTGACGTTTTTTTTTTTATAATCATCTATTTTAGTCTGAAAACAATAAATAAATTATTTAAATTATAAAAAAAAAATTCCATTTCAGAATAAAATTTCCTGCACATCTATTATTGTTTTTCAATTTTATTAAAATTTTTTATCTGCTATAATTAAAATTAAATCAAAAAATTGTATGCACTGATAATGTTATTACTACTCTAGCATGATCAATGTCATCAACGAATTATTAATTAATTAATAATTATATTGTTTAAAAATAAAAATTAATTACTTTATGCATACCATTATTGGTGTAATGTTATTTAAATTTCTACTTTACTTTTTATCTCTATGAAAATTTCAAAAAAATTTCTTTTTTACTTGAAATTTTCAATATTTTGTATGATTGAATGTATTGATTTATGGAATGTTTTACTTAAACATGTTTTAACACCCGAAATAAACGGTGCTTCTTGATGTTAATTACTAAAAATAACAATAAATTTGCTGTATAAAATTTAATCCATGTAATTGATTTATAAACAAATTACAGCCAACAGTCATAAAAATATATACAAATATACACATTAGATTTTTTTTGTCTTTCGGTTTTAACTTTGTGCTGAGTTAAATGTTTGTCTTTTTTAACAAATTAAGTTTTTTCCAATAAGTAAGAAAAAACATGTATTTACACAAAATAAACGAATAATATTTAAATGACAATAAATTTGGCTATTAATTGGACATTAAACACATTTTAATACTTTTAATTTCTTAAATAAAAAATTAATTAAAAAAAAAAACACTCAAATTGTAACCACAGAATGAGTAAAAATTAAAAACACTCAAATAAAAAACACTTTACTTACGTGCTTTTATTTCGTTACATGCAATATTTCCATCATCTACATCTTTTACAGCAAATTTATTAATTGATAATATTTTATTAACCATATTTATTAATTTATTTTGTAATAATTTTAAAAAAAATAATAAATATTCACAACAATAACACAGTGTAATCACTAAACCTTTTTATTAGTTTAATTAAACTTATTTTATTTAAACATGATTAAGCATATAAATAGCATAAAGAAAAAAAAAAGAATAATATAAATAATAAGTTTCACATAAATATTATTAATTAAATAATAATAAGAATGAATTAAAAAACAATACTTTTTTAACAAATATAAATTAATAATATTTTTAATTAATTAATTGTAATGATCGTTGATTGAATGTTAGCTAACAACTGACCACTTATGTTAATACTTTATTAAATTTATAAATAAAAAAAAGATTTTATTTATTTTCCTGCTACATATTTAATTTATTTTTTTTTATTTATTTATTTATTTTCAATTTTATTTACCTGTTGTTTTAATAAATAAAAAAAATAAAATTAATTGAATTGAATTGAAAAATAGCACTCAAAAAATAGAATAAAAAATGGTAAGCAATGTTGTCGTTTAATTAAATTAAATAGAAAATACAAACATAAAACAAAGTACATGTATAATACACGGTAAATTAAATAAATTTATTAAGTATTTACCATGTTAAATTGACTTACGATTAAGAAAAATAAAAAATGTTTATGTTCATGATGGACAAACAAAAGTACAAATGAAAAAATAATAAAATCACTTGCTACTGTTAACGGATGCATAATGAATTTTAAATATTTTCTATTTCATTTATTACGTCAATTGTTTTATGTTTTTTTTTTTTGATTAATTAATATTAATATTAATTTATTTAATTTTTCAAACATTTAAGACTACAATATTTATTGTGAAAGAAAATTAACGTAACTGCGAAAAATTAAAAAAACATCCAAAATTTAATGCAAAAATTAATACTTGTTGTTTGATTAAGCGGTAAAATTAATTACAAATAAGGAAACTTTTTAATGCTTTAGACTTTTTATAACTTTAGCTTTTGTGTTATTTATTGTTTATGAATATTATTGCTTAATTTGATTTTTTTTTTTTTTAGAAAAATGATTCAAAGACAAAATAAACTGTTAGAAAGTATATATTATAATTAATACAAATCAGAATAATAATTTATTAAAAGTTTAATGTATGATTAATTTAAAAAATGCTAATTAATTATTATTAAGTGCGTATTGATGTAATTTTTCTCTTTAATTACGCATTTATAAATTTGATTTAACTCACTGTTAAAATGGAGTGATTCTAACTTATTTAAACTAATGATGATTGCATTTTTGTTTAGTTATTTAAAAAAAAAAAGTTATCAGCATATTTATCGTACAAATTATATGCTAATTAACCTGTTACTATGTTGTAAATTATTTAAATGTTAATGACATTATTAGCATAAAAGTTTTGTAAAGAAATATTTGTATAAAGTTTTTACTTATTTTTTTATATATTTATATGCAAATTAATTAATTAATTTAAGTGGCAAATTTAAAAAAATAATACAAACATTACACACTACCCACCCCCACACACATAAAATTATTGTTAAATCAAAAAAATTGCAAGTAAATAAATGAGAAAAAATAAATTACTCAAAATCAATATTTTTTCTAAGAAATTTATGGAAAAATTCAATAATTTAACCAAATCAATGTTTAATTAAGCCAAAAATTATACGAAAAAAAGTAGCCAAAGTAAAGACAAAAAAATCACACAATTCGATAAATTGTAAATAGAAAATCAGAATTTCTGTGTGATTTTTTTTTCTATTTTTAAAACTACTAAATGTGAAATTTGTTAATTAAATTAGCCTCAGGCAAGAGTAAAGTAAATATTTAAAGAATTTATAAGCAAAAATAAAATAATAATTTAATTAAACAATTAACGTCAAAAGAGTATGCAATTCACTGGAATAATTATAAGCAAATTTTTTTTTTTTTATTAAATAAATCTTTGACAAAATTATGTATTTTGTATGTGTTTATTGGAATTATTTTAGCAGCATAAAATCAAGCAAATTTTTAATTAATTTATTTATTTATGATTTATTGCTTTGTTTTTATGAATAAAATTTATTAATTTAAAATGAAAAAGCTTTTATCAGTTATGTTTTAAGGTTAATTACAGTGTTTCGGTTGATGGTATTATATTAAACGCCCACAGTCACTAATATATACTTAAATTTACCATTTACAGTAATTAAGCTATTAATTATTTATTTAATTTTATTAACAAACACATAATTATTTAATTAATATTTTTCTACACTAAAAACAATAAATTCTATTCAAAATGATCATTGACGATATAAATTTTTAATATTTTATTTGTATAATAATTATTAAAAAATAATAATAAAATAATTTTAATAAACAATACAAAGAGCTTAATTAAAATGTTTATTTATTTTATTTTGTTTTCTTGTATAAAATACCAATAATTTTCATTATCAAAAAATTAATTTTATTTACTTGCTTCGTTGTTTTGACTTTTAATAAATTAATTAGCATTTGAAGAATTATTAAATAACAACAATAACACAATGATAATGTTTTTTATTATTATATTAAAAAATAATAATAATAATTATTATTTTGGTTAAATATTTGTTAATAGATAGCTTTAAATCCAACAAACAGATAGTTGAGCAACCATGACATTGTATCCCCCCAAATTACACATAGGATAAACATTATTAATTTGTCAATAAAACATTACTTTTTTATTTTCTTAAACAATTTATTTAATTATAATTATTTCTAAAAATGTATTTTTATTTTTTAATTTAGTTTTTTCACAAAATAAAATCTTCTTTTTTTTTATTACATTTATTGCAAACATTTTTTTATTTCTTATTTCATTTGAGCATAGAATAAACTAAACTACACTAAATTTTTTATTATTATATGTTAAAAGCAATTGTGTTTTATAATTAGTTTAATTATTTGTGAATTTTTTTTTTTTGTATAATTTTCAAGCAAATATAAAAAACATAAAACAGATAATTAATTAATTTAATAAAAATATTTATTCCTCCTCCTCTTGTAATCTTAATATATCTGATTTATTCATAAAATAATAACTCGGTTGACGTCCTTTTAAGTCTTTCAATACACGTTTTGCACCATTTTTAATTAATATACGACTTAATGCCTCCACATTGCTAACACCCATTGCATAGTGTAGTGGTGTACGTTCAAGCTGTAAAAATATAATCAATAAATATAAATTATTAATATTATTAAAATGAAAATGAAAATTAAAATTATAAAAAAAAACTACTCAATATGCAATTAAAACAAAAAATTATAGTCATAAAACGTTAAAATTTATTTTAATTATTAGATAAAATTCTAAATTATACACGTGCAAATCAGAAAATAAATTTAAATTTTTAATTGTTTAAAGTATAAAATAATTAATTTTTAAAATATAATTGTCTTGCTTCCGAATGTTTTATTAAAATCGAATTAAATTTTTTATTATAACAATTAGAAAATTGCTAAACAAGATTAAGATTAAAAACAGAAAACCGGCGTTGCTTAAGGATTATAAGATTTTCAGCTTAATGCGTTGTAGAATGAATAAAAGTATAACGCGAAAAACACATTACATTGTGAATGAAACGGTGAGTGGATAGTTAGTTACTTAGTTACATACGAATTAGTTAATTAATTTATTAATCTTCATTATTGCGATCCTTTGGCACTGACAAATCTGCAAAGTAGAATTTGGTTAAACGAAAAGCATTATGCATTGGTCTTAAAAAACCTCGATCTATAACTTAAATAATTCGCCAAGTGTCCGAGCTTTTATTATACATTAATTGTCTTTATTACAAAGTAACAAGTCCAATCAATAATAAATAAATTAAACAATAAAATGCCACACAATAATGCATAAGGCTTCTGCAGTAAAATCCACGACAATTATCTATTTATTTAATTTTAAAAAATATATATATATATATATTTTAATCGGCGTAATTGTTTATTTAAATAATAATATTGATTTTTAATTTTTAATAATTAAATAAATAAATAAATAATACATACATTATCACCAATACGCAATGTATATTTAAAATTATTTGCAAAATAATCAACAATTTCTTCATTTTCTTTAAGTACAGCAATATGTAGAGCTGATCGTCCTTTAATTGTATAAAAAAAAATAAATAAATAAAATAATTAGATAAAATAGAAAATATAATCTCAAAAGTTAATATTTGTATTAAATTTTTCTGAAATTAAAATAAACAATACAATTAATTGATAATAAAAAAAATATGATTAATAATAAAATGAAAGTTATACACATTAAAGTACACATGTACACATGTGATCAAGATAATTAATAAAAATATTAAATAAAAACAATTAAAAAACGTGATTGAAATAATTAAAATAATTAAAAAATACAATTGACTAAAATTGACAAAAATCAATTTCATTGAAAAAGTTTATTAAAACCATGACCGTAGCATTGATATTGTTATTATTATTATTATTATTGTTTTTCTTAGGATATTTAAAAATTATTTCTTGAAAATTTACTTCCACATTTAAATAAAAAACGAATAACACTTAAACACCCTTGATGATTATAGATAACAATACAATAACGTTACAGTTTTCGCATGTTAAAACATAACTTCAATGAAATAAAAGGTATAAACAATATGATTCATACGTTTTCATTGATGAATTATGAATAATAATAAAAAATAGATATATTCTATGCTTACCATAATAATTTTTAGCTTTTGCCAATTTTGGACCATCTGGTAATGACATTATTTCTTTAGTTTTATCAAAATTATATGTACGTATCGCATTATGTAATTGTTCACGATTTTCCTATTGTTTTAAAATAAATAAATTAATTAATTAATTAAAATATAAAAAAAATTATAAATAAATATTTCATAAATCTAGGTTATCATTGATTAATTAATAAAAGATTTATTTATTTAAGCTTATAGCGCTATAAAGAATGTTAAGAATGCTAGTTTAGTGATTACATATTTTTAACCTGATTTTAACTGTTTATTAATGAGAAAATTCATTGCATACTTTCACTAGAATAATCGTTATAAAGTATATATTGAGTTATCTATTGCACACAAATTGAAAAAAAAACACTGTACTAATTAATTAATTAATTAATAAACAAGAATACAAGTGAAATGCAATGAAATTTAGATTAATTAATAATAAAATTGTTTTTTAAATTAAGATCATACTTCACAGGATCATTTCTGTAGTATATCTTTATCGCGTACACAAGATTCATTACGAATCGAAAAACCACGATGATGAGTTAGAACACAACTTTGTGAGCGTGAGAAAGACCCAGCTAAATTTATAATTTTTCGTTATGAATTTAATTTGGTTGTCGATGATCGTTCGTTCGTTTTACGATAACAAAAATGTTGTGCATTCTGAGTGGTTTCCGTAAAATTATTACTTCAATTTACCTCAAAATCTCTGATGCTATCTAAATAATTAGCTAACTCTGCATGTCCCTTTGAACGTGTCACATCAATAATATTATTTTCTTCTGAATCATTAATATCCAAAATATGATCATAGCCATCAATAACCATATTCGTGAAAATATCTAATTCACCTCTGGTTGCCAATTGCAAAACATAACGATCAATTTCTTTTGCATTATTTAATTGACTCGCTTGCAGTGCTACATCGCGTGCCGTACGATATAATTCATCGCGGTACGTTATACTTGTACCGGAATCTTCAATTAATTGTATCAATGCGTTACGGCCGTGTGTACGGGCACACGCAAAATGTAACATACTCTGTCCATGCTCATCACGATCATCACTATTTTGTGCTGGCTCTGGACCATCAGATGATTGTGGTGGTTGTAATTGTTGATCATCAAGCGTTTGCATTAGTTTTGCTATCGGTTTATTATTATTATCTAAATTATTATCATTAATCTCCTCCACATTTTTATTACTTATTGTATCATCATTATTATTATTATTATTCGTTAAATTTCTATTTGTAGACGATGAATATGTACCTAAACTTTTCTGATTTGCAAATTGATATAAATAATTTGCTAAAAATGTAATTGGATCATCTGGACGTTTATTTGCTACTTCTGTTAATCCTTTTATTAATGGATCACCAAGTGCTTTATAATAAAAATAGTAACAATAACAATCAAATATATAAATTTCTTATAGAAGATTTATTTTACAAAATATATATATACTAACAAGTGGCCAAGTAACGTCCCTCCTCCGTTTTAAATAATGGAATTTCTAATTGTGAATTATTAGTATATTCTGTAATAAAAGAAAAAGAAAATGTAAAAATTAGCATATATAAATCTTATTCACATTAAAATTTAACAACATATCCTTCTTATTTTTTTAATTAACTTAAAATAAACATGCAAACTATTTTATAAGAATATTGGAAGCTATTTTTAATTTATTTAACCAAAATATATATATAAATTAAGCAGAAAATTATAATTGAAATAATAAATAAAAGCGGTTTTTTTTTTGGTTATTGTTGGAAAGATTCTGTTAGCCATAGAATACAGTTTTCTTTCACCTTTTTTTTTATTTATATTTTATTTACTTTATTTTTTTAATTATTATTGTAACAAGTGAAAAAATATTTAATTAAAAATAATAAGATAAAAAAGCTTAATTATTTTGTTATTTGCTTTAATAGGGGTAAAACGACTCTTTTAATTAATTTTAAAGATTGTAGTTTAGTGATGAGATGTTCACTTAAGCAGTGGTCTGCTGACTCATAAATACAATTTATATATTCATTTACGAGAACTAAAACATTAAATTTATAATAAATTAATAATTAATTAATTATGATGAATGTAATCATAAGAAATAATTACAAGTATGCTGAAGTTTTGATGTTTTTTATAACAAATAAGTTTCTTTTGTTGATCTGTAGGACAGTCATTAAGAACAATAATACAGTGAATTTGCTTAAATCAATTTATATGTAATTACAGAGAACTCTTCTTGAAATCTGTCTCATCCCTAATCAGTCAGTCAAAAGTATAAATATTTTATGTAGACATTTATTACCAAGATTTGGATATTTAAGTGTTTATTTTTTAAGAAGAAAGGCTTTTCAGGAAAATTATGTCAACATTGGAGATTTTATAACTAGAAATCACATTTATTACATAAATTAAACTGAAATGTAATTGAAGAATGCCAGTATAATAATAATAATAATAATAATACACTCCTAGTAATAAATAACATAATAATTAAACGTTATAAAAAGTAAAGGGTGCAATTATAGTAATAAACGTGCAAGATAACTTTATTTAACCAATTAAAATAAAAAAATAATAATAAAAAATTATATTAATAAAAAAACGTAAAAAATAATTAAATAAAAATATAAAACAAAAAAAAAAATGAAAGAAAGAAAATTTTTTTTATTTACTAACCCCCAAACTGTATTGCATATTAAATAAAATTGAATAACAAAACAAAAAAAAAAAAGTAATCAGATGATTACTGGATTGACTTTCATTGCAAAAATGTTTTTAATTCAATTTTAAAAGCCACTAAAAATCTTTCCAACAAATTTTGTTTTTTATATAATTTTTCTTTCTCTTGATTTACGTTAATTTTTTTTTTTTTATTAATTATAGAAAAAAATTAATTATAGAAAAAAAAATTGATTATAACAAAAAACCAAAATTACAAAAAAAATATATATACAAAAAGACAGAAAAACAATTGTACATTTCTGCAAAGTGAAATTTAATTATTATTTACAGAAAAATCACTTTTAAGTCACTTCAAGACACACACAGTAATTGTTTGCGGTAAGTATTTTATCCGCATAAATCCATAGTATGTACATATATTTATTTTTTAATTACAATTATTATTATTTAAGTCACTTAACTAAGTCACAGTATAGTTTTACATTTTTTTTTATTTCTGTTTTATTTTTTTAAACATCAATAAGACTATTCTTTTTCTTACGAAATATTTTCACAAGCATTGCTGCAATATGTTTTGTATTGCTTAATGATAGATCCTTCTCTAATTGTAATATATTTGCAATTGCCGTACAATAATCTTGAAATATTCTCCACTCATTTATACTTAAACATTGCATATTGCTCACACGAATCGTATTTAAATGGCTATACGTTTTCATGTGTAATCCACGGACAAGGAATAATTGTCGTAAATTTTCACGTTCCTTGTACAAATTTGGCAATGATAAATATAAATTTAATCTTAATGACGTTCCTAGAAATGATGGACGTGATGATAGGTAGCCAAGTAGGTAACTGTGACGGAATGTTATATGTGATGTCAAGTATTTTATAGCACGTCCAATTTTTGAATAGGCTAAACCAATATCACCAGGATTTGCATTGCTAGTGCAACACAGTAATCTTAAGTGATCTTGTGAATTAATCCAAGCAACTAAATCACCATTGCTGCTAATAAATACGCCTCTGCCATATGGCCAATATTGGCCATTAATAGCTATTGACTCAGCTGCTTGATCTATATCATTAATGTCCAATAGCGGTATTAACAATCCAGTAGTGGCCAGTATTGTTCGTATTTCGGAAAATTTCTCCAGCACTTCATTCATTGTATAATAAGATCCTAAATTTGTTTCGCCAATAGCACGTGAAAATTCCATACTTAATAATTTCCCTGTTAGTACACGCTCAGATTGCTCAAGCTGTCCGATATTCAAGTTTAATGGCAATTCAAAATCTTCTAAATTCCTTGAACATTCGACGAAACCACTGCTTATCCATTTATTTGTTGTATCCAAGTTTAAATGAATATTATCGACATTCTCATATAAATTATTATCTTTATCGTTTAATTGATACGGTGGAAAGTACATTATTTCTGGTTGTGGTTGAAACTCCAGACCAACATCCAGACAGTGTATATCTTTGATTAAAGGCACCAAAAACTCTTGATACACAACAAACACATCAAAGTCTGGTATAACAACGCCAGCATTTAAATCCTCATCAATTAATCGTTCACGGGTTGCTTTTTTCATAGCTGGCCAAATTATATCGAACAGATTATGATCTAAACGTGTTTGCCGAAGTTTAATTCTATCAAAGACGGATCGCTTCAAGAACTTTGACAAATATGTTGTCACAGATATTCTTAACGATGATGCACTACCGGGAACACTATTCATCGGTAATTTTTCAAATGGTAATTGTTGTGACTGATGTTGCTTATCATGTATCAGCTTAAAACAACGTTCCAGTGTCGATAAAGTGTCCGCATCGTCTAATGGCCGACGAGCACTATGCACATCATCTGGTACTAAATTTATTTTTTTATTCATTTTTACATTTATTACAATTATAAATACAAATTAACTAAAGTAACACTTTTATAATACATTCAATAAAAATAAAAAAAATTTATAGATGATTAGTGAAATAGTTGTTTACTTGAAATACTATTAAAACAAAAAAAAATAAATATGCGTGATTAATTATAATTAAAGCAAATTTAATTATTTAGATTTTTTATTATTGATTTTCTCTTCTTTTTTTTTTTTCTTTAAATAAATAATTTTCTTTTATCTTTTACAAAATTAATATTTTAATTAAAAAAACAAAACAAAAAAATTAATTCATTTAATTTAATCTACCTTGATCGTTTAACATTTCATCAACAATATCATCAGTTGCACCGTAATCTTTTAATAATTGTCTATGCGAAAGGATATTCTCTGACTGTTCATGATTTAATAAAAACTCTGCTGAATAACCAGCCTATTTTTTTTCCATAAAAGAAAGTAAAATAAAGTCAAATTAATTATTAAAATGTAATCAAATATTAATTATATATTAAACAAAAAGAAAAAAAGAAGGACTAAATAAAATTATATAGATATATATCCTTGTAGTAATAATTTCATATTTTAACAAATAATTATTTATATTTAAAAAAGTATTAGGTGCTCGACTTTTTCTTTACTTTTTTTTTGTATTACCACCACACGTCAGTTGGTAATTCTCTAATAATAATCAATATATAGATTATTAACCGATAATTATTTATGAAAGAAGCGCGCGTGTACACCAATAATTGGTTTCGATAATCAAATACATTTATTTATTTTTTTGACATTATAATTATCATTATAATAATAACTTACATTATCCTCCGCCTTTGGATTACCACCTAAATGCATTAAAAGATTATAAAAATGTCCATTATCTTGTATTGTTGCAGCATAATGTAATGCGGTTCGTCCATTATCATCGACAGCGGTTGTAGTTTCAGGGAAACGACCAGCTAAATAACGTACAACACCTATAACAAGCCAAAAAAGAATATAAGCCAAACCAATTGATAATGATAAAGTGCGTGATTAATATAAATAAATGATGAGCAAAGAAATTTATAAATTTAAATAAAGAAGGGAAAAAAACGCGAGTAAATCAATATTTAATAGTTTTTTTTTGTGTTCATTTGATATAATATTATTTTTGTGTCTAAACAATTTATTGATTCTTGTCCTTGACATAAAAATAACACAAAATTTCAATTCAATAAATTAAAAAAAGTTATAAATAAATAAAGCGAAGGTATGTGGTAAGTGAAATTCAACAGCTGATAAATTTAATTTTAAAGTTAGTATCCTGTAATTGTCGATGTTTAAGGCGAAGAATATTTATAAAAAAAAAAAAAAAGTTGAGTAATAAAATAGATAAATACCTGTGTGACCAAAAACAGTTGACACATGTAATGGAGTTGCCCCATGCGGTGATATTTCATCTTTAGCAATAGCGAACTTACGACGATCTAATGCTGATTGTAAATCTCTCAAGTTACCTTCACGTGCCGCCAAATGTACGCGACGGATTTTATTCTAATTATAAATAGTTATTTAATTAAGAAATTAATTATTTAAACAAAAAATATTGAAAATTAATTACCATATACGCTGGAACATTATCTAAAAAAGCTTGTATTTCTGATTGCTTAGAGGTCATCCCAATCAAACTATTACCTTCACCATTTAATACAAGTGCCGCTAATTGTTCCATATCACCCGAATTAATTATTCTTTGTATTTTATTATCCTGAAATGAAATTATTAAATTTAAAGTTAAATAATTTTACCTTTAAAAAACTCTTTTATACGAAAATTTCATTAAAATTAAAATAAAAAATTTATCAAATCAGTTCAATAGATTAAAGATTGTTATAAATGAAATGTGATTAAGCGTTTAATAATTAAAGAACAAAAAAAAAAGAAGACATACTTCATTATCGTCAGCAAATTCGCCACCTTGTGATTGTAGTTGACCATTATCCGGTTCACCCTTAACAACACCTTGTATTTCTAATGCTGGACTAGGTGATTCAACATCAGCATCATCGTCAACACTATCATCATCATCGTCTTCAATATCTCTATCTGGTTCATCTTCACTTCTCACTTTATTATTACCCTATTAATAATTTTTATACATTTTTCTTTCTCTCTAATAAATTTACACTAATGCTTATTAATTATTATTTTATTTACATTTAAAAAAAAATTCTCTAACGATTATTTGGCTATAAACGTTGATTTATTATTTATTTTAAACAAGTATTTGTGCGTTTTGATTACATTTTACATATCAATAAAAGACTGTTTAGGTTTCGTTACTAAATTTTTCTGTTTTTTTTTTCTTAGTTTTTAAATATATTTGAAGTAATTTCTGATTATATGTAATCAATGTGATTAATTAAAAAAAAAAAGCATAAGAGAAACACTCAATATTAGTAATTAATTAAAAAAAAAAACCATTAAAAACAGAGGATAAAAAATAATATTTTAATTCAGTTTTGTTAGTAAACTAATATAATTAACAAAAAAATTTAAATGCCACTAAAAATGTATTTACATGTTTGTATTTTAATTAGATTTTTTTTTTATCATTCTTACTGTTTTTCTTTTTAATATTTTAATATACGATTACCTCATCGTTACCAACTACATAAATATCAGTTTTTGTATCTTCGTCCTTAGTTTCATTGTTTTTTTCAATGTCATTGTCCGCATCTATCTCATTTTTATCATTGTTTTCAATTTCTGTTAAATTACCATCTTCATCTTCGGTTTTTGAGTCATCACCATCGTTATTTTTTATTGAATTCTCTTCATCATCGTCAACGTCTTCATTTGTAACATCTTCAAAGTCATTTTTTTTTTTATCAGGTTCGTCGCTATCATTTTCTTCATTAATATTACTCTCTTCAGTGCTTTTTTCTATATTATTTAACTCATTAGATTCGTTTTCTTCTTTTTCAACTTCATCTGCAGCCTTATTTGTATCAACATCATCATCAATGTTACTTGAAATTTGTTCATCATTATCATCATCATCATCTTTTCTACTATGCATACTCTTTGCACTTTGGACACTTTTTATGCTTTTTGCACTTTTAGTGCTTTTTGCACTTTTAGTGCTTATCGCACTTTTTGTACTTTTAATACTTTTCGCACTTTTTGTACTCTTTATACTTTTAGCACTTTTACTAGAATTTTCCTCAGTATTTTCTTCAGGATTACCATTTCTACTTCGTGAACTATTTCTCCTTTTTATAAGCCCAGAGTCTTCATTATTTTCATTCAGAGAATTTTCCTCTTCTTCGTTGTCATCATCATCACGATTACTCTTTAAACTTTTAGCACTTTTTCTTGATACATTTATCGTATCATCATTATCTTCATCACTGTTTTTACCATCATCCAAGTCATTTAACTCATCATTAACGTCATTATTAACATCTTCATTATCCAATAAAACTTCTTCATTCTGTAAAAGCAAACAATTGTCGACCTTATCGAATATTCTTATTTATTTTATATTTTATATATTTTTCTCTTAATTAAATATCACATTGAAAATTTATAAAAAAAAAATTATGCCAAACTTGTGTCAATAATAAAAAATTTGTATGAGGGAAAAGACAAAAAACAAAACGAAACAAATTACCCAACTCGTGCCCTTATCAAATGTCCTCATAATACCTGCATGCAAATGATTTAATTAAATTTTATTTGATTATTGTTTTTAAGTGATTTTTACTTGTGATATTTAAAAATTCAAAAAGTTTTTATTCTGTTTTTTTTTTTCATTGCAAATTAGCCGACAATAGCTTACTTTTTACGTTAGATTTACTTTAGCGGAAGTTTTTTGGTTATTAATTTAAAAAACATATTTACTTTGCCATTAAACGCTTTTGTCTATCATTTCTATACACCTATTGAATGTGTTCTATGATTAGTGATGGAAATTGATATTTTCTACAAATGATTTACACTTAATTGTAAGTAAATTGTGTTTTAGTAATATTGATAATATGTTACTAATTAAAATAAATTTTATGTTTTATTAAACTAATTAATTAATAATAAGCACTAATAATTTTTAATTAAAAATAACTAAATTGGTGAATATTTACATTAAGAAAAACCATACATTACAAACAACACTAAGTACAAGTTAAATAAAACTTAAATGCTTTTAACATTATTTAAGCTTTTTGCCAGTAGACTAGCTTAATAATTAAGAAATACATCTGTTAGAAAAATTAATTATTTAATGAACAGTTCTGCGACGAAAATGAGGACGAATATGTATAGGTCCGACAACGTTTCAGATAACATCCTTGATCATCGAGTAGCAAGCATCACAATCCAAATGTTAAAAGCGTTGATCTACTTGTTTTAAAAATATCATGTTAAAGAGAAAATTATGAATTTTTTACATTTTAGCATCTTAATGTTATAAAAGATGTATCTGTACATTTAAAGCATATTTTTTAGATATTAATTTTACTAAGAGATAAGATGCTTTGTAACAAATATATATGGTTCATCTTCGATCATCTAAATCATGTGAAATTCATGTGCATCATACTCAAGTCACACTAAAAGCTTTATATATAAATTAAAGGATTCTATTAAGTGCAATTAGTGACAATACTAATTTATACAAATTAAAGCGTACAATGAAGAATTTTTATATAAAGAAAAAAAAAATAATTATTTAATAACAAACCAAAATCTATTGAATTTTTATGTTTTTATTACATTTTTATGGTTTTATCTTTTACTTAAATAATATTTAATGTGCTCGATAAAATTTAACTCAATCAAAATTACTAAATACATTTAATTTTATTAATTTGTTTTTTATTCTTATTTAATGCCTTTCTAATCAATTAATATAATTGGATAGAAATGTTTTTTATTATTATTATTATTTAATTTTTTTTTAGAAAAGAAAAGAATAAAAAATAAAACACACATACACCACCCCACACATCCACACAATTAACCTACTTGTCGTTTAATTGTGGTTGTATCTGGCCGTATTTTATTATTTGTTTCATTGTCTAAATGGCCATGCTCGTTTATATCACCATCAACCTCATCATCATCAACATCATCATTATTATCATCAATAATATTGTCATCAATATCATTAATTTCATTATTATAAACATTATAATCGGCTGACTCATGTCTTGGATCTGGGGTATCTGAACGATTTACCACTTCATTTAATTCATCTTTAATTAATTTCTCACTAAAACGAATACATTTTTTTTGTTTTAAGTTATATAATTAATAAAAATCAAATTAAATTAAAATTATAAAATAAATAATTAATATTTTATGGTTACGATTTAATTCCATTTGGGCTAGGTGATACAATTGTCGTCAAATCTGGTTCAGATGTATTCTCAATATGATCATTAATTATATTTGTTGTCAACATATTTGCTGTAGAAGTTATTAAATCACTAGTATTATTATTATTAAATGAATGATCACGTTTTAAACTTTGATTATCTGTTGGATACGTTATACTTTTCTTCATTGTGCCCTTAATTAATTAATTATAAATTAATATTGTATAATTAATAAATATATATATAATATTAATTAATTACAATTTTTGTATATTCTTCATTTAGAATAGACCAATCAAATGTTGCTGGTATAACTGGTTGTGGTATTCTTGGCGCTTCTGGTATTACAGTTAAATATGAACGATCAATGTCACTTGGTTTATGTTTATAATGTGCTGCTGTTTTCATTTTCTATAATTAAATTCCCGATAAAATAAAAATTTATATAATTATAATAAAAAGAAAATATACATGATCATTTTGTGTTTCATCAGAGCCAGCTTGGACAAGTAAATTAAAACAACGATCATTATTTTTGGCACTTGCAGCCCAATGTAGTGGTGTACGACCTTCATTATCGGATTCCGCTGCTGCATTTGGCCAAATTGTTAATAAATACTCAACTAATCTTGTATGCGCTAATCCAGCCGCCTTTAAATGAAAAATTTAATTAATTAAATTAATTATTAAAGCAATACATTAATATTATTTACTTTATGTAACGCTGTTAAACCATTTGAATCTTTACTAGATAATAATACCGGTGGAACTGGTGGTGATGTTTTTGTTTTTAAAAATTCTAAATCATTATCAACAGCCGCTGTATGTATATCCTTTATTATATTCTAAAAATATATATAAATATATCTATTTACGTTAAATTAAACAAAAAATGTGTAATAAATATTTACCATAACATATGGAATTGCCTCTAAAAATCGTTTAACTTTAGGATTTGAACTGGTTTCCGTTTTTAAACGCATACCATGACCTTCCCATAATACTTTTGTTAATTTTCCAATGTCTTTGTCATGAATCCATATTCTAATATTTGATGGTTTTATTACAATTGCTGGAAAATAAAATTGCATTTTTTTGTTATATTTTATTCGAAATTTACCTTAAAGGTTATTTTTTTTTTGATGATAGAAAATTTATTTTATAAATTAAATTGCTTAAAAATTGCATGCAAATTTTAATAGAAATTATTTTTGCATTTTTATTTACTTGGTACTTTTATAGGGTTTAATGTATTATAATAGTTTTTTTGACAATTGTTAAAACGTTGTTATATAAGTAATAATGAAACACTCTGTATTTTAAATAATAAATATTTTCTCCCTTAATAAATTATAAATAATCTTTACATTTACATTTTAAATAATATAAATTCAATTACATTAAGAAATAGATTTTCTATTTAAATCGAAATTGTAATAAAATGTTAAATGTCATGTCACATGTAAATTACATGTTGAATTGTTAATTGAAAGCTTTTCAATTTATTTCAAACTAATTATGTTTATTTTTATAAAAATAAATTATTTTATTTTAATTTTTAAATTATATATTTTCTATTTTATTTTTGTATAAAATCTTTAAAATTTATTGATAAAAACAAAAATAAATTAATTAAATCGTTATTAATAATTTCCAAGTTTGTATTTTCTTCATTTTCATTTCATTTCTTCTTTTAATGTATTTTCAATAATAAATAAAAAAAAAACAGTGCCAGCAACAACTTAAGGACACGTTTATTTTTCATTTATTGATTATTGATTTCAATTTAATTTAAATATTCTTTTAACCTTATTATAATTAATTGTTAATTAATCTTTTTTACTTACCATCTTTAGTACGGTCATTTTCACGTCCTCTTTGTAAAAAATTATGATTCATTGGGAACACTGGAAATATATTGAAATAAAAAATTATTAATTAAATTTATTAAATTAGTTTTACTCGAGCTTTAACTCTACAATAAACTGTATTTTGATTTGAAAGTATTTTCTATTAAAGGGTAAGTTTTTAACACAACAAACAGTAATAAACCAATAAAAATTAGTGTTAAAGAGCTGCAAAAGAATGCAAAGTATATGAAGGATATATCTGAGAAATTAACCATCTGCGATTATTTATTTTATTATTTTTCAATAGTTTATGCTACTTAAACTAACGCAAATAAAGAATTATGTTTTAATGTATTTTTCGTTAAGACAATTAAAATGCGCGATTATTTTTTTATATGCGCATTTTTTTTTCGTCTGTTAATTTTAATTATTTTTATAAAAAATAATAAAACAAATTAATACAAGGTCGTGGTATTATTTTTATTATTTGTTTGTTTAATAATTATTAATAGGATACAAGTACGACGCACTGTGCTTATTAGGGGTTGATAAAGGTGGGTGGATGGTTATTTTATTTTTCGATAAATAATTATTGGTTTTTAGTTTTAGTTTTTGGGCTTGTTAAAATATTTTTACTGTGCTTAATGTCACATGTTATTTGTTTGAATTCGTATTTGTAAGATATTAACATTTCCTTCTATTTTGGTTTGTAATTTCCCTTAAAAAGCTGACAGAAAAAGTATAAAATTATGATAAAAACTTAACTTAACTAATTATGAAAATAACTAACAATAATACTGTAAGTTTTAATAATTAATAGCTTTTCTCTTGTAAAACAAAATAAATAGTAAAATGTTGTCACTTTTAAAAAGCTTTTCCGGAAAAAAATATATTTTTAAAAGACATCAAAGCGACAGTCAAATACAAATAAAATTTTACTTGCTTAAATAGTATTTAAGTTTTGATTTTCAATCATTAAAAATTAAAATTAAAAAATAAATAATTAGATTTAAACTTCACCAAGAATACCAAGAGAAACTTGAATTATCCTTTAAAAATCACTTACTTTAAACTTTTTATTTATTTTATTAAAATTCCTAAACAACTTGACTATGTGTCATCCGGTAACAAACTAAAATAATAAATTATAAGAATTTGATTGAAACTTTAACATATTTATTATATGTACTCAATTTCTATTGTTGTTTCTTTCGATCATAATTTCTTTAACATGTACTAAGCCATGTAATAACGACATTCAGTACATTTAATAATGTAAATAGGGTGAAAAAAAAAATATAATTCATTTTTACTTTTACTTTATTAAAGAGATACTTTTTTTTTTATAAAAAAAAATAAAATCAATAAATCATTAATAATTCGGTGATTAATAAATAAATAAATAATTAAATGACTAAAAAATAAAACAGCTGTACCTTGACCATATACATTAATTTCTCTTTTCTTTCTTTTATTAACTTTTTTTATTTTTGTTCCTCTTTAATAAAACTCTACACTTAAATAGGGTTAAGGAATTTATATATATTTGTTTTATTATTTAACAACCTAAATTATATAACCTAAATTCTCTTTAGTAGAGAATATACTATATAATTAGTAAACTAAATATTTATTTTTAGTTATATTAATAAAATAAAAGTATTTTTTTGGTGTAAAACAGAAAATTGAAAATCACCCTATTAGAAATTATGTAATTTTTTGTGAATTGTAGGTGAGCATATTAAACTGAAATAAATAATTTAGAAGAATTTTAAATAAATATTTTAGTGAGTTTATTGATAGAGAAATTAATAATCAATGCTTATAACAGTGTGAATTAAATTTTCTTTTAAACACACGCTTAATTATAAGCATAAAGACAATTATTATTATTATTATTATTTAATATGAATAAATTTGCAAAAATTATTTATAATAAAACAAATGGTATAGTAATTTTATTACGACTTTAATCGGTAGTCACACGAGGTACTATAATTTTCTATTGATCACTAAATCATACTGGAAATAAATTATTCATTATTTTTATCTATAATTTATTATTATTATTATTATTATTATTATTATTATTATTATTATTATTATTATTATTATTATTATTATTATTATTATTATTATTATTATTATTATTATTATTATTATTATTATTTACAATATAATTTAATAACTGTCATCATATAATTATTGAAATTATAGAAATAAACATTAAAAATAGAAAGCACACTATTCTGTTTGAGTACTTTAGTAATAAAAATTATAGTGGAGACGCCTTGTATTTGATTTTAAGGAAAAACAGCTTTGCTAAGTTAAATATTATTTTTGAAAAAATAATAAAAAAAAAACGTAATTTTAATAAGAATATTTAAAGAAAAGGGCGCATATTATTATTTATAATAATTATTAATTAATTCATTGAGTAAATATTTGTTACAATGTGCGTGCAACATTATTTTTTCTTTTTAATTCTCATTTTCTAAATAAAAATAATCAAAAAGTGTATTTATCCTTTCTCTGTTTAATGTTTTTGCAGTATATTTTCTATTAATTATTTTTAAGGTAAACTTCCTTATTGAAAAACTCTACAATACATTATGTTAATTTTCTTATATAAAATTATTACTATTATTACAGTAGACGACTAGACATTATATGTAAATGAGTTTTACAAAATAGAATGGTAAATTTCATTGACCTATACAGGAAAAAATATTTACATTTTATTATTATCATTATTATTTTTGTAGTGCTTAAATAAAAGTGCATTTTATGTTTTTACTATTGCAAATATTTTACGAAATTGTTAATTTACGTTAAGTAAATTTTCTTTTAAATATTTAATTAATAAATAATAATTAACATTAGTATAATTTTAATCAAAAAATATGTTATTAAAGTACATCAAATTATTTAATTACTTTTAAAAAAATTATTGTTTATAGTTATTTATTGCAAAAACTATTGATTTTTTGTAGGACTATGGACTGTGGTGAACTTAAAGTTGATTAATGAGGTTCGATTATCAAGGCAATTTTGAGTACAATTTTCAGTTCTTATTAAACATCAAAGCTTAGAAGATAATCTTAAGATACATAGCTACAATACAGTAAATGTCTTTTCAATCTTAAAATTAGGAAATAATCTCATATTAACTTTTAGGATAAAGATTCGTATCAAGTATGGTCAGAAAGCGAGGTTTTAAGCTATACTATTATGGAATATACTTTGGTTATTCTTTAAATGTATTGCTGGCTTTTAATATTCAAATTAAATATAAATTAAACGTCTTCCAGTAACTAAAGTACATATATTAAAGTGACACTTCATGCTCTGGTCTGCTATTGCAAACTGTCTCGTAAGCAATGTTCTGCAGAACTACAATAATAAATTAGAAAGTAAAATTAAAACTTTGTAGTATTTCATTGATTTTAAAGCAAATTACGCAACCACAACTCAAAAATACGATGTATATTTAAGTTCTAGAACTTTGTAAATGCGTTAATATTTAATTAATTACTTAACACTTTTGAATAAGCAAAATGAAATTATAATGTAACCATTAGTTCAATTGAAACATCTTTGATTTATTCACATTTATTTTACCATACCTATAGTATTTACCTTCTTCAATTATATTAAAAGTAATGTATTGTGCGACATATTATTATAATAATTATTTGATTATATTTTAATATACAAATAAAGTGTCTAAATAAAAGTAAAAAAACATCTTAATATTAAAATATTATGACAATAAATAATAAATAATAATAATAATAAAATTGACACGCAATAAGGAACAAAAATAAAAAAAAACTATATCATGAAAAATATCATAAATAAAAATTAAAAGACAATATTTTAACATACACTAATGCATAATCAATTGAATCGATAAAAATTAAGACATAAAATGAAAGAAGCTAAGTACTTACACATTTCTAATAATATTTAAAATTATATTTTTGCATTAAGGAGAATATTTATTTTGTTGTCACCAATTGTGTGTATATATATTGGCGTGTCTATGTCCATGTTGTCTATTTGATTAAATTCGAATTAAATATCATATTGTGAAATGAGTTCATGGACATTAACAAAAATAATATTTAATTGCCATTTAAGAATTAATTAAATGTTTATTGGTATATTAACTTATTATATTTTAAAATGTGATCCTTTTGACAATTTAATTATTATAAATAATTTATTCGCTAGTTATTTAAGTAATTAAAAAATAAAAATCTATTTAATTACTAAATATTGCTATTTTTTTTCTAATGTTTATTGATACTGTTTATTGATTAAAATAAAAATAATAAATTTACCTTTTTAGTATTAAAATGACTAGCCATAAATAATAAATTATGTGTGCTATTTTCTATTTTCTTTAATAACAAATAACATGAAATTGTAATTTAATTGTATTTAATAAAAATAATAATAATGTAAAAAAAAATGGTATTTAAAATTTTTATATTTCACTAAGCTTGATTAAAAATTTATTTTCTTAATTTTTAAATGTTTTTTTATTGTATATAAGAGAGTTAAGTTCAGGACAAAAAATAAATTGATTTTATTTATAGCAAGTGTATATTTAAATTTATTTTTTGTAATAAATAATATAAATAATAATTAATAATTACCTCTTGGCGGTGATGAATGAAAATATAATCCATGTTGCTTCCTTTTACGAATTGGTGGCATTTTTAATTTGGTATTTTCGTTTTTTTAATTTAAATAATTATTCACACATTTAACATATAATTAAATTTTTTAATAATAATTTTAAATTATAATTTAATTATATAATCAATAGTAATACTATCTCACGTCATTTATGCATTTTATAATAGTTGATTTATGTATGAATAACATAAAAAGAAGTTCTTTATTATTAAATTTCACATATTTAGTGGTTAATTTTAACAAATTCATTTAGTTTTTTCTCATTTAAGGCAACAAATTTATATATTTATTTAAATTATTCGTATAAATGTTTTGATTTGATCGGTATTAAATAATTTTTAGCACAATGTTTAATTAAATTAATTTAAAATACTTGCACTTTGCACAACATTCACAAAACACTGTACTTTGGTTTTCAAATAAAAAAATAAAGTAGCAATTTGTCAGTAAATGTATAAACAACGGAAAACTATTTTTAATGACAAAATAATAAAAAAAAAACATATTTATTAATAAAAATAATGATTAATAAATCGATTTTACTATAAAAAAAATAACTGGACTCGATGGTTTGTGCATGTTTTAGTAATAAATAGGAAAAAAAAGTATGATTAATCTACTAAATGTACGTAAAAAAGGGACACAAACAATGCATTTCCTTTATCTGTTTTATTTTTTTTTTTGTAAATATATTTTTATTAGATATGTTCTACTGATTATGTTAATATTTTTTATATATTTATTTCCATACGACAGACATAATTAACTGTCATTTTTAAATATTATTAAATTCTAAATAAGGTAAATGCTCTTTATTCAAACTAAAAGCACAAACAATAACAATGAATATTTTTCTTTTGTCCTAATAATTATTATCGATCATAATTTAATAATAATATTTTTTAATATAATAATAAATTACAAACTGACAACTTATTTTATCAATTTTTATTTTTATTTGTTTTAAATGGTTTTCTTTTCTTTTTAAATAAATTATTATTTATTTCTCGTTTAAATATTTGATTGGTGCCGCAATAGAACTCATTAAATAATTTATTTTATCAAATGTATTAATGATTTTCTTGAAAGAAATTAATTTATATTTTCTTAACGAAATTTAATTATTAGACCATTCAGTCATACTTTAAACGGCAAAAACAAAGTTTAATAAATCTAAATTAAGTGGAGATGCCAAGTAAAAGATTCGTAAAAAATAGTTAATCTAAATAATATTTATATAATTATTTAACAACTTTTTAATTTTATTCTATTATTTATAATTTAGAATATTAAGAAACATTTTCATGTCAATCAATTATTAATTTATTTTGTGAATTTCAAAGCAAATTCAATATATAAATATTTCTATTTTTTCTTTCTACTTTTATTTTGTATTTTATAAATATAATATTTTTGTTTTGCACTTATTTTTTTTACCTTTTATTTTTCTGTTTTTTACCTTATTTTAGTATATGTTTTATTTTATTTATCTATCGTGTCATGATATATATATCCTTTTATTTTTTTTGCTGTTTTAAATATGTTGTATTTGCTAACAATATATGTATGACAATAAAAATTACATACAAAATAGTAATAAAAATAATAAAATTTAGCACAAAAAAAAAAGAAGAAATTAATCAAAATACACAAAATTATTATATATATTTGTTTATAAAGAATATTAAACTATCAGAGGAAAAACTTTTAAACAAATCCCACTTGAACATCCTTAGTTCACAAAGGCCATCGACAAACTAGTGGTTGGTAAAATAACATATTTTCACGTATAGTTATAACGATTGTGTTAAATGACTAACAAAAAAAAATTATTATAATATAATGAGGAAAGCACAACTTTAAAACACAATCAACAATTCAATTCACAACAATATTAACACCGTTTTTCACCCACCAAAAATAAAATATTCTATTAATGTTTTAGTGTGCAATCTTCATCGTTTAACTAATGGCATTTTATGTTTATTTTCATTAGTTCTTTTCCTATTTTTTGTTTAGTTTCGTTATTATTCTTTCTTCCTTTTTGTATTGTTAAGTACACCAACGTACAAAAAACTTTGAAAAACTACTTAATAGTTCTATGAAAAGACGTTTATATAATTTTTCTTTTTTATTTATTGTTACTAGAATGACTTGTTCATTTTAGTTTTTTTTTTAATTGTAAAAGACACCAAGTGATGTTTTTCCTTTTAAAATTGATGTTTTGTTATAGCTATTATACTTTTCTTTTTACGTGGAAATATTCAAAACTTTTACGTTTTAAATTGTTATTTAAACGTTTAGGTTGATTTTTAGTCAAGTTAAATGTATTATGACTCTTCCAATGCTGTTGTCTATTGTAAATGAAGTAATATTTGTTTCTAGAATTATTGATGGACAATTGTATGCCATTACAAAAAAAGGCAATACAAATATATACTTTACTTGTTACTAATATTTTCTTTATTCTAAGTTAATAAAACAAAAAATATGTTTTACCATCATCGTCATCATAATTTTATTGTCTTCTGTCTATTAACATTAATTATTCTTCTATTACCTTGAACTATTAAACTAAATAGTATATATTAAATGTTGGTTTTCTTTTACGTTAATAATGTGTATTTTTTATCAGATACTTAATTAGCTTAAATTATAGATTCATGTGATTATTGTATAACAACTTTACAAGGATGTAACATTTGTTATTTGATTAATTTGTAATAATGTCTAATTATTCTTGTTTATTTGATTTAACATTACCTTATACAGTTTTGATTTATTTGTAAAAGCACGTAAAATAATTTACTTAAAAATGAAGCTTTAACGATAATCTCAAATAACAAAATTCAAAATAAATCATAAATTCCTTTATGTTACCATGCATGCCATCTACTGGTGGATAGATTCATTGCTGCGTTCAACATTTAATAAGCTTATTACAAACTTCAATGTGTTTCAACTTGTAGATAAAAAGAAAATTTTCCATATTAAAAATTCTATTTCAATAATTCTTTCACTTTCGCAAGGGACTCCAGAGAATCAAGTATTCTATTAAAGAAGAGCTGAAGCAGAATACCAAACTTAAAATGAGGTATAAATTAGTATCTTATAAAATAAATAAAGTGTGATAATTTAACAACAGTACATCGTTTAAATAATTATAAAGTGTTAAACAATGTAATTAAGTGAATAAAAATTAATAAATTGCGGAAGATGGCAGAGATTAATAAAGATTTTAAAGAACCTGATGTTGTCTCCAACGCAGCGAGGCCATTGTCTGACGAAGATATAAAAAAACTAAAAGAACAAGATTCACGCTTAATACCAGAATTTAAAGCAAATAAATTAGAAAAAGATGCCAAAAGGCATTGGGATTTGTTTTACAAACGCAATGAAACGCGTTTTTTTAAAGACAGGAATTGGACAACACGTGAATTTCAAGAACTGTTGTCTGAGCCTTGTACAACTGACAAAAAATTATTGCTTGAGGTCGGCTGTGGCGTTGGAAACTTGATTTTTCCATTAATTGAGGAAGATAAATGCAATAACTATTTCATATATGCTTGTGACTTTTCACCACGTGCTGTAGATATGGTTAAACAACATAACCTATACAATGAAGATCATATGAACGCATTTACATGCGATATTACAACAAATGATGTATTCGCAACTATACCAGAAGAATCATTGGATATAATAACTATGATTTTTGTTCTTTCTGCAATACATCCGGATAAATTTGAAACAGTACTAACTAATCTATATAATCTTCTTCGACCTGGTGGAATTTTATTGTTTCGCGACTACGGACTATACGATATGGCACAATTGCGCTTCAAACCTGGCCATAAAATAGGTGAAAATTTTTATATGCGCCAAGATGGGACGAGAAGTTATTTTTTTGCTGATCAAGAAGTCGAGAAATTGGTTGAAAAATGCGGTTTTAAAATTTTGTGTAATAACTACATTAATCGCAGGACAATTAATCCAAAAGAAAATATCGATGTGCCAAGGATTTTTCTGCAGGGAAAATATCTAAAACCAACTGTCGATTAGACTTTACAGAGCACAAGAGGTAATTTTTAATTTTTGTTTTTAATTTTTATTATTGGCTCATAGGAAGCTATTTTGATTAATACGTGATCATATTTAGTGCCGAAACGCAGAAGCCAAGATTAAATTCCCAGATCTAATAAATTAAAAATTTTGTTTCATGAATTTTTATTACGGAGAAGGGATACAATCTATTCCATTAAAATTTAATCAATTTTTTTCTTTACTAATTTATTGTTTTACTTTTTCAAGGTTATTTTCTTTGGTTGGACATGTGATACAACAAAAATGTATCTCTTTTAAACTAGAAGTTATCCATTGTTGGTAATTTTTTTTTAAAGGTAATTATTTTTTCTTTTTTAATTTTAATTATCATACAAATGATGATTGTTCATAAATTCTTAATATTTATATAATGATTATTATTAAGAACGGCCATCTGATTATTAATTTTAAAAGAAATTTTTTATATTCTGTCAAATAAATGTAACAATTTTTTTTTTCCTCTTACAGAAAAATATGCTTTCATCGTTTCAATTTATTCGATACTGTTGTATGCTGAACATTTTCAGGTAATTAATAAACTTTTTTTTTTATCTAAGTAATTTTTCATGATGAACCGAATACTATGAATACCGTGATTATATTTTCCGTACAGCCAAAAGGATTCTGAAAAATTTTCAACAATTTTTAATTTATTGCTTCTGTTTTCAGTTTACTAATAATTGTCTATTTTTCTTACAGTAGTGTGGACATTTGATTTAAAATTAGGCAAAGTAACGACTGGAATAAATCGGATGGCACATTTATTTAAGGTAAATTTCAATTCTGCTTTACTTTATTTTTTAAATCTCTTTCTGATGAGAACAATACTGGTATAGTTCATTTGATTTAATATGATGACTACCATTTCGCCCCTAACTGACAAATTAGCTTTGATTAATTAAAATAAAAAATACTTTTGAACATGCTGCTAATTTTATGTTTTTTCCCTTACAGAACATTTGGACAATGGATTTCATCCAGCCGTGCGGGGTTTTTGATTCCCAGCATTTGGATTTTTTTTTAAATAAACGTAAGAAATGTAATTTTTTTTTATATTATACACACAAACAAAGATTAAGTGATGAACGTTTTGAGGCTCCCTCTTCTGATGAACCTTTATACAATCGTGACGATTTACCTTCATGTCTGATATACAAAATTACACAAAACTTTAAAAATTGAATGAGAAATTCTTTCTAATTTAGTTCTTTACTGTTTTGCAGAATATTTTTACTTCGGAACTATGTGTCTGTGTCTAACACCAAACTGTTTAAATCATTAACAAAATCATCTTAATAAATAAAAAAAAAAATAATTCTAAAACATTGTCTTTTATTTTAATTTTTTGGAACAATTGATGCAAGAAGAATCCACACTGAGTATACGTTGCTAGGATAGGATTCAATGTGAATTGATAGTGAAAATTCCACTCTGTTGTCCCAGTTCAAATGGATGCCAGTAGCTTTTACTCGTTCAACAATTGTCGAAAGAGATGTGTAACGCATGTTTAGCGTAAACCCAGTTATCTGTAAATTTGCCTACATTTTAAACCAATTATTCAGAGTTTACGATAAACTTACCTTATGGGAGAATATTGAGCCTGTTAATTTCTCTATTAAACGTTCTGAATTAAAGTCGAAGCATGCATCCTTTTCGAGCTCTAATAATGTTTTATGTAAATTTTCGCTCAAATATCTATTCCAAATAGTCGTCCTGTAACTCGAACGCCAAACATTTATTTTCTTGACTAATTTCATTTCTATTATCCTTTCAAGATCTCTTGTCTTTAATGGCTTTTGATAATTGTAACAAACATCATGCACAATGCCTACGGGCACATCACCTGACTTGGTAAATAATGGACGCCAATCACTTGATTTTGAGACATCGTATTGTGTCATATAAGATCTATTCTCACGCTGTATATTTGCCCAAACCTGGAAATAAATACCGATATGAGTAAGAACTCGGATGGAACTAGATGTAAGTCGCATATACTTACATTTTTATCGTTGACTAGACAATAGATTTTTATCAGCGGACAATATACATCTTTAGAATTATATTTTTTACCGGTTGTTGGATCAACTATGTAAAATACAGTCATGTCTCTAATCAGAACATAACATGTGTCGCCACAAGTTAGACTATGACCCAACATCAACCATGCACTGTAACTCATAGAGATGTAGAAACATGTTAAAAGTACCGCCAAATCTTTTGGTGAAGCTGACATTAAATTTAAAATTTGCTAAAAAGATACTTTATATAAATATATTTATAAGACAAATTTCGCGATAACCATACGTCGTTTGTTAGCCAGACACCATTCAGTTGGGCACATTGGTCCATTGTCTGATATACCGGTATAAGTGACACGTATCGCCTGATTATATACTCAATGTCATCGTTGATGGTAAATGGTAATTTTATAATGCCAATTAGACGTGTTATACAAACACGTTTACCATTTATCAATGTTATCAGTGGATTATATAGCGCACGTAATGGAAACAAATTTTTAATCTCCATAAACCACAAGTCAATGTAATTTTTTGTTTGAGAAAGTTCTGTACATTCTAAACAATTTGTCATAACATTCGGTATGCTGATAATCGGTTCTAAACTGATGAACAAGGACAAATATATTGGACCACGTATATCAGGTAAACTGCCAATAAATCCTGATGAAATATTTGGTGAATCTAATGTTGGCTGTGTATAACCAAATAATAATTGCGGCGTTGTCAATTCAAATATTCCTTCAATCTGAAAAGGAAAAACATTTTTAATTCATATTTTAAAGGATATTTAATCAACAACATACTCTAGGATTTGAATAAATTACACCAATTGGTATTCGCAATTCACCCAACCATTTATTCGAAATACGTTGATAAATTTCCGAAGAACGTTGTCGATCGTCATCTATTAAATCTTCAATGTACTCATCAAATAATTGTATACATAATGTACCTTTTAATTGATCTAATTTTGTACTGAAATAATTAAATCAGAAAATAATTATAGAAAAGATCATACATATTTAAAACTTACTCCAATGGTATAACCAATTGTTCATTCCACGTGGGATTAGATCCTTCAGTTGTTAATGTTCGTACAACTTTATCCTTTAACTTAATAGCTACAAATGGACGTACATTGATTGCTTTAAAAGCTAAAATAATGATTTTTTTAGAAAATAATTTAACTGAAATATTAATTAAAACTTAGTTACAATGTTGAGTAGATGAAAAATTACTGCTTCGTCTTGCTGTTACTATCATCTGTTCATCATATCGTATTGGTATACCAAAACCGCGTACAACATTTATAATAATATTAAATTTATTAACATCATTTATACGACATGATGTACGACACGGTTGTTGTGTCCGTCTAGTCGGTTTAAGCGGACGTCGTGGACTAAATATTTGCAAAAATGCCTTTATAATAATATCAAATGTTGGCAATTGATTACCAATTAATATATCCCAATTATCATTATCCTTTGATAATGCTTTTATATAATTTGTTATTGTATTATAAACATTTTTTAAATAATTCTTACCACGATGTCGTTGCAAATCAATCGGATCCATACCAAAAATTTCATTTATAATTTTATTACCATTCGCGGGCAATTCAATTTCTCTATCGAAATTCGGTATAAATTTTATATCTTTAAATTTTAAGTCGTTATTATAACGTCCAATTAATAAATTTAAACGTTTATTATTATTAAAATTTGTCTCATTTAAAAATGTTAAAAAATTATTATTTAAACGAAAATATTTTTTATTCTCATTTGTATTATTAACACCGATTATTTCCAAATCATCAGTATTAGTCATTGGAAAACTACTATTTTGACAATACTTATAATGTTCCATATGAATTTTTGCTTTATTTATTATTTTACAATCTAATAAATTCTCATTTAACCATTTATTTATTTCATTTTCTGCTTGTTTATTTATCTTTTGGTAATTTTTACTATTATCATCACCATTATCATTAATAATATTTTTATTTAGAGAAATTAAATTTTTTTCTTTATTATAATCAATATTATTTGTCCAACCAATTTTTAATTTTAAATAACCATTTGTATAAATATTATTATAATAATTACCACAACCAACACCAATATTATTAATTATATTTTTCTCATTAGCAAATTCAATTATTTCAAAATTACTATAATTATATAAATCATCTTCGTTTGGTATTGGTATGAATAAATCGCATAATTTCTCTGAATTATATTTTGATATTTCATAAATCTAAAAGAAAAACAATTAATTAAATAAAACTAAAAATACGAAAAATTTAAATAATTTACCTCAAATTTAATATTTTCTGGTAATTTAATTGTAATTTTAATCGTAAATAATGCATTAAAATTCACTATAAAATTATTATTCATATACGCACTTTTCGCTGTACCAACAATTACATTATCAAAAATCATTTTAATTGTATATTTTCTACCATTTACATGCTGCAAACGTTTACGTTCATTATTATCATTAATTGTATTTATTTCCTCATCACCATCATCATTTTCATAATTAAAATTTATTTCATTATTTTCATAACATAATTCCAACAATATAATCGGTTCACCAGGATGCCTCAACGAATTTAAATATATATCCAATAATTGATCTTTAATAGTATCTGCATCTGGTTTAATTAATTTAAATAATTTATCCTCACAATCATTTGGATTTGTTTTTAGTCGCCTTTTTATTATTTTTAATCGTTTCTTTTCATTTATATAAAATGCTTTTGCCTCGTCCATAATTTCATTGAACTCTTCTGCAAATCTCTTATCCCATTCTATTTGATCCTCCTCTAGATTTGTCTCATACATTTGTATTACTATTTTTACTTTAAATTTATTGACTTTATTCGTTTTGTAATAATTTTTTAACGTTTTCCATTTACGTAATATTTGCTTAATTAGATCACGTTGTATTTTCTCCTGGCGATGCAAATAATTACGCAAATCGTGCAGTTCTTCTTTTAATTTTTTCTCCTTCATTATTTCATTGTCTTTTTTGTGCTCATTACTTGCCAATTCATTGATTAAATTTCTTAAAATAATTAATTTTTCCTTTGTTATCTCAATTATATTACTATCGTGCTGTTGTTGATACTCATGGTATTTTTTTTCAATGATATTTATTAAAACATTTTCTTCGGACATGAGCGCATGATGATTAAATTTTATATTCTGTATAAAGATTTGTAAAATTTTATTATCCAAAATGTATGTCATATAATTTTCATTAATATTAGTTGGTGGCAAATATGTTGGTATCAATTTATGCCACTTTTTAATTTTAATTATATTATCTTTGCTTGAAAATGTTTGTAATTGAAGCATGTTACCCGTTCTCTTATCAAACCATTCATCATTATTTTCTTCAATAAAACGATTATACATTTGTGCTAAATTTATATTTCGTATTTTTGGTAATTCCTTGTCGTCTGCATCCTCGTCTGCAATAGAAGTATTTGAATATTTAATTGAACTTAAGTCTTGTAATCTACGCCTTATATTTGGCATTTCCAACTTGGGAAAATAAAGCAAATCTTCATCGAAATGTAATCGTTGTGCTTTAACTCTTTCAAATGGTTCAAAATCATCTATTTGGACATATGATGATGCCATATGGGTTGGTGACTCATGTAGATCTGTTTTAAGTGATTCATTTATTGAACCAGTATGACATATTATATCACTTTCAGGGATCCATGGACCTTCACACAGAACATCCGTAAAGAAAGCAATTTCTTCACGTAATTTTTTCTCATCCTGATGGTCTTGTGATTCTTTTGCAAGTAATCGTTCATTCAGGGCAATTTTAATTTCATTCTCTTCGCGTATATAATCAGGATTTAATTTTGTTTTAATTTGTTGTAACGGAGAACGAGTTAGTGATGCTTCGATTTTTTTATTTATAAACCGCTCGCGTATCTTGTCCTTATAAGTTTTGGTTAATATCATTTTTATTCGTAATTCAACCACAAATATGTAAAATTCTGAACTAAATATTGTTATTCTGGAAATGCAATTATTTTAGTTGCCTGGGTAACTGTTAAAAAAATGTTTGACGGAAATAAAGCTGACATTGAAAGTTTAGTGGATAAATATAAGGGGTGTTTAATATCATGTCAGATGCTGACAATGTAAGTATAGTTCAATGGATAATTAAAAAGTCATATTTAATTTTAAAATAATTTTATTTTTTTTAAACATTAATTATATAAATTAATTTATTTTAATTCTCCAGACGCATGAATCGTTACTTTCTGCGACGTTGTCCCGCTTTTCGAACCTACTTTTTCTACCTTTCGAATAACATCAGCACCACTGATAACATGACCAAAAACTACATGTTTACCATCTAACCATTCAGTTCTATAACAGATAAGAAAATGAGAAACTTAATATTTAAATATTTATTTCACATTTCGAAAGTAATACTTTGCTGTGCATATGAAAAATTGTGAACCATTAGTGTTGGGACCTGAATTTGCCATCGACAATGTACCAAAGCTATTATGTTTTAATTTAAAATTTTCATCATCGAATTTTCTGCCATATATTGATTTGCCACCAGTTCCATTATGATTAGTAAAATCACCACCTTGACACATCTAAAATATATTTTTAAAAAATATAACTAATACGAATGAAATATACATTCATATCAACTTACGAATCCTGGAATAATTCTATGTAATGTACTTCTTTGGTATCCAAAACCTTGTTCGCCTGTACATAAACTTCGGAAATTTTCAGCTGTTTTTGGCACAATATCAGCACGTAAAAGCATAATGACTCGTCCTACATCGCTATTACCAACCCTTATATCAAAATAAACTTGCGGATTACGTTTTTCATCCTTATCTACTATTGGCTCTATTGGTTCTACCTATTTTTAACATATTAATTTAAACACTACAAATGAGAAATCTAACTGAAAGTAAACAAACCTTTTTTTCTTCTTCAACAATTTCACCTTCGTTTCCTAATGTCGCACCGGCATGTTTCTGTAACCATGTATCCTCCGCCCACACAGGCCTATTACTTCCTTCTTTAATTCTTTGTGGTTTTGCTAAATTAACTCGTATTGTTCTTCCAAATAATTCCGAATCATTCTAAAAAACAGAAAAGATATCGATAAAGTAAAACACATCCTTAGGTTATGTTGCACTAAATATTAAAGACAGTTTTTTAATCAATATATATGGTTGGAAAGGATTTTTATTATTGTAAAATAATTATTAACCATATTATCTACAGAAGCAGCAGCATCTTCAGCTGTTTCAAATTCAATAAAAGCAAAGCCTCGATGTTTTTGTGATTCGTAATCAATTGGAATTTGTATATCCACAAGATCACCGAACGGAATAAATGCATCATTTAATAATTTCTCTGTTACTTCTTCAGCTAAGCCACCGACATATACTGTCCGTTTATCACTTGACATTATTAAAAATATTAAATAATTTAATAATATTCGTATTCAAACGTTTTTATATGCGATAAACACAATTTAAAATGAAAATGTAAACAATAATGACAATTTGACATTTCTTAAAGCATGAGATGACCAACATCCGTGAGGTTTTGTGAAAATGTCAAGGCGAACCTTCTACCTGTTGTGCTGATATTTTCTTTCACTTGAATAATTTGTTATATTCTGACGACGTGGAATTACATTTTTATAAATCTTTTTATTAAATAATTTTAATTAAATATCAAAATGAATGTAAGTTTTGTTTTATAAATATATAATATATCAAAAATGTATTAATTTTATATTTCTATAAACAGGAATCAGATATACCAATTGATATTCATTCAAGTAAATTGCAAGATTGGTTAAGCAGTAGAAGAATTGTGAACAAAAATTGGCAATCTGAGATAAGGAATATAAGAAATAAAATAAATAATGCAATTACTGATATGCCCGAACATGAAGGTTTAGTTAAATTATTATCTGGTGCTCGTAAGTTAATTATTATACTATTACTTTATCCATAACCTGACAAAAATATTGAGTAATATTTTTTAGATATAAATTACTATCATTGTATGCAAATCGTTGATATTTTAAAGACTACCGAGGCAGATTCGAAAAACGTATTTGGAAGATACGGTAGTCAACGTATGAAAGATTGGCAAGACATAATAAAATTATATGAGAAGGAAAATTTATATCTAGCTGAAGCAGCACAAATATTAGAGCGAAATATTCAGTACGAAATACCAAGTATTAAAAAACAGATAATAAAATACGAACAATTAGTTGAGGATAATAATAAAAAAATAAACGATTTACATAAATCAGAAGTAATTATAAGAAATGAACATAATTTATTTTGTCAACAATTTGGCATTAAAGGTGATGATATAAAAGCAGAATTAATTAATAAATTAGTTGAATTGCCGGAAATTTATAAGAATTTAGTTAATTTAATACAAAATGATACAATTAAACAATCAATTGATTTGTATTGTGATTTTACATCAAATTCCAATTCATTGACGTTGCTTAAACATGTCTATGACTACGGAAATACAACAATTTACGAGTATTTATACTCTGAACCGCCATTAACCATTGAAGAGCCACCACTTTTGATTGATGTCGAATTAGGTGATAATACTGGTGGTAATGAAATTGATTTTGATATAGATTATAGTGGTATTGATGATGTTGAGCCAAATGAAGTGAATTTAGAAGTCGGTGACATTGATTGGGGTGCCGTAACCGAATCATCAGGTAGCACAAACAATGAAGAGAGTAGTGCTGAAATAAATTTCGATCTAAGTTTAGATGAAAGTGGTATAATTGTTGAAAATGCAGGACAACAGGGTGGTGTTGCAAGAAATGAAGAAGCATTAACAATCATTGATTCGCCTGTATACCGTGAATATTTGTTAAATGATTTACTGGAATTGGATACATTCTTAAAAATGCGTTTATACGAATTAAATTATATAAATAAATTAGATACAATACAATTAATAACATTTACAAATAAAATTGAAATCAATGATAAAAATACAATAACATTAATGTTAACAAATATTAATATAATTATAAATAATTTAATGAATAATACAATATTACAACATTTACAACAAATTAAATATTCAAAAAATTATATAAATATATTGACAACAAAATTAAAACATAAATTATTAACAATTGAGAAAATCAACGATAATCAAATATTATATAAGGAAAATGTAAAGAAATTTATTAACGATGCAAATAATTTAAAGCCAACATTAAATAAAATTATTGAACAAACAAAAATATTACAAAAATATATTGAGAATGATATATCAAAACGTTATAAAAATCGTATTGTTAATTTAATGGGTGGCATTAATACAATTTAATTATGCTTTTATAATATGTAAATAAAGAAGAAACTTTTTTTTATTGAAAAACACAAAAGTATTAAAAATTTATTTAACTTACCCTGAGGAGTTGATGCGTGTCCTCATTCATACTGTAATAAAATCCATTTCTAAAGGTTTTTTCATCAACTAAACACGAAAATTTTTCTTTTCTTTTATTATAAAAAAATAATTTTATTTTTAACAATTTTAATAGTAATAATAATTCAATAATTAACATCATTTATATTAATAATTAGAAATTTCTTTTGCTTTGTATTTTTTTTTCACGATATACATACATAACTTTTATTTTTCAGTTAATAATTCTAAATTAATACCATTTTTTCGCTAATTAATATATTTGTTTTTTTTGGGGAGTTAATTTTTCGTTTTGTTTTCATTAATTAAAAATTAAAAAAAAAAATAAACAAACAAAATAATAAAAAATATACATTTATTTATTTATTAATTAATAAAAAACGAACACTTTTTGGTAGCTTTTTTTTTTACACATAATTACTATAATTAAAATTTTTCTTTTATCTTATTTTTTTTTTTTTTTAGAAAAAGGCTAGTTTTTGTGTGTTTTATTTATCGCTTAATTAAATAAAAAATAAATCGGATATTAATATTATGTCGATTAATAATTTATAAATTAATAAAGAAAAAATTTATTTAATGGCAAAAAAAGAAATGATAATTAAAGAAAAAGAAAATAAAATATAATTTTCTTTTCTTTTTTTTTTTTTTTTTTTATTAAACTGATGTTCGTTGTGCTAAACCAACTTTTTCAGCAAAATTACCTAATAATGTGCCTAGTGCCGAATCAGGTCCGTTTTTAAATTTAAAACCAATTGTTGAACAATAACAATGATAAAATAATGAGCGTACAGCATTTAAACGGTCACGTCTCCTGTAAATAAATACAATGAAATTTAACAACAAATAAATATAAAATAATTAATGTACAGTAAATAGCAATCACTAAATAGCAAAATGATGTCATTTGCTCTTTGTGATTTGGTTTTTTCTTTTCAAAATACAAATAGTGATGCGAATTTTAATTAATTCAAAAATTTTAGTTATTACAAAGAAAAAAATTTCTATAAACAATAAGAATGTAGGTAGTTGTGAAAAAAAAATAATTATACGCCTACAATTTTTACACAATTAAGTAATAAAAAAATTAATAGAAAGAAAGCAAAAAAAAAAAAAACGCATAATTTAAACTTACATAAAACAAATGTCATTACTAAATGTAGATGAAGAAAAGCAATCATCATCAATTATGGTACAACAACTAGACTCTTGTGATAATTGATTTTGTAAATTGTTAGTAGTAGCATTTGTAGCTGTTGATTGTTGTTGCTGTGGCTGTTGCTGCTGTGGCTGACTATTTATCGTATTATTTATTAATAAAGAATTATTTTTTGTATTGATTGCACTTTGTGAATTATTTATATTATTACTAGATGTTGTTGGTACATTATTTTGTTCTAATAATAAACCACCATTATTACTATTGCAATTATTACTACATCCAACATTATGGGATTGTGCATTTATTGTTTGATTTGTTACTGGATTACAATATGTTGTTGAATTTGAACTACGTAAACTACCGGTACCACTTATCATTTGCCAACTACCAACTGATAATGATGATGATGATTCATTACGTTGTCGTAATTTATGATTCGTTGTTATTGGCACTTGTACAGGACTAGTACGTTTACCATTAATTGGTTGTGGTGACCATGCTTGCTGCTGTTGTTGTGACGTATTCAAACAACCATTATTTGAACTATCTGTTGATATACATCCAATACTACTATTACTATCGTGACTATGTGCTAACCATGATGAATTACTGAAAAAAATTACATTTTTTTATTAAATAATTATCAAAACATAAAAAAGAAATACAAAATTTACCCATTAATATTTTCATCATTAAATAAATGTATTGAATTAATGTCTTGATGGCTCTTTGTACTAACGCATGAACATGTTGAATTTAATGATATACTACTACCCCGACTTTCACCATCAAATAATATTCCATCTAACATACATTCACTATCCGTTCGTAATACTCCAATACTGCTACTTCCGCTACTATGTTTACTTTTATATCTACAATCATATTTATAAACATTTATTAATTAATATAAAACAATTTTATTAACAATATTATTTACCTTTGACCAATTAAACTAAATTCATCGTCCATTAAATGTTTTAATACATAAAAACAAAAGAAAAATATTTCTTCGCCTTTTGATAGACGATCTGGTAAATTATGTCCAAATAAATACCAATCGTATGCAATTGTAAAATATAATATTTGTATTGGATTTAATTGTTGATGTATTAAACCATCTGCCCATAATGATAAGCGTAATAATGAAACAAATAATGGTGTACGATCCCAACCACTTATACAATGTATTAATAAACCACTATTATTGTCTTGTAAATATTTTAATAATAATTTTAAATAGTTTTTTGTTATGCTAACTAAATCCCACATCTGTAAATATTAAAGAAAATATTTATATTTAAATTAATATGAGGATAATAAACAAAAAGAAAATTGATAAATAAATGAAAGGAAACACAAGATTTTTTCAAGTTAAATTATAATAATAATTTCTGTTTAAAAAAAAAAATCATTGACCTAAAAAATTCATTAAATGTTTCCTTCCTATTTTTTAAATATTTTTCTTTTAATAATTACTTTATAATTATCCCAATCAATATTTAATTGTGATGTTAAATTATCATCTGGTACATCAATATTCGCATCCACATGTGTCTGTGACCAATCAAACACTAAACCCTCACCCGAATAATTATTATCACGATATTCACGAAAAAATTCACAACCTGGATATGGTAATGATATTATTGTAAAATTTGAGTAGCGTTTTTCTTTATCAACTTTCTCCGATGAAGTTACACTAAAAAAAATACATAAACAAATATTGATTATTCAATTAAAATTCTTATTACGTAAAAAAAAAAGAAGAAAAATCTCCAAACTCACTTCATTCCAAATTTGACTTTTTTCTTTTCAACCATAAAATCAACAATTGTACCTATGTTTAATGTTTTTAATAATTTAATATCTTGACTACGAACACGATCAAATAATTGCCAATCACAATTTTTCTCTTTTAAATCATCACCAAATGATTGTTCATCTTGATATGATTCTTGTGCTTCAAATGCATCCGGTTCTAAAATAAAATAATTAAATTTATACATATTTTATTATAATTAATTAAATTTATTTACCATTTATTGTATTCGGTTTTGTTGGGCCAGTATCAAGGCCATAAAAAAAATAATCTAAACCTGAACGGCCATAAATTTCTGGACCACCAGATAATGTTGCAGAACGACAAATATATTTTCCTTTATATAATATTACAGGTAATGGAAATCTAGCACGACATCTTGCAAATCTTGCTTTATTAATTAAATCTCGTAATTTATTAACATCGTATATACTTTCGTATATGGTTTGTTGTTGCCTTGGTTGGACTAGTGATTGCTGTTGTTGCTGCTGCTGCTGTTGCGTTGATCCTGGAGTTCCATTAGCACCAACAACAGTAATACCATTACCACCCAACGATGATACAGTCGATGATGACGTTGAAGATGTTGCCGGTATAAATCCATTTATTGTTGAATTTATTTTATTATTTAATTCATATTCAGGTATTAATATTTGGCTAGGATAATGTGATGATAATTCACCATTTGTATTTGCTATTTCAATTATATTATAATCATATTTCATTAATAATGTACATTTTTCCATTATTTCATGTGCCTGCAACAAATTAATTAAAATAAAAATAAATAAAGATAATAATAAAGTGTACAAAAGTGAAGGATATGTTATGTCATTGTTCTTTTTAAAATTAAAAGCAACATACTACTATAGTATTTATAGAAAGTAATAATAATTAAATATCTTTTAAAAAAAGATTAATTTCTTAAAGGATTACCGCATTTTACAGCACTTAAAAATAAAATCATAGATAAGAAATAAATTTAAATGCAATGCCGGTTATAATAAGAACAAATTGTTGCTCATTATACAAAAAAAAAAATCAATGCATTAAAACGCCGTAAAACACTTGAATGTAAATTTCCCCATTAACAAAATTCAAAAAAAAAGGTTAAACATGCAACATAAAACCGCATAAAATGTCTATGCGCAAGTAGAAATTATTGACATATATTTCCACTTTCTTATACAAGTGATATTTAGCAGCGAAGTAAAAAAAAAAATACTATAATAAAAACTAGGACAACCACCCATGTGAAAATCACATTGTTTCGATTTTTTTATTTTTATTCCATACAATTTCTATTTTGGGATTTAACCAATAAATAAAAAAAAAATTTTTTAAACACAAAAATTACATAATATAAAAAATGATAATCAAATTTTCTACTTAATATCAAGTAAAAAGACAACAGAAATATATAATAATAATAAGAAAAAAATAATTAAATAATCAAAGCAGGCGTAAAATCGAATAAAAACAAAATTCGTAAACATGTTTTTGATTAAAAACAATAACAAAGGTTATAAACCCATGCGTTTATCATGTTAAAATTATTTTTAATATTTTTCCTTAACACGTAGTTTTTTTTGTATATTTTTTATAAATGCGACGGACAATAATATGTAAACAAAATTGTTAATTTATTAATTAATTAAATTTTTAATAATAATAATAATATTTACCATTGTACCATTTTCAGAATCTTTTGCTTTGTACATTGACTTTGCAAAATATTCTAATAAACATTGTATATCCTGTTGTAGTATATCGGTATTCATTTTGCTTAAACATTTACTAAAAAATAATTAATTAAAATAAAAAAAAAAAAATTAAATTATATAAAATTATAACAAGAAAATGATGACTTTATTTTGTACAATAATTTAGATAAAAAAAAATATATATACACATGTAAGCCAACAATATGTCAAAATATATAATTATTAACAAAACAAAAATAATTATAGAAATATATTTTTGAAAAAACCACCTTTTAATTTCACTTCACAAATAAAGTAAACAAAAAAAAAAAATATTATTTTTGTCGTTGTACAGTAAAATAGAAACAATAAAAAAAATGCTAATTATTATATTATTGAAATAAAATTTCTGACTAAAACTATTTTTATAAATAAAAGCGCAATACAAATATATTTTATTATATTTGTTTTGTTGGGCGATTTATTTATTTTTTAATAAATGCCTTTTTACAATTGTAGTACACTTTGTATGATTTTTTTTTTCGTTTTCTTCCTGGTTTGGTTTTCTATTTTACTTTACTCAAATATTAACTTGTAATTATTTAAATTCTATTTATTTATTGGTATTATTTTCAAACAAATATTTAGCTTTTCTTTTCGATTAAGATTTTATTTGTAAATAGATTTATTTATTTTTAATTTTTTAAAAGCGTATTTTAATTTTTGATATAAATAAACACGTTTACGTTTTTAGATTATATTGTTTTTTTTATTGTTATACGCTCTTGTTAGAGATGAAGGTTTTTAATTTTGACAAGGAAAATTGAGTTAGCTAAATAGGAGGTTTCATAAGAGTAAGGAAGTAAGGTATATAAACAGTATTATTGAAAAATGAGAATATTGAAGAATTTATTTGAGATAGTTTTATTTAGTATTGCCATAGGTATATTTTTAAGATTGCGAAAGAATAGAGGGAAATTGTTTAAATATATATTTTCTATTATAAATGCTAATTTATATAATTAAATAATTTCACATATTTGAGAAAAATCACTATTGATAAACTTTTAATTTTAAATAGTAATAATTAATTAAAATATTTAAATATTATATAAAATGTTCCTTTACTATCTTCATGATTCTCACTGTTTTTTGGCAATTCTTTCTATATGTTTTTGTTGACATTTATAATGTCAAAAAATGAAAACAAATACTGTTAACACGTGTTATAATTAACACTTAATTCTTAAAAACATAATTTATTGATTATTTAATGTAAATGATGTACCTAAGAAAGAATAAAAAATTCTATGATGTGAGCTTATTACCGTGTAATAGTTTAAATTTTTTTAAATATATTCAAATTAACCAAATTGTTGGATTTCCTACAAGGCGTAATTTTCGTGACCTGAATTTTATAAAAACTGTTTATATTTTATAAATATTAAATATTTTGTTTTTAAACGATGAGTTTTGCTAATCGTATTGCCAAAACATGCTTAGTTAAATTTGATAATCTACCGAAAACTGGGAAACCGGTTACAGGACAAGAATGGACTGTATTATCATGTATTGTAAAATATGACGAGTCAAATGATACATTGGAAACAGTATCCTTAGGAACCGGTACAAAATGTATAGGAAGCAATCAATTAAGTAACTTTGGAGATATAATAAACGATAGTCATG
Organism: Ptychoptera contaminata; assembly: GCA_963942525.1. Lineage (NCBI taxonomy): Eukaryota > Metazoa > Arthropoda > Insecta > Diptera > Ptychopteridae > Ptychoptera > Ptychoptera contaminata. The sequence goes on from OZ012638.1 coordinate 27,910,810, forward strand.
CAGAAATTATGGCTCGTCGGGGGTTCTTGCGTTATATTTATAACGAATTGCATAAAGTAATGAAAGTTGGAATGCTTTCAATATTCACCTTCAATGAGGATAAAACTTTTTTTCAATTAAAAAAGGGAATAAATTTTCATTTTTTTACAACACATTCACCATGCGGCGATGCATCAATATTTACGTCAAATATTACGGAAATCGCAGATGAGAGTTCTGAAGAGCCAAAAGCAAAAAAATTAAAAATAAATCCTGAAAACGAATTTGGTGAGATTATTTTTACTGGTGCAAAAGTACTAGAAAAAAGTAAAGATGCCATGTCCCAAGATAAATGTAAAATAAGAACAAAACCTGGAAAAGGAATTAAAACATTGTCAGTTTCTTGTAGTGATAAATTATCTAGATGGAATATTATTGGATGTCAAGGAGCATTATTATCGACAATTTTATTTGAACCGATTTATCTTAAGACATTTACATTTAGTTTTAATTCGGATTTTAATAGAGAATCTCTAGAACGAGCGTTATGGCGAAGATGGGAAAAAGTTTATAATAATAAAGAATTTAGCGAATGTTTTCCTATGTTTACGATGCAAAAACCAAAAATTCTCCATGCAACGGATGCACACTTATCGTTTAAGTATTGTAAAAAGGACAATTTACAACCGTCACCTGCCAGTATTGTGTGGTGTCTCGTTGATAAAAAGTAATACTTATAAATACTTTAATTTTAAACATTATTTTTAATATTAAAATGTTATTACAGGCCATTAGAGGTGGCAATAAATGGTAAGAAACAGGGTGTAACCAAAAAGAAATTGCATACAAATGAAGGACGATTAAAAATCACAAAAATAGAATTATTGTCAGAATTTCACAATTTAATTGATTGCTGTAATAATGATATAAATATAAATTTATTTAATAAAAATAATGATGATAAAAATTTATATAATAAAAATTATAATGAAATTAAAAATTTAAGCATTAATTACAAAATGTGTTGGGAATATATTAAACAGAAATATTTTCAATTATGGACAATTAAATCTGATAATTTAATTAAATTTAAATGTAAATAAAATGAATTACACATAATATATAATGCTTTAATTGTTACATTTTTTAAATGTTCATAATCATTTATTATTGATTTGTGTTTTTAATAAAAATTTTAACTTTTGTTATTGTATGTATACCAGTTATACCAGTATTTTTTTATTAGCCAACAATAATAAAAAACTAAGTTAAATGGTCAACTAAGGGAGTTATTACTATGTGCAGTAAATAAAATTTCTATTAAAATTATATATATGGGGTGTCGGTATTTTTGTTGTTTTTAATAAGCTTATTCTATTTATGTTTTGTAATGTTAGCTAAAAAAAAAATCACCCCTTCGTTTAGAAAAGGGCAAACGATATTATATTCATGGGTAAGCAAAGAATTCGAAAAATAAAAAAAACGTAATGTATATAGTAAAACCTCACGGGACTCTTATTAGGGATTTTTTTCTTCTCGTTTTTTTTTTTTTTTTTGGTTGATAAAATCCAATTACAATTTATTTAACTATCAGACACATGTAATTCGACCACAAAAAAGAATGTATGTAAAGGGATAGAAGTGAAAAAAAATAAATAAATAAAATTAATTCAAGTGGAAAATTTGAGCTAATTTACTTGTAGAGGTTTTCTTTCGTTACATTTTTTTTTTTCTGATTGTAAAACATATAAAGAAAATAAAAAATTGTTGGCATTATATTTAATTTTATCAAAAATAAATTTATCTGTTAAAATAAAATGATTAAACAGAAATAGAAATTTATTGGTGCCAAAAATTCAATTTTATCATTTGTTAAAAATCAACAATTTATTATTATATTTTATATCTGTTTTAATATTTTATTTTATTTTCATAAAATTGATTTTTTTTTGTTATTAGAGTTGAGTCAGCTTTTAACAACATATATGGAAAATAAATGCGGATAATATTAGTTGATTTTGTAAAAATAAAAAATTTGTATAATCAACACACAAGTCACTGTGCATAACATATAAAATCCTAATAAAAGTAAAAAACACCATAGACCAGTTTGTTTTGTTATAAGGATAGAAAAATAACAAGTAATAAATAAAATAAACCAAAAATGACTCATGACTTATTTCATTGCGATTTATTCCTTGATTTTTAACAAAAAAAAAAAAAAAATTATTTTTTCCTCTCAATTTGCATAAATAAATTTAGTAACAGAAAATATAAATTTTTCTTTCTAGTTTTCAACGTTAAACATATGTAAGATATATGTATATATTTGTATGTACAAAAAAAGGATTTATAAAAAAGGGCAAAATAAAAAAAAGAAAGTAAAATATAAGATAAAAAACTGAAAATCATTTTAGTATTTTAAGGTCTTAGTTATTTTTATGATTTTCATCATTTTTTATATACATACATATATTTATTTTCTGACTATGATTTTATGATATTTATATGTGTATACACATCGAACAACATTTTTTTTTTAAACTTATTTCCAAATCAAAATAATAAAATTCATAGCGAATTTATTTCCTACTTTTTTCTGTATCTATTAACTATCTTTATAGGCAATAGTTGATTTGTTGTTGATTTTCGTTAGTAATTTATTTTCGTATTTACAGAATTTACAGAATTAAGTGGAAAAATCGCTTCATTTCCGGTTGTTGATGCTGATGATGGTGATTTTTGATAAAAATGATAAGAAATAACTTTTTATTCTTTCTTAAAATAATAATAAATAGAAATAGCCAGTAACTGCATTTACAGTCAAGGACAGGAAGCTACGATATAGCAATTTTTATAATGTCTTTATTTCTTCACTCATTTATTTAACACAATGATTTATGCTTCGACATTAGCTTCTTGTTTATTACAATACTCACCAAATGTTAAATAATATTTTATTATTATTTCTTTTTGTGTCATGGTCGTCTAATGTGCGTTCGTATATGTATCCTTATGCTATCTGTTATCATGATCGTCATTTTTGTTATTTATTTTTATCAGAGATTCAAGTGCCACTAAAAATTTTTCCTATTGGAAAATAAAAAACCATTAAATAGTAGCAAATACAGAGTATGTTTCATACTTAACGATGCCATTATATGTCCTTTTATTATTGTTTAATTTTTATTTAAAAAAAAAAAAGAAGAATAAATAAATAATATGCAAAATAATAATAAACGTAAAGACAGGGCTGTGACGTATAAGTTTAGTGGCAGAAATAGTTCACTTTAAAAGAGTTTCAATTGTCGAAATTACACAATTCTGTATTGAACAATTGTTTCTGAGTTTATATATGTAATTTGGATACTATTGTTTCGGTTTTTAATCCTGATTTACCCATTATTTTGCTACTTTGTTTATTTGTTATTGTACTTAAGTGCATCGTTGCCTTATCTTCTTCATTGCTAAATCCCTGTGTATAATAATAATAACAACTATCTAGAACAGAAAATTCATTTCAAATTATCATATAAAAATTCTCAATATGCTATAAAAACGAAAATATTTTCACAAAATAAAATTAAAGCAAACAATCAAACACTAATAAATGAATAAATAAAATATTCGTATTTGGTTTTTTAACTATTAAATCAGAACAATATGACGATATAAATAGTTGGCAAAAAAAAAAAAAAAATAATAAAGGAAGAAAAGAAATCCTTGTGTGTATATATAAACAAAGCGTGAACAAATCAGGAGGTGGAATCAAATAGTGCAAAGAAACATAAACAGCGAATAATATATAATAATAAAAAAAAAATTAAATAAACTATTGATAAAAGCAGCCAGATGTTCAGTTATGAATATTAAGTTGAATTATATAGAAGTTTTCGATTTAAATAAAAAAATGATTGTATTCCAAGAAGTGTGTATAAACGCCCTAAACAACCACAACCCTATTCATTTTATTTTCGTTTTTTTATTTTGCTTCAGAAATAAGAAAAATAAAATAAAATAATGTAAATATTAAACTGACTAATAAAAACAGAATTTTAAAATCAATTCAACGATTAAATCAATAATAGAATACATTGCACACAATTTTAGTTAATAACTTTGGTGGTTATCGGTTTTTCCTGCAGCGATTTTCTTTTTTCTTCTTTTATTTTATTACATTGTACAGGGTTTTCCAATAAGAGGTGTTATTTTGATATTCAAAAAAAAATGCCATTTTTTAATATAAATGATCGGATGTTTATTTCATTATAAAGAGAAAGGTATGCCATTAATAGTGGAAAATAACGTCAGGCAAATGACCACCACGACCACGCTTACAGGACCATATCCTTTTCATGAAATTTTCCATAACCAAATCGCAAAGTGGCTGCCCTATGTCCTCGATAGCCTCACGAATTCCATCTTTGAGGTCTTGAATCGACGCTGGGCTGTTGGCGTAGACCTTCTCTTTCACGTGGCCCCAAAGGAAGAAGTCGCAAGGTGTTAAATCACAAGATCTCGGTGGCCAATTGTGATCACCTCTTCGAGAGATAACACGGTCCGAAAACTTTTCCCGTAAAAGATCAATGGTTTCGTTGCTTGTGTGGCACGTAGCGCCGTCTTGTTGAAAGTAAACGTTGTCCAGATCAATACCATCCAATTCCGGCCATAAAAAATCATTAATCATCTCTCGATAGCGCAATCCATTCACCGTAACTGTTGCTCCAGCCTCATTTTCGAAAAAGTAAGGTCCAATGACTCCGCCGGACCATAAACCGCACCAAACAGTCACACGTTGAGGATAGAGAGGCTTTTCAACAATAACTCTTGGGTTTTCCGAGCCCCAGATGCGACAATTTTGCTTGTTGACGAAGCCACCGAGGTGGAAATGGGCCTCATCACTCAAGATGATTTTTCGATGAAATTCCGGATCATTTTCATGCATTTCAAGGACCCAATCAGCAAAGACACGACGTTGTTGATGATCGGCCGGCTTGAGTTCTTGTGTTAACTGAACCTTATAAGCATTAAGACCCAAATCTTTATGCAAAATACGGTGTAATGACGTTTGTGGAATGCCTAATTCCAAAGAACGACGAGGAATGGACAAACCTGGGTTTTCTTCAACACTTTTGGCTACAGCAGCAATATTCTCGGCTGTTCTTGAACGACGTGCACGGATTTTATTCTTCACATCACTAAGTTGTCCCAACAGCTCGAATTTTTCCACCAATTTCTGTATTGCGGTCCGACAAGGTGCTTCACGACGACCCAAAAATTTTCGAGTTTTACGAACCGTCTCTGCCAAATTTTCACCATTTTTATAGTGAATTTTAATAATTTCAATGCGTTGTTGAAGCGTGTATCGTTCCATTTTTATTAATGGCGTAGTTTCTACTTGTCAAATGTCAACAAATGATAGCTTCAAAAGTGACATCTACCGAAATAGCGGGCTATTCAAAATAACACCTCTTATTGGAAAACCCTGTAATTGGCTATTGCAATGTAGAAATATTTAACAAATCATATCACGTATCTTATGTTGCAAAAATATAATTGCACTAGTTGGCATTAAAGTCTTCTTTATTGTCATTTAAAATTTTCATTCAAAATAAGAGAAATTTACTAATAATGAGTAGAATCTTATAGTTTTTACATTTTTTTATGGAATTTAATTAGATAAAATATATGAATAAGACGTTTTTCTTTCTTTTCTTCATCTATCAAATTAAAAAAAAAATGAAAATCTAGTTATTTTATCGTCAGCATACGAAGAATATACTTAATTTACTTTCAATGTTGTTCCTGTTGAATTTTAATGAATGTTTAATAAAATAAAGTACCTTATGCTATCATTTCATATAGCATTTATATTAGAAAATTATTTTTTATAAGGTAAAAAAACAAACAAGTAAAATTTTGATATAAAATCTTATAGAAAATATGATTAACTTTAGCATTCGCGTTTCATAATTTTGACACAAATTCAATTGTAATTAAATTTAAAAGTTTACTATATTCAATTATATTAAAAAATATATTATTATTATTTTTTTATTAACAAAAATAAAAAAAAAAATCTGAATAAATCCAATTAAAATAGGATAATTTTTAATCATAAAAAAATCCCATCTAAATATAGTTAATCGATAAAAATTCATATTTATTCGACAAAAAAAAAAAAAATTGTTAAAACAAGGTTAAAAAAATAAATAAATATAAATGATTATTATTTGTTGCGAAAACAATAAAAGAATTTAATTTTATCGGATAAATTTAATAATAATAAAAAAAAAATTGAAAGTATTTGATTTTTTTTTTCAAATAAAAAATTAAATTGAAATTAATTGTTTTCAATTGGAATTCCGATTAAATGAATTAATACTGCTGTAATATTGATTTTTTGTTTTTGCTGCTGTTTTTATTATTATAATGTTAAAAGCTTAAAAAAATAAAAATAAAAAGTCATCGATTTAATAATAAAATACTCGGATTAAATGTGTTTAATGGTGATGTCTTATCAAAGATAAATCAACTAAATTGTACATTTATTCACCAACAAAGAAAATAAAAAAATAAATATCCAGCAACTGTTGGAACAGCATTCTTACAAGCTTCCTACTGTGTTTCATGGTTTGGTCAAATGGATTATTTTGAGACATTTTGTCACAGTTTTTTTTTATTATTATTATTATGATGATAATGGACTAGTTTTATCATTTATTCATTTCTATATGTTTTATACATTTGTTGGTTATTTTTTACCAATGGTTATATTCTTGTTTTCGGTTAGCCTCAGCCTGGTAATTTTTTTTTTTCTTTTAACCATTGTGTGACTGATGATGTACAAAACAAAATAATGACTTTAGTATAGTGTTTTTGCTTCCTTTTTTTATTATTTTTATTACTATTGTTATTATTATGATGTTCCACCATTATTTTTTGATTGTTTTTATTTATTTATTCTAGATTGAAATATTTATTTTTTACTTTATAATATCGAGCAACAAGAATAAGGAAAAGAAAAATCTAAAACAACTCTTTGGTATCGAAAACAAAAAAAATATATCTAATATTTATTTGAAAATGATGACAGTCGTGCAAAAAACAAAAAGTCTGTATTATTGCGCTATTTATTACAGAAACAAAAATATCATAAAATTTCTACCATCTATGGCTAGATGACTTGACTTTTCTATCATTCTAACAAATAAAAGAAACGTACGATGCACATTAGCCACCAAATTACACAGTAGTGCGTGAAATTAAAAAAATATTTATAAATCATCTGCATATGTTATTGCAAGACACAACTGTTCATGCATGGAAAATGTTAAAAATCTATAGAAAATCAACCCTCAAACTACTCACCCACACCATAATACAATCAACTACCCTCAATTATAATAATTTTTCATTTCTTTCATTTGATATTATTAAAAAAAAACACACAACAGCAATAACAAGTTGGCGTTCATAATTTTTGCCAGATTGTAAACGATTCGTTTCACTTGAATATTTTATTGTATTTTCTTAAAAATGAAAAAAATTAAACGCTTTGTTGTGGAAAATTGAAGCAAAAATTAGAAGGGTAGCCAAAAGCACCTAAATTGACATTTATACCAAACAAAACGAAGTAAAAACATTAACCCTCGCTAGTTATACTTTAAACAAATTTAACATTTGTTAGCAAAAGAAACTAAAAAAAAAACTTATTATTGTTAATATGTTATGCCCACCATACACCTCATCCATAAACATTGTTTATTCTCTCTAACCAGACACCATCGCTAACTAATACACAATTTTGGACGTCTGTTGTTTATAGTTTTTGATGATCGGGCGGAAAAACTGTTTACAGAATTATTTTTCTTTTCTTTTTATTTTTTTTGCTGTTGCTTTTTCTTCTGTAATTTTTGATGATTGGAGCGAGTAAAGAAAAATTTCTGTTTTCTGTTATTGTCATCATGCTGTTGTTGTTTTTCTAGTATAGTTTCAACAAAAGTTTCTTTTTTTTTCTTCATTCATTCATTTCTTCAGTTTAACTATACATATATATTTAAGGGTTGGCAAACGCAAACAAACAGTAAAAATATAAAAAACAAAAGGCATAATAATAAACACGTAAATGGTAAAATAAAATTCAACGTTGAAGAGAACAGCTGACATCCGAAACAATATAAAAACATATAGAATTAATCCAAAAATAATGTGACAAACATACAGGAAAAAGTAAAAAACATTTAAAACAAAACAAAAAGCAGAGAAAAAATTACCAATATTTTTTTTTTGCTAAACATGAAATGATCGATTATATTGAAAATAACACAATAATACACAATCTGACAATACATTTATTTATTTATTTATATTCTTGTTGGTTTTCTCCGGTATATATTGTTTACAACTCGTTGATTTTAAATTATAAAACACCTACAAAAAAAAAATGAAATAAATACCAATCACTTTGTAACACCATAAAGAAAATAATAAAAATCTGCAACAGTAATCGTTATAAAACGGAAAAATATCAAAAGAAAACTACCAGAAATAAAAGAAAAATAAACCGAATAAATATATATTGAGTAAAAAATATGAAGAATTACTTAAGAAAGAGCAAAAAAAAAAAAAATATATTACAAGTGATTAGGGTAAAGAAATATATATATATTTATTCCTGTTGTTCGCATCATGAATTTTTAATGTTCATATAATAAAAATGATTTAAAATGGTGTTTAAAGGAAAGAAAAGAAAAGAAAAAATATAACAACAAGAAGTAATATTTATTTATTTCGTTATAATCATAATTTGTACTTTTATGGATATTTGAGTGAAAAAAAAACACCATCTATATAATATGGCCAAGCTGTATCTGGAACATGAAACACCAACGAAACTAATAAGATAAAACTTATGCTAAAGCATAACAAAAATAAAAAATTATTTAAAAATTATACATGAATTAAGCTTACACAGGTATGTAGGTTACTACTTGTTATGCTTTTTTTTTTTTTGTTAGGTAAAATATTATCAGACAAAAAAATTCCACCAAGGTGTTTAGCTTTATTTTTTTTTTTGCATTTTCTTCTTCAGTAATTTTTGCTTAAATCGGATTATGAGTGTTTCTACAGTGTGCTTTTTTTCGTTTTTTTTTTGTTGGCTGAAATTATATAATTCTTGGTAAGATAAAATAATACAATTTATTATAGCGTTGGTAAGTTTTTCCATTTTTTTTTTTGCTGTAAGTATTTTCAATTCAGCAATTTTATACTTTAATTAATATATTCTTATTAATTAAAAATTTATTATATTTTTATGGAATAAAATTTTTTTTTTAAAATAAAAGGAAGTAATAAAGTAATTTAATTTAAATAATTTTTGTATATAAATTTGTCAGTGATTTTCAAAACTAGTTTAAATTGTCGAAAATATTATAAAATTGCATTAAAACCGTGACATTGCTATTCGGCCAAGAAATTGAAGAATAGTTTAACCAAAAATACGTCCTGAATTGCCCAAGAAAAAACAATGGATTAAAGTTAATCCTTGTTTCCACGGAAATTTTTCTATCCTTAAAAAATTCGTTACTCTATCTGATAACAATTAATTTGTATTAATAAATATTTACCGCTTGGTGGACCAGATTTTTATTTTTTAATTTTATTATTTTTTAATTAGTATTACAGAAGAAAACGACAAAAACATTACTTTTATTATATATAAACGAATAGGAAAAACAAGACAACAATAAGGGGGTTATTGTTCCTCATAAGAAAATAAAAATAACAGCCTAATAAATATTATTTTCCAACATAATTAAATATAAAGCTAAGGGATATAATTTTTAATTACTCCTTAAAAAACATTTACATCATTTACAACATTAACAAAACATTTATAATATTTATGGTTTCGTTTTAATACATAAAATTGAAAATAAACCAACATAAACGAGTTACTATATCTTGTAATATAATTTTGTTGCCTTTAAGAAAGGGCAGGATTAACAATGTTAATAGACAAACAAATAGATGAAAAATAAAAATTATTCAAAATTTTATCTCTCAAATGGTTTTTATTAAACAAAAAAAAAATGAAATCGTTTACTTATAAGATAACAGGATGCATATAAATTTTTTATCGATAAAACATTAAAAATACTGCACATAGTCCTACGAGAATACAAAGAAAATAAAAACAAAAAATTCTTATTTTTCTGCTTTGCAGATACCATAGATAGAAAAAACTTAAAACATATTTTTTATGCTTTTCACAAAACACAACATAGCAGATAAAGTTTAAATGAATACAAATATGCTTTTTTTTTTAAACAATCATTTATTTACTGGAAATATACATATATACATATAATTCTTTTACTTTATCCAATTATTCATAAGTTATGCAATCAAAAAAGTATTTTTTTCACAAAAATAAAAATAAGAAACAACATATTGTAACTGTTATATACATTTTTTTACATTATGTAGAATAAAAAAAATATACATATATTTAAAGCTTTAATAATATATAAACCAAAGTGTATAGACGTTTCCCCAGATTTACTTAGTTATAATGTTAAAACAATACAAATTGGTTTATACTGATATAAACAAGGGAAAAAAAACTACTCTTAGCGTGGTAACAAACCAAAATAAATGTTAATAAAAAGTAAAAAAAAATTAGCGAATAAAAATTCTCTCATTGTTTTTTTATTTATTTTCATTTTTATTTTAAAAGAAAACTATATGCTCACAGCACAACTCGGTAAAATAGCATAAAAATTATAGGGGAAATTATAAAGGAGAAAATATCCTCAACATAAAATATTTGTTACAAATGCTGATTGTATAGATACCCGTATGATAATCAACCCACTGGCCCAGCCAGTTGATCCCTGAACGTTGAGTTGTTAAAAACACAACCAAAAATTTTATCAAAATAAGCGCAGAAACATAAGAATATTATTATTATTATTAAATATTATTGTTTTTGGGAATTTAACGATTATTTGGTTCTAGTTTTACGAAATAAAATTCAATTTATTTTAGGGATTTTATTTGCTTATTTTGTTCGTCCTTTTTTGGTATATATGTACATATATCGTTTCTTTTTTTGTTTTGGTTTAATCATTTTAATATTTAATAATAAGGAATTCATCTTTGGTGAAAATTAAAACTTAAAATTTATTGTTTAAGTGAATGAAAAGTTATCATAATGTAAAAAAAAAAACAAATATAAAATAATATACTTTGCTAAAGGGTTAAAAGGGCGTTAACAGGCGTTTTAACTTTAAAATTTCGTTTTTATGACAGAAAATACTATGTGCTCTTTGCTTTATTATTTAATTATTAAGATAATACAGTGATTTTTTTTTTTTTATTTTAAATAATTTAACACGAAAAATAAATTTCTAATTGGATTACAAATTACTGAAAATCATGTTATGTTAATTAAAAAAAATCTAATATTAAACGATGTGATATTATCATTTGTGTGTTGTTATTATTACTCCACCTGATTTTTTTTTTTTAAATTTTAATTCAAGTGTCACCTAGGCTAATATGTTTTTATAACGAAAAATAAAAGAAAAAAATGAAAAAAAAACGTGTGCTAAAATATTTTCTTTCTTTATAAAAAAATAAAATAAAAATAAAAACAGAACAGAAAATAAAATAAAAATGTAACGTGATATAAATAATAATAATATTAATAAAAGAAAAAGAAGTTAAATAAAAACGTAAAAAAGGAAACAAAAACGAATAATTGGTTAGTGTATTTGGTTTTCTGATCATAATAATAGCAAAAAAAAAAAAAAAAAACGTTAACAAGGTGTTATTATACCTTTAACACCCTTATTATTATAATTAATATTAAAAAGAGTGTTTCCTTTAGTGTACTTTAGTAATTTTCATTTTTTTTTATATATATTTTCTGTGTTGTGCTGTGCTACACTTTTTATTATCTTTTTTTTTAAATTTTCTTTCGTGCTTTTTTTATTTATATAAAAATAAAGAAAGAAAGCTTACAAAAGAAAAGAAGTAAATGTAGTGAGTAAATACAATGTTACAAAAAGGAATCATCATTATAATCAACATTAACATTAAATTAAATTAAATATTATCTAAAAAGGAAAATCATTATAAGATGATGTTATATACATAAAAGACATGGCATAGAAATATAATAATAATAATAATAAAAATAAAAATTGCATAAAGTTATATTACTTTGAACTAATAACAGGAAAAGTATTCAAGTTCATTATAGAATAATTTAACAACAATGTAGAGTAGGTGGATAATTTTTTTTTATACTATTCTATTTACCTTTTATATATATTAACTTTAATATTTAATATTACCTTTATTTAAATTATTATTATTGGAGTTAAGTGGAATACACTTAACAATAAAAAAAAAAAAAATAAAAAAACCAAACATTAATCACATAAGGTGGTTGCTTTTATAATATTGAACTTTTTTTTTTAATAATAATAATAATAATAATTTTTACGTGACCTGATCTATCTCTTATTGTTAGCAAATTATACAGCATCTTTATTAATAATTATAATAATGTTTTATAAGGTGTTTTATTATTCAGCTTTTCTTTTCTTTACCTTAATTATCATAAAAAGAAAAGAGAAAAAAAAATTAACATTCAAAAACATAATATTATCATTGTTAAAAATACTGTTTCTTTTTTTTGCACATATTTTTCACTTATTCTGTTAATTACTTTTATATTTAAATTAGTATAGGGTTGGATTTGTATATTTTCTTTAAAATATATTTTTTATGTATGTAATATTATATAATTTTCTTATATAATATATATACATAGTATTTGTTAAAATTTTACCTTTTACAAAAATATATTTCGATTAAGTTGTTTTCGATTATTTTTGTTTCTTTATAATTTAAATAAAATTTCATTTGAATTGTGGTATTGATAAATAGATTTTTCTTTACTTCTTTTAACTATTTTTCTCTCTGATGGATAGTAATTATTTGGTGGAAACTGTGGGTACTTAATAACCATTAATATTTAGTTATGTAATGGTATTATTAACTATAAATATAAATTCTTAATTTTTTTTCTTTAGTTTACATATTAATAAAATTAAGCTGAGTATTAGAAAACTTTGTTTGTCATAATGTTAATTATTTTACTTAATTAAACTTGTGTTATATAACTAATCGTTTATTCACTTCTATATTATTATTTTTTATTTTTTTGTGATTAATATTTTAACACAAAACTTTGCTTTATTTATTTATTTAAATTAATATTGTAATTTTATTATTATTGAAGTTACTTCCTTAGCACTAAAATTCAATTTTATATTTAACAACACTTTTCTTGTATAAATATGTTAATATTTGAATTTCAAATATTCGAAAATGTTATTAATATTATTATTATTACAACATATTTGCTTAACATTTTTTCTATGTGTTTATTTCGGTTTAGGAAAAAATGAAAATATACATAAAATGTAAATGAAGGTAATTTTCGAACAAGTACTTAATATTTCAGCAAATAAAGCAAAGTAAATGTAGAAAAGGAATTATAATTTCGTGAAAATAATAATATTGTAATATAATTACACTTAACAGTTTATTATTTACAAAGTATAGTGCAATAAGCAATATATTTAATTAAAATTCAATAAATAAAACTAATCTGATGATAGAAAATCATGAAAAATAAGAAAATAAAAATCTTCTTGGCACAAATTAAAAAAAATTATCTTTGAGAAAACAATTCAAAGATTTATTACCAGAGAGAAAAGAAACTTAAAATAATTGTAATCTTTTCGTAATTTTATTTATTTCAATTATTTTAACAATTTATTTTAATTTAATTTACTTTAATTAGACATTTGGTTTTCTTTAAAAATATTTCTACTTCCCTATAATTAACTAATCTTGTTGAAATTATTATTTATTTAAAAAAAATAAAATAAAATGAAAAACACTTTATTTGATTATTGTTTTGTTATTTCTCTCTCTACAAATTTCTTGATTGCAATATATATATGCGGTTAATACACACCCTCAATAGAAATTTAATAGATAAATTTATATTGTTAAAGTAAATAGGGGTTTATATAATAAAATAATTTTAAATTTATATTCACAAAAATATTTTCTCTATACTTTTATAAATAACAGATAAATAAATTTAAACTAGTTTTTTTTTTTATGTGAAAATAGGATTTTCAGTTTGTATTTAATGTTAATATACTTTTAACCACTAAATTGTATTTATATTTAAAATTAACATAAGATTATAAACATTTACGTTGGCGTTAATACTGATATACAATAGAAAAATAATATATGAAATGATTATACAAAACTAATACCTTGATTGTGGTTTGATCAGTGCGTGGTTTCCTGTTTTATTTTCTAGTAATTTTCTCAAAATACTACACCTTTTGAAGTTTTATGTACAAAGAACTTTATTTTTCTATTTAAAATTATAAAATAATTATTTTTTTCTTAATTTAAGACAGTATAACCGACAAATTATAAGAATTATTTTCTCATTTATATTAATTAGATGTTTAATTTTTTAATTAAAATGAAAAATGATTTATTTTTTCGAAAAATTATTTAAGTAGCTTAACAGTTAGGGAATAAATGTAAGTAATTTTAATGTATTTTTCTATTTATACATACAATATAAGATTGTATCCGGTTATTATTTAAATGAATTAATATTTTATTTATTTAAATTTGATTTAAATTAATTTAAAAAAAAAATATTTATTGATGAAATTTAAAAGCAAAATAAAATAACATACATTTAAATTAACATAAAATAATAAATATATACATAGATTGTATATTTTAAGTAGATTTTATGTTATTTAGAGATTTAGTTAACAAAATAAAAACGAAAGAATTTATGTAAAACATAAATTGTGGTTATTTTATAAAAAAAACATTACAAAGAATTTAATGAATAGAAATTTTATAATCATGTTAAATTTAGTTTAAAATATGTTTTACACTTAATTCCTATGCTTTAAATTATTTATTATGTTTTACAAAATACTATACATATATATATAGATAAATAAATAAATATAATAAAATATAGTTCAGTAAAATAGCAAAGTATTTTTCTATTAAAAATTTAAAATATATTTTCAAGTTTACATACTTGCGTTTCATCTTTTGAAGTTTTCTTTATTATTTAAGATCAAAGTTCGTTTAATAATTTATTTTTTAAAATAGTTTATTTAAGTTTTTGTTAAAGGATAAATATTATAACATTATAAGTTAAGTTAAATCTATTTATATTTAGTAATTTCTATACTGTTTATCAGTTTTACTATGTATATGATTATTATCTGTTACAACATTGCTGATAACATTGTTTTATATATTTTCCATTATTATTTAATTCTGATTCTAATGCCTAAAACATAAAAAACATATGAAATAAACTACAATAATGTATAATTATGTCATATCTTTATTGATTTATCAATAATTTTTTCTTGAACTTAACTAAAACTTTCCATTATTCATGTTATCATTATATGTCTTAAGTATTTTTCTTTTCTTTATATTTTTTATTAAGAAATCTTAAAGCATAAAAAACTATTTTGATGTTCTGGTTTCTGGTTGTTTATGTTGATGACGATCATGATGGTGATAATAATAGTATTTTGTAGTGATAATAATTTGTTGATGTCGAAACTATATTTATGTTATACAACCAATAAGTAACTAGAAACTAGATAAAAAAAAAAATAGAAAACAATAAAATAGAATAAAAGTCATGTCAAGTCAGTGCGGTGTATATTCAGAGACGATTCGGCTACTATTATTATCATTATCATTATTATTACTTTCTTTTCTTGTAGATTCGATTGCATATGTTTTTTTCTTAACTCTCTTTACTTTATTACACATTTGATAAATATCAGAAATGTGTTGTACTGTTGTTGTTGTTGCTATCATAGCATTGATTATGGTTTAAAACTAAATATCTATATGTTTTATATTGAATATCCAGTATATATGTGTATATAGTTGAATGCGTTTATTGTGAGGTGACAGTACGGTCGGTTATTTGTTGATAAGAATATAGAAAACCGATGAGACGTAAGAAAGAAAATATGTTTTTTAGGAAATTATATGTGTAGGGTGTGGCAAGTTTTTGTGTACTTTAGAACAAGAAATGAGTAGAAAAAAAAAACATTGAAAATACTAAAAGGAATAGTAAAGAAAAAGGACTAAAAAGAAGAAATGGGCAAAGAAAAAAAAAACGAAAAAAAAATGCGAAAATAACGACAATGACAAAAGTGACGATGGTTTGGTAACATAAAAACAGAAATATATGGTGTATTGATTATATAGAATAGATGATGATGATGATTATTATTATTATGATGGCTGCGATGGGGTTCAATGATGTTTATTCATTTTAGTTAGGGTTGCTTATCCCGTTATTCATTCACTTTTCTTTTCTTTTTTTTATATACCCATCGAAATAAATTTATATATATATATACATCTTTTAACTCGTTTTAGTTTATTATCTAACATTTCCGATTTTTTACTCTTCATTCATAAATAAAAAAATAAATATAAATAAAAAAGAAAATGATACGAATAAAAAGGAAATATTTAATGTAAAATAAAAATCAACTAAACAACAATATAATAATAGCAGCAGTAACATCAGCATCAGCATCAACTTGAAATCTTAAATCGTCTCTGTCTTATTTATTTTTTATTTTTTCTTACAATAAATAAATAAAATTTACCAAAAAAAAAAGAAGAAGAATAATACCAACGTTTGTCTTCTTTATGGTTATAAAGATGAAAATATTATTCAAAAGCATAAATTTAAAGATATGACAAACATTTTGTATTAAATAAAAAAAAAATGAAGAAAAATAAGGCGAATAACCGGATGTACGTGAGAGTGAATGATACGTTAATAAAAAAATAAAAATAATAATAAAACCAAATATAAAAGTAAACTCTATAGAGTAAAGTAAGTCAAAGACAAGTAAAAAGAAAAAGAAAAATATTTGCTATAAAGTGAAATAAAGGAAAAGAATCTAAGTAAAAATAATGAACGGGTCCCAGGGGTGATATGAATTAACCCGGTAGAACAGCAAAAAAAAAAAAAAAGAAAAGAAAACAGTCATGGAATAGGCGATTTTATTATGGTTAAAATCAGATCAAAAAATTTATTTATATTATACATAAAAGAAAAACCAGAAAACTAAACTATAGTGTAATATTGAGGTTTGTGTGGGTGGATTTCTTTTTATTTTTTTATTACATTTTCAGTTGATTTCATATAACTTTACTTAATTCCTTTCATTTTTTTGTTTTGTTCGGTGTTAGTAGGATACAATATTTGTTGATGGAATACAACTGTATCTATTTTATATTGTTCAATGGAAATAAATAACAAAGAATCACTGTAACATAAACACGTCATTTTTATAACATCCAAATAAAATCTCTTATTTATCTATACAAAAAACGAAAAAAGAATTGTGATTTAAACATTGTCCTCATCATCAGATCATAATTTTCAAGATTTCTCAACATTACACATTTCTTTTTTTACTGTATTATTGTTCGTTGATTCTTTATTTGATTATTGTTTAGCCTATATAGCCTTAACTTTTAGCCGACAGGCATTCAGTTTCATCTGCACGTTTTTCAGGGTTTTTATTTTTGATAACTATAAGTAAATCTGGCTTCTTGTTGGTTTTTTTTTGTTCTTTAACTCATCTTGTGGCTGGTTACTTGGTTGTTTATGATGGATGATAATAAATGTTCATCTTACGTTTTATGAAAGTGCAGTTGTATTGAACCTTTTTTTATTTTATTGTTCTATGAACTAGAATCTAGGTTGTTCTGTTATAAGCTCTTTAAATATTCTCTTTTTTGTAATAATATTCATGATTAGTTTTATTAATTTTTATTTATTTATACATTTTATATAATAATTAAGCAATTTTATATTTATAAAGCTTTACAACCCTGTTACTTCTTCCGTTTATAAAAAAAAAACTACAAGGATCAAAACTATAAATGAAATAATAATACTAATAAAAAGATGTTAAACCTTAACATACAGTAAATAACTATAAGTCTAGTGTCAACATATCATTTTTACTATCAGCACATTTACTATTATGATGACCAATGTCATGTTATTATTTATGTTATTTATATTATAACAAAGTGTTTATTTGTTTATTTGTGTTGCTACTGTTGTTGATTTATTATTAAAATTGCATTAAAATGATTTGTTTTTAAACTGAACTTTACTTTTGAATAATAAATAAAAAAGAAGCTAAAGCTAATTGGCAAATAACTTTTTAATTTTTCAATAAAAATTGTTTACATTTCATATATGTGTATATAAGCTAACGTAATAATAATAATATTATTATTTTTATAAAATTCTATACCAGTAAAATCAATAGATTCTTGTTAAATTTATAATAATAAAATTTTGTATATTTATCGATGGCATATATAATTACGTAAAATCATGAAAATATTTTATAAATTTTTGTAAAAAAAGAAAAATATTTACATCAAATAGAAATTATTTAATTAAATTTTATTTGAAAAAAAAAAAATAAAAAGCAGCAAATTGATTAAATAACTTCTATTTTTTTCCTTTAATCATAGAAATTTTAATTCGATTTATTGATATTTAAAATATATTTATTCGATTTTAATTGCATATTCAATGAAATTATTGAAATTATTTATTTTGTTTATTGAATTTTATAAATAAGTCATATAGTTTTCTGCTATTGAATTACATTAATAATGTTTTACTTTTGTACAAAAAAAAAATTAATACAAATTTAATTTAAATACCTGTTAAATACTTGTTTCAATAAATAAATATCTGTTGCTTCTAACTATATTTATTTACTTTGTATTTCTTTTTTTGCAAGATAGAAATTCGTTGGAATTTTAATGAAATAAATAATTAAAATTGTAAAAAATTTAAACTAATATAAATAAATACTATAAATAATTTAATAAATAATTAATAAAATAGTAAATATTTTAACATTATTAATCATTTGATTAATTTTGAACTTTTTTATAATAGAAATTTGTGTTTTGAAGTTTTTATTTAAACCACAATTTAATTTGAGAAACATTTATTTACTTTTCTAAAAATTTATTTATATTAAATTTAACATGCACTTAGTTACCTGTAGCTTTTTGTATTGTTAATATGTTTACACGAAGGTTTTATAAATAAATAAAAAAACTTAAATCAAATAGCAAATTTATATAAAAAAAAAAAACGAAACTGATAAAAGTTAAATAAAATATACCTGTGTATCTCTACTTGTTCTATATATATATTTAATTTATTTTATTCACTTACCAATGTTTGCTATTATAAAGTTATCTCTTGTGTTATTTCATTTAATTTAATTTCGTTTTTACTTTTCATTTTTAGAAATTACTAGTAATTTTCTTTTTTCTTTTACTGACTGAATTGTGTTATTTATCATGATATTGCTGTTTGTGGTTGTATTTATTCTTGGAAAATTGTGTGGTCAAATTAGTAAAAAAACATAAGTTTTGTATTTATCTTGATTTGGGATTAAATATATATATATATATACATATATATAGAAAAGCTTGCGGTTATTTATCTATATTTTTGTATTTCAAAATTAAGAAGAGAATTTTTTATTTATTTATTTATTGTTTATTTGTTAATCATAATTTTTTTTTTTTGATTTAATAGTATTGAATAGACGATAGAAAATTTAGCAGTATAAAGGATACACTTATTGAAACCCTTATTATAAAACAATGGAATATTTTCTAAGTGTACAAAATAATTAAAAAATGTATAAAAAGCATTAAACAAAAAAATAATTCATTGAAAACAACGAAAATAAAATAAAAAAGGTGAACAATGAGGTTTAAAGTTAATTATACTGACATATATACGCGGGAATTGTTTTATACGGGTAATTAAAAAGGACATAAAATAGCATTATATTTATATATATATTATAATTATAAATAAATGTAAATTTCATATTTATATAAATAAATATATGTGATTTTATCACCCACCTTTGTATATACATATATGTGTCAAAAACAATGATTTCATGGAATAAATATGTTACGTTTAATGTGCGACAGAAATAAATTTACCTTCAATATTCTGCTGTTTATTTATTTTCTTTTTTTAATATTTAAATGCAAATATATATTTATGGAATAGCAAAAAAAAAATTAGGTATTATAATATCTCAGTTGATGAAATTAAAAGTTTATATATGTATTAATAATGTCAAAACAGTTTTTTCTTATTTTAGATTTAATGGTATTTCAAAATGTTTAATATTTAATGTTTATGCTTTAATAAACTATGTTATATACTTTATACAATACAAAATTTCTTTATTAATATTATTAATTTCTCATACAATATGGACATTACGTGTTTTACTTGATAATAATAATAATATTACCTAAAAATTCCTAATAATAATAATAACAATATATAAATAATAATTGTTTATTCATTATGAAATCATATTCTAACTGGAACATTTATATAATTAATCATTTTTAATATATATTCATTTAGACACAAAATATTTTTAATACTATTTTTGGTTTTCCATTGAATTGAATTTAAATTAAATAAAACCAGCAAAAAAAAAAAATAAAATAGAATAAAATAAATATTTTTGTTTTAAAATTTAACCAAATCGAATGTAATATTAAACTCATTTATCTTTTTTAATTATATAACAATTAATCATTTATAACAATTGAAATTAATACCATTTATATTTATATTAAATAAAATAATAATATTAATTATCAAAAAGCACTTAAAATGTAATCAAATAAATGCTTAATTATTCTTTTAACAAACACAAAAAAATATTCTGTTTATGTAATGTTTATTAAATTAATTAATTAAAAGTGATAAAAAATTTTCTTACAAAGTTTATTTTATGTGGTTTTCTTTCTTTTATGGAAATTCTTTTACGTGTGATAACAACAAGAATATCACGAGAATTTATTAAAATTTTTTTTTTTTATTAATTGAATTGAATTTTGCATTTTTTTTTAAATTTAGATAACAAACAATATGTGTTTACGTTTTACTTTTGATTGTCCTGCGGTCTCAGTTTTAAAAAAAAAAGTGTATACATGTAGAACAACATACTATGGATTGTGGGCAGCAGATTTGTACACAAATACTATAATATTTGTATAAAGCAAATACATGTTTTGATTTTATCTTTTGTAAATAAAAACAATACAAAAAATAATAATAATAAAAAAAAGAAACATAGCAGAAAATCAAACAGTAAAAGGTAGACGAAAAAATAATAAAAAATTTCACGAAATTGAATTATAAAATTCCCAAAAAATGCAAACAAAAAACGAGAAAACTAATTGGAATTTTTTATTCTTTCTCCTGTTGTTTTGTTTAATTTTCCTAATTTTTCTATATATACATATATATATATTCTCTATCTTTCTTATCTTGATTTAAATTCATTTTGATAACGCTATAGGATTGTCTAAATGGTGACAAATAAATAAATAAAATTTACATAACAATTACAAAATCAAATTATTCCCAATGGTATATTCAAATGCGTGGTTGTTTTTCTTTTGTGTTTGTTTTCATTTATTTTTTTTTTGCTATTTCGTTTAAATTGTATTCTGTTTTACTTTGTAATTTCATGCTTTTTGTGGTTAAAAATACACAAAAAATTACACCACCATTGCTCTATAATAAAAGCTAATACAAAGGATCATAGATTGAATAATTAATAAAATTATATGATTAGTGTTGATGTAAATATAGAATTAATTTATCTTGTATAAATATATAAATAAAATAATTTAACAAGTGTAGAGATAATATCTAAGAAACTAAACAAGATATATTATGTCTTTATAAGTTGTTTTGATGGTTTTTAAACAAGAATACAACATATGTTACATTTACATTTTTATACACCATTTCAACATACTTGAATGTTTGTGTTGACAAAGTTTTTTTTTTTAATTAATTAATTTTTTACACATAACACATTTATTATTAAAATATTTTTATAAGTTTTTTAAATTTTTCAATTGAATAAATAGCGAATTTAATCATTATTAATGTCAAATGTAAACAATATTCTATTATATATTTTAACATAATTAAACATTACCACAACTTCATTGATATTAATTAATTAATAATTAGTTATATACATATATATGCTAAATTAAAAATTAATTGTTAATAAAATATTTATAAAATAAAATTAAATTAAAATCAATGTGGTTAATATTAAAATATTGATGAAATACATTAAAATGTGAAAATAATAATAAAACTTTTAAAATGTATTTACTGTCTCTAATACGTCTTCACTTGCTGCAAAATAAATTTTCATACGCACATATCAGAAAAACGCTTAACTTTTAAATCATTTCAACTTTATTTAGTTAAAAAAGTTTAAAAAAAAAACATTTAAGAAATAAAATAAATTGAATGACGGAATGAAATGAAAAAATAAATACTTTAATCAAATTCATAACAAGTAAATATAATTTAAATCAGAATTATTATTATTATTTTTTTTTGCACCCCCTGTAACCTTTTAACATCTCTTTAACGTCAATTTTACCTTATAAAGTTGCAAAAAAAAAAAAAAATTGTTTTTACATATATTTATATGAAAATAAATAAATAAACGAAACATTTTAGCCTATAACTGTCATCACTTTAACCCTGACGCCGTGTTAGTTAGTTAGCAGCATACCTTTTTTCTTTTTTATTTATTTTTCTATAGAGAGTAAAAAAAAAAAGCTTTGCTAAAATACTTTTTTTTTTTATTTACGTTTTTTAAATATATTTTCATTGCCTTAGGTTACCCACCAAAAAAAAAAAGTAAATAAATAGAATAACTTACCGCTTATAAAACTTAACCTTTCACTAAAAAATAAGCGCAAAAAAAAAAAATACCTGATAAAACGAAGTAAAAATGTATACAACTTAAGCTCACATTTCACCATCAATGTTATTGCTAGAGGCAACACCAGCGTACCAGAAGATAATATATAAAATAAAATAAAGCTTAAGTAACAAAACCATATTATTTTTATTATTTGGTGTGTGTCGTGCTATATAATGTGTATGTTTGTTTATAACTTGACCGGGTTGTGGTTTGTTTTCTTTCTACTTGTTTCAATTTTTTTTCTCGTTTTTTATTCTTTACTACTATTATATTTCTACAGTTAAAAAGCTGTGCAAAAGCTTTAGAAAAGAATATTGTGGGCTTTTTATTAAAATTATAAACATAAATTTGAATTAAAAATAAAAAAAAGAAAAGAAAAAATTAAATTATATAAATATATACGAGAAGAAGAAAGTAAAGAATCTTATTTAAATGTTTCTACGTTTTTATTTAAATTTTTTCTTTTTTAATATTTGCTTTATAGCCTGTCTGTGCCTAGGCTATGGTTATTTAAAAAAAAAAAAGAAAACAAAAATTTAAATCGAAATTTTTATCCTTGGCCATAGTAAATAAATTTTTTTTTCTTTTAGAATTTCCATTATGTATATATATGTAATTAATTTATGAATAGACATTAAAGTTAAGGCTGATGAAGAAATAGAAGCTGATGCTACTAATGTTGTTGTTTTTTTTATTTTATTAAGGATATATTTAACAGGTCGATAAAATTAAATCCTTCGCCATTAATCCTCTAGTTGTATTTATTTTTTTAAATACAAATGTTCAAGAATTATATATATTTTTTTTACCATATTAAACCGCATGAAATGAAAAAGAGAAAGCGTTAAAACGATTTAACAAACAGACAAAAAAATAAAAATTTCACAAAAAAAAAAAAAAATATATTAAACGATGTAGCAATGTGCAATTTACTATAAAACAGGTGGAGGATTTTTATTTTATTTTTAAATTAGTTTGTATTCATCGTGGCTTTTTTTTTCGTTTTATTAAAATGAAAAGAATAAAAAGTAAATGTGGTTATGCGGTCGAGAAATGGTACGTTAATAAGGAAAAAATGCTTTTGGATTTTTCTTGTTTTATTCTAAGGAAGAGAATATTTCTCTTTTGATGTCCCTTAAGGAAACAAAATAACCGAAGGGTAACTGAAAAATTTAGTAATGTTTGTTTTTTTTTTTTTAAAGGGATGGTCATGTAGGGAAGCTTAAGGAACATAAAAAAAAACACTGTGATAATCCTAAATTGCTTTAAAAAAAAACAAGAAAGGACACACACACACAACACACAAAATTAAATTTGTTAGAAATGTAGATGGAGAGAATTTGATTAGTTGCCACTTGACACCTTTTGTTCGCCACTGTGCATATATTTAATTTTTTTTTTAAATAAAATAATTTTTTAACCAGATTTTCTCTTTAATTCTCTAAAGGGTTGTAGCTGATGTCTCCTTTTAATATAATTTAAACGAAGCAATAGTAATTGCTTCTACCATCACCATAAATATATATGTATAAGTAATATTTTTAGAAGTCTCCACGGAATTTAATAAAAAATAAAAACGATGAAATAAATATTATATTTAAATTGTGTACATTTGCGGTTTGGGTGACGCATTATAAAGGGTAGTGTGACATCAGTTTTTTTTTTTTTTTTTTTGTAAATTTAACATAGATAGAAAAAAAAAACATAAAATTAACATTATTGTAGAGAAGTAGCTTCAGTGAAATTCTATCTAGATTGTCAAAAATAGAGAAAGAAAATACAACAGTCTGTTATGGTTTTGTCATCATAATTATCATCATCATTAACATTAAACAAAGTGAGAAATATGATAACGAAATAAGCAAATAAACAGAATCATCATTAACAGTATTGAATAATTTTTTTAGCATATTAACGTTAACATTTTTATTCTTTTATCTTGTAAATTTATATTAATATTCATGATGTTATTTTTTCCAATTAAATTTAATTAGAAAAAAAGACAAACAAACAAGGAACAGACAGTGATTTGAGTTTTTGAGTTCTTATCAGTTTTTGTTTTTACTTTATTTTTCAATAGTTTTCCTCATCGGATTGTTTAGCATAATAAAATATGTTTATTATAATTATGAAATAGGAAAAATAAGGCAGACAAAATTTATGAGATTGCAAATTAATTAAATAATGATAATGAATTAAATTAGATTTTATTAAATAAGAAAAGTAAAATTTTTGATGCAATGAAAATAATGAAAACTTTGTGGTCAAATGTGATAAAAGCAAATCAAGAAATCTTATTATTAATTAATGGATGTGCGGCTATTGTACATAAAATAAACCACAAAAGATTTTTATCTTGAAAAATATAATAATTTTTCTTTGGTTCCTTTTAAACATTTATTGTTTACAATTTACTTTTGTAATGAATTATTTCTTTAATAATAATAATAATTAGAAAGAGGCTGTAAGTAATAGCCGGGAACCAATTGTCATCACTAAGGGTTGAGTATTGTGGTTATTTTGGTTTTTGTAATTATCATGTTGTTTTGGTTAAATTTGGTTTTTGTTTCAATTTTCTTAATGGGCAATTTATTAATAATGAGGTTGTTTTTTTGTTTCTCTTTTTTAGTTCAGTAGGTGGTGCAAATATTCAAAATTATTTTAGATATTTAAGTGTTTAAACAGAATGTGCATAAGGGTTTTATTGTATTACTGTTGTTGATATTTTAGTTATGATAATTGGATTCAAGTTAGTAAGTATTTTTTATTTTATTTTACTAGCAAAGGTCACATAATTAAGGCTAACAATAATTAATTAGATGAAAATTCTTTATTATATTATTTAGAGACATATTTTTTGCTTTTATTTTTAACATAAAAAGCATAAACTAAGCAAAAAGTTAACATATTTAAACGACATTACGTTATAACGATCATATATTGCAGTTAAACATAAAACAACAGAGATACAACGGACATCACAAGAATTATTCTAATGTGAAAATTTAATGCTACAAGAATAATATACGTGTAAAAAATAAACACCTGTTGTTCATCGGTTGTAAGTGTTGAAAAAATTAAGAAAATACACCTGACTCAATGAAAAACTCCTAGCTTTGAATAGATTTACATGAATTTATGTTATATAGAAAAAAACACTATGCTTTATCAGTGAAGTAAAAAATTGCAAAATAGTGTATCTTTCGAATCTAAATACAATAAATAAGAAAAAATAAATTCAATACTCTATTTAATTGATTTTATTTTTACAAGAATACTATATGTACGTATTACGGAAATTATTAAAAACAGCTAATATGTTAAAATTGTTAAAACGGATGTGCAATGAAGTGACAACGACAACAGTTAACAGCGTGAATAGTGTTAGATTAAATGAAGGAAATATGTTAATTAATTTTGATATGAAAAGCAATCAATTTTTCACTAGTTAAATGCAGACTATGAATTATATTTAATAAAAAGAAAATTCCTTGAAAATGAAAATTCATGTTATTTAGTTTTCTTATGTAATAAATTATTATTATATATTCGGATTTTCTATTTAACTATTAAAATAATTTTCCTTAATAAATTATTTCTTTATTGCGAGAAATGTTAATTGAACATTAGTCTATTTTACAATTTCTACTCATAAAAAAAAGTATAATATAGTTAGTCGATAAAAACAAAAACTTTAAAAACATAAATTTTTAATTAAAAATTTTTCTTAATTTTTTTTTGTTCATTATTCCGCGGAAAATAAATAAAAAAAAAAACAATTAAATCAAAACTTTCTAGTAAATAGATGAGTAAAGGAAAATAAAAACTTCTTTAATTATTTTTACTGAAAAAGACAAGAACTTGATGAACATGAAAATTAACTTTGATGACTTGGATTTCTTAGCAAACAAACAGACGGATAAATAAATGAGTGAAAAATTTGCGAAAACAAATTCTCCTTTTTCATTTTTTTTGTCTAACTTTTAAAAAAGCAGTAAATTTTTTTCTTCACTAACAATTTAAGTATTTTTTTTTATAAATAAAAATTAAAGTAATAAATCATTTTCTAAACTGATAACCAGTAAATTTACTTTTTTATTTTGTAAATCAAAATAATAAAAATGTTTAAATAATTAACTACTTAAGATGTTTAAAAATTAAACTGAAATTAAAATATTCTTTAATAGCATTATAATCAAGATAAATTTTGTGATGTTGTTTGCTTCTTTTGGACAAAAATACCGACAATGAAAAATAGCAAGAAAGAATTAAAAAATAAAGTATTTAAAACCACGGTGGTATAAAGGTAGGCATAACTAAGGTATAGAAATATTTTAATAGCATTTTCTCATCAAAGTAATGGACAAATTTTTTTTTTAATTTTTCTTACTGTTTTAAAACATTTTAAAATTATCACAACGGTGGGTAATTTTTAATTATTTTCTTTCGTTTAAATATTTTTTATTTTTATTATTATTATTATTTTGTTTCTTATAAATACATTAAAACTGTCATTTACGTCACTTTTTTGTGATAAAAATAAATTAAAATTTGAACAGCAACAGAACAATACAGTTCTTATCGCTTTAAAATGGTCGAAAAAAAAAAGCTTTACTTTGCTTCGTGCCGCTTATTTGTTTGTTTTAACTTGTGCTTTTCGTTATTTTTTTTGTTTTGTTTTCGTAAAATTTTAATTAGAAAGTGCGTAAAAGATCACGTAGAAAAGTGGTTTGCAGTAAAAATAACAAAAAAAAAAAAAAATAATAAAATCATTTTTTTATGAGTTTTCGCTTAATTGTTATATAGAATTTTAACCAACAGTAATTACTCTGTCATTTTGAATTGATTACATTTGATAGACGAATTAATATTAAAAAAAAGAAGATTTATTATTTGAATTTCATCTTTTTTTTTCATATTTACGACAAGACTGGCTATCAATAAAATAAATTTATTACATTTAAAAAAAAATAACAAAAACTAATTAAATTTGCTTTAAATTAACCTTATTAAGCAGTTTATCTAACTGATTTTGTATTTTATTATAAAAAAAAACAATTTTACTTTATGACAAAGTATTTAAATGAATTTTATTGCTGTTGAATAAGTAAATAGAAAAGTCAAGAGTTATTACTACAATGTAGTTTGAGTTAAGTAACGTTAAAATTGTAATTGGAACCTATTTCAGAGTCACAATCACAATCAACTATCTATTTGTATTTTTATCTTTTTTGTTAAACATTTACTTGATTTAGGTTTTTACCCCTATTTTCTTCTATTTCTATTTGTAAAATAATTTATTTATTTATATGTATATATATATTTTGTTAAAAGGAAGAAAAAAAAAATTTGTTTACCATAAAACGGTAGGAAAAAGCTTTAAAACTTTTCCTATATCTAACCACAGGTATAGTGATGACACGTGCTAACACCACCACAATTGCAAATTTAGTTAAATTGTCATTTTTGATTACGTTTTTACTATTGTTATATGTATACTTCTCTCAACATTTCCACTAAGAACAATCAACATTTCTATAAACTGAATTGTTTTTCTGTGCGCCTATATAAAAAAACAAAACAACAGAAAACGGATTAAAAGGTTTTTTTAATGCCAATTTTCAGTAAAATAAAATAAAAACTGTATGGTTTGAGTTAATTCTTTTCGTACTTTTCGTTAATATAAATATATATAGAAATAAAAATAATAATAAAAAATTATCCTCTATATATACATATATATAATGAAATAAAAATAAAAGTGGAAAAAGTGACGAAAAATTATATTATTATAAAGAAAATAGAAAACAGAAAATAAATGAATAAAAAAGTAAAAAAAGTTTTCTATAAGCGACATGAAAAAAATATTTTCCATATATACATTTGCATAGAAATATTCTACTTTTATTTATTTATTTATTCTTATTTCTTTTAACAAAAACCATTTTAAGAATATATAAACGATGTTGTGAAGCAGCAATTGAAGCTTAAGGGCACGAATAGAAGGAAACAAACTCAACAGCAGAGTGAAGAAAAGAAAATTAGAAGTAACAAAAACAAAAAGGAAAAAACGAAAGAAGAGAAAAATGATAAAGATAAATGATGTTTAAGTTTGTCTTCATCGTGTAGGAAAAATATAAAATAAATAAAACAAGTAAAACTAAGTAGACAAAGTTGAAAATAAAGCAAGAAAATATATAAGTATAAATGGTGGAAAAGGTTTAAATAACCTAATTATGACAATAGCTTTCGTTTTATTTTTATTTATCATATCGCATGCGTTTTTTTTCTTTCTATACAGTGTCTTCGTTTGCTTCCTTATTTTCTTCATATTTTTTTTTTTTTTTATCTTAATGTTAACAATTGAGTTACATTTTATCTCATCAGCACAATATTGCTTGTTTATTTTTCACTATTTTATTTTTTTTTATAGACAAAATGAAAATTATCTAGTCATTGTCTGCTTTATATTCTTTGCAAACATATTTTCTATCAATTTAAATAGAATATTCATACGTATGGTTAGTTTCTTTATTAATCAAATTTAATAAATATTTTCTCGGATATATAAATGTGCATTGCAGTTACAACATCATAAATAAATATTCAAAGAATTTGGTAAAATTAAACATTTCAATAAAATATTTAATTTTCATTTTTTAACAATAAAGTTTTTAAAAAATTTATTTATTTAGATATTTATTTTTAAAACAATTAAAATTTCACAATAAAATTCCATTTTAATTGTCTAAATAATTTGTTAAAGAATTTTAATATAATTAAATAAATTTTTAAACTTAATTAAATAGAAGAATTTTCTGTATATTACTTTGTGTTGTATTTTTTTTTAAGAATTTTATAACAATAAATATTATAATAAGGTTAATGCTTGTTCATTAAAAGTTCGATTGACTAATTAGAAAAGAAAAATTTATTTGAGACTCTACTGTTCATTATATTTAAATAATAAACAAATAAAATATTTTCATTTAAAGAAATAATAATAATAATAAAAGCAATCATTATAGCTATTTACTTGGCAACAAAGTAAAAAAAGCTCATTATTAAGACGATTATTATAAGTCAACAATGCTATTAGCACAATTAAATGAGCCAAAAAAAAAATATTATTACGAAAAATACATGAAAATATATGCATGAAAAAATTATTTAAATATTTATAAATAAAAATAATAATAATAATAATTTTAATATAATTATTACCCTAAACTGTCGACATTTTGCAATATTAATAATAATAATAATAATTATTATTATAATAAAATAAAAATAAAATAAATTATCATAAGAATAATTTTAATGCAATTATTGGCAAATAAAAAAGCTTTTTCAGGCTTTATTTAAAATAAATTAAGCTTATAACTGATATTTATATACAAGAACAGAATATTAACATAATTTCTAGCATAAAGAAAAAGATTTTCTTTTTACTTTTTTACTTCTGCTGAACGATTTGAATTTTATCGACTTTATGAACTTTATTTAAAATTCATGCGTTCGTACAGTGAATAGACAAGGTACCAAGAATGGAATCAGATTTGTTATAACTTTTTATTTTCATATTCATTTAAGTATAAAATAAGAACTGAGAGAGAATTCAAAGCAAAAAAAAAAAAACTTCTTAATATCACGTAAGACGAAGAGATAATAATTTTTCATATATCGAATTTTCTTCTGTTATAGTAACAAGAAAAATAAGCTTTCAAAACATTATATCCTTAAATTGGATAATTTGCAAAAAAAAAAGCACACACATAATTTATATTGTTGTCGAGTGAAATTTTGAAGTAAAATTAAAAGTATAAGAAAAGGATAAGAATATTTTTCAGAAACTTTATGATTTTTCCAAAGTAAAAACAATTTTTTTGTCGCATGGATTTACATACGCAGTAATGGCATTAATAGTAAAGTCATTTTTTTTCTAATAATTATGATTAAATTTTTGATTTGTAGCATTTCTAACAGAATTATTGATTTAATGAATTTCAAATTTTTATTACTTTTCAATTGAAAAATATTATTATTTTCTTTCAAAAAGAAAATAAACTGAGATTATTTTATGCTATCAGCAAAAGTTTTGAATATAAACATAAACATCCTGTACAATGTACGTGCCAATTGGTTAAAAATAAAATAAATAAGCAAAATAGAGCAGAAAAAAATAAATAAAAATAATACAAGAAGACAGATGTGTACCAAATATTTAATGTTTTACTTTCTTTCTGTTTTTGTTCTTTCTACACTTTTCGAAAAAAAATAAAATAAAAATTGTTTTAAGTTAAAACCAATTGTACTTTATTGTTTTCTTACGAATATATAAAATGTGCGCACACAAAAGTATATAAGAACAATAACAAAGCAATAATAATAGTAATAATAATAACAATACGAAAATCATAAAAAGAAAATTATTATTTTAAATCACCAAGAAACAGAAAAAAAAAAAACTTAAAAAATTTTCCATGCAAAAGAATAGCAAAAAAATGGAGAAAAAAAATTATCGCACGTAAACAATAAAAATTTATAAATATATAAAATGTGTGGGTGGGTAGTCTCCATCGTCATCGTCATCATTATCGTTGTCGTCATATTCATATAAAAACATTTTCAAATGAATCAATTTTATTAAAATTTCAATCAATAAAAAGTGTTGATGTAATTTATTTTTCTCGTTATTCTTTTTAGCATTTTATACGGATAAAATTTGATGAATTTGCATTATGTAATTTGTCGAAAACAAAATATTAAAAAAGAAAATATTTCCATCTGGTCCATTACAAAGTTATCCTACATTAGAATAAATAATTTATATACAGTAAAGTCATAATGCTTATAAATTAGTTAATTATTTTACAAATTAAAAATTATTACACTTGTTTTGTTATTTTTAATGCTATTTTGTTGTATTTCCTGTAAATTTATTATCAAATATAAAGATTTATTTAATGAAAACGTATTTGATTACATATTTAAGAAATAAATCTTCAAAAGTATTAATGCCACTTAAATCAAGTTAATTAAACGGACGGTAAAAAATAAGTAAAAACTCTTTATAATAAAATATTTTAAATCAAAAAAGAAATAAAAATAAAATTCAAATCATGTTTTCTAATTATATTTGTTTAAAGTAAAAAAAAATTACAAGAAATTCGCTAAAGAAATAAAAAGTTTAAACTTTTGATGGAAGAGGTTTACTCGCAAAAAAAAAGGTATTGAAATAAAAACATTTTCATAAAAAAAAGTGTTTATAAAACTTAATGCTGATGTTGCGGTTAAATTTTCCATCAAATTGTTGCTGTGCTTTTTTTTTATTTATTTATTTCGTACGCACGCCTTCAATATTAAACTGTCAATAACACAATAAAATGTAAAATACAATTTTTTTTTTCATCTACTTTTTCTTATACTTGAGATCTTAGTCTTGCCTACATCAAAACAGTTACCAATAACATAAATTTTTTATTATTTTTATTTTTTTTTTTTGGGTGAAAAGGTGTTAAAATAAAAATAAATAATCATAAATAGAAGGTTTGTCTGTTACAGAAATAAAAAAAAAAAAATACAAATATTATTAAAAAATACATGAAGTACATGAAAACCAAAAGCAACAACGAGTATTGTACATATAACAGAAGTGATCTTATTTTAAAATCTAATTTTATCTTATGTAAGAATGTAAAAGGAAAGACAAGTAAAGAAAAAAAAACATACAGGGTATTTACGCGTATTTTGTGTTACTGTAAATCCCTTTTTTTTTCTTTTAAAAAAGAACCAAGAACATAAAATTGGTTAAAGAAAAATGAAATCACACTCTTGTTGTACTATTAAAACAGGGTTTTGTTGAAAAAAAAAACTGTTGAGGTAAACATTTTCTTCCACTTTACAACATACCATTTACCACCTTACGCACCCACACAAAAACTTGTAGAAAGAAAAAAATATATTAAGAAATGAGAAATAGAGATGAAAAAAAAAAAACTTAAACATTTTTATTTTATTTATGCGTAAATCTATTCAACTTGAATTTATTTCAAATTACATTGAAGAATTTACGTTTAGTTGTCTGATATATATACATATATATATAGAGGAATATAGGAATTTACCACCTGATTCCAATAAACAAAATGTAAATTGGTTTCCAGCAATAAAATAATAAAGTGACATTACTACTACTACTACTACTGTTACTAGTCGTCAGTGAGAAATATTTCCTTTATTTTTTCTCCTTTATTTTATTTTATTGTATTTCTGCTGATTATCAAATAACATCAGTCATCACATTGTATTTTGTACCCAATTTTTATTTTTTATTCTTTAATTTTAACGAAAGTGGCGTTTTTTTTTGGTAGCTAGATGTCAGATGTGACTCCTACTTCGCATGTTAGAAAAGAAGAGGAGAAAGTAATAAACAAGTTAAAGAATAGAAAAATTTTCTTAAACTTTTTCTTCTACTGATTTTATTATTTAAAAAGCAACCTCGGCAATATGGTTTTCTACTTGTGTTTTCCTTTTTTTTTCTTTTATTGTAAAAGAAAATTCTCTTTTTCATTTTTTTTTCTGCTTTTGCATTTTTCATTACGTCTTTATGTACTCAACTCTACTACTATTTTTTTTTATTTTAAATTTAGAGAACTTTTTTATATAGATTATTAAACAATTTAAAAGCTTTACTGTTTGTTGCGCGTACAAAACAATAAAAAAAAAAACATTTTTTTTGGTATTTTTTTTACATAGTTAAATTATTTAAGATTTAGTTAATAAAAGGCAAGTGAGTTGTATTAGTTTCGTTAAAAAAAAAGTTTCATCTTGAAAAGGTAAAGCTAAAAATAAAAAACAATAAAATGTTTGACTTTTTGCAGGGTTTTTTGTTATTTAATAAAATTATGATGATTAACCTAAATTTGCAGATGGAAATTTTTCATTTAGTTAATCTAAATTTGATGAAACAGCTTAATTCGTATAAAAGTAATATAAAAAAAATGTATTTACATTGTGATTATTCATTTCACGATAAAAACATAAAATTATTTTTTAAGGAAAGTAAATGACACAGGTTTCTAACACAAATCAACAATCAACATCCCTTCTAATAAATAACAAAAAACAACCGGTGTTAAGATTTTCATGGAAATTTCTTAAAAAGAGCATGAATTTTTTTAAGAAATAAATAATAACTAAAAAAAAAATCATGCTGATGAACAACGAGAAGCGAAATGTACATAGTGTTCAATTTTATGTTAACCATCTGGTTCGTTAAAATAAAGTAAAAATGAATAGACAAAAAGCTGTTTCTACCCTATTTGATGTTACTTGACTTATTATTATTTCTTCTTTTTTTTAATATAATTTTTATTTCCCTTTTTTTGTGCTACCTTATCAAACCCACATGAAATTCTGTTTTATGTCAATTTTCCCTTCTATATTGATATAAATTTTATTATTATTTTTAAATGCGTGTAAATACGAATTAAACATAATTCGTCAAAGTAAAAAAAGGAAGAAGCAAAACTTCAATCTTTATTACTTTTGTATTTATTTATTTTTAAGGGTTTTCACCTTTTTTTATTTTATTTTTTTTTGTCATAAAAATTGAATATTAAGGGAAAGAAACTGGATATCAATTAAGTGTTATTCTCAAAGAAAGTTTTTTCTTATATTTTAGTTAAACAGTCAAAACTCTATTAAGTGACCACTTAAGGGTCGCTTATTGAAATGACAATGATACACCATCAAGATGTTTGTTTTTTTTATAAAAGTAGGGCGTTTTGTTAAGATTTCTTCAAATATGAAGGGTCCTTTTATGTTTATTCTTTTTTTAAAAGCGAAAATAACAATTTAAGGGAAATAATTCTTTATTAATTATACAATTATTTGCATATATTAATTACATTTATTAATTTTTGAGATAAAATACATATTGAGACTTTACTGTAAATTAATTTATTAACAAATGCTTGTTTGTTCATATTTTTTTAAGGAAAAATTATTACGATTAAGTTATCTATAAAGTTATATAAACAAACTTTTATTGATAAATTATAACATATTAACAGTTTTCTTCGTCTTAACTTCTGTTTAAATGTATTTATTTCATATAATTATAATATTATTTCCATCCAAAACTTATAAATAGAGACATAGGACGTGCTTTTTATGTAATTTACTTTATCATTAACTTTTTTTTTTTTAAATATAATTGAAGATAAATATTAATATAATTATTATTGTTTTATTAAGTAAATAATTAAAATAAGATTAAATAAAAAAATAATAAAATAATTAGAAAGAAATTCTATGTTTTTTATTTATTTTTAATTAATTTCGTAAACGTTTCCTTCTGAAAAAAAAACTAAAATTACAAAGCAAATAAAAAAAAAAATAAAGAAAAGAATCTTTTTTTTTATCCTATTTTGGTTGCTTATTTATCATCAAAAAATAAAACAACAAAGTGAGCTTAAGAGTAGCTTAAATAACAAAAAACAAGGTAAAAACATATAGGAAACAAAAAAAAAAAAAACATTCAACCGAAAAAACCATAAAAAGTAACATCGAAAAAAAATAAACAAGTAGAAAGTAGAAGTATATTAATGGATATAGGTTTTAGCTTTTTAATTAACGTTTCAAGTTTCTTTCTGTTGTTATTTGGTTAGAATATTAAATACACAAAAGTGACACAAGAAAAATAATAAATAAATAAATAAGCAAGTATATTGGGGTGAGGTACATATATAAAGTGACAAAAACATAAATGAACGTTAACATGGTGATGTAAATATAGTAGATGGAAAAGCTAAAAGAGGAAAAGAAAAAATTCTATTAACATCGCATCAGTTTTTTTTTTGCAACGATATTCCTTCGTTTTTTTTCTTCTTGTATTAATATTAATATTTATATTTTTAAAGCTTAACTTTAACACCACATGACACCAATTGTTGTCTATTGTTTAAAAAAACGGAAAAAAGCGAACACAACGCGACAAAATAAGACAAAGAATGAATAAAAAATACCGAAAATTGATCTATAAACAGCAAATAAGGGAAGAAAACAATAAATATGATAGTAGAAAAAAATATTTATTATTTTTATCATAAAGGTTCAAGGATTGTCATTTTTTGTTGGCATTTCAATGCTTAGCTTTACCAAACATTTC
Organism: Ptychoptera contaminata; assembly: GCA_963942525.1. NCBI lineage: Eukaryota > Metazoa > Arthropoda > Insecta > Diptera > Ptychopteridae > Ptychoptera > Ptychoptera contaminata. The sequence goes on from OZ012638.1 coordinate 27,946,996, forward strand.
TAAATCTGATTTTGCAAGTAAATTCTTTTTTTTTTTACGTTCTCTTGTTCTTGTTCTCTTTATTCCCCATACAACATGTATTAAAATTAAATAAATAAATAAAAAAAAGGAAAAAAACAAGAAACAGTGAAAATTAATGAGATGAAAAATATTTGTAAATATAGAAAGTAAAGCAAGAAATGTATGTAGAAAAAAATGTATTTAAAAAATGAAAAGAAATGACAAAAAAAAAAAAACGTCAAGCAACATACGACAATTTTATTCTTGTTTAATGTTCATATTCTGCTTTGGCTTTTTTTTTCCTGCCATTTCTTCCGCATCCTACACTATTGTTCTATTTGGCATTTTATTTTATTATTTTTATTCATTTATGTAATCGTATAAAGATTTTTGTTGAATAAATTTTAATGTTTTGTGTCCTACATTGTTTTACTCGTTAATAAAATCGCAAACAAAGTAAAGAAAATATGATAAAAGAAAAAAAAAATTAAAATAGATAAATAAATAAAATAGTTAACATATACTAACGATATTAAGGAAGAGTAATTTTTTTCATTTTGTTCTTCAACAAAACGGCAGACAAATAGACAAACACATATAGAATTTAAGAAAATAAATAGAGGCAGCCAGTCATACAAATAACTAAACGAACCACAAAATACGTTAATATATTGGTAACGAAGTAAATGATATTGAAAAAATAATTTTCTTTACACCACAATGATTTTTATTGGATTTTAGTTCCTAGTTTTTAGAGATTATATTTGTTTTCAATATTTTTACTGCTTTTCTGAGTATTTTAGCTGCTGCTACTGCTGTTGGTTGCTTTGTTGTTTCTTAACCAACTTTTATATTATTTTTACATTAAATTTAATTAAATTGATAAGTTAAGATAACATTTGGTTGATAAACAATAACCAATAATAAAAAGAATGAAGTTAAATACAGGGAAAAAGAAAATATAAAAATCGAGTTAATATTAATTGAATTTAACGTCAGCTGGTGTCTAATTAGTATAAAAAATGAAGGAATTAATGAATGATGGGATCGTCACCGGTAATGAATCATGAATTTCATTTATTAATGATTCCTACAATCGAGGGGTTTTTCAATTTTTGAATGACAAACTAAATTGTCAATCACCCTCTGATCTCATCGATTTCACTTATTATTTTTTGGTTTCTTAAATTTCACTTTTACACGAATAAATTTCACCAACGCACAAGCTAAACTTAATGTAGAATGAAAAAAAATCATTATTCTTGTTCTCAGTCGTCACATGATAAATATAAATAAATAAATAACTATAGTGTCGTTGTATTTGCGGTTCATGTCAATAAAACATGGTCCAGCTATTAAATTTATTATCGCACGTTTTTTGGTTTTTATTTTATTCCTGGTCAGTAAGATAGTAGGCAAAATAAAAAAAAAAAGAAAGCAAAAACCAATCAAGAAACAAGTCAACAATATTGTTATTAAAGCATATGTTTATATTGTGTATGAGGACTATTATTTATTTTGTTGATTTACCATATTATTATATTTTTATTTTAACCGACAATCGACGCCAACAACGTTTTTTTTTCTATATTTAACACAACCACATATGGAACAAGAAAATAAAATATAAAAAAAAAAGTAAGAAGTATAAATACTTAAATAAAATTTCATCAATAAATATATAGAAAATCGAATAAACCATATGGATATTTGATAATCTCTTCATTTATTTATTTCAACATAATGTGTACGCGACCGCACACCACATAATATTACGTCAGATCATATAACATTAATACCCAGCAGGAGGAAAAGAAAAGTAGAAGTCGAGAAATAAGAAAAAAAAAAAACAATAGTAAGAAAGTTAAAGAAAGAAAATATGTGACTAAACCACTCGATATCCACAAACTTGATACATATACATATACACTGTGTCATGTTGTTAATATTAAAAGCTACTTTTCTATTTTATTATAAAACCGAAAAATAAAATTGATATACTTAAATGTATATATTTATATATAAATTTTCTTTTTTATGTTTGATTTATTTATAAATTACGAAATAAGGGCAAATTATTCAATCATTTTATTGACAGTATCAATCTGCTTTTGACATATGTGACACAGTTTATATATAAATTTCGTATCAAAAAAGTGTTTTTTTTATATGTATTGCGTTTAATTAATTGAAAATTTAACAATGTCTACACGGTTGTGTATCTTTTTTCTCTATACAATTTTATTAATTAAAAAACGATGATATATATATATATTTGTATCTCATTAAAAATTATTATTATTATTAATATTATTTTGGCTTATTAAATTAAATTATATTTAATAAAAAACAAAATTTTCTATTTAAATTAATTGTTATTTTTTTTTTATTTTGTTTATTCAATTAGGTTGGAAAAATCAACAAAAACAGGAAACATCACTCAGAAAATTATATGAAAAAAAAAATAGGAAAAGGAAACTCAAAAAACCTAAATTAAATTGAGGAAAGAAAATGATTTTTTTTATAAAACTTGTTAAACAAATAGAAAATTATCAGCAATTAAATGATAATTTATATTTTTTATTATTAAAATTTATCGATAAATTGAATTAATTCAGAATAAAAAAAAATATATAGCAAAACTGTACTAGTCAAGGCAAAAGAAGCTTAAAAGTTCTTATAAATTTGCTATAAAAAAAAATTGTAAAAAAAGAACAAAATGCGGTTGCCTGGTATTAAACGAAGTAGCTACTATACTAGCCCAGCAAATAATATTCTTAGTTGTTATATATTTAATTTATTAATATTATCAATTGATTTATCGATTAAATTTGTTATTGCTGATCAGCATAATACAACATTGGATACAAATACAAATGGTAAGTTGAACAATTTTCTTATATACATATACATAAATTTATTAACCTTAAGTATTGGCGAATAAGAAAAAAAGGGTTAATATTTTTTCTATTTAAAAAAAAGGTAATACAAGCATAATAATCATTTTTTTAAAGTTTTTTAAGTAAAAGGTTTATAATCTACTTAAGAATTTTTCACTTTTATTTATTTATTTATTAAAACCAATTCGATATCGTTTCTTTTTAAGTAGCAGAAATATATATATATATATATAAATATTTCTCTATTATTAAAAAGTTAAGGAAAAAGAAATCATTTTGTTGAATCACTTTTAGTAGTCACTTGAGGATGAAAAGTAAAAGGAAAATAATATTAAAGAATGAAAGAAAGAAGAAAAACCAGCGAAAAATAATAAAACGCACAGTATATTTAGTGATAGAGATTTGATTTTTACTTTTCTATATTCATTTCAAGGTTTTTTTTTTTTGCTTAAACATTTTACTTTACTACAATCTAACATGTAACAGACATTTTCATTTCGTTATAAGGATATATAAATATATATTTCGTTTATTTTATTTTATTTAATTTTTTGTGTGATGTCGATGACTCTTCGTTGATGCTGTGAGTAGGTAAAGGCATAGATTGAAGAAGTATATTTGATACCATTGTGTGTGAAAATTGTTTAAATCTATTTGGATATTGATGTTAGCACGGAAGCTAAAGAAAAAAAAAATTGTATCAAGAGGTGGGAAGCAGGCGTTAATAACAAGTAAATAAAAAAAACATACATCCCTTTTCTCACTTTCATTCCTTTTTCATTTATTTTTTTATTTTTTTTATTTTTATCATCGTTGATTTCTTTTTGCCGCCAACCACTACACTAGCATTTATTTGACTACTTTAGTGCTATATTTATTTTTTTCTGCCTCACTATAAGACGATGTATGTTTAGTTTGAATGCGAATAAAATGTGATTGCTGCGTGACTTAAAGGCTAAACAGCTATGGGTGATAAAATACAAACACTCAACTGGACCAAAAAAATAAATAAAAAACAGAATAGAAAGAAAATTACTTTGGTTTTCGTTTATTTTATTTTTGTATTGAACGATAAAAAATTTTTTCTAATGATGTAAAAATGTGAAAGATTTTATTTTGTGTATAGCTGGTGTACGGCTAGTAGTTTTATCGTTGTTTAGTATTATTTATAAATGGTTGGTTTGACTTCGATTGATTTTGAAGGATTGAAAGCATTTAGTTTTAACATAGAAGAGTTTTTTTTTATTGTTGTATTTTATAAAAGAGGTTAGTTAAATAATATTATTTATGTTGTTTAAAAATAAATAAAATAAGAATAAATAGAAGAGAAAAATTTTAACACATCGATAAATAAACTAACGAAAAACACTTCAATAAATTATAGTAGAAAAAAAATAAATAAATAGAAAAGATAAAATAAATAAGAAACAACTTTGTAAATTATTTATTAAAAAAAAAAAAACGTAAATTCAAAAGCTTTTATAAAGTTTTTATTTTTATAATCGAAATGTTTAAAAATTGAAAATAAATTTTATATATTCAGGGATGATTTTTAGGGAGAAATGCTAAGTCTATATCAAACAATATAGGCGATTAATATGATATTAAAATAAAAATCAAATTTATTCAAATAATGTCAATAAAAAGCTTCTTCTTTCCGCTTTTATTTACTGTGTTTTGATATTATTGACGGTGGAAACACACAAATAAAAGAAAAAAACGGATTAACTTTTATATAATAAACGTGACAAAGTGTATTAGAAGTGTAATTAAATTGTGTTATGAATCAAAAATAAAAGGATTTTAATCTATTTTTAGATGAGTTATAATATTTATTTTATTACTTTTTAAATTTTATTTTCTATATAAAAAAGCTTAACAACGCTTTAATTAAAGCATCGTGTTTTTTTTGGAAAAGTATTTAAAAAATTGATTTAAAGAAATGAGATTGAATGGATTTTATTTATTTATTAATTTTTTTTTTGGATAAAAATGATTTAACTATGGAAATTACATAGAGAAAAGCTCAGTGACATTGTGTTATTTAAAGCTTTTTTATGTTTAATAGACATTATTTCGATTTGAAATGTAAAATAAATACTAAAAAGCATACACGCTACACTAATGTAATAAGAAAACTTAATTTTTTATTATGAAAATTTGTATTTTTTTTATTTTACAACATAAATTGCTTATATAAAAGCTTTTTAAGTAGCCCAAAGCGATACCTGTTTTGCATACAATAAAAAAAGTGTAACTTTCAAACTGTTAACATTTTTTAAAAATTTTTACCTAAGGCAAACACCGAAAATAGTCTAATTTAATCTTTGGAAAAGGCAACAACGTTAAATAATTTTATTTATTAATTTCTTTTAGTTTATTTTTAAAACTTAAATCATTATAAAACCATAAAAACCAGATTAAACCATTGAAAAATTGAATAAAATATTTCTTTTTTCGGATAACTTTTTCCAGTCACCAACAGCAAAAATCGTTTAGCAAAAAAAAAATAATGCCGCTAAAAATAAAACAAGAAGTAGAATAGGAAAAATTAAACAAAACGAGCAATTAAAAAAGTTCAAACAAAATTACTCGGAGATTTTTTTTTTGGTTGTTGCTTTAATTAGATTTCACCCGCAGTGATTTTACCCTAGGAAGTTTTTTTTTTTATTAAACTAGTCCTAAAACTGAATAAATTTTCGATTTTTTTTGTTGCTTTATATAAATTAAAAACAGAAGAAACAACAAGAAAAAAAGCGAAGGGACTCTGTTCTCGTTTGCACTGTGTGCGAGTTTTTTTCTTGCTGCTTTATATTGTCTAGAATTTTTTTCCTCTGTCTATTATTTCCGTTTTTTTTAATTATTTTATTTTTTAATTCATTTTATTGTAAAAGACATTAATTACCCTCTTGTGATTTAAAAATAATAATAATAATAAAGTGAACGAGATGAGAATGAAGAAGGCGCGCAAATTTTTTATAACTTTTTCGATTATTTCTTTCTCTAGTGTGTTGATAATTTGAAAACCGATTTTTAACAATTAAAAACATTCATTGACGATATTTAAATGATAAAGCTTAAATACTTTACTTTTTAATTTAATTACAGCGTAATTAAACTGTTGCTGGTATTAGTTTTTTTCATTTTTTTTAATGGTAAAATTTATTTCACTTAACTTTTTGTTTATAAATCTCTAAAGTTTCGCAATTAATTTTAATCCAACATAACATACTTATCAATCATATTTCAATTCAATTCAATTCTTCCAACTTATAATTTTTTAATTTATTTCAATTTTGTATGATATTAAACTATTTATTTAATATCTTTAGCAACACTAGTTGAAAAATTTAAAGATTATTTGCAACTGTTGATGGATTTAATTTTTTAATAAAATATATTTCAAATATTATTTATTGAATATTATTTTAAAACCGTCTTAGATCTGTTTCCTGTATATATTTTTTGCTGTTTAATAATAATGTATTAATGCATGTAGTGTAAGCAAATTTAAATAAATAATATAATAACGCTGAGATAGAAAAAGCAAAAAATCTTATGGTTTTAATATTTAAATACTTTTTTCGCAAACATTTTATTTCTATTATATTTTATTTTTCTATATTAAATTTATATTGTAAATGCTTTAAGTAGAAATATACGTTTATTATTAATAAATGTATAAGAATTTGAATTTCTTTTCATGTTTAAAATTAAATCATTGATAGTTTTCGTTTTTTTTAAAGAATTTTTCTGTTTTATCAAACTTATCACCATATTTTTTGATATTAAAATAAGCATTAAATGGTATAAAAATTGTAGTTAAGTAAAACTAGCATAATAATAAAGGAGAATATATTTAAATATGATACAAGCTTTTATTCTTCTAATTATAATAATATTAAGTTAAACTGTTAATACTCGACTGTTTAAAATATTGCATACGCTAATAAATAAAAAAAAACACCTTGATAAATATAATAAATAACAAAATAAACTTTATATAAAATTGTGATAAATTAAATAATTATATAAAAAGTAAGACTTTAAGCTGTTGAATTTTCTATATAATAAATAAATAAAGCTTGTAAAGTTTTATCAATAATTTTTTTCTACATACAGTATAATATTCTCAACAAAGAAAAACTTTAACAATTATAATAATAAAATAATAATAATAACAATGTCTTTATTAATAATAATTGTTATTTATTTTAATACCTCGTATTAGAATATTAATAATAATTTAAAGTTACCGGATCATAGCGATTAAACAGCTGGAATTAGATGATATATATTATATATTTTTTAATTATTAAATGCAAAGAATTCAACTTATAACTCTTAAAGCTCACAATAAATTAAAGTGCTTTATATTGAACTAAATAATTATAATATAACGTACCAATGGTCAATTATACATCATATGCACAGTATTTGATTACAAAATACAGTTTGAGAAAAGAAATATTTTATTAAAAAACTTTTTATAAAAATAAAATAATTTTTATTATTTAATTAATTTCATATAAGTAATTGAATCAAGTTTATATTATTCATTAATAATTCTTTTGATGTAAATGCTATCAATTTAATACTTGAAATAATAATATTAAAACAGAAAAAATAGTCATTTAAAATGCGATATTATTCCTAAAGGATAGGAAATAATTGAACTATAAATTTTAATTGATAATAAATTATTTGTAGGAAACATTTTACATCATTTTTACTATATATTTCAAATTAACAAATCAATATGTTTTCCCTGTTAATGCTTACTAAAATATTCAATTAAATTCAATTTACTTTATAGAGAATTTTAATTATTAATTCAAAAGTTATAGAAAATTTTTTGTTGTACGTTTAATTATATATAGTATTGAGGCGTTAGACTATGAATTTTGTTTTTTTTTTATTAAATATTTTCCTTTTTGAGTCATTAAAAAACAATTTATTAATGAGAAAAAACAAACAGAAATGAAATGTTTTTTTTTTGTCTTTAATTAATAAAAAAAAAGAATTTAAAGGTATAATGTTTATTTATTATCATTATTATTATTATTGTTTGGATAATAAATAAATAAATAAAAACAGTTTACAGTTCAACAATTTACACAATTTTTATTACATCAACAATAAAATAATAAAAATGAACTTTTCACTTTCGTTTATATTTTTATTTATTATAATTTTATTATTATTATAATTTTATATTTAATATATATTTTTTTTTCGGTTACTGTTTGTACTAACAAAATAATAAATAATTTTCATTGTGTATACCACCTGGTAATTTATTAAAATGAATAATAAACATAAAATGTTTACGAAAAATGAACGAGAAATAAAAACTGTCTGTTTAATGAATTATTTTTTGTATTTTGGCGTATATAACGAATATTTTTTCTTAATTAATTATTTTTTACTTTCATTTAATTTTTTTAATTAACTTTCTTAAATATTTTAACGGAAAAGCTACTGTATAGATAAAAAAAGAATAAAAGGGTAACCGAAAAATACTGTAAAGAAATTATGGTAATGAAGAAAACGTCAAGGTCATGGATAATTTAATTAAAAGAGAACATATTGTACATTTTTATATATTCATCCAGTCTTAATTTTTTTTTAATTCTTTACATTTCGGCACATTTTCCTTTTTTTACATCAAATATTTATTCATATTGTTGGTGTTTGTTTCAAAAAAGATTGGATAACAAAACAGCGAGAAAACCGTATTTATTTGAATTAAAAAAACGCAATGATTATGGTAAATAATCGTAAAAGATAGCAAAAAGAACTATTCAAAAGCAATAAAAAGTTCTGTGGAAATGCAAGAAATAAAACGAAAATTTTATTTTTAAACTTTGCACTAAAAATTGTGTAAATTTGTACAAAATTTTGGTTATAGATCCTTAAAAGTAAAAGGTAAAAATAATTATTAAATAAGATTATCTTTAGGTATATGAAAGGGTTCAAACATAATGAAAATAGGGGTGAAAATGTATCGTTATCAGAATGTATCGTAAATCAATTTCATTACCGATTTTTCATTATCATAAATTACCCCAAACACAAGACTATCCTTGAAATAAAATATTTTTGAGAAACAGGATAAAAAGGACAAACCCTTTAATATTTAATAGAAAAAAAAACTTCTGTTACGTAAACACTCAGCATATGTTTACATTGAAAACAATAAAAATTTATTTAACTAAACATTTATATTCTTTTCCAAAGAAAGTTAAAATTATTTTAATTAAGACACGAACGGGCAAAACTTTTCATTAAAATCTACAAAGAAGGGTTATACAAATAATTATTATTCTAATTATTTAAATGAAAACGTTTCAATAAAAAAATTTATATATTTCAATTTTTTTAAATATCTTGTATATGCTTAAAAAAATAATTTTATTGTCGATTTCTCCTTTATTGACTTTCATTTTTTTATTATATTTGCTTAAAAAATAATTGATAAAAAGGTTTTGTTTTGATAAAAATAAAAAAATAATAAAGAAACAAAAAGAAAATTATTATGAAATTATATCATTATTCTTAGAAATTTCTGCTTATTGACTTGTCAAAAAGAATTTGTGTTTGATTTTTACAGTGAAAAATGGAAAATATATTAAATGTATTTGTTCATACCTTTAGGTCATATTTGAATAAATGTATACATTTTTGTTATTTGTATTAGCCTTTGTGAATATTTAAACTCTATTTTTTTTTTGTTAAACTGATTAGAATGACAATATTTCCTTTATTTTTTTATATAAAAGTTATTGATAGAATATTCTTTTAACGAACAGAAATTTCTATTTGCATAAAAATGCTATTATAATAGACTTTCTATACAGGCGAGATGACAAAATACGGCTTATCAATGCTGCGTAAATTAATTAAACCTTCATTTAATTATTCATTAATTGTTTTTTTCTCCTATTTTATTTTGGTAATCAAGAAAGAAAAAAAAAACACTATAAAGACGAAAAAGTAATAACAGGTCTAGACAGTAGAAAGTATTTTTAACTAAATAAAAATTCTTTTAATAACTAAAATATATAAAATTAATTTTATTTTGTAATTTAATTTTTTTAATCACTGCTTTAATAAATAATTTTGCACAAGGATCAACATTTTGTTTTAAGGATGATACTGTAATGTATTTGATAACGCATAATAAATTCAAAAATATTAAATATTTCTAAATACATGCAAACGAAAGAAAAAAAAATGTGTAAATTAATCCAATAAAAGTAATTTCGCCTAAAGGCGAGTAATAAGGATGGATTTCATATAAATTTATCTTATTTTCTACTCTTAAAATTGAAAAAAAAAAAGACTTTAATTAATTTTATTCAAAATGGATAACAAAAATATATAAACCGAGAATATATTAATATGCAGTAAACACCATAATTAACAAAAGCTTTTCATTTTATTTATTTATTTAATTTATTTCTTCGGTTATATTTTGTTGTTTTAATAGAAAATATAATTAATTTTTTTTTTTGCTTTCGTTTTTTTATTATTAATGAATTTCATTAAATTTATGTGCTTTTAATTTTATTAATATTTTTACTGTTTCCCCCGTTAGTTTTTATTATTTATTATTTATTACATTCGATAATATTAATAATTTCATATCAATTATTTCGAACTATATTCGATATAAATAAAATATTATATTTACAAATGGGGATAGAAAAATTAAATTTTTTTTCATCAATCAAAGTGCAGTGAAATGAAGACAAAGAAGTTTTTTTTTTGTTATTAATGGGTGTTGTTTATTTTTGTTAATTATTTATAAAATAGTTAAGGGAACATAGTTGCATTACTGTAACTACGTGGAAACAAAAAAATTACAACGTGATATTTTTATGGTTTTATTCCCTTATCTAGGTTAACACAATTTTTTTTTCTGCCATCAGTTGTGTCGTTCTAAGATTCGTAAATTGTTTTGTTTGTAGTAAAAAAACTAAAAAGCATTAATGGTATATCACGTTTTAAGGAAAAAAAAATTTAAAAAATAAATAAAATAACTTCATAAAAGCTTTAATAATAAAAGAGGAAAAAAATAGTTCATTTATTGTATGTAGTATTCTAATAATTTCAATAAGCTTTTACTGAGACCAAACGGTGACATTTTTATTTCCTTTAAAAATTTACACAACATCGAGCAATTGTTATATATAAAGTATTTTTCACTATTTTAACAATAAAATAAAAATCACTGTCGTTTAGAGAATATCAGCAGATTTTACTTATTCATCTAAGGAAGTATATATACAGGGTTTTCCAATAAGAGGTGTTATTTTGATATTCAAAAAAAAATGCCATTTTTTAATATAAATGATCGGATGTTTATTTCATTATAAAGAGAAAGGTATGCCATTAATAGTGGAAAATAACGTCAGGCAAATGACCACCACGACCACGCTTACAGGACCATATCCTTTTCATGAAATTTTCCATAACCAAATCGCAAAGTGGCTGCCCTATGTCCTCGATAGCCTCACGAATTCCATCTTTGAGGTCTTGAATCGACGCTGGGCTGTTGGCGTAGACCTTCTCTTTCACGTGGCCCCAAAGGAAGAAGTCGCAAGGTGTTAAATCACAAGATCTCGGTGGCCAATTGTGATCACCTCTTCGAGAGATAACACGGTCCGAAAACTTTTCCCGTAAAAGATCAATGGTTTCGTTGCTTGTGTGGCACGTAGCGCCGTCTTGTTGAAAGTAAACGTTGTCCAGATCAATACCATCCAATTCCGGCCATAAAAAATCATTAATCATCTCTCGATAGCGCAATCCATTCACCGTAACTGTTGCTCCAGCCTCATTTTCGAAAAAGTAAGGTCCAATGACTCCGCCGGACCATAAACCGCACCAAACAGTCACACGTTGAGGATAGAGAGGCTTTTCAACAATAACTCTTGGGTTTTCCGAGCCCCAGATGCGACAATTTTGCTTGTTGACGAAGCCACCGAGGTGGAAATGGGCCTCATCACTCAAGATGATTTTTCGATGAAATTCCGGATCATTTTCATGCATTTCAAGGACCCAATCAGCAAAGACACGACGTTGTTGATGATCGGCCGGCTTGAGTTCTTGTGTTAACTGAACCTTATAAGCATTAAGACCCAAATCTTTATGCAAAATACGGTGTAATGACGTTTGTGGAATGCCTAATTCCAAAGAACGACGAGGAATGGACAAACCTGGGTTTTCTTCAACACTTTTGGCTACAGCAGCAATATTCTCGGCTGTTCTTGAACGACGTGCACGGATTTTATTCTTCACATCACTAAGTTGTCCCAACAGCTCGAATTTTTCCACCAATTTCTGTATTGCGGTCCGACAAGGTGCTTCACGACGACCCAAAAATTTTCGAGTTTTACGAACCGTCTCTGCCAAATTTTCACCATTTTTATAGTGAATTTTAATAATTTCAATGCGTTGTTGAAGCGTGTATCGTTCCATTTTTATTAATGGCGTAGTTTCTACTTGTCAAATGTCAACAAATGATAGCTTCAAAAGTGACATCTACCGAAATAGCGGGCTATTCAAAATAACACCTCTTATTGGAAAACCCTGTACTTATATAACTTTTATTTTTTCAATTATTCAACAACTAAATAACAAAAAATAATAAAGAAAGTTAATTTCAAAATATAATAAGAAAAATTCTATTACAAAAATACCATCCGGAGTTTAATAATTTAACTCTCTTCGGTTTAACTTAGTCTTCATTACATTTTATTACCATTTTTATTTTGTATAAAACCACACAAGACAAGTAATAAGAAAAACATATAAATAAATTCCGCTAACCAACATTTGTATAAAAATATTTAAGCATAAACAAGTAACAAAAAAAAAAAAAAATAACAAAATTTTTCTTTGAATATTTAAAAAGTATAAGAAAGCACGAAGAAATTATTATTTGTAGTTGTAAAGTAAATAAAAATACTTGAAATTACATAATTTAATTTTATCTTTAATTAAATTTAATACTGAACTCTGGATATAAGCACAACTCGTACAACTCATATAAATTTTTATCATTAAATTTATGAAAACTAAAAAATTATTTTTTCTTTTTTTTTTTGAATGTAATGAAATTTCTCTTATAAGATTTATTAAAATAATTTTACGTATCTAATTATTCTTTAATGCTTTTTTTTTCTTTCATTTTTGCATAATTCTTTTATTATTAAACAGTTAATAAAGTTTCCATGTATTTGCTTTACATATATAAAGAATTATTTTCTTTAAATAAAATAACTTTAGCCCGAAAAATAAAACTAATTTCATGAAAAAAATTTGTTTTATTAACTGCAAAATATCTGCACAACATAAAGAGAAAATTAAATGAACAGCAACAAATAGCAATGACAATAATAATGAAAAAATTAAATAAAACTTAATAAAAAATACTTAACTAAGTTATAATTCCATATTTATATGCAATGAATAAAAAACTTTATCCACTTGTCTTGTTTGCGGCTTTACAAGAAAGTTTCTTTTTTTTTATGTATTTTAATTAAACTTTGAAGTTTTTCCCTTTTTTTTTCTTTAAATATCAATAAGGCACAAAATTTAAATCAGGTTATTGATCAGGTCAGACGTATTTGTTTTAAAACAAGAAGAATATAAGTAAAAAGTAAAAAAAGAGGAGAAATTTTCTTTGACATAAACTTTGATATAAAGGTTAAATGGTTACAAAATATTTTACTTGAAATGTTGAACTCAATCTAGTATTTCATTTTACTTATGGTTAAATCAAAAATGAAATGAAATTAATAATATAAACGAAGAAAAGAAAAGAAAAATCCTAATCTAAGAACCAATTTAAATGGTTACATGACTTTTGTACCTTTATTTTAACTTGAGTTTTAGTTCATTTTTCGTTTCTAATTTCATTTTTAGTTAACTTTATTGAACGTTTTTATTCTTCTTCTTTTTATTTTTATTTTTGGGGGTAAACTGTTCAATGAGCCGTTCACAATTTTGTTACAGATATTGTTCAATTTAGCCACAACCACGACCATTTATTATTTTATTTTACACAAAAATTCCAACATAACTATCCACCCTTAACATCGTTTTTTAGCATATAAACCCCAATTTTACACTAATAAAAAAAAATTGATAGAATAAAATACACAGAAAAATGGAAGTAGAACCGTATAAATTTCCAACCAACTTAACATAGAGTACGTTAAATTAAATTTTAAGTTTGAAACTGGCTAACAGAAACCGCAATCAGTGTCCAACAAACAAAATGAACAAATCAACATCAACAGTAAACTAAACTAAAAAAAGAGTAGAAAACAAGGATAGGAAAAAAAAAATTTTCTTTACAAGCATTGTTGATTTGTTTTTTTTTTTCTCAAAATTAAACATTTCCTTTTGCAAATTATTTCATAGATGAAAAATATAAAAATACAACAACATTGAATTGAATAAATGGGGAAATAAAATTGAAGCGAAAAATAAACCAACATAGAAATTCATTATTTATTGCTGCTAAAATCAAGGAAGTGCATATAACTCTGTTTATTTTTAAATAAATAAATTTATTTTCCCTTAGTTAAACTTTTTATTTATTTATTTATTTTTTCTTTTAATTTGTAAAATCGGAAATGGTTAAAAAAAGAAGAAAATCACAGAAATACCATCATCAAACGTTGTTATAAAAAGCGCTTTAAAATTATTTCTCTTTCTCGACAATGTTGCAGATATTTAACAAATTTTTTATTGCAAAAAAAAAGAAAGAAAAGGATTTAAATTTGCAAAAAAAAAAAGAAGAAAAATGTATATCTAAAATAAGAGACCAAATAACTTGTGCAAACAAATAACTTTATCTATTTAAATGAGTGAGCTTTCGTACAACTTTTAATGCCATCTTACTTAGTCGTTTTATTTTTTCTGTTTCTTTTTCTAAAGAAAGAATTTCTTTATATATTTTTTTTATATTCCTTCTTCTGCATCCATATTTTCCATTAATTTATTATTTTTATTATTTGACCTGATTTGTGTGAGCTTTTTCTACTTACTTCCTATTTTATAGCAAAAAAAAAAAAATAAAAAAATAAAAGAGAATAAAAAGGATAAAATATTGTTTGCTTAATCTTGTTTACTATTAGAACTTTATTTTTTTTATTTTTTATCCATTATTAGTTTCCTTTATTTTTTCACTCTTTTCAATCGTATAACCATTGAACAGTTGGTGCTTTTATTTTCGTATAAAATTTTTCCATCGCAATGTAACGGTAAACGAAAAAAAAAAATAAGAAAAAATAAAATTGATATTAAAAAATCCAAGATGCTGTAAGATTTATCTAAGACAAATATTTGATATAACTACAATCAATATAATCAACGATTTTTTATGTTTTTCTTTTTGTTAAATTTATTTTAAGCTTTAGTTTTTTCATTTTAAATGAAAGCTTTACTAACAAGTTGCATCCGTTTGATCAGTGTGTTATACTTTACTGCAGTAAAATTATTTGACGTTTTATTTTTTTTTCTAATTTTTTTGTCATATAATTTGATTGATTTTCTAATTTTTCCTACTGAAATTAATTAATTTCGGATATAATTTTACAAAATAAAATTTGTCATCGAACTAATTTATATAGTTTTTTTTTTGTTTTGTTATTCCTTATATTTTTTTTTGCTACAAAAGAAATATTTAACATAAATACAATCAAGTAACTGTCACTTAGTTTTGATGATTTTGCTACTTATAAACTTATTATAATTTAATCAATCAATCAATCATTTTTTTTCCTTTTTTTTTTTGTTAAGATCATCATCATTTCCTACAACGCTTTTGTTATATATAAATATAGCAGCGGCGTTGCGTCATACTAGCGAATGGATGCTTAGCATCCCTATGTTTCGAATTAAAAATTGGACATAAATAAGGATAAATTAAAAATAAATTTTTTTTATTAATTCGCAAAATTTTTCTAATAATATTCATAAATTTTCTAAAAAATCATTATGAACTCAATATATATCAACAATATTTCAGTTCAGTTCATATTCACAAGAAAAATTCATGCGTTTTGTTGTTGTGATTTAAATGCGAATGAAGTTGCAAAGCGAAATAAAAAGCAATAATGACGAATATTTTTAAAACAAAGAGAATATGGTTAAAATAAGTCTCTCAAAAAAAGCTAGCTTTTTCCAAATTATTTGTATAAAATATATATGTAGTGGTAGAACTAGCGATTTGCATAGAAAAATAAATAAAAAAAATACATTTCTCTCAATTTAAATAAATTTTTTGGCTAAAATTTTACTCATTTGGATGCTACAAAAATATTGCTTCACCATGCAATTAATATATATAACACAAATAAATTGAAAGAAACTTAATGCAGATTGGATATGATTCTACGTTTCAAAGTATTGAATCTATCTTGTTTTATTTTTCTCATGACAAGTGAAACATTGGACTAGGTAGCTCTGTTGATTGATGACGCATATCAATTTAATTATAAAAAAATTAATTAAAAGAAAGATAAATATTTAATTGGTAATTTTTTAAAATATTACTTAAAATTGTATTAAGTTAAAATTTGAAACAACAAATAAAACAAGATGGAAGTAATAAATAATTGCAATTGCTACTTATATTGAAAAATTGTGAAAAAAGTCATTTGCAATTGCAATGCATAATTTTGTTGAAAAGCAACATATAATTGATATTGGAAGGCATACACCAATTATGGACATTACAGTTAAGAATAGGTCTTGTACTAGGCATTTTACTGATGAATTATATAAAACCAACAACTGGGTAGCGCGCTACGGATTTTTAAGCAAATATTTTTGCTGGCCATGCCTACTGTTTTCAGTAGAACAAAATGTTTGGTGCAAGGATGGATTTTCAGACTTGAATAACATTCATAAAGCTGCAGATAGGCATTGCAAAAAGTCTCAAAACGTAGTCATGACGATGCCAATAACAAGTGCATCAGCTGAAAGAAGCTTTTCGATATTAAAGCGCATCAAAACTTATTTTAGAAATACAACTGGCGAAGAAAGATTAAGTAGCCTTGCAATTATTTCAATTGAAAAAAATCTTTTAAAAAATTTATGAATAAAATATAGAAAATATGATGCAATTATAAATGAGTTTGCCAAAAAAGGTAGAAGGATTTTTAATTTTTACAGGATATTTACACTATTTATATTAACAGGATATTCAATTTTATTTATTTTTATAAATTTTATTTTTTGATGTATATTAATAATCCTGTATTTGATGTGCAGATAGAAAAATTAGTCAAGTGATGATATAGTTATATTATATTATTCATACATCTGATGACTACAGCACAAAAAAAACTAGAGCTTCCCTAATTCAAAAAGTCACGCCACGCTACTGAAATATAGATATCCTGTGCCACCCATTTATATGTTATTTTAGTTAAGTTTTTATGCTTTTTGTTTCCATTCCAAAATTATTTATTTATTTATTTTTTATTACTATTATTAAGAATTTAATGTGTGTGTGTGTATGTTTTTATTTTGATTAAATAAATAATTTACTTCTTTATTTTTATTTTATTTTTGTTATGTTATGCGATGACGTTCGTGAGGTTTTTCTTCATTGTGACGTACACTTTACCACTCAATTTTATTACTGTAAGAAAATGATACAATTCTGAAATATGACGTGGATACTTTAATGCTTTAATCTGTTTAAATAGATTAAAAAAAAATACATTTTAAAAGAGTTTTTCTTCTTGGCTTCGTTTCTGTTTTTTTTTTATTTGTAAATAACAAAATTTTTATACTTGGTTTATTACTATTTTTGAATTAAGGCACAAATAGTGTTTAAAAAAAGGTGGAAGGATTTTTTTCTGTTAATAAAAGAGTGAATTATTATTTAAATATATATATATATATTCAATTATTTAACATTAACGCAATGTAACTATTTTAATAAATAAACTCATAACAACCGATAAATCAAGTAAATATAACGAAGAAAATCTGTATCAGAAAGCACATTTTATTTCTATTGATTAAATTAACGTAATTGATTACCATTCAGCATTAAATAAACATTATTAATGCAAAAAAAAACCTCAAAAGACTTTTCACAGAACATTAAAAAGCTTTAAAAAAACTATTTTTATATACTTGAAAAAACATTAAAATAATCCAAAAAAAATAATAAAAAAATTTCACCTGTTTTGTGTGGGTGTTGTTGGATGGATTATGTCATTTATCAAAATAGTAATAATAATCATAATAATAATAATATTAATAATAAAAATAAATATTTAATAACAATAATAATAATAAAAAAAAATAGTGACTATTCAAATATTTTTTACTGCATGCGGTAGCATTTTAATAGCGAAAATATAACGATAATAAAAAAAATCGTCAACATAATAAATTGCATACGATAATAATAGTAATAACATTTGTATTTTTTTTTTTTTTTTATCGTCAATACAATTTAATTATTATTTTTTTGCTGTTATTTTATTACTCCTATAATTACAGACAGAAAACCGATAAAAATTTAAACATAAAAAATACCGATTTATAATATGAGTGGAAAAGAGAATATGCAAAAAAAAGAAATTATGATATAAGTTGATAATCGGGTGTGGCTTTTTGTTATTATGTAATTTATAAAATTTTTTTTCTTTTTTTTTTATTTATTTATATTAGTTTAATTAAAAAATTTAAACTATTTTTATTGCTGTCTTTGATTCGCCACTTTATATATACATACATTCATACATATATGAATATGTTTTTTGCATAATATTTTTACCAAGAATAGCCATTACGTTGAAATTTAATATATGAAATTAAATAAATAAATTTACGTTTGTGGAATTTTTATGTATATCTCAACAACTAATATTTATGATAAAATGCATTTATTTTGTGTTTATTTAAAAGTATTTTTTAAATTTTTATATAAAGAAAAAAAAAAAGTATATTTACATTAAATTTGTGCAATGATTGAAGTTTATAATTATTTATATAGCATATTTAAATAATATTTTCTTTTTAATTAATATTAAAGTTGAAAACAGCAACCGCATATAATATGTACTTTTTACTAACTTACCCAATTACGATTAATTACATTAACTTTATTTTATAATTAAATTACTATTATTTTTTATGTTATGTTATAAATAGTTTATAATTAGGTAAAATAATTTAAAATGATAAAATATTCGTTTTTTCAATATATCTATTTGCTATCCCAATTAATTTTATTACAGTTTCACGAAAGCTTTGTTTACTATTTCACTAACGACGCTATTTTTTAATTAAAAGAATTTGTTAAAGAATTTTCCAATAATATTGCAACAGAATAATATTTGATCATTTATTTATTTGATTTTTATCATGTCATCATAGCTGATTGAACATTATTATTTTTTTTAAAACTTATTTTCATTACAATTATCCAATGTATACGCCTTTATCCGGTCAATAGTAATTATTTTGTAAAATATATCAACATTTTTTTTGCATTGATTGATTTGTATTGATTTTAAAATGAATGGAGATAATTGTATTGCAATAACTAAAGAAAAATAATAATTAAAATAAATAGTTTGACAAATAACTTAGAAAAACGATAAAGTTACTTAAATTTAAAATGGAAATTTGCAATTAAATATTTAAGTGAAAAATTGTTATTACCTTCTTCTACGATCTATTCTATTTTTTTTTTTTTAAATAATTTAATTAAAAACATTAGCTTGTTTAATGGATTTTTAATTGAACAATTTTCATTTTTTAAATTATAGAAATATTTACAACGAATTCCTATTCGTTGATACAACAAACACAGGAGCAACACTACCAGCATCAACAACTACAACAACAACTACAGCAGCGGCAACAACAGCAGCTAGATGTCAATATAAGAAAAGATCAATTGTTTGTGAATGAAATCAATGATAAAATTTCAAATGAACATGATGAGAAACATAGACAAATGTTTACAAAATTAATGACATCACCAGTGCCACTGATAGCTGGTGTTGCATCAACAACAACGATATCATCGTTGCTAGGGCAAAAAACGACAAAATTAATAAAACCAACAATGAGAACATTAATTGTAGTTGGTGGACGTGGTAGTAGTGGACAAAGTGGTACAAGTACAGGTGGCAATATAAAAAGTTATAATGAAAAATTTGTAGATATAAGTAAATTAGAACAATTAGATAATCAACTGGGTGGTGATGATTTTTTAACGATTAATGGTAGTAATTCTATAATGAAAAATATGTACTTTGGTACAGACAATCTGACGACTGTTACTTATCAGGCGGGCTCTGTGGCACAATTACCATGCACCGTATTCTATCTAGGTGATCATACAACGGTAAGTTTAAAAGTTCTTGTCGCCATTAAAGCACCTACATTTATCCATTTATATCGATTTAAATAGATATCGTGGATCCGAAGAAAAGATTATCATCTATTGACTGTCGGTATAACAACATACAGCAGCGATGAACGTTTCAGTGCATTACACCATGAACATTCTGAAGTAAGTTTTTATGCAAAATTTAAATTAATTTTCATTTTATAAATGTTAAACATTTATTTATTTAAAATTATTTTTTTTTTACTAATTATAAATGATTTAAAAATAAATAAATTATTATCAAAATAAATAGAGAGTAGGAAAAAAAAAGTTTAATTTAACAAAACTAGAGACACAACAAACACAATAAATTTATTAAATAAATAATTAATAGACGGCTAAAAAAAAAACTACAAATTATAAAATAATAAATTTTATCATAAATTATATAAAATTAAAAATAAATCAATTTACCTTTACCTCTATAATAACACCAGGTTATAATAATAATAAAAAAAAATATTTTTTTTTTTGCTAAATTATAACTAGAAAAAGGTTTTACTATTAATTTTTTCTTGTTTTTATATTAATTTAAATTATTTATTATTATTTAAATAAATTTATTTATTTATTAACAAATTTATAAAATTTTGCATAATAATAAATTTAAATTTAGTTTAGCATATATAGAATTTTTTTTTTTAAATAAATGCACGTAATTTTAATGTTGTTATTTCCTGATTAAAAATATTTTCACAATAATTTTTATTTTCTCTACGTTTTATTTATTTTTTGTTATAAATAAATTTCTGAATAGAAGGAATAACTTTAAAATGGTTTTGTTAAATAAAAAATATATACATATATTCTATGTAATATACAGAAATTGAATTAATTTTTTTTGAAAGTAAAAATATCGTAAATATTCCATTAATAATCACGTTTACTAGAAATAAAAAAAAGAATAAATAAATGGTAAATTCACCATAATAAAAACGACGATGAAGACAATAACTACACCATGAATAACCATAAATAAATTCATTTAAACTGTGGGTGAGTTAAATGTTTGTTTAAATAAAAATAAAAATTGAAAACAACATGCTAGCGCAACGATCAACCCTCATATATGTGTTTTAGTGGGTCGCATCGATTACAAAACAATTAATAAACTTTAAATACGTAAAATTTCGTTTCTTATTTATTTATTTTCTTTAAAAATTACTGCTGTGCACATAGCATGGTGTCTGTTTTGTCGGTTTTTAATTAAATAATTTTTCTACTTTTTTTTTTAACTAACCATCAGCGGGTTATTATTCTTTATTTTATTTTTATTAATTACTTTTATATTTTTATTTATTATCAGGATTGGGCGCTACAGATAAAATTCGTTCAAATGCGTGACGCTGGTACGTACGAGTGTCAAGTATCAACACATCCGCCAACGTCAATATTTATTAAATTAAATGTTATTGGTAAGAAAAGAAATTTATTAATAAAATTTTATTTATCTTTTATAAAATAACAAAATAAAAATTATAGAGGCACGCGCTGAAATGTTAGGACAACAGGAGAAATATTTAAAGCCTGGCTCATTGTTGCGTTTAACATGTAAAGTTTTACAAAGTACCGAGCCACCATTATACTTATTTTGGTATCATAATAATCGAATGATTAATTATGATTTACATCGTGGTGTTAATGTATCAACTGAATCAGGTAAGCAAAAAATGTTTTTATTATAAATAAAACCACAAATGGAAATTTTCTCTCATAATGGAAAACTATCTTTTGTTAGAATATACATTTTCTATTGAAAAAAAAAAAATTAATAAAAAGCTTAAAGCTTTGTTCACTTTTTTATCTGTCAATATTTTCAGGTAGATAACTAGAAAGTTTATTTATTAATATTTTTTTTTTTTGTAACTTCCTCAACAATCTAAAAATGTAGAATAATGAAAAATTCTAACGACATCGTTTGATGTTAGATTTTACTGTTTTTTGTTGCTGTTGTTGTATTTCCTCTAGTTTTTACTATTTGTGTAATCATTTTGCTTCTATTTTTCCTGCTATTCCCTTTTATAAAAAAAAAAACATGCAATTGGATGACTTTGATACATTTGTATCATGCATGTTGAAAATGCTTTTAAGGATATGAAACTAATATCAATAAAAATCTCATATTAAAATGCACATTTTTTAACAATATTCGTTTAGTTTTTTTATTCGTATAGAAAAGTCTTATCCGATTACTTTTTCTACTACTACAATTACTATGTACCTTTTATAATATTCGATAAGAATATTTAATATGATATAGAAAAACTAATAATAATTAATTATTGATAAACCATTAATTTTTTTTTGCATTAATAAATCAATATTAAAAAAAAAAAAAACGTTAGTAAAGATTATAACATAATTAATGCTTAAAAATAAATTCATTCATTTTTATTTAAGCTTTCTTTTTTAATTTGAATTGAAAAAATAATCGCTTATCGTCAAACTATTGATTTTTTTAATTAAATAATGATTTAAGAACGATGTTCTAATTTGATTTCTTAATAAAATTTTTTATTTTGCAAATTAATTCTACTTTGCAGTTCATAATAATGGTTTTACTTATTTTTTTTTTATTTTTGGTTATTAAATTTAATAAAATTGAAAGCTTTATCTCTGTATTTAAAATTTAAATCGTAGAATTTTTTCTTTTTTGAAAATCAATAAATTGGTCAGATGATTTTCAATTTTGTTGATTTTTATCAGAACTTTTTTTGGTTTTTTGAAATGTTATCTATTAATAAAGTTTTAAATTATTATTGATTTTGTCAACCAAAAATTGTAATATTTTTTTTTAATTGTTTGCTTAGATAACAGATATTCAGAATTATTAATAACACAAACATCTGTAGCAAATTCTGGTAATTATTCATGTGTACCAAATAATGCAATACCGGCTAGTATTATGGTTCATATACTAAATGGTGAGAGAAATATTATATTTTTGTTTTATTCATAATTATGTTTTAGTGTTGATTTATGCATACGTTTTTATTTATTTAATATTTTATTTTTTTAATAATTATAAATTATTTTAAGGTGAAAATCCGGCTGCAATGCAACACGGTGAACATAGTGGCTGTATAAGTGCTAAATATCAAACAGAAATAAAATATTATTATTTATTAATATCAATGGTAATGGTAAGTGCCTTTATGCTATTACCAATACCATCAACAATATTAAAATTATCATATGCAATTGAATTATTATTATTTTTTTTTATATTATTACCAATAATATTCACTTTAAATCTGTTTAAATATGTCAAAATGATTTATAAAACGATGAAAATATATATAATTCATTATATTTATCGATATCAACAAATACAACAAAAAATATCAACGATATACCAGTGATAACAAGTATTATTACAAGATATTATATAGTTACAAAACAGGATAAATTTTTTTAGCAGAGAACAAAAAATAAAAACAAATAATAATAATAAAGTTTAAAAGTGTTGAGTATTGTTTTGTCGTTATTTTTTCGGTTCTTTTTAACTCTTTTATTATTTGAATAAAAAAAATTTTATTGGCAAAAAAAAAAAGAAGAAGTAAATTATAATAATAAAATGAGTGAATTGGGAAATTTATTGTGTTGTTTTGATCGTGATTTTTCTTTTTTTTTTGTAAAATAAATCGTTATAAAAAATTTTATTTACAATTTTTTTTTTGATGCTATCAATGATTTTAATGACGTGGTTGAAAAATAACAAAAAAAGAAGAAGAGTTTTGTGAGTGAAAATAAAAAAATAAAAAACACCAAAAAAATGGCAAAAATAAATGGCATGAAAAAATTAAAAATTTACTGTAAATAAATTTATGTAAAATAAAATAACAAAAAAAAAAAAGCAAAAGCGAAATGAAGAGAAAAAAGCACACACAAAAATCAATGTTTTTTAATTAAATTAAATATATATAAAAAAAATAATAATAAATAAAAAAATCTTATAATTGTGTTATCTGATAAAAAATAAAATAAAATAAATAAAATTATTTTTTAATCAAAAAAATAAAAGTTTCAAGTAAAAAATGCTAAAAATGTAAATAAATTAAATTTATAAAAGGAAGAAAAATATCTACTTGACAAAATAAAAGATAAATATTATAAATTATAAAACAGAAATGAAATTAATAATAAAAACATAAAATATCATAAATAATGTTGAATTAAAAAGGAAATCCTTTTTAAAAAGAAAGAAAAAAAATAAATATATAATTTCAAGAATATTAACAATAATTAATTGCGATACGATGAATTTTATTTAATTAATTATTATAAATAAATAATTGTTTAATTATATTTAAAGAATATAAAAATTATGTAAAAATATATTTAAAAATAAATATTTAATAGAATTAAAGTTTACTTGTTTGTTTTTGTTTTTGTGATCCTTTTTCTATTTTTTTTTCCTATTTGGTGTAGAAAAATCAAAATAAATATTTTTTTTTTGATATCAGATAGAAAGTTTTCAATTAAATAAAGCTTTAATGTCATTACAAACATAATTACATTTACATTTACTAAAGTTAAGTAATACTCTAAAATTAAAATCAGTTTATAATTCGTTTCTTTTTCAGATAGACCTTGACTTTAATGTTTTAATTGACGAAAAAGCTTATTAAAGTAAAATTTTTACTTAAAAGAAAAAATTTATATAAAAAAAACCAGGCGTCTCCACTATTCCAATTATATTTAATTGAAAATGAACAACAAAACAGACATGATGAGAAATTGGCAAAAATAATTCAAAAGAGCAAAAGATAATAATAAAATAAAATAAAATTTATTTGTGTAAAAAAAAACCAACAAGCAAATGTCATCTACTTTCTATTTATAATTTTAGACTAGGAAAAATGATAGAAAAAACTAAAGTTTAATTGGCTTAAAAAAAATAAAACTTAAAACTCTTGTAATTATAATGCTTTTGATAGTTGTTTTTAAATTTAATTTAATTCAATTTTTATTTTACAAAATTTTCATTACAATTTTCATTCATTTTAACTTTTGACTACAGTTTGTCATTTAGTTAATTATGTGGCTTTTACTATGCTAATAATAGATTAAATTTATACATGACTGTGGTAATTATTCAACATTGTACATGTTCGACTGATTAGACAATACTAAATTACTTATATTGACAAATTGATTACACACTATTTATTTATTTTTAATTTTATTTGATGTGGATGCACAGTGAACAAATTTTGTGTATAGAGTTAAGTAACCTTTTATTTTATTTGTGTTTTTTCTTTATAGAAAATATTACAACGAAAATTGATTTATAAAAAACAGAAAATGTTCTTTATCAAATGATTATTTAATAAAAAAATAAATTCATTTTTCGATATAAATATCGAAATAATATTAATAATAAAAAGAAACAATAAGCTGCTTATATTTCCCTTATTGATTTATCGGTTTAAAATGAAAAAAGGCTATATAAACCCATGCAAAAAATAAATAAAAAATCCTTATTCTATTAACGTTAACGATGACTTAATTTAAGAAAAAATTTACCACAAATAAATAAATAAATATGTTAACTGTGAAAAAACATAAACTTTAAACCGGAAAATTGGTTCTTTGATAGATAATCAAATAGACGAAATAGAATTTCGGTTATTTATTGCAATTTTTTTTACTTCTTTGCTACAAGAATGTCTTTTTTTTAAACTTGATGAAACATTAAAAAAAAAGGTTGATGATTTAAAGAAATTGTTAACCCAAATTTCGTTAAATCGAATTTATTTAATAAAAAAAATATGAAGAAGATGAAAAATTTCTATAAATTGAGGTTTTACTATGAGTGTAAGCAGTTTTTTTTGTGCTAGCTTTTTATCCAAAAGTGAATAATATGAATGCTGTGTCAACCAGTTTTTTTCTTTTCAATGTTAACTCTGAATTGAAACTCAATTATGCATTAGAGAAATAAAAAAAAAATATGATATTGAGTTGTTAATAACGTAATACAAATCGACAACCAACTGCTTAAAATAACCATGAATTAATTTTAGTTATTTTTTTATTTATTTTCCATTAATAATAAAATACACACACACATACGCGAAAAAGAGCAAAATAGTCAAAAATATAAATAAAATAAATAATAATAATAATAATAATGATACAGAAATAGATTAAAGTCAATATTAGGATTGTAGCTGAAACAATAGCGACAGCAGTAGCAAATCAAATAACAGCAAATAAAAGAAGAAAATTTGTATCAACAAAAATAGCAAATAAATAAATGTTTGTTATTAAATTCAAACCACGAAATACAGAGTGGTTTGTTTTGTATTGTATTGTTATTATTTTTTTATATATTGAAATTTAATTATAAGGGTTTTTTTTTGCTTTTACTTTGTTCAAATATACCCTTATAAAAATCTTATTTATTTTTTGTATAGCTCAGCTTAATTCATCATAACGCAAAATAAATAAATGTTAACGAAAGTTAATAAAAATAACACAAATATCAAATTGAACTTTTTTTTAAAAAGAAAATGCTGAAAAATTTCTATATAATAAAATAATAAAATAATAAAATAGAGATTCCATAGAATTTTTAATAATAATAAATGAAAAATTAATTAAAATCGATTTACTTTGGTGATTATGTATAATGATGCTGTTGCTACTGTTGTTACTTGCTGTTTACAAGAATATATTCTTTTATTTTTCTTAATATTAAG
Source organism: Ptychoptera contaminata (assembly GCA_963942525.1). Classification (NCBI taxonomy): domain Eukaryota; kingdom Metazoa; phylum Arthropoda; class Insecta; order Diptera; family Ptychopteridae; genus Ptychoptera; species Ptychoptera contaminata. The sequence goes on from OZ012638.1 coordinate 27,974,043, forward strand.
ACGATAAACATTAGCATTAATGAATTATATTGATGGAAAACTTATTGACAAAACAATTATTTATATATTCTATATATAAAAATATATAAATCATTATCATTTCACTTTCATTATAAACATTATATATTTTCATCATATCTTAATTAATTAATACGTTATTGATAGAATATTATCTATTTTTATGTTTCTATTCTCTTGTTGTAAGTAGATTTATTGATTTTCTATTCATTTTTTTTTTCTTATTTTTATAATTATGTAGGCGTGTGCACGTAATTATATATTATGACAATATTTATTTAAGAATCAAAAAGCTTTTAAATAACTTAAGAATAATTTCTTTTTTTTACAAAATTGTTCTATTGATAAATTCATTTAATTATTATTTTCATCATTAAAATGTCTTTTATTTTTAGAATAAAATTTCGATTTAAGTGAAAACATTAAAAAAAAAACAAATTTAATGAATTATAAACGCTTAAAGACTAATCACATTAATAAAAATACAGAAAAAGCTTTACAAAACGTTTTAAATGCATTAGCCTACATGCACTTTGTATCGTATTTAATTAACTTTTTTTTCATCAACTTTATTATTTGCAAAAAAAACAACAAAAAACCAATTTTAAATCCGTTAAAATAAAAAAATAAATAATACTTTATTTCACTATACGATGTTTTTCTTTAATAACAAAGTTCAAAGTAGTTTTAACTTGTTTATTTTTCCTTTAAGAAAATTAAACACATTTTTTATTTTATCGAAGATATATAAAAACTAAACACAAAGAATTATCTTAATGATAAAGAAAAGTAGAAAAAAAAACTATATACCGTATATATATTTTATTTAATACAATAAAGAACGAAATAAACGACTTTAGCATTACGCGAAAGCGTATATAACAGATTCTCACCATTATCCCTGGGTAAGTAAATATAAATAAATAAAAGAATTGCAACAAATGTTGTAAACAACACAGCATCAAATCTAATTTGTTGACAATAAATGAGAGAGTAATAAGAAAACAACAAAAAAATAATAAAAATAAAATTATAATCGTAGAAGAAAAAAATATAGAAACGCAACAACATAATACGATAATGATGGACGCGAGAAAATAGAAAACGTGTTGGCGTAATGAAAAAGTCATAGACACTAATGTTATTGTGTTTTGAGAACTTTCAGTTGTTAGATAGCAGATAGACAAAAGAACTTTAGATAAAACAATAAAACCGTTATTACACTTCTTTTTTTTTATCATCACTCAAAGTAAAGTATGAAAAGCTTTACTTGACTTTATTTCTTGTTTATTTCATTTTTTTCCTTTTGATTATTTGCTTAAGATTCTGAAATCTTTTATTTCTTAGTCATTTTCTTCTGTTTTTTCTGGTTCACTTTTCTTTATTTTAGTCGCTTTTAAATTGATTAATTGTCTTTTTATTATATTTATTTCTCTTATTATTATTATTATTATTTTTTTTTTTCATCAAATATTCATTTACGTTACGTAGCAAAAGTAAAAATAAAAAATAAAATGAATAGAAGTAATAAATGAACAGTTGTCTTCCGTTATATTTCTTAATAAATAATAATAAAAAAAAAACGTATTTGCTACGTAAATAATTTTCTTAATTATATTTAAAGTTGTTTACATGGTAAATATTATTATAAATTTTAATTATTCTAATAAAAAACATTTAACATTTTCATTAATTACTATTATTAAATGTTTAACAAGAGATTTTAATGCTTTCAGCTATTAACACTTTTGTATAAAACATTTAATTGAAATATTATGTTTTATAATAATAATTGTTATTATTTTTTCTTAGAAGTATCAACTAATCATAAAGTTTTTATTCTATTAAAAACATTTGTAAGAGTTAAAGAAAAATTTCTAGTATTTGATTTTTAATAGAAACATCTTAAGAATGGTTTTTTTTTTCTTAACAAAATTCACTTTATACCACAAGCTTTGCAATTTAAATGTTTTCAAACAAATATACTTTAGACTTTTGGTTTCTACATTAAATTCAGTGCAATACTCTGGTAAGTGTTATTTATTTCTGTGTATTTTTGACATTTTAATACCTATTTTCTATTAAATTATATAATTTAAATCAAAATGACCAATCTTAACACAATAATTATGTGCATTGTTGCAATTTAACAGTAATTAACTTGTCCAATACAATACAATACAATTTTAATGATAACATTTAAAATTTATATAAAATAGTTTTGCAATCATGCAGAAATCTTTTCCATAATTTATTCATTATAATCGATTTTTTTATGCAACAATCTACAAACAATTTTATCAGTTAATATAATTTTAATTTAAAAAACTTAAAACAACATAATCGATTAAAATCATATCAAAAATAATTGAAATAAAATTTTGTACAAACAAAACTTTGTTCAACTTAGAATTTATATAATAAAATTTACAAAATAGGGTTTATAAAAAAGTAAAGCAAAAAAAAAATGTTTATTACAAATGATGACCCACAAAATTTTCATATAAAATTTAAATGTCTTGATTGTCTTGCTAGATTTAACAATAATAAACATAAAAAATATATTTATATAATAAAACTAACAACAAATGAGAGATATTTATATAAACTGGATGAAAATACTTGTAAAAAAAAAAAAAACAAGAAAAACACCCTCACAAAACTAGTTGATGACATCTAATTTAGTAAAATTTAAACATTGTTTGTGGTACTTTTGTTACCAAAATAAAACTATACCCCAGTAAAAAAGTTACAACAGCAAAAAGAAAAAAACTGATAATAAAACTTATATTATATGTTATCCGTTGGCGAAAAATAAAATAAAATTTTAATCTCTATTCAAATCTATAGATAAATAAAATAAAATAATTAATAAATAAGAAAATAAAACTAAAAACAAGAATTATAAGAAATTATTTTTAATTTCCTGAATATTTAAATCAGATTTTAAGTAAGTTAAAAAACTTTCTTAATAGTTTTACGAATAGTAATAATAATAATAAGACGAAAAATTAATGACAAAACTAATAATTATAAATACAAAATCTTTTTACATTAATTTCTCATTAAAAATATATTTTTTAAATAGTTAAACATCGATAACAAATATTAAGTTATGTAATAATAGAGTGAGTAGAGTTGTTTGTGTCGTTAAAAATTAAATACAATTTTCCATTTGTCGCGTATTAAACTGTAAAAAATATAAATGAAAAAAAAATACGAAGTGAATATAAATCGATTGTTTAATGTAAAAAGTTATATTTATTATTTTTTCTTTCTTTTTTAAAAACGATAAAATACAAGAAAAATTACAATAATCAATGCGATAGAATTGCAAATGAAATGATTTTTATCGATATGATTTTTTTGTTCTTGTTATTATTTAATCAGTGCTGAAAACCAATATAAATAAAAAATAACCACGATCATAATTTATTTAAATAATTACAAAAAAATAAATAATAAAATATTTAAAACCACAGAAAAAAACTAAACAATACATTGTTGAATTATGACTTCTGTGTTGTTTTGGTGACACAAAACCTAAAAAAAAAATTATTTTTCATTTACTAAAATAAATTACATAGTTTTGTTTGTGTAAAAAATAAAAAGAAATAATATAACAAAACTATTAACATAAATAAATTAGAAAACATTGTCTAACCACAACGAAAGTAAATAATCCAGAGTATATAATCGAAATAAAACAATTATAGCTGTTTAAGCGCGAGCTTAAAGTATTTAGATAGAAAAGTGAAAGGAGAAATAAATATAAAAAAAGAAGAACATTTACGGAATTAAATCATTAAAACAATGTTCAGTGGTTTGCATCCTTGGCTGGTTTATTACATGCAAAAGAAAAAAAAAAACCCCAAAAAATATAAAACGATAAAGACGCTCAAAAAAGAAGTAAAGAAAAAGATATTTTCTTTTTTTGCTCAATGTTCATTTTGTTCAAAGATAATATTAAATGAAAAGAAAATAGGATTATTGTCGACCGCACATAATCTCGATAAATCATTTTTAGAATTACTGGGTAACTTTTTTTTTTATTATATTTTTTGTCTATCTATGAGGAGCTTTTTTCTGTATTCTTTTCTTTTTTTTGTCTTAAACTTTTACAACGACAATATTATATATATATATTTAAATAAAATTTATTATCACATTTGTTTGTTAATTTTATTATTAAAATTTATTGTAATTGGTTAGCCAATAACTTGTTTTATTCTTTCTATTTCTTTTTTTCTTTTTTTTTTTGCCAAGAAAGTTATATAAAAGGTTAATGTCCTTGTTTTACTAAATACTTAATTATAATAAATTTTTCTTAATTAATGTCAGTACAGGTAACGTTTATTTTTTTAATAAAATAAATTATTTCCATTGACTAATAAATGTGCAAAAATGTATATAATTTGGTAAAAAAGAAAAACGTTGAAAAAATCGTGTATTTGGAAGATAAAATAAGCAAATAAAAAAGCGCTCTTTCACATACACAGCATTAAAGCATTAATAACATAAAAAGCAACATAAAATATATAAGAAAAATGTCCAGTAATTTGTTTATTAAAAATTATAAAAAGGAAATAAAGAATAGAAAAATTGTATTGCCTTCAGCCATATCATACCATAACAAAAAAAAATTTCTTTATCAATTTCATTGTTGAATCGTTATTAAAAAAATTAACAACTGATGTTATAACAATGGGAAAACAACTTGCTGCGTCTTATACACAGTTTATATACATTTTTTTTTTCAAAGATAATTTTATTTTAATAAAATTATTATAATAAAAATTCATTCAGTGATGATAAAAATGGATAAAGGATATTTATTAATAAAATAAAATACAAGATGGAGAGATGTTGTTTTTTTTTCTTTTAATAATTTGAATAATTAATTTTATATAATTTTTCCTCATCATCAGATGCACTTTAAGAAAGCTACTATCCATAATTTGTGCTTAATTTTTTATTTAAAGAGAAAATAATTTAAAGAAAAGAAAAATGGAAGAAAAATTCAAATTAAAAGCATTCTAAAAACATAGTAAACTAATTTGACAATTGCATACAAGTTCATTATATTAAGATCAATGATTTTTTTCAGTTATTTACAAGAGAAATTTCGAAAACCGACATATTGATTTATATAGGCAATTGGTTAGACAAACTTAATTTGTAAGCCGGATGAAAATCATATTATTTAAATATTGGTCAATATTTAAATAAAACAATTAAATACATAGAATTAAGGCAATTAATTTTATGTTAACATAAACATAATAATTTTATTGCTTTTTGAGAAAATATTATTCTTATTCTATTGTTGAATAGAAGAAAATATTAAATTATAATTTATATTGAATAAAATCCTGTAAACATTTATTTAATAAGTAAAAACGATAAATTTTAATATAATATATTTATATATATCTTTAATTGTTCATTGTATTGTGATCACTAACTGTGTAAAATTTATTTGTAAGAAGAAATAATTGCTAGATACGTAAATAAAATTAAGAAAATGCCACAAAGATTTTTTGTCTAACAAAATACGGAATTCTTTATTTTTTCATCTAAGTTATAAATTTTACATCGTTGGTACGATACGTTAATTTATTATTAAATAAAATATATTAGCTGATTCATAAGAGAAATTTATTTTTTCTAAACAATAAGTGTGTACACAAATCTCCGTATTGTTTGCTTTTTTTTTATTTGTTCTACTTTACTTAATAAATTTCTATTAATCAACGTTTTGTCATTATTTATATTCCGTGTTTTATGTACGTTACGCTTCTTTAAACGTGTTTTTCTTTCATATTTTTATATTTAGGGCGTAGTAAAAGATAAATTTCATTTAAAAAACGAAAAATTAGCACAGTGTCAGAAGAATAAATTCTAAACTTCGTTTTTTCTTTTTTCTAACATCTACTTTTAATAGAGTTTTGATAATTTTTCGTTTCAGTTAAAAGAAAGTTGATTACAGAGACACTATAGAAAAAATAAAAGTGAAGGTAAATCAACGACAGCAAAAAATAAAAAATTATATAAAGGGAATGATTTTTTTATATTTAACAAAATTAAAGAGGAAAATAAAGGATATACAAGAAGAAAAAAAATTGTACGGTTAATTTATTGTCCTGTCAAAAAATTCTTCTTTTGATTTAAGCATAGACGTCACACAGTGGGAACGATGACAAAGCTTTATAATAAAACTTTAACGTATATAAAGGAAATCAAGAGAATGATGTATAGAAGAAAATATTTCCCTTAATTTCTAATTTAAAGAAGAAAATAAATAAAAATAGAAATAATGCGAGAAGTACGTTCGGCATAATAGTCACGTAGTCTCATTTTTGTATATTCAACCTTCAATATATACATAATGTTTGGTCCACTTTGTAATTTTTTTATTTATTCTTTAAACTATTTTTTTTAATATCTTCTTATTATTATTATAATAATAAATATGCTGAAATTTAGATGACTTGTAAATTTCTCTCTTTATATAAATTTTATTTTTATGATACTGATGCTGTGCTTTCATTTTTTTTCTGTCTTTGGTACAAATTGACAAACTTTTTTTTTTTTTATTTACTTTCGCTTCGTATCATTTATTTTTAATGTTTTATTTTTATTAAGAATAAATTTAATATTTCCACAATCAAATGTTTAATTTGATATATTAATTAATTAAACGATACATTAATTATTTACTTTTGAAGTCAATTAAGTTAAACATTTAATTTTAAATAATTAAAAATTATTTATTAATTGTGTTGAGTTTCTTGACGGCGATAAAACTGTTTCCTTTAAACATTGGAAAATAAGCGCGATTGCCTTCAGCTAGTTACTTACGTTGTTTAGTATTTGCTTTAATCCTTCGCGTTTTATTAATTCGATATGTTTTGTGGCCATTTCTTGTACTTTGCAATGTGCATCTTAATGAAATCAAATGACAAGGTATTTTCCTAACGAAATTTACACAATAAAGTAGTGAATTTGTCTAATTATGCTTATAATTAATATAAAAAAGAAAACTATAAATACGCTGTGATCAATTTCCGATCACAACAATTGCTATAGATAAAAAAATTAAATAATTGTTTTTAAATAATTTCTATAGTAAATTAGTATATAATATTATTTTGTATTTAATTACAAATCAATATAGTTAGTATTAACAAACAATCTTCAATAAAATTATTGTAAATAATATATATGTATTTGTATAACTTCTTTGGTTTAACTTTTATAATTAATAGTCGAATATTGTTATATATTTATGTGTAAATGAATAAAGGAAATGCTTGAGAATATCTTATATCAAATATAATATTATATGTCATTTGTGAAATTATTGGACATTTTAAGACATTAAACAATAATATAATAAATAAATGTAATCAAAATACCATGAAATTGATATGTTAATCAATTTATGAAATAAAATAAATTTACAATAATCATGCATTTGTAAATGGAGAAATAATAAAAATAAATAATTAAAAAGTTTTTTTTTTTTAGTTTTGTATTTTAAAATTAATGGTGTATTACTTTGTTATAAAATTATTACTGTAATTTAATGGTTTTGTGTTGCTTCAAAAGACTTGCTTTAAAATTAAGATAAAACGAGAATTATTAGGTTAAAGTTCTATCCGGAAAACGTCTTGCTGACTGCGATACAGAGTGTAGCATTTTTTCAATTATTTTAGCACCATAGAACATTGCTTTTCAATGATAATTACTAGATAGTGATTCAATTTTACAGAATATTATGGTTCTTACGAGTATTTTTGTTATTTAAGAATCATAAAACATCGTAAATTATTATTTAAAAAATTTATATTACAGATAAAATTTCAATAATTTAAAAAAGAAAAGAAAAGAAATTACCATTAAAAATATTTATTATATTATTTTACCTTAAATCAATTAATTTATTAAAATAAAATTCAAACGATAAAGTAATGTAATAAAACGATAAATAAAATGAAAAGAAAGTAAAAAATTTTTATTAATGATTTTTCAAAAACTCGTACGTCTGATAAGTAAAATGGTTTTTTATGTGGGCGTCTCAAGAAGAAATGTTTACCTGTTTATCGGAAAAAAAAGTATATATTCAAATAAAATTATCATAGATTTTCTATTATTTTCGATCATAGATAATGAAATTTAGTGATTTTTTTTTTATATTATAGGGGTGGCTTTATTTATATGATTTTAATACAAATCTAAAGAATTTTTTTCATTAATCATTTAAAATAATAATAATAATAATAATAGTAAAACGAAATTACCTGATATGAAAATCACTTAAGTTACGGTAAGAAGGAGTATTTCTAGTGGTTTTGGTGAATGAGAAATTAATAGACCTAAAAATATTATATTAAAACCGGTAATAATCGTACAATCAATAATAAATTGAATTAAATCTTAGTGGCAACGTAAAAGTAAATTGTACAAAACGGAAAAGAATGAAACGCTAAAAAAGAAAAATCACTTTTATAAAATTCGCCCAAAGGACTAAACTCGTTATGATTCCAATATTGTTATATTATTTATACATTTTATATGATTTTTCTTTAATACAACTGAGAATTTGTATTTTGTTATTTTTTTCTCTACTTCCGGACGTGAAAAGTGAATCTTAATATTGTTCAAAGTTAGTCTTAAGTTTTAGTAAATGTTTTTTATTATAAATTTTCTATTGTAAATGTGTTGCTAGCAGTTTTTACGTGTATTTCAGTATTCAGTTACTACTACTGTTCGGTTATTCCACTTGGTTTTAAGCTTTCTTACTTGTTTGTCTCTAATGAGTTGTGAATTAAGTATTATTATTATTATTATTTTTTTCATATATATATATCGAACAACTTCTACTTTGGTGTCTGTCAAGTCAATTGAAGTTGATTTTATTATTCAAGTCATGCAACATAAAATGTTTCACTATATTATTTCCTTTTACTTTCTATTTATTTTATTATTATTATTATTTTTACTTTTTGCTGCTTTTTATTTACTTTTCTACAATTTTTTTTATTTTGTTTGTGGATAAGTTTATTTTTCTTTACTATTTATTTATTTTTTTGCAGTCAGTAAAACGGCTTGTAGAACTAATGAAAAATTAAATAAAAATTAATTGTTCTGTGTAAATAAATTTTCATTATGTTTAGGTTTGATTTTTTTTCTCAATTGTAACACAGTTATGTTGAGTCAAAATAAATAAGTGGAAATTGATATCTACCTTTGTGCAATGTTGATTTATATGTATGGTAAAGTGAATTAGACTTTTTTACTGTGAAAATGAGAAAATCTTTCGATCTAAAGTTTAACAAAGTGTTGTAAATTTACTCTTTCTTTATTTTGAGTTAACCAGCAAAGTGTTAAAAACCATCTATTTATTTATTTTCTTTTCGTTATATTTTCTTTTAACATTATTTGCATTTGTTGTTTAATAAATCATTGGTTAAACAAAACATTTTTGAAAATAAGGAATGGATTATAGCAAAACGCACTCAACAAATAACGGTTGCATTAAGTAAAATTATGTTTATTCTTGATTAATATTATTAAAATGGTAAAATGTTTTCTTCTAGCTGCTAATACTTAATTTTTTTTCTAAGTAAAATTGGTAATCTAGTGAAATTTGCTCAAAATAAATAATGCCAAAAACGAAAATGATCTTCAATCGTGAAATGGTAAAAATAAGGAACAAAAATTAGACTTTTAGTTTTGTTTTTGTTGTTGATGTTTCTATATATATATATTTATATATATTTAGTTTAAGTAAAGATGCAGCGTACATACGCCCCATTGCTTAACATTTTATTCACATCATGAGCATGAACATTTATATATATATTTTTTTGTTTTACTTTCTTCATTCTTTCTTCTTTATTTATTTTTCGCTTGTTTTATTACATTTGGTTTTCTTCGTACACTTTTTTCTTTGTTTTTACATTTGCTCTTTAATATTGCAATATTTGAAACAAAATTACTAGATGGAAAAATAAAAACCGAACAAAATTTATATGTTTTCATTTTTCGCGTTTATATGAAAAGAAAAAAATTCTTTTTTTTTCCTACAACAATATTTTCCTCTTATTTATGTGACTTGTCTTATTTTTTATGCTTTCTAATATTTCATACTTCAACAAGAATTCATTTTTGTTGTTGAGCAATTTTTTTTTCGACGATTTTTAAAGTTTTCCTTTATTTACTTTTTATTTTTTATCTCAAGACTTCACAAGTTACAAAATGTATCAAAGTTTAAAAAGCGGCAAAAATGTAAATAAAAAGTTTTTATTTATAATTTTTTTGAAAAATGAAGGAAATTATTTTATCGTTTATTTTTGCAAAAGCAAAAAAAAAAAATGAAAATAAATTTCCGCTATTGTTTGTCTTTAAGAATGAATAAAAATAAAAAGTAAATTAAATGCGTTTCATCATTATGCTCATGCAATTTATTTCTATTTTTATATACAATGTTCATTAGTTTACATTAGTTAGAATGTTAATGGTTTTGTAATTGGTAAAACCACTAGCAGATAATAAATCAATCAATTTCACTTAACATAACAAAACAATTTGTCTTTTTAAGTAAACGAAAAGAAAGAATAGAACAAACGGATGTGTTTAACTTTGTTTAATAAATATAAATAAAAGTGAGTTTAGCAAAGTAAAAACTGTAAAAAGGAAAAAAAAGGAGATATATCATTAAGAAAACATGCATCAACATCATCATTATTTTGTATTTGTTTTTTATTTATTTTGATTATATTCTAAGATGATCATATTATTATTATTTCTGGTGATAATGATAATAACAATTATTATTATTTAATACGAGAATCACCCTAATGCCTTCAGGGAATTTTTCGTTCATCCAGATTGTAATTCTTCCTTTTGGCTTATTTATTTAATATAAGAACCACACAGTACAACATGTAATAATAATAATAATAATAATAATAATAATATTATAATGCATAAGGACTTAAAAAAAAGGAAGCGAAACGGTAGGCGAAACAAAAAAAAAAAAAGATAAATAATAAAAAAAAGATATAACCGAAGTTGTTTGGTAAATTAAGTGGAATTGGGAAACTGTAGGGTGGTATTAGATTAACAAATGTGACAGTTTTGTGACCAGATGTAGAAAACTGTAACAATATGACGAAAGGGACGAAAACTGACAACATAACAATGTTTTATTATTCATTTTTTTGTTGCTTTTTGTCTGTCGTATTTCTATCTTTTCATGCTCCTTTTTCTCATTTTTTTTTCTGTTGTGCCTTCGTGTGTTATTATTATCATTATTATTGTTATTATTATTATTATTATTATTATTATTAGATGCTTGGACGGACTTTTGTTCGGTCCGACATAAAATGAATTATTTTTGTGTTTGTTAGATTTTTCAATTGAATTTTGTGAGAATGACGAGTACTTCGTTTCATTCATTTTGTTGTCATTTTCATTTTCTTTTTATTCTATTTTTGTTTAGTAAATGATGACAGGATATTCATCATCTTGACTATGTTGCCGTTTTGTTAATCGAATAGACTAAGGATAGGATGACAGTTTAGTGAATAATGTTATTTAAGTAACATAGTGTCCATTTTATGGATAATTATTACATGTATTACCATGTGGTAAATGATTATAGATGAATATATTCTTGATGACTGCTTTCTAGTCTGTATATATTTTGTAACATATAACAATTGATTTTTTCGTTACAAAAAATATGTATTATGTTAGTGATTTTTACTTAATTTATTAACATATATTCCATCCAAAATATTTTATCACAATTTAATTATTATTTATTATTAGTAAAACATTTTATTAACGAGAAAGAATTAAACATTTCTATTTATAAATGATAGAAAAATATATAATTATTATTCTACAAATTCCCTAAATGATATATTAATTAGTTACAAATTATCAACTAATAATTCCTTCATCAATCTTTAACAAGACATTTATATGTTTATATTTTTTTCTTACTTTTTAACATTTGGTTTTGTTACATAATTTATGCGGCATTATTACATGATTTCGTTGTTTCTATTTATTTATTTATATACATTTTTCGTCTTGTTTTGCAAAAGAGTTTCTCCGTTACCGGTTATTTTTCATTCATTCATTTAACAAACCTAGTAAATCTGTAATGTGGTTAACAAACGTTATTTTTCGCATACAGATAATAATTTTTTCTTTGTAGGGTAAATAATAAAATACTGAAAAATAATGTATTTATCTAGTAAAAACATGGGAAACAATTTATATAAAGAAATATATATATTGGACTCGTGGTAACAGTTAAGACTAATAAGAAAATATTAAACTATATTTATATAATTTTTGACCTTGTTTTCTACTTTCTTTTATAATAAAAAAAAAAAATTCTTTTTTCTTTTCTTAAATAAATATTATTAAAGTGTAATAATATTAATGAAAATCATAATAAAAAATAATAATAACGAATAAATAATGTTAAAATTATAGTGAAAATATGTATAAAGTTAAGTCAACAAATGAGCTTCATTTTGTATTTTCCTTTTCCTTTACGTTATTTTTACTTGTTTGTTACTATTTTCATGTTTTTCGCTTAAAAAACAAATATAGAAAATTAGCTTCTATATATTTGTTTATATATTTAATTTATATATTGTATATAGAAGAATTTATTTTTGTTTCATTTTGTATAAATAATAATTAAGATTAAATGAAAGAAAGTGAAAATTGTGTTGGAAAATTAGTGAACATAACAGTAGAAATTTTTGTTGTTTATACATATATTTGTATATTATTTGATGCTTTAATATTGTGTATTTTACTGAAGTTTATACTTGCCGTTTTTTGTTACATTTAATAGCACTTTGCAAACAAAATGAATTTAAATACTGCAAAAAAAAAAAGAGTGAAGAAAAAGACAGGCAACAATCCGCTTCAGTGTATAAATAAATAATAAAACAAGTGTAACCGCACAGTTAACCGCATGACAGCCAAGTAACCACTAAATAAATTTCCTTACCAACTGATCGTTTAAATGTTCACTGCACTGTGTTTTCTTTTTATTTATTTCTTTTATTTTTTACATAAAAATCTTTCAACAAACATTTATTTGCGCTAAATAAACACAACAATAATGAAAACAATTAAAACAATTAAAACTGGTAGAAATACCAAACAAACAATATATACAAAAAATTAAATTCTTACTAAAGTCTGTCTACTCAAAAAATAAAAAAAAATTGTTTTTACTTTCAATTTCAATTATCACGAAAACTTTTTTCAACCAAAAAAATAGAAAAATAAATATTTTATTTTTATTAATTTTAACTTTTTCTACATGAAGAAAAGTAATTAAAAATGGAAAATTCTTTATCAATTTTGTAAAAAATGAATATTTAAAAAAATGTAAAACGAAAATATAACAGGTTGTCATTTTAATATTAATTTAATTACTTTTAATTTTTTTTATGTTTTTTTTTTTTTATACATTTATATAGGGAATAAGCTTTTCTTTTTGTAACTTTTTATAAATAATAAAAATAATTTCCGAGGAAAAATTATTGAAGTTAGGCGACACAATGAATAGAAGCAAAAAATATAAAAACTAAATCGAAAAATATTATTTTTTTCTTAGTGTTATTTTCGTTTTTTTCGTATGTCGCTGAACAAATTAACTAATTAAAATAAGCTTATCTAGGATTGAAAAATAGAAAAACGAATAAAAGATGAAAATCAACAATTTTTAAGTTAAAAAATAAAAAGCAAAGTAGAAAATCATTTTAAAACGTTTACGAAAAAAAAGTAATAAAACAATAGCAATAGAGAGTTGCAGCAAAAAAAAAAAATGATGAAAAAAGCTGAGCTTAATAAAAAAGCTAATTCATAAAATAAGATTGATGATTTACTGTGTGTTGTATTTCATCATCTAGAAAATTTAAAAGAAACGAACAAGTAAAAAAAAATATAATAATAATAATAATAAGAGAATGAAACTTAGTTATGGCGATGGTGATAAGAATTAAGTGGAATAAGCAAAAGCAGAGAGCAAAAGCTTCAAACATACAAAAGTGATAAGTGTTGAAGCTTATATTAAAAGTTTAATAAAGATCACAACCATAAGAGGGAAAACTAAGAAAGTTAAGAGTTTTTTTTTGTGTGATTGGTGGGCTGGAAATAATTGCTTTGAAAATTGATGACCTTTTTCTTTTTCTAGTTTACGTAGTTTGTGTGTGTGTGTTTTTTTTGTCTTTAATTTACAATATTTCTATCTAATGTGAACACACACGGTGATATGGTTAACTATTGCTGCTTCTTTTGCTGGCACTACTGCTGTGGCGAACCAAGTATATATACAGAAATTAAAAAGAAAGAACTAAGTCAAAGTAAAAATAAATATTACTTTAGCCATTTCTCTTTAAAATTAAAGAAGAATAAGAAAGGAAAATCAAGTAAAATAAAATACAGATAATTCTCGTCACTCATCTATGAAATTAACGTGTCTTAGCTTTAAGAATGGATTGCGATGTAACTAGGTATGAGAATAATGTTTGTATTATAGTCAGTTAAAATAAGATTTCTATATTATTTTTTCCTTTTCTTTTGGTGTTTCTGTAGGTACGTAATTCCGTTCGTTAACCATTATAACAAGGACTAAAGCTACAAAATAGTTTGACAGCAAATGATAAGAGAAAATTACAAAAGAATAAGAAAACGACATTTAGGTGTGCACTACTATATATATATATATATAATAGGAAAAACTAGAAAAAAAACAAAGAATTATTTTTTCAGAAAAACTTAAAGACACGACCTTGCTTAAGCTTAAACGCTACAACGTATTTTTCTATATTCATTCTATTACTTTACTTTAGATGCTTGATGAAAGAAATAAAGAAACAGTGAGTTGACTACTTAATCCAAGGCGTATTAAATAGATTAAATGAAATGAAAAATAAGGATTAATATCATTTCTTTTAACAAAATCGTGTATTTAGTGTCGTTGTTCTTTGTTTTTTTTTCTAGTATCTAGTATCTAGTATTTTTTTTTGTATATTTTTCATCAGTTTCAGAGCAAGTGAAATGAAATGGTTAAAGGAAAAAAAGGAACATTTTTTTTTTGAATAAAATGAATTGTTTTTAATTAATTTAATTTAATGTTTTTCTTTTTTGGATATTTCTCCTCATAATTTTAATTAATTTTCGTTGTAAATCAGTAATAAATACAAGAAATAAAGAAAGAAAAATCTAAAAGCACAATGTTTATATACATTTTTGTAAATATACTATTTATTTTCCGTAATATAATCCTTAGTTTTATTTATTATTTTCTATTTTGCTGTTACTTTTACTATTTATGTGCACAATATATACAAATTTCTCTTATTTTTTCTTTCTTTATTTTCTTTGCCTTCTGTTTAACACATTTTCTTATTTACAACCAATAAAAGGTTGTAATCCTAACCACACCTTATCTTATTATTATTATTTTCTTATATATATTTTTATTATTGTTCATATATACCAGATAAAACGATTTTTATTTTTATTTTTACATTTTTTTCTTGTAAAGAATAGAATAAGTAACGATCTGTATTCACGTGTCACAATGTTTTATATTAAGGTTGATCTAATGCATACAAGAGAAATACGTAAAATTCGAATGAAGAAAATAAAGAAATGTATCAGATTTGGTTTACATTTAAAAATAAAAAAAAAAATCTACGCATTTTATTATTGTATTGTTAAAAATGACAATTTATTTAATTTTTTTTTTACTTATTTACCTGGATTTTACATTCTTTTTCTTTTTTAATTTATATTTTATGTGAATTTTATATGTTTTTATTTAAATTGTTGTATATAAACTAAATGTATATAAATAATTAATAAATGTAAATAAAAAATAGCATACGTGTTATCATAAGTGTGTAATCGATCTTATTGTATTTATGGTAACTATAAAAGAGTATTATATTACAATGGTATTACTTTCTATGAAAAACAGATTAAAAAAATATATATATATATAACAATAAAATGTATACGAGATGAACAATCAAAGGTGTTTAAATTAAAAAAGAAATCAAGGAGTAAAAAGACACACATAACGAGTGAAGAAATGTTGTTATTTAACAAACAAAGAATGTGAAGAAATGAATAAAAATAAAGATAAAGCTTTACTGATACCACACAGTTGTATGGCCTAGTTATTCTAGCTTTTTCTTTCATTTAAGATCTATTACTTTGCCATTCTTTAATTTAAAAAAAAAAAAATAAAAATAAAATCTTTTTCAGATAAAGCAAAAGCACACATAAGATTAAAGAAAGAAAAAAAATTAATTTTACAAATTTTTCTTTCTCCGTAAACCACAAAACAATATTTTTATTATAATTTTCTTCTTAAAGTGTATTGTTTTTCTTTGCCTTTTTCTTGGCTTCGTTTGGTTGTTGGTTTTCATTTTTTTTTTTGTTTCAGAATCGCGAACGTTGTTTATTCTTTGTGTATCATGTTTGTTTATTTTTGCTACTGTTTGTTCCTTTAGTCCACAGAGTGTTTTACGTTTATTTTTTTTTTTGCATATTTTTCTTCTTCATTCATATGTTATTATTTCACGAAGGGAATTTTCTTGTTTAGATGTTAAAAATATAAATTTTTTTTCGCTTTTTTATTATTATTATTTGTATTTTTTTTCTTTAGTCTCGTAATATATAAAACGCTGATAAAATAGCTGAGGTTTTATATGCTGTGTCGTTGTTGTGTATTTTCTTCTAATGTGATATATGCACAAGACACGTTAAATTTATAGTAGAACCGCATTGTTTATTTTATTTGGTTTAAACTTTGTTTTTTAACTTTTTCAGTGTTTTAGAATTTTATTTCTGGCTGTGTTACTACTTTAGTGCTGCTACTTTAACAAAGTATAGGACTATGAAGAAAAGTAGGAGAATATAATTTGTGTAATTCTTAAAAAAAAAAAAAAATGCAAAGGAAACATCAAATTTGTTTCAAATAGTTACAACTATACATATATGTATGTTAATAATTATATTATATTATCCAGACACAATTTTTGTTGCCTTTATTACAATTGCAATACAATTATCTTGTCTGCATCTGCATAATAATTATATATTTAATTTTTTTTTTTTTTTTGATAAATAACTTTTTTTAATATAAGGTGTAAACGAATTCATTTAAATAATAAAAAAAACTCATACTAAACTTTAAAAAAAGATAAAAAAATTGCATGTTGAAAATTTATTTAATAAAAACCAATTACCAGGCGCCTCCATTACATTGAATAAAAAAGAAGAGAATTTTGCTTTAAATTTTATTTAAATTATTATTAATTCCATAAAAGCTTCGTTTTTATAGTAAATTATTTTTATTTTTAATTTTGTATTTTTGTATTTTTGCTTATACATGACTTTAGCTGCAAGTTACATGACAAAACTTTAATATTATCACTTTTCGTTTATGTTTTTTCCGCAAATATTTTTTCCCTATCGTAAAACTCCTAAAACAAATGATAATTATTTTTTCATTTAAATAAAAAATGAAAATATTGTTCAGTAAAAATCCAGAGAATTAGATTTAACATTAACATCATATGTAAATTTTTTTTTATAATAAAACATTCATTTAAATTGAAAATTTCTGCTAGAGTTTATAGTTTTCGTTGTTTTCATTAATTCTGTTTCAGCTAGAAATAGAGAAAAAAAGATAAATATATATATATAATATAAATGAAAATTTATTATAATCCTTTTGCTAGCTAATGAAAAAAATAAAATAAAATAATATTAAAAAAAAAGCTTAGAGATGAAGAACAAGAACACAGAGAGAGAAAACAAAAAAATATATATGCTTTAAAAATATTCTCCTTTAATCAAAACTTTATAAATTGGTTTTCCGTTCAATTTTATGTGTGTGGGTTTTTTTTTTAATATATTATTTATGTAAAATCTAAATATCCTCCAATGCATGATGATATTTAATTTATTAAAATTTATTGTTTTTAATTTCGGTGCTTTTTTTATTTAATATTTTATTTAAATTTTAATTTAAATGTCATTATGATAAGCTTGAAACTACTCAGTACGGTAGTGCAAAGTTATTAACAAGTCTTTAATGTTTTTTTTTTATAGTTTGCATTGTTTAATAGAAATCGTGTTAACATTTGCATATTTTGTATAAGCAAGTGTTAATAAAGCTTTTACATGTGAATATGATTTTTTTGAATAATGTAATTACCAATAAAGCTTAAGAAATAAATTAAAAATCAAAATAAATAATAGAACTGTAGAGATATAAAAGCAAAAATAAAAATAAAAATGATATTAAATCACATCAATGCTTATAGTAAGGAAATAATAATTATTTTAATGTAATCAAACAACAAATAACATCATTTTATGTAAATTTTCATGTTAATAGTAATTAATTAATGTAAATTAAACAATAAACTATAGAGCTTTTTGTTTCATGACTAGTATAAGGTGAAATTATAGCGAAAATAAAAATAATAATAATTAAATTAATTAATTAACATTAATTAATTAATATTAAAATAAAGCTTTAAGTGAATTTTGTACGATTATAGTGAAAAATTCTGATATTTTTTATATTATTATTTAATTAATTAAAAAAAGCTTATAAAATTCTAGCTAAAATCAAGTAAAATATAAATCCAGATACAAAAATAAAGCCACTGCTTAATTTATATGTATATTATATAAAAATAATTTTATGTTTGCTTTAATTTAGCTGTCTATCCAAAGTCTATTTGTCTTCAGTCGTTTATTTGCTATAAAAGCAACTAAGAACATAACAAAAAATAGTAAACTAACAGCCAAACTGTAAGGAAAACACCCAGTCGTTTTGTATTTTATTATACATACGGAAAAAAAACTGAGACTATTTTCTGCTTAAGTATTGCATGAATAGTGTAACTTAACAACTAACTACTACTGTGCATCGCCAAATAGCATCCTCACCAACTAAGCAAACATTTGGAGAGGATAGAAGAAAAAAACAACTAGATTTTTTCTTATGATACTAAGATGATATTTCTTTGCTTTTTTTGTTCTATTTCATAGGTTTTTTTTATTTGTTATTTCTGTAACCAATGTTACGTTACAAATTCATTCACATCACGAAAATCGTTCGTGTCCAGAATATAACATGGAACGAATTATTATTATTATTATTATTTTAGTTTTGCGGTGTATTTTTCCGTGTCGCTTTGCTTTTTATATTCCACGGTGGTAAGTACTATATGGCGTTAAAAA
This sequence comes from Ptychoptera contaminata, assembly GCA_963942525.1. NCBI lineage: Eukaryota > Metazoa > Arthropoda > Insecta > Diptera > Ptychopteridae > Ptychoptera > Ptychoptera contaminata. Next base: position 27,993,381 of record OZ012638.1, read on the forward strand.
AATAAGAATTAACTTAAAAAATAGTTAATAATGTTGAGAAACCAGGTAGATGCTTTATTACATCCGTTTTGTGATTATATTCGTTGGCTTTCACTAGTTTGTTTGTTGTAAAAACTATGTGCTGTAATTTTTACATTTAGATTTTCTGCAACTAATTTTTATAGTTTTAAAGCAATTAAAAAATATTTTCTTAATTACTTTATTTGGTTTTTACTGTTTATAATTTTTTCTTTTCATTCAGTCAAATCGATTGAAATTTTTATGTCTCAGAGATCTAGAGCCACCCCTAAAGAAATTCAGCTCCAAATATAGAATGTCAATGTTCTCTGATCTATTCCAATTTTAAATAAACATTATTTTTCTGTCTGTTTAGATAATTTAAGCTGAACTTTCATGTTAGATGATATTTTGTATGTAGATTGCAGATAGTCAACGATCAGAGACAACGACAGACGTTCAGTTAAGAAATATAATTCTAGAAAATTCACACAAATGCAAGGAGGAAAAAAAAATTCAAATATCAAATTTTTTTATTCAATTTTTTCTTTTCTTTCCATCTCCGATGAATAAAAAAAACTGAAATGTTTGAATGCTGAGGACATGTGAATGGTATGAGGAATAATAATAAGAACAAAAACCGAAAAATAAAAAGGAAATATGATATGGGTAAACGCAAGTCTGATATACTGAATGTTGATAATATTTTAAAATTGAGGGTTTCGTTCATCTTTATAAAAAAAGAAAAATTTGAGAAAACATTGAACTAGAGAAGTAAGAAAGTTAAATAAATTTGCCTAAATTGCGGACAGATTAACCGCAAATAATTTTTAAAACATGTTTTCGCTTAATAATTTTTATTTTCTATGCTTAGCACAACACTTTAAAAGTTTTATTAAAAAATGCCAAAAAAATATTCACCCTTCCTGGTACAAAAACTGCAATTCCCACAAGAATAAATAAAAAATAAAAAAAAATACACTGTTTCCACGCCAAAATAACGTGTAATTGCTTTTAGCGCACCGCACATCATAATATATTTTTCATTTTTACACATTAAATGTCCAATCATAAATAACTTTTGAAAAGTTAATAAAAAGTAAAAAACGAAAATTCTTAAACGCATTAACCGTGTACAAAACGATACAAAGGATAAGCATTTTAAAGCTTTTTTTTTACATTAAAATTAAAAAATGAATTTATTTATTATAAAAAAGATTTTAATTCTTTTTTGTTTGGTTCTAAATCTTAATAAAACGACCAGAAAAAAACCAAAAAATAAAACTTTTTCAGACTTTAACTATACTTAAAGTCGTTTATTGTCTTTTACTTTGTCATGTCTAACGAAATAAAATTAATTTACTTTCTTGTTTTTCTCTTTTCAGCGATGAATCCCTTTGTTTGTGTAGATGCTGAAAAAAAGAAAGTAAAATGAAAAAAAAAACCAATCAAATAAAAATGATTTACGCAAACAAGATGATCAAAATATAAGATACAACGCAGTGAGAAAAAATAAAAATAAAATGCAGACAAAATATCGCAAAAGACACAATCATAGTCGAAAAGAAAATGTTTTTTTTTCCATTTTTTTTTCTTAAAACGTAAAAGAACTCAAGATGAAAAATAGAAATAGAAAAAAAATGTTATAATAATAATAATAATAAAATAAACACGTTATGACAACATGAAATAATGAAGAATAAACGGTAAGAATACGATTGCTTAAATAAAAGAGGTGAACAGACGTAATATCGCTTGGTGTTTCGTAGAATAAAAAATTGAGAAAATAAAACACTTTACTTCTTAAATATTATTATTATTATTATTATCAACATTAATGGTCATTAATGACAATAAAAAAAATATATAGTTATTTTGCTGGCAAACATATTTAATCGTGTAGTAATAAATGCACACCACTGACTTCATAGAAACTGATAGTCCTTTAACAATGTTGATTTAGCATTAACAGTGGTAAATTGTAGATAATCCAACTAACTTCACAAACAACAAAGATTATTCCATCAGATATATTATCGATATTAAGTTGTTGAACCATAATAACCGCATAAAAGATAAATAAATAAATTTATATATAAATATATATCCAACAGACAAAATAGACATGATATAGATGGATGGATTGTTGAAGTGAATTTCATTCATCAAAATAAAATACGAAAAAAAAAAAACCGAAAACGTAAAGAAATTTGTTTTTGATGGCATCGCCTAGAGTAGATTTGCAGAAAAAATAAAAAATAAAGAAAAGAATTGCGAAAATGCCACAAAACATATTTTCGCGATGTATATTATATTATTTTTTTTTTTTTTTGCTATCATTTTGCTATATTGAAAAAATAAAATAAACATTGAAATGAAATGAAATGAAATATATTTACAAACGAACGGCAAAAAGCCACCAAACCACCACAACAATAATAAAAATAATAATAATAACCAGAAAAAGATGAAAAAAAAAACTTCAACATATGATAAAAGAAAAATCTGATAACATGTATTTCTTCTTTTTGACAATTTTTTTTCTCAATAATATTTCATTTATTTATTTTTTTATTCCTGCAGCTTTTCGCTTTTCTCTTGGTTTTTTTTTTAAACGAGAAACATGGGAATGAAATACGTACATGACACAATCAAAATGCTATATTTAGGGGTTTTTTCTTTTTTCATATGTTTCGTTGCTGGGATCTTTTATATTTCATTAAACTGTTCGTTGTTCGTCAATTTTTCTTCTTTTTTTTCTATTTTCTTCGTATAACTAGATGACTCAACTGTTGTCTAGCATTTATAGCGAGAATTGCATATAAAAAAATATTATTATTATTATTAAAACGAAGTTACTTACTTTAATAAACTTATTTCTGCATTTTTGTATTCACTAAAAATAACAGTAATAATATTTATTTATATACTATTTTGAGAGTGATATAAATAAGAAAACTATTTTTGTACAATATATTTCTTTAAAAATTAAATAAATATAGAAAAAATTGCAAAGAAAATACTATCCAGATGTGCGAAAAAAAAAATAAAAATAATAAAAATACCAAATAAATAACATGTACAGTACAATTCGATGAAAAGTAGAACAAATTCAATGTTTTCTTATATTTCATTTGTATTTTACAAATGCGAAAAAAAAAAATTAGAAAAATATGAAAAAGAGTTTTTCTTCTTTTCGCGAAAAGTGTTATCCCTCACCAGTTTAACCTAATTTCATAACGGAATATGCACAAAAAAAAATACTCCTACGCTTTGAAAATAAAAAAGAAAGAAAACAAAACATCCAGCAGACGAATGAAAGAATGAACGGGATGAGAAATAGAAAAAAAAATATACAATTTTTCATTTTCATATATATATTTTTGTTTTTGATTTTTTTATTAAATTTTTCCAATTTCTTTAGCTTTAGCAAATTCAAATTTGCTTGTCAAGTGCTTTTTTGTTGTTGCTTTCTGTCGACAGAAAAAAAATATGAAACGCAGTTACACGAAGGTTAAGAATAACAAAATTAATAACAAAAATAAAATAAAAAAAAAACAGAAAGAAAACATTGTGCAGACGAATGAATGGAAAAGAAAAATACAATTCCCCATAATACGCAATAATCATAAAAACATTTGCATAACAATTGTTTGATTTAGCAATGAAACGACAATAGAATCGCAAAAAAAGAAAAATCAAAATCAGAAATGTTGATATTTCGTGCTAAAAGACAAACAAAGGGTCAAAGGAATTATAACAAAAAAAAAAATAAGATGGAATTAACGAGAAAGCTCTCTGTAAATATCCGATTATGTTATTTACTTTGATCAAGTGTCAAACATATAAAAGAAATGTATAATCTAAATACTTGATTGATACCAAAAAGTCCATAAAGTGACTACAGTCCGTCAAAGTAACACCACAGATAAAAAAGCTGCAAAGTTTAATAACAAAACAAACGAAACGACCAGTGGAAAATAACGAAAATAAGAGAAAATTTACATTTTCAATTGACACTTTGCTGTAAAGGTGAAAAAATGATAAATAAGAAAGAAAATGCTAAAAAAAAATTGGAATATTTTCTCCACTCTTGAATAAATTTTCATTTTATTTTTTTCCATTTATTTACGTTTTTTAACTTTTATTTTTTTTTTTCGTTTTTTATCTTCTTTTCTTAAACATGAAAACAAAAAATAAACGGTTTTTTTCTTCTTTTTTTCATAAATAATCTATTTAAATGGGTGATTGTGGGTGACATTTTCTCCTGAACAGGGTATAGTATTATTATAAACAAAAACAAAAAGAATACAATGAAAGTGGCATTTGCTCTTTGTTTTATTTTGAGAAAGCAAAAAGAAAAGAAAAAAAAAGACAAACCCCGTTGGATGGTAATGGAAAAAGAATTTAAAACAAAGAATGAAATGAAAAAAACAAAAGCAACCACTGATCTCTTATGTTAAGGAAGAAATTCCATCATTAAATTCTTGTTAGTATTCTTTAACATATAAAATTAATTAAAATAATGTAAATTAATGTAAAAAGAGAGAAAAAGAAAATAATTACAAGAAAATATAATTAATTAATTTTCTGCCACATGTCTCTATAGTACACGCGCGTATATGCTTTAGCATCTTTTCTTGTGTCAATCAATTATATGTTTCATTGCTAATGACATTAAGATTTACTAATTAAAAAGTTCTTTTTTATTATTAGTATAAGTAATTTTTTTTATATATTTTTTAGTGGTTTGAGTGTATCTTCTTGGAATATATTATTGAGTATGGTATTGACAGTCAGGAAACCAAAGAAAAAATGCTCAAACTAGCAAGTAAATATTTCAGTTGCAATTAGACCATTGAATTGCAAAGTTACCAAAACATTTTGTCTTTGTTGCTATATAGTTGTGCAGTTAATATGTTTGTAAAGCTTGGTATTTGCAATGCGTAAAGATGAAAAAATAGTAAAAGCTCTTACTTTATATTGCAGTTTTCTATGGTGTCTTGCAATTTTTATTTTTGCTTTGTTTTATACAATATGTTGCTATTATTTTAGTTATTAATTGCAATCTACCTTTTTGTTCCTTTTGAATAAGTGGAAATACTTTAAAACACAACAATGACATGTGATACCATAATGTCTTAAAACCTATAGCGGAAAAACACTCTAGCAGACACAAAGTATAAATGCAGAAACTGAACAGGTTTTTTTACTAAAGTTTTCACGTCTGTGTTTGTAATTTTGTATAGAATTTGATTAAAAATGAAATGAAAAGCATTTCTTTGATTTCGCATATTGCCTATACTAGTACTATACTAGTGCTATACTATACTAGTCTGCTGTGTAAGATCCATAGCAATGATATTTATATATTGCAGAGCTTTATTGTTTCACTGTACACATGCCTAATACGCTTCCGACTTTACAATCATGCGAAAAAAAAATAAAATTAAACAAAATCAAAACTTTCAAAGTAATTTTTCAAATTAATTTTTTTTTTTCGTTGTTTCTGATTTAGGAATAAACGTGTCAGTTTGGTGATTTTTTTTTCTAGTGACATTTCAACATCAGTCTTGTTGATGATTTACGAATTTAATTGAATTTAATTGTCCTTTTATTATTTTTTTTTTATTTTATTATCCGTTTTTAAATATAGAAGTGAAAAATGAAAAATTCTTTTAGTCACTTGGTTGATTAGTTCAATAGCTAATGTCATTTATAACGAACCGACAGATGGACAATTTGGTTGAATGAATTCTAATAACAAAAAAAAATAAATTAAAACGAAGATTTTTTTATCGCGAATTAAAGTTTAAAAACAAAAAATTGTAACCAAAAAACACCATAAAATCGGTATTTTAGTTCGTTTCCCAAATAAAAAAAGAAGTAAAACGTCCAATAATTACATAACTGAAAGGTTGCAACAAAAAAAGAAGAAAAGTTTAACCTAAAAAATTACCACAAAGCGTAAATAAAAGCAAAAAACATAACAAAATTACTAACAACACATTTTACTATGTTATTATCAAATGCACAACGAATAATTTTATTGTAATTTTCTTTTTTTGGGTTTTAATTTAGCTTTAAACTAAACTAAAGCTTTAAAATAACTTTAAAAAAAAAAGTAGAAAATTTTTTAACAACCAAATTCACATGAGAATTTTATGTTGTTTAAACAAAACGAAAATGTCTAAAAAAAAAAGAAATTTGTATTTTTGAAATCGAAATATTTAAAATCACTTTATTGTTTTATATAAATATATATATGTATTTACGGGTTTAACTTTATATAAATACAAAACAACACTTAAAGTTGCACTTTATTGTTTAATAATAAAAATTGTTTAGTTAAAATAGTAGAAATTTTACTAAATACTAAAATGTATGCAAAAAGTTAATTATTTTTTCGGTTTTTTCATTTTTGATTAGTTTGTTTAGAGTTTTAAAATTTTCATTGCACTTAATTTAAGTTTTTTACTTTTATTTTTATTATGTTATGTTATGTTTTGTCAGATTATGTATATATTTGTATTTAATTTAATTTAATTTAATTTGATTTATTTACATAGAAATAGAAATAATTCTCTATTTACATTTTCATTATTATATTTAGTATATACACATTTGCATTAAACATAGATACTATATCAGTGTTTTGAAATTTATTAACTATAATAAAAATATATTTTTATCCTATTTAATATTATGTTACGCAATTTATTATTATTATTGCAATAATACTGCATTATAATTAATAAAAAAAATATTTGAAATTTTATTAATATAGACAATAAAAGAAAAAAGCCATCAAGTAAGAACAATTGAAAAATATTTCTACTAACTTAATAATACTTTGATAGTCTTCAATTAAAAGGAGAAAAATTACAAAAAAAATAAACAGAAAAGAAAACTTTTATTAAAATCTCAGCCATCTGTTAACATTAAAATATATATGTTTGTTTGTGAATTCAAAGCTAACAAAAGTTCACAAAGGAAAACATATAACAACACAACAACCCACATATTTAAAACACCTACAACTCGTGTAACAACAAACTCTTTTCTTTTTTTGCTTGTTTTCCGAAAAAAAAAAGGAATGATAATATTTTGCTTCTGTATCAAATATTCAATATGAAAATCTAAAAATAATTTCACACTTATGTTGTTTAGTGGGTTTTGTATTTTGTAACCAAAAATAATGCAGAAAGAAAAAAACTTTACAAATCATGAAATAAAATAAACTAATGAAGCTTCGTATTAAATTTCATGTAGAAAACGAAAAAAATTTTCTTGTATTTGTAGTAAAAATTCATAGATCGGTTAAATTAAATTTAACGAAAGAAAATCATTTTCTTAACAATGATACAAGTTTAAAAAAGTTTAAATTTACATGTTGAATACAGAAATGTTTACAATATTGTTGTTATTAAATTATTTTTTGCTATTATTAAAGGTTAATAAAGTTTTTTCGATTTTAGTAAAATAAACTTAATGCTTTGTTGGCAAAAGTATTCAATGAATGAGAAGCATTACAAGAAATATTAAAGGAAATTAAAGAAACTATACTTACTTTATATAGTTATTTGATAAATGTAAATCGTGTACGTTTAACATTATTCTCTTGTTCGTTAAACAATCAATATAATACCATTTAATTAGTTTAAATTCTCTAAGCGAACATTAAACTTTGTTAATTTACGATTATTATTGTGTTCGGTCACTAATAAACGGTTTTTATTAAAATATTAAAGCAAGTGAAAAATCCCTATACAAAAATAAAAACTCACTAATAAAATGTAGATGAAACCGAATAGAACCTTAAATTTTAATGCAACTGATAAAATATTTGCATTTTTATGTACATATAGATTTTTTTTTAACTATTCATATCTGTGTTTTGCTGTTAAATCGATTAGATATACTACCACGAGCCAGACTAGACGGTTTATAATAATAGTTAATAAAAAAAATTATGTAATTTATTATTTTCAATGGTTCATGAATGTTCATATATGTAAATATGTGTGTAAATTTTTGTGACAAAGAAATTTCTGTTCAGTTTTTTTTTTCTTATTTATTTAATAAAATCACTGTATGGTTGAAAAATATGCATTTTACATTACTTTGCTTTTTTCACATTTCTTTTCATAACAGAAAAAATCCGTAATATTATGATATGTTCTCGTTTATTTAAATTTTTACTCAATAATATTAGTTTAGTGTTAATTTTAATATAAAAAATATGTTTTAATGAAAAATATAGTTTTAATTTATGCAAATAAATAGTATTTTTAAATAAATAAATATACAGTTTTAGGTTTATTTATTTTAAAATGGTAAATATTTTTCAATAAAAGCACTAAAGGTTATTAAAAATAAATCATTTTATTTATTTTCATTAAAATACAAAGTAAGTAAAAAACCTAACATCACAAAACATTAAAAATTTATTTAATAAGCTCATGTAATGCATTATTAAAGTATCTACACAAATTTCTAAAAAAAAAGAAGAAATTAATGCAATTGTGAACAAAGTAACATTACAATGAGTAAATATCAATTTCACAAACTAGAAATTTATTTTGTAATCAATAATCGGATAATTTTTTTTGGTTATTTCATTGTTTCTCATTAAATTTAGTTCATATTTTAAAGGGTATCAATAACATATTTTGATATCGTATCAATAATCAGAAAATTTGTGTTTATAAAAGGTATTTAGTTATTTATTTTTTTGTTAATATATTAAGAGTCTAGTAGTCTTTTTCTCATAATTTAGTTATGCATTGTTTTGTAATTACGAAAAAAAACTACTCTGCAGTATCTAATTTTATACAGTGAAAATCTTATTTTTACCCATTGAATATTTTTCATTTAAAAAGAAAACTATTGTGCGATTTTAACATCACTTATAATTTTCGAGTATAATTATATTATAATTTTTATTTAGTATAATACTTGTTTCTTGTAGTTATTATTTGTATTTTAATAAATTAAATAAGCCTTGACTATTTTAAATTATAAATGAAGAATTTATCAAATATAAAAATGTTATAAAGAATATATATATTTTTTCATCAATTTATTACAGTTTTTATTAATGAAATCAAATGATAGACAATCATTACTATAGCTACAATAGCTACAAAAAAAAAACTGTAAATAAATCATAAATTAAAAAATTGTTTCTTAAAAAAAGCGAAAAAAGCATATAAAATATTTTTATCTTTAACAAACACTGGAATTTTGCATATAAATATTTAACTAGGTTTACATTCGTCTTTAATTTAAGACATTGCACCAAGGTACTACTAACAATATTCATACTTAAATATTAGATTTATTAATTTTCTCTATATTATAAAGAAGCAATAAATTTTCAATTTTCACTGTCAATTGACTATCGATAAAAATGAAATTTGTTTCAAAAGTACTATGTGAAAGTAAGGTCTTACTTTTTTTGAAACAAAAACATTACTTTTGGTCAGTTTTTATAAATTTCTTTTTAAAGTACTGAAATAGTGCTTAGAAAGCACACTTTATATAATAATAAACTTTAGGGAAAAAAACATAGTAGATGTAGGAATAAGAACTAACGAAAAAAAAGTTTCACTAAAATGCTATTAGCAGCAACAAGCATTTATTTAATTTAAATTTGTTTCATTTTTATTATTATTATTTAATTTTTTTCTCTCTTTTTGTACAATATATGTATAAAAATGAATTTTTATAAAAAAAAAAATAAAGTAATAAAAGTGGGATAATACATCATCATTTGTGTATAAATAAATATTTTTATCACGTTTATTTTTATTTTATTTTAGCACAAATTATAGTAGCATCAACAATAATATTAAATAAAATAAATAATATAATATTCTGGTATTTACCTTTTATAAAAAAAATACGGTTAAAGGTTTTAACTTATATAAATAAAAAAATATAAAAATAAACGCAACAATATTAAAAATAATAATAATAACAACTGTAGAAGCAAGAACAACTAAAGCACGATATAAAATTAAAAACATTAAAATGAATGTACGACTAGCATATGAATGAAATGTTTTATACGAAAAAAAGGAAAAAGCAGAAAAGCTTTAAACAAAATAAAAAATAAAATTAAAAATAAAATAAACGAAATAACAAACCTCTGAAAATGAAATATTATGCTGTTAGTTGGGTGCATTTTATGTTATTTTTATATTTATTTATTTGTTTAAAATATGTTTTAAGCATAAAAAATAAATAAAAATAATACAGTAAAAAATAAAAATAAATATAAATGTAGTAAAAACTGTGTCATTATAAATCAATTTCATAACATAAATTACTTTATATAACGAGAAAATACTGAACAGAAAAAGCTTCTATGTTTTTATTAACAGTGAAATGTAAACAACAACAATCACCACTAAAAAACAGACAATAGCATTAAAATTCTTTAAATTAAACTTTAAAGTGTCTTTTTTTAACATTAATTGTTTATCCATTTTATTATAAAGCTTATATCTATATAAAAGCATGAATTTAAACATCAATTGTTTATTAAAATTTTAATAAATTTTGACCGAAAATATAATAAACAATTTCCTTGTTGCTTATCGTCAGAGTTAACGAGCAATGATTGTTATAAGAATTTTCATGGTGTACCGACAAATTGGTAGATCTTCTGTTTTCAAAAGTTTTGATGATTTTTATGTAAATATTGAATAATATTTAACTCTTTATATGTTTCGCATAAATGAATCGTTTTGATTTTGTCATTGGTATGACAGAATCATACAGCTTGTATTTTTAATTGATGACAAAGTAATGTAAGAGCTTGAGTAAAGCTATACAAAATACAGCAGTAATGTTTGCTACCAATGCACAGTATTTAAATTTGACACCTTGTTATTTAACTTTAAAATTATAGAAAGTAAATAACACTGAAATTTAAATAAGTCTTACTGCCCGGAACAGTAAAAACAATAATATATTTGCTTAAATCGGTAGAAACATTGTTTCTAGACTATATATGTTTTAAATGAATTGTAAACGATGCACCTAAAAAAAAGTAGTTGAAAATCACTTGAAAATCAACATATTTATTTAATTAATACCTGAAATAGCTTGGTCAATTAAATAAATTCTAGTATTAAATCTATATAATAATACCAAGTAATTTGCTGATTAAAAAAAAAATTATTACAATTATTAAATCCACAACAAATAACCACAAATTAAAGCATTAAAAATATTTTTAAATAATCTAAATAATATTATCGATAACAAATTAATCATCAATTAATATTGAAAATAAAAAAAATATTATAATTAAATTAAGTTATTTATTTTTATTTTTTATTGATTCTACTATTTAAATAAAATTATCGAAAATATTTAATTGCTTACCATATATAAAAATAAATTATATTATTATGTAATTATGGTAGAAATTATATATTATTACAACTATATTTACTAATTTATTAATAATTATAATTTACGAAAATTAATAGCGAGGAACTGGATTAAAAATAATAAAATATAGCAGAAAAAAAAAAACATTAATAAACGAAACAAATTAATTATTATGACCATAAAAAGTTTCGTTTAGTTTAGTTTGATTATTATCTAATTTAACTTTTAACATAGTCATTAAAAATTGAATGGAATTATCTACTGTATTACGGTGTGGCTGTGGATGGTTATATTTATTTATATATTTTTTTTTGTTTAAACTTAATATTGCTTTATAAATTTATTTAACTTTTTGTTAAAAATGACACGCTATCGGTTTTGCTTGTGATGTATTGTACAGTAGATTCTCGTATTTATATAATTACTTATAATAAGCTTGGCACTGTTTATAGCATAGCGATTCTATTGAAATGTATTAAAAGTTTCTTTAACTAGAATTATACTGGTTACGATTTTTTAATATTTATTTTCTATTCTGTGTAACAATCAAAAGTTAAGATGACTTTACTGAATAAATAATGATAAAAGACTTCTTTTTTTTGTAAAAAGTCGAAGAAACAATCAAAAATCAAGCCAACTTTAATTGAAAACAATAAACAACAAAGCTTTTAAAATAAAATATTGGTAATAAACAATGTTTCACTTTGTATAAACTTTTTAATAATGGATAAACTAGATTCAAGGGTTGTTATCAAGAAAAATTTGATTAAATTAAATTAAATCAGTATCTACTGTGCTTTTTTCTTGCATTGAGTGTTTTTCAATTTAAAACTGAGAGTCACGGCGTCGTCTAACTTTCGTAAACATTAACATTTATCCTCTGTACTATAATTTGTATAATTACGATAAACATTTCTATTGTTATAGCATAAATCTACCCTTTAAAAAAATAAAATAAAAATAATAAATAATATTTGAAACAAGCCTACCACCAAACTAACCACCCATAAAATAACTCCATACAGCAAACACTAAATAAATAAAAATTACGATCAACACGCAAACATTTTAAATAATACCGGATATAAAAATATATCAATGATTTTCCTGATATTTATTTTTTTTCGGTTTAATTTCAATAAAAAACAGTTTTCTCATTCTATTTATTTAACAAAAAATTTTAATTCAATGAAATTTTAAAATTAGAAATCAGTAATAATGATTTAAAATTATATATATTTCGTATATATTTAACTGTAGTTAATATTTGACAAGCCTTAAAAAAATAATAATTTCTTTTACATTTCTGTTATTTATCAGAGGGTGGAAAATAATTTTCAATGTGAAAATCATCAAAAACATGCGAAAATTATGTTTAGAAAAGCTTCGAAAGAATAAAACATTTTTCAATCAAATTATAATAATAAAACAAATTAAAAAGTTTAAATAAATATTATTTAAATTATATTCACAACTAATTATCATTACATTAATTTGATTGAATTTTTATTACTTTATAAAATTAGAAGTTTTATATATATATAATTAAACTTTTTAGTTAGAAAAAATTAAAAAAAAAACACGAAATCATTTTCCGGTAATTATTACTAAAAAAAAGTTAGCAACTTTGTTGTGTTGTTAACGTTATCGTAATAAATAATTAAAAAACGATGGAATAAATAAAAAAAACTGTATAAAAACATTTAAGAAAATGAAAAAACAGCCAACCAACCAACAAATAAATAACAACTAAAATATCAAAGTGTAAATTTAATAAAAAAAAATGTAATTAAAATAAAAAATTAAAATAATTACAGTGAAATTACTATGAAAAGAAAAATACCCATTCTTTAATGCGGTTGAAAAACATGGATTAATAACCATAATTATTATAACATATATATATATATAAATAAATATTTACATAACATATAAAACAATAAAACATTTAATTATAATAATAGGATAAATATATGTAAACATTATTGAATAATTATTATATATTGCGTAAAAGATATATTTGCGAAATGAGAATTAAAGCAATAATCCATCGAAAGTACTAATAAAAATATTGACAGTATTTTTTAATTAAAAAAGCTTATACATGTGTAGAGCTTTTATCATAAAACCTATGGAACCATTGGATTCAAGATCATTGGAGCACTGCTCATTGGAGTTTTACAGACAGTGCTACAGGTACGGTTTTTTTTCAATGCAAATAGCTTTAGAGCAAAAAATTGACAAAGATCTGCAATGAATAATTATTTAGTAGAAAATTAATATAAAAACCTTTAAAACCAGTGCATTTTACAAGCTTATAACATAGTTTCACATAATTTATTGATTAATATTATGCAATAATCTATTAAAACTCAATTTTTTAATCAAAAATCATTGAAAATTAAACGAAATATACCATTATCTTTCTAAATTTCAAGTTAAACAAGAGTATTTTTGACTTAAAATGCACCGTACAGTGTTCTCATTTCATTAAAACAAATTTCACTGGTCACTAATAAGTAGGTTACATAAATTTGCCTCTACTGTTTCACTGCTTTAAAATAATAAACTCTTTTTATTTATCCAATTTTCTTTTTGTCATTTTAATGTTTAATTTAATTTTAATGTAACGTTAAATTGCTGTTTCTGTAAATATTATGACAATGTGTACAAAATTTTCAAACGAAACTTGTGTTTACTTGATGCTTCTTCATTCATTAAAATAGACAAAACTAAACAATAATAATAATGATAATAATAATAATAGAAATAAATAAAAAGAAAATACAAATTTTCTATTTGCTGAGAAATTATCTATAGAATTGTTTGTTTTATATATTTTTTTTTTTTTTATTATTATAAGCGTAATCTGATTTTCTATTCTTCTATCTTAAAAATAATAAAAATAATGATGAGTCGTGAGTAAGAGAGTGGAAAAAAGAAATTAGAATGGAAAAAAGTTATAGCATCATCAAGACATGATTTTTAATCATCAACAAACAGAAATCACAAAATTAAAATTTATAAAACAATAGAAATAACTTAATTTATTCGTAAATAAACTTAAAGCTTTTGAGTGCTTATTATAAATTCTACTTGTTGTGTTGTTTTTTCGTCTTTTTTGTTTTGTTATTTTTCATTTTTTCACTTTGTTAATATTATTTTTCTGCTCTTATTGTTGTTCTGTTTTGTTTTGTTTTCATTAAATAAATTCGGTTAAAGAAGGCAATAAAAGATAAAACAAAAATTAGAATAAGCAAATGTGTGGTAGGATGAACACTATGTTAAAAAAGGCAGTTAAAAAGCACAGTGATTATCATTTAATCATTTATTTCTTCTGACAACAATAAGATAAAATGTATGTTTTAATATTTTTTTTCTTTAATTGGTTTTAGAAACAAATGACTTATGCCAGATGAATATAGGAAATAGAAATATATTAAAGAAATGAAAATTATTTAGCGAAATCTGGATTATCATCATCTCTGCATCTTATCATATTCTTTAAAGAATATTTTTATTGATTTGCAAATACAAGAATTAATTCGATTATTTTTATTCTTCTAGAAAAACATTTTCTTTAAAAGATTTTCATGGAATTTTGCAAAAAAAAATAAATAACGTTTTTATTATTTTGTTGCTCTAGATATAAATACGAAGAATTTTTCTTGCACATTTTTAAAATGAATTTTATTTTTCCATAAAAAACAATATTGCTCTAAGGAAATATACATAACCTTAACAAAGTACATTGTTTCGAATGAATTTTTATTATGCTATTACTGTGTTTGCTATTTAAAAATAATAATTGTAATAATTTTTCTAGAAAATTATATACATTTGAGTAATTTTATGCCAAGTCATCATCTCATTTTCAGAAATTAATAATTCTACTTTTTAATTACACAATTAGCTACTTAATTTATAAGGATATTCTCAAAGTGTTTTACTGTAAATTTTGTGCTAATTTTTCTTCTTAAAATTGTTGCATTTTAATAAAAAGAAATAATTCTCAAAAGCATTTTACACTAATTTATAGATTTTAAGCTCTATTTGTTTAAGGATTTATCATAAATCAGGTTAAGATTTGAATGTTTTTCTGTATTATTTTTAGTCAAAAACAGAGTAAACTTTATCTTAGAAGCTATTTCAACACTTCTGTTGCTTTAATATTTTACCTTTTCTTTTCAGAACTAGCACTAACTAGAACTTTCAAATCATTAGGTGTAAAAATGATTTATAAGAATTAAAATATAATAAAATTTAATTAATTATTCAAGAAATTAATAAACAATATAATAAATAAACTATTCCTGTCATTATATTATTTTCAATTAAATTTTTTCACCTAAGTAATTTAGTTAAAGAACAAATAAACATTTATGAAAAGCTCTTATGATTATTGTTTCTTCAATGACTCTTTTTCTTTAAATAAAATAATTGTAAATTTTCTAATAATAATTTATAATCCGTTGAGTACATAATGTTCTACGTAGCATATAAACAATTTGAAAAAAAATAAACAAGCGGAAGAAAATTAACATCCTATTTTACAATTTTGTATATAAATTATAATATGTGCAGGATTTTAATTTAATTTAATTTTTTTGTCTTTTATATTTTAATTCATTGCTCCATGGCAATTTTATCTAAATGAATTTTATTCATAGATTTTAAAAACATGTAAATATATTTATTACTTTGTTTTTGATTTCAATGTGTTTTTATTTTTTGTTTTCATAATACTTATTCACTGTATGTATTTTCCTACATAATAATACAGAAATAGCTTAAGGATATATGCTGCTACCTTTTAACTATTGTTGTACCATTGTTTATTATAAACTTTTATTTATTATTTGTATTGTGCTGTGTAACGTGAAGAAAATACAGAGTAACAGAACAAGAGAATAAAAAAATAAAACGAAAATTTATAATAAAGAAGAAAATAAATTTGTAAACTAAAGAATAATAAAAATAAAAGAAAAACTAAGTAATAATAATAATAATAATAAAAATAAATTAAGGCGTAATGTGTGTAAATATAACTATACTCGTATACATATTACATATGTATTAAAATATTAAACAACATAACAAATAGAGATTAAGTAAAAAGCATGTAGTATTAAACTCTTATGTAAATATATATATAAATGAAAATTATTATTTTTTTTTTTGTATTTTATATATATATCGCAGAGTAGTAACAAAAAAAAAAACAAATAATAGTGCTTAGTTAGAATTTTATCTATTTTTCCATCAACATTCATCGACTTTAAATTATATTTTTTCATTTTGTGGTAGGTAACTCTTGTTAAATATATAAAAATTTTATGTAAATAAAATATCACAAGAGTTAAGAAACGAAAGGAACAAAAAAAAATCACATATAATAATACAAAAACTTTATATACATAAGTAGTTACTTGAATGGGAAACATTTTAATTTTTCTTTTATTCTTCTCTATACTACACAATGTATAGTGATGTTTTATTTTTATTTTTTTTTTCTAAGAGCATTTTTATCACTATACTTTTATTATTTATTTATTTTTTGTTTTATATACATATAAAGGAAGTGTACACTGAATAGTAGTGATTTTTAAACTTTCTTCTCTCTATTTCTTGTTTTTTTTTTTTTTTTTTTTTGTAAACTGAGGGTGGCGGCAAACTATAAACAAACAAACTTAAAATGTGACTTAAATGTGACTTGATTACTTTAATCTACTTCAAAATGTAGACAATATAATTTTAAAATTTGTAAATAGCTATTTATATTGAAAAAGAAAATATAAATTAACATAACTTTGGTTGGTTTCAGCATTATGTAATTTAACATAAAAGAAATGAAAGAAAAAATAATACAACTTAATTATCTGTTTAATGTTATAAATGTAGAGGGAAAAAAACTCGAAGAAAACTTGATAAAAGCTTAACAAAGCTTATAAAATAGCTTAAAGTTTTAAAACCACTGAAATTTAGACACAATATTTAAATATATTTATTCGTTTGCTACCTTATTTCCTTAATTTACATGTATGCTCAGCACCATGCGGTGAACAATGATCGTACAAAGTATTTTCTTCTATTTTTCCTTCGTTTTTGTCGTTACTGCTTATGCTACCGTCGCATGGTGTTGTTGTTATTATTATCATTATTATTATTATTATTATTATGATTGTTCTACTTTTATAGGGTGGTAAATAGATTTGTATAATACAAGACATAATTATACAATAGAAACAAACAAGTAGAAGTGCAGAAGAAAACTAAGCAAAAAGAAAAACATAATACTTTATTATTATAATTATTTCTCTTATGAATTATAAAATAACACAAGAGAATGATAAAAAAGAATTTTTTTTATGAAACAATAATCCGTCGAGTATTATAAAAGTATGAAAAAAAAAGATCTTCAATTGAATAAATCGCCCATATTAACGTCACATTTTTAATTATTTTTACATATTTTCTGTATTAATTAATTTTCTATCTAACAGTCTAGACTTAAGGATAATTTACAAGCTATATCCTACTGTTTAGCATTAAAAACTTAAAACTTTAAACCGATTTCTAGCTAATCTGTTTACTTGCAAATATGTGGAGAATAATAATTTTTTTTGTTTTGCCCTTGTTGCAATCTAAAGTAATTTAACGAAAATTTCATTGCTGAATAATATTCATTTCATTGGCAGAAACAATGAAATGAAATTCAAATAAGAAAGGAAAAAATGATGAAAAAGGAAATAAAATATAAATTAAAACTGAATTCAATGTAGATTATCCTTTTTTAATGAAATTTTTCTACAAAAGTTAGGTAGTTGATGGTTTTTTCTTACTCATTCATTCAGTTTAACCCTTATTTAATATTTTCATTAATATTATTATTCGTAAAGCTTAGAACGTTTAAGTAACAAACGGATCAACATTACATCTACATACTTCCTTCATTTTTAAATGATTAAATTAAATTTTTGCTTTAAATATCCTTTTGTTTTTTTTTTACATTTTTAATCATTTATTATTTATCTCACAATCATTCATTTGTAATTAATATGTTAACTGTGAATACATAAAGATTATTAATTAATATTTAGTAATGAGAAATTCAATTTAGAAAAACAATAATTTCTTTGCAGAAAATGAAAGGAAAATGTAATTCCTTCAGTGAATTTATTAATATTATATTCTGGTTAAAATTCTGGTAAAATAATTCTTAGTAAATAAAGTTAATGTAAAATCATATTAGATTTATATAGGCAATATTCTACAATTAATCATTTATTATTATTTAGTTTAATTAAATTAAAATATTAAAAATCGTTTATTCAATCTAATTTTTTTGTCTAGTTCTACGTACGAAATACCACGAAAAAAAAATGAACAATTTTCATTATAAATTAGATAAATATTTATTTAATTATCTAATTTTGTTACTTTTTATTAATGATTGGTTAAATTTTATAGGCTTTTGTAGGTTATCAAAACATAATTCTAAGTAAATAATTAATAATTGAAAAAAACCCTTTGGTGGTTAAGCTTTTAACCATATAAGGTTTCTAGGAAATTAATACAATTAAATTTTATTTAAAAAAAGCATTATTATACCCATAAACACTTATGTAAATAATATTATTTTATCGTAAAACAATAAATATTACAAAATCAATAAAAAAGTAAAACAGTTCCTTATTGTAGATTTTTATTATTATTTACTAAAACCTTTGTGCAATAAAAGCTACTTGTATTTCCTGTATCTAAAAAAGTTACAAATAAATACATAATATAAACGATAAATGATTGAAATAAATCGAATATGAAAGAGAATATCATTTTTAAAGCTTTTATATATAAAATAAAAGAAAAAATGATTGAATAAAAAGTTGTACGATAATAAAGTTGAACATCTTGTTGCCCAATATTCAATAATTGTATTAATTTTATTTTCTTTTTTTTTCTCGTCAAGATGTGTACAGTACAGAACATAATACAAATCCGAAAAAGAAAATAAAAGATAAAAATAAATACAAAATATAAAAATAGAAAGAAAAACGTATTTGTTGAAGAACATCTATTTTTAAAGACAATTCATCTGTACATGATTGCTATTTATTTTTATTTTTAAAATAAATAAAAAAAGCTTTAATATTTTTTTATTAGCCTGAACTTATTCGAAAATTTTATTTACATTTTTATTTATTTATTAATATTCTATTTCTTCTGTTCAACAATGTAAACATTTTTTTTTGTATGGTATAACTCAGTATTATTATTATCTCGAATTGATATTATTGCCCAATTCAACAGGATAATAAAATAATATTAAAAAAACGACGAGGAGAAAAAAAACGTAATTTAAATATGAATTAAAAAAAAGGAAAAGAAAAAGCACGTAAAAAGGCATCAGCAATAAAATGTGAATATTTCAATCAATTTTTTGGAAATTTAAAAAATACAAAAATTGCGTGACTTAACGAGTTAAATAAAAACCAAAAAAAAATAAATATAAAATGATTAAATTTAATTAATTCATTATTTACTGTGCCTAAGGATAATTATATAATTAAAATATTAAAAAAAATTATTAATTAATTATTATAGCAGTAGCAGAAACAGCAATAACCACAGGAATAACATCAAAAGCACGTCTGAAATCAACAAAAAAAAAATTCAATTTTATTTAAATTAATGAGAATTATTTTAATGATAATAAAAAATTCCAACACACTTGTTAGAAATAATTTAATTTTTCCTTTTTGGAAGAATTGGGGCAATCATTCTACTTTAATTTTTTTTTGGTAACCAACAAATATTGTCACCAAATTTTCTTAAGGAATTTCAATTGTTTATTGTACTCAGATTATCCTTAACAGTTTTGTTGTTGTCGGTTGTGTTATTTTTGCTGGTTGTTATAGTTAACAGTGAAATAACTAAAAACAGAAATAATAAAAATAGAAAATCATCAGTATGCATGACTTTAGTATCTCGTTATCTATTCAAGTAAAGTGTGCAAAATATATATATATATAGAAGAAAAAATAGTATTCACCAACAGGCGCCAACCAGATATCGCCTTATTAAACTAACACGATGACAAGAGCACGAGTACAGTATTGTAAAAGAAAATTCAAGTTAACAAAAGGCACCAGCCAGGCATCCCCGTATATTATACTCTTTGATAGTAAAATAGCAAAGAAATATATATATATATATATGTATATCTAACCCACATATTTAGCATACGAGAGATCGTGTTTTATGTGCGTTTTTTTTATAATTTTCAAAGTAGAAAAAGGATAAAGTAAAATCTACCAAGCGACATTTTTACTATTGGTGTTCTCATGTGTAAAGTACTATTTTTTTTGCTGTTCTCTATTTTAATTTTTAAAATTCCTCTAGTACTTCATATCTGGTTTCAGATTTGTACTTTGTGTGATTTTTATTGCTTCTTTATAGTTGGCTTAATAAAATGACACGTGAAAAGTTCCACAATTTCAAGTGAGAATAATACAAAACACAAAAAAGCAGAAAAAAACTTCGACATATTTTTAAACCGGACACGTCTCAACTGGACATTTTTAGGTTGTGTCACTGCTGCAATTCATGTTATTATATTTTTCTTTTTATAAAAATATTGCACACTCTGTGTATACACGATTCTTATATATTTGTGGGTGGAAAAATTCACAATTTGTTGGTAAATAATAATCCACCACAGTTAGGTTATGTAAATTGATTTTATTTATTTTCATTTATAATGAAATTTATTTCTTAAAAATATATAAATAATCAAATAACGACAATAACAATGGAATTTTAATAAGATTTATTTTTAAATTAAAAAGAAAAAAAAATACATGAGCAAGGAAAAATTAATAATAAAATGTCAATTAAAAAAAAAGAAAGGAAAAAGAGAAAAAGTTTCTAAAGGCAGTGAATCGAAATATAAAAATAAAAAAAAAAGAAAATACATTAAATTCCGCTATTATATCAATGCGAATCTTGTACACGCTTTTACAAACACATAGCACTTGTATATCAAAGCAGTAAAAGTGACTTCCTATTGCTTTTTAATTACAAAAGAATGAACAAAATAAAATATTATCAAAATGCTGCTTGTCACCTTATAAAGTCACTAGAAATGTCAACCCTAATGAATGAGTAAAGTGTTTTTTTTTTTATTTTGTGTTGTTTTATTTTTAATTTTTTTTTTCATTAATTCTTTGCGGTTGTGAATAGTTCCGGTTATGTTAATCGCTTTTAATTCTTTTATTATAATTTTCTTCGTTTATTTTTTTTTTCTCTGCATGTTTTAGTGTAAATAAGTGGCAGTAAAATGTGCAGGCAACAAAGTACACAAGAAATTTGTGAACGATATATAATTAAATAACATGTAAGGTGTTTCTAAGAAACTTCAAAACTTCATCAACTTTTATCGCAAAATATTAATCTATGTAAAGCGGAACAGAGAATAAAAAAACAACTAAAAACATGTTTAAGGACTGTAGTGTATTATTGTTTTTTCGTTTTAATTTTCCTTTGCTAAAATAATATACCTTTTGTTTTTCTGCTGATTAATGGCTTTTTATTTTATATTTTTTTATTATTCTGTTTTGCCTTTTGCAAAAATATATTTAAACGAATTAAAATGCTACAAAGAATATCTAATGTTTAACCGATTGCGTGCATTTAACATGATTTAAACACTTGCTTTAAAGTGAATTAAATAAAAAATAATAATAATAAAAGGTTATTGTTAAATAAAAATACCGTAACATTTTTTTTTTTTTGTTTTTTGAATAATATTTTTAATCATAATCAAAACGAAAACATATTTTACTAAACATTTTGGGTGTGAGATAAATTATGTATTAAAAAATAATAATAGAAAATGTCTTGACTTGTAGAGGTATGTATATAGCATGATGACTGACATTATAATAATTTTCTATTTTCTATCAACAATTAAAAACACGCGATATCATTTCGTTTTGTAAAATAGGAACAAAAAAAGAAAAACTTTAAGCTTTTATTTACATAAACTAAATACTATGGAAGTATTTTTCCGTAACTTAATTAAAATCATGGTGGCATAGGCAGACTTCATTTATTTTTGCTCTGTCTTATGTCAAACATAAACCATATCACTTAAATTTATGTTTTAATTATATTTTTCTTTAACAATTTATACGGCGCTTAGTTAGTTCTACTGTTTTATGAATGAATTTCTTATATAATGACCTATCGCATCGGTATTTTTATTGTCACAAAGGGAATAATATGACCTAAAGTGGATAACGTGAGCCATGTATTAGTAATTGTGGTGTTCATAAGGTTTAACCATAATTTTTCGTTAAAACTATGATAGAGAAGAGCCAGCATTTGATAAGAATCTACTGGGAGATAACAATGTTTTAATAATTGATGACTTTAACATACTAATATTAGATATTCAATCGATAACATTTTAAGCGATACAAGTGTTTTATATTTCAGTCGGCCTGCTACTGTGCTACTGTGCAGTCACATTTTTTATTTTAATTAATAAATTAAGTAAACAAGCTGACAAACAACTTAAAAGCTTAACTTAAGCATGTTTCTTTTTATTTAACTTTGAAAAAAAATGGAAACATAATCTCCAAAGGGTGTTTTGTTTTCAAAAAAAAGAAAAAACGATTAAAAATTAATTAGAATTTTCTTTGCGTTTTAAAGAAAAATTATTATTTTTCCATTCTATTTCCCTTAATTTGTCGTTCGCTTAAGTCGTTATACCACCTTCTGTTCGTTTGTTTACTTTCATGGTTGATATTTAAATTTAATTATTATTTTTTCCCATAACCATTTTGAATAAAAATTTTTTTTTAATTAAAACAAATTATATTTCAATTAACACTGGGAAAATAAAATAATGAGTGGGATATAAATAAGAAATTAAAAAACTTTGTTAATCTTTTAAACAAATTTTTAATGTATTTTCATCTAATAAATCTATAAATAAATTTATTTTGGTTTTCTTATTTTTAGCAATCATCTAGAATAGAAAACTGAAATTATTTTATTAATCAAATATTTATTATAATGATTAAACACGTAAATAAAAATTAATTAATAATAAAATAAAGAAAGTAATATCAATCGTTGAATATATGGAATAAATTTTTAGCAAGAGAATAACAAACTAAATAAATTGGATTTTGTTTGTCATTTATACGGATTATATGTGAAGGAGGAAAGCTTCTTTGTGAGTATTTTTCTTTTTTATTCTATCTTTCAGTTTAATTTAAGTTCAAGCATATATTTATATATACAATGTTATTAAATATTCCAAAATAAAAAAAGAAACTTTTATCACAAAAATATTTCTAGAGTAAAAACATTTTCATTTTCTTTTTTCGTTTAAATAAAATCCATTTATTGTTCAAATATTAGATATTTTCTATTTTAGTTACTTATTCAAATGCTATAATAATAATAATAATTATAATCCTTGCAGTAAATTAAGAAGAATTAACGAGTATTTAGTATATAAACACTGTACTATTATTTCTGATAAACAATTTAAGTTTTCTTTTTGAACAATTAAAGACAAATGAAAATTAATGATAAAAATATTTTAAACTTGATAACCCTGAATAAAGAATAATATGCCCAAGGATTAACACAATATAGTAATCTTTATAAACGATATTTGATAATATTTCATTAAGAAAAACTATAATTAAGCTTCGATATTAATTAGAAAATAGAACTATGCCATGACCTACTAAGGAATAAAAAATGAAGCTTTTCTTTTTATTAACATTTTACATTTGTAATAGGAGCATGATTTGTGTGTTGTCTCTGCTTAGTAGAAAATAAGAATAAAATAAAATAAAACTCCTGACTACATTAGATAACCTAGAAAATTGCGCATCACAATTATTTCACATTAAAAATGTAGGGTAAGTGTTAAGGATATCCTACTTGTAACTCGTTTTCAGCTTAAGTAATATAATTATTTAAAGTAAAACATTAACACGTGTTTATTATGTATAATTAAAAATTTATTTCTTAAAATTTTAAAGATGAAAACATCTTGAAACTGACTTAATTTCCATCATGTTTTTTTTATTTCTTTATTTATTTATTATCTTTCACGTGACAAAATACAGACGAGACATTTTCCTCGGGTCAACTTATAGTTATTATTACGAAAGATTAATTAATTGATATTACCTTCAAATATTCTAATTAAATTTGAATACCCAAAAGATAGTAATTAAATGAATTTTATTAGATTTTATAGTAAAATACTTGACATTTGATTATTTGTTTATAATAAAAACGATATTTATGGTAAATATTTGATATGTTTACATCATCTTCCATTTTAAACTAAACTTAAAATTATGTCTGTAATACTATATAGACGTAAATGATAATAAATTATTTGTATTCTCATATGGTATCTATATAAGCATAAATAAATCAATAAAACCAAAACTAATTTGTATTCCGGTGACAAAAATTATTAGAAATGTTTAACCAGAAATAGTAAAGATAGGAAAAAAATCGTTAACAATATGCATTTAACAAATGATAGCATAACAATGCAAATGTCTTTTAAGCGAATATTTTATTTAATTCTTTTGTTCCATTACTTAAAGAAAAATCGCAACAAAAAAAAAATATATATATAGAAGCTTTTCTTTACAGATGAATAATTTTTTAGTTGGTGAACTGTAAAAAGCAACTAAAGCTTAAAGTAAAGAAATAATAATAATAAAGAAAAAAATAAATGTTTAACAATAATAAAAATAACAACAATCAAACTGGGTGAATATTATTGTTGCCGCAGTATTGTCATGTAATCGTTCAAGGTTGTAAATAATATTTAAAAAAAAAGGATATAAATTTATACTTTTTTTATTAAAATATATAGAGATGAGATATTTGGTTTAGTTTTTTATTTTTTTATTTATTCTTTTCTGTAAAATACTTTAATAACGTTTAGTACAGTGCTTAGAGCAGTGTTTACCAACAAGCAAGTCACAGTAATACGAAAAATGGACAGGTGTTTCATGTTGACAAGTGCAGTTTAAACATAGTTTTATACATAGACATTTAGAATATTTTTCTATTTAAAATAATTACTAAGAAGCAGCTTTTATGATAGTTTTAACTACTACGACTTCTCTACATGTAACAGAAGATTACACCGAATTATATTCTTAATAAAAAATATTTCCAGTGCACGTTAACTAGAATTGTTAAATTTTAAAGCTTTATAATAACAAAAAAAAAAAATGTAATATCATCACGGTCTAAGAGTTAAGTTGTGTAGTTTTCATTAAACATTACTGTTGAAGACTATCAGTATCCACTAATAGTTTTCAACAGGAAAAATTAATGAAAAGCTATACAATGTAACGTTAAAATACTAAAAACCTTTACCTTGTTCTCAATTACCCGTTGACAGTAAAAGCACTATACCAATAACAATCTAAATAAAAAAGTATACAGTATTATCGTGCAGAAATGTAGCCGCACATTTCAAAATATGTTGTCAAGCACTGGCTTAAACTATTGAGTATCTCTAAACATGCATAATAGCATAAAGAATTTACAATTTATACATGTATTTGCGCACTTTTTGTGCAATTTATTCTCTGTTTTTTCATTGAAATGTCAATTGTTGTGTGCATTTTTTCGGGTTATTTTATTTTTTTTT
Source organism: Ptychoptera contaminata (assembly GCA_963942525.1). Classification (NCBI taxonomy): domain Eukaryota; kingdom Metazoa; phylum Arthropoda; class Insecta; order Diptera; family Ptychopteridae; genus Ptychoptera; species Ptychoptera contaminata. The sequence goes on from OZ012638.1 coordinate 28,019,497, forward strand.
AATAAACTTAAGCTATATATATGCTCGTAGATTATTTGTGATTTTAGTCACATACAAGTTAAATCATTTTATTATTTATTGTTAAATATAAACTAGTACAATTGTTCGATTTTATATTCTGTCATGCTTCCAATATACATTATTGATAATATATTATTTACATATTGCATATTCTATGTACGATTAACTATTTTTAATATTCTATCAGATATATATTAAGTAAATATTTTGTTACAAATCACCAAATTTTTTACGTATATGTATTATTAATGAAATAACTTACAATAAAATGTTATCAGATGAAGTTATAACTGTTTAATTAATTATTTAATTAATTTTTTATTGATTAGTCCTTTGTAGTGTATTTGTGCCCTGTAGGAGGCAAGCTGTTTCAAAGTTCATGTGATTCGCGAGCTTTTTTTTTCTTTCATTTTTTTTTTTGCATTGATGTGCTATTAACTCTATTTTTAAGTCTCTGTTGAGGTTGATATTATATTAGATTTCAAATATTTGAAGTAATTGTAGAATACTTCCAAACATTGTTGTAAAATCCTCAAAGTAATGTGGTTTTTGCAATTAAAATGAAAGAAACTTTGGGAAGATTTCATTTAATTTATTAGTAAAGGATTGTATAACTTATTAGTATAGTTATTAGATTGTATTTCATAAAGTGGTTTATAAACAATTTGTTAAAAAATCTTAATGATTAAAGCATAAAGTATACAAATAAATGGTGCCTAAAATAGTAGTATAAGTCTTAAAAGTTAGATTTAATAATTATAAATATTTTAATAAATATCAATTGACAATTTTTAAATTTTTAATAAAGATTTTCATCTTGAAGAACAATGATCAAATGATCGATATTTCATTTAGAGTACACTAGAGTAATTACGAATCACTGTGGTACCTTAGGAAATTTACATATCATACTTATTACTATTTTTTATTCTTTTTGGAGAATCATTATTGACTTTTCTTTGCAAACTTTAAGATGTATCACTTTCAAATTTAATTAAAAGGAAAGTAATGCCTGTTTAAGTATCCTATATGTAGTTAAGTTAATACTTGTAATTGTCCCATTGAAACAATTCACTTTTGCAAACAATAAGCAGCTTAATTTTGTTTAAATACGATAATCACAATCATTGTCAAAGGTGAAATAAAAATTTAATAAAACTTTTAAAAAATAGAGTATATACCAACTGTATTTATAGTATTTGATTCTCGAGAAAGAGTTTGAAATGATTTTAATTTTATGTAACGCAAAATACATACCGGGATGTTACTACTTTAATCACTGTATTCATATGTAATACATTACGTATGACATTTAACGATATTGAAGTAGATTTAACAAAACACATACTTAACAAATTTATACAAATTGTTGTAGCGAGGTTATAAATATAATCAACATAATTTGTATTTAATACATACTACTGAAGGTTACATGTAGCACATTTTTTACTCAAAATAATCAACGCTATGTCATATACGAAAATAACTTTAAAAACATATAAGTTTACCACGTGCGCTTGACAGCTGATAACTATTTTAAGTGAAGCAAAAATGTAACTAAGTGCTATCGCGCCTGTATTCAATGATTTACTGTAGTTAGACAAAGTACATGACTTAAAAAATATAATTTAAAAACACAAGTAAAATACAGTAAATATTTAATATAATGAAAAATGTACGATCGTTTAATCAAGATCATACTTCACAGGATCATTTCTGTAGTATATCTTTATCGCGTACACAAGATTCATTACGAATCGAAAAACCATGATGATGAGTAAGAACACAACGTTGCGAGCGTGAGAAAGACTAGTGAATCGAATTTGGATAATAGCAATATTCTCCTTTGATTCACTTTAGTTGTCGATGATCGTTCGTCTAACGATAAAAAGTTGTGTATTCTGAGTGGCTTCCAAAAAATTGAATGTTATTGATCTCAAATTTTGTTATTTTATAAAAACACTTGTTTAAGTAGTTTTGATTACATTTAAATATTACACTTCACAGATTTGGGTTAATAATTTGAACACGCATTCTAATTTAAAACATAAATAATAAACTCTTTGATGGAAAACAGATTAGAATTTTTAATTAGTTATTACTTTACAAATCTCTTAATTCAAGTCAAACTTAAAAACTTTCTAATAAAACTAGTTCCGAGTCATTTAAATTATGTGCAGCAACACCCCCCCCCCCCCCCCCCCATCATCACTCATCATAATTTCTAAACTTGTTTTGAGTTAGACGACGACGACACCCATCATCTCTTAGTGTGTCATCGACGTTATTATTTATAATAAGTTTATGTGCGACCTTGAAAACAAAATCTAATTAAGAAAGTTCCTTTTTACTGTGCTTAAGGGAGTGCAGCTACCTGAGTTTATTAAGCGGTTTAAGAAGAATTTTTATAAATTAAATTAATTTTTGAAAACAATAATTTTCTTAGAGATCAAGGATAATTATTATTACTAAAGTTTTGTTTCTTAGTGAATTATGACACTGCTCCTCTAATACGCATGCGAATTTTACTTAATTTCATTATGTTTATGGTTTTTACTTGATTTATTTAAACATATTTTTGAAATAGTATGAGAGAAGAACACTGTACACATTCTGCAACAGAGTAATGCAAAAATTTACGTAGATTATTTGCTTTTAAAAACACTAACCACCGCCACCCACATTTTTAATCGACTTATTGCTGTCATATAGATAATTAGCTCTGTTTATATTTTTAATTTATTATTTATGTAAACAGGAACTAAAGTTAAATGAGTTTTTATATAAATAATTAAACTTGTGTCTGTCAAACATATTATCAAAATGTTAATATTTGTTTTTAGTTTTCTGATGTTTGTTGATATTCATGCAAGGAATTATTATGCTTATATTAAACACAAATTTATAAACAATTGTGGTACCTGATTTTACTGTCAATAAGCACATACTGTGCATGCATTGCACATAAGTATAAAAAAAGGAAAAAATTTAAATTAAAAATAAACTTGTTTTAAAGTGAGGCAAAATTAACAGAATAAGTCTAACAATGTGAATAATTGTATTAACCACTGTCTAGTGCGGTTTGAAGTACTTTTAAATCACAGAATTACCTACAAAATGAATTTACTTTTAAAACGCGAAGTAATCATTTGTGAGAAAAAAACAAGTGACCTCAAAACGGTTAGCTTTTCATATAAATTCGATAAAAACACTAAAAACTTTCATTTTTTCTTTTAATTATTTCACTAAAAACCATAACAGTCACATCTTTTATTTTATTTTTTTTTATCAACTTAAGCATAGAGGTAAGTAAATCAGTAGAGAAATTCAATCAACTGGAAAACTTACTTTTTTAATTCATTTTTTTTTATTCACTTAAAATTAAATTCACTGAAAATAAAAAAAAAAATTGATAGCGATCTTAGTAAGAAATTAGATACTTTGCTTCACTCGTTGCCAATCGTGTGCTTTTTCCCATTTCGATTATATATATTTTTTTATTAAGTGAATAAAGTTAAGTAACACAAAGTAAATTTATGATTTTTTTCACATTAATTTACTTAACATTGTGATTGTGAATAAACAACAACAGTTCAATTCCCTTTACTCAAGTGCTGTTTTTCACTTTTCTATTTTTATCAACATCATTATTAAATCTTTTTTTTTTTTTTTGAACAAACCGATAAATTTTAGCATTAATTTAACGTAAAATTGCAAGAGAAAAAATAATAATAAAAAATTAAATTAAATAAAAAAAACAAATCGCAACGAAATGAAATGAATCGCAAAAGTTAAATTTATCTAATAGCAGAAAAAAAAAAACAAATGGTGATGGAAAATGGTTTTCATATCTTTTCTACTTGATATTCGAACAGAATAACGATAAATTATTAACAACAATAGAAGTTACAGTTTTTTTTCTTCTTCTTTTTGTCATTTCTATGCTTGAAGATTTGTTCGTTTGTTTGAAAGTGCCTTCTAATTCTTCTTGAAAAGATTAAAAAAAAAAAAGAAGAGAAGAAACAATCTTCCAAAAATCATTGCTAGACATTTATATAAAGTTTAAGAATTATTACTGCAATAAATTTTAAAACTTTTTTTTTTTTAATCCATTTTTATATTAGTTAAGTGTTTAAGTGGGTTTTGTTAATACTGTAAAGTACTTCTTGCATATATCGAGTGATAATTACTTGTTCATTATTTATTTTTTAAATTTAATTTATTATGTATCAAGCTGAATGTACATGTTGAATTTTTGTAGAAATTTTATAGTATTTATAGACTTTCTTTAACGGAATAAGGGCAGAATTAATACGGGAATAATTATGCTAATACGTTTAATTTTATTTCTTCTGTTCCGGTAACATTAGGCTTACGAAACTCAACTCATGTAAATCTTAAATTACCATTAGTTCGTTCCTGCTTCACTTATTCCCTAATGAAGGTAAACGATTTTATTAATATCATAGGAGATATAAAGTAACTAACAGTATTATTCTGCTACATAGTGGTTCGTTTGAAAAAGTTTTAATGAATTAGATTTCGATTATTAAATTTGGAAAAGTAGTTTTCAGTAATAATAAATTAATAATAACTATTATTCGCTTGAAAAATAACATTTTAAAAATCGTTTTACTGTTACAATTACATTTCAAAAAAGTTATTAATTGAATTAATCAGTAAAGGTAAAAACATAGCTTAACTGCTATCATTTAATTGAATAAAACTGTTTCTGAGTAGCATTTATCATTAACGAGTATTTTTATGAATTCATTGAATTATTTTCTTTAAAATTTACTTAGAATATTAAGCTTTCATTACTTAAAAATTACTAAAAAAACGAAAGAAATATTCCTTGGATCCTTTCATAATATTCTATAGAATTTTAAACGTTAATTTAATTAATAAAATAAATACTTAACTAAATTGAATGCTGGAACTTTGAATAATTTTCGTAGAAACATTTATGACTCGTGTTACAGTTTATATTTTTTTTGAGGCCAAATTCAAAATTTGAGAATAAATAATTTAAATTCGCCAGCAGCGAATCCAGCAAATAATATCACAAAAATAAATTTAAATAAAATTATTTAATACGAAAGCTATTAATTTTTCCATACAAAAAACAAAAATACCTGTCAAAGCTTTGCGTTTATTTTAAAAAAAAAAAAGCACAAAAATGTATTCAAAATATTATTCCGTAGGATAAAAAAAAAAGAAACATTTTCTGTAATATTTTAATTAAAATTTATTTTTTAAACATCGTCTAAATGTAATTAAAAATATTGTAATTTGATAAATATATTGTGTTTTTTGAATTGTCTAAAATTTATTTTCAATTAAAATTGTCTTAAGCGATAATGCGGTAAAAGTACTTTGCAATATTGTTATCTGTGGCCTTACAAATGCCACGCATTTAAAGTTAATTAATAATTAAATTTTCTGTTAAAAATTACTCCAAATTTTTAATTATTTATTATAAAAAATCTTTAATAAAAAAAGTTAATATTCTAAAGAAAGAAGAAAATTCTAGTTTTTCATTCATTTAAGTAAAATAAAAATGTCACACAGGTCTGCGTCGTTTATTTTCTGTTTTTCCATTCATTTCTCATACAATATTTGCATTTAAATCGATAAAATTCTGTGATGATAGGTACTGGTAGATGATATAAAAAAAATTATAATATGTTTATTTTTCAACTATGTTCAATGTCAAATTGGGGGTGGACAAGCTATTTATTCACATCAATAAACTATGGGAAACCAACACAAAGCTGTTATAAATCTAATTTTTTTTTTCATTCAAACTCTCTCACTGCTACTTTGCTATTGATGATTTTTTTTTTCTGCAATCTTTACTTTATATACAGAATATACGTTTTAATGTTTAGTATACAAATTTTTCTTTAAGAAAATAAATTAAATTATATTTATAAGATGAAAACGAAAAGAAATTGACGTGGCGACAAATGATTACTTTTTTTTCATTGATAATATGTTCGAAATTATTATAAGAATTTAATAACAAGATTAATATATTAATAAAGTTGATTTTTACCTACAATTTCCTTGGAAATTTTCTACATTTTCTCATTCATTTATTTAAAGTGATTACTGCTGTTAATATTATTATTTTTTAATTAAAAATAATCAATCATATTTGGTCTAACAATTTTTTTTTATTTATTTATTCACAGCGCACATTCTTATAAATTTATTGATGAGGTTTTCGTTATCAATAGAATATTTTGTTACAGTAATCGCTCTGTCATATAATATTTATTTAACGTACAAACATTCTTATTTACTTTTAATTTCTTAGAAAACATAAATTAAATAAACTTTCTATTTTTCTCGGGAAAATAATTTTTATGTTTTTCTTAACAGAAAATAATAGATTTTTGGTAAATGATTTTCTCCTTTTATTAAATATGTGAATGGAAACTAATTTTGTAAATAAATGTGTGATAATAAATATTTATTAATGATTGTTAATGTTTTGACAGTGATATTTTGTTATTTGTTTAATAAAAAACAAATAATTATTCCAAAAATCAATATTGTATTTTGGTATCGATATTGTTTTCTATGCGTACAAAGGCTTTGGCAATGATCTCCCTATAATATATATATTCTACATCAAAGTAAAAAATTATCACAGGATATTACTCTACGAACGGATAACTATTTTTCTAAAAAATTGTGGATTATCGAGAAAAGAAATTATAATTTTTGTACAAAAATGATGTGGAAAACCAGATAAAAATCTTTTATTTATTCCTTTCGCGATTATTCATATTTTAAACTAAAGCGTTGTAAAAGTTTTATAGTCTACAGAAAATATTTGTCTATTTAGTCCTATTAACTACTTTTGAAAGCTGGATAAATTAGGTGAAATTGCCTTTAACTATATATAGTTTATCCTAGAAATATTAAATGGAGACAGGACACTATTAACCAAACAAGTATCATACGATAGATATACTAGTATTTGGGTTCTCAGTTCTTTTTTGATTTGTATATTTTTTAAAGAAAAATAATTATGAGTGAACAACAAATTCCTATATAAATAAGTTAAAATTTGGCTTATATTATACTGTATAAATTATTTTGATGGGTCCACAAATAAGTTGCTACCAATGAAACCAACCAAGCTTAATACGCTGATGATATAATCATACTTTTATTTTTAAATACAATACTCTGCTTATTTATTTCAGGTTAAGAATAAAAGAATATGCATATTTTAAAAAAAAGCTCCACAAAATTTCAGCACAAACACTGTATAACCAAAAGTATAAAATCAAACATCGACTGTAATTTCAGAAACTTGTTTTTTTCTATTTTCATTATCAGAGAACATTTTCTTTCAGAAAATTATCAGACGAAAAAAAAATAACTACATGGAATAGCGACAAGTTTTTCAGTTACAAAAAAAAAAAAAGAATTGGTTTTTGTAAAAAAGCTTTTGTCAATATTAATCACAAACACACACACAAAATCCGAAAAGCATTACAAAAAAAAAGTAGATAGCAAAAAAAAACACAAAACCACCGATCAATTCAATAAAATCAACAATCCGTGACCTAAAATTTGTTTATATTTTTTGTTTAATTTTATCACTGATGACCTCAAAAGGATACAAAGGAACAAAAAATCAAATAAAAATAAACAAACTTCCATATAAAAATTGTAAAAATAAAAATAACAGAAAAATTGCTGTCGCTTAATACCTGTGCTGACAACGACAATTTAATTACATAAAAAAAATTATTTAATGTGTTTTCATCGAACAAACATATAAATAAAAAATAAATTTACAAAATTAAATTAACAATTTTATTATTATTTATATTGTTGTTTTTTTAATTCATAGTGTTTTGCTCGTTAAATTGTTGGTGAAAACAAAGTGAAATTGCTATAGAAAAACATAAAGTGAATATTGTTTTTCTTTTTTCTTTATTGAATTGAATATCCTATTCTGTTATTATCGATTATTATTATAAAAATTAATTAATTATTAAAGTAATGGAACTCATTGCTTTATATTATAATCAATCATTTATTTTTTGTTATATTTAATTCAATAAACGAATTAATTAATATTTTAATTCATTTTATTAAATTTTGTGTAAATAACAGAGAAAACAGAATGTGAAAGAATCAATTTAATAATAATAAAATAATTTGTAAACAGTGTAAAGTGGTATAATATAGTTAACACATTGTTAATAAGGAAATAATGAGTTATAAAAGACCGCTATTGACGTTCATTGTCCTTGAATGTCCATGTAATTCATTGTCTGTTTTTAATATTTTATTCCAGAAGTGTTATGTGTGACAAATATATGATTATCAACGGTTATGTATTGCTAATCACATAAACATTAGGTGAGAGATGACAAAAATTGCGTGAAGAGAGAAAGGTTTTAATTATTAAGTTTTATTTTTCTACTGATTTTTATGCATTGATCGGCTTAATATTTACAAAAATGTAAAATTATTTAATTTTATTAATACTTCAGCTTTTCATAAGATATTGTGCTTTAGAAAAGCTTTATTCATAAGCATTACAATGAATAAAACCATTATTATAATCGTGGATTTATTTTTACTCATTTTGTATTGCATCTGACGGAATGCAATGCTTATGTGCTTATCATTAATGCAAAATTGTTAACTAAGAATAAAATCAGTTATTTAAATTATTTAAATTTGACTTGTGAAAATAAATTAAAGTATTTCACCAGTTAATGAAATATTTTGGGCTTTACAAGAATGCATCTGGTGTTGAATTAATTTAAAAAATTATTGTTTAATTATGTTCTCTACGAATTTACTGGTTTAAGTAAAATTTTTTGAAGTGATAATTAAGATATGTTTAACGAGAAAATTGTTTAGCAATAAAATTGCAATATAAATCTGATAAATATTTGTTTAAATAATTAATATTCGCATCATACACAACCAGCAAGGTTGTAATTTCAAATGATTTTTCAAGAAAAAAAGAAATAAAATAAATTCTAATTAAACATAAAAAATAAAAAAAAAGTAATTAAATTTTCTCTTTGAACTGATTATTATTTGTGAAAATTTCTGTTTGTAGTACACAATGTCATCTTAAGTTCAACCACATTTCTGCAGGTGCAGAAGTATTTTCCATTTGTTTCATTACAAAAGATAAAAATGAGAAAAAAAAATTAAAAGAAACAATAACCCAAGGAAGCAGCATAAAAAGAAAAGAAAAAAAAATAATAATAACGCAAAGAAGTAATTTAAGTTAAAAAAAAATATATATAAGAAAGAAAAAAATAAATTAATTAAACTTTTTCCAACCACTTTTTCTGTTGTTTCTTTTCTGTTGTAGCCAGCATAAGGATGTTTATTTTTCTTTTTCTTTCTACTTGTTCTGTACTTTACGAACGCTGTCTGTGTCATCTTAAAAATCAGTACAACCAATTCTTACTTTTTATCCATTTAATAATAACAGATGAGAAATGAAAATAACAGAAAAATAATAACGAAAAAAGCTTTTCTAGTTTGTGGTTTGTGTTTTTTTTTCTTTTCCTTTGTTGCTTGATGATTTTACTGTTTTTGCTTCTAGAGTTTTACTCACTTTTTTCTAGTTTCTTAATAGTTTTTTCGTTAAATGTTTTGTATGTTTGTTGCCTCTACTTTTCCATTTAATTTTATGTTACTTTCTTAAATCATTTCACCATCAACAGTAAATGTAAGATTATTCCAATTATTATTTAAACTGTTGTTACTTTTGCTTGATTCTTTTTTCTGTTTTGCAAAAATCATTTCTCCTTTAACTAATACACGATTGCTCTTGTTATTATTATTTTTAAAGTTTGTAACTTTGAACTTTGTTTTTTTGTATTATTAAGCATCTAAATAGAGTAGAAAATTTTATGCAAAATAAAGAAAAACTATATGTATATATTACGATGATTGAAAAATGATTAAGAATATATAAAAGAAAATTTAAAATAAATAACGAGTAAGTACAATAGATGAGTGAAAATAAATGAGAATTTTAAGGTAGAATGCATTTTTCATTTAAAAGAAATAATAATAATAAAAAAAATGATTATCCTTGATCTTAATTTATATCCTTGTTCATCTATGAAGATTTTCTTTTACTTTTCTTGTCTTTTTTTTCCTACCAAGCTGAAAGTAAATAAAATTTTTCTGCATTCTTGTTGCATTTTTATTTTTCTATCTCACGGTTACTTGATTGTTAGTAATGAGATTCATCTCACTGTTTTTATTGTTTGTTTATAATCAATGGTGTACTTTATTATTTTAATTATAAATATTTTAAAAAACGCAATTAAACTTCTTAAGATACTAATGATAATTAAAACTTAAGCTTTTTCCCCTTATTTTGGCGAAAGTTCTCTTTTTAAAAATCGTCTGTTTCTTACTTTCAATTAAACTGTGCGTTATTTTGAGACATCACTGCAGTAAAAAACATTATCTTTAGTAATGTAAATGAATTTTTAAAGCTGCAACGATGAATACATACATTAATAATCCTCATTTTTATTATGTTTTTAATCTATTGAACAAAAGTTGAAGTAATACTTAAGACTTGTAAGTAGTGCATGTATTTTATAAATCCATAAGCAATGATAATAATTAAGTTATTTGTGCTTAATTCATATGTAAATATATTTAAATAATTATTGCTTTTAGTAAAATTTTACAAGTTAGTTAAATCAATACATTTACTATAATCTATTTATATTGAAAAAGCGATAGAAAGATTATCATAAAATAAATAAATGTATTAAAACTAGTTCTTGTTAAAATATAAATGACATCGTAGATTAGTTTGTTTTTCATTAATTTTAATGTAAAAATTATTACAAGATTACATCAATTTTATATTTGTTTACCTAAAAATACTATGCAATACACGTGTATATTACACAAATCTATCAAAAAAAGCACACCTAATGCATTAAAATGTGTTAAAATCAATACAAAAATAAAAAAAACACTTGTCACAACTAAATAAATACTAATTAACTCAGCTTTTAATTGCATTTTAATCTCTAATATTTATGTTTTATTATTAAAAATTATTATTTATATAAATTTTAATGCATGTTAATAACTTTTTAATCTTTTATTTCAAAACAAAACCAAAAAAATAATGAAAAACGATTGAAATGAAAATGAATTCACGCACTTAAATCAACAAATCATCAGTCCAATTAATAACAAAAAAAAACAAAAATAACCAACAACGAATGAAGAAGAAAAAGCTTATTATTATTAAATAAACATCCAAAAATATTAATTAATAATTTATTTTCAAATTAATTTTTTAATTGACAGGATTTTAATACAAAAAAAGATGTTTTTTTTTTGTCGATGAAATAAATTTAATGATTGAAAAAAATTATAAATGTGAAACATAATGCGTAATAAAATAGCAAATATAATACCCAAAAAAAATATGTCATCATACTTTAATCCTATTTAATGTTAGTTAATGAATCACACAACAAAAAAAAAATAGAAACAATTTTATGGTTTTTCAATTGATGGGCGAGAAAATGAAAACAAAAAATTTATGAACGATAAAACGCAGTTAAAAGCAGCAACAGCAACAATCTTTATTATAATTTTAATTTCTATAGGGTGAAATGTCATTTTCTAAATTTAATTTTTACCAGAAATATATTTCTAATTAAATTCAGAAGAAAAAAATATAAAAAACTTTAAAGAAAAGACATTTTAATCAGTGATCCGTGTCACGCTACTTTTGTCTCGTATTTATTTTCGCATTTCTTTTTTTTGCTGTGATTTGGGTAGTCCGAAAAAAACACTTTACTTGTTTTATTTATTTAAAAATCAAAAATTAAACTAAAGCAACAATGAAATAGAAATAAATTTAATGAAAAAGTCAAGTAATATTAGTACCAAATGACAAATAAATATTAAAGAAAAATTCTGTTGGAAAGTAGTGATGGGTTTTAAATGGTATTATTTCCATCAAATGTTTTAAATGTTTTTTATTTTTCTACCATATATTTGTTTATTTTCTACATCAACTTGTAACAAGACCATTAAGACCATAAAGGCCATAAAACCATTAGGAATTATTTTTTAAGAAGTTGAAAAGTTTTGAGATTACAATCGAAATAAATTTTTATTTACAAAAAGTAGAAAAAAAAAGTGGAAAAACCACAACCCTTTTTTTGCGTTTTATAGAGAGCTTTTTCATCTTCTGATACATTTTTTTTGTATATTTTTCTATTTGCATTTTGTTTACACTAAAAATATTTCTATGATATTTTCTTTAACTTAATTAAATTGTGAATAATATTAAATTTATTTTTTAGCTTGGTGTTTTTAATTTAAAAAACAAAATGTATAAAGAAAGGAAAAATAATAATTTTCCAACAAAAACACGTACATTTGAATTATATTCAACTAATGCGGTTTGTGTCTTGAATGTGTATGCTCTGTGGTGAAATTTAACTTGAAATATTAAATAAAATGTCATAAGTTTGTCTTGTTGTGAGCATGTTCATGCAGCTATTTTCCTTTTTTTCCGTTTTGTTTTTTCTTGCGATAAATTTTATTTAATTTTCTTCTTATTTTACTATTCTCGTTCTTTTTGTTTATTCATTCGTGTGCAAAGCTTATAAATTTAACAACAGGAATTTAATGAATTCTACAGGAAATAAAATTTAAGTCTATTCATAGAAAATAGTGTAATCAATGTTAGTACAGTGTGCAGCATACGTTAAAAGTTTATTTATTTTTTGTTTCGTTAAAGTGAAAAACAGAAATGAAATTACTTGCGGTAGAATATTGTTAATACAAGGTTTATTATATCTTAAATTAAACTATTTAAATTAATTACTAAGATGCATATAAATGCATTGAAAACACACAAAAATATTATAATATTTTAATTAAACCAAAAGATTATTTATTCTATGCAATGCATTAATTATTTTCTTTAGAATAATTACAATTTAATAAACATTATTATAATTATTATAAAATATTAACATAAAACCACGTTGTAATTATGTAGAAAATTTATTTAATTATTTACAGTATTTTTAAATAAATAATAATTATTATTATTATAAATTTATTTTTTAGTTATAAGGTATTTAAATCCACAAAGTATGTTTAACCATAACAAGCAACAGTGTTCAAACAACAAAAACACCATACAACACTTGAAAATTAATTATATTTCATGTACTTGTAATTAATTATATATAATTTATCTATATTTAGTTAAAAATAATAAATCATTTTTAATAGAAGAAGCAATAAGATGGAAAAAAATAAGTATAAAAATAATAGCATGTTAGAAACAAGAAGAATAAAAGTTAAAAATAACAAAAAAAAAAAATGATTAACTTTGGATGAAGAACAAGAGATAAATAAACACACAGCAAATAAAAATGTCAATCAATATTATAATTTGATGGATTATTGTCTCATATTTTCATTATAAATAGGATTTTCATGAATTTTCTACTGATAAAAAAGAAAAAGAAAAATTACTTTCGTAACAATTTCTTCTTTTTTTATTTTAATTTTTTTGATAATAAAAATTCACCCTGTTTACGTTGGCGAAGGCGTGCAAATTTCTTTATAATATTATACTTGTTAGGTGGTAATTTGACAAGTAAAAAGTTAATGCAAATAATAAATAAATAATAAAATAAAAAAAAAATATGAAACAAGTAAGAAATAAATTAAAGAAAAAATATTTTCAATCAATCAAAGTAATTAAATTTTGTAACAGCAGTAGTACAGAGTTGTTTTCAATGAAAACTATTTAACTATTTAACTAGTAGGTTCGAATTTGAATGATTAGAAGTAGTTGGAAATTATATTATTTAAATAAATTTCTATATTTTTAGTTAAGGAATACTTTTTGACGAAATTTTGCTTTATTCAACTATTTATATTTTTAAGGCTGTTAATTGTTGAAGAACTCTTACTTTTTTTAAGGTTTGGAAATATACAAAGTGATTTCTTTATTGAAAAATAAACTTTTTAAATATTTTACTCGGGATTCATTTTTTTAACTACTAATGCCAAGGCACCACTTCTAGGAATCGTAGTTTCTATTTTCAATTTAAATACAACAACTAACCAGAAAACTTTCATTAACACACCTCAAATAAAGTTTAAAAACTGAAAAGGGATTCATCAAAACAACGAAAATATGCAAACAAAACTTTTCACAAAACAAATTATTAAAGCTTTTCAATAATTATCGTATATCATAACTTTACATTTCTCATTCCTGAAAACTAAAAAACTACAACTATCAACAACAACAGTAAATATTCTTTAAATAAAGAAAAAAATAAACGTAAATTTCCCTTTTAATCAATAAATGTTAATTATATTCATCAAATTATTATAACTAAAAACTTCTTTGCCAAAAGTGATGAAGTATAACATCTGACATTGTACCGCTTAATAAAATTTCAACAAAATACAAAACAAAAATTTAAAAGGTAAAACCGATAAAAAGCAACAAGAAGTTTATAAATTTTGTAACTAAAATTACAAAATATTTACTATAAAGTCTATATATAAATGAAATGTGGATAAAATACTGGTAAAACATTATACCTTAAATATTTATCGTATGTCATTTAGTAACAATATCAGCAAAAACAATATTTTATTATATAATGTAATAGAAATAATAATATTACCAACTTTACCTATATATTTTTACCTTTACAACGATAATAATAATAATCATAAGAAATACATAAACGCACAAAATTTTCAATTTAAATTTTATTTAGAATGTTTTACTAAAATACAATTAATCTTTCTATTAACATATGTATGTTATAATAAATAAATAAATAATAATTATAAAGTAAAAAAAACGAAGAAAAGCATATAATATATGTACTAGTAAACATATAGTTAATATAAGACTGAAGCATATTATGTTGTTTCGATAAATTTGTGTTGTTGAATGGTTTGTTGAAAATACACAACAAAAACTAAAAAAAAAAGGATCTAGAGGTTGTACAATTTATATTATAAATATAAATAAATTTTGTAAATTATTAAAAGTAAATCCAGGTATTTATTCACTAAATAACATTAAATTAAGAAATTACTTAACTAGCTAGATGGAGATTAATAACGAAATAAAGAGAGAAAAAGCGAGAAATAAAGTATAGGGTATAGAAAGCAACTAAATTTATATTAATAACAAAAGGTTTAAGCTTTTATTTATTATTATTATCATTATTACTATTATAATTGTTGTTATTAAACAAGCTTTCAGCAATTCTTTACAGTAGAATTGTATACGTAGAGTGTTTTTTTTTTAGTAGAAATTATTCTTTTCTCACCTGAAATTAATAAAAGTTTTATTATTTTTAAGAATTTTAAATCGATTTAAATTAAAATAAATTAGATTTATTCGTTGAATTAATTTATAATTATGATTATTTGAAAATTTTAATAAATAATAAATTAACATATAAATGATCTGTTTGTACAGCAGAGTTTTAAACTATTTATTTTTATTGTTGTTTATTAAATAAAATTTAAATTTTCAAATACATTTTTCAAGACAGGATTAGTGAATTATTATTTATCATTTAGTTTTTATTTGATGAAAAATAAATAAAAGAGAGTTATTTAATCTGCATTGAGCTTTAGTTTAAGTTTAAAAAATACTAGTAAGTACATTCTGTTGATTAAGGTATTTGGCTACCTTACTTTCCAAGAAGATTATATTTATCATTATCAATTATTTTGATCAATATTTCATAGCAACATCAACACAAATACCTGGAATGTTTTTATTAAGTCTTTATTGGCTTTCAAAAAGGAAATATAATTAATTTTCTTTAGTAAAAAAAGAAAAAATAAGGGAAGTTTTTAACCAAAAAATATACGGGATGGTTACTTGTCAGTTATTCCTTTGATAATAAGTTATCTTTATTGAGCATTACCTAGTTTTAAGTAAAATTATTATGAATTTTTCCCCTTTTTTTGATCACATGTCGGGTAGGTACAAAAAAATTTTATTTATAATTTTAGAAAAAGATTAATTATAAAAAAGTAGATCAAAGTAGACCGGGAATATTACAAGAACGAAGTTTTATGTGAAAAATTTTTGCACCTGAGTTTATACCTTTAAATATGAAATTTCTAAGCTTACAGATTAATCAATAATTTTCTATTTAAAAAATAAAATTCTTTAAAAGTTAGTGGCTTTAAATGAAAAAAATCCAGAATTTCCTCTTACTGAATCTACTATTATTGTTTGCTTTCTCAACCAAAAAAAAAGAAAGAAAAAAAAACTCTCAAATATCATCGAGTTTCAATTAGTTTTGTTATTTCTTTTTAAATAGATAAGGTAGACCCAAACATCAAAGTAAAAGCCTTGAGTAGATCAAATATATCACTAAATGTTTGTAGTCCGAGACTATTACCATCGTGGTGACGTAGAGTTGAGCCAATTAATTTCTAAAATTATAGTAAATTCACGGAAATATATTTAGTTAAATATAACAAAATCATCAAATTTAAGTGTTTCCTGATAATTAAACAATTCTATTGTAATTTACTTTTCATAATAAAAACGGCAACCAGCCAACCTAAATGACAACAGAATTTATCATATATTAAACAAGCAGAACAAACATCTAGAAATCAATCACTAATTTTGTTAAAGCGAAGCAAAGTAAAAATACACAATAAAAAAAGAAGAAAATAAACCCAATAAACATTGGGTACCTAATTAAAATTAATTAACTTAACTAGAAAAGTAGTATGAAACGTCAAAACTCAATGTACAATGTTTACAAGAAATAATTTTTTGTTGTTGTTGATTATCTTTAAGGACAACAAAAAAAAAATTGCCCCAAAAAAGCACGAAAGAAAGTAAAACGTTAAAGTTTACCTAAATTATCATTAAGACAAACAACACCTTAAGTTTCTTTAAATAATGGTAAAGTAGTAGAAAAAAAAAAACAATAAAGAAGAAAATGTTCAAACATTAATGAGTGACTTGCTTGAGGGAGTAAAAGTAAAGAAAAGCAAAAAGAAAAAATTATGACGGAATCAATATTATAAAAAGTTTAAAAAGTAAAAGTATAGCAAAATTACACAAATTATAATTACTTCGTTACATAGAAATTTGTTTACTTTGATGTTGATTTTTATTAATATTCGTTTTAATTTCACTTTGCTAGCAATTTTCATATTTTTATTTTTCTTATATTTTGATTAAGTTTTATTGACCGGATGTGACCAAATTTTAGCTTTTTAAATTTATTTATTTTGTTTGTTTTTGATATTAGAAAATTTTTTTTTTTTTTATTTAACAAAATGACGAAAAATAAATTGATTGTTTACGTATTTTTGCTATGATTTTTCTTTATTTAAAAATGCTATAGGTTATTTGCGACATTTGACTGGAAGACAAATGGTGTGAGATACAGAAGACACAAAGTGACGGAAAAGATATTTTAATGGAAACAAATTTTTTGTTTTTTAATATTTTTAATGACATTTACATCGCTCAAAAAAAAACGAAAAGATATTTATTTAATTAAATATTTTTTATTTTGTGAAATATTTCTTTCTTTATTGATTTTTACTTTGTTGTTTTAATTAGAAAAAGTTTATTATTTTTCTGTCGTAGCTAAGTTTATGGCAGCAAGATTTTATGAAAACATTTAATGGAATAAATCAAACGTTCTGGGTAAAAATAGAGATCCTTGATTCTTTTATTAAAACCGAAAAAATAATTGAATAGTTTGTTGTTCTTTTGCTTTTTGAAAAATTTTAAAAGCAGTCATAAAACTTTCAGAAGTTATTCAACTTCTTGTAAAATTCTGCTGTACATTATATTCTAAAGGCCATTTACCTCATTTATTCGTCAAATCAGTTAATCTTTAGACTTGTGGGTATATTTTCTTAGGACACAAATTTTATGAGTATGATTTAAGTAAGATTAAATTATTTTACGATATATTGTTTCTTATAATCTAAAAACATACTAAAATCAAGTTTCAAGTTTTCTTAAAACTTTAAGAACATTGGAAGCTCATGAAGTTTATTAACCTAAAGCTTTTGAATATCAAAACTACTGAATAAATCAATTTTTTATTAATAAAATGTAATTTAAGAAATTCTCTTTATTTGTCAGACATAAATTTTGATTTGACAATTAGAAGCTAAATCATTTTAAACAGATTTTTCATTTAATTTCGACATAAAGTAGTTTGATGACTAGTAGTTTGATGACTTCCACACGACGTTTATTTTGTAAATTTTTTCTAGCAATCTAAACCATTCAAAAATCTAATTTATGAACAGCAGTTATACTTATTGCATTTTTATATCAGTAAATGTCTATCAATTATTTTATTATCTTTTACTTGTTTAAAATAACATTTATGTACAAAAATTTATATTATGTAAATCTCTTTTCAAATAGAAAATCTACTAGTCAACTAATCAAAACAACCAACTATATCTCCGATCATTGCAATTGATATATTTATTGAATTTTTTTTTTCAAAAACTCTATCGTATAACCGTCACACATATTGTCGATTTACTAGGAAATACCACATAAAAGTTTCAATGTTTTTTTTGTTTGTTTATAATTTCACTAAAAGTTTGCAACAAAAAAAAAAAACATTTTTTTGTTGTTCCTCTTTGATTGAACAGTGAAGAAGAAAAAATCGAAAATTTCAATCAATAAATTATTGTTTTTTCTTCTTCTAAATCAAAAACTAAATTATTGAATTGTTATTCAAATAGGCATATGATTGAATACGATTAAATTGTTACAAACAAAGAAAAAATTAATAAAATAAAATAAAAAACAAATAATATAAATTGTAAACACACACAGCCATATGCACACGAACAACAGGGGGGAAATCATTATACACCCAACTGAGCAATTTAACTTAAACATATAAAAAAAAAAATATGTTTTTCTTCTATCTATTTCCTATAAAACATCAGTGATTTTATTTTTTCTCCTTTTAAACAAAAAAAAAACAGCAGTAGCTATTTTGAATAAATTTAAATACAATTGTTTTGTCGGTTCGTCTTTAAAATAAATAGTAGAAAAACTCTTAATACAAATACATATAATATATTTACTATGTATATTATATTCTTTTTTATGAACGTATATCAAGTAAAGGAAAACGCCAACAACCAAAACAAAAAAAAAAAATTGAATTTAACAAAACAAAAATATAAAGTAGAAATTGATTCAATCGTAAAAACAACTGGGCAATCGAATACAACAATAATAATAATAATAACCGGAAAGGGACTGTGCTTCAAGTACCAATAATAAAATAGAAGAAGTTAAACTGAGTAGATCGAACGAAAATAAATATATAAATAAAAAAAAAAGGAAAAATAAAGGGAATACAAACAAATACCACTGAAAATAACTTGATTCGTGTTACAGTTGATATTGATGTTAGAAAATAATGATAATAATACGGAATAGCATAGAAAAATTTGCTATATTTGTCCCAAAAGAAGTAATATTGGTTGATTTTTTATTGTTTTCGTTTTCTGTACATTTTATTTCTATTTTGTTATCATTATTATTATTATTATTATTGTTTCAAATACAGCAAATACTAATAAAGACACGAAAACGTTAAAGCATCTGCTTTATATAAAAAAAAAATTTTTTTTTTCAACTATTTTATTACTAAAAGGTGAACTTTTACTATTTCTATACAATGCAATTTTTATTAGTTTTTTATAAGCAATTATTTGCCTAGTTAAATTGTTTTCGTTTATATATTTTTATTTTTTCATGATATTTATATACTTGCTTACTATAATTATTGTTATTATTGCTATTATTGCTATTTAACTTATGTTTTCACCCCTTATCAGTGTTAATAACAATGTAATTGTGATTTATACACATAACTATTGTTTTGTATTTGTCTAATTTTTTTAAAGAAAAAAGATGTTATTTAAGATATATGCTATAATTGTTAATCAATAATTGATCTATTAAATAGTTTATGCATCAATTAAAAGTGAATTTATAATGTCCTTAAAACTTATAAATTTAGTAATTATTTAATAAGGTAAATTAATTTTTATGAACACTTAAATAACACTTAACTAAAATAAAAAATTGGAGAAACTCTTCAAAAATTAAAGGGAAAATAACGTGTTAAATACTAGAAATGTTGCTTTCTAGTGTGCCAATGCATGTACGCATTTTTATTTCTATTCGAATTAAATTATTTAATAAGATTAACAGATAATACAGACAATAAATAGTGAATAAACTAAATAAATAAGAATTAATGTGACAAATGAATTTATTTGACTTGGCTAACGCAGTAGAATTTTCATTGAATTTACTGCAAAAACATCGCCAAAAGTAAAACAAATAAAAATTTATGAAAATTACACAAAATATTAAAAGAATATTATTATTTTGTTATTAAATAATTATTTGAAACTGAATTAAGTAACCATTTTCCGACATAAATGAACGAAAATAAATAAAAAAATCAAAAAGCATTTTTATTATTTTCTCTATTCTCGTATTTAAAATTTAATTTAATAATAATTCGCTATAGTTTTATATCTATTTTGAATAATATTATTAAAAATGTACAAATCCTGAAGGTTTTTGATAAAATCCTGCTCCAATGGTGGCGCCTGATTATTAATTAAATCATCATTTTCAGTCAAGAAAAATCTATATTTATTTTGTGTTTTAAAATCATCCAACAAAAACATTGACAACGCAAACAAAAATTACAAAATTCTTTGAATTTTAGATATTTAATATACTTTTTTTGTTCAAAACGATTTTAATGTGAATAAATAATTTGATAAAAAATAATAATAATAATATAATTTTACGAGTTTATTTATTTCTGTTAAAATCAAAAAGCATTTTAAACATTTTTTAAATTTCTATTCATTTTTTTTTTGTGTGAATATTAATTTATTATTAATATAAATCATAGCAAACGAATTCATATAATAAATATTAAATATTCATTTAATTATCAATAAAAAAAAGAAATTAATATAAAAAACATCGATTAATTTATTAATTCATTCATTGAGTTTTATTTTTTACTGTATTTTACCTTGTTTTCGAAAAGAATCATGCAGAAAACATGTTTTTTTTTTTTTTAATTTGACTGGCTGTTAATATTTTTTTATTGCTTTCATTCCCTGCTGCTTACTTCTTGTTCCCTTAGAATTAATTTATTTATTTTAATACCGCAAAATAAGCGCACAAAATTTACAAATACAAAAACAATATTAAAAAGAAAGGAAAATGTTAGAGAAAAAAAGAAATGCCGATAATCAATTATTCATTACACGTTTCGGTTAAAATTACAAAATCGACCAACAAATAAAAAACGCAAAAAAAAGAAGAAAAATAATAAAATAAATTAAAATGAAAATCTCAATAAATATATTTATTTTTAATTTTATTATTTTTATTACATCGATGCTTTAAACGCCAACCAAACACAGTAATAACTACACAAACAACAAAACCAAATAGGACATTCGCATCGCACAGTAGAGCGAAGCAAAACCAAAATACAAAAAAAAAGAAAAAATGAAAAGCTATAAGCAATAAAGAAAAATAAAAAATTATTTAATGTCATCACATCGTTGATTTTAATAGGATTTTTCTCCCGTTTTATTTTTCGTGTTTTTTTTTTTTATTTTCTATTATTTTTATTTCAGTTATCGAACATTTATTTATCGAAAAAGATTAAATTTATCAGATTTTTTTTTTATTAAATAAATAAATAAATATTAACGAGAATAATAAAAATTAATAAGCTTTAAAGCTTTTGCTGTTTAATTAAAAATAAAAATAATTATATTGTCAACACTTTAGCATGAAAACAAAAAAATTTATTCATCAAATCTCCGTGTTTCTATTGAAGTTTTTATTTAATTTAATTAAATAAACATTTTTATTTTGCAAATGATAATATTATAGAGCATATTGCTGGTACTTAACTTGACAAATTTCATCATAATTTTTTTGCTTTTTTCAAAGTAATTCAAGTATGTTGTTATAAGAAGAAAAAAGAAGAAAAACAACACTTAATTTCCTTAATGTCAGTCAACTCTTCAAATACAAACAAAAAAATTTAAATAACTTGATTGAAACTTTCGCAACAAATATTAAAGGAAAATAAGTACAAAAAAAAAAAAAATTATTGCAGAAATTGGCAAAAGAAGAACAACAAGAGCATAAAGTATCAAGAACTTTTGGTTATATTTTTTTTATTCCCTTTTTTAACGGTAACTCATTGAATTTGTTAAAATTATTTTGGTTTTTCTCTTTAATTAAAAAAGTAAAATAATCAAAGAACATGTTTTTTTTTTCTCTCTGATTTCGTTTATTTATCATTTTGTTAATTAGATTATACCAATGGAATTTTAATTTTAAAATGTAATAAATATTCCATTAAGCGTTCTACTAGAGATTATAAAGTTTTTTTTTTATTTTAACTTTAATTTAACTGATATTTATTTTAAGTTTTGCAATTAATTTAAATACATTTCACCAGAGTCATCTGATGGCATTACTAAGTAATTTAATTACAAAGATTACTTAATTAAATATATATTATGTATATAAAATAAAATTATGTAAAAATCGTAATTACTGACAATTATTTTCAAATGAAAATAATTTCCTTAAGTAATTTTATCTTCAGGTTGAGATTCACCAGTTTGTTTTAATTTTTTTATTTTATGTTAAAGCAAAATATTTGATAGTCTTTAAATATTTGCAAACGTTTGTGATTTTTCTATTTCTTTTTGTTTAAACTAAAATAATGCTGCTTGGATAAAAATGCTAAGTATTTTTTTTTACTTTGTAATTATATTTATTTAACAAAGCTTTGTATTAAATAATAAAAAATACAGAATGCTTAATTGCTTTCCGCTGTTGCAACATGAAGTACGGTTACAAATAAATACCATAGTGATGTGTTTACCTTCGATGTAACATTTCACTTTAAAAATTGATTTAAAAAATAAAAACGAAGAAAGCAAAATAACCGCAAGTGAATAAAGGAGCAGTATAGCCACAATGTACAATCGATAACTGTAATAAAAGCTTCACAATACTTGATAAAAACTATATAACGTCATCAGCACAATTATTATGATGAAAAAAGAGATATAAAAAAAAATACAATTAAAATCAAAACACCAAAGGGCAAATTCTTTTCATTACTCTCTTTTGCTGATACACATATAAAAATATTTTTAAATTTAATTTTTTCTATATATTTAATTTAATAATATTTATTATATAAACAAATACTTTGTGTAAAGAATGAAGGAAAGTAAAATAAAATAGAAAAATAATTGAGAATAACCAACAGTTGGAAAATTTTCTCTAGTCAAAAAAAAAAAAAACATAAATGAATAAAATAAAATGTGAAAAACAATTTGCCTCTAATTTAAAAATAATAATAATAATAATTTTACTATGTTTCATTTCTATATACACAATTTTAAAACAATGTTTTTGCGAAAAACTTTCCATTTAAGAGAAATTTTCATGCATAGTTAAAAGACAGAGAAACGATAGTAATTTTTTTCTTTTTTATAGAACAAGTAGGAAAGCTTATATACAATTTCATTAAATACATACAAAAAAAGAGGAATTATAATAATAATAATAATAAGGAGGAAAAGCATTAAGAAAATTTAAAACAAAGTAGAGAAAAAGAAAAGAAAAATTGCAGAAAAGTAAATACTATTTTGTTGAAATTAAATCATGTTTTAGTTTTATATGAAATGTTTTCATTATTATTATTATTATAATATTTTCGTTTTATTTTCAAAGAAACGATAGAAGTTTGTTGCGTTCATTTATATTGTCTTTTAGTTTTGTTCAAACAGGACCACCCCCATTATCCAGGGAAACACTCTACCATCCTTAATAGTTTTCATTTTTTTTTTTTTTACTTTTTGTATGTTTTAAACTACTGAAATTTAATACAATTAAATAATTAAAACATTTTTATAATTAAATTTAGATGATAAATACAGTGCCACGTTAAAATATCGTCAATTATTTTACATTTTAATCAATAATAAAAGATAACAAGTGAAATTCGCATGCGTGATTTAAATAAAAATTATGGTGGCTTAATTGTTGTTTTGTATAAATAAATAAATAAAAAAAGACAGAAAATTCATTGTAGTTTACTGCTAATTACATAAAATTTATATGCAAATGCGGGAAAACGCGATATTACCGACATTAATAAAATGTAAAAAACTATTTCTAAGGATATAATAAATAAGATGAATTTACTTGTTGTTTAACTTTACGTTACTTTAAAATTATTTTTTAATTAAGATTTAAAGAAATTAATCGTATAAAATGGTTGGTGGTAAATTATAAAGAAAAAATTTATCAACTATATAATAAAGTTTCTTTATTTACTATATTTCCTGTACATTCTTTACTCTGTTCCTTCTTTTACATAATTTTTACTTACATTAACACAAATGTATGGCTTAAAATAATGTTAATTTATTTTAATTGTAACAATAGTTTAAGAGTTTTTGTTTTATTATAATTATTTTTTATAAAATGTTAATAAAGTAATTTTATGCTATTTAATATTTACTTTGTATGCAGTTCGCAAAAATTATTTTGCTACAATAAATGTGAAAAAAGTTTTATTTTTATTCATTTTCTTAAGCCAAACAAAAAAATGTTAATACTCTGTTTTGTATCATTTGTGCGTTGGGAAGAAAAAAATATAAATAACAATTGTTTAAACGCTTAAAGAAAAATGTTATTATTTAATTAAAGTCTAATTAATTGATTTAATCCTTTAAAACATAGTGAATAAGATGACACAGGATAATCAATAAATGACTGTCTGTCTAGAACAGGTATTTTAATAGTAAAAGAAATAAAAAAAAAATAAATACAATAAAGGATAATAAAGTAATAAATATGAAAACAATTTGTTTTTAATAAAATTGTACAAAGTATGGATAATAATTATATGAATAATAAATTTCTCTCGTTTTCATTTTTAGAGTTATATATAAATAAAATCGTAAAACCATGAAAAACAATAAAATTATTTGTCGTAGGCACGTGGCACTTTACTTTTTGTATTTTATATATCTTTTAGTCCTTTTTATTCCCTATAATTTTTTGTTTTGTTTTCTTTTTATATTTCCATTTTATCACCGTGGACAGATTATGAACAATAAAAATAAAAATGATAACAAAATATTATTATTATTATTATTATTATTAATATTAGCCAAACAATATAAAAAAAAGGGCAACAACGGATTCTTTATGTATATATATATTTCTTTTATACAATTTGAAGAGATTTTTGTTGCGTCTAGGAAATTAATAATAAAAAGATGAAAATAAATAAATAAATACATTGCAGATGAATTATTAAATACTCTTTTACTGTTTTTATTGACAATTAAAATAATAAAAAAAAAGATTTAATTTTTTTTTTATTAATAAATAAAGCGTTTACCATCTGCTACGTAATTTTAATTTATTTTTATTGTACTATAACCGTTAATAAAGCTACTTTTGAGATGTTTAAGTACCTGGAGAAAAAAAATATAAAATAAATATTATAATTGTTATTTGAATTGTAAAAATTCTTTACTCAACGTACATCCTCAGGTCAGAAAGTTTTTATTAAATTTATAATTTTTAATTAAAACTTTTCAGAGAATTGTGCATTTGTGATTCATAAATGTTTATAATTATGTCGCAGATTCAAGTGATATTTTTGTAATAAAAATTATGGAAATTTAAATGCTTTGGAAAAATGACAGTTGAAGAAGGTGCGTTGTCTGAAAGAAGCAAATATTTTACCTAATTTATAACATTTGTTTAAGAAAAATATCCAGAAATCGTTTACAAATGTATGTTTGCAGAGTGTACCTGAAATATTGGAATTTTACTCACAAAACAAATATAATGTTAGTTTAATGGAACTTCTGTGAACATTAGTTAGCAGCTCTGATACATCTCTTATACATCTCTGATACAGTTTAATTTCATAGAATTCTATCATAACACTATTTGTACGACTTTAGTTGTAAAAAACAATCAATTTTCTTTATATCTAAGACTCTAGAATTTTCAAAGTATTGAACAATTCATAAAAACACAATAAATAAAACCTCTATAAAAACGAAATATATAATCATATAAATAATTCTAGTATTTACTACTTGTTTAGACAAAAAAAAAAGAAAATAAATACCCTATCCAATACTCAATTACACTTAAATCGTATATTGTTTAAATGGATATAGTATAGAAGAAGAAAAACTAATATCTCTCTAAGGAATTTTCATTTTTCGACAATTTTAGTTTTATTACAATAAATACATACATATATAGAGTAAAAGCTTGTAACATATTAGAAATTACAAACATCTGTTGCTTTTCGTTATATAAATTTATATATATATAGTTTATTGTTTATGTAGAAACAGGATTCATTTCATATAACCAATCATAAAACCAAAATAATAATAAAAATTAGAAGAAAAGAATGGATTTATTGTGTAGCAAAAAATAAAAACAAATAATTAGCAAGTGTTTTTTTTTTAAATAGATTTAAATTCAACAATTTAGTTATTTATTTTAGTTATTTTTAAAAATATTTTTAAATTTACTACTTATTACTTGTATATAAATTTATTGTTATTAAGTAATTAATTATCATACAGTCGTTACAAGTTATTTAAATCGTTTATAACATTTTCTAGAAAATTAAAAGAATTTTTAATATTTATATAAAAAAATAAATAAATAAATTAATAAAATCTGCAGTACATTTCTTGTATAAATAACTTGTTGAGCAAATTATTGGTATCTGCATTGGTTAATAAATATCTAGTAAACACTAGGGAGAGAAAACTTAATAAAATATTTAATTAAGATTTAAACAAGACATAGGTAATAATATTACCAAGTAATTGATTTTATAGATTAAAAATCAATAAATCAATAAATTGTATTTATCTGTTTATAAATTGTTGGATAAGTAAATAATGTAACAATAGTAAATTATTTTTTTTTTTATTGAATAAATGAATGATTAGAATGGAATGAGTAACCACATATAGACGTATTTTGATTATAATTAATCTCGTGTTTCTTAATCCACTTAATTAAATCTATGCGGTGTATCAAAAACACACTAATTATTAAAGATTTTATTGATTTAAAAAGCAAACAAATTAGATTACAATAAAGACGTAACAGATTTTTATTATATTATTTAATAAAATTATTACATATTTCCTTGGTATTACAATGTTATTATTATTATCTAGTGATTTTTATTTTTATCTATATGCCCTATTCACTTATATGTAACCGTGTGCCATTAAGTTTTATTTTTTAATCGCTACTTAATAATCTTAATTTGATATTTATTAGCTAATATGTGCATTTATGTTATAATATTATTATTATTGTTAGTAATGTTTTATTTTTAACGACAATTTATTTATTTTTATTGACAAATTTAATAATCAGATCAGATTAACTGGTTAAATTGTTCTACAATAGAAAAAGAAATTTGTATTTTGATTTCTTTTCTTTGTATCCAATTAAATGTACGCTTCTTTCTCATAATTATAAGTTAATTTTTTAAAGTTATTAAATAGTAGTTTTAAATAAATTTTTGTAGCATTTTCTCTACGTTTATACTGTATTAGTAATTTTATTTTTAGAATAAAAAATATAATAATTTTATAATATAAAATTTATGTATATTTTGATAAATTTGTTATCATTTATATTTTTATTATTAATTTTATTTATTAATTATTATTATAGTTATTTTCTTTATTAACTTTAATGAAAGTTTTAAATATATGAAAATAAAACTTTAAAGCGTCATCGTACATATAACTTTCTCATATTAAACCAATTAAATTTAATTCAGAAATAAGATAAAAAACTTTTATTAACTTTTATCTAACGAAAAATTGTAGAGAGAAAATTTAATGAAAAAATAAAAATAAATTTCTACATAAGAAACACTTTATCTATTCAAGAATAATATAATAAAAATCATCAAAAATAATTTATAATGACAAATTCATGAGTAGTTATAGTACTATGTACCAAACAAATAAATAATAATAAAAAAAAAAACATTACTCTGTTTATCTTGTTATGATAACGATAAGATAAAGTAGTATTTCGTTTCGTAGAAAACTTAAGAAAAATATATAAGAAAAAACTTTCAATTGCTTCAAATTGCAACAAACGAACAAAAATAAAAGTATAAAATTAAAATCCAGGACTAACAAGCAAACTTTTTATTTTCTTTTGCATTTGTAGAATGCAAATGAAAAACTTATCGGTGTGTTACTTTAAAGTGATCTCTAGTATAAGAAATTTTGCCATTTAAATTTTTATTGGACGAATTACGAATTTTCTTTTAATCGTCAATTAATTGATTTAAAAAAGAAGAAAAAATTTCTCAAAGCAAATAAACTCTTGATAAACATTTAATTATATAATCATATTTTTCTTATTTTTTTTTTCTTTAACGTAGTGACATCTTTAATATCGTTTATATTAATGAAAGTAAAGGATTTTAAACTGGTATTGTTATGCTCATTTCAATAGAACTTTAATATATGTATTTTCCTTTTATAGATATTTAATATAAATGCAAATATGTGAATTGAAATTGGAATTATTATGTTGCAGGTATTTACTTGTTTCAAAAAAAAAATATATTTCTTTAACATAAGCAATTTACTTAGTTAGGTACTATAGATTGCTTTTAGCTTACCTAGGTAATGAGACTTTGTTTTCCAAAGTACAAAGAAGTTAAATATAAAGTGGTTCAAGTAGTTTTTTATTCAACAATATTTCCATGTAATTTTATTGTATGCTTAAAGAATTTAAATAAATTTTCTGTTTAAATGAATGCTTTTGAATGTAATTTAATACAATAAATGTCAGCAAAAATTACCTTGATATTTCTTTAATTAATAAAGAAATGGCTATGAATAAACAGTACCAATAATTACAGAAAGATTTTTCTACTTTTGAATCAAAATAGGCAATTGTATCACCTTTAAATATACTTAATTCATTCAAATAAAAACACATAAAAAATATACACCGAATAAATAAAGCTTTTAAATAATAATTATAATGCTTTAAGCAATAAGAAAGTATAAACAAATAAATTGTATTTACTCTAGTTAAGAATTGTTAGGTCAATAACTTGTGAAAAAATAAAATAAAAACAAAAAATCTTTTATTTCTATTTAATAATAATTAATTGTATTGATTCTGTTTCGAGACAGAGAATCAATGACAGTAATTTTATTCATAACAAGAACAACAACCGGGTTACAATAAAAAATAAAAGCACACAAATGTAGAGAAAAAGCCCAATCAAAATGAATAATTGTCTTTTGTTTAGTCGCTTCGTGTTTTTTTTTTTAGATTTTTTCCTTCAATTGTTATTTATGTGATTTGTTTTTCGATTTTCGAAATCACTAAATGGATATTATTTTTTTATATGTCTATGTGAGTTAAAACAACAGAATAAAAAGGACAAAACAAAAAAAAAAGCACAAGAGCTTTCCAATAATAATAAAAATAATAAAAAAAACAAGCAAATAGTATTAAAAGCGTAGATGAAAAAAAAAAAAACTAGCGAAACAGAGAGGAAATTCAATGAAAAATAAATCTAGATAAATGCGTTTTACGATATTATTATTATTATCATTACTTCTCTAAACAGAACTCATTTTTTTTTGAGGCACAAAAATCACATTTATATAAATTATCATGAAGAATATTTTATTTTATTTTGCTCTTATTTTGGCTATATGATCAAAAAATAAGCAAACATTTTTTTCCTGCTTATTTATTTATCCAAAATAAGCACATTACATTGTGATAATATATCGAAATATATATATAAATAAACCATTTTCATGGTATTTAGTTTCATTACATTTTTTTTATTTCACAAAAAAAAAGCAAACAAACCTAGCTGCTAAAGGATTTATAACATAAAATTAAAAATAACAAAATAAAAACCCATCATAAACTGTCTCATATGTTATTTTGTCGTTTATGGATTAATAATGAAAATTAATTGAAAGTTTATTAAATATTTATTATGGAATTTTATTTATATTAAAAAAAAAAACATAAACATTTTTTGTCACATTTTTACAGGTAATTTTCGTTAGAAAGCAAAGGATATTTTATTTATTTACTTTTATTTATGCAGCAATTTTATTTTCGCTTTTTTTTATGAAAATTAATTAACTCGTTTTATTATTGTTTGGGAAATTTATGATGAAAATTTAAAAACAAAACATAATGGTAAAAAATATTAATGAAAATGACAAAAAAGTGAGAAGATTTTTTTTTTAATCTAAATACAAGGATAATGACGTAATTTAACAATTTCACAAATGATAATTTTGAAAAATGTTTTTTAAAGTATTATTGATTTTCTTAGTAAATTATTTTTTATCCTTTTTTAAACAAGATTAAAGTTTATTTACCTTATTTTACTAGGTAAAACATTTATGCTGTAGTTTTAATGAAAGTTAATTAATTATTGTAAGCTATTTAAAGCCTGAATCCTGTACATTTAATGTTAATAAGTTTACAAAAGGTTGCTTCATATTTTTGGTATAATAAAATTCCAAGAAATACTAAAAAATACAGAAGAACACAAAAGTTAACAGCTGATGAAGCATTTATCAGTTCCCATAACACAGTACTTTGAAAACCATGACATACATCTTAAAATGTTTATGAATCATTGAATTTGTCTATTCCAAAAGTTAAAAGTTCACTTTTATCATGCACCGAGTACAAAATTTTGCGAAATTTATTTGTTATTTTTAATTAAAGTGTTATTATCAGGAAAAATCTGCTAAAGCATTTATATCAGTCAATTGTGTATCCTCTGCTTATATTAAAGAACATTTCTGACATCAAACTATTAATGAAAGTAATCCCTTTGTTACAAGCAATTATTTATCAAGCCAAAGAACAATATTGTAACTTGTAACATCTCACCTAATTTAAGTTATAGCAAACATAAATAAAATGTAATCAAATAAATACTAGTGCTAGTTTTATCTAAGCCCCTAATAAAACACCAACAATACAGTGTTGTACCTCGCATAAAGTCAACAAAATTAAAACTTTAGACAAATAATAATGATAATAATACACCAAATACTCATAAAGGTGTATATTTTTAAAGGGTATCCAAGTTGTTAATTTAATTTAAATAATTTTGATTAATCAAATAAACTATCTATCCATTCAGCATACAATAAAAAGTACAATTTAACGTACATATGAAGTGTTGCAATGAAACTAAGTGCTAAATATGGTTATATGCTGTATTTTATTCTACAAACATTTTACTATCCCAATAGTAATAATAATATTATTTAAAGTTTAAATAAAATAAAAATTTTATTTAAAGTTTTGTGACCATTAAAAAAGTATTTATTATTTCGTTTGGTTTTGGCCGCTTCACTGGTGTGATGACTTTTATTTTTATTAGCCACATGATGGTGATTAATTTATTTCTGTTATTTCTTTCATAAATTTTTATTATTATTATTATTATTATTATTATTATTATTATTATTATTATTATTATTATTATTATTATTATTATTATTATTATTATTATCATTTAGCTGCATCGTACTTTAAATATGAAAGCTTTAAAGCTTATAAAAAACATTTTATCGTGTGTTGAATATTTATTAATCAAAATTGTGTTTTATTTTTAATTTATTTTAGAAGCATGCAGAAAAGAAAGACAATGCTTGTTATGGCATATAGAATACAAAAAATTATATAATAAAGCAAAACCGAAACAATTATTTTCTATTTTATCGTCATAAAAATCTGCACAGTGAAAAAAAAAAGGATCCAACAGTAACAAAAGCACAAACAACAACAGGAACATTGTTTAAGGATTGAAGTAATTTTGTAACAAATTGTTTTTGGTTAGATAAAAACAAGTGCAATGTTGCTTTTTTATTGTATTTTATTAAATGTTTTACTTTGTTCTGTCGATGTTAAAATTCAGACAAAACAGGACAAAAATAAAAAAATTAAATCGCCCAAAAAAACATGACCACCAACAACAAGTTAAAAAAAAATTAAATTTAATACATACATCGCTGTTATATATGTTTAAAAATCAACTAAATGTTTTTAGCTTAAATTTCGCTACAAATTTTTTTTTTGTTATAAAAACACCCGGTTATTGGTCATCATCAGTCTTAAACATTTATATAGATGTTTTTGTTAACCAGTTGTTGTTGTTGTTAACTTTAACCGAAAATAAAAACAAAACACTACAATAAGTAAATAAATAAAAAGTTCAACAATAATAATAAAAAAACATGTATGCTTTTCCAAAAGCACAACCCAAACACAAACAATGTATACCACTAGCACCATATACCAATAAAACAGCCAGCAAACACACGATGCTTAAAACAAGTCAGACAGGGCACAGGATGTTCTACATCAGTTTCTCTCTTTTTTTTTCCCCAAAAAACTAATAAAAAATTAACAAAAAATAAATATTATTATTTGAAAATGAAAATAGAAAAGAAAAATTCATAATTTTTATGTACTTTCAATAAAAATTGTTTGAATAGGTTTTTGTATCCTTTTCATTAATTTTTCTTTATTCGATTGTTATTGATATCGAATGAATTTTCAAAAAATATACTTTTTTTTAATTTAATTGAATGTATTAATTATAATATTTTACTCGTTTCTTTTTTCTAATTGTGTTTATTAACAAAATAATGACAAATATTTATTACATAATAATAAATTAAATGTTTCTGCTTAATTAATTAATAATAAAAATAATTAAATTTAATTAAAATTATATTAATAATAACAAAATAGAAATATGTTAATTAGCTTAAATGTGTGTAGGAGATATTATTATAACATTAAAGAGATGTTTTTGACGGGATGTTTTTGTCCTAATTTTAACATAACAAAATTGAATAAAGAAAAAATAATTTGCTTTCTATTGTAATTTGGAAAATTATCCATATAAATTATGCTTCTAATAACAAATACAAGATAGAGATTAAATTAACATATCATATCAAAAAACAATCAGAAATTCTCAATATTACATTTTAAATAAAAAAAATACATTGGAGATGCCGGGGATCGAACCCGGGGCCTTTCACATGCAAAGCGAACGCTCTACCACTGAGCTACATCCCCAGTTTTTAGGTAAAGTTTTTCTATTTTCCATCCGCAAAAAAATAACGAAGAATTTTCTTGTTTCGTGCTACTTAGGACTGCAGTACTGACCCTTTCTATTGTAGATTAAACTTTTAAGTCCAAATGCAATTTTAATTTGTTTTTGTAGTAAAAAACATTATAATGGCCGTAAGTTAATCCATTTGAGGTAATTCTTTGATGTCAGACATTAAGAAATAATTGGAAAAACTTTTATTAAAATTACATAAATAAAGCTTATTAAATATTTTTAAATAAATAATTTTATGCAAATAAAAAAACATCGAATGAATTCACTGTTAAGAATAAAGCTGTGGTTTGTCATTAGCACTATTAAAGAGTTCATACATCAAAGGTCAAAGATTTTAATTTTGGCAAATAATGACATAATAATGTCGTGGTGGATGACGCTTACACTTTAATCTATACCGTAATGACTACAATAAATCCGCAGAAAAACTTAATAAAAAAACCCCAGAATCACAAAGTATTCCATTGATGTTAAAAACGACGACATTATAAAAATAAAATATATTAATTATAAGACATTCGGGTGCTAAAAACTATAATTGTTCCATATTATTAAATGCATTAAAAAAAAAAGAATTCTTGGCAATTTCATTGTCGCCAATTTGTGTGTATCTAGAGTTATTATTACACCCATTAGCGGTTAATACAAGTCTGCTATGAAATTTATTATATACACAGCCCAAGCTCATTCAGATTCTGTTTTATAATTATTATTAAAAAATAAAAATAAAATAAAACAAATTTATTATTCATAAATTAAAATAAAAAATAAATAAAAACATTTTTAAGAGGTTTTTTTCACTCTATTTCAATTATTTTTTTATGAAATTTATCCATATTTTTTCTGCTTCATTATTATTGCATTAAGTTGTTTTCGAATTATTATTTGTTGAATGAAAATAAAAATCATGAACCATTTAATCAAATATTACTTATAAAATATATAATTAATGGAAATTAAATTTCGAATGAGGTAAATAAATAAATATAAGTCTCCTTGAGTGTTTTTAGAAAAAATCATATTTACTTGTTAGCCTGCACTTGATGTTTTCAAATTAAGAAACAGATTTTTTTTAATATTTTTATTTTGAATATTTTCATCGCTGCTATTTAAATGCTTATTTTGTTTATGCCGATTTTAGCCACAGCATTATAAAGCTTTTTAAAAATATTTAATAAACTTTATTTTTTAAAATTTTATTAAGAGGTAATACAATAATTTCTTATTAACTGACATCAAAGAATTACCTCAAATGGATTAACTTACGGTCAGTATAATGTCTTTAACTATAAAAAATAAATTGAATTTGCAGTTAAAAATTTAATCTAAAAAAGAAAGTTTCAGTGCTTGCAGTCATAAGAAGCACGAAACAAGAAAATTTCTTTACTTCGTTTATTACTTTGCGGCAGGAAAATAGAAAAACTTTAGCTTGTATGAGGGGATGTAGCTCAGTGGTAGAGCGTTCGCTTTGCATGTGAAAGGCCCCGGGTTCGATCCCCGGCATCTCCAAGTTTTTATTTTTTAAACACCTTTCTTTTTTCAAACTATTCAATAGAAAAAACGTATTAATTTTCCGATCAATAATCCCTTGGGAGAAGCAATGATTTCGAAAGCTTTTTGCTCCTTTTAAAATAAAGCTTTTTTTCTATAGTTAAAAAAATAGCTTATATCGTTTAGATAATATTAACATCTTTATTGATTTAACTATATTGTCCTTCTGT
Organism: Ptychoptera contaminata; assembly: GCA_963942525.1. Classification (NCBI taxonomy): domain Eukaryota; kingdom Metazoa; phylum Arthropoda; class Insecta; order Diptera; family Ptychopteridae; genus Ptychoptera; species Ptychoptera contaminata. The sequence goes on from OZ012638.1 coordinate 28,054,646, forward strand.
TATGACTAGATAATAATAAATAAATAAGAAACCACCTGAATTGGCAAAGGGTTCATTTGAAAATTGTGTGTAAAATCCATTAAATTACAATCAAATAATAAAATTTTTATAACAAATCTATCGTCCTAGTAATAATAATAATTTTTTATTATTATTTCGTTATTTTTAGTCAATTTTTCCCTTAATTTTTACAATTTTGTTTATTATTTTCATACAACTAGAAGGTCAACACGATAACAGCAAAATAAACTTAAATCTCCACTTTAACTTTATTAGCAAAAAAAAAAAAAAATTGCTAAAAAGATCAACAAAATAGAAACGATGAAGACAAATTATATAGAAATTTATATGTTTATAGAAAGAAGAAAATAGTGGGCGGCCACCCTTTTAAAAATGACATAATAACAATAAAATTATATGTTTGTCCTTACTCCCATTTCGTTTTTAGGATTTTTAATACATACAATAGCCAAAAATAAAACATTCAAAATATATATATATATATATATACAGAAATGGATAGATGAACAAAAACCAACAAACATGCGAAAAAGATATACCTTTTTTGTTGGCTATAGATTTATATCTTAATTACTTTTACCAGTTACTTAATCCTCCTGTATTTTATTGTCCTTAAAAGTGTGTATATGTCTTCTGTCTAACAATAATAATAAAGAAAAACCAAAACAAAACAAAATTGTCGCAACGAAACCGAAATATATATACATTTACTCCTTTTGCTAAATCCTGATCCTGATTGTTAAATGACATTTTTTTTATAAGCAAAAAGAATAAAATTAATAATAATTTTTTAATAGAGAAGAAACACAAAAAAAAAGACGGTTAATGTCTCGACTGTTTAAATTTTCTATTTTATTTCCGGTTAAAAACAAAGTGTTTTTTTTTTTATTTAATTTTATTTTGTCTTTCTAATAAAATATGTTTGCTGTTTACCTCTAGTACAGTGAAAGCACAAACCGGCAGCTAGGCAAAGAGATGTTTATATAAATACAAACCATGCGCATTTGTTAAACATCTCTATGGCATAAAAAGGAGAAAATATTTCTTTTGGAATATAACCCAAAACAAAAAACAATTTCTGCTGCTGTTTCGATTCTTTCAATTGTAGTAGGGATAAAGGAAAATGAGACACTGAAATCTGGAAAATAGACAAATAGGATATTTTTTTTTTTACTAATGATTTTTATTTTTGTTGGAATGACTAAATAACATTCAGTTGTTTAACGGAATTCAAATATAAATGTTACTTCTTATGTAACTGAGCTCGAAAAGTGTTAATATCTACCAACAATATTGTTACTGTTAATACGCAAAAGCTTAAGTGTTAAACTATTGCCATTAAAGTGTAATTTATCGTTCGTAAAAAAAAAAAACGAATAAAGAAAAGAAAAAAGAAAGTTTTGTGTAGTTGGTTTTTGTTATTATTTTTGTAAAACAAAACAAAAAAATAATTAAAACAAATAATTGGATTAAATAATTAATTAATAAAAAAGTAAAAAAAAATAGAATTAATAATTGGATTAACATTTCAATCAAGCTAAATAAATTTATTAAAGCCAAATGAAAAAGAAAATTATAAAAATAAGGAATTAGTTTTTATTAAAGTAAGTTTTTATATCCTTTCTTTTCAATCTATACATATTTAAGTAGTTTTAAAGTTAATGAAACGCAATATGAAGTAAAGCCGCCGGTTTAAGTGCACTTCTAAAGTTTTTATTAGAAAAAAAAAATAAATAAAATGATAATAAATAAATGAAGAGAAAATTTAATTATCCTTTTTTATTCATAAATTATATCGCGTGTTAAATTGTAGTTATATTAAAAACTTTATTAAGTTGTTATAAAGTTTTGAACGAAAAGTTATAATAAAATGTTAGCAGAGTGTTGCTTTCAGTAAGATTTTCACTGTGTGCTGTTGTTGTTATTGTTTTTCTGGGTGTTTTTTTTTTCTTACTTTGGTTGCAATAACAACGATGTAGTAAAAATATACAAGAAAATTGATTGATTTTGATAGTGAATAATAATGAACGAAGCATATGTTATTATTTTTTGCATATAAATTATGTAAAAAATTCATATTTCATCATATTTTAACTTCATGGGAAACTACACGAATTATTATTACAATTTTATACAAAAACAAATGTTTAAAAAAATCTGTGTGTGAGTGTGTGTTTTTATATCTTCCTAAATGTCACAACATATGAAAGGAGAATAAATTAATAAAAAAAATATATGAAAAACTTTGGCAACCTTTTATGTTAATATTTTTTGATGCAATATTTTTTCGAAATTTTTTAAATAAAACTTTCTTTAACTTTTAAACCACTTTTTGTGTTTTTCACTCACGAATTAAATCATTAATAGTAATATTATTAACGATTACATTTTAGGCGTTTATATGCGATAAAAGAAATTTTATTGATGAAAATCCAAAAGATTATGTGATACAAATTGACGCCTTCCTGTCGTGTAATCAAAAACAAAAATAAAATGTATAAATTTATCAACCGCAAAACGAACCTATTTTATCCCCTTTAGGCGGTTTTCTTTCCAATCGAATAAAAAAAAAAGCATCGGTGTTTTTCCTTTAAGAAAAAATTTTTTTTGCCTCTGTGCCAAGGAAACTCTTATATCTTAGTTGACATTTTCGTTTCAACTTTATAAATTTAAGGTAGCATCATGGGGATTTAGCCTAAATTTAGTTGAGGATCTACTCTTGTCTCTATATTGTTAAACTTTTCATTTATAAATATTAATGGTTAAACTTTAAACTTTCAACTCTTAAGGAAAACTTTTCATAGAAAAAAATCGCAATGATTTACTCATTTTTAATAGTTTTTTTTTTAATTCTGAAAAAAGTTGCTTTTTAATTAAATTAATTTTAAAAATGAGGAAAAAAAATCCGACAAACTTAAATATTTAGTCATCACGATTAAACGTCCCTAAGGATTTCTTACAAAATTAATCATTATAACAAAAAAAAAATCGATTTTCTTGTTAGAAAATAATTACCATCCACCTACACATATTTTCTTAATGCATTCTTTCCTTTAGTGTTTTTATGCTATCGTTATTATTATTAACACAAAAAAAAGGAAGAAAGAAGAAAAAAAAAATAAAACAAAATACCAATAAACCCCTTTTTATTACCTACTTTACATAATTTAGAATAGAAATTCTAACACCGATAACACCCAAAGCACACGTTAAATAAAGTTAAATCTATTTTTGGTGCTTTTTTTTCTTCTTTTAAATAGAAACTATGTAAAAGCAATGTTAAGCTAAATATTTATAATTATAATAAACTTAGTAACAGTCATAAAGGATATAAGAAAATTTCATAATTATAATAATAAAAATAAATGATATAGAGAGAAAACGAGAAAGAGATAAAGAAAAAAATGAATTAATATTTTTTTTTTTTATTATTTTTATTCTTTTTAACCAAAAAATAACTATATAAATAAATGGAAATTCGCATTGGGGTTAAAAAGGCTTAATATTTGCTATTAGATAACAGCTGTAGCAATTAAAAATTATATGTTTTTAGCTTATGTTTAATTATGTTGAAAATAATAATAATAATTATTATTATTTTTTATTATAATTCATGCCTTTCTGGTATATATCTGATGCTATTTCTGTTGCGCAAAAGTAAAGCAAAAAAAAAAATATGATTTTTTTTCTCGTATATCCTACTTTTATGGTTGTTTATTAATTATTTATTTATTTACTTCCTTTAATGTATAAAAGCACAAGAAAAATTCTTCTTTTATTCCATTAAGGAAATAAAACAATTATAATAATAATAATAATAATAAAGAAAATAAATAAAACGTTGAATCATTTTAATAGGCCGACTATTAAAAACCATTACGACTGTCTGTCTCCACTATAATAAAGGCGAAGTAAAAGTTTTGTTACTTGATTTGAATATATTTTTTCTTTAAATTATTATTTTACTTCGCATATTTGTCAAAAGCTTAATAAACATAATTTTTATTTTTTTTTTTAGTATTGTTGTTGTCACTTTAAAGCATGTCCTTGTCACAACATCAGCAAAAATTAAATAATAAATAAATAAACATTGCAATGTAGTAGTTCACTTGCCGTTTATGTTTCACGAATTATGTTCTTCATATAAATAATTTTTTTTTGTATTCTTTATGCTGTCTTTTAACCCATTTGTGTTCATTTTATGTATATAATATTTTTTGTTGTAAATACAATGTTTCAAAGAGACGATATATGAGAAGGAAAAATGTGCTTGTGCTTTTTTTGTTAGATGGAATAAAATGTGAAAGCTTTAAAAGAAAGAAAAATTTTCATAATTTTTGTTTTTTTTTTTTTTTGTTCCTCTGAAACGATGATGAAAATGTACGTTGAAAATAAATTTATTTATTATTATTATTTATATATATTTTTTTTTTGTTAACTAAAAATAAAGAAAATACTTCAACACCCAAAGCTTAAATCATTTTTATTATATGAACATTAAATTCATGATGCAAACATGATAAAATTTTTCTAACTCAACAATCGTAAATTTCCCTTTTGTCATTCACGCAATATAGACTTTGGTGTGACATTTCTTTTCATTTTCTTTACTTTGCTTTACGCTAAGCTCAATGTGTGTGCGTTTGTGTACGTTTCTTTTCGTGAATTTTTATTAAGCTTTTCCGTTTATTGCATCGAAGTAAAAAATTTAAATCATAAATTTATTTTTGCCTCGTAATTTAAGTTTTTACTTTATTTTAGCAAAGTATTTGATGGAAAAAGCTAAAAAAGAAATTACATTAACAGTCGTCTCGTCATACATGTTTAATGAGAATACATACACAAACACTCACAGTATATTATTGCCCAGTTTGTCTCACTTTTGACAAAAATCATCAATTTGTGTAAATTTTCCTTTTTTTTTTTGCGGCTTTTTCTTGGTTTTTCATTTGTAAAAACAGTGTGTTAAACAGGAACCATCTATTTAAAATTTTATTATATTTTCCTTAGCATTTCTTTCTGCTTCTTTGTTTATAATTTTTCACTTTGCCATCTATACACACATGTATATACTTTTCCCTCATTGTTTATTATATTTATATTTGCATTTTATATGGTAAATAATTTTTTTGCTTTACACTCATTTTCCTTATTTTTTAAATGTAATTTGTTTATATTTTTCATTTAACTCATGTTATGTCAGCATGTTAAAGGCACACACGTATCAGTTTCTTTAATTTTTTTTTGTTTAAAAGAAAAACGAATTACCATCCTCAATACAAATATTATTGTCGGTACTAACAAGATAATGACAGTAGTAGCAGCAGCAGAAAGCAAAAATAAAAAAAAAAGAAGAAAAATTGGAAAAAGAAAATTTCTCTTGTTTATTTACCCCCTGAGTAAATTGAATAAAATTTTCTGCTAAATATATATACATATAAAAGAAAGCAGGAAGAAAAATAATTTCCAGTCTGATTATCAAATACAATAAACAACAGACGTCCAGATAAATTCTTTTAGTCAGCGATGCAATTCAATATTGATGAGACAATGTGGGCGATCGTATTGAGCATATAGCATATTTCTTTTATATAAAAATAATAGTTTCAATGATTTTTCAATTTTTTTTTTGCGTTATATAAATGTCAATTTCGGTGACTTTAGCCACCCATCGGAAAATTTCTTTTTAAATAAAATTGTTTCTGTAAAATTTCATTCTACTTATGTGAGAGAAAATACAATGAAATATTTAAATGTAACGAGACGTTTACAATTTTGGCAGCAAATTATGTACTATTGCATTATATATAATTTGAGGGGTGATGATTGTTGTCGTGGTTTGTATGTTCGAGGGTTGTCTTTTTTTCTTTGGTAACATTAACGAAAACATATTTTCTACGGTTGATAAAAGTTGGTTGCCTTATAATAAAATATGCAAATGATTTATAAAGATTTTTAATTTCATGCACTACTGTGTAATTTGGTGCAAATTACATTTTATTTCTTCTTGTATCATAACTGGATTTGATAATGCTTTGTAATGGTTTTTCTAAAACGATTAACAATAATAATAGTATAATATGGTTTATTAAGGGGTGATAAAAAGCGCAAATATAATTGATACAGTCTTGTTTTTGCCATTAAAAAAGATATATTATAAGGTTTTGTCTTGTCTTTAGATATCAAAACAATTTGATGGTGATTTTTTTGTAATGGTTGAAAAAAAGTAAAAGAAAAATTATAGAAATACATAACAAAGACCAGAAATAATGTTGTTGGTTTCTTATACTCATAAAAAACTGAGGGAGCGAAACAAGACAGAAAAAAACACTGTTGTATTGTCATTATTTTGTTTTGTTCATCATCACTCACACAATAGTTAATAGCAGTCAGCTTCGGGCAAATCGAACGCGCCAGCTTAGGCCTTTGATGATATAAAATAAAAAAATTGAATAGATGATAAAACTAGTCCATTATCATCATAATAATAAAGAAGCAAAAAATATAGTAGATGTGACAAAATGACTCAAAATAATCCATTTGACCAAACGACCACCAACTGAACTAAACCGAAAAGGCAAACACAATGATATCTCGTTGCCTAGTGAAATCTTATGTGCCTTCTGTTGTTATGTTATTAGTATTGTTGCTGTTATTATAACTACTGTGCACAACCAGAGTATGAGAATAACGAATAAATGGACAATTTAGTTGATTTATCTTTGATAAGACATCACCAGTAAAACTCATTTAGTCGAGTATTTTGTCAAATCGATGAACTTCTATGGTGAATTTAGTTTCCTTTTTTCAGTTTTTTTCATTTTTTATACCACCATTATTTCTGCTATGTCTATTGGCTGCTATATATATTTTTTTAAGAAAATTTTCTTTCTTTTTTTTTCTTTATTGCGAATAATAAAATAAATAAATTCTTTTTTGGTAGAAAAAATAATGATACCGATAAAAAAAATTGTTTATACTTTGAGTTTCTATTTGTTGAATTTACTTGGAAACAATTATTTATTTTCTTTTTGATTGGAATTATAATAACAAGGTTTTTCTATTTTTACTAACACCTCATTACTTAACTAAGTAAACATAATAAAGTATTAAAAATTAATTTTAAATTTTTTATTGTAGAAATATGTTGAATTTAATTAGACAAATTCTTTGCATTGAAGAGACATACTTTAAAACTTTAATATTCATAACTGCTCAGCATCTGTTTTCTTATCGTTTTACATAAATTTCTCAATAGTTTTCATAGTTTTTATATTTATTTTATTTATTCCTAGGTTTAACAAAAGCTCTCAAGTTTCTCAGTTTGCTGTCTTTTCGGTGTACTTTTATAAATATGAATTGTTTATTATTTTTTATGATATCGTTGTCGTGATTTCATTTTTTTTTTATTTGGTTCTTGTTCTTATTTTATTGTATATTTCCATTAATAGTTAAAAACCGATACGAATATTTTATTTATTCATTTATTTATGTTTTTGTTGATATTTGATTGCTATTTTTTTTATTTATTTTTATTTTTTTATAGCATATTCTGAATTTTTATGATAACTTGAAATGAATTTTCTTTTCGTTTTTGCTTTTATTATAATAATATTCTTTTCTCTTCATATTTTTCATTGTTATTGCTTTATGTTTATTATTTTGCATATTATTATTATTATTTACAAAAAAAAATTTATTTTTTATTTATAAAAATTAAATAATAATAATAAAAGGACGTATAATGGTTACGTTACGTACTCGAGTACATTATATATATATATATATAATTTCTACTCCTTGTTATATTTATTATTTGTCCTATCTGTAGAAATAGAATAAAATATCTAGTGTCACTTGAGTCTCACATGATAGAAAAATAAATAAAGAAAATGATGATCATGATAGCAGAAAGAAAAAAAGTAAATAATAAAAATAATAATAATAAGAATCATATGCGAAAGCATATAAGACGACCAAAGACATAATATGATTCGTATGTTCGCAAATGTAATAAACATGAAGCTAATGTTCAAGCATAAATCATTCAGTTAAATGATAAAAGAAAATACCATAACACTCCTGTCCTTGACTTTAAATGCAGGTTTTTTCTTTTTTCAATTTTTCTTCGTATTTTCGTTCATTATTAATATCAAGAAAAAAATAAATAAATGTAAAATTCTTATCATCACATCGTAAAAGCAGAATCATCATCATCATCATCAGACACAGGAAGTTGAATATTTATTTTGTATTTTTCGTAACTTTAATCTTTAAATTTATCTTTGAAAAAATAAATAAATATTAAATAACCGAAAAAGCTCAATATTTACTATCGAATGGTTTTTATGGAAAAGTTTATTTACGAAAATATAAATAAATAGGAACTGTTATATCCTTAAAAAAATGAAGAAAATTTACTTTGACTTTTTGTTATTATTATTCGATTTTATAAATAAGCATATTAAATAGAAACAGCAACCAAATAAATAATCATAAAATCATAGTCAGAATATAAAAAAAATGTTTAGATCATAAAAATAACTTTTGGCTAAAAATATGATTTTTATGTATTCAATTCTTTTGACTCTACATATGTCTTATATCTAGTTAAACATTAAATATTTAGTAAAATAAATATTATAATATAAAAAATAACTGAAAATTCATGTATGCAAATCAAATTGTAAGGAATAAAATTAAAAAAAAAAAAAATAAATAGAGAAAAACCCCAATGATTCATGAGGTGGGCGTAGAATATATATATATTTTTTATATATATTTCTAACAGCCCTACAGTTATATTTATTTTATTGTAATAAACAAGAAAACATAATTTTTTATTTATTTTATTTAAGCTTAAAACATTTTTATTTTTATTACTGACAATAATAAAATATAAATAAATAAAAATATTCAATTTTTTTTTTCATTTATCAAACAACAACAGTAACAACAAGCGAATATAATAAAAATAATAAAAGCGAAAAAACGGTTTTTTCCTAATACTTTTATTATTATTATTATTATTATTTTTTGCCGGCAAAAACATTTGGTTATGTTTGTTGTTTTTTATTACAAGTAAACATCAACAAACTTTAAAGCTTTCTAACTCGTTAATACCGGTAAATAAAAACAGATTATTCCAATATATCAATAAAATTTAAAGAACGGAAAATAATTCGTTATAAACAGAAAAAAAAGATGAAAATTTAACAACAAAACTAAACTGATACGAGTTACTTAAGCTAAGGAAGTAAAGAAATGCATAAAAATAGACACAAAATGTTGTTAAGATGTTTGTCTAAAAAGAATTAAATTTTTTTTTTAAGTCAGCAAAATAGGGAAAACTAAAGAAAGTTTTGAAGATTTTTATATGATTTTTTTTTGCTTTGCTTTTAAACAGAAAGTCATGAATTTAGGGAAATATTCATCACAAAGATGACTATCAAGTTTATTTTATTTGTTAACATTATGAATAAAGCTGTGGGATGAATTGTGAATAAAAAGAAAATAAAAATATTATAGTGTGAGAATAGTGACCCAATTTGAAGGGAGTTTTTGTGATTTTTCTTTATTCAGTTTCATCTTCCGTTAGTCAGTAAAGTTTCTCATTTTTCTTTTTACAATATATTATTGTTTCACTAAAAATACTCTATTCCGTTCAGTTTTATTTATTTCATTTTTCTTTTCTTCTGTAAAAGTTAATAGCCATGAACACAATATAAAACCAGAAGAAAAAAAAATAAATAAAAAATCTGAACTTAAGCAATGTGAAATTACCTCAATTTTCACAGTATTTTCAGTTGCCAAGAAGAAAACCTATAAACATTTGTATTTTATCGAACTTCATCACTAGAAATATAGAATAATCCATGATAAGCTAAAGTTAAAGCTAAAGCAAACTAAAAAACATTACAAAAATAGTTAAGCAACGAGAGAACAAAAATAAAAAGCTCCAAAGTTTAACCTTAGTGATATTGTTGTTGTAACAAAACAATCGAAACTGACTTTGACTTTATATTATTCTCGTAATACTTTGTCAACTTGGCGTCTTTTTTTATTATTTAGTTTGGCACAGTTTCTGCCTTATTTTTTCTTAAATAATAATAAAAAAAAATTATATTTAGCTTAAAGCTTTTTGTATATCCTTAACGATGCATGAATATATTGTTACTTTACTGAATTTTTTTTCTTTTTTATTTTGTTTAGTTGATAACATTATACAGGATCATATCGCTCAACAGCAACAACAATAAACGACGGCAATGACAAAAAGGCAAAAAAAAAAAACGCCACTTAATTTGCTTTTCACAGTTTTCCTATTTTGCACAACAATGAACCAAAAATTGCTAAAGTAGTTGTAACTTTGTGAATTTTATTTTAACTTATTTAGTTGTAGACATATCAAATCAAGCAAAAATTGTAATCCCATAGCCCCAACGTTGATGATGCTAAAAAGAAAAAATCTTTAAAAAAAAAACTCATCATGGTTTAGATAATTTTTTTAAGGGTTTTTTCATTTAAATTTATTGTGCTTGTATCCTCTAAAAAAAAAACTAAGTATACTTCGGCATTAACAGTGATTGCTCTCCAGTAAGCACCAAAAAATAAAATGCTTCAAATAACAAAATTTATTTACAGAAAATAAATAAATAAAAACAATTTAATTAACTATTTAAACGGTTAATTACAGTGAAAGGATTTGAAATAAAACAAAAACATAAAGAAATAAATGGCCCTTTAATTAGGATATTTAAGAAATTGTAATTAATCTTTTGACTCTATATTTTCAACCACTTTTTCGCATCAACAACACAATACCGATTATTTATTTTATTCTTAAAAATATTTAATCAAACACCACGGACTAAGAAAATCTATTTTATTTTCACTTAATCTTTGTTTTTTTTACCACAAAAATCGAAAAAAATCAGCAACAACGTGACCTAAATCACAAATAACTTTCTGCAGAAAAAAAATCAACAATCAAACGACAATTAATTTAACGCAAAAAAACCTGTTTCTTATCTGAATTAAGCGATAATAAAAAAAATTACTTATCACAATCGTTTTTACCTCTTTTTAGTTATTCGTTATTATTTTTTTTACTTGTTTTGATGCGAACAAAAAAACTTTTAAATTAAATAAAATAATCAGAATAACTGATTCTTGCATTTCCTCTTATGTAAAAAAAAAACCACAACAAAGTGTTAAGAAACTGCGAAATGAATAAAAGAAAATAAATTATTTCATTTAGTTTTTTGTTCTTGTAAACATAGGACAAAAAAATTTAATACTTTGTTTAATTAAATCGGAAATTTTTGCAAAAAAAAGCAACATAAGGAAAGTGGTTTTAATGGAAAAATTAATATAAAAAGATGTGCTGTTGAGCAATCATTAGCATTAGCAACGTGAGATTAATGTTTTTAAAATTAAATTAAAAATTTTTTCTTCTTAAATAATGAAACTGATGACTCATCTTAGTTTTAAGTTTCATAGTTTTTTTATTGTGCTTTTGTAGTTGCTGCTGTTTACCACTTAAAAAACAGAAGCAAAAGAAGTAGAAAAAAAATTATTATTTTATTAAAACAAAAGCAAAGGATAAATGCACGAAGGTAAAATAAAATTATAGTTTAACGTGATAACAAGAGATAAATCTTTTTTTTTATATATATCATTTCAATTTTTTTTTGTTTGCTTTGCTTTTTAAAAATAGATAACTTTGTATTTTATTTATTTTTTGCACAGTTAAATACATTATTTAACTTTATTTTTTATTTAATTTATCTTTTGTAATACTTATTCTTAGTATACTTTATCTAGGTTTCTTGTTTTTTTCATTTATGAAATATTTTATAAAAGAAAAATAAAGGTTTTTTTTCTCTCATAGTGAAAAACAAAAACATTAAAACAAGCTTTTGTATTGTTTAATACATTTTTTTTTGCTGAAGTAAAATGCAGTGATAAACTTTAAACAACAATAAGCTTCTAGTTAATAATAAATATATATATATATATATATATTTATATATACTTTCCTTTTATGTTTTAACATCGCGGTAAAAGTTTTTTCCTTGAAATTAAAAAATAAATACAAAATAAAAAAAAAATTAAAACTTTAACTAGGCGCCTCCACTTTATTATAAATAAATTTTTATTTATAAATATGCATTAGATAGTAGGTGATTTCACTGAAAATAAAGGCAATATTGAAAAAAATTGATAAAAATAATAATTATTTTTATACCTTGTGTGTTTGTGTCTGACTTTTATCATACGAAGAAGATAAATAAATTTATAAAAAAAAATGCTTTGAAACCAAATTTATTTATGACATCGTGTGTGGGCTATTTTTATTTCAAAAAAAAAAAATCCTTTTGTGATTTTATTTTAAAATTTAAACCAGATAAAATTGCAAAAAATAAGTAAATGTTCATTTACAGGAAGAGACAAAATAAATTTGCAAAAAATGGTTAACAAAAAAATCCTTTTCTTGATTTTATTTCTCTGTTTGCCGTAATAAAAGTATTTCGTTATTGTCAAATAAAGTTATATGATGTGGAATTGATGTGTACATTGTCATCAATGTCATTGCTTTAACTGTATTGTAATTGTCTTTAAGCAAAATTACTCTTTCTTTTTTTATTTATTTATTTATATTATTTAATGCTTTTATTATTTTTTTCTTAATCAAATGCACATCCAAATTGATCGTTTCTAAATGATCCTTAAGAAAATTCATTTACATTTACATGAAATAAATAATGCTTTGTAATTTTTATCTGTTTCTTAATGCCTTAAGCTGTAGCTATGCAATTGTTATGATTTTTATGAAATGTATAAACGAAACAAGCAATATTAAAGATCAGTCTTTAAATAAAAATAAATTTCACTAGTAAAGTAACTAAACACTTGCAAAGCCTTTAGCTACAATTGTAAAAATGCATTATGAAAAGAATTATTACTCAGCTTTATTGTTTTATTTATTGGTTAATTAAACTTTTCATGCTAAAAATGTATAATAAACAATATTTTCACATTTACTTAATATATAAAATAATAAAATTATTTTACTATAATAATATGTAGTAAATTAATTAAAAACTATATGTAAATAATATATTAAGCAAATGTAAAATACCACTTTTACTATACTTTAAATATAATAAAATTAACAATAACAAGTTTGTGCTTTTACACACATACATTTATAAATACATTAAAATAAAATATTTAATAACAGTTTTAATAATTAAAATTGAAATATGCAAATTTTTAATTATTCTTGTAATAATAATTATTTTTATTACAATTTTTCAATTGAAATTACATTAATTATGCTTCAATTGAAATAACTTTATTTAAGTTACCAAACATATTTTCATTTAATATATTTGATTAATATTTTTATTCTAAAATAAATAAATAATTTAAATTATTAAACTAATTGATAATTATAAACAACTTTTTTTTTGAAAATAAAGTTTTTTACCATTTTGTTAGAAAAAACCGTAATAAAATTCGCTAAAGGTGAAAATAAAATTAATAATTGGATAAAATATAAATAGCAAAAAAAAAAAGAATTCACAAAAAATAAAATAATAAACATTGACGATGAATAAATTATATTTTCTGGACCAAAAAATATATATCTGCTGGCCAATTAAATTTATTACATTAAGTAAATAATATTCCCTACAGTTATGTATCTGGTAGAAACATTTTTGTTTTTATTTTATTTACATGATAAAAGTACACAACGAGAAAGTAAAAATAAAATCAGCGTACATACAGTGTATGAAAATGTCAAAAAAAAAATGTATCGCCTACAGTTAACTTGTGTACGAGTGCAAATGCCAACAGTTTGTTAACACAAATAATCGTTATAACTGTGTATGCATATTGGTTAAAAATGGACTGAAAATTCTAAATAATAATAATAATAATATAAAATGTCAAACAGTAGCAAACATTGTTATGTTTTATTAATAATCATATTTTTTTTTTCCAATTTCTCTTTTCCAACAAACAAAATGTGAATGTTTGCATAATTTTTTAATTTAAATAATGAACAACAACAAAACAAAAATTCTCTAAAAACTTTACAAAATTTCGATATTTCATTTGGAACAAAATTTAAAAACAAAACCTTGTAATGTTTTTTTTATTTTCATTTATTAATGAAATAAAATAATTATCAACGTCTAAAAACATGAATTTTGAGAGGAAGAATTTGATAAAAGCAATTTTTGGTTTTCCCGAAACAACAGCAAAAGTGTAATAAACAACATAAACGTGAAATGTAAAATGTTAATTTAATATATTCTATATAAATATATATATGTTTATCATTTTATGATTTATCACACCGAAATAGCATACCATTGACAACAGAAATAACAACAAAACATAAATAAAGTAAAAGCAACAACACCATTGTGACACTTTTTTGGATTTAACATTAAAACTTTGTAGCTTAAAATTTACATCAACATTAGCATTATCATCTTCATTAAGAGTTGATTTTTTACCTTACGCTGAATTTTTTATTTTCTTCCATTAATATATAAATACAAAATATAAGAAAATTTATCTTTATAACAAAGTTATGTATATATTAACTACTTAATAGAATATTTTCCATCTGGTGACAATTGACAATGACAATTTGAGAGACAACAAAACATTTTTAAATAGAAAATAATATTTTATTGCTGAGAAATATTAATAATAATTTTCTAATAAAATATAAATAAATTAAATATTTTTCATGTTTATGTGTTTTGTTGTGATGTTGATTTATGTTTTATAATTGTTTTTGCAAGTAAATAAATTTTAATTTTATTAATATTATTAATATAATTATTAATATTCGCGTTCTGACAGATATATAAATTATTTATATATTTCTGTTAGTCATATTGTCAATGTTGGTTAAGATGTCTATCTATATGGTGTTTGTTATTATCATTGTCACATTTAATCATATTTTCATCACAATGGAAATTTGTCGTAACAAATCTTTTAACAGTAGAGATTTTATGGAATAAAAAATTTATAATATTCTAATTTGAAATTAATCAGTTGATGACATTTTAACCGAAAAACATTAAATTTGTGTATTGAATGAACAGAAACACACATAAATAAAGTAATTTTGCATGTTTACTGTTGATTTAGTTTGTAAAAAAAATATTCGACCACTGAGACTTACAACACGTTATTTATGGTTTTGTAGTTACATGTCACGCGACATCTGATTCATTGTTTAATTCGTAACAACTTATATATTCATTGCTTTATTTAGCCGATTTTTACTCTTTATATATACTTTTTACTATATTATTCTAAAATCGTTTGATTCAAGGATTCGAATAAGTCCAATAGTTCAAAGGTTTTCCATCAGATAAACCTTTTATAATGAGAAATATTGAAATGAAAACTGAGTGTTTTTAATCGAGTTCATGTATTGTTTTGAAAATTGAGGAGAACTTTTACTTGTCTTATCTTTGATGACCTCGTCATTTCATTAAAACTTTATTTTAACATCAATTAATAACAAATTTAGATTTTTCTTAATTAATTATCGATGGTGTTTGTTAGGTTATTAGAAGAGAAAATTATTAAAGCTTCGAAACAATAAATTTCAGAATCATTCAGCAGCATCCAATCTTCCTAAGATTTACAAAGTAAACAGTACATATGTGTAATGTGAAGCTAATTTGATAATTTTCCGTATTTATAGGATTAATTATCGTTGGTTAAATAGATCTGAAAAAACATCAAAAAATTAACTAGCAAAAATTAACATTTAAACAACAATTTGTTTTTATTCCGATCGTAGTTCTATAAAATATACTTGTTGTTTTAACATATTTTTAAGTAATTATAAGCTTTGTTTTAAATATTATTGTTTCATTTTAATATAAATATAAATAATAATTAAACCAGTTGCTTTAAACACCTTCTAATCATATCATTTATAACTTTTAACACACTTTAATACCCTTTTATATAAGAATAATAACAAATTAAAATAATATTAAACTTTTACTGATGGAAAAATTATTATTATACAGTGGTGCCTCACACAACGAACTTAATTCGTTCCAGGAGCAAGTTCGTTATGCGAAAAGTTCGTTATGTGAAACGCGTTTTCCCATAACAATACATGTTAAAAAAAATAATTCGTTCTGTAGCATAAAATATGGTAAGATGACATAAAAAAAAGATAAATTTTTTGTTATTATTTTTATTTAGATACATCTAAAAACATAATGAAAAAAACACACATTTTTTAATTTTGAGAAATAATCTAATCTTGCACATCTTCATCCATTTTCCGCTTTTTGGCCGATGGTGCAGTGAAAAACCTGTCCAAAGTCGTTTGTTTCTCTCTTTTCTTCAACATCTGCCGGAAATAACGGACAAGAGTATCGGAGTACAGGTCGTTGATCCTGTTTGCTTCAGCGGAATCCGGATAGTGGGCATTGGTAAACTCCTGAACTGCTTTCCATTTGACCAGGATGTTCTTGATGTCAGCAGTTGGAATTGGTTGATTGTTTGATTGTTGCTCCTCGTTATCAGATGACGCTTCCCTTTGAGCATTGTCCTGTTGTTGGGCCAGAAGTGTTTGGAGCTCTTCAGTTGTCAGCTCTTCTTTGTGTTCCTCAATAAGCTCCTCTACATCCTCTTCCTCTACCTCTAATTCCAACCTTTGGGCCACTGTGATGATGTCCTTCACCACTTCTGTGTCATCAACTACTGCTTCTTCCTGAATCCACGAAGGCACAAGCATCTTCCAAGCAGAAATGAGGGTCCTTTGTGACACTTCTTCCCAGGCCTTCTGTATAAGTCGTATTGCCAAAAGGATATCAAATTTCTCCTTCCAAAACATTCGGATAGTCATATTGTCTCCACCAAACTCGCATTCTTAAAACACCTTATTAAAGAGGGCTCTAGTGTAGAGTTTTTTAGGCTGGAGAATGGATGTGGTGTTTGGTGGCAAATACTGCACCTTGATAAAAGGATAATTTTCCTGCAATATTTCTTCTAGGTCTTTTGGGTGAGAAGGGGCATTGTCAAGTATCAGAAGGGCTTTGAGCGGCAGTTCTTTTTCCAACAAGAATTTCTTCACGGCAGTGATCGTGTGAAGTGGGCGACTTCGTTGTGTGAAGCGAAGTTCGTTGTGTGAAGCGAAGTTTGTTGTATGAATCGTGAAATGAACGAAAAGGAAGTTCGTTGTGTGCAGCGTTCGCTGTGCGAGGCGTTCGTTATGCGAGGCACCACTGTATATGCATTTTTTTTTATTTATTTATACTCGATTTTATTCAACAACATTATTATTTTAACTAACGAAAAACATAATTTATTAAAAGATAATCCAAACAAATTAAATACTTAAGCTTAATATCTGTCTTCGAAATATAATCAAACAAAATCATTAACAGAATAAACGCACAAAACAAATCGAATAAAGTGATTAATTATTTTACAGAAAAAAAGCAAACAATTCAGTAATTATATAAAGATAAGAAAAATAATCAGAAATATAAAAAGGAATAAATCTTTAATTAATAATAATAACTAAGACATTTTATGTCACATTTTATCATTATTCCGTTTTTTTTTTGTAACACAAATAAAAATAAAAGAAGAATATTATTAAGTTAAACCAGCAGACAGAGTATGGTAATCATTCATTTACATAAATCTACTTTCATTCAGTTAAAAAATTTTTATTCCTTTACAATATCGATATTTATTCATTTCGCTTCTTATTATTTTAAGTAGTTAAATAAGGAAGAAAATTTACCTGATATTTCGATTACTCACTTCTCATACTGGATAAATCTCTTTTTCACTTTGATTTTAATATTGCTGTGCTTTTTTACATTAAATTGATATTCTTCTTCAATAGGGCGGTATTTGTTTCATTTTTATTTTTTTTTGGTGTTGCGAATCATTTACGTACTCTTTGATGGTAAAAAATTAACTTAAATAAATCTTTTACACCTTTTTGATAGGTGGTATTTGTCTACTTTATATTGTCTTTCAGTGCTACGTTTTAATATTCAGGACTTAATTTTTTACTTCTATGGTAAAGGAGTTAAAATTATTTATTGAATATTTTTGTGTTTTTCCAATAGAAAATATTTGTCTTCTTTGTTTTTTTTCTCTCGCATAAACACAGCTTTTTAACTCAGTATTTTTAACGCTTCTATTTTCTTCGTTTTTTTTGCAAAACCACTCAATTTGTTTTATTTTTTTCGTGCTGTGGCAACCACTCCCTACTATAAGCTTATTAAGCATTTAAAGAATCTTCATTTATTTAACAAATGCTTTAGTTTAAAAGATCATTGTTCAAAATATACATATATACAAAAAAAAAATTATTATGTGGGGTAAATACATGTAATAGTGGCTGATGTATCCAGTACCAGTGTTTGTGTACCATCAACCATGTTTAACTTGATTTAGGTGTTATTCTTTTGCTCTTCATGTTTTTTTGTTTTATTTTGCGTTTGTTTAACTAACTTACCATCTTTCAGTCTTAGTATCTTTGTACAAATTTATTTATAAAACGCACCCCTATTTATAGCATAGGAAATAATAAATATATATATATATAAAAATAACTAAAACCACAAAACGCAAAGAAAAAACAAATAAAACTGCTTATAAAGAAAATTTATACATTTTTTATTTTTTGGAAAAATGGGGTAAGCAAAAGTAACAAAAAAAAAATGTCCGCCCATAATACATACAAAACTACCACCCTTTAACCACTTAAATACGACATTATATTAAGGAAATTGTGTTATAGCACGCGGTACAGTGTTTGGCACTTTTTTCTGCTGTTACTCGTTTTTTTTTTCACCAAATTTTCACAGAAATTATAGTTTTTTATTTAAGGGTAACAAAAATAAAACAATTGAGAATGGTCGTGTACTAGAAGGAAGAAGAAAATAAAAATAAAATGACTGTGAACAGATGAAAAAGCTAAATAAAATAAAAGTAATGAGTAAAGGAAGGAAATAGTAATAAGGGGTGTTTTATATATATATTATATAAATTTTATTAACTTTTAACTTTAACAATAAACGGCATAGTGAAGCTTAAAAGCATGTTGTTATTTGAATGAAGGAAATAAAATACAGAAGAAGAAAAAATAAATAAGCGACAATAACGAATTATAGTTAGTTATAAAGACAAATTATGTTTGTTCGTTTTTATATTTAAATTTTCTTTTTTTCTTTATTGTGAAGGAAATAACAAAAGCTTTAAAAAAGGAAATAAAGAATACTGTAAAAAAAGGCACATATACTTAGAGACATCAACTACCAACATTAAATCTAATTATGGATAATAGCTTTGTTGGCAATTCCTCAAAGTTGCAAAAGTTTAATGATAAAAACATTAAGACACCTTCTATTCTTTAAAAAAAAATGTATTTTCTTTTATTTTTTGGTTTATTAAGTATTTAGAGTAAAAAAAGAGCATAAAATATATAGGAAAACTCCTTACCATCGCAGTGAAATTCCTTAGTGTATAATTGTAAAGTTGATCATAAAAATAAATGTAATTCATTCTTTCTGTTTTAACAATAAAGAAATCACAATTTTCTATTATTCCCAGACTAACACCGGTGCATACATAAAAAAACGGTGGAGGCAGTTATTAAAGCAAAAATATAACCCCACAAACGAACAATAAATCCAAATTCTTTTATTTTCTTTAACACATTATATACAAATTTAAATATATATTTCAATTAGGTATGAATTAAGTAAAAAATAATTATTAAAACAAAAAAATCTTGAAGAAAAAAACCAAACAGTTTTGAAATGTAAAATTATGCTTCTCATTTAAATAAATTATTTAAAATAGTGCAAAAAAAAAGAAGAAAATAACATAATTAAATGAAAAGAACAATGAGCTATCGAAAAATACAAAAATTGAAAATTCCGTACATTTGCATAATTAGTGAATAAATTATAAATAAATTAAATTTAATTGTAATTTCAGTGCATTTATGAAATTTTCTATAAAATAATCTTTGAATTTTTCTGCTTTTTTTGTTTTATTGCTGATTAATTACCTTTGATTATTGGCAAGTGTTTTTATTTAAGCTAATTATTTATTTAAAAAACAAAAAAAGAAGCTTTTTGTTCAAAGAAATTTAACTAAGTAACATTATATCCTATAATTAATTATGAAGGAATTAATCTTATGTTTAAAAGGTGCTTAAAATATTTAAAGAATTAGAATTTGATTATGTAATATGACTTTAAAGAACTTGCTTACAAATATGCAAATTTATTAAGTATTTTTATTATTCGTTGTACTTTGTAATTGTAACTATGATTGTCTATGTAGGTGACAATACAAATACATAAGGATGATGTTATATTACACTAATAACATAAGTTTATCAGAAAGATGAACTTATAATTATAAATATCAAGTTCAAGCAGAATTTTATCTGATTTTTATAAAATTGAAATTTAGAAGTTCATGTGTCCTTGACTATATTGACTTAAAATTTTTGTTTCCTTTTTTAAAGTGCCCGCTAATCCTTTACCTACTTGGCTTATGCTACACAGTAAACATTGATTGTATTATTATTATTATTATAAAATTTACTCTTTAATGCACAGCATATTATACAATAAATTGTTTTTGAAATCACATTTTCATTATCCTTAGCCAATCAGTAGAGGATTATCTTTATTATTAATTTTTTTTTTTTCATAAATCTTATTCTTTCAGTCAGATTAAAACTGATCAATAAATAAAATAATCTTTTTTTGATATGAATATCCTCAACTGGAAAGTAATGAGCATAAATATAGAACTTTGTTTAAACTATATTCAAAGATGCGACTTGATGTTGCTTTAGTCTGTTAATCGATTTTTTCAATTAATTTAACAATTTTATAATCATTTTTTAGTTTATCATTTATTTTCTTCACAAATATACTCTTTACGAGTTTTATTAAATATTTATTATTGTTGTGGATTGACAAAACAAACGCTATATTTAAACAATCTCACTGTATTTACACAGAATATATAAGCACGCACATCCACATCACAGTATTTGATAACCTGAAGCATGAATAGCACGAAGAATATCATTTAATTTTCTTATTTTTTTCTTATTAAAATTTTAATTAATTAAAAAAGTGAAATTAAATAATTTAATAAAGAAAACAATATGTATATATGTTTTTGTTCATTTTATTAAAAAAGGAAAAAATATTATTTAATTATGTATACAAAACGCCTTCGCATCCATCACCCATCAAACCCGAATTAATAATTAAACAGAAATAAAATTAAGTAAAAGCATATAATGAAATATAAATATATAATTATAATTATAATAATTTATGTAGAGAATTCAAAAAAAATTATAAAAACACTTTTTGTATGCATTTTTAATTATTTAATTTTAATTAGAATATATATATATATATATTTTTGGCGTTCAAATATCTTTTATTTTAATTTTTGCATAATATTAATTCTCTTGTGTTTCTGCCATTATATTTCTTTGAATTGCTTCATGATGAAAAAGCAGAAAAGAAAAACAAGTTAATTTTATATTAAGATTATCTAATGATGTTATGTAAATCGACATTTTGTTTATATTTAGTATAGGAATTTTCTCATTTTCTTTTCTTATTTTATTTTATTTTTTATGATGATTTATCAAACATGAGAATTTTTTATTTTTTGCACAAAAATTATTTCATCAAAATTCATATTGAATAAATTAGAAATAACGCGGCATTTTTCTTCATTAAAATAACAAGAAAAATAATAATAATAATATTGTCAGAGAATAGAAAAAATCGTTGAAAATTTATATTATATTTTTTTTTGTCGTTGTTAATGCTTAATACTGATGCTGCTGATGTTACTATTGCTGATATTTTGCTAAAGGAGCAATGAAAAAAAAAATATGACAGACTAAATAGAAATTCCGTATTTCATATTTTTTCTATGCTTTTTGTTGTGCAAATCAGATGACAGCATCAAGAAAGAAAAAAAAATGCTCATCACTGCACAAAACATAGGCAACACGAAAAAAATACTGTTTACATTTATTTCTTGTTAAATGAAAAAGTTCAAGTTTACCACAGAAAAGTTACTGTGAAAGTAAAGTAGAGGAATAAAAACAAAAAACGCAAGCAAGCCACAATAACGTAATATGTTGGCAAAAAAAAAAAAAAATAAATAAAATTCTTTTGCTAATAAATTCACTAAGTTAAGTAAAAAGTGAAAAACATAAACTTTTTTTTAGGCTTAAAACAAAACAAAAAATGAAAGAAAAATAATTGAAAATTACAAGATTGACGTGTTTTGTTTGCATTTTTTGCCTCTGTTCGCTTTTAAAGAATTTTTTTTTTTATTTTCTTTCACTTTTAACACTTTTCTTTATTTATTTATCCTTTATTTTCTTAAATTCTCTAATAGAAAATTCTTTTCTAACTGGAATTTATTTATATTCTTCTGCTCAAAACAAAGAAAAAACGACAAAAGTAAAAGAAAAATTTTACAGTAAAGATACTTTACTCATTTTGTGTAAATAAATAAAAAAAAAAAAAAGCACACACAAATTTATCCCATTATCATTTTGAATAAGAAAAGAAGTGACATTTTGAAATCCTTATTCAGCTATTTTAGTTTTTCCTATATATATATTTTTCATTCAATTTTTTATTTTATTTTGTTGTTGCTGCTGGTTTTATCTTTTAATAAAAAAAAAAAATGTGAAATAAAATTGAAGACAATGTAAGTGTATAAAAGAATGAATAAAGAATAAAAATGCTTTGCTTGTCCTTCTTGTCAACAATTTACTCTCTTTTCTATTCTATTCTTCAGTTTTTAGTCTTTTTGTTTTATTATTACCATGACGTAAAGTAAAATAATCTCGCTATCTTAAGCATTTTCAGTTTTTTTTTTTATTTTTGCTCTCTTGAAATATTTATTTTAAAACAAAATGATTTTTTTTCGCTAATAACAAACTTTAATTTTTTTTTTTTTAAACTTAAAAACTTAAATTTATAATTAAAAGAAAAAATTAATTAACAAATTCAAAAGTTTATATTATCGTGCGTCTTTTAAATATGTAATACGATCAAAGATTAATTTTTTTGTTGACCTGATACGGATGATTTACGTTTATAAAGTTTATGACAAAGACAGACCGTTTAGAACAATTAAAAAAAAAAAAGATTGGTAAAAAGTGATTTTAATGAAAATTTATTTATTTATTTACTTATAATAATGATAGTAGAAAAACAAAGAGGAATAAAACTACCAAAAAATAAAATAATAATAATAAAAACAACAACAGCAATAATCAATTTAATTTTGTTAAGCATCTGCTTCTTAAACGAATAAACAATATCAAGGAAATAGCAAGCTCAAACAATAACCAAACAATATCAAAACTAACGAAAACTTTTTGCGCAAATAATGAAATTTCTTTTCGTTTTGTTATTATTATTTTTTTTTTATTTTGTTAAGGCTTGAATTTTCCTCATCTGACCGTTTAGTTTATTTTGCTTTTCGTTTCTACTTCTTTATATTTATGCGTATTAATTTTGTTTAGATTTTTTTCTCTTTTTCTTTTACTTTATATAAACCTTACATAGCGTGTAAGTTAATAATTGTTTTACAAATCATATAATCACATTATTATACTGTTTTTGACACTATAAACGCACAAAAACCCCAAACAAATAACAATAATAAAAAAAAAACGTAAAGAAAAACAACGAAACTATTAACAGCAACACTTATAACGAAAAAAAAATATTTAATTAAATTTACCGAAAAATTTATCGAGAAGTAAAACGAAGCGCAAAAAAACTAAACAAAACAAAACAAAACAAAAAAATGGGAAAAAGGAAAAACAAAACTAAATAAATAAAGAGAAAACTTTTTTTTTTTCATTTTTGGTATCCTTTTTCTGTTTGTTTTTGTTTCTATTATTGGTCGCTGTTACTGGATTACAAAATTCCAAAAGGTTTTAATACAATTTTCCTTTTTTTTTTCATTTTATTATTAATTCTTTTACTGTTTTTCTGGTGTTTTTCTTCCTTTTTTTTCTGGTTAAAACCAACCGAGCAAGCACATGCACTAAATTAAAATTGAAAATTAACAACAACAAGAATATAATCAAAAATAACAAATTTTTGTTTTCAATAGAAAATTTGATTTAAATACAGAAAAAATATTTATAAACCGCAGGTGGTTTTCGGTATTATTTTTGTATTATTATAATTTAAAACATTTATTTTAATTAGATGAAAAATATTCACCTAATGATTAATATACAAAAGATTTAAAAAAAATCACACATTATTAGTGTTAACTTAAGGTATCACAGAGGGTTGTAATTATTCATATTAAATTAATTAAAAGTATCAAAGAAGTACAGAAATATTTTATAAAGGCAAAAAAAGAAGAAAATAATCATCAAATTCACATATTGTAGATAGTGATGATAGACCTTACCTGATGCGGCTTATCACACATATAAACGTGAATCAGTGATGATTTTTTTTCGTTAAACCATTACTTATGCTCGCAATTAATTATTTAAAGTGGATAAGCTTGCTCAATTATTGTTTGAACATCATTTTCTAAATAAATAAAATAAAAATATGAAAATTAAACACTGCTAGTGATAAAAAATTTAGTACTTTGTAGGCTTTTTACATAAAAAATAGAACAGATGCTTGCAGTGTTTTGATTCCGTTGAATGATTTTTTGTTCAGTTTTTTCTTGATTAAAACTGTTGACTTTGTTAATAATTTGAGTGGTTGTTTCTCCTAAACCCTTGTTTCATTACTTTTGCCATTTTACTTAGGTTGTTTATGACTTTCTTCCTACTTAAGAAACCATTTATTTCATTGACGAACATTAAAATTTTCTTAACGTCACATAATCTGAAACAAAAATCTGATTTGAAAAAGCATTTACTCTAGCAAATAATAGTAAAGTTTAACAGAATATTTATTTAGGATATTTCCTCGGCTAATTTAATTCATTAAAAAGCCTACAAGCTGCTCACACAAAAAACCGAACATAGTTCGTTAAATATTAAAAATATCCGCACCGGCTCTTTACATACAAACATAAAATTAACCCTTAAAAAATACCGCACAAATGCTTCAATAAAATTTATTTAATTACTTAAAAAAAAAAAACAAGTAAGAGTAAAATAATAAAAAATTAAATAAATAATAAATAAAATTGTAATGTAAAAACGCAATTTTCCTTATCAATTCAGAATATAATAATAAAAAATAATAAATAAATAAATAATAAAAGGCGAAGAGCATAAAGATTAAGTATATCAATTTTCCATATTATTAGTCATAAAAACTCAACAGAATATGTACAGTGGTGGCATTTTTTTTACTTTTTTGTTTCGCCACCAATTTTATATGCAATTTTTTTTGTTTGGTTTTTCTGCAAAAAAAAAATAATAATAAAAACATAAAAATGGAATATTTTATATAAAATAAAAAAAAATTATTCTTTTTTATTATAAATTTGCTCCGTTGCCTGATAACATAATGTCGCATATAATCAACAAAAATATGTTTAAGCAATTGGTATCGGATGTATGTATGTTGAATTTGACTCTGTGACTCCTATACACTGTATAAGATCTTTTGTACATATTTGTTGCTTTTATGCTGGCTTTATGGTTTGTATTATGTGTTTGCATATTATGTGGAAATAAATAAATGAAGAGATTATCAAATATCCATATGGTTTATTCGATTTTCTATATATTTATTGATGGCGTTTTATTTATATATATATATAAGTACAAAAAAAAAACTTGTAAAAGAATATATGGTTGGTTATCGACCTACGAGTTAAATGAATTCGAAAGGAAAATCAACAACTAGAGAGAACAAGCCAATATAGCTTAACAACAATATTGTGACTTGTTTTTCTATTTTTTTTTCTATTATTCTGGATTGTTTTTCCCTCTTTTGTTATAACCGATAAAAAAACCAAAAAAAAAACAAACGTGCGATAATAAATTTAATAGCTGGACCATGTTTTATTGACATGAACAACAAACACACGACACTACATTTATTTATTTATATTTTATCATGTGAGGACTGAGTATGGAATTAATGAATTTTATTTAGTGATTTCGTTGGTGAAAAAAGTGAATTTCAAGAAACAAAAAAAAAAAAAAATAATAATAAGTGAAATCGATCAGATCAGAGGGTGATTGACAATTTAGTTTGTCATTAAAATTAAAAAACCTTCGATTGTAGAAATCCTGAACAAATAAAATTGATGATTCATTACCGGTGACGATCCCATCCTTCATTAATTCTTTCATTTTTTATACTAATTAGACACCAGCTGACGTTAAATTCAATTAATATTTACTCGATTTTTATATTTTATTTTTTCGTGTATTTAACTTCATTCTTTTTATTATTGGTTATTGTTTATCAACCAAATGTTATCCTAACTTATCAATTTAATTAAATTTAATGTAAAAATATATATATAAAAGTTGGTTAAGAAACAACAAAGCAACCAACAGCAGCTAAAATACTCAGAAAAGCAGTGAAAATATTGAAAACAAATATAATCTCTAAAAACTAGGAACTAAAATCCAATAAAAATCATCGTGGTGTAAAACTTTTTTCTTATTTTCAATATCATTTGCTTCGTTACCAATATATTACCGTATATTGTGGGTCGTTTAGTTATTTGTATGACTGGCTGCCTCTATTTATTTGTTTTATTCTCTATGTGTGTCTATTTGTCTGTCTGCTTGCTTGCCTGCCGCTTTGTTAAACAAAAAGTAAAATACTTTGCTATGTTTTCTACACAGTTTTTTATTTATTTATTTATATGGAGCCTTGTTATCAGAAATTCAGAAGGAAATAAAGTAGAACAATGTAGGACACATAAAAACATTAAAATTAATTCAAATGAAAAAAAAAGAAAAAATCTTTTCTTTTCGGTTATTCATTCCCCTTTTAATGTTTTTCTTTTCTTTTTTTTTTATTGTCTAAGTTGACAGTTTTCCTCCCTTTTTGCTGGATCATCACATTAAATAGAATCAGGATTGTTATTTAGTCAATTTATTTATTTATGTGTTTATGTTTTGTATCTTAAAATGGAAAAAAAAATATAAAGAAAATTAGGGGTCCATGGAAAACGACACACAACTAAATCACTTAAAATTCCATAAAACATTTTCAATTCATTAATTTATTTTTTCTTAATTCTTTTTACAGCTTTAATTAAGTGTAAAATGCGACCAACTTCAAAAATGAGTGGAAAAAGATATGTAAAAAGATTTCGTTAAAATAATATAATAATTTTATTAACAACAAATAAAAAAAATATAATTATTTTATAATTAATTAAAATTCCAAAGAAAATAAATCATAAATATTGCTGAGATAGGAAAAAATAATTTTGTAAGAAAAAAAAAAAAACTAAACATAATGCGGTGGCATCGTGATAGGCGTGATGGTTATAGTAGTGGTGGCAGTTCAGCAAATAATATACTTGGTTGTTACATATTTAATTTATTAATATTATCAATTGATTTATCGATAAAATTTGTAACCGCTGATCAATATAATACAACATTGGATACCAGAGTGAATGGTAAGTAAATTTAATTAGTATATTTTTTTTCTTATTTAAATTAATATTTTAAAAACGGTGACATTAATTTTATTATTTTAACCTTAGCCAATTGACTATTGAGGGATACAAAAAATTGTCGAATATCATTGAGAAAATAAAAACCGAAATTTAAGTGAAATGATGATGATGTTTGGTAACAAAGCGATTTTCTATTCTTTTCTTTATTTTTTTCTAAATTTCTTTCTAGTTAAACCTTTTTTCAATAAAGGTTTTTTTTTCTATAATCTACTTTACAGTTCTCTTCCTCTTCGTATTTATTTTTATTATTCTCTTTTCTTGAAAGATTTTATTTTCTTTTTTGGCTTTCTTTAGTCGTATAACCAATTCGATTTCATATTTTTCAATTCTTTCATTATATAAAAAAATTGTATTTATATATATATATATAGAAATCATTTTGTCGGATCATTTTTTTAGTAGTCACTTGAGAACTGAATGAACGAATAAAAAAAAAATAATAAGAAAATGTAATAATAAAAAATACGCACAATATTTGGAACATTTCCTTACAATCTAACATGTTACAGACATTTTCATTTTCATTTGGTTCGTAGTCGATTTAAAATTAGAAAGAAGAAAAATAAAGTAAACGATTTCTTAAGGTTTAAAGATGATGATGATGATGATAATGATGGTGATGGCGATAGCGATGATGGCCTATTCGCCTATGTGACTTAAAGGCTAGAATGTACATATATAGAAAAACCGGTCTAAATTTGTCGACTTGAAAAACATTTCATTTCGTTTCATTTTATTTTTTAACTAGAATCTTGTTTCGATTATTTGGACAATATGATTGCCTGGTTGGTTTGACTTCGATTGGATCAGTTTTTTTGTTAATAATAAAAAAGCTCTCGGTATTTTTTTTTATTCCTCTGAACCATCAACATATTTGTACATATTTTTTGACAGGCGTGCACGTGTGAAAAGTGTTTGCTGTGACTTATAAGTGCTTTTCTAACTTTGGCAAACACGAACAAAAAGAAATAAAATTACTTTGCAATCTAGGAAATCTTAGAAATCCTTATATAATCTGTGTTGATATTTTTCTTTATGTTTAAATGAGAATACTTTATGAAAACTATTTCTATACATATATGTTTTCTGCTTTAACGATATATCGATGACTAATGAAAATTCAGTAAACCCTTTAATACATGATCGAATGACTATTTTAATTTATTTATTTTTTTACCCTAAGAGATGAAAAAATTCTTTTCTGCCTAAAACTTAAAGTGTTGACTTTGAGAAGTGTATATTTGTGTTTTTTTTTTCACTTCTTTCAAAACAAAGAACTTAAGAAACGCAAATGATAAGAAATGTTTTTTTTTTCTTTTCTAAAATGATTGATTAATGGTTTTCACTGCAGATGTGTCAAAATTTTTATTTCTTTCTTTATAAATTTTTTATTTATTTAATAAAATTTGATTAAATAATTATTTAATCAATTTTTTGTTAAAACATTATTATTTCAGCATAAATTTGATTAAATATTGTCATGCTGAAGAGTTTAAACGGTTGTTAGATTATTCTCTTGATGATACACAATTTCTGTTAAATAAATTTCCATTTAATAGCTGTTTTACAAGATTTATTTCGTTTTTTTTATTATAAGCTTAATTGGTCAGATTTTAAAGCTTTCTTTAAACTCTATAATATTTAATAAATTATTACATTTTCCTCAGCATTTAATACGTGACAATATTTTTTAATTAATTTAAGGATAAAATAACATAAAAAAGTACAATAGCGCATATACATTAACCTTAATTTACCACAGTAAAACTTAATTATTCAATTATTTTCGTGTATTGAGAGGTAAAAAATTTAAAATTTTAGCTTTATGATCAAAATGATAAATCTTTTAATCTTTAACTAAGTTAAGTGGCATTTTATTTTTAAATATTATTTTTTTAATTATGATTACATTTTAAATTATAAAACCATAAAATTAATGCATTTCATTGTAATAAAGCAAAAAATCAATTTAGAAATAAAAACATAGAAAATTAGGTGAATTATTATGAACGAAAACATTATCATTGCAACGATTAAGTATTTTTATCATTTCTCTTTTGGTACATGTGCTGTGCTTCTATTAAACCTTCGTTCATCTTACTGAACTGCTAAAAAAGGAAGATTTTCTACTACGTAATACACAAATAAAGTATATAATTTCATGTAAATACATTTATTTTTCTCAAACATAATAACGATAAGAAATAAAAGCACCAGAAAAAAAAATCATTTTTACAAAGCAGCACGTGTCTACCTTTATCAGGAAAAGAAAAAAAAATAAATATTTAACACGCATAACGAGGTAAATAATAAATAAAATAAAAGGTGAATATAAATTTCGACTAAGGAAATAAACAAAAAAGAAGAAAATTATGAAAATACTGTTTTTTGTGTATATTGGCAAGGTGCGTTTATAATATTGAGAAATTTATATTTTTCGTTAAGCATCACTGGACCTTGTTCTATGTTGTCCCTATGGCTGCCAGATAAATGTCAAATATTAATAAATAAATCTTAAGTTTGAAAAATTATTTACAAGAAAATTGTATTTTTTTTTTTTTTGAATTAGCAAATTTTTTATTTTATTTTTGTTCCTGTACTTGGAAACTTTTCTAATAATTTTTTCCCTTTTCTTTTGTTTAGTTCGTTGTTGTTTGATAAAAAAAAAAAAAGAAAGTAAAATAAATATGATTAAAGGGTCAATAACCGATTTCCTGGAAAAAAATATTGACGGTTATTCTTAGTAAAAAGTTTATGCTAAAAAGGGTTATATGTATATGTTGTTATGAAATCAACAGTTCAATATTTTTTTCTTCTATTATCAGTCATCAGTGAAAAAACGAGAAAATATTATTAAATGGAAGAAAATTTTAATTAAAAAGTTTTCTTTAATTTTATATTATGGCTAAGCTTAGTTCCATGGTAATTTTCAATGTTTATTTTTGCTACATTAATTCGTCCATCGTTCCATTTATTTCTTTAACTGATTGTAGCATAGCATTTACTTTATTATGGATTTAATTTAAGGTCTAACATTACGATTATGTTGTCCCTTGTTTGTATTATTTTCGACCAAAGAGATATTTCATATCTTAAAATACATGTTTTATGGGCTTAGTTATGCATGATTAAAAACTGTCTTAATTTCTACAACAATTAATTTATCTTAAAACAAACGTGTCATCAAAAAAAAAAAAAAAAACAAAATAGATAAAGCTATTATGTATATATGTAGATATATGTTTGTGTGGTAATTTCTACTATCCCTTAATTAGATTAAAGTTAAATCTTAATTTAGCAGCAGCAGAAACATTTTCTCTTTGTATTTTTTTTTTATCAATTTTAGCAGAGAATGTAATAATAACAGAATTTTTTTTCGCTTTAGAAATTTCCGCTTTAATAAATAATGTTAAATAGTTACAAATGAAAAACACATTGAAATTTCCATTAAATTTCCCCTTTTTATTTTTATATTTATTCCTCTTTTTTTAAACATTCTGCTTTATTTTAATTACATTTTAATAACAGCTGAGATCCCTTGATTTATTCCAATTAACCACCTTGTTTTATTTTATTTTATTTTTTTTGCTGGTTTTTTGTAACCAAAAATATTTCATCAAAAACCACAATAAACAATTAAAAATAAGGTGGCAAAAAATACAATTCCGTCAGTCATTAATGAAAATGGATAAGCAATTTAAGTTAGAAAAAAGTTTTTTTTTCATTTTTCCATTTATTTTCTTTCCGTTTTCGCTATACAAAAATACAATTTACTAAATTCATTTTTTTTTTCTAAATTTAAATTTAATATTTTATTACATAATCGTTTTATTTATTTTGTTGTTTTTAATCAACGAAAAGTTTTTGTTCGAATTAAAGCAAAAAATTGTAATTAAAATTCAATGATAAAAAATATTTTTATTACGAGAATTATTATTTTTTTTAATCTCGATTATTGATGCTCCAAGTAAATTTTATTGATTTATGAAATAAATAGATTTTAATGCAATATGTATATGTATAATGTTTATGCTTCTTAGTATCATTGTACTAAGAAAACTTTTATATATGCTGGTTTTGTATGTTATCTATAACATTACAGTGGCTTAGAAACTTTCTATTTTTACATTTATTTTAAGCATACAAATATTTTATGACAGAATCCACAAAAAAACAAGTGTTTTTTCATAAGAAAATAATTTTTGTTTTAAAAATAAATTTATTGATATTTTTTAGTGCTAAAAATTCAGTAAAGACATTATAAGCTTCCGATCTTCTAGTAAAGCAGTGATTGATGTATCAAATTTTGCATTTTATTTCAGAATTTTTTTTTTTAAAACATTTTTCTTTAAATTGTTTCAAAGTCTTCTTAAGTTTAATAAAATTATTGTTTAGTAATATCAAGTGTCGGATAGAAATATAACTAGAAATAGTGAAGAGATGAAAAGTAATGCAAGCTTTGTGATTAAATTGAGATTCTGAGACTTGTGTTTTTATTAGAATATCACTGCTAATAAATGCAATAATTATTAATCAAAATAATTGATAAAATAATAATTATAATTTTAGATTAAACGTACGGAAGTGCAGTATTCAAGTATCGCAGATTGTTTTGTGCTTCCTTCTCACCCTCATAGGATAAATATCTATTTCTAGAATTTTAACTTTAGTCGTTTTTTATCTTTAATGAAATATCTAATCATGTAAAATAAATATCAAACTATGTTTGTCTGTAATTTATGTATCTAAATGATATTTCAATGGAGGTAAGTCCACGTATAAAAGCCAAAATATAAAAATTTAATATTTAAAAGTAAACACATAAATGAATTAATATTTGAGGACATAAACACCCTGAACTTTAAAACAATTCTATTCTCTTTATTAAAGCCTTAACAAAAACACTTTAAAAAATGCACTTTCAACGATATACAATCAAATTGCAAAAAGCCTTGGTGCAGAACCACTGACTTAACGTGAAACACACATAAATGCATAATTACCATTAAAAAAAGAATAAGAATAATAAAAGCAAATGTTTGCTATGGTTAGTAACTTTTCTACTAAATACACAATGACGTTGTAAATAAAATTACTATAAAAAATAAATAAAAACTTTAACAACAGTTTTTTTTTTGTTTTGTATATATTTTTTAAGCTTTCGTTTAGTTCAATAAAGTTTTATTGAAAGTGTGCAGGTTATTTGTGAATTTCTTTCCATATTTTTCTACATTTTTATGGTTACAATAATAAAAATAATAATAAACATGTTTCTATTTAAAGTAACAAAGTCTAACAATTGCTATTAATATGTTAAATTATAATATTTATACATAAAAATAAAAAAAAATATGAAATAAAAACGAAAACAAAATAGTACAAAGTTCAAAAGTTAAAGTGATATTTGTAACAAAAGTTAAAGCAGTTTAAATAACAATCAGAGAAAAAAAATGTATATATACAAACACACGA
Organism: Ptychoptera contaminata; assembly: GCA_963942525.1. Lineage (NCBI taxonomy): Eukaryota > Metazoa > Arthropoda > Insecta > Diptera > Ptychopteridae > Ptychoptera > Ptychoptera contaminata. The sequence goes on from OZ012638.1 coordinate 28,087,889, forward strand.
AGTGAAAACATAAAATTTAAGGATAATTTGATTTTATTATGAAAAGAATAAAGAAAATCATAAGTTTGCTAATCAACGCACCATGACTTCAAAACAAAGATAGAAAGAATGAATGGAGCAAAAAAAAAACCAGAAAAAGCATAAACAATTTATGGAATTTGAATGCTAAAAATAAAAATTAAAAAAAAATAGAGACCGAATCACATCATGTAATTAGAAGTAATATTGTCTTTTATTCTTATTATGATTATTATTATTATTATCATCATTATTATTATTGTTGTTATTATTATTATAATTGTATTGTCTTATTATAATTAAATTGATTAAATGTTAAACAAACCAGAACAGGTGTGTTAATTCTCTGTTTTAACCTTACAAGAACATAAACACACATTAAAGTGTACAGTTCGTTTCGCTTGACTTTATACTAGATTAACTAAAAAGCATAACATATAAACATAGAAATTAGCTTATTTATATAATTGTTATTACCATTGTTACCATATTTTTGTTACCTTTAGTTTTGCTGTTTTTTTTTTTTTTTTTTTTTTGCTGTCTTCAGAGCCGTAGTAACATTTTTAAGGTTTTTTAGCATAAAAATACCTTTAACATTACACTACGAATTTTTACTGTTCTGGTCAGCCAAGATTGTTTAAAATACTAAGTGGATGACTCTTCTGATTGTCAAGATTCCAAAAAACTTATTAAATAAGTAAGAACTCTAGATAAGTAGTTATTCGCAAATCACAGTGAAATAAATTCATTTTACTGTCAAATTTATATCGTTAAGGTTTTGGTTTTACAGAACACTACAGTTCTGTACTACTAATTGATCTACTTTATAGCTACTCTAGGTCTACTATATGTTTAGTCTTGAAGGCTTTTAAAGAGAATAAACTTTATTAATTTTGCTGGTTTGAAATAACACCCTTGGCAATTGTCCTTATGAGAAAATAATACTTCAGAACTGGCTCCACTTTGGTGCCCTAATCTATACATAACAAGCTTTAGCAGACATACATAGTAATAATAATAATAATGATTATATTTTGTGTATTCTTATATATATTTAACTAAAACGCTTTCTTTGTTAAACCTACTTGTTAAAGAACGAATAAAATTTATAAATTCCAATAATACATATATATGTAATGCATTACCTTTAATTAAATCGATTAAATTTATTAAGCTTGTCTTTATATAAAATAAATATATAAATACTTCAAAAGAAAGAATTAATTACACAAAAACTAATAATAGCTGCTTTAAATAATTTTTATTATTAATAATTTTACCCCGTTTTATTATTTTTAATTATTTAATTAACCCTTTAGCATTAACCGTGCATTTCACAATGGAATTGTTAAAATTAAATAAAAAAATAATAAATTAATAAATAAACCAAAAGTTTATTTAGTTACGGTGAAAAAGTAAAAAAAAAAATTATTATTTAAACAATTTTTTTCGTGCGTCTGTTTGTTTCTCAACCCTTATCTAGTCAATGTGCTTGGAATTTTATTAAGATTGAAATCATTATAACTTCTTTAGAAAATTAAAAAGAATAAAAAACCGTCTGTTTATTGTTATTTTTTATTATAATTATTATTTCATTTACCTTTGTTCCAACGTCATTTCACCATTGTTATTTGTTTTTATTTTCATATAATTAATAAGAAAAAGATAAAAAGAAAACTGGAAAAGAGATTTTTTTTTAGTTTAGTACAGTTCAGTCTAAAAGTTCATGTTGAATTAAATAAAATATTAATTAATTTAGAGAATAAAAAAAAAATATTGCTTAAAGTTAGAGTCAAAGGATTAAAAAACACAACAACAACCGAATTAAGGAAATAAATAAATAATAGGAAAAACAACGAATACAGAAAAAAAACGCTGCAAACAATTAGAGAAAGGAAAACAAGGAATTTTATTTAACAACTACAGTTGTTGCTTTGGAGTGACCTTTTTTTTATTTTTCCTTCTGTAAAGCTTCTTTGTTGTTAGATAAAATATAAAAGCGAACAGCCTTTAGCTATATTTTGTATATACTTTATATACAAATATATATGTATGTATATAAAACAGTAAAAGAATTTCTTATATTTTCCTTGCGAAATGTTTACATAATGAATGCCATCTGTTTATCCAGGAAATAAAGAATGGAAATAAATAAATAAATGTATAAAACAGAAAAAGGTGAATTATTAGTATTGTTATTATTATTATAATAATAATTATTATTATTATATTTGGATATAAAACGAAGCAAAATAAGGATCTATTGTATTGTTATGCTAAATTATTCATCTTATCATGTATTATCGGTAGTTATATGTAATTTTTCCTTTCTTCGAGTAAAAATTAAGTGATGGATCACAACCAAAGAAAACAAATATAAAATTATAATGAAATAAAAGTGTTTTTTTGATCCTTTTAGTTTTCTTACCGAAACAAATTTAATAAAATCATATTGGGTTAAACGATATGTTTTTTTCTTGATTGTTTTCTATTAAATTTTATTATGTAATCGAATGAATATAAAAATAATAATTATGTATATATAATTTAACAAACCTTATTTACAAATAAAGTTCAATTGAGTTCACTTAACACACAAGAAAAAGAGTAAAACAAAATCTTTAATAATAAGAAAAGGTACAATTAAGTTAAGAAAATTATAAGAATAAATAATTGTCATTTGTACAGTGATTACGTAGAAAATTTCTGTTTTTATTTTCTTTTTCTCTTCTTGTTTTATACACGATAATGGTAACTAATTAATAGTTTTTACATTGTTAATAAATGACATCCTTAAACCGTAAATAAAAATGTTAAATAAATAATTTTTTACCTGATATTTTCTTATTCTTATTTGTGCTTTTTTGTTAGGCTTTTGTCTGTTGTATTTAACTTAATTTATGTAAAACTAAAATAGAAAAACAGAAGAATAAAAATTGCAATTTATTCCAAATAAAAATGAATAATTAAATATATTTCCTAATTACTAATTTATCCTGTAATTACAAAACCAAAAAAAATTGTATTTATAGACAAACTTCCGGTAAATGCTTATAAGTTTCTTCAGATTACGTTTGTTTAAAGATTTTTGTTTGGTTTTTTCTCTTTATCTTTTAACAGGAAAAATTATATAATTATTTAAGAATTTTTTTTCATTATCCGACTAAATGAAGTATATATATACGGAAAAACCATTTCTATTTGGAAGTTGTTATATAATTAATTTAAATTCTGAAAGAATATTTCATCCTTTTCTTATTCTTTTCTTTACAAATAAGTATAGTTGAGGTAAACACGCGACTTCCTACATTAAATGGCTAATAATACCCATTTAATAACTAATTTTCAATTAATTATATGCTTTATTAGGTAATAAAAGAAATATTAATATACCTACTTATATATATTTTTCCGTAGCTACTTAAACATTCTTTGTTTAATAATTTTTTATAAGAAGTAATTAAAAGTAAGCAGAGAAAAGTTTTACTTTAATTATAATTATTTAATAAAAAAATGCGAGAAAATAATTATTATAATATTGAATATTAATTATATGTAGTTTCAATCATATTCTTTACACATTTTTTAATTAAAGAAAATAAATGCCTTATTTGCATCTGTTATTTAAAGCTTTAATAAAATATATTTACCGAGTAAACTTATTTTTTTTTAATAATATGTAATTAAATTTTAATTTGTGAATTAATAAACTTTATAGCTTAAAAATTTAATTAATTTTCTATTAGTTATGAATATGAAATGAAATTTTGAATTAAATATATTTGTTGGAATATATACATTATATCAACAACAACATCATCATTATTATTATTAATAATAATAATAATAATAATAATTATATATATAAATATCAATAACATCAGTGTAATCAACAAATAAGAACATGTTAATAATCTCTATTGTTTTCCTTGTGGTATTTATTAATATTATTATTATTAATATATATTTTGTTTAATTTACCATATGATTTTCTATTAAGATTGAACAACAATTATAATTTATAATTAAAATAAATAATATTTATATTACTTTAAATAATAATAATAATAATAATAATAACAATAATAATTTTAATTATCTCTTTGATAATCTTAGAATATTACCTCTTACTTATTTATAATTATATATTTTAACTTAACAAACAACATATATTTATTGCTATTCAATCTTGTAAATTACATAAATATATTTATAATATATAATATTACATATCACTCAATATATTATAATAAATGAAAGAAAATTAATAAAGTAATATTATATGTAAAACTATTATTAATTTGATTAACTGAAGATCGAATTATATTTTATATATATTCAATAAATATTCAATACTTAAAATAAGAAAGCTATTCATAATAATAAATTTAATTATATAATTCAAATAAATAAAAAATAATTCAATTACTAAAATTACATAATTTCACTATAAAATATAATAACTTGACTTTCGAATTTTAATTGAAATAAAACTAAATAAAAAAATTCGTTCGATTAAAAAACATTTAATCAATAAAAGCATAAATTAATTTTTATCTATTTTTTTTATATATATTCAATTAATTTCTAAAATATGCAATAATATATAATTAATTGTTAAATTTAATATAAAAAATAGTGTGTATTAATAATTATACAGGATGTTTGTTTTTTTTTTGGTTATTATTTTAATTAATTATATTTTTATATGCTATATGTGTGGTTATTACATTACAAAAACAAACCTCCACATTAAACATTAACAATCATAATCATATATTGGACTAGACTCTACCAGTAAAAAGTATTATTAAAATTGATTGATTTATAATCAATCATAAGTAGTTGTTGTTATTTTTATAATTACAGTACAGTCTCAATTTAGTGAAATGGGAAATATTTTTTAGTTTTTAAAAATCCTTTGATTAAAGTAGTAACTTCTAAGGGCGTTGCTGTTACATATTAAGGATGCTACTAGATATTTCTCAGTGTGTCTTAAAAATCACAGTCATTTTTTAATAGAACCAGTACCAATTACTGAAAATACATTAATTTATCTATGATAATTCCCCAGATGTGACTTTAAAAATTAAGAATTTTTTATTTAGTTTATGATGGATCATCGCTGTATACTCTTCGTTAAATTATCGTTGTCTAAACAAGTGTTTCTAAAATTCTTAAACCAATTAAACAACGAAAGATAATTATTATGTTTTGCACAAGTATTCCATGTCTTTTAAATGAACGTTAACGTTAACATTGTAACGATGTTACTTTTTTCATATTATCCAAACATTCCAATGTAATTAAAGTAATAATTTTTCTTGAAATTAATGTAATTAAATTTAAACTGTACTTTTAACGGACTATTCGTGATCGTTAAGATGCTAGAAACTATTGTTTTTAGCTATAATTTTGTTAGTTAGAATAGTTTTCAATAGATATTGTTAAATTTATACATAGAAATATTTAAAGGACTTGAGGAGTTAAGACTGCATAATTTTATATTGTTTAATTATTAGAAATTTGGCACAATTTAATGGAAAATATTTTTATCATTAATTTTAATACAATTCAGAAGTCTAAATACAGTTGAACAGTGTCCAGTATGCTCCACACAGATAATCATAAAATCGAGAATTGACTATTATTATAAAATTTTATTTAGAAATTAAATTAATTTGATGTTACATTTTCAATAATAATAAAAATAGTAAAAAACGAATAAAAAACATTGTATATCATAAAAAATTCATAAGCACAATATTAATAATATTAATATTAATAAATGTTTGTAATTAACATGATTTTCTATTAATTTAATTTCTTCTTTTTTTTTTGTTGGTTTATTAAAAAGAAATTAATTTTTTTTTTTATCATTAATCATAAAATACTTAAATATTATTTGTTAGTATAATCTACTGTTGTCTAGTAATAAAACATTATTAGCACTATTATTTAATAAATTTTATATTCATAATAAACAGTGTTTGTTGTGTTTCTAATTTATTTTTTTTTATATGGAATAGCTTTTAATGATTAATTATATTATTAAATATTCATTAATTATTTATAAAATGAATATTTATTTAGTAATTTTTTATTATTATTATTATTTATTAATTCTTAGTTTATTAAGTGTTGTAAAAAAAAAAGTTGTTATTTTTGATACGTTGATGAGTAAAGTGAATTATGGTTTTAGATCTTCGTTTATAATTTTCATAATATTTTATGAAGATGATATACTTAGAGTTTAATACTTTGATGTGGTTGTTGTTGTTGTTTTTTCTTTTTTATTCGTATTGATTTTCCGTATAAAACACTCTTCTCTATTAACAATAACAATTATTAAGAGAAAACCACTTAACAATAGTTTTATTTATTTTTTATTTATATAATAAAGTTTGCATAATTTTATAAGTATTTAAATGATTATAATATTGATGACAATAATAAAAATTATACTAGATAAAAGAAAGAAATGCAAAGCATAAAAGTAAATACTGTAAGACTAATCAGACAGATAATTAGTTGACTTAATTAAAATAAGAATTTTTATTAAACTTTAATAAAAAAAAAAGAATAAAAACGGCAATATAAAATAATAATAATTAAAGCTTATATAAAGCTTTATTATCATTATTATTATTGTTTTTATTATTTTTATAATTGCATCGTTGATTTACATTGCTGATAAATAAAAATCACTAAGAATTATATAATAATAAAAATCCAATCACAAACTAGCCAAGAATATTATTAAATTTTCTCATTAAAAATTGCATTTTATTATTTTTTTTCCTCAAAAAAACTTTTTTATTAATTATATTTCAAATTTATTACAATAGCTGTTGAAAATTTTATTTTGCTTCATTAATTTTGACAAATATTTCGAGGAAAAATTTTTAAAATAACGTTCCGTTATACGACTTGCAATAAATAAATTTGCATAGTGTCGTTACAAAATAAAGAATAAATTTTTTTTATTTAAACGCTTTCATTAGCTTTTTATTGAAAGCTTTAGATAAAAGCACAGTACCAGGTCAATAACATACTAAATGTAAGTTAACTGTCACAGCACGTTATTAGTTTTATTATTATTATTTTTTGTATAATATTTAAATTAAAAATGAAAATTTTCTATTTAATTTAAATTTTCTTAAAAGTAATTTATGTGTGTGAAAACTGTTTCTTTTTTCTCATTCATTATATTTTATTACAATTTACCGAGTATGTGTACGATGTATATGGAAAATTTTATGGGAGGTTTTGTTGAAAGGCAAAAATAAAAAATAAACTTATCGTTTCATATATCGAATGCTTTTACTATAGAATTTTCTTCAACAATAATGTAATTCCTTCACACAGTATTCCCATATAAAAAAAAATCTCTCTATATGTATATAAATGTATAATTGCCCTAGATAATTTTTATTGTCGGTTTATTTAATTTATTAATTTTTTTAAATTTCTATACCAAGCTAAATTGATTAATTAGTTTAGTAATTAAATAACTTCACGAGTATAAAATGTAAATAATAAAAAAAAATTTAAACCCCCATAAAGTACTGACATTAACTTATTTATCGCTATTAACAAACTGACAGAATAAAATTATAATAATAATTCATTACGTATTATTCAACAACAAAGTGCTTAATGAAAATAAATAGAAAAACAGGAATGCAAAAAATTATTAAACACAGAAAAGGTGTTAACCAAGAATACTGCAATCGGTTTAACAATGGAAAAATTCTTTGAATTATAATAATAATAATAATAATATTAAGGAATAAAAATAAAAGGTAACTCGACATAAAAAAATACCAAAAAGATGCACAAAGAACTTTGTTGACAGATTGTTTAAGATGTTAATGTGAAAAAGTTTCATCATAGTGATCAACATAAGACACAAACAATGCCACCCAGAAGTAGCATCAGTATCAGATACAATAATAACAACAACAAAAAAATGATTATAATAAAATAATAATATTACGAGAAAGAAGACACAAGTATTTCCTTTATTTCTTTTACATAAAAGGAAAATCATTTATCAAAAGTGGCATGCAAAATATCTTTGAACAAAATATAAAAAAAAAAACGAAACAAAGTACGATAAGATGTGAACGAAGGGAAAAGAAAATAAAAATTACTAACAAAACGACAATGAAGAAAGATTGTTCATTGCTTTATAAACCAATTCAGAAAATTTTCCATAAACACACACAAAATAAAGAATAATAAATAAATTTATATAAAGAAAAATTTGTTACAAGAAAATTGGATGAGATTTTTGGTATGAGATAATTCGATAATACAAAAGTTGAATATTAATCATTTGATGGCAACCGTAATGCATGTGATAGATTTTTTATCATTTTATTTTTTCTCTTTACTTTGCTCACAAGTATATTGACGTTTCATGCTGCTACCACAGCCAATATCTTCTTAACCGTTGATGTTGTACTTGTCGTTGTTGTTGCCGTTGCTGCTGCTGCTGCTTCTTTTTGTTTCTGCAAAACTTGACTTTAAATAATAATAAATACCACGATAAACTGAATATTATCTTTAAAAAAACAAAAAAAATACCAAAACTACTGTAAAAAAACGAGGTAAAAGTGCAAAATAAAACAAAAATTATGATTTCTCCTTGGAAACTCTTAAAAGATTAAATACATAAAAAAAAACTAGTTTCATTTTAAATATTTTAAAATCCTTAAAAGCAACACTTTAAGCAACATAAGTATCGGTTAATACTTTTATTTAAATAAAAAAAAATTACTTTTATGTAAAACTATGTGTTATAGTGGATTTATGTGTTAAAAGTTAATTATCTTTTTCTCTTTGCGTCATAATAAAATTCATAATGAAATATTTTTTTAACAAAAAAAATCGCAAATATTATGCGTGTTTAGATAAAACAACCTGAATTTCCATTTAAAATTGTAAATAAAAAACCCACTTCAGACATTATGTATAATAAAAGGAATATTGATATCAGGAGGAGAAAAAAATGTTAATAAAGCCAAAATCTATGGTACAGTGGATACGTTGTCATTCAGTAATAACTCGAAAATATTTTTTCTACTTTTTTTTTTTTGTTATTGATATTTGCTTAAACTTTTTTTTTTTTTTTTGCTATTATCAATTTTTATTTGTTATCATCAATAACCTGTAAAGTAATCTCTTTATTTACAATCAACTGCATTTGGATACAAAGTGAAATAGAAAAAACCACACATACACAAAACACGATATAACCAGATAGCATAAAAACTCCACTATTTATTGTCGAATCAAATCAAATTCAATGGGTAAAAAAAAAAAAAAAAACTTGAGAAAAATATATCAGGTAGCAGTTTATTTATTTGTTATAGAAAAATTTTTCTATTTGTTAAAGCTTTAGGCTGTTTATTTATTTAGATTTTGATATACTTCTTTATTAATATTGCGATACAGATTTGTTTAGCCTTCTACCAATACTCTTATTAATGTTATTATTATTACATAAGGCATAATAATAAAATAGGATTGGCAGTATTGAGGAAAGGAAAGAAAGCAAAAAAAAAAAAAAGAAAGAAAGAAAAACAGCAGCAGCAACATATTAATGATATTGGATTTTAGATTAGTAAATTTGAATTTATGTGATATAGATGTGATAGTGTCATGTCATCAGCATCATCGTGATAGTCAAATATTTATTTAGATTTATCTGTGCTTCGGTGATTACGATTTTTTATTTTTTTATATTTTTATCTCGAATAAAAAAAAGAAAGAAAAATGATTTGATTTAAATGAAGCAAACATGACACATTTTTTTGATAGAAAATTATTTTTTCTTTTCAACAATTTAAATTCAATTTTTTCTTATTTTTTATTTTTAGATATTTTTACAACAAATTCCTATTCGTTGGTACAAGAGGTTCAACATCCGCAGCAGCAGCAGCAACAACAGCAGCAGCAACAACAGCAGCAGCAAATAGTTGTTAATATAAGAAAAGATCAATTGTTTGTGAATGAAATCAATGAACATGGAGAGAAACATAGACAAGTGTTTACGAAATTATTGACATCGCCGTTGCCAGTAATTGCAGCTGATGCTACAACAACAGAAACATCTATGAAGCCAACATTAAGAACATTATTTGTTGGCGGAGGACGTAGTAGTAATGGATTCAGTCCGGGTGGCAACATTAAAAGTTATAATGAAAAATTTGTAGATATAAGTAAATTAGAACAATTAGATAATCAACTGGGTGGTGATGATTTTTTAACGATTAATGGTAGTAATTCTATAATGAAAAATATGTACTTTGGTACAGACAATCTGACGACTGTTACTTATCAGGCGGGCTCTGTGGCACAATTACCATGCACCGTATTCTATCTAGGTGATCATACAACGGTAAGTTTAAAAGTTCTTATTGCCATTAAAACACCTACATTTATCCATTTATATCGATTTAAATAGATATCGTGGATCCGAAGAAAAGATTATCATCTATTGACTGTCGGTATAACAACATATAGCAGCGATGAACGTTTCAGTGCATTACACCATCAACATTCTGAAGTAAGTTTTTTTTATACAAATCGAAATTAATATCAACGAATGTTATTAATTATTTAATCAATTATCTAGATAATATCATTATTTTAAATATAATTAATTAATTTAATTTTAAAATTATTTTCAATATTATATTAAATTTCAATTAAATACAATTCAGCGGTATTTCAACATAATTTCTATTTTTCTCTTATTAATAATATTATTTTATTACATATTATATTGCTGGTATAGTACTACCACTGGTTGGTAATATTGTTGTCAGCTATATGCGTTAGTCTGTTTACAGCATAGTTATTATTTTTATTTATTTTTTTTTTTAAGTTTTATTCCATCACGTTTTCTATTTAATTGTAAGAAACTTGATATTAAAAACTTTATCAATATACCAAGTAAAATTATATATATAATAGGGAGAGAAATTGTATCATTTTGTATTGTCTCTATAGAGTGATTAAAATAAAAGTAAAAAAAAAAGAACACAACATAGAATAACATAAAAAAGCATAAACAGTAGCTAGAATAAAAAATAATAATAATAATGAAAAAACGTGCAATGATTCTGTGTCATTTTCCTTTAGCAATGACACAGTTGCAAATTGTAATAAAAATAAATGATTAATTTATTAAATTGTTGAGAATGTAATTATTTTTAATAAGGTTTTTCATATTTTTTTTATTATTATTATTATTATAATTATAAATTAATTATTTATATGTATTTAGGATTGGACACTACAGATAAAATTCGTACAAATGCGTGACGCTGGTACATACGAATGTCAAGTATCAACGCATCCACCCTCATCAATATTTTTACAATTAAATGTTATTGGTATAAAAATAGATTATTAATTAATTGAATTTTATAAAAAAAATAATATTTTAATTTTATAAATAATAGAGGCACGCGCTGAAATGTTAGGACAACAGGAGAAATATTTAAAGCCTGGCTCATTGCTGCGTTTAACATGTAAAGTCTTACAAAGTACCGAGCCACCATTATACTTATTTTGGTATCATAATAATCGAATGATTAATTATGATCTACATCGTGGTGTAAATGTATCAACTGAATCAGGTAATTTAAAGTTTATAAATTTAAATAAAATAAAATAATAATAATTTTCTTTAAAAAATAAAATTAGATAACAGATATTCAGAATTATTAATAACACAAACATCTGTAGTTAATTCTGGTAATTATTCATGTGTACCAAACAATGCAATACCAGCTAGTATTATGGTTCATATACTAAATGGTTTGTATATATTTTTTATTTTTATATAAATAAAAATTATTATATTATTGCAGTCTCTTTACAATTTTTATTTTTTAAAATAAGTTTTCGTTTAATTATTATTATTTTATTTTTATGTATGTTTGTTAACATTATTAACAACTTAATTAAATATTTAAATTGTTTTATACATTATTAATATGTTCATTATATTTTAAGTAGTTTTTATTCACTCTATTATTATCAAATATATATAATTTACAATTTTACATAGGCATTCAAAAAAATGAATAAAACAATTTAAATATGAATATGACATCCGTATTTTATTTTTTTAATGTTCTTTATTTATTTATTTATTATATTATTTAATTTTTGTATTGTATGTGTGCTTTTTTTATTTAAAAAATAAAAAACATTTCTTTCTTTCTTTATTTTATAAATTCAGGTGAAAATCCGGCCGCTATGCAACATGGTGAACACAACGGAGCTGCCGGATGTCGACCACAATCAACTATACTCGTATTGTTACAGTTGATAATGGTATTCTGTGCCTTTATGTTATTATCGTTACCATCACCACATATTTATAAAATACCGGTGACAATATTGCCGACATTAACCCATTTAACAGCCCAAAAAACTGTCAACTCATAGTTGGTAATAATTTATTGAGCCAGAAACTATAAAACAAAAAACATAATTAACAAATAATTCTTCTAGAACTTCAATTTCAAAAAATATGTGTTTAAAAAATCAAAAAATAAAAGTTTATTTAATTTTTTGTTGATTTTTTTTTTCGTTGTTTTTTTATCATAAATAAAATATTATTATTATTATTATTACTAAAATTATTATTATAATTATTATTGGTGTGACCAAAAGAGATAAGTGACTCTTATTAATTATATAATTAATTAATTTAAAGAAAAAAAAAATAATAATAAATAAATTTATAATAAAAACTAAGTGAATTTTTTTCTATAAATTAAAATTTATATATAAAACAGAGGAAAGAAAAACATTTTTAAAGTGAAAATAAAATCAAAACCAAAAAAAAAAAAAGGGAAAATTTAAAAATATTTTTTATTTAATATTATTAATTATAAATAAATAAAAATTAAAGAGAAATCATGTAAATTATTTAAAAAAAAGAAATATCAATAAATAATTAAGTAAAAAAAAATAAAAGTTTTATTAATTTTTATAATTATTATTATTTAATTAAATAAAATTTATTTTTTTGCAAATATATGGTGATCAAATAAGAACTATATATTTGTAAATATAAATAAGCTCTATGCTGCTTAAAAATATATATAGAACTAATCTGATCACCCTCGAATTGCTCAACGTTTATAACATGGTTTGTCTATTCTGTTTTATATTGAATAGTGCTGTTTGATCAAGTGTCTTCTTTACTAACATTGTACTCTACTGTCTCAATATGTACGATATTGTTTTCTACTATTTGCTGTAGTGTTTTCTACTCTACATCACTATTTAGTACCAATTTGTTTGATCAAATGATCAATTTCATTTCAAATAATAATTTAAACAAACAAACTAAACTGTTTTCGATTTATTTTTATTTATATTAGTATAGATAGTAAGTATGTACTCTAACATAATAATTGAGCAATTAAGCAATTATTGATTTTTAATAAGCATTGAAGTTGTTTCTTCTGCACTAAAAGCATTGCATTTTCTTTTTGTGTTTTTTTTTGTTTGTACTATCTCTGTTGTTGTTTTTTGATCATCATTAAAAATAGTTTGCTAAAGATAAAAATTTATTCAAGTACCTACTTTCATCTAAAGTATGTTCTAATATAAAGTCAAGTTGTGACCCAATAACGACAATAGATGCATTGTTTGTTAGATTGGTTAACAGAAGCAAAAATGAAAGGCAAATTTTGTTAAAAGTTTCTTACAATGCGAAAAAAAGGAAGAAAATTCAATGAAAAAATATTATTGTTATTAAAAAAAAAAGAGTTTACCAGTGTTTGTGTTAAATTTGCAAAATTGCTGCCATCATTATGGTAGCAAAATGCATGGTCACAAGTTCAAATTCTTTGTTTTATTTTTAATGGCACTTTAAACTGTAGGTCTTCTGTGTAAAAAGATCATTATAAAATTGATATGCACGCAACACGTTAACGATAAACATAGTAAACAAATTAATTTTTTAAGTCAGTAATTCCTGTATTACGTACAAATGGTTACACTCTGTTTGAGTGTGAATTTTAGTGAAATTATTTTGTTTAATGTTTGTTACCGTTTATTTTATTTTATTATTGTATTTTTTTAATTAAATAATAAAGTCTAATGTTTTAAAACTACATTTAAATTTTGTTGAAAGAAAAAGAATTATAAATTTAACATATAAGCGAAAACATTTTAGGTTTAAACAAAAGCTGAAAACAATAATGAGTGAAAAGTTGCAAATTTCACTCAAATTAATTATGAGTGTATTTGACATAATTAAATTATTTAATTAGAGTGTAGTTAAGCATGTGTTTGTATGGAAATGTTTTTAACATGTGACAAAGTTGTAATATAAACAATCTAAGACCTTAAAAATTATATTTATAATTGAAAAAAGTAAAACAAAAATCATATATAAATGATTTTGTAAGGTAACAAAACGCATTTATGAGAAAAAACTATTTTATAAAAGCTTTGGTGTTTCGTAATTTCGTTTTTTTGTAACCCAAATGCTGATAAAAATTAAAGTAAAATGATTTAAATTTTAGCAAAATTAAAATTATAAATGCTTTAATAGGCTAATAATATGCGTTTTAACTTTACTATTCATTTACTAGTTATTAAATAAATAATTCAAGCAAATACTGAGACAAAAAAGCATTTATACATATAAAAAAAAGTTCATTTCAAACGAGTAGAAAAAAACCTCCTCATTCACTTGAATTATCTACCAAAAATTTATACAAATTGATTTCTTTTATAAACATAATATATTTCAATTATAATCAGACAAAACAATACAAATTTGCTGTATTTTAATAAAAAAGCAAAAAAATAAATAAATAAATAAATAAATTATTACTAATAACAACGAGAAACCGCGTGATTTGAATTTAATGTCATAACAATTTATTTATATTAAACCAGGAGAGATGATAATAATACAAAAAAATATATAAAAATCCTTTAAAAGGGCTGATAAGCTGAATAAACAACAACAATAATAAATATAACGAAAAAAAAAAATAGAGAAAAAAGTTATAAAGAAGCAAAATAATACAGATTGGTTTTATTGGATTATCCGTTTGGTTGTTTGTTGGTAAAATTACAATCAACAAAATAATAATAATATTAATAATAATAATACTGAATAGGGAAGCAGTAAAAGCAGCATCAATAGCAGTTGTAGTAAGAAAATTTCTTGATTAGTCGGGAATTATTCACTGGTTTTATGTTATTATTATTTTATTAAGTCGCCTTAATTTGCATATTCACTTAAATTGATTCATTTTAATAAGATTTAATTTCCCAACCATCGAACTTTAAAAGTATTTTTTTTTTTTGCTTATTCTTTACATAATTTCAATTTTTTTATTTATTTATTTATATTCTTTGTTAAACCTTTTCAAAAGGCAAAAACTATAAGAACTAACTTTATAAGTTTATATTGATATTACTAATAATCTATGTGCAGTATTTCTATCTTAAATGAGTACCAAAAAGATATCATCTTATTGTTTTATTTCCTTTTTAGTGGTCAATTATAAATTAACTTAACATAACTCTTTACTTAAAATTAATTTATTAAAAGTAAAAAGTTTTTAACAAACTGTTTTGTCAGTAAACAAAAAAATAAAGAAAATACCATTCATGTACTACTTGGAAACCCAATTTTACCAACAAAGAAAATTTAAATTAAATTTTAATTCAAAGAAACATAATTATAAAGTAAATTTTCCATTTTAATTAACTTAATATTTATTTAGTTTAATGATTTTTCTTGAATTTACAGTCAATTTCGAGAAAACTATTGAAATATATTCTTAATTTTAGTGAATAATAAATGCAGAAAAGGTATGGTGTAGGTAACAAAATCGCTAATCTGTGTTAAAACTAAATTTACTAACCGTTAAAAACCGATTAGTAAATGACAACACACTACTGTAAATATATATTTAAAAGGATAAAATACAAAATCAATCGAATAAAGGTTAAATATATATAAATTTATATATAAGACTGACTTAACTCTGTCTGACAACTGTGTCATCAAATGATACAAACGAGTACTTTCGTTAAACTTTTCTAAATAGGATTACTTACTTGCTTGTAACCAGAAAACCCTTCAAATGTTTAAAATATTCTCTGATAAGCTTAATTTAAAAATAACAGATAAGCTTCATGATAAAGCAGACAGTGTTTTAAGAAATACAAAAAGAGACAAAATTTAAGCTTTATATTTGACCTATTGCCTGAATAATATTATTTTTTTCTCTATTAACTTTTTAACATTTGGCCGATTTAATGGTTTAGAAAAGTTTTCTCTTCTTTTTTTGCTACCAGATATTCCTAGATTTTACTATTTTTTATTGGGATCCACTTTATACTATTAATAAGCTTCTTAGGGATTTTTATTTCCTGCTTTATATATATATTTATATTTTTTTCGCAAAATATAAATTTATAATCTATAATAAAGTTATCACCGTTTTGAAAAAGGCCACCGTTTTTTTTAATATCATTTTCGTGTTTATAGCATTTTAAAAGCTTATTTAATGGCATTTTTTTTATTTACTACAAATCACAATTATTTTAATTAAATATTATATTATTAATTAAAAAATGAATAAGAGATATTTTTTAATTGATACATTCAGGTACAATAGCAGGACTAGTAGTGAGAGGCATTAGTAATCAGTCCGCACAGCATCCATTACCAATTATTTCTTTTTAAGAAATTTTATTTTTATGCTTTAAATTTGTGTTAAAGTCCACGTTATTGTTATTATTATTAATTTTTTTTATGATAAAAACCACTAGAACACTTTGGTTTATAATAAAAAATAAAATAATAATAAAAGTATTTTCTTTTTATTATGTTTATGATTATACGCGCGTGTCCAGCATAACATAAATCTCAGGTAAAAATAATGATAATAAACGTACTTTTATAGTTAATAAAAAATAATAATTATTATATTAACAAAAATGTGGTTACATAAACACTTAAAATATAATTATTTATTAATTTTTTTCTCATTCACTTTTACTACAACCCTTGTAGAAGTTCAAGTGCTGCTTCACTGTTAATCTATTGTCTTTTGTAAAAATCGATTATTTAATGAGAAAACTTTGATGAGTTATTGGACGATAAAGGAATAAAAAAAAATATTAAATTGGGAAAATAAAACGCAAAGAAAAACGATCGAAAAAATTATGAGATTTTTTTTTCTTTATCAAAGTGTAATCAGTTTATTTAATTTCATTACGTATACACTTGCTTCTGCTGTTTTTATTATTTTTCATTCTTTCTTTTGTGTTTCGTTTCTTAAGCAGCCCAATTTAAGGATTTAATAAGGAAATGGAAAATCATCGTTGTGTGCCACGATATTTAATCTAACCAGCTGAATAAGGCGAGTTAAAGCAAACAAAGATAATAAATAAAATAAATAAAAAATATATAAATATCCTTTAAAAAAGCCAAAAAAAAAGAAACCATCAAAAATAAAACATAAAAATGTTGTGTTGGTGTCATTATTTCCTTCTGTTGAGTTTTTCCAGCTCTAAACGAAACAAATAATCCCTATAAATCACTTAAAGAATCATTAAGATAGATTTTACTTTTTACTTGGATCCTTGTTGTTTTTATTGATTGTGTTATTAGTTTGTTTGATAACGTTTTATTGTGTTAATTGTTAGAAAGCAAGAATTCTCTTAAAAAAGAAAAAAACAAACAGTCAAATATTTCTACCGATTAACTAATAAACTTATTATAAACTTATTTGATTTTTTGCTTATTGAGTTTTCTTTCAATATCCACTACCACCACCAACATCACCATTATTTTCGCTTTATTAAGTGACCGCAATAAGTGCTTTAATAAGTATTCCAGTTCGGCTTGAAGAATTTTTATTGTGAATTCGGTTTTTTAATAAATATATAAAAGTCTTTTATATTAAGTTAAAAACAAGTGAATTTATTTGTCATTAATGGCCTTATCGGTGGTTATCCTTGAACAATAAAAGTGTAATATGCGTAAAAAAATGAGGAATTTTCAAAGCTATTTTTTTCATCCTGGATAATATGTTTTCTTTTTTCTAAGTAAATTAGTTTATGGTTTTTGTTTTTAAAATATCTTATCCTGGATAAGAGCAAAGTATTCCTTGTAGAACAAAAATTCCGATTGCATTTTTGTGTCACATTTTAAACTGTGTTATGTAAAGAATTTCTTTTTATCTTGTTGTTTTTTTTAATCTTTACCTAAGTTTTCCTTTATTTTATTATTTTTTTTTTTTTTGCTTAGTAAAAATAATAAAATGTACGTATCGTCGTAACGGAACAGTTTGCAAAGCTTTTTAAAACGGAAATAAATCGTTGTCGCTACTGTTTAATTGAAAAAAGAATTAATTTTCTCAAATTTATTAAAAAAAAAAATCACATAATTAAATTTTATGGTCAATTTGTTTTCGGTTAAATAATTTTAATCCTTTTCAATTTTATAAAAACAGAGAAAATGAAAACTTTTTACAGAAAAAACGTTTTATAAATTTAAGACTTTGTAATTATTAACAGTAATGCGAGGCTGTTAAAACATTAAAAAATAGCGAAACACTTCAATTTTCTTTTTCTTATTATTCAATCTAAAAATAATTTCAATTAAAAATAAATTTAAAGAAGAAATTTTAATTGGTTTTTTTTTTTTTTTGGTATTTTATGTAAGAAAATTATTGTGAATTTTTTAAATGATGATTTTTTGATATACTGTGCAATAGGGTAGCAAGTATGTGTTGCCAAGTGAATTATTTTCAATTCATTCATTCATTTATTTATTTATTTAAGTTTTATTTTTGTTCAATCACAAATGATTTAATAAGATTTAATAATAAAGAATTGTAGCAACAAAAGCAAATAAATAAAATTTATAAGAAACGAAAATAAAAAAAAAGTAACGAAAGACTGTAAAAAAAAGGTCAAGCACTTTGTTGGTTTGTTAAAAAAAAATTAATTTTTTTTGTTGATGTTTATTGTGGGTAAATTGACCGGTTGGTTAGGCAAGCTGATAGCCATAGGCCACATCATATTTTCTATTAACTTTAATTAATTTTTGATGTGATTTAAAAATAATAATAAAATGGAAAAATCTGTTTCATTTTCTTTTATTTAATAATATTTTTTTTTTCATTCCTTTAGAATTTTTCTATTTTCAGTATTTTTCTCCCAAGTTAGTAAAAGTTTCACTTTTTTCCCTCGTTTATTGTGGAAAGAAAACTTAATTGTATTGCTTTTACTTAATAAATAAAAAAAAAAATAACAGCTTAACGAAAAAATAGAAAACGAAAGAAAACTCGTTTGGACAGCAGTCTTAACAAATATATTTTATTTGTTTGTTTGTTGAAAAAAAAAACAGATTTTCATTCACCCTCTAAAGTGGGGTAAAAGCATTTCTTTTTGTCATTTTCGTTTTTATTATTTTTTTTTGAAATTTAATTTAATCAATTTTCGTATGGGAATAGAATACGAAAAACATTAAACATATGAGTCAGGCGTTTCCATTATACCAGTAAAAATATTTTTAAATATATTTCTCTAGTGGTTTATTTTGCTGAACAGTTTTTTTTTAGGTCGTATTAATAGTCATCTGCAGCCAAATGCAACTCACTTTATATATATATGGTACAAAGTATTTTTTTTCTTTTTTCACAATAAACTATAAGTTAAATATTTTTAAAACACTAAAACACGAATTTTAGTATTTTATTCTTTATTTTCTTTCAAAAAAAGAAAATAAAAAAATAAAACTTCAAAAGTTAATAAGGAATTTTTTTTTCATTTCAAATGATTAACTCATTGCTGATGGTAAATAACGTGAAATTTCTTTAATAAATAACCTTATAAATAAGTCACATAACTGAGTAGAATTCACATGAAAAAGTAAAAAAAAAAATAATATTTTTATATTTTCTATCAAAAGAAAAAGAATAAAATTTTCGGAAAACTTTATTACACATAAAAAGAAAATGAAAGAATTGTTTATAAAAAAGAAAAAAATATTTCATAAGCTTTTATTGGTGTTGAATGAAGAGAAATATAAATAAATAAATAATAATAATAACTTTCTATTGCAAGTATTTGTATTTTGTTTAGTTATTTTTGTTTTATTCCAGTTTCCTGTTTTTAGTTGACAAAAAAACAAACTTTTCTGCATTTCTTAGTATTAACAATGTAACGAGTGAAACTTTTAACAATAGTCACAATAATAATAATAAAAAAATGAAAAATTATTTTGTTGATGAAATGTATAAATTCTTTATCAAATATTATCAATGTTTGTTGTTACTTTCATAGTTTTATTTGTATTTTTCTTTTTATAAGTTATATAAAGTGAAAAATATATAGTGAATAAACTAAAAGAAAAAACCTGCTTTTTAAAAGTAAAAATAATAATAATAATCATAATATCCACGTATTGTTGACAGTCGCAGAAATAAAGGAAAAAAGCTTAAATTTAATTTAATTTAATGAAAACAATATTATTTTTTATTTGCAAATGATAATAAATAAAAATATTATATACCGATATACCGACATACATTGTCTGACGTTTAGGTAGCTTTTTTGAAAATAGAGCGTTAAAGAGATGTCATTTGAAGTTGTTTTTAAGGTGTTTTTATATGACTTTCTAAATAAAAAGGAATTTCAACATATTTTGAAGCGAAGGAAGTTTTTTTTTAATAAAAGGGACCGAGCCAACTCGAACCGGCCCGTAAGCTTTGCTTAAAATTTAGCTTAAGTTATTCCATAAACAGCTCGAGCTTAATAAAGCAATATTAAAACATTTATTCATAGGGACTGTTACAGATGAGATAGTGCACCTTAAAAAGCGAGCAGATCAGCTAGAGATTATTAACAGTAGCATAAAAAAGTATGAAATAAAATTAATTAAACATTATCTCTTGTAATTGCATAAACTCAATTTATCCTAACTCAATTGATAGTGCACACATTAAAGGACATATTAAAGGACATATTTTATCTAATAAAATTATTAAAATTATCTGTATTTAAAAAAAAAATGAATTAAAAAATTATTTTACTAAATGCCAAAATTTAAGTTTTAATATATTTGCATAATTTGCAGAGAATTTTTAATTTTAGAAAAAGCTCGATTAGCTCAAGCTACCCGAGCATGGTTCAATATGAATGAAAAATACATGGAAATTTTCATTATTAAAGAAAAAAATATTGATTAATAAATAGTGATGTAAGTATAGCTGATTATCCACTTAAAACCCATTTTCTATACTCACATAATCAGCCAATTAAATCATTTTTAAAATAAAAATCTAATAAAGAAATATTTTCTTTATTATCTTACATAATTGACATTGATTACATTTTTTTTTAAATATATATAAAAAAAATGCCTTTAAGCAGATCACAGATTAAAATTAAAATTATAATAAATAAAAAATGTTAATAATAATAATAATAATAAAGAATACAAAAAAATTAAATATATAAAAAATACCGCCCTCGTAACATCGTCATCATCATCATCATCATCATCATCGTCGTTGTTGTAGTA
Source organism: Ptychoptera contaminata (assembly GCA_963942525.1). Lineage (NCBI taxonomy): Eukaryota > Metazoa > Arthropoda > Insecta > Diptera > Ptychopteridae > Ptychoptera > Ptychoptera contaminata. The sequence continues at coordinate 28,109,511 of OZ012638.1, forward strand.
TCATGGAAAATTATACAAGGTAAGGGGGCAAAAAAAAGTGACCAATATCAACAACAGTATTGTAAATTCTGACAGGCGGTAGAGTCTGTTCAATACAATAAATATATATAATATACAAAAAATAATAAAAATAATAATAATGATGAGAAAAGTATGTTTGATTTGGGTTAAAAATTTTTTGAAAATAAATTTAAAAAATTATTAACAAATTTGTTTTTCTGAAGGTTCTGAACAAAATATGTGTTAAATGGTGGACAGCATAGAGCAAAAAAAAAACTAATCGAAGCTTAGAAAAGAATAAAAAATAAAATAATCAATTGTTTGGTGATAAATAATTTTTGATTTATTTAGCAAAAAAAAAAATAAAATAAAAGTTTTAACAGAAAAAACCACAAACAAGACCAACATAATCACGTGAAACAGTTACAGTAAATAAATGATTAAAATTCGTTAAACAAAAAAAATTTAAACCGATTATGTCATTTGTTTTTAATTACTTTTTTTTTGTTTTCACTTCCTACTTTGTTAAATAATTTTTTTTTTTTACTTCCTTTTTACGTTTTGAAAAATTATTTTGGGTTTTTGTGGTGGGCTTATCGATAACAATGTAGAACGGTTGATTTATTTTGGCAAAAAAACTGAGTGAAAATTATTTTATTTATTAATTTGATTGCATTTATTTTTAATTATTTATTAATAAATAAGTGTTTTAGTTAAACGAAAATTAAAGGTAACTAGCTATGTAAACATAGTTTAAGATAAGCTTTAAATCGAAAATTATTTGAACAAAATATAAAACTGAGTGTTTTGTGACAGTGAAGATATTTCAAAGGGATTCTTGTTTCTTTGCTAAAAATCTGTCAGTTAGATCATTCAGTAAAAAAATAAATATATATATAATTTATGATATTTGTCTTTATTTAATATAAATTATTATTATTATGATTATTTGTTTTGCATGAAAATTCAAAAGATTGTCATTTATGGTTTTGAGAATAAATTAGATTAGGAATGTGTTACCTGTGTTATACAAGGCATAACTACTAAGTGATTGTAAATTTGACATATTAAATTTTTACTTAAATAAAGGAAAACATTTTCTTTTATTTCTACAGATAAATTCAGTTTTCTTTGATATGGGTCTTTTTACTGAATTAGCAAACATATAACAAATAAAAATAGTAAACTCACTTTTGTAATTCAACACCTAGAGATGATTGTAGATTAATTTTGCTATTTAAATTCCAGGAAATGATTTTAAGTCAAAACCATACAATTTTTTGTTTTCAAAATAAATTTATTAAAGATAATGTTTTGCTTACTTTCTTTATAAAAGTTTTTGGCAATTATTTTAATTAATTTAATTTTTTTTTGAATCGCAAAAATCAATTGAAAGGATCATGAGATTGATTAAAAAAAAACAACCAAAAAGAAAAAATAATTATCAATTTGTTTATTTAAATAATAATTACCCGGAATTAAATCCAAATAAATATTTGTATTAATTATTTGAATTAAAAAATAATAAAACATAATGAAAAAAAAAAAGAATTAAAATGATAATCAGATTATATCTAATTTTAATAAATAAATAATAATAAAAAATTAATTTAATTATTTATAAAATTTCAATATTTTTTATTTATTTAAAATAAAATTAATTTTTTTTTTGTTTTATTAATTAAATTTTTTCCCGTATAAAAATTTACTGTGACGTTTTTTTTTTTATTTAATTTTTGTATCATATTTATTTATTAATTATTTTAACTCAATTAAAAATATGTTTATTTTCATAATTATTTATTATTTTTCATCGGTTAATAAATTGCATATAAAAAAAATAACAATAATAATAATATAATATAATATTTATTTTATTTTTAATTAAATATTAATCTATTTGCTGAATTTTATCCGGTTAATATAAATATATATTTTTTTGTTTAATTTATTTATCTTTAATTATTATTAAATTTAAATATACTGGGTGATCAAATAAGAGACGAATTTTTTAAATTACATAACGAATAGCAAGCTCTGTAGGTCGATTGTGTTAAATTAAACTTAGCCCGAATAAATTCATTATTTTGAATTACTGTGAAACTTTGTATCTTTTCATTATGATTTGCCAAACAATTCTGACGACAAATGTCAATTTTGACGAGAATCTGGAAGAAAATACGACCACCTTGCTATTTAAAAAATATATAGTACTAATTTGATCACCCTTTACTATTAGCTGATGGACAGACGAAATACACATATCATTTTGTATTATTCACGCATTTGTTAACTAATTAACAGTGATTTATTATTATTATGTTTTTCTTTTTTTTTAATTTTGTCTTTTAAAGATAACTTATTGCCATAAAAAAAAAATTAATATAATTTAATGTAGAGATGATAAATCCATTCACGTTATAAAAAGAAATTCTAGTATAAAGAAAAACTATAAAATGATAGCACATAATTCACTCTTATTAACACAATTATTTCAAGAACTTTTTTAATTAATATTAAGCTTTATTTTCTAATGCACTAATATTTCCATTATATTATATAGTTTTACTTTAATATATGTAGTTTTTTTGCACTAAGTCTTAGTTTAAAATATTATCGCAACTAGTGCAAAAAAAAAATGAGAAAAGAAAAGCTTTCTCATTTCATACGTTTTTTGTTTTTGCTCACAGAAGTTAAGTGCAGATTTATTAATCCACATTCATGGCTCATAAATAAAGAGGTTTAATTATTTTATCCTAACTTTTTTTATTATATTATTTTTTTCTTTTTAAATATATATATTAAAAAAACATCTTTTTATAACAACTTATGATCCACCTCAACAGCTTAACGGATTATGCTGTTTAAAAATAAAAAAAAAACATATTTATAATGTTTTCAATCAATAGCTCTTCACTAGACAACATCTAACAAATATAAACACTTTCCTTTGTAATACAGCTTAATATTGCTGTTATTATTATTTTCGAAGAGGAAAGCTTTTATTAATTAATAAATAGAATTTTTTGTACGTTTATACAACGACAAATGGGCAGGCACAAAGCTTCATTTTAAATCACAAATAAATAATTTGTAATAAACTTTGATGTATTAAGGTATAATTAATGAGAATATCATGGAAAAAACCCCGGAAGTATAATAATAAATAATAAAGACAAGTGGAAAAGAAAGGCAAACTTAAAATTATTCATTTTTTTTTCTTTTACTATCTTTCTTATCACATTCAGTGAAAATTATACAATAAACAGTTGGTAACTAGAGTTAAATAATAAAATTAACATAAATTTTATCTATAATAAGAAATTCTTTTTATAAAAAATAGTGGATGAGGAGAAATACTATCAACGTTTTATATTTAATTGAATTAGAAAAGAAAGGAAAAGAAAAAAACATGACGAATTAAGGTCAGATTGGTGATGCTCTACACTCTGTTCCAAATGCAAACAAAATTGGTCGCCATACACCCATATTTATATATAAAAGATCTTCGCATTGTATTTATTTTCTGCATTCATTTTTCATTCACCTGTCACCACAATATTTTCTAGTTTGCTAAATCGGTAGGATATAAAGTAATGTAATCACGCACAACGGAAATTGCTAACGGCTGGTGATACATTTTTCTGTTTTCTTTTTCTTCATTTCGTTTGTACACATGGCTTAGATTCTATTTTATTTTCTGAACTAGCTCTTCTTACATTTCTCTTTAGATTTGTTACTTTTGCTGCTGCTACAGTATTTTTTTTTTCTTTCATGTTATATAAATAAATGTTGAAACGTTACGATAATATATTAAATAAAATAAAAGTCAACTATATATACATACATATCTATATGTGGACAATTTCAAGAACGTGACGTTTTTTCAAACTTAAGTCACTATCGAATCATATGAGATGAAAAAAAAATGAATGTGTGTTTTTCAGTTTTTTAATTTTATTTTTATGCCAGAAGAAAAGGAACAAGGTTATAGAAGTATAATCTTGATCTTGTTTTTTCTCCTTATTTATATAGTTTTTTTTTTTCATTTTTGTTCGCCTTAAGTTAACGAAAATAATCTTATGTACGAATTTTTATTTTTTCCCTTAAGATAAAACATGAGTTTTTCGTTTTATTTTATTTTAATTTTATTAAATTTATTTTGTCACTAAGCTTTACTTTATGCTTTATTATATTAGAAATTTTATTTAAATTATTTCGAAAATTAGCAGGAAAATAAAGTTTTATTTATAGAAATATTAAGTTTACTTTATTATGCTTTTATCAATATGTGGCAGAACACAAAAGCATAGGATTCGATTAATGTATTTTGCACAATGGTACTAATAGGTCAAGATTATTATTATTTTTTGTATGATAATAAGGTTATTAGAATGCGACAAATGCAAATACGATTAGTTATGGTTTAATTTTTATTTTTTTTTTATTTCAGTAAAAGTTGGCAAAAAGCCAAACAATCTATTAAGCAAAAAAAAAATAAAAATACCAAGCTCGATTTGTTGTCGCTAATTCACAAATAATCTCACAGGACCCGGGCATAACGAATCAATTTTATTTTGCGACATTAAATAAAGAAAAAAAAACTGTACAAAAATGACAAGAAAAAAGAATTAGGCAACAAATCGCATAGGACCTCATTTATCATTTACTAGAAAAGAAGATAAATTCGCTTCATCACGAATTAAAGTATTTTGCCATTATTCTTATTAAAGACAAATTTTTAAAGAAAAAATTTTTAAAGAAAAAATCATTTAAATTTTAAAACGCCAAAAATACCTATCATAAATTTATTATTATTTTATTTTATTCATGTAAAAAAGCAACAGCCTCACAAAAGCTTTAAATAAAAATAAATTTTGTAGCATTTTAGTACTTTACATACCTTTGCCTAGGCGGCGAAAAATATTAAATATATAAATAAAAAAAAAAAACTATCTTAAAAAATTATTGTTTTCTGGTCACAGATTTTCGTTTTTATAGTTTTTTCCAAAAGAAAAAAAAATTGTGATAAAATAATAAAACCGAGTAGGAAAAGCTCATTTTTGAACAAGCAATTTTACACATAAAATATGGTTAAAAAGTCAACAGAAGAATGGCAAAATGAAATGAAAAAAAAAAATGTTTATATCATAGAGATGATATACGATGTGTACGATGTGGCTAGATTTATGAAGAAGAGAGATGGTAGAGTAAAAAAATCATAAAAGCTTATGTAAGTACATACACAAATACATACACATATCTATTCTATACTTTAAGTAAGTAAAAATAATGCTTATGTTCCACATTGTGACAATTATTTTCAATATTTTCCTAACAAGGCCAGACAACTTTTTTTAGTTTTTAGATAATCAGACTTTTTATTTTTTTGTTTTTTTTTTTTGATAATAAATTGTTTAGACAATTACGTTGTTTACTTTAAGTTTACAACAATTATAATATTTCAATTACGATTAAAGTATTATAAATTTTAAATTTAAATAGAAGATTAAAGTTTAAATAAAGTAAAAAACTTTCATAATTGAAATATATTTTCATACAATATGTTGTTCTGTATTCATTTATTATAAATAAAATAAAATTAAAGCTGATCGAAATAGAGTCTAAATGTTTGTAGTATAAAACCATATAACATCACCCGTAATACTTGCTTATTTCCATAGATTTATCTCTTGTTATGTATGACCACACATCACATTATAAAATCAGTGATACTGGCAGGTCTATCACAAATGAATTGATTAAAAAAAGACACAAAAACACGATATCATATACGCACATTGAAACTAACCAGATAAACGTCACAATTATACAATAAAAGTACCAAAAAAAGAAAATTCCATAAACTGTAACCAACATCAACGTTACACTAAATAAAAACTAAAAGCATACAAACAAACATAAAAACACTGATACAAAGGATAAAACCATCAAAAACAAAAAAAAAACCGAACCAACATAAATCTGCAGGTTTTTATAGCATAAGAGAAAAATCAAACGAAACTTAAAAAGTGTGCTGTTGCTGGTGTTACTTCAATTACTGTTGTTGTAGACCAGGTGGTAAAGTGTGTTATTCATGTTTCTTCGTTTATGCATTGTTTGTTAAGAATAAAAAAAAAGAATGGAAAATAAAACTATAAATGCTTTATATGTAATATAAATACTTGAAAAAGAGGAACAAAATCTTTAGAAATTTAAGATGAAAATCAGAATACAAATATTTTTTAACTAGATCCCTCTAATAACACAACTAAAAAACAGATTTTCTTTCTTTTTCGATAATTTTTTTTTGTTTTAAAATTAATTGATTTGTTTCACTTAAGGAATTTAATTTCTCTTGATTTTTTTTTTTTATTAGTGGTTAATTAACTTCGAAACATTTAAAAGTAAAAAAAAAATATTAAGGAAAAAGATACTTAATATCGAAAAATTTTTATATTCTACCCAATCTACTTGAAATTCCATTAATTTCTTTCGATTTTCTTTGGTAAACAGAACCAAAAAAAAACATCAATTTTTTTTAACAAGTTTCATTTCTTCTTGATTATTTCTTTCACATATTATGGCATACATTTGCTAAAAAAAAAACAACAATAAACCACACACAATTTATGTTTGTTAGAAGTAAAATACATCAAGAAAGAAAAACTTATTTAATTCAATTTCAATCAATAAAATTTCATAGAAGAAAACTTAAAATTTATTTTTTAATGAATTCACTTTGTCAGGTTTATTTTTAGTAAGAAAATAAATTATTAATAAAGTTTTCAATACAAAATATATATATATATATGAAATGGATAATATTCATAAGAAAAGTGCAAGGATTAATTCAATAAATATTTACATAAAATATGTTTTAAAGATATTTATTGTAAATGATTTAATTAAATTCCACAGTGATTGATACATATTAATATAAATATATGAAATAAATCATTTTAGCAGTAATCTCTTTAAATTCATTAATTATTTATCATTTAATTAAATAATATTAATTCGTTAGTAAAGTCAAATTAAGGATTATTTTTTGAACTTATATTATAGAAAAGAAAAGCTCAAAGTTTAAGTAGTAAAAACAAGAAAAAACTCTTATTTCCGAGTTAGTAATTCTACTTTATAATATTTCTAAAAGCAACTATGAACCCTTAATAATGTTCACATCTAAGTAAATAACAGTTAGTTAGTTATATAAAATCTCTTTTTCCTTTATTATCATTATTATAATTAACGCTTTAAGGTTTAACCCTTAACATTTGTCTTTTTATTAAGCGCATATACATATTGTGTCTAAGCAGCAACAGCACACTTAAGCATTAAGTCTACACAATTAAAAAGCAAAAAAAAAATAAAACTACAAGTTAAATGAATAATTAAAAATATTTCATTTTCTTAGCTAAAATTAAAATATAAATAAATAATTAATAATTAACATTTGCCTACAATTTTAACACTTGTCACACAACCATCTAACCTATTGTCATCACAAATGTAAAAGGGTTATCACTCCGGCTGTTGCTCAATGTTATAAAAACATGTAAAAATTGAAATTCTCTTTATCCCATAAGCATTAACAAATATATATATATATATATTACTTAAAAAAAAAATAATTGCTTATAAACTAATCCAAAATTCTAGATGTATTAATAATTCAACAACAGCCAAAAAAAATAAACACAAATCAGGAGAAAAAAGCCAAAACTAAAAACCTAAATAAACAACAAAATGAAAGTAAATAGAAAAAAAAACACCGAATCAATGTTAGCAATTTAAATAATTTATTTTATTTTTTATCTAAACCAAAAAAAAAACGTAGCGAAACTATCAAAACAGATTGAAATATTTCCTTTTAAAAATAAATTTTTTTTTATCTATCAAAAAGATATAAAAAACACCAAAAAATTACATTTTTTGTTTGAAAAGAAAAACACGAATCGTCTCTTCTATGTTTTTCTACAAAATTATTCTTTTTTTTTTTTTTTGATGTGAGAAAAACGTTGAATAAAATTCGTTGCTTGTTTACTTAGGAAATAAAAGTTTAAAAAAAGGAGAAGAAGAAAAAAGTATCTTCAAGTATGAATTTTCTTCAATAATTTTTGTGTTTTTTTTTTCCTCATTTTTTTCTGGTGAACTTCTGTAAAGCTAAGTAAAGATTTTTATGATACACAAACAAATAGAGTTGTTTTTTATAAAAGTACAAAGAGAAGTAAAAGAACACATAGACACATGAAAATAAAGAAGAAGAAAAAAGCTCCGATTCACATCACCATGACAGAGAAATAAATTCCGTGGCCAGAATATTAAAATGTAGTTGATTTTCATTTTACTTTCTTTTATTTAATGTTTTGGCATTTTTGTGTTTATAACATTGGTGTGCTGTTGCGGTACAAGAAATAAAGCATAAATAAACAATTTTATAAAATGTAAAAGCATAACGAGAAATGATGAGATCTAAATTACTTCAGGTATTTATATAGTTTTATTGTTGAAACATAACCGCGAATAACAATATGATAAAGTGAGAGTCTCATATTTTTCAGTCATTTTAAGTCCCCATATTTACATTATAAATTTTTATTTTGTTGTCGCTTCATGTTTGTATTATTATTTACCCTTTAGATCTTTATTTTATTTTTATTTTTTTCCACAAAAAAAAACGAAGAGAATAATTGACTGAAGAAATAAAATTATCACGAAAAAAAAAGAAGCAGAAAATGAATACACAAAACCTCGACAACATAATGTAAGCCCTAAAGCTAAAAAACAACACGTTAGTTAAATAAACAAACTGGATTTCTAAAGGCAAAAAAAAAAAAAAAAATTATGTATATAACAGTAGAAAAATGAACACGAAATTTTTATGATAAATGAACTTTAACTCCTTCACCAATGATACACAAAAAAATGAGAAAATATATATAAATGATAAAACAAATTTCATGACCAACCAACTTTTTACCTACAAAAAATTACGGAAAGAATAAAAAAACATCCACCCACCTGAATGTCAACATTTCCTTCTTGTTTTTTTTTTTTTTATCAACTTGTTATCATAACTGAACCAAATCTAACTCAAACTAACAAATAAAAAGTCCTTTTTTTTATTCTATTCTACCATAAACAAGTAACACTATTACTCTCGTTATATTTATTTTTATATTGTGATGGGGTCAGACGTCACAATCACGGGATGTCAAAATGTCACACATCTTCATAAATTAGATAGGAAAATCGACTTTTAAAAAATATATATATTTTATCTTTGAGTCAAGCATCAGTATCAACAACAGCAGCTACAACCATTTTTTTTTTATTATTTAACAACATAACAGCAGCAGTACAATCAACAAACTGATAATACTCTAGCAGCAAAAATAGATACGAAAAATGAAAAATAAAAAAATTCTAATCATTTATTTATTTTTTATTTTGTTCGTTTGATATGGGTTTAATAATCGAATCGTTATTGGACGATGTCATGTTAATCAAAAGCTTGTTTGTAAAAGATAATAAAATAAAAACGAAAAATATCTTTGAGAAACTTTAATGTGATTTTGATATGCAATAAAAAATTATTATTTAAAAATATTATTGCAATTGTGCTTTAATTAAAAACTGACCATGTAATTAAATGGTTTATACTTGAGCTTAATTTAAGCTTTACCTTATTTAGTTTTATTTACTCTTTTTAACATTTATAATACAGAGGTTTACGTGCCTAATGATTGAAAAAGAAAGGATCTTAAATCGAATCAAACATTACACTTTGCATTTCCATTTTCAGTCTTCATTCAAGCCTACCAGACATCCTAAAGCATCTCCAATGTTATAATTTTTCTAAAATTTCACCTCGTTTCCTTCATTAGATTCAGTTTTGTCAATTAAATATTGAATAATTGACTGCCCAATCATGGCAACTGTTGATTCATTTATTTCAAAGGCTTAAAATCAACTCTTGCATTATTCTCTAAATGTTTTTGTATTTTAAATCCAGTAGTATATTTTTCGTCTCCTGAAATTAATTTATGATTGCATCCTATTCAAAAATAAGCCACTTTCGTCCACATTTAATAATAGTTACAATGAAAAGTTTTCATCAATAATAATTTTCTTTAAACGATTAACTGTCTTTTTGCCATTGGATCAACGTAAAACTGTACAACGTAAAGCTGGGCAACGTAAAACTGTGCTACGTAAGCGGACGTATACGTGTATTACAAAAAATTTAATACCTTTTCCATTACGCTAAAATGTTTGCAATCGTATTTTAATAAAGAATTAATAAATTTCAATTGCTGCTTTCAGTCCCTTATTTGTTTCCTCTTACTTTTCCCTAATTTTGCATTGTTTTGTTTTTTTTTTTGCAATCATCAAGTGCAAAGTGAAAATATGGAAAAAATTTAAAACACAATTCATTCATTTAAATGTTTTATATTATCGCAATGCAGAATTATTAATAAAATAAATTAAAATTTAAGTATCTCTTTTGAAAAACCAAAACAAAACCAAAATTAATAAAAAAAAACATAATTATCATTTGCATTGAATAATTAACGATTAATGTTTTATCGTAATGCATGAAAATACAATACTTAATTTTTAAAATTATTATTCAATGGTACTCTAGGTATTTGTTAAATTTTTTTTTATACTTTATTCTACAACAAATTTAAATGTTTATAAATTTTATTGCAAAAGTTAAAATCGAAAATTTGTCCTGATTATGTCGTTTAGTTATACAAAATACGAATAAAATTCATTAAAATATAGATAATATATTTATAAAGGTTTTATTTTGTTAAATTTAGTGACATTTAACACTTTTCTACTCATTAACATTAAATTGATAGACAACTAATGTGAACAGATGATTCAAATTAACATAAAACGAAATTAAGTTACATTTTACAATATACAATTTTTTTAATTACATTTAATTTATTTATTCATTAGAACTAGATAAATTTATACAGTATTTTAAATAACAATACAGTATTTATTACACCAATGCAACAAAGTAAAAGCAAACAAAATATTTTTTTTTTAAATTAAAAAACATTTTTGTTTATTAATTAAAATTAAATATATTTAAAAAAGTGTTTCGTTAATAATAACCATTATTAAATCAAAGCTTTCTCTTTTCCTTTTTTTTAACATTTTAGTTAGTTTAATTATTATTTATTAATTAATTTTTAAAGTTAGTTAATTGAAAATATTTTATGGTTTTTATTAATCACAAAAAGCAAATGTTTATAATTGTTTTAATAATAATTATAAATTAAAAAAAAAACAATTGTTTAAAAGCTTTCTTCTTCATTTTTGTATAAATTTATATTTCAAGTATATTTTCATAATTTAACATATTAACAAATAATTTAATTGTGCGCTGTAGTGGGTTATTACATTGTTAACAAAACACTTTTGATTTAAATAATGTTAAGAAGCGTTTTTATTTTTTTTTTTAATTTAATTTTAATTGCCCCAAATCATATAAAACAGTGAAAAGGATTTAAATTAGATTAGATTTAAATACATATTTCATGAATTATTATGGTGAATATGTTTAACACTTTTTTTTGGTTTAGTTATATATAAAATGCAGTAAAATTCATACATTAAATCGTAATAACATGGACATCTTCTGGTTAGACGTGATAACGTTACACTTTTGCACATTAATTCAAATAATAATAATAAAAATATTTGTGTTTTAATATTTTTTATACAAATAAACTACAATAAAAATAAAGTATAATTCATATAGATACATATTTCTGAATTAATATTACCCAGATGGTAATTGCAGAGAACAACATATTTCAATCACAAATTATTAACATACATTTTTGTTTGTATTTATATTAATTTTTTATTTTTAACTTGTCAAACATATTTATTTGCAATAAAGCTGTATTTAGTTATATTTTACAGAAAAGCATAAAATTATAACAACACAGTATTACCCAGTGGGTATTTATTAGCTCGTTTATACTTTATTAAAGTTACTAAACTCTATACAATATTGTTGGTAAATCTTAAAGCTAGTCTAGCGCATAATAATCTCTTCTTAACTTAATAATCTAATAAAAATTATTTATTTTTTCAAAGAATATTTAAAAACTTTACAATATTCTTTCACAATAACCATACACATAATAAATTTAATTAAATTATAAATGTTAAAATATAAAACATCATTTTCATTTGCATATTTATAAGAAAAGCTAAAATATTCCTTAACTTGTTTTTTTCACTCTTTTTATTTTTTGTTTTTCTTTTGTCGAAGAAATACAAAACCATTTTGGCATCTTTTAACTGAATTGTCTACAATAACCTTTATAAATAAATTAATTCATTTGCAAAATAGCCAAAAACCAACAATAATAAGAAAGAAAAACGACACAAACACAAATCCGATTATGTTTAGCATGAACGAACCTAATAACCCCCTGATCCTATCAAATATCAAGTGAAAAAAGTGAAAAATTTATAAGATAATTTCGAAATCGTCAACATTATACGCAATGTATACCGTATGTTTTCAAATTAAAGTGAAATTTAATTTAAATAAACAGTAAAAAACGAATAAAAAACTATTAATAGCAAATTAAATAAATCGCCTACATTGCGACCAACAGCAATACAATTGGCTACCAAATGCTATCAATTTAATATTTATAAAAAATATAAATAAATTTAATAAACAGCAATAAACAAATAAATATTTTAATTAACTTTTAACAATAAATAATTAAAAATATTTTTTTATGATTTTTTGTTATTTATTTTAATTTTATTTTTTAAATTATAGCCATTAATTAACAGAAAACAAAGGGATAGAAAAATAAATAGAAAATAATTCTTTTTTTTTTTTGTTATAACTGATGAAATGATAATAATAATAATAATCATATTTATTTACAATTACTAAAGCTTTTATACTGTTTTTTTTTTGTTTTATTATTTATAATTATAGTGTGTATATTATTAATACACAAATAAACATAATAAATCATAAATTATTAATTATGTAAATAAATGCAATTAAAAGTTGAATATAGTTTTTCGTTTTCTAATTTAAAAGTTGAAACTAAATGCCAAGCAAATAATTTATTATTATGTAATGCAAAAATAAAAAACATTTTAAAAAATAAATAGGAGGAAATTTAATAATTATTTTATCTTATTATTTTTAACTGTCTCAACTGCATCCGTTTATTAAAAATACCTTTATATACTTTATTTTGTGTAATTATAGCATAAATATGATACGATATTCTGCACATTACGTTATCATTCCTAAATAATTAATTAAATATTTATGATTTGAAGTGAGAGTTTTATTCTTAATTAGTTTAATTATTAAGTTTTCTTTCTAACATTTAAAAGTTACTTTTTTTCTTTAAAACTTTCATGCAAGAACCACATTCAATTTATATTATTTTCCCTGAAGTTTTCTTTTAAATTTTATTGTGCTTTAAGAAAAATTTAATAATAAAAATTTCTTTAAAGATTAGGATTGTTAGTCTTTTTTTTTTTGTATAAGAAATTATCCAATATTAAAAATAAAACAGCAAAACAATCAACTTTTCGTTATTATTTATCTCGAAATAATGAAATTATTTAGAAAGCTTTTCCAGAATAAACCTTTTTCATAGAAGAAAATTGCTTAATATCCATTATATTAAACTTAAGCCAATAAAAGAAATTACATTTTATATTTTAATACAAAATTGTTAAATACTTTAATTGTTCTTTAAAAGGTAAAGAAAAAATAAGTAAAAATTTGCGCATAAATTTCTATAATAATGAATTTAATTGTTTCCAAAATGATTGTATTTTGAAAGGAATCTGTAAGGTAAAAATTACTTTGTTATTTATTTTTATTGAATATAATAATATAATATAATTATCCATAATTAAGGATTAGCATTATAAATAGTACTTTTATGACCGAGTAACAAAACTATGTAAAAGCTCTTTTCAAAAGTCCAAAAACATTTTTTTTTGCGTTTTTCTTTTATAATAAAATTAAAACAAGCAGCAAACTACTCAAAGGATAATCTTGTAATAATAATTTTCTGTAAATAATTGTAGAAAAATTTCACTTAAAAAAATTTGTTAATCCATTTTTAAAGCTTTTTAAACTATAAAAAGGAAGAAACAATAGACGTACAGTAAATTTACAATGTTTTCTTGATTGCTTTCAAACAAAAAAAAAATGAAGAACAAATGGAAAACGGAAAAAATGTACGAAATAAATAAATATAGTCTGTTAAAGTCTTAACATTATTATGTGTTGTATTTATTTTCTTTTTAAGTAAATAAAGTTAAGTAAAGCAAAGTTAAATAATACTAATAATAATGCAAGCAAACAAAATTACAATAATAATTTAACTAGTTAGCTAATTTAAACTTGTTAAAGTTTCTTTCTATTTAGTTTTATATTTTTTTTGGTTCAAATAAAGCTTCAAAAGCTATGTATAAATAAATTAACGTAAAGTTTTCTGATGTTTCATATATTTATATATTTTCACTTTACGTCACGTTATTTTACTTGTATAAAGTATTTTTTTTTTATATTAATTTACGTTTTATTTTCTTTTTTCTTTTAAGTATTAAATTAAGCTTTCATGTATTTTTATTTTAAAAATTATAATAAAAAAATATTTTAAACATTTTTTCTTTCTTCTAAAGTCTATAACAGCAATTTAGATGCAGTAAATAATTAAAATCAGTAGAGAGATAAAAATATACAGAAACTAGAGAAAGAAACATAAAGCTTTTGTCTATTTGAAATTATATTAATTATTATTTAAATAAAAATAAATTCAAAATATATAAAACACCAAAAAAAAAAGCTTTATATGGTCGATAAACAATTATTTTTGAGTGAAACAATTGTTTTCTATGTACAAAGTTTTACTACGGAGAAATCATAAACTTTTTTATTGTTAAAAGTATTTTTAGTCATGTTTTGTTTAGCTTTTATTTTTTTGTTTGTAAAATTATGCAATTTTAGTTAATTTTATTTAAAATAAAAAAATAAATTAAAAAACAATACAAAATGCAAACAACCTGTCATCATGGAAAATAACAAATAATTTATTATTCATTTTTATTTTTCATTTTATTTTTGATAATTTATAACAAGCGCATAATAATCATAAAGTAGAATTATTTATTTATTTATTATTGAATAAATGTTTTTGTTTATTCAAAAATAAAACAATTTAAAAAAAAAAATATGTAAATAAATAAACTGGCAAGTAGATTAGTGATCGTAAACACGATGAGCTTTAAATAAAAATTAAAGCGAAATAAGCATAATTTAAAATAATAAATAAATAAATTAAAAATTGTTATGAATGAAGAGAATGGGCTATATTGACGGCTATGTTGTGACTGTTTTAAGTTTACTCATAGCGATATTTATCCAAACCAAAAAAAAAAGTGTAGCTTTGACGGTTTCACGTGAATCATTTAACATTGCAAAACACTTAATTGTTGTTTCGACGTTTTTTTTTCACTCTCTGCTATTTTTTGATAAAACATTTTACAATTTATTTTTGTTTTTTATCTTAATTTGTTTTGACGGGAAAAATCTAATTTAAATGTTTGTATTTTTATTTATTTATTTTTCTTTATTATGTTAATTTTGTCAGGCAAATACTTTATGTATTTGCTATGCTCTGTGCGTACAAAATAAACATAAATCATATAGCATGAATAGACAGACAGACATACACATTGCTATAGTTGATTGAATATTTTTTTAGAATTTTTTTATTTATGGAAATTTTTTGCAATTTTTTTGCAAAAACACAAAAATTTTAAATATTTTTCGTTGCGAAAATACTGTATGGTTATGTTTGGAATGTGTACGGTAAAGTTTTTTAATGTATGAATGGATGTAAATAGTTAAAACGAAAACAAAATCAATAAACACAATCAATTTTTAAAAATTAATCTTCAATACACATGCGTTTATTGCTTAATTTATATTAAAAATGCCACTTAAGTGTCGTTAAAAATAGCTGCATTAAATTTAAATTAAGCCTGTAATTTAAGCAGTTAAGCAATTTAAAAAACAATCCCGACATCACAGATAAATTAGACTCGCTATAACGATAAGCATTGTCAGGACGTAGAGAATCTCTTGATTTTTTACAAATATAGTAACGGTCATTGTTCCAAAGAGGTCTCCGAAATAATGCCTTCATGTGAAAAACGTGTAAGAGAAACAAGTGCTGAAACTACCACCCATCGCCGAGCAGTAACTTTAATTACGGTGCGAACCTTCCAAAACGATTTATTTACTCGTACAGCAAAGAAATGGAACGCATTACCAGCGTGTGCGTTCCCAAACCAACCATATCCAATAAATTTGTAGCTCAAAGCTATTCACAGGTCGTAATTCCTAAACATGTCAATTTTATTATTTATTATTTAAAAAAAAAATCATTCATGAAACTACTAGCAAAGTGTTTAATCATAACTAGAACAAAAAGTTTATGGTCCGAAATATTCGCACATAGAAATTAAAAAACGATTAAATTCTAAAACTCTAAGAAAACTATTTTTCAAATTAAAACGAAATCGTTTTGTAATTATAAGAAATTATTAATTATTTATTATTTTTTCGCTGCAAAGCTATATATCGCAAAATAAAATCGACAATATAGTCTGTCAACCGCCTACATAAGCCTATTATTATTTTACCAATATACAGTATACACTTTTTTTGTTTTGGTTTATTCAACAGAAACATATAAATGCTAAAAGGAATTTAATTTTCGGAAGGAAAACTAAATTATTATTATGATTATTCCGGTTTTTTCTTATTGATTTATTATTAATAAAATTCAACAATTCAATAAATGAAAAATTAATTTTTAATTAATTCAATAAAATTACACAAAAGCAGCTTACAATATTACTTAAAATGAAGTATTTATACTCCCACATAATAGCAACATCAGCAAAAAAAAAAACGAAACTTTTTTAATAAAGCACACTGTGCAAAAATAGTTGACTAAATGGAATTTTTTAATAAATAAAATTACAAGAAAGTATGGAAAATAAAATGATTTTCTTTTTTCTGAATATACATAAATTATTATTTTTCTGTTAGCTTTATTAGACTTTTTTGATCAATAATTTTGTAATTTTATTTATAAAAAAAATGTACAGTGCTTTTATTTAAACATAATAAAAAATTATGTATTAAACTACATTAAAGCTACAATAATTGTTGTTTTCCACAAAATGTTTATCATGGTCAAAATGTAATCAATCTGTACAAATATTATGTTTATCAATATGTTTTTCATATTTCTCCGAAATAATTAATACATTTGATGACTTCTATATAATAAATAAAGAGCTTCAATACCTGGAAAATCGTTTGAATAACTAAACAAAACTTGATGCTTATATTTATTTTCCAACTAAGTAAAATTTATCAACATTAAAGCTAAATTTTATATAAAAATACCTTGTTTTGAGTCGAGTAAAATATTTTCACAAAAATAATATTATTTACAATGAAATTCAATGCAATGCATAAGTTTCTAAAAAATCAAATAAATAAAATTATTTACTTAATCAATAAAACTTTAAAACACTTTACCTGCTATAGAATTTAACCTTTTGCTTCTCACATAACATTTTGTAAAAACTTAAATCCTTGTATAATAAAAAAAAGCGCAAGAGTTAATAAATTTACAGTAAAAAATCGATTATAAAATTTCGGATAGAAATAGACGGGACAGAAAAAACAAATCCAACAAATAGCATAGTCGACACACTTACAAAAAAAAAAAGATGAAATGAAAACAAATCGTTATAATTTTTTTTTAAATACAACCAATTAAAACATAAAATACATTTCGCAACAAAACCAACCAACAACATCAACAACAAAAAAGCCAAATAAACATAGTTAAACCGTAATAAAAAAAAATCAAGTAAAACCAGCAAAATAACAAGAAAAACCGAGTGGAAACAGAAAAATAAAAAAAAAAAGACGAAATACATTTGATGTAAAATTTAATTCAAATATAACAATAAAATCCAATTAATGTTTATAAATAATAAAACCAATAAACCAATAAACATTTAACACGCTCTGATTAGTCTTGATAGTCACTTAACATAAACAAAAGGCAAAAATTTTAACACAAAAATCAAAGTAAATATCCATCACTTGAAATAGAGATTTTGTTCATTTATTTATAAAATAAAAATTAATTCATTTCGTTTAATTTTGAGAAGAAAAGATTACGTTTCTTAATACTATCAAAGACATAAAACAACTTAAAGTTATGACAAGTAGCTGCAAATTTATTCATTTCATTAACTAATTGATAACTTTGAAAAATTATGAAGAAGGAAAATAACACTTAGCTTAAATATGTTAAATCAATTACTTTGTCTCTTTAATAAATAATTATTAACGTAACTTTAATCTGATTTTAAAATATAAAGAATTACAACAATGAAACAAAGAAAAATACTTTAAAAAAAATTGATATGCAGGTCTGTGTTGTTTTGTGCAAATTTGCATTTCACTAATAACAATGTATAATACTAAGAAAATCTACCGTACACGTATTGGCACTTTTTATCAGCATTTTGCATTCTCAAAATAGTTAAATACTTGATGGATTATGCCTAGACAGTTGTATTCTACTTAAAAACGATCTTTAAATATTTTATGACGAAGTGAAACGTTAAATCACCCGCATAGTAGCTGAAGCAGCAATAACAGTCAAAAAAAATACCGCAATACACATTACATTAAACATGTCTAGCTGTCTAATCCTGATAATAAAATAATTTAACTTTATACAATTTATTAAAGTTAAGCATCATTACCTTTCTCTAGAATTTCTTCTAGTTTTTTGTGCTTTAAACATTAAATTCGCTTTTTATAGTGCAACAAATGCAAGTTTTTTCTATTCACATCGGAGTATACGAATAGCATAAGCAAGCTTTTTCCTTCTTTATACACTTATTTATTATTATTACTATTGTTGTGCATTTTTTTCTCCTTTAACACTGAATCAAAATAATAATAATAATAATAATAAAAATGATATAACTATTTTTCATTGTGTAAATGATTTTATTTTATTTTTCTTTTGCTTTTATTTTATTTAAACATATTACATAATTTTTTTTAGAAAAAGTTTTATTCGATCTATTTGTTAGCTGAAAAATGTGTGGAATTATTTTTTAAAAACGTTTCTAAAACTTTTATTTAATCGTGTGCTTAGAATTGCTGATTACCGTTTTATTGATTTAAAGAATTTAATGTCATGAACATTTTTTTTAATCAGATTATTAGCTAAAGGCTGGTCATGTCTATTTAATAAAGAAATTATATTAAAATATATAATTAGTAAAGCAAAGCAATCATTTATTTATTTCTAATGAAAGAACTCTGCACGTTTATTTAAAAATTATTTCTCAATCTGAATTTAAATTTATTTCATAAAATACATGAAAAATCTAATATTAATACTTTAAAAATTGAAAATTCTTTTCCATAATAAACTCTTTACTAAAAATCTAATTTGGAAATAACTTGTTTCAATGAAAAACAGCAGAGTTATTTTATTTTTTCAATAAAATTCATTAATTTCCTCAATTAATATTTCTCTTGTTGCATTTTTAATTGAAATAAAAATTTAAAAAATCGTAAATTATCTATCGTAGATAAAAATAAATATAATAAAATTCTTTATATTCTTCATACAACAAATTTTAAATAATAATAATTTTAATATCTGATACCAAAAAAAAAAGTACTGCATTTTCTGCAAACTTCAATCTTTGCAAAGCAAACGAGGCACGTACATAGCAGAAGAAAAATAATAAATAAAATCATAAAAATATGAAATAAAACAGATTGGGAAACTCAACAAATAAAAATAATAAAAAAAAAAGGATAGACACAATTTCTAGTTCTGTAATAATAATAATAATAATAATAAAAGAGAAACAAAATTTATGCAAAATAGAAAATAAAAAGTTTAACCAGCGACAGCAAAAGCTACATCATCATGAAGAAAATATTTTTATTTTTTTCATTCTATTATTCATTTTCTCTTTTAAAAATGCAACAACATTAGCAACATTACTAGTTTAGTTAAACATATATATATAGTTTAAATCAAATCACATAAAAATGAAAAACGAGAAAATGAACAAAATAATTTCGTTACGAAAAATGCATACGGACCGGCGACCGACTAACACGTATTACCATTTTATTTATATTTGTTGTGGTTTTTATTTATGCTTTTTGATGATGATTTTCTTGTTCTTATTCTTTTCCTTCAAAACATGAAAAAAATTAGAAAACTATTCACCCATCCATTATGAAGGCAACAAAAAAAATGATTTTTTTTTATCCTTCTACAATTCTAAGTAACGATAACGATGCACACAATTTTAGAATATTTCAAATAATAATAATAATAATAATAATAGTAATGAATAAAAATGAAGGGAAATTTAACATTTAAATGTAATTTTTACCACACAAAGTTTAACAATATTTTCTTTTTTTGCATTTCTAAATCGTGCAGGGATGGCAATAATCTTTAAGGAGTAAATATACGATGTTAAATCCACAAAATTTATAGAAAAAAACTTTTTACATAGTTTATTTTTCATTTAGGATATGCTTTCGATTTAATAAGATTGTTTAACTTTATGATTTTTATTTAGAATGTTATGTCCTATGAAAACTTTAAAAATTGTTAGAGTTATGATTACTCTTACTTGGCGCAGAATCTTAAGTTTTTGAATGAACAAATTTTGATATTAAATACACAAAAAAAGATACAATAAGCAGTTTAATTCGTGTCTTATTTGTTTTACAAAAACTAATAAACCTTAAAAAGCCTAGAAAATATGTGCAATTGCACTAGAAAGCTAAAGGGTGACCGTTATGTAACTTTTGGCTTTAGTAAAAGCATTTTAAAAGTATTTCTTTATGCAAAGTTTTTTTGTTACCGGGATAAGAAGAAGCTAGTTACTGAGCTTTTAATTGAATAAAATTAATTACTGTGCGAGCTTTAGGGAGGTTTTTTTTTATTAAATATATAAAAACTTCTTGCTTAACAACTAGAAGATACAATTCTGATCCCTGTTAAGACAAACTATATTTACACTCCAATAACATTCTCATCAATTAAATGTTTCCGAATACTCACCCCAAATACAACTCTGATTAAATCACACAAAAAAAGCCTAAAAGATAAAAAATTAGGGAACAAAAAGGAAGCAAAAGTATAAATGAAAAAAAAAAAAACTAAAAACCGAACAACAAAATCCATTAAAAAGCTTAAAAAATAAAAACTTTTAACAGAGCAACGCAATAAAAAAATTAATTTTTTATAAGCTTAAAAATTAATGGGAACAATTATTTAAGCTTTAAAAAGCTTCTGAGTTTTTTTCTTCTTTTGTTTAATTTAATTAAATTTTTATTTCTATTTTTATGTTTATTTATTTATTTATTTATTTTTCGCTTTATATTCTGTTTGGCCGCATTTTGTTATAGTATTTATGGGCCGCACTATATATATACATATGTGTGTGGGTTTTTTTTTCTGATTTAAATAAATTAATACGGAGAATAAAAAATGATAAATGATAATTATTATTTGTAGGGCGATATAAATATAAAATAAATTTAAATAAAATAACCATTAAACTTGACCTGCTTTGGTTAGTTAAAGAATTCGACGACGACGATGGCATACAAACAAACACAAACAGTGTATGGCAATAAAATTCTTTATTAAAAAAAAATGAATAAAATAAAATAAGAAAGGATAGAAAAAACAAAATGTTTAAAAAAGAAACTACTCCGCATATGGTTTTTATTTTCCTATCTTTTATTTTTTTTTTGGAAAATAATTTATTACAATTTTTCTTTATCAGGATTTTATATCCTTATTGTTTTATTTATTCAATGTTTCTATTTATTTTTGTTTTACTCTCTTATGTCTTCCTATACTTGTCCATTGTAAGCTTTTATGCAACATTTATGTATGTATCACAATGCAACAACAGTTAACAGAAATTAAAGTAGTTGGAAAGGAAAATAATTATTTGTAGTAAAAATAACAAATAAGCTTAAACATTTTGTGATTATTTTGCAATTTGTTTCCTTTTAAGAAAAAAATAAATAAACAAACAATATCAACTGTGGTAAATCACCAGCAAATAGCATCCTTCACTTGAAATAACGATGATATTATAACCATTCGAACCGAAAATTATAAATAACAATATTTTAACATTTCAGTTCACCAAACAGTTTAACAATCATTTACCAAAAAAACTATATAAAATATTAATCGTTTGTCATAATTTTTTCATATTTTTCTATCGTTATTTTATTTATTTATTAGACAATGTCTTGTATATGTTTGCCGTTTCTTTTCTTTTTTTTTGTACAAGGATAATAAAAAATAAATAATAATATTTTTTTACTTTTATTTCATGTCGACAGGATTGGCAGAGTTATGTTGGTTTTCTGTTAAAATTGATAATATTTTTTGCAACACTTTTACTTGATGAAACTTTTAACTTTAACTTGTTTTTTTTTTTGCTCTGGATTTTATTGTAAAACTTTTCTATTTCCCTTTTTTTGTGTTTTATTTAAATTAAATCAAATGAAACAAAGAGTTAAAAATGAAAATATTAAACAAAAAACAGAAAAAAAACCTTTAAACTTTCTTTCTGTATACAAAAAAATATCTAAGCAGAAAAAACACTCAGTAAAAGCTTTGCACAGAAAAAAAGAAGAAAAATGCAAGAAAAATAAAATATTAAATTAGAGGACAGCACGTTTTTAGGCCCTTATTTCTTATACTTTTAAGTTTTAATAAACAATTTCCACTTTTAATAAACAATTTTGTTTGACCATCTTAAACCACCACATTGTATCCAAAGTATTCAAGCAGAAAAACGCTCAAATATAATAAAATTATAATATTTTTGCTATCAGATTTAAAGAAAAATGTATTATAAGCCGGACAATTTAGTAATTTTCTTTTGAACAAACTAATAATCAACTATGGTACAGCCCTGTTATAAAATATTTTATTTGAAATGAATTTTTTTTATTTAATAATTCAATTTCTATTATTTTATTGAAGAAAATTTCCACATCAACATCTTGTCAGTGATCATTTAAGTTTAAAGATACTTGTCTTGTTTATATATATATGTTTTGAAATTTTATGGAAATTCGTTGGCGTTTATTTGGGAAAAACATTTCTTGTTTGCAGCGAAATAGTGCATAGAAGAAAAACTAATCAAATAAATAGATCGAGAAAAAATTGTTAACTTTTTTTTTTAATTTTTATTTCACACTCAATTTGTCATTCTAATAATAATAAATTTAAATTAAATAAAATAAAATAATATTTTTAGTGTATTAAATAAAAATAATAATTTATTATTAATGATGTGGGAAACTGTATAGTTTAAGACAGTGACTTATGTTGTATGCAGTTGAACTATTCACTTTTAAAGAAATAAAATGTGTTTTTGTTTTTATTAATAGAAACATTGACGATCAGAAAAGAAAACTTTTGACATGCAGCAATAAAAAATGAAAAGAAATTGAAAAAGTTTTACAAAATGAAATTCATATTAATTTAATTTATAGAAATTTACTTGGTGACAGTGTTTAAGTGTCACAATGTCAAGAGAGATTATAAATGGAATAAAAAAAATTAACTGAAAAATGACTATTTGTACAACCAGGATGAATATCTCATTTATGAAAATTCTTGTAGTATTAATTGTTAAAAATTAACAATAATTAACTTAGTAATTAAGGTGATATAATACATTGGCAAATACAGCAGAAATTTATTATTATTTTAACAAGAATTTCCACTAAAAAAACATTTGATGTATTAGCATAATTTTCTTATTAAACTTTTAGTAAAGTCATCAAAACTTATACAAATTCTTGTTATTATTAACTAGTCTTGTTTATAACTCTAGTATCATTAAGCATCCTACCTAACATAAAGGTTAAGGACAGTATTTTGCATCAATTAAATCAGTTTAAATGTTAATATAGATATAAACTTGTGTTTAATTTTCTCAGTTCATCACAATAATGTATGTCTAATGAAATAATCAATTTTTTACAATCACAGGACATCTGAATTTTCTTACAGTTGTCTTTCAAGTTCCTGTGAGTGCTTTATTATAGTTAAAAAGCTTACTATTAACAGTAAAGAACTACTTATCTTTCTGCAGAATAAACACTTGTTAAACAAAACAGATATCTAATTATACATTTACTATGCTTTTTTATCTATTTTATAATAATTAATAATTCTAGAAATACAGTAGTTTGTAATTGACTAACTAAACTCATTAAATTGGGACTAATTGTAAGCGCTGATTTTAATTAATAAAACTTATATCATTAACTTTAGCTATAAAAGTTATCATCGATTTCATTAAACAATAATAACTTTGTAATATTTACAATTGCTTAACAATAAAATCTTTTTTTATTGTTTATATAATTAAATGTAATTATTATTTAATTAAATTATCGCGCAAACACTGTTAAGTATCTAAATAAAAAGCTTTAAAACTTTAATTTTATCACATAAAACATTCATTTAAGTAGAATAAAACAATAAAAACATTAACACTCTTATATATTTATGTTTATATAGCACAAAAATGAAAAAAAATCTAAAAAGCTTTGATCATACAATTTTCCACATAAGATACACACACAAAAAAAAAAGTAAAGAAAAAAAACATTGAAGAAATAAGATTACCAAAAGTAGTAGGACGAAGAAGGAGTAAAAAAAAAATAAACAAATAGAAAATTTTATTTAAAAGACGACAACATTTCTTTCTATTATCTTTTTCTTTTTTTTATACATAAATTTCGTGTTGATCCATCATCACAATCCAATTCTGCGATGGAGTAAAATGAAAACAAAAAAAGAAAACAATAACAAATAAAGAATAATAAGTGTATGGTGATAGTGGGCAGGGATGGATGATAAACATCATCTAACAACAAAATATATGAATACGTAATTTTGTATTTTATAGAAAATAAAAGAAAATAAAAATAAATAAAAGCACCAAAAAAAAAAAAAAAATACATAACACAATAGGTATTTTGCACGTCTAATATGTACATTATTCGCATCAGAATTTTATCTATAATAATAATAATAATATTATTATTATTATTGTGTTTCGTATCTCTATCCGTTTAGGTGTCGTCTATACTGTTATATCTGTCTGTTAGTTTTGTACAATTTTCTGTTATTTTTATTTTATTTATTTTTTTATCTTTACATTTCAACCCCTTCTTCAAATGTCTATTGACTATTTTATTTAACAAAAAAAAAAGCATACCTGGCTGAAGCAACGTAACATAATGTTGAGTAAAAATAAATAAAAAAATATAATGCTGAGTATAGAAAAATGCTTTAAATAAATAATCATTTAAGCATTTAATATTCGTGTGTTTGTTATTTTAATGGGATGCGTCTAATATATTTCCGTTTATTAAGCTTTTAAATATAACGCTAATTATGTGTATAAAGCTTTTATTTTGATTAACTAAAGAAATATTAAATAATTATTTATTTTTTTCTTAAAGCATATCTATGATGAAATTTAAACGTGATAATTTTTTTTTTAAAATTAGCATCATAATCAAATCAGATTATGTATTAGTCCTGCATGGTGGCTAATTTTAATATGTGTGTATTAAAAAGGATATACATGACCGGATAATAAATGGTATTTTTAAATATCCTCTAAACAATAAACAATTCTTGTCACTTTTCAAAAAAAAAAAATGCAAATAAATAATTTATTATTTATGATTTTGTAAAAACTCCCCGTAAAAAAGGGTGAAAACAAGCAAACAATAAACAAAAGGATTTTTCCTATTGATTTGTTTAAACCGTGTGGTATTACTCTACTCAACAAATACTATAAAATGTTTTAAAAAATTTTAATAAATAAAAGTTTTACGAGGTATGGTTAAATGACTGACAGAAATCACTTAATTGTTATTTATTTATTTAAATTACTTTAAGTAATTTTCTTTTATCAGAAAAAAGCTGTAAATTTCATAAATCATTCTTGAATAAAAATAGTAATTATCCATTTTCCATTATTTGTGTATAATGTGTGTTCATGTACCATGTATTGATATTGTTTGTCAAACACTTTTCACTTTATTAAGTTGATTTACACTAATTTTAACTAAATACTGTACACTTTACTTTGTATACATGGCTGACATAATTTATTTACAAATATTTACTATTAAAGAAATTATTGTCGGAAAGAAAATTTGAATAAAAATTATGTGGAGGGTTATACATATCTACACATGCATTTATTTATTTTAAAAAGGGATACTTTAGCGATACATCGTGGTTATATACGGGCTTGCGAATGACAGGTTAGCGACTAATTATAATGAAGAAATTTATTATTTACAGCACAAGTACATACATACAATTTCTCTTATTTGGATGATTTAATAAAAATATTGTTGTAAATATTCAAAATTCATAAAATAATATTAATAGGTATCGAATACAGTAAAAATAATAAAGTTGTATTCATTATTGTTGTTTGTCCTTTAAGAAATCGTTAATAAAAACACCTTTCAAATACGTTTTAAAGTTTTTACGAATAATTTATGATTTTCACAAGCTTTTTTTAATGTATTTTGTACAAATTAAATATGTGATGGCTTAAAGGTCATTAAAACGTGACCAAAAACAATACAGTATCATTGCTTTACTACTTAACTGTACACGGTATTTTTACTATAAAAGTATTATTTATATTAAAATATTCATCAAGAATTATCCTTTAGACATAAGTAAAACTAATTGTCTGGCACAGATTATTTCTTGATTGAAAAAATCAATTTTCACCATGAATTTTATTGTGTTTTTGACCTTTATTTATTTATTTGTTATTTTTTTTATTGTCCTAAACAACCAAAATGGTAATAAAACTCCCAATTGCATTTAATATTTATTTTCTTTAGTAGTTTATTGTTACAATTTCTGTAACATATAAAATACTTTATTATACTGAACATAAGACTTAGCTGTTATATTTATATACAAATGAGAAATAAAAATCACTTCAGCAATTTTTAATAAATGTAATCTATAGGCGAATGTCTCAAAAGGTCTCAATTTTTTTTTTCACTTTATTTATATATTTTCATTTATTACGTCTACTCAATAAATAGAAAAATAAATAATAATAATAATAAAACGATAAAAATAAATTAAATAAACAAACAAACAAAAATTGAAAGTGAAATAAATATAAGAAAAGCATCAAATACGTTGAAATTGCGTGTTAAAAAAAAAGAAAAACACCAAAAGCTGTTCGAATAGTAGCAGCAGCAATGTCAGTGTTAACTCATGTTGATGATTATTGGTGTGATACCACCCACAAATTGTTATTATTTTATCTGATTGAAATCACATAAAAATAATAATAATAAATAAATAATAATATTTGTGGAATTATAATAAGAAAAAAAAAGTATAGAAAAGTGTAAAGCTGGATGCAAAAAATAATATAAAAATGAAAACGAAAATAATGAAAATTATCCATACAATTTTATTGGTTTTGTCCCGTCGTTAGAAGTTAAAGGAATGAAAAAAAAAAAATAATAATAGGACCATAGAAGCGAAAACAATGTGTTTTTTTTATTATTATTTATTTTTGATACATTGCATCAATATGGGTGGTGAAATGGTATGGCAAGCGAATGGCACACGGGATAAGTGTGGCTTTTATTGTGGTTATCATTTCTTCTACTCGTTTTTTATTGCAGCCTTAGAAGTGTTTTTTGTATATTGATTAAATAAAATAAAAATTACTGTTTTGTCTCTAAATTCCTATTAACTTTGAAATTTTCCACTGCGTTGAGTATTTAACTGACCTTGTAAAGCTTGTTATTGCTACTCAGACCAACAATCTGATTGCGTTTTAATTTTTCCTTTGGAAATAGAATTTATTTGTGTTTTGTTGTTTCTACCAACAAGAAAATAACAGTCAAATACGGACTCAGCTAGAAAAAAAGGATACGAACAGTCAATAGTAAATTATAGATTTAAATTTATTCAATCTCTAGAGATAAAAAAAGCATAAAATAAAAAATTATTGAAAAAACACGGGAAAAGCAGCTAGACAACAGCAACTATGCAAGCAAACAATGAGAAAAACAGTTTTTCCTTCTTTTTTTTTGGTTGAGATTCGAAAAAAAAAAATCTTTAAATGTTTTTTTATTTATTCTCGTCTCTAAAAACGTTTAAAGCTTTTTATTTTTCATACGCAAAAAACCAGGCGCCTCCACTCGTCCATCAAAATTCCTATTTTTAATTTTTTTGTTGCTTTTGCAAATAAACTTATTTATGCTTGGCGTTTTTTATTTAAATGTTTATCTTTATATTTTTAGAGAAATTTCTAAATTATTTGTACACTAAATGTATATATATTAAATGGATTAAACCGAAATAATAGCCGCAAGATAATTATTATTTTTCATAACAAAATATTATTATTAAAGTTTTAAATTTATCATAAATTTGTTTATGCTTAGTAAATAATTTTAACTAAAATTGCCATAAATATTTATTCTATTTAATAATGAATAAAATGTAAATATAAAGGAATTCCAAATAATTCACTTCAATTCATGTTAATATAATTAAAAAAATATATAATAAAAAGGAATAAAACCGATTCAATTCTATGCAAATAGAAAATAAAAAAAAAAATTTCAATTAAATTGTAGTAAGAGCCGAGCAATCAATTTAAATAATAAATATTAATTAGAAATGTAATCAAGTTTATAAAGAAATTAAACGGCATTTAGTGGGTGAGTAATCCATTTATTGCATGCAAGAGTATAATCGTTACTTGCTTAAATGACCAAAGTGATTTAATTTTCTATATATACATGTATTCCACGATAAACGGTAGATGATTAATTATATTCTTTAGTTAAATATAACAGGTAAACTGAATTATTATTTTTTTGTTCATTGTCCTTGACATGTGTTTTTTTTTTGTTTCTATGTATATCCTAGAGGAAATATTATTCTAACTTCTGTTGTATAATTAAGCGTTAATAAGTCTAATTATATAACAGACATGTCTGGTGGTTTAATAAAACATTAACTACTTCCAGATATCTGGCACTTAAATTTAATTGCAAAAGCATCAGCCAAGGAGTACGTCACTTCAGTATTGTTTAGTTTTTTTTTCATTTCGTTTTAGTATAATGCAATTGAAATAAAATACAATTATTGCCTTGAATAGCATGTATTGCATGAACATCATCATTAAAAGTTTTTTTTTTTTATTTATTCATTTTTTGTTTGACTTTAATTGTAATTTTATTAATTAATTAAATTTTTTTTTTTAATAAATAATTGTTTACAACTCACAGCGCAACAGGCAATTTGTAATATGTTATTAAAGGCGTTAAAAATAAATAAATAGAGAAAAGGTAAATCTTCAGTACACACAAACAATTAATAAACTATTGAATAATACAAAAAATTAAAAACTATTTTTTCATTTGTATAAACACAAAAAGCATTCACTGAAATGCATGAAAAAATATAATATTTATACTTTTCATTCAACTGAATAAATCTATTTTCCTAGTTTATACAATTATTCAGGTGAATAATTATATTATATATATATTTTATAAAACATTATAAAGATTATGTGATTATGTTTTATGATGATTAAAATAATAATAATAATAATAATTATTATTATTTTTAATGAATTAATTCATTTGAAACGGAAATCATATTGATATAGAAAATGCAAATTAAAAATATTTACTTTTAATAAGTTTTTAACAATGCCATCTAGCAGATTTACTTTAATTGAATTTATTTTATAAATTTCTTTAATTATTTTCCAATAATAAATCAAAATTATTAATTGAACTGAGTTTAAGTAGAAAATAGAAAAGCTTTTACTAAGAATTATGAAAAATTTCTTTCAATTTTATTAAAGTTTTGTTGTGTAGCTAATGTTAGAACCCGTTTGTGGTGAGTTATTCTTAATATTTGCCGTATATTCACCGCAGATGTTTGTCTTCATTTTTATTTAATTGTATTTAATGATAAATTCATTATTATTGGCTTGTTTAAGCATCTTTAACTAGTTATAAATATGCAAATATAGTTATTTTTTAACAATTAAGATATTGAAACAATCAAATTGTATCATTACAAACAACAAATTTATAAATATTGTACGATTTTTTGGTATTTTCATGATCGATTAACTTTCATAAACTCTTAAATAATTAAATTTAATTTTGAAAATAGAATTGTCATATTTCAGCACATATCTTATCTTTTCTTTAAAGAATTTATGTATATTTAATTATAACTGAATAAAGGTTTATAAAAAGCTTTGAGATATTTTGTTCAAGTGAACTGGTATGTACTTGCTTTTTTCATATAAATTTGCAGAGTTGAAACGAAAAACTGTACAAGGATGTGTCTAGATGTGAGGCAGTTTTCTTTCTGAACAGACACTTAAAGCCTAGAAATTATGCGCAAAGAAATTAAAGAATTCAAATCTTTTAAGAACAATTTTTCAAAATTGCCCTTATTTTGGTAAGAAAGTGTGCTCAATCGACTGCCATCCATTGAATATTCTATATTCAGTTATTAAACTCTTAAGTCCATTTAGGCATTCTAACGCTACAAGACTGCTGATGATACTTTATACACACCTGTTAAATGCCTAAAAACAAATTCAATATTAACAATATTAGCTTTAATTAAATAAATTCTGTCAAAAATTTTTTACTTTTTTAAATTAATTTTTATTTAAATAAGAAAAAATATATATATATTTATATATAAACATATAAAGTAATAATTTTCATATAGAAAATTAATATAATTAAATAAAGAAAATTATGTAAATTAAAAAAGTTAAATAATTAGTAGGAAATTTCTTTTCTTAAGAAATACAAACAAAAATAAAAAATAAAAAAATTTAGTAAATAATTTTAATTTAACATAAATCTCATAAACAAACTATAATTATTTATTTAATAATCTAGTTTTTTCTTTCTTTATTTACATTTTATTTATATTTATTATTTTTCAATTAGTTTATTCTCTTGTTAATTATATATTTTTAATTTTTATTTTGATTTTAAAAAAAGACATAAAAGGCATTAAATATTATGTTGTTGTTTTTTACTTATTAAAAATTTAATTATTTTATAAATGATTTACGATCGATTTGTTTTTTTCTATTTCTCTACATCATGTTAATGTGAAAATATTAAATTAAATATAAAATATATAATTAATTAATTCTAATATATAGTAATTCAACTATGAATTATTATATTTATGTTGTGAGAGAGTTACGTTAATATTTCTATAGAAAGTTAGTACCAAAAAGTACTTGCCAATCAATATTATTATTATTATTATTAACGTTACAACAAACAAAGCAAATAAACGGCTAATTACTATAATCCCGTAATAATAATCACAAAATATATATAAAATAAAAAATTATTAAATCAAGTCAGTGAAATATTAATTTTAATTTCTAAATTAATATTAATCATCCATCTGTTTATGTCTCATCATTTGCAATTCTAGCTATTTTTAAGTCTTTAAAAATATTTTGATTAATTTTCTCTATAATTTCAGTTTCTTATTATTTAATTTTTCTTTTTAAAATGTATCAAAAATTATTTTAATAAAAAACAAAACAGGAAATAAAATCATATAATTACATTTATATATTTTAACCCTGTTAATTAATTAATTGAATTCATTTTTAATTAGTAATTTTTTTTTTCGATTTCAAATTAATTCATTTTTAATAAAATTTTAATCTGTATTTCTGGCAAGCGGATCATCACGATCGATTGGTGGTGGTGATGTTAAAACTTCAATATTTTTACTTGGACCTTGTGTTAAATATCCAGCTGTTGGATTTGGTGCACCTAATTTTTAGTAAATAAATTCATTAATTAGTTTATTCTATAGCAATAATAACACAAAATCAAAAAACACACCAGTTAAATAACCACGAATATTATTATCAGTTATAAATAGATCATGTTTTTGATCTTTAAATTCATTCCATATTGGATTTGTATTTAATATATGTTGCACTTTATCACCATAATTAAGATTACGTGTCATAGCTTTTAATGCAGACACAATTTGTGCTTTTACCTATAATGATAAAATTAAATAAATTATTAAAATTTATTATTTTAATAAAAATAATTTTGAAATACCATTGATGGATTTTCAGCAGTTTCAAGACGACTTTCAAGTAAATTCAATAAATATTGTATTAAATTGCATTCCAATGATTGTCTTATCAATGAATCCTAAAAAGAGAATTGTTGAAATTTTTTAAAGTAAAATAAAAGTAAATATACAAACATTTTGGCATTTAAATAATCGACTTAATGTTTCACAAACAATCGATATTAAGTCTTTATTATTTTCCATACATTTCTTTAATGAATTAATACATTCTGTTTGTGATATTGCAGCAACGCACACCTACAATAAAATATAAAAATTATTAAAATACTAAGCAACAATTAGGGTAAAACAATTAATTTACTTCAGATACTGATAATTGATGTAATACAGTGATAGCACTTTTCGGTTGTACAGATAATTGTCGGAAAAACTTTGGTATATGTCCTAATACCGGTATATGATCAGTTAAATTTGGTTGGGCATTCAATAATGATATTAATGCGGTTGTCGATATATCCAATATATTTAAATCGACACCAGACCGATTTATATTTTCAACAACAAAATCCAATAAATCGGATAAAAATTGTTTTGGTTTTCGTAATGTCCAACCGGGATTTTGTATATACAAACGTAAATAAACACCAGACACAATTAATTCATTTGAAACAATATCATCTAATTGTTCTGGATCTTTCCATAATAATTTTGTATTCGTTTTTTGTTTATTATAAAATTTTCGCGTTAACTTTTGTATTGAATCCGATATATTTATACGAATTTTATCATTCCATATTAATTCGGGATGTTCATGGATTGTCTCATACATTTGTACAGACACTTGTGGTGAATCAATCATTGCATCTAAGAATACAGCTGGTAAAAACTTACACACAGTTATTCGTACCTAAAATTATATTTAAAGCAAATAAATTTATAGAGAAATAATTAGCAAAAACAATAATAATTACAAACCTTTGGTCCACTTAATTTATCTGCAGCCATTTTCGCTAAAAGCTCTGCACAACATTCACGTATTTGTGGATTATTTGAATTACAATATAAATCCAATAAATAAATAACAGCACCTAAAATAGAAAATAAATTATTTGCATACCATCCATGCATACCAAAAATTAAATAAATTTGTTTTTAAAAAAAGAAGAAAAAATCATTGCTTACCTTTGCTATGTGCCTCTTTAACCATTTTTTGTACATTTATTAAGCCAGATAATGTTTCTAATATTCTTAATTGTAAATCTTTTAAATCATTATCTTTCATTGTTAATAAATAATTACCTAATAACTCACATGCTGCTATTTCATTAACACATTCTTTATTACGTGATACTAATGATACTAATTCTAATGCTAATGATTTTATTATACGATCCTGAAATGAGAATAAGGTATATATACCATGAAAAGAAATAACGAAAAATTTGACTTAATTTATAATTTATATGTTAATAAGCAAAGTAAAAACAGAATATATTTAAAAAAAAAAAGAAACAAAGGAAAATTTAATTAATCAACAGGTAAAATGTAAATAATAATAATAATCACCTGTTCGGATAAATTCTTTGATAATAAATCAAATAACATATCAAAATGTCCAATTAATTGAATTTCAACACCAACATTTGATTTAATTACATAAATTAATGATTTCAATGTCATTATTATATTATCAATACTATTTTTTTGATTAAAATCATAAATTTTATTATCTAAATCGTCTGTATTTTCGGTTTCTAATTGTTTTAAAATTTTTGCACGATTATAATCATTTAATAATAATAAATCATTATCACTATTATTATGTATAATATTCTTTTGATTTTTATTCACAGCTATCGTTGTACCAACAGTCGTTGTCGTTGTATTTATACCACCACTTTGTGTTAATTGTAATGGCTTTAATATTGTATTTGTTTTATTATTATTATTATTATTACAATGATTTTTCAACATAAATTTATAACCTTGCTTTATATATTCTAATAAATTTATAATAAATACTTTTGGTTTATTTATGACAAATGTTGGCATCTCATTATAAACATTTATAAATATATTATTTATTATTAATTCATCTTTATATTGTATATAATTAAATTTCTTAACCACATTATATATATCAATTATATCATTATATTTCTCTTTTATATTTATTAAACGTTGAGTTTCTAAGAAATCAATTAATTGTACACGGGTATTATTATCCCATATAATGTATGGATCTCTTGTATTTGATGTTAATAATTTTAGCACATTTATATTTTTATCATAAATTAATTTATTTGCTATATATGGTGTTATCAAATGATCTAATATTTTCTTTATTATTATATTTTTTGGTTTACCACTTATTTTATATTTATTATTTATTGTATTATCATCATTATTTATTGTTAAACTAATATCCTCATTATTATCACCAACACCTTCTTGTTTCTCATTTATATTATTACTATTATTTTGCGTTAACAGATTTGTTGCATTTTTCGTATACGGTGAATTATTTAAATTACGCTGTATTAAATTCGTACCCTGCTCAGGTGATGAGGTTGTTTTATCTTGTTCACTTACTGTTGTGGTTACCGTTGTCATTGCTGTTATTTCACTTTCATTATATAATTTTTCATTTAAACTCATTTCATAACCACATAATGATATTAATGCTATTATTGATAATTTTGCTAAATTATTTGATACTTGTTGTTGGTTTGTTTTTTCATCAATTATAACACCACTCTCATCTAGTGTATAATCATAATCAAATAAATATAATAATAATGACCACAATACACCGTTTTGTATTAAATTACATTGCAAATCATAATTATTTGCTGACAAACTGGTTATTAAATTAATTGACAATGTATGTTTAAAATAAACACAACGACACACGTCTGTTATTAGTTGTGGCAATTCAATGATTTTCTTTTTACAATTTTCAAAATTGCATGCGACATCAAAACAACGTGTTATATTCGTTATCACTTGATAATTTATTGTATCTTTTTTCGTATCACTGCTCAATATTGATACACAACGTGAGTATGCCTCTAATAACACCTCGATACCATTCTCACGACGTAACTCTTCAGCATTCAATGATGAACAATGCACTGTATGATAACACAACTCTGAAGCTGATATTAATAATGGAACTTCTTTTGAAAATAATTGCTCATCTTGAGTTTCCAATTTAATTGTTTTTATAAGCTGTGGATAACCAGCGTATTTATATGGTCGTAATTCTGAAAAATAATACAATAAATGTTAGTCATTTGATACTAAAAATAAAACGTCAATTATTTACCGTCTGAATAACGATCAAATAAAATACTTTGTGTTCGTAATATCAATACAATATTACTTGGATTTGGTCCATCAGTTATCCATGAAGTACGTGAACATAAAAATTCATACGCTTGATTTATTTTAACAAAAATATCACGTCCTTTTGGATTTTTATCGGGATGATACATTTGTGCTAAACGATAATAACTTTTTCTTATCATTGATTCATCAGGCTTTGGTATTTTTACTAAATCAATTCCTAAATTCTCATAAGCTTCTTGTATTGTCATGGTCGGTGGTTTTTTTTCAACTTCTTTTCGCCATGCATCTAAAGTATGTTTTAATAATTTAATTGGTTCAGCTATTGGCCAATTTGGAAATTTAGCCGTATCACATAAATGTCGTAAATAAAATATATGACAAAATAATTCATTTTCTAATTGTGGATAACTTATAATTGGAATGGCTAGATATGGATATCTAGAAAAATAAAAATATATATTTATTGAATTATGACATTAATTTGCAAATAATTTAAATAACAAACCTCGCCATAGTGTGTCCTTTAAGGCGTGGAGTAAAATCAGCGATATGTGCTGATATTTTTTCAATTAATAAACGTCTAAGAAAAGAAACATTATTTGTCTATTTAAAATAAAAATTGAGATATTGACAGAAATAAAATTTACCTCATCTCTGTACTCCATATAACTTCTGGTGTATCAAATTCACCCAGAAATATTTCTGCAAATTTTTCAGCACTATGATTTTCTAAAAAGCAAACCATTGCTTCTGGTAATAATTGTCCTAATATACTACGATTCATAATATCTGATTTAGTTAATTCATCATTTCTAAATGCTTGTCGCATATGTGTTATTTTTAAAAATTTAGCTATAGGCAATATATTACTGCCAGTATACATTAGCATAAAATAAAATATTCCAGTTAAATATATTTTTGGCATTTCTGGATTATCAATCATAATTTGACATAGTAATGTTGCGACACGTTCCAATAGACCAGGATCGTGTGTTAAACACACTTGTACAATATGTGGCAAACATATAAATTCAGTTAAACGTCGTGATAAACGAGGACCAGGTATCAGCACAGCATCATCATTTTTTGAGCGTGACGGAAAGAAGCTTGTACATTTTATTAAAATATCTAATATATGTGATGCTAGTTCTGTTTCATTATAAATTGGTTGTCCTTTTGCCATTAAACACCTAAAACCGGAATATATTAATAATTTCCTTTATAAAATATCTTTGCATTTTTTAAACCATTTTAGTTGTGGAATTTGTTGAAGTGAACGCCATCCATCCATTCCAACTGCCCAACACCTAGTTCTTGGCGTTAAGACACCTTTTTTCCATAATTCTTTTAACTTAAAATGAAGAAGAAAAAATTCAATATAAATCTCAAGCATAAAAAAGTAAATTTAAAAATAAGACAAACTTCTGTAAAAGTTACTGGACCACATCGTTCCGGTTTATCATTATCTTTTTCAATATTATAATACCAATCTTTTTCCTCATTTAAATGCATATTTGGTCCAGCTTCAATAACATTTGTTTTTGTATTTGGTAATGCTCGACCTATAATTTATATATTTAAATATCAAGTAATTATTATTCAAGCAATAAAATATTATTATTATTAATTTACCTTTATGTAAATGTGCTAATGTAATTAAATCAACCAAACAATTAATATGATCAGTCAATGGTCGACAATTTGATTTATTTAATACTAAATTTTTAATCAAACCTAATAATGCATCTCTTAATGCCGGTGATAAACACTAAACAAAAAAATAAATAAAAATAACTTTAATTAAATTATCACAGCGTAATTTTTCACTTAGCATACTCTATCCAGCATTTGTAATATGTAATTAATGTCACTAAAATAACCAATATCATTATAATAACGTTTATAAACTTTAGCTAATGCTTGTAATGAGGTAATTGTTAATTGATCATCATTAATACGATTACGACATAATACACGACGATACAATGCATTAAATAATTCAATTCTGAAACCATAATAAATAAATAAATTATTCGTGTAAAAATATTATTCACCACTTACGGATTTTTAACTAAATTCTGTGGCCAATCATCACGTTCTAATATTAATCGTATATAATAGTCGCCGATTTTAATCTCATCAGCTAAACACTATAATTAAACAAATTAATATTTAAAGAGTGAAATGATTTATTATTTAATATATTATACCTGATAAGTTACTTCAAACTCTTCATAATTCCATGCAACAAGTGTATTACCAGCTAATTCTTTATCAGACGTAAATTGTCGTAATTCATTTTCTAATGATGTTCGTAATTCTTCACGAGTCTATAAAGCAAATTTAAATTTAATATATTTTTACCAAGCACATAAAATAAAATAATAAACCTTATGATTCCATATAAGATTTGGCAAGCAATGATCTTTATTAAATTGGTAATAAAATAATGGTAAATTCATTAAATTCTCGGTTGTTTTCTTCTTTTGACGACGATTACGTAACACAATCGGTCGATTTTTTAATGCTTGATTGATTTTTTCCTGACGATCAATTAAATTTAAACCCCAATGTTTAATACCCTCTAAATGTTTTTCAATTATATTTAATTTATTTTTACTGGAATGTTGTATTGCTAATTTTAAATTATCACGAAAATTCAACTTATCATCTTCTACGTCCATTTTTGGTACAGGATCTTCGCTCTCTAAAAATGTTAACAGGCCAGCGGGCTGCAAAAGAAAATAATTAAATAATGAAATAAAAATTTACTTTATAGTTTCCAAACTGTTAAACATTTCAATTTATGTTTCTTGTTTACATAAAATTAATGGCATGTGACTTGTTTGTTTACAGTAAATACTAACGAGAAACTTTACAAAATATCAAATTTAATTAATGATTTTATATAAAATTAAATTAAAAAATAAATTTTATCACAAAACCAATGTGTTTAAAGTTTACGTAACAAATAAACTAATTTCAACTTAATTATAATAATAACATAATTACTACATACAAAAATTCGATTTAATAAATTCATTGCCTCCTCACTGTCAGTTATCCATAGTCCAATTAAATGTCTAATAATTGAAAAACATCAAATCAATATATAACATCTATATCATCAATTATAATCATCAATATTAACCTAGATAATTGCCGGTGTATTGACATTGTACTATCATTAAATGGTGTATATAAAGCAACTAATAAATGACGACAAACTGCTGCCTCATCTAATGCTAATGTTTGCATTTGTTTCGCTACATTATTATCACCTTCCTCTATCAGAGCTCGCATCACCAAACCGGCACCTTTAACAATAGCTAACGAAGGATGCTATAAATACATTTTTATTATTATAAATTTAATTAAATATTTTATTTTTTCATTTATCTTTTCTTACTTGAAACAATTTATATAATGAACGACCTCGTTCAGCAACCATTTCTAATAATATATCAAATTGTTTACCATCTGTTGTTTCACTATATGGTACACACAATGCAAATGTTAAAAAATCTAACATTGCCGATAATATAAGAGCACCACTGCCCAATGTCTACAATTTCATAAACATTATATTTAAAAAAAAAACTTAAAAACTTAATATATTTACCACATGACTTGTCCACATATCTAATAAATTTTCTAAAAAACTTTTCGATGATAATAATGATGATTTATTTAATTGTTCTTGTTTTAAATCATAATCTTGATTTATTGAATGCATTAATGAATTTAACATGTCAATTGACGCATATGTTACTGCTAAATTGTTCCGACGTAATGATTGTACAACTTTTTTACCAATTTGTTCACGAAAGCCTGGTAAATTTGTAAATGCAGCAAACCCTATTTTACTAGCTAATAATCTACGCAATGAATGATAAACCCCTTCTAATTCAATATTACTTAATTGCGTTGTATTATCATTATCTTTTTGTATTAATGCTTGTAATGCGCCCAATATTAAACGTTCTTTATTTTCGGCAAATAAACTCTACAAGAAAATATTTAAAATTATTTTTATTGTGCAAAAAAGAAAAAAAAATTATTAAAACTTACATCAGGTGTTACACTATAATTAAGACCACTGTACGGTATATTTGCATTAAATCTAAAATAAATAAAATAATTTAAAGCTAGAATATATAATAAAAAAAATATTTATAGTCAAACCTTTCCAAAACTTCTAAACGTTTTACTGGATATTGTAAATTATTAATAATATAACGTAATAAATTTGATTCAGTTTCCTCATCAACAGAAGCATTTAGTGGCACAACACGTTTGCCACGAGGTGTACATGTTACACGAACATGAACATCCTGATTACCACACGAACGTACAGCATCTAATAATGTCGCCAATAGTGAATCACTAAAAACGATTTTGTTTAGCTAAAATATTTTTTCATATTTATAAATTAACTATACAAACCGATCATTTGTCATATAGGTACGTATGTGTCCATTTTTATATTCAATTGAAAACATTTGGATATTATCAACATCTCTAATTAATGCATAAATGCTCGTTAATGGTCTTAATGTACAAACACTATATGTTTGCGGATCACGTTCTAATAATGTTAAATCAGTTAAACATAATATACGTTTTGTTGGTTCATTTTGTCGCGGTGAGATTTTCTGCACAATAAATTCTGACATTGATGTTTGATAATTATCACCACTATATTTTCCGAAACGTTCCTTTTCAAATTGTTCTAATGTCGTTTGATTTTTAAGTACCTTTATGTCAATACATAAATTTTGTAAAGAATTTTGCACCATCGTTTGTACTATTTCCAAATGATTATTTATTCTAAATAAATGCAAACGACTAAAACCACCAGTTGCTAATACAATACCATTATTATAATCCTGTATACCAATTATACCTTCAATATCTTTATAATTATAACTAGCTAATATTGTATTTGTTGTCGGATCTAATTGATCTAATGAACATGGTGTTATTTCTAATACTGTTGGTAAACTAATACCAGACCAATGATGTTTATATGCTTGATATTTCTACAAAAGAAAAAATAAATCAATATTATAATTTTTTTATTACAATTATTTTTTTTTTATATAAATAAATAAACAAACTTGTATTGTTTTTGGTTTTTCTGCAAATTCTTTAAAATATCTCTGTATTGATGTTATAATTTCACTACGATATTCTGATGATAGCTTTATTGTGTCAATTTTACGTTCTTTTTTCAATGATAATACAAATTCAGTCTAAAAAGAAAGATAACGATAAAAAATAACGGTATTAAATAAAATTAAGATTTAATACAGCTAATTACTTACACTTCCCTGACGATTTGGTGTTACATTTATAACATCGGAATATAACCAACGATTTGTTAAATCATATTTATCTGGATTATAAGTGGACAAACCAGCTGTACCAATTGATAATATCCTTTTATATTTACCTTTCCAGGAGTGTTTCGTTACTAAAAAACACTCCACATCAACATTATCTTTTAATGGAACCATTTTTTGAATAATAAATTATTTTTCCTATTGCTTTTCTCACACGCTTTGTTATTATTTATTTAAACTTTAAAATTCTTTATCTTAATTTAATAAAGGAAAATTAAGCAATAATATTCTCAACAACATTACAATTGACCTTTAGTGCCTCTAATCTCTAATAAATAACTTTGTTATTTTGGTCACTTAAATACAAAACCAAACTAGAGAGACAAGATTGACCTGAAACAAAACCAAAATTAAGTAATATTATAACAATAGAAAAGAAAGCTTTTGTACAAAAAAAAAAAAAACTAATTGATAATATAAATATAAAATTATTAATCATAAAGAACAAAATAAAATGCTGATAACAAAACTTGATACTAAATTGCAAGTTTAAATAACTAATATAATAAACAAACAAACAAAAATAACTACGTTCGAAGCACAAAGAATCAATTCAATGCACAATAATTAAAGAATGAAATAAAAGCCCGTAAAATAACGCCAACACAAACGGCGACCACAAACAAAATTAAAATAAAAACACAAAAAAGAGGAATTAAAAATACAAAAAATAAATATTTTATAAAAAAAAAAAATAAAGGGGGAGTATCATCTGTCAAAATTATCAGTTTTT
Source organism: Ptychoptera contaminata (assembly GCA_963942525.1). Lineage (NCBI taxonomy): Eukaryota > Metazoa > Arthropoda > Insecta > Diptera > Ptychopteridae > Ptychoptera > Ptychoptera contaminata. The sequence continues at coordinate 28,151,384 of OZ012638.1, forward strand.
TTCAATTATTACATCTTAATACGACCACAATAAGAAAAAACCGTATTAAAAACTATTGTTAATTTATTCATAATTAACGTTTTACTAAAATTATTAATTAAATTAACTTTTTACACACTTTTAAAAAATAAAAAAAGTATTATTTATTTCTTCTTATAAGAAAATGACATCGACATCGCAACACGTCTAATCGGGATTTTTTCCTATTTTTATTTTTACTTGCTTGTTTTTTGGTTACACAATTTTTATATAGTTACTTTAATTTCATTTTGTTGGCTGGCCTGATTTTTAATTTGAAAAGACTTTGTACCGATAAACTATGTCGATAAACATTTTTTTTTTTAAATTATTTGAATTTTATATTTTTGTCTAAATTTATACAAATAACTAATTTTTATAATTAAAAATAAGCAATTTACATGATTTATTTTAATTAGTTATAGATATTTATTTTGTGTAATACAAAATACTATAATTTATAAAATTGGTGATTATAACGATAAAGGCAAGTATCATTATCTCGTTACAGCGGCAATCCCAAAGAACTGTCACTTTGGTCGGTACAATATCAACAAAAAAATTTCATCTGTCAAAAAAGTAACCAAAAATTTTAAAAAAACCCAAAATAAACATTTTTCAATTATAACTTTAATCTAATTATAATAATTTCACTTGATTAGTTTAAATATCTATGAATTTATTGTTTATTTAAGAGAAAATCATAATTAAATAAAAAAAAAAAAACAAATTAACACATTTTAAAGGTTAAGTTTACAAATGATTTGTTTCTTTTTGTTCTTTTTTAGCTCAAAAGAAAATTAATTCAATTAATAAAATAAATATATTTAGAAAAAAGCATAAAAAAATGCAAAAATACGAGAAACTAGAAAAAATTGGTGAAGGTACCTATGGTACCGTATTCAAAGGTAAAAATCGTGACACCCTAGAAATTGTCGCGCTTAAACGCGTTCGCTTAGATGAGGATGATGAAGGTGTTCCTAGTTCAGCATTACGTGAGATTTGTTTATTAAAGGTTTCCGATTTTTTATTCTTGCCAATTAATTAAAAATAAATTAAATCATTTATTTAATTTTACAGGAATTAAAACATAAAAACATTGTTCGCTTGTACGATGTTTTACATTCGGATAAAAAATTAACATTGGTTTTTGAGCATTGTGACCAAGATTTAAAGAAATACTTTGATAGTCTTAACGGAGATATTGATTTGGATGTGGTTAAAAGTTTTATGTATCAGCTACTGCGTGGCTTAGCATTCTGTCATAGTCACAATGTGTTGCATCGCGATTTAAAACCACAAAATTTATTAATAAATAAAAACGGTGAATTAAAATTAGCTGATTTCGGTAAATATTGTATCAATAATAACCACGTTAATTTTCACTTTTAACATTTATTTTTAATTATAAAAAGGATTAGCAAGAGCTTTCGGTATTCCAGTTAAGTGTTATTCTGCAGAAGTTGTAACACTGTGGTATCGTCCACCAGACGTTTTATTTGGTGCCAAATTATATACGACCAGCATTGATATGTGGTCTGCCGGTATGTTTTATAAAAATTATATTCGGAATTTTTTTTTGGTAATAATAGTTTTTTTTAAAGGCTGTATATTTGCTGAAATGGCGAACGCTGGTCGTCCATTATTTCCCGGTTCAGACGTTGATGACCAATTAAAAAGAATATTTAAACTGCTTGGAACACCGACTGAAGAATCATGGCCCGGTGTTACACAATTAGCTGATTATAAACCTTTTCCACTTTATCATCCAACAACATCATTAAGCCAAGTTGTACCACGATTAAACTCTAAAGGACGTGATTTACTACAAAAATTACTTGTCTGTCGGCCAACGATACGTATTAGTGCCGAACAGGCGATGTCTCATACATATTTTGCCGATAATTAACATAAATTTTATTTATTATTTCGTAAATAATTACAAAAAAAAACAATTTTCCATCATTATTTATTATTTTAAATTATAAAGACTTAAAAATAAAAGAGGAAGCGATTACTTTGTGTATATTATTGAATGTGTAATGTGTTATTTGTAACAAAAAAAAAACATGAAAAAACCAAAACTCTATAACTGGTACTAATTATATAAATTAAAAATAAATTTACAATAAAAATAAAAAACTTAAATAATAAACGAAAAAATCCATTTAAATTTAATTTAAATATATATAATTATAAATTAATTAAATTATTAGAAGAATAAAAAAGAAAACTATTTCATAAAAATTTGTGTTTCATTTTCTTATTTTTTTCAGTTATTTGTTGAGCTTTTTATTTCATTAATAAATGAAACGTTCTTGTGTACAGCTTATGTGTGCTACAACACGCTTGCTTTACGGTAGAATGCGATTTCAACAAGTTAGCAAGGATATTTATAAGGTAAATAATTGCAATAGAGCCATATTATAAATAAATTAATTAAACAAAACTGATTTAATAAATTAAAGTACCTACCTACCTACACAGTACAGATGAAATCGAAACATATACACCAATCTCAATGATTTTTATTCAACAATTGTGTCTTTACTTATTTTCGAAATTAAATTCACCATGGTTTTATCATTTGCTAAAATGTTAATTTTTCTTTAAACGTTTCCAGACTTTTTCCCCCTTGATTTAATTTTCTCTGTTTTTCCATTCATGTTCCCACAAAGGTCAGGAATTTCCAAAGGACATTGTTGATATATAGTTTTACTAGTAATATTAACGACACTTTGCTTAATTAAAATCTCGAATAGTATATTTTTTCTATTTATTAGCGATCCATGTAATGCAAATTCCAGTTTCATAACGGCTTCTGATAAAAAGTTATTCTTTAGAATTCCTATCAAATTAAGACAAAATTTAAAATAGGATTGATTTCGGGAACTGCAATAATAATTAATTAAACATACCTTAACGTTTTTTTTTTTTTTTTGTAATTATTATTTTAGTGGCTAAAACGCATTTATTTTCCGATTTATAGGTATTTTCAATTATTATCAATATTATTATTATAAATTATTATTATTAATTAATTAATTTTTTTTTACATCACACATAAAATGACATACACAGTTAAAGTTGTTTTTTTTTTTGTATTTTCAATATTTTAATGTTTTATTTTATTTATTTCATTAATTAATTAAATTATTATTATTATTAATATTATTATATATATTTTCCACTTGGTTTTTTCTTTGCTTTATTATTTATTTAATTAATTAAATATGAACTTTTTATGTTGTTGTTATTATTTTATTAGCATAATTTTGTTGTTTTTATTTTTTTTTATTAATTAAATTTTTCATTTTTTTCTTTTACATATAAATAAGTTTTTTTTTTTTATTTAATTATACTTTATTAAATTTAATCTTAAATAGCTGATGATTATGATTTAAATTTTTGTTTTATTTATTTATTTATTTTAATATTAATTATTATAAGTTTATAATTTTTTTTCTTGTTTTAATTATTAAAATCCATCATTATTACACTTTTATGATTTTTTTATAAATCATATTAAACTTTTTTTTTAATTAATATTATTTTATAATTATATTTATAAATTAAATAATAATATTATTTATATATTTTATATTTCTATACAATAAATAATAATAATAATAATAATAATTATAATAATTAAAATAAGGAAATTGATTAAAATAATAGATACGTGTTTGACAATTGCTTACAATATTATTATTATTTTTTATTTTAATTCATCCTTTTCTTAATTTATTTATTTATTAAATTGTAAATTTATTTAACTAGATGATTTATAGTGTGTTAAACAATTATCGAAGCTTAATTAATTATTAAAAAATATTATCATATATAGATTTATGGGCATTGTACGGTTGAAAAGTTAAGCAAATAAATTAAATCACGAACAAGAAATCCAATTAGAAGCCATTTATGTTTGACAGATTTCCTATTTAAAAAAAAAACCTAACCAATTAGAACAAGAAAAACAAATGAAAAATAAGCACATGGTTTAATAAAAAACAAAATTTAAAAGAAAATTTAATTCAAATAAAAATATTTTGCTAGTTCACTTTTAATATATTGTTTTTAATTTTATTTACCTTCATTAATTGTTCGTTATTCATATTTTTATTCAATTGTTACTAATTTTCTTTCTTTTACTTTTGATAAGAGTTTAGTTATTATTTAATTGAAAAATAGTTAATTAAATTAAATTAAATGCATAAACAAAAGAAAATCAAAAATTCAAACCGATGATTTATTTAAAAAAGATAAAGAAATAAAATAACTGATCAGCCATTTTATACGTTATTAAATTACGTTCATTACGATTTCTTGTTTTTATTAATTTAATTTTTAAGTCACTTAAATATTTTAAGTGAATAACTTTTACACAATTCTGCATTTAGAGATTTAATTTAATATTTTTATTATTAATTTATTTATTTTATTTTTTAAATATAAAAATGAATTACTTGGTCATGATTATTACATAATTAGTATTTGATAGCTTTGTTTTCTTATGTGATAAGAAATTAGTGTGAAAACGAAGCGATTTAAAATTAAGCAGGAAATAATTGAAATAAAAAAATAAAGAATTAAGAAGAAAAAAAAAAATTGTAAAAATTATATTTAAATATTATTATTATTACTTTTTTTTTATTATTATAATTAATTATTATTATTATTATTTAATATTTATATTTATTATAATTAATATTTATATATAATATGTTTTTATTATTTATTAATTTAACTTAAATTACATTTATTATTTTTTAAATTTTTCATTTTTTTGTTCTTTCATCAATTTTTGTTTGTTTTTAATGTTTTTTCTTTCTTTTCTATTTTTTTTTTTTTAATTATTTAACTTTATTTAATTATTATCCAATATATTTAAAATAAATTTATTATTAAATAGAAAATGCAAAATATGAATATAAAAAATGTTACATTTCTTATACAGAATGATCGAATAAAAAACAGAAAAATTAAAAATTATTTTTCAGTTTGAAATTTGGTGAAAATAGACTTAAGCTTTTTTAATAAAAAAAAAAGAAGAAATTTCTTATTTAAATGCATTTTCACTTAACAATTTTATTTTATAATAATTTAAGCTTAATTACTTTAACTATTAAATTGTAAACAGTAATGCAGTTGTTGATGCGGATTCTTTGAATACATTAAAATGGCGAACCCAAAGCACGTTTGTTTAATGCATTTTTCAGCTGCAAAGAACACATGTTGTTTTTAAGAAACTATAAACGTGCTTTGTGTGTTTTTAATTATGTTTTTTTTTTTAACGTGAACACCTGTATAGCTGCTTACACTTTAATAGTCAAAGCTTAATTTAATTTACGTTTTCATTAGAGCGCGTTGTTAACACTTTTTTTTTTTAATTTTGTTTTAAAAAAATACTTTTTTACTCTTTGTTGACAAATAGGTTTTTTTATTTTGTGATTTTTAACATGAAAAATGTTACCTTATTACTCGTTTTTTTAACACATTTGAATGTTTTATTTGAATAATTACCTTCAAACTAATAAAAAATCACTAAACATTGTCAAACGTTTAAATTTTTTAATTAAAAATTAATTTAAATAATAATTATTAAAAATTATAGACATTTAATAAATGGCGCTGATTGTAATTTTTAAATTTTATTTAAATTAATTTTATTTTTAAAGTTAAATTTAGGTTTTTTTTTTTTGCTATTCTTAAACTTATTTTTGGTATAATGACAAAGCCATTAAAATGAATACAAATTATACAAATTTATTAAGGAAATAATAACAATGACAGTGATCACATGTTTAAACAAATGAAATAATTAAAACAATGGCGACAAAATTTCAGTTATTTACTTATTAAAAGATATTCTCAATAATAAATATCCTTTTGTTTTATGTTTTTTAAACAATAAACAAAAAATGGGAAATTTAATAAAAAAAATAATAAAAGCATTTTTCTTTTAAATAAATAACCGAATCAATCACCAAACTGTATTCTATTCATTTGTCAGCGACATTTTTGTCACCGTTGCATTCATTTTAATGGCATCACCTTAATTTAAATTAATTTAATTTTATTTCTTTGCTCTCTGCTAAGTAATTTATATTACATAACCTTAAAATTATGTTTTTTTTTTTTAATTTAGAAATATTTATTCTTTGAATGTTTTTTATTTTTAATAAAGAATTCTAGACCACATAAATCTACCTTTTTTATAAATTAATTTAAATTTTACATTTTTTTTTTAGGATTTTTAATAATTTTTTTTTTTTATTTAATTTCCCTTTTAAATATTTAATTAACAACAATGCGCTTAGTGTTTTAACTTTAATTTAAAATTTGATTTTTTTTTTTATTTCTTAATCTGTTTTAATTTTTCCGTGGTTCTAAGGAATTTATATTTTGTGTGTGCAAAAATAAAAAATAAAATTTAATTTCGTTCAGATGTAATAATTAGAAGAAAACCAAAAAGTAATGGGAAAAATATACATAATTATTTATAAATTAATTAAATGTTTTATATAATGACTAGATATAAATTATTACAATTATAAGCATTAATTAAATTATTAATCCAACAAATAAAAATAGAACAGGAAAATTTTTAATTAGAAAATTTTGTGACGATAGGATCTTTTTTGTTTGTTTATTTTATAATTAAATTTAATTCAATTAGACCACATAATCATTAATTATTATAAATTAATTTCTTTATAAACTTTTTTAATTAAATTTTTTGTTATTTCTTTGTTTTACTTAATTAATTTCTTTATTATTATTTTTTTAGAGAAGTGTTTTTAATTATTATTATTAATTAATTAATTAAAATCTATATTTAATTATGTTTTTTTTTTTATAAATGCTTGTATTGTTTGTTTATGTATTTTTTCTCTTGTTCTTCACTTTAATCTTTAAATTATTAAAAACATTAAGAGAAATTAAAATAATAATTTTAATTAAATAAAAACAAAAACACAAAATAGTAGTTAATTAAAATAATTATTAATTAAATATTGCATAAAGAAATTATTTTCTTTCTTTCATTTAATTTGTATTTTTGTCTACTTTTAATTTCATTTTGTTTTGTATTGTAATTATTTGCTTTGTGTGTTAATTAATTAATTGATAGAAAGAAAATCTACATTTTGGTCAAATTTCGTTAAGCAAAATCAAGAAATTTAAATTTAATATAGATAATATTATGCATAAACAGCAGCAACCGATATAAATGTTTAATACGGATTTAGAATCTTTAATCACTTTAAATCACTGGTAATTAATTAATTAATAATTTTAAAAAGAAAATTTTTCAACGTAACTTCACACATATGACTAACAAAAATAAATCTCGGAAAACCAAATTAAACAAAAGTAGACAAGAGAGAGAAAAAATAATTAATCGTTTAACATTTTAAATAAATCATTAATTACATTTTTTTTTTAAATATGGCATTTATTAGGATAATTATTTTAATAAATAAAAATTTTATTTAAAGGTTTATTTAAAAAAAAAAAAAATAAAATTATTTTCATTTAATTATTTATTTATAATTTGTGTGCAATAGTTTGTTTATTATTATTATTAATAATTAAATATAATGAAATAGGACATTTAATGATATTCAAAAATGATTATTACTTGTAGCTTTTTTATTCATTTCATTAATTTAACTGAAAATTGTGCTTTTTTTTTATTAATTATAATTAAAAATAAATGTTTTTTGCTTTTATAGTAAAAAATAGTTTGTTTGTTTTCTTTTGTGATTTTATTTCATTGTTATTAAATTAATTATATATATTTATTATTGTATAATGCTCAAAGCAATGTTTAAGCATGATATTTGATTGATTTATTCAAAATAAAAGCCGCGTAAACACAGCAACGCAACACATAAATTAAGAAAAGAAAAATTATAAATCAAAACATATTATTTTGTATTATAATTAGAATTATTCTTGTGTTTAAATCAGTAACTGTTAAAATCACCTAAAATCAATATATATATTTATAAAAAAAATATATATAATTAAATTATTATAAGCAGAAATACAGAAATTATTCACAATTTTTTATTAATTTTTTGGTTAAATTTAAATTAAATTTTGAAAACATAATTTTTTGCTTTATTATTCTTTATTTCTTTTCTTAAATTTGTTATTAAATTAATTATTTTTTCATTTATTTATTTTTTTTTTTTTTTAATTAATTAACTAAAACTAAATTACACTTTTCTACATCATTTTTAATTATTATTATTATTTTTTTTTACCTTTTAAGATGAGCTCTCGTTATTATTGGCACGAAATAATTTTTTATTTTTTTATTTAATTATTTATTTATTATTTTAATTAGAAAATAAACATTTTTTTTTTTGACTATTTTTTCACGTGCTAAATTTTTTTCTACCCTTATTTTTTCTTTTAAATAATAATAAACATTCTTCTTCTCTTGATTAAAAATTAAAATAAATAAATGCTTAATATTTTTTTTTATTATTTTGAATACATTTTGTTTGGTTTTCTTTTCATCTTTTTTTTTACAATTAATTTCTTAATTAAAATACTTAATTAAAAATAGAAAAAATAAATTATTTAAAAAAAAAAAAAATTAAACGAAAGAAATAAAAACAAAAAAAAAAATAAGAAACTAAAACACTTTGTGCTTTTTTTTTTTGCGCGATTTTCTTCATTTATTTATTTGGTTATCCTTCTTAGTTATATATTTATTCGGTGTTTTTCTCATCTCTTTATATATATATAAACTTAATTACATTACTTCGATAATAATGATTGAATTTAATATCTCATTCTTTTCTTTTCATTTCTTTTATTTAGTTTCATTTAAAAAATATAAATATTTATATATGTATATATAGTAATAATATTAATAAAAAAAAAGCTTCTGTTAGCCTTTATGCGCTTCTCTTAGTTACTTAATAATTATAAATTGTGCTTTATCATACTGTTTTGTGAAAAAATGTTTTCGTAACTAAATTTGTTCACAGAATAAGAAAATAATGATAATAATAATAATGTACACAAGTAGTAGCTCCTTTAATAGTTTAACAATCGGTTAATTGTCCATCACTTTTATTCAACAAAAATTTATTAATTTTGTTAAAAACTTGTTAACATCTGGTATTCTTTTCTTTGTTTAATTTAAAAATGACAAAATAAATTATACGCAATAAAATTACTTATAAATATATAAATGTGATTGTTAAAAATATGATCAGCCCAGCAAAGCTTATAATTTATCTTTTATTCATATTATAAGAAATTAAAATCATCTCTATAATTTATGTCAGGCAAAGCCACACTGTGTCTTGTCTTTGTCATTAATAAACCAATTGAAATAACATTAAGCATTATTTTTTTTATCATTTTAATCATAGTCTTCTTTTAAAAAAAAAACAGACACAATAGCCATGTGTTGGTTGGTTTATGAAATCATTTTCTTAACAATAAAAAATATAATTTATTTTTGATTAATTTTCTCTGTTATTATTTTTGTTTTATCTCGCTTATGTTTAATTTATTTAAATTTTATTCTTTATTAATGTAGTTTAAAAATTTGTCAAATAAATCAATTAAAAAAATATTTAATTAATTTTTCTATTTACTTTTTTTTTTTGCAATCTAGATGATGGAAAAATATACTTTTAGAGAGTAAATTATAATAGAAGAAAAATTAAAAAAAAAACTCTTATAAAATGCAATATTAATAGTTATTTAAAGGTAAGTACTAGTAGTAGTAGTAGTAGTAGTAGTAACAAGTACAATTTAAAAAAATTTATATTTTAAATATTTATAGAAAAAAAAAGAAACATTATTTTGAACACATTTATTTATGACGACAATGAAACGTCAGAAAATTAAAATTATATAATATAGCAAAAATTAAAAAAAAATAAAAATATATTATTTGCATTTTCATTGAATTTTTATCATTAAAAGACTAGATATGGATAAATTATATTCAATTTATCATTTTTAATACATTTATTTTTACTTCAACTTAGTTATGTTACGTTCTCTATATGTTTTTTTCTTCATTTTTTTTTTAAATTATTCATATTATTATGTTTTTGTTAGTAGTAGAAAACTATATTTATTTATTTATGTATTTATATATATATATTTATATGAGGAAGCTACATTTAATTAATTAATTAATGACGCTGTTTGGTGCTATAAAAATAATAATGGAAAATATGTAGTCAACCATCAACAAATAGTCAACTAATGTGTAACTTTTTATGATGTTTTAAATAACAAAATTTATTCATTTAATTAATTTAACGAATAATAAAAAAAAAAAAAAACAAACTATTAGAAGGAATAAATAATTAAAAAAAATTAATTAAATTTTTCGCGAAAATTAGTTTTTTTGTGTTTTTCTTAATTTTATCTTCATTTTTTTTTTTTAGTTTTTTCTTTTTTTTTTTTTTTTATTAATTATTTCTTTCTATAAATTTAATTTTAATATTTAAATTTATTTTTCTGTTTTACTTAAAAATTAATTTTATTATTTTTTTTTATTAAATTATTTATTATTAATAATTTCTCTCATTATTTTTAATTTAGATTTTTTTTTTTTTTTTTAATTTTTTATTCATTTTGTGTGGTTTGTTCTTGTTGTTGTTTTTTTTTTGTATTGTTGTTCTTAGTTTATCGGATATTAGCCTTTTATGTTTGTTTGTTTGTTTCTTTTTTACATAATTTAATTAAATTATTATTATTATTTTTTTTTTCATTTTAATTGTCTACAAAATTATTTGGTTTTCTTATATAAATTTGTTTTCAATTTTCTTCTTCTACTTCTTTTTGTTTTTCTTTGTGATACTTATTATTTTCTCTTAAATTTATAGAAATTTATTATTTTATTTTATTAATTTTTTGCTTAACTATTACACTTTGGTAATAATTTTTTTTTATATTTTTTTTTTTCTTATTTTTTTTTTTATTTGTTTTCTTTACTTTTTTCTTTGTTTATAGATAAATATAAATTTAATAGAGACCACATCCTCTTAAATTATTAGCAATAATAACATCAGTAACAGCATCAAATACAAATTGTATATTATTTGTATCTGTAGCACAGGTCATATGACAATAAATTTCTTTTGATGTTGATTTATTTTTTGCTTCAAATTGTGCTTGAATATATGCAGCTGCCTCACCATATTCTTGTCCACCTGTAATAAAAATAAATAAAACATAAATAAAAATCGATTTAATTAAATAATTAAAGTAAAAAAACAAAAACACTGTACCTGTGTACTCAGGGAAACAGATTGTCAATGGACTTTTACGTATTTTTTCTTCAAATAAATCCTTTTTATTTAAAAATAATATTATTGATGTATCTGTAAACCATTTATTATTGCAAATTGAATCAAATAATTTTAATGATTCTTGCATACGATTCTACAATTAGAGAAGAAAATACAAAATTAATTAATTTATTTAAAATAAATTTTTATTAAAACTAAATATTAATTAATTTTCATTATAATTTTTATAAACAGAACAAGCATAATTAATTAAAGTAGTTTGTTGCATAATAAATATTATTATTCAAAAAAAAAAGAGAAGTCTGTTTTTACTAATTAGTGCACTTGACAGAGTGAATTTATTTCTTTAAACACGCATTTATATCATTATTTTAATATTAATGTAAATTTAAAAGTAAATTATCACACCGATGCTGTTATTATAAAAATTAGGCTGTTGTTTTACCTGGAAAATTTTAGAGCGCGTGTTATTCAATCATTTATTCATAAACATTTTAAATAGAAACTACATAAAAAATGCTATAAATTTGTTTAAATAAAAAAAACAGCACAGAGTCTTACCAACAAATATAAATATTATTTAATTAAAAACGAAATAAAAAGAAGAAGAAGAAAACAACAATACTTTAAACAATATTATGTAAATTAATAAAATTTAATACAATTAAAATCAATTAAACGCTGTATTGACCTTTATGAAATAATATTATATAGTTAAATAAAATCATATTTGTAAAATACTATTAAATTGACCCTAACCAACCAACCAACCATATACTAAATTAAGCAAATTATTTTTCTATATTAAATGTTTAAAAGTTTTTTACCGTAGTTTCGTCCTCATGTAAAACTTGATCATATTCAGACATTGCAACACAAAATATAATTGCTGTAACATCTTCAAAACAATGAATCCATTTTTTACGTTCAGATCGTTGGCCACCAACATCAAATAATCTACAAATTAAATTAATTTAATTAATAAAAATAAATTTAATACAACAATATACAAAAACAAAACTTACTTAAAATTGAGATTTTTAAATGAAAAATGTACTTCAACGATACCAGTTGTTTTAACACGAGTCCTTAGAATATCCTGTTCAGTTGGTTGATAATCTTTATATCCCAATCGATCTAAATCGTCCAAGAAACTATAAATTTACAAAAAAAAATAAAATTGGTTAATTAAATATTCATTTAAAACATTAAAAAAAAATTATTTTTTATTAAAAAATAGTTTGAAAACTCTCAAAAATTAAATAACACCAAAATGGTCATCGTACTTAATGAAAAAAAAAAACAGAATTAAAGAACCTTCATTTGTTGATCAACAACAATAATCAAAAAAAAATAAAAATATTCTTTTCATAAAATAAAAGCAAACAAATCATAAAAAATAATTAATTTGTTTATTTTGAATAAGAACAAAGTAGAAAAAAAACAAACTTAATGACACGCAAGAATGAAAATCCTATAATTAAGAGTCCAATATTTACCACCTATTTTTCGTTTTTATACAAATATACAAATGAAAATATAAAATAATAAACTCTACTCTCTGTCAGAGTAGATTAATTAACAAAATAAAATAATTTTAATAGTAATAATAATAATAATAATTATAACTAGGCGTAACCGTATTTTATTTGGGGACAATTATTTTCTACTTTACTTAACATAGTAATTCCTATTTTATAAAATATTTTCAATGTTACAAAAAAAAACAGTAAAAATTTTAAAAGAAAAAAAAAACTCCACAAAACACCCACTCAAAATAGGTAACCAAAATAATGTGAAAGTGAAAGGAGTAAGTATTTATTAGCGCTAATATTCCTTTTTTTTTTCTAATGCAATCAATTTTTCATTTCAAGTTCAAACATTAATTAAAAAATAACATAGCAACAGGGTGCACACAAACGCACAATATAAAACTTGGAAAATATTAATTAAAAATAAAAAAAACGACAACATACAAGCTATAAAAATTAATCAAGAAAAATAATAAAAACCGAATATTTATATTTTCCTTATTTTTATTATTATTATTCTCTTACTGTTGCTATTTTCTCCTGATAATTAATTATCCAAAAAAAAGAAAGAAAATACCATCGAAAATGATAATAAAAACAGCAAATATGACTCATGAGACACAAATTATAATAAGAAAATTAAATGAACAAAAATAATAAAAATTGACTTATTATCATAACATTTGCGTTACTATCAATGATATAACATAAAATGAGACAAAAAATTACAACATATTTCCGATATATATTAAATTTTTTTTTCTGCTTTTTTTATATTTAAGAATTTAATGTTTATTTTTTTTTATAATCTCCCTTAATGTAAATTAGATAATGAGAGAAGAAATAATAAAACATTGAAAAAAAAAGTAAAAGAAAAACTCAATGACACCAAAGTAGGAAAACAAAATACATCTTAAAAGCATAAAAAGCTGCTTGAATATTGAAAAGCTTTCAACAACTATACTATATATCCCTTTTTTCTTTATTCCTATAAATGCCCATTTCTTTCTTATTCTTGCATTGAGCGTATAACCTATCGGTATATTTACTTTCACTTTTATTTTAGTTTTCAATGAAACATTTTCCAATGGGTAACAACAATAGGTAACAAGTAATAAATTATTAAATAAAAATAAATTCTATTTTTAATTGAAGCAAAAAATAAAAATAATAATTATTATTTTTGTAATTGCAAAAGTATTTTGATGTTGAAAAAGAGTATAGGCGTGGTTGTGTGACGTAAAATATGTATATATATATATTTGAAAAAATCAATATAAACTCGCAGCTCTCTTAATAAAATAAAATGTTTTTTTTTTCTTTACTGTTTTGTACAGAAAACTCAGAGTGTATCTTCTAAATTCAACCAAAGTGGAAACAAACCATGAGCAATATACGGTAAACTTTATGAAACTTTATAGGTGAATTTTCTCAATGAAGAGTACATAATCTAAAGAGAAAATTTAATTTTCATCGAAGAAAATATTTTCATTGAGCATTTCAATTACATTTTAACACGCAAATTTTATTTTATTAACCAAAAAAATAAAAAAAAAAAAATGTAATACACAAAATAATAATCAATTTTTAACCTTTTGTTGTTTTAATTTTTATATAAATAGAGGAAAAAATTAATTAGTTTAAGTATTTTTTATTAATTTAAAACAAAAAAAAAAACATAATTATTTAAAAAGAAAATATTTAAATTTACTTCATGGATAATAAAGATAAGCTGATAAAATGCAGATGAAAATAAAAATCAATCTCCAAATCGTTTAGCCGCTTCTTTATACATTACAAATTATTTTTTTACTCACAGAAATTTTCTTTTAATAAAAATAATACATGATAAGAAAATTTCTACACAATTATGTTAGATGATTATTTTTTAAACAAATATTAGTACTAAAAATAGTAAAAAGTTCAAAATACTGTATATACATGCACAGAAAACACATAATATATAAAAGCTCAATAAATGTCCTTGAGCTTTTAATATATTTCTTCGGTTTTTATTTTTTTGGTCATGTCTAAATCCAGAAATTTTATCTCATTTTATCTCCAGAGATATTGATATTCTCTGGTGTAACGTACTATACACAAAATATGAGTAAAAGAGCTTGAAAAGTCAGAAAATAAAAAGAATCCTTATGACTTTTAAACTTTTTTTCTTGTCGCTTAGTGTTTTTTTTTTCCTTTTTAATACTTTCATTGTTGAAGATTTTCCTTTTTATAGTTTCTGTGGCTAAATATGTATTTTTTTTTTCTAACTAAAATAATTGAATTATTTATTATTTAGTTTATAAAAGGACTAAATAGTGCAGCAACAAAGCCAAACTATACGAAAAAAAATCTTTATTTCTAATATAAATCATAATTTTACTCATTAAGCATATAACGTTACAATGTAAAAATTTATTACAATTATTATTTATAGAACAAGAAAAGCTCAACAGCTAACGGGCATCGTCCTTGTAGCATGTATTTTGTTCTTCGTTCTGGTTTTAAAATGTAACATTCTGACGTTTTATTGTGTGTTGAATGTTGCAGAAAAAAGCTCTTTTATTTCTACAGACATAAAACACATTTTTTTTTTTTTATTTAACACTAACAATATTCACGAAGGAAAAACAACAGAAGAACGAAAAAATATATAAAAGTTAAGAAAGAAAGCAAAAAAAAAAGTAAATAAACCAAAGTTGCTTGACACTTTTATTCAACTTTATTTTTATCTAGATACATTTTTCTTCAAACATCATCATCACCATCATCGTGGTCGTATTTTTCTTCGTAGAAACAAAAAAAAAAAAAAAAAGAAACAATAACAACAACAAGCAAACAAATGGTCGCGTAAAATAAATTCATTTTTGCACAGTAAACGGGATTACACTGTACTAGAGTACTACATCACCTATAACCTTCTAAACCCATCATCCATTTTCCAGTTACACAAATCGTAAAAAGTACTAAAAAATATATCTCCTCTTTTATTTTATTTTTTTATTATTATTTAAGCATGACTAGAATAATTTTTTATTCAAACATCCAAAGATTTTTCTTTTATTTCATATTCTTCATTTATAATCGAAAAATAAAAAAAAACCAAAACAATATGCATGTATAAGAAAAGAAAAATTCAAGGAATAAAAATAATATAAATAAAATTGTAAGAGGTCAATAAAGGGCATTTTGATGTTACTGAAAGCATAAGACACGACATAGACACGACACAATAGAATAAAAACAAATAAAATACTTTAAACACAATAGACTTAAAAGAAGAAGAAAAATTTACACAGAAAAAAACCCATAAAAATGCATATTTACAAGACGAAGCTTTTAGCTTTTTATATAATAATAAAAAAAGAAATTAAACTTAAAAAGTATTTTTAAAAAACTTTAGAACAAAATTATGCACATAATTCAATAATAATTTTAATGAATATAAAATTCAATTATCTTCTCTGTAATAAAATAACTATTTTTTCAGTTTTTCTTAGGAAAATTAAAAAAAAAAAAAACATTTACAAGGCAAGTAATTAAGACAAAAGTTCTGCATGAAAACAAAAGATCAGAGAGCGTACGTAAGACAAAATCAAAAACATCAAAGTGGAAAAAAGAAGAAAAAGTCTAAAAAAAATAAATCACAAACGTGAAAAACCGCAAAAAAATTTCGATTTTTCTTTTTATTTTGATTTATTTAATTCAACATTGCATGACAAAATTTGATTTTAAAAATAATTTATTGATTAAACAATAAATAAAAAATAAATAAATCTACAAAATTTAACACCCGCAATTGGAGCAGCAGCGTGGCTTACATTAATTTTGATTTAAACAAAAATGTGCTTTATTTTATTGTTGAAATTTTTAACGAAATACGAAAAAATTAGGCTAGAGGCGATGGCGGCGAAATACAATTCTATATAATGTCGCGGATTGATGATTTTTTTTTATTTTAACAAATAAATAAAAAATTAATAATTTATATGGAAAATAGGGAAATACAAAAACAGCAGGATATCGTGTGAGTAATATTTATTTATTAAAACAAACCAAAAGTATACAATTTAAACCGACATAAGTCCTTATTTTATTTTTATTTTCACACCGAAAACACCTTACACAGTGTACAAAAAGCTTAAAATAAATGCGATTAAGAAAAACTAAATAAAAAAAATGTATTTTGTTATGATAGAGGAATTAAGTCACAACACAGAATTCTTGCTTAGAAAAGAAAATTATAATCAATTTGCATATCGTAGATACGTTGCTAAAAGCTCAAAATAACTTTTTTTCCGCTTCAATATTATTAAAATGATAAACTAAAAATCCAAAATATAACTTAAAATTTGATTCAAATCAGCTGAAAATATTATCAAGTAAAAAATAGAACAACTGTGAAACGAAACGAAGCAAACAAAAAATAAATTACGAAGCAGTACCACCACCCAGAATCACCACGAAATTATGATAAAAATCTTAATTGAAATTTTCTTTTAATATTTTCATCATGAATACTATTTTGTAAAAAAAAAATTACAAGGGAATATTACCTTGAGGCATTTTTATCTAAACAACAAATAATAATCATAAAAATATATATAAAACAAGCAAAAAAGCCTACAAAAATAAACTCAGTCGTCGCTTTACTATTTATATTTTTTGCATTTTAAACATCTAAAATCAAAAGCAAAAATGTTTTTCTATTTTACTGTTTCCAGTGATCAAGAAGATTTATTTTTCCTTATCTGACATAACCAAGCATCACAACATCTTCTATAGTTATCTAAGCAACAAATTAGCAAGTAACGATGAACAAATAAAAAGAACTTTCAATTTTAAAAGTAGTAAAGAAAAAAAAATTATTATTATTTCACTCAGAAAATAATAACGATTTTCAAGGTATTTTTGATTAGCATAAATTTGATTGTTATGATTTTTTTTTTCTTCTCTATTCTCACACTAATAATTTTATTTATTTATAGATGGTAAAGACCAAAATTAGCAAATATTGATGTTTATTTTTGAAAAAAATAATAAACATATATTAGCAGAAGGTTATCACTTAATAATTAACAAAATTTATCTTCATTGGTTTTATCTATATTGAGTTATGTATGATTTGAAAATGTAAAAAGTAAGAGTTGAATAAAAAAATGTTCTAAGTAAACTAAATTGTTTATCTAATTAATTTATATTGTTATTATTAAATTATCAATATTTATTAATAATTACCACGTAAATTTAGTTTTTTTTTCTTCTAATATAGAAAAAAATATTTAATTTGTTTGTGAAATAATTCAAAAAAAATATATAAATAACCTTTAATTAGATATTTTATAACCAAAAAAAAAAAAATAATAAAGCTAATTTACATAATATTTTTTAATTAAATATTTAATACAAGATATAAAAGTAATTTATTTAGGAAAGCCTAATAAATAAGTCCTTCTACCATCAAAAACATTCTAAAGAAACAAGGACTTATATATTTGAAATATTAACAAATGAAAAATTTAATTTAATTAATACTTTTAAGCATATTTCGTAAACTTTTTTACTAATTTTTTTAAAAATTTAATTTTATCAAAAATTAATCGTGCAACTAAAAAATTAATTAAAAGAATTAACATTATCAATTTAATTTAAATGCAAAATCTAAAAATAAAAACAATCTTAAGACATACCAAAAACTAAACACATTAAACCTGATAACTTATTACCACCAAACATACATATATACAAAAATTGTGTGCTGAAAATTAAAATACCAGTAAATTGTTTTATAGTTAGTTATAAAAAGCTTTGAGAATAATCCCTAGCACCTTCTTATTATAATAGCAACAAAACTACAGCGTGAAAAACTTTATAATAAAATGTATAAATATATATTATTACGACGGTAAAAGATAACGCATAATGAGCTTAATTTACTTTAAGATAAACTTTTGTACATTAACAAGGAATTTATACAACAAAAGAAAAAGTATACTTTTGGAAACTTTTGTTGATCTTTGTTCAAAAATAAAAAAAAAACTAATAATAATAATAAAAATACTAATAACTGTAATTTTATCTTTACGCTTAGTAGAGTTTTGCTTTAGCTCGACTAAAATTTATTTATTTTTTGTATTAAAATGATAACAAAAATTTTTGCTTCTTATATTATATATTAATTATTTTAAAAACTATTCCCCATCTGGCTTTTATATATTGAATTTTCTATTTTTCTTTTGGATAATTTCTAGCTTAATTAAAAATAAAAAAAATTATTATTTCTTGTTTTGTGTATTCGAAAATTGTTTGACAAACTAATTTTATAATTTTGATAATAAACACAAAATTAGTTTTGTTTTTTAATGTCTTCTTATTACAATAAAAAAATAAATTGCACAAAAAATTTACAAGACGAATAAATTTTTAATTATTTTAAAAGCAAAATATTAAATTCTTTATGAAAGCAAAATATTAAGAAAATATTCAATTAAATAAATCAAGAAAAAAAAAATTAAACAGAAATAAAATTTCTTAAACTAAATCGTTCATCTAGATAACAGCAAATCAATCAATATAACTTTAAAAATAATAATTCTTATTACAAAACGATAAAATGAAAAACGTTTCAAATATAAGAACACAATTACACAATCAAGAATCGAATACAAAACAAATAATAGCGCAGCATTGGCAACGTAATCAGTCATCTTTTATAATGATAATTTAAATAAAGAAAATAAAAACGAAATGAATGAATTACTCAATCAATCAACAACTAAACGTAAAAAAAGAAAAAAATAAAACAACCAAAGACAATGCAAATAAATTCTTTAAACTAAAAATAAAACTCAATTTGGTAAAATTTACAAAAATGAAATAAAGACGATAAAAATAAATATAATATTAAGATTGTCATCAATAATCGACTAAACAAATTTTTAAATAACTCAAAAGAGGAAAACATCACAAAGTTCATTTACCCTCAGTAAAAAATAAAAAGCTTTGACAAGAGGAAAAAAAAGCTTTTTACAAGTATATAAATAATTTCGTTTTATTTTCTCCATACGCAAAATTATCCAAAATTTATATAACAAAATTTGAAAATAAAAAGTGAAGAAAGGAAAACCACAAAAAAAAAACATTTCTTTACCTGCCATCGAGAGAGGCAAGTAAATGATTATTAATTATAATTTTAATTTTTAATTATTACATTGATTTATTTACAATTTTTTTACCTTTACACAAAAAAAAAATTAATAATTTTTATGAAAGTAAAACTAAAGTAAGCAAACAAGTAAAAAAAAATTACAATACGAAATGAAATTAAAAGCATAATGGAAAAAAAATTGTAAGTGAAATGTTATTTACATATTATCTCATCGTTTGTTTTTGGTTAGGATATGCAAATGGTAAATAAAACCGAAAAAAAAAAAAAAATAGTCAAATTATAACAAAAATTATTATGTAATTAAAAAAAAAAGTAAAACCAAAACAAAAATGCTGTACGTTAAATATTTATTAAATATACAAAAGTACAGAGAGTGTCATAAATGTATTTGACGACGGATCTAAAATACAAAATAAAAAAAAAAAACTAAATTAAATTTTATCACCTAAAAACAAATGTTTGATAATAGCAACAACGAAAAAAATAAACGTAGACGAAAAACAAACCTTCTTCTTCTTCATCATCTACTAACATTTTTCATTAAGCAAATTAACTAAAATTATGCAAAATACATATAAGCATTTTACAAAAATAGATTCTCCTTAAAAAACTACCGAATGCCTCGTTACCTGTTAAGCTAGGTAACTATTTACTTGTTTAAACCCAAAAAAAAAAAACTGTTCTTTTAGCCGCTAAAAAAATAACTTCCATAATCAACTGATAAACATAAAATACACAAAACACCTATTATAATTAAATCATTATTTATATGTATACTTTTCCATTTCGGAAGCTATAAACCATCACGAATGCGAAAAACATTAAACATTAAAAAGAAAAATACCAAAAAAAACAAGAAATTATTCTTTTACCTACAATAAAAGATAATATAAAACCAAAATCTATAACTAATACTTAATGATCACCTTCTGACAAGCAACAAAATTAAAACAAAAAAAAAAGTAATAATAATAATCATAAATAAATAAAAGCCCACAAGAAGTACATTAAAAACTTTCATTAGAAAGAAGCTAATAACATAAAAATAAAATAAAATAATATCGACCACTTACTTATTAATAATTAAGTATGTACTAAATACAACAAAACGCAAAGTAAGCAGCAAACGCGAACGCAAAATAAAAAATCAACCAAGAAAAGTTAATTATATAAAAAAAAACAAAAAAAACAACGAAAAGAAATTTTTCAAAATGTTTAGCCTCTACACTGGCGTGATATAAGCAATTTTATTTACCTGGCTGGAGCCATCACGATTAAATTACTTATTCAATAATATTATTATTACTATTAGTTTTTAATAACGTCATACAGTTATATCAAATATATGACATAAATTATATAATATTACTACTATTACTACCTTAGTATTTTTATTATGATTAAATAATAGAATAAAAAAAGTTTGTGCTTTTTGATTTTAAATCAATCAATAATTATATAAAAAAAAAAATTAAAATCAAGATAATTAAAATTTGTTTTTCTTTTTACCTTAATGCAATTAAAATTTTTTTTTTAATTATTACTTTTTTTTTTAAATTTCTTTCTTAATTTCTATAATTAAAAGAAAATAAAAATAAAATTATTAAAGTGAAAATATAACTTTGCTTGACTTAATAGCAGCTATAATATAATTTAATTTCTTTATTTATTTTTTTTTACCAATAAATCAAGGAAATGCATTTTTTAATTATCTATACTGTTTTATTTCTTGGTTACAAAATCAATTTGATAAATAATTTCCAATTTTGTTGCAAAATTAAATAATAAATATTTTAAATATGATTATTTTTATTATGTAAATAAATTACATGTTCTATTACTTATTAATAATTAATTACATTTCGAATTTTAAAACAACAAGTATAACGTAAGAAATATTTGATAAATTTCAGTGATTTGTTGTAGGAAAAAATTTAATTTTTTAAAAATGAAATAGACTAGACACCATCATACCATGAACAATAATGCTTTTTGTTTTTAAGAAAGAACAAAAAAAAGTACAAGTCAGTGTACGTCTAGTAATGTAATCAAAACCAAAAATATAAAACCAAACCCAGCATAATTCTATTATTTAACATTTACTACACGTTTTTTTATCACCATTTGAATAACAAGTAATTATTCGATTACATTTTGCATGTGGGAGCAGCAACAAAAATATAATTGTAACAAACGTAATAACACATATAATGAAAGTTAAAAAAAAAAAAACTCAAAATGATATAATAACTTAATATATAGTAAAATTATAAATAAAAAATATTTACATTTAGCACTTAAAAATAGTAGAAAATTGTAGGTTGCAATGCTTAGTGTTACTTTATCTTAAGTAAAATCAAGAGAAATTATAATGTTTATGCAAAAGAAATGCTTAAAAATTAATATTATTTACATAATACAATTAATTTGAAATAGAAAAGTAACTCTGTACTTTACTAAACTATGCTGATTACAGTAATTATAACTAAATAAAGCAAGCAAGCAAGACCATTAAAAAGTTAATATATCGTATTAACGACAGTTTCTTACATCACCTTTTGCATTTATTTATAAGTAAAGCGAGAATTTTATTTAAATTTTCACTTTGATAATAATTTAAAATTCTAATAAACAACATACTTTTTTTTATTTTTACATTTAAATTATTTTTTATTTAAAAAATAATAATAAAAAAAAAAGTAACAAAATAAATATTTGTCAAATCAATCACGTAGTAGATGATAATAAAAAATAATTTTTTTTTCTCTAAATATCATTTTACAAAATTTCTTCTGCAAATATTTACAAAAATTCAAAAATAAATTTTAATTATTTATTTTTCTTTTGCAAAAAATTTAAAAATAAAAAAAATCATCTTTATAATTGTTCTTCCATAAAATAAAACAATATAGTAAAAACAGGTTCATTATTAAAGAAAAAAATAAGAAAAATCCAAAAATGTACAGAGTAAAAAGTGTTATGTAATCATAAATATTCAGCGCACAATAAAAAAAAAATTAATGTAAACGAAGAGAAAACGTGTAACGATGAGAACGTACCAAATTGTAATAAATAAAATAATAAAAACTAAAAAAAAGCTCAACCACTACACCGCTAGCAAATATATTTAATAAAAAAAAAAAACCATCAATTCAGCTAGCCTCATGTGCAAGCAAAAAAGCAAAGCAAAAGCTAAATCATTATAATCTGTAATCACAACAAATCGATGAGATCAGGTTTTTTATTTTCAGTTACTTTATAAGAAAGAAAAAAAAATTTAATAATATAATTTTCATTGAAATAAAAATAAACAAAAATTTTTCCGCATTTTTATCATAAATATTTTATATTGCGAAAAAAGCATTAAAAAAGAAAAACGTACCATCCTCCGTTATATTGAGAGCAAGCAAAATCAACATCGAATTACTTAAGTGTTACAAAATATATGTTTAACCAAAAAAATTTAGAGTAAAATCAATTTTTAATTAAAGCCATGTATAGTTATAGATATATGGAGAAAAGCAATCTCTTTATAAATAAATTTAATCAATCAAAATTGATTTAAAAACATGTATTTTTTTATTCTTTCTTTCTATTACCATTCATAAACATTGTTAAAAACTTCGTGACAGAGTAATTCATTTGTGTTTACATCGCAAAGGTATATTTTAACTATTTACGTAATAATTTTGTACACAGAATTGTAATTTATTTATGAAAAAGAAAAATCTAACTAACATTATAATTTTCTATTTCACTAAATTTTGTTATGCAATCTGAAAGTAAAACCATTAAATGTCAACAAATTTAATAAATAAGAACAAACAAATAAAAATTAATAACCGTTATTTCTTCAAATGAAAGTAAATGCTATTTATGTAATTTTTGAAGCAGTTAATTCATTAATCTATAATTAATTTGTTTTCATATTCTTTGACTACAATTAACAGAACAAAAAAAATGTATTGTATCGAAGAGATCGCTAAAATCCTGTAATAAAATAAAATATTTTGTGGACAGTGTCGCATAGAGTTCAGGGCCAAAAAAACATCACAGTCGATAATAATCACATTTGAATTACATAAAAAAACTGCCGAAAATAAATAAAAATATTTAATAAAAAAGAAGAATAAAAACTCCGATAAATGTAAAGTTTCTAATATAATTAACATGAAACAAGTAAAACCACTTATGCCACTAAATAAACAATATTAGATAATTTATAAAAAATAGAAATTACATATTGATTTGTTTTTATTTATTTAGCAAATTAAGAGAAATAATAGAAGAAAGGAAAATTTATCCTCATACAAAAAACAAAATTACCGAATCAGTCACGTCCGCACAAAATTTATTAATTTTTTCGTGTCACTCTAAAGTTAAATAAAATTATTGACAAAAATAAAAACAACAGACAAAAAAAAATTGTTTTTAATAAAGTGTTAAATCCTGATTTGAATGTAATCTTTAATGTAAAAAAAAAAATAATTAACATTGAGAACGTTCTACTGTCACCTTTTTTACTAACCAACCCCGCAAAGTAAATATAGAAATAATTTTGGAAAAACACAAAAAATTACTCAATTCCTTAATTAAACAAAAAAATTAATAATTTCTTTAAAAAATAAATAAACAATACAGCAATTAAAATAATAATAATAAAAATTGATAAAAAAAAAAAGAAATTAATGCAATATTGTATTGCATAACGTGTGTCATTATTATCGCGACCAATTTTGTGATAACAAAATAAAAATTAGAGCAAAAATATTTTTTAACTTAAAAACCAATATTATTAACAATTAATAATTAAATAATAATAATTATTAATATTGGTTATTTGTATATTTTAATTAAATATCTTTATTTATTTAATTTTTAATTGATAAAATAACGATAATTTTATTATTAAAAAATATTTCCACAATGTGTCTCTTGTGTGCAGATAAATAAACGAATCCATGTCAATGTAGATATTATTATAGAAAAGAAATAAATAAAATTTATGCAATTTATATAACGAAAGAATTGACAGCAACAAGAACTAATAAATAAATTTAAAAAAAAAAAAAACATTAAAAAATCACGACAATTGTATATAAATTATTTACCATTAAAGGTTTATTAATATTTTTTTTTTAAATTTCATGTTTTTTCCCAATTAACAAGTTGCATTATTATTTAAATAAAAAATAAATAACAATTTATAATTGCATTAATTTTATAAATTTTAAATAAATAGGTATAAAAGCATAAAGCATGTCCTGCAATCAACATTAAGTAATCTTACAATATTAATAAAATATATATACATATATGTATTATTAAATGCGAATATAGCAACATAAACATTATTTCGCTATTGTAACAACAACAACAACAACTATAATAATATTAATAAAGAGAAATTTTTTAATAAATTAACCGGCATTAAAAAATTGCAATCTTGTACAACAATAATTACATAATAATATTCATGAAATATTTAAATATTTAATGACAATCGCAAGTAAGTTTTTTATCGCATTTATTTAATAAAACAACGAAATTTTTAAATTATGATAAATTTATGTTGAAGTGACCAACATTCAATTATTACAAATAAAATATTAAATTTAAAGAAACAAATAAGACAAATAAGATAATTATACGGTTGAAAAACTAAATTACATAACATTAAATGACAAAGGACGGTAAAATACAAAACAAAAAAAAAACACACATCAGACAAATAGACGACAGTACAGATGATTAATATAAAAGTCAAAAAATTCAAATCTTAATTTACCTTTATACAAAATTTTGTGTATACGTGATGGGAAATAAAATATTAATAAATTTATGTTTTTCTATTTGTTTTATTTTTTTTTTCTTTATAATAATTATAAAATAAATAAAACAAATAAAAAAATAGAAGTGAAGATAAAATGTGACTATCACACCGGTAACAGGTAAACATAAAGGTGCGTATCCGCATTTATTTTGTAATAATTTTTATTTAATTATTTTATTGTTTCTTTTTCTTTATAAAATAAGATTATTTATGTTATTATTATTATTTTTATTGATTAAAACTTAACCAAGCAATAATTTGCTTTAAAAATTATTTCTTGTACTTAAAATTTCATATTAATACAATTAAAATTATGTTAAAATATTCATTTCCTTTTCCTTAAACAAAACATAATAATAATAATAATGCTCAAACAAATAAATTTATATCATAATTATTAATAATTATAATTAATAGTAAACCTTTTATCTGTATTTTGAAGACAAATTTCACCAATATAAAAAATAAAGCATGAAACACTGTGCTTTTCTTGCACAAAATATATTTTATTACCCACAAATAAAGTGTAAATTAGTGGAATTAGTGTAGATTAGTGTAATAAAGTGGAAATAAAAAAAAAACATCAAAAATTAATGTCAGGAACTTACAAAATTAACTAATTTACATTAAAAATTTCGCTTTAAATTTCGTACATTAACTTTGCAAAACATTAAATCATCTATCGATCAATAAATAGATACAAGAAAATAAAAAAATGATTTCCTTTCACAGAATAATAATATAAATTTCTCATTAAAACAAATCAAAAAATTCTTCAACACATATTTTAAGCAAAAAAAAAAAACGAGTAAATATTGCATCAATAATATACTTTAGATAAGCAACAATAAGATTATTTAAATGGAAAAACAAGCAACGAAGAACAAACTTATGAATGAATTTTTGTTACCTTACAAACCAAAACAAATAACATTTTATTATTAAGCAATTAAATACAATAATTAATTTATATAGAAGAAGATATATTATATCAACATTGTTTATCACTAATGACGTTAAAATAATGAGACACAATGTAAGCAAAAAAACAACATAAATAAAGTAATAATTATCGATATATTTTTAAAGGTTGATGTCAATGAGATGGTAATAAAAGTGATTAGGAATAAATAATGCTCCAACACCTTTTATTTAAAGTAAATAATAAACAAATTAAAAAAAAAATATCAAGAAAACTAATAAAAGAAAAAAAACGTTAATTATTTACCTAAGTAATTTATTTTTTTAATATTTTTGAAGGTTAAATAGGAAAAAATATAAAAAAATTATTATTATTATTAATATTGCACAAATAGTAATAAAAAAAACATCTAATTATTAAAAATAATGAAATAAATAAAGAATTCACAAGTTTTATAAAGTAATTTTCTCATTAAATTAAACGAAAAAAGAAATAATAATAATAAAACCAAATTACTTTACAAAGTAAATATGATATTATTCTAAAGCAAAGGTAAAGAAGAGAAAAAGCAAAAATGAAAATTTATTTCACCATGTGAATTTATTTCAGTTACGTAAATTAATAAATAGCAAACTCATTTGTTAGTTTAATAAGCTGGCTGGACAAGTTAACAAAAAAGAAAAAAAAATAAAATAAAATAAAAAAGAAGTCAGAGAATAAATATATAAACAAATAGATTTAAAATGCGAATATTTACTTAGTAACATATGCTTAAAGATTATAATTATTTTCTGCCTTTTATATTAATAAATTATATTTATTGATAAATATTTAATTGTCACTTTTATAATTTTTAATTTATTTATTGAATTGAAAGAAGAAAACAAAAAAAAAGTTTTCAATCACAAAAAAATATTAATAAAAAAAAAAAAACTGTACACAAAGTTTAAGGAGTGTAAAGCTTGGCATTTAATTATGTAATTTTTATATATTTTTTCTCTCTACAATCTATGAGTGAGCTTTGGGTATTGTGTTTGATAAAAAAAATAAATTAAAATTATACAATTTATTAGACATTTATTAACAAAAGTACTTACTCATCATGAACAAGAGAATACACAATAATAATTTAATTAATTAAAAACGAATGACAGAAAAAAAAAAAAAAATCATATTTTTTGTCCAATTATTGGCAACGTGCCAAGACAGTTGCACTTTGTATGTACAACCCTACTACTATTAAACATAATATTTATTATAATATTTGAGCTCCTAAATGGTCTTTTAACAATTCTCTAAACAAATTTAAATAATTATTTAATTAAATACACCAAAATAGTTCAATTAAAAATCTGTCTACTTAATTACTGTTTAAAAAAAAAATATACAAAAATAACATTGGCAGCGCACAAAACCAAACACAAGTCAAAAAATAATCAATAATCAAATAGAAACTAATAAAAAAAAAAACGTTTATAATTTTCAAAAACAGGAAATTATTTTGTTAAAATTATAAAATTAAACGGATGTGTTAATTATTTATTGATTTTTACAACGACGTAATTCATATTTACCGAATTAAAACCACAATTATGTCAATCAAAATTAATTACTAAAAAATAATTATTAATAATTTTCAATAAATAATAAATAATTAAAATAAAACGAGAAAAAAATTGCCATTTATTCAATAGAAACGCTTAAAGTTATCACAATTAAAATGCTTTATTCAAAATTAAGTGATTGAAGCCTAACCATTCAATACAAAATTATAAAAACCTTTAATTAAACGTTTTAAGCCGCATAGGTCATTAAAACCAACAAATTTTATCATCTGCATATATGTATACGAAAAACAAGTATTATTTTTTTCAGATCAATCATATAATTGTCATGTGAATTACTATTGAGTAATATGAGTGAAAGTTTTATAAGTATAATAATAAATTTGTGAATTAATAATTTCTTTTTTGTCACATTATTTTAACAATTTAATAAAAATTAGTTATGTAACATATTTAAAAATCGGTTTAACGATAATTATAATTTGATAATAATTTAACATACACAAAGAGTTAAACAGACAAAATTATTGTTATTTATGAAAGATTTTAGGCAGTTTTTATTTAATGCACATACATATTTTTTTTTATTTGCAAAAACTTTAAATCACATAGAGAAAATCTACTCCGTAATCGTGTGGTTAGAATTGATTAGAATTATTTTGATCATCGTAGCAGCAGGTACAACAATTAAGTCTTTAAAAAAATTAAAAAACAAAGTATTAAAAAAATATTCAATATAATGCTGCACACGGATATACAAAGAACCAAACACCCAAAAAAGGAAAACTATTTTCCTAAACAATAAAATTTTGTCAATAACTTTTGTTTTTTTTTTCTACTACAATTTTATTGAAAAAGCTTAAAAAGCAGCATCTTCAATGAAATAGATTTTACAATAATCAAAATAGTAAAGAAAGAAAAAAAAAACATTATTAATGTGTAAAGACTAGACAGACCAACAGCTAATAATTTAGTAAGCCTCGTCAAGACGAAGAAACAAACAACAAGAAAAAAAAATCAAATAAAAATTAATAAAAGAAAAGAAGACAAAAAAAAAATAACCATCTTGACCTATACCTTGAATCATTATTACAAAAAAAAAATATATTTTTGCTTACTTTTATTTCATGATTACAACATTAATTTGTCTGGCATATATTTTTCAGTTTTATAAGAATAAGAAAACGTACAAAAAGAAAAAAAATATTATATATATAAACACATAAATTTCTTCGTTTTTATTTTCATTTTTCATATAATTTTAAGTTTATTTTCTTTTCTTTACTCATTTCTCAAATAAATACCGACCACCATCACCACCATCAATATAAAAATATACATATAAAGTAAATGAAAATAAAAATGCATTTAAACAATGTAATTTATTCGTTTAAAAATTTCACCAAGTAAATAATAATCATTTATTTGTTGCTGCGCTGCTTGGTTTGTTTTTATTTATTTTCTTCACCATAATAAAAATGATGTAAGAAAAGAAATATCATAAATAATTAATTTGCAATGAATTAAATAATTTTATACATATTTATTTGCCAAGCTTATAATTTTTGTTTTATTAATTTTTAATATTTATTCCATGTTATGTTTTGTTGTTTAATTTATTTTTTATTATTATTTTTCATCAAATACATCAATAATAAATAAATAAACAAATTAAAGCTTTAAAAAAAAAAAATTGATAATAAGAAATGGAAAAAGAAAATTAACGACCAACAACAACAACAACAACAACAGTAAAAACAGTACGAAGCAATTGAAAAAGAAATACAAATACAAACACTATACATAGCCACCACAAACAATGTTTTGTTTAAATATGACACAATTTTTTTTTAACCATTATTATGCTGTTTCTCTGTGATGTGACTAAATAATTGTATATACGTAATTAAAATTAGAAAATATTATTGTTATAAATATGATAAATAATAATAATTAATATTTAGTTAAACGGCAGGTGTGCATAACATTTTAATTTATATTTGCTTATTTATTATAAAGTAAATTACATCTGGAAAATTATTATCGATTGAAATAAAAATATTTAGAAGACTAAGTTTAAAGCGTTTTTAATTGTTTTTTTTTTATTTAATTTACTATGACTAAGACCAATAAGCATTTTTAATCGATAATTTTTTACGCTTCTAAGGTGTAATTCTATTAAAATATAATTTATTTCATACATTATTTTGAATAAGGCAAAACTTCTGTATACTTTAAAAGAATAAATGAAAAAATTGTCAATTTATTACATTAAATCCCCACAAACACCTGTATTATAAGCACCTGAATCAATGAAGTTATTAAACAACGAAAAATAAGCTTTACATTTAACTTCCCATTGTAATATTTTATTTTACTTAATTTATTTTATTATGAAAGTAAAAATATAAATTAATTAATAAATAAACAAGCAAAAAACAGCACAATTATATAAAAACAGTAACAATAGCGGACAACACCACACAAATGATTTCAATTAAAATAAAATTTAATTTAAAAAATATATATATTAGTTAATTCTCAAAAGAAAATTATGCAATTTTTTATTTGCGGTAAAAATAAATAAATAAAAGATATATAAAAAACAAAATCGAGTACGCATACACACAAACCTTTCGATAGTAATTTATTAGAAAACTATAATTAATAATTACATTAAAAATTTTACCTAATTATTTGATAATTTTAGTTAAATATGTATTTATTAGTGCTTTAAATACAGTAATTAATGGCGTTAATAGTTTACCTTAATTACTAAAAAATTTTACTGTGTTTTAGTGTGATTGTAAAAAAGCAAAACATCATTTGCTACTCTTGCAAAATTCATCTAAATCATTTAAAAAAAAAAAACAAAACAAAAATTTCATAACAAGTAATCATAAGTATGTCTCTATCAAATTAATTAAAAGCTTACATTAATATTATTATCATTACAACAGGGTTATTAACTCAGTTTAAACAAATAAATTTCGCATTATTATTGTGTTTTATTTATCAATTTTCCAACACATTCTCTTAGTTTAATTAACTTTTTAACAGGTAACTAAATATTTAAACATTTCATGTAACAAAAAAAATAAATAAAATTATTATAATAATAAAGCATTAAAAAATATAATAATAACAGACATTTCTAACAACAGACAAAACAAAAAAGTAATTAAAGCAATAAAAATTCAATTCAATAAATGAAAAATAAAGAAAAACAAAAATAAATTAAATTAAATAATTGTTACGCACAATTTTACGTGTATTATTTGCAATAAATTAATTTCTATTTTTATTAATAAAGCAAATGACTTTCTACAAAAAATTTTCTTTCAAAATTTTTATTTTCAAGAAGAAACAGAAAAAAAAAAACAGAATTAAATATTTTTTATTAAAACAATAAGACAAATGCAAACAGACAGACAGAAAGATGTAAGACAACAGAAGTAACGAAATTAAATAAAAAAAAAAAACAAACAAGATTATAAAATTTTTATAAAACGAAATATAAATTTTAAAAACCAACTAAAATGTTAAGTAATGATTAATTAATTGTCATCAAAGTAAGCAACAAAGTAATTTAACAAAACAAAAACTAATTAAACTATCATCATTAAAACAAACACGAGTAAAGGTAGATGAAAAAAAAACGCAAAATTTTGTAATAAATTACCAAATAAATATTAAATTACTTTTTTTTTAAAAATGATTATTTAATTTGTTTTCCTCTTTAATGTACTTTTGTTGATCTTGCACCATGGATAGATGAACAGATTGTAAGAGCAATTCAACAATTGAATTGAATTAAAAAAAAAAAACAGAAAATTATGTAAAAAGCATAAAATAATTAAAAGTTACATTATTCATCACAAAATTATGAAAGATTTGATTGATGAATTTATTACCTTTAATTTTTTTAATAAAAATTAAATCATAGACATATTTTGAAATTAGTTTAAATAATTTTGTACAACAGATTGACTTTCAATTGGAATTACTTAAATAGTCAGCAGCCAACAACTTGATGCATGAATTATTATTTTTTATTATTACCTAAAACACGAAAACATTGCAAAAATATTACAAGAATTTCTTAATTTTCTTTTTAATTAATTAACATAAAATTACATTAAATTTCAACATATAAAATAATTAATGTTTTTGAAATTTCATAAAAACATTTAAAAATAGAATTAAACCTTCAATTGAAAAAATTATCTTAAATTTGCAAGAAAATAATTGATGAAGCCAATTAAATAATATTTCATCAAATGTTCCAATTTTAATAACCTTAAAAACAATAATTTAATTGATAATTAACAAAAAAAATTAGCAATAAATTAGAAATCATTTCTAAAAACCTTAAAAACGTAGCCACCAAAAAAATAAAACGACGACCAACAAATAACTATTTAATCATCTAAAAAAGTGTATAAATAACGATTAACAAAACCATTTAAATAAATATTTAATAATTAAATAATACTCAACATATATGCAAATAATTTATTTAATTAAAGGCTAGACGCAAGCGAAAAAATTTCCGTTTAATAATTAATTTGAAACAAAAACAAAAATTATAATAAAATTTTATAGTTTTCTTTTATTGACCTCCATCATCTTAATTTTTTGCTACTTAAATAAAAAGTGAAAACAAAAACGTTTAATTATTATTTTTATCAATCATGTAATATTGAATTAAAACATAAATCAGTAATAAATGTTAATTTTTAACATTTAAATTCAAGAAAACAAATCACATTAATTTCATTAACATAGAATCGATGAATTTACTATCTTCTATCATCTATCTAATCGAAAGTATAATTTACACTTGTTATTGATAAATAAACAAACAAGCAAAAAAAAAGTATAATCATGGTGATAATCAAATAGCATTTCCTATACACCCAAGCTAGTTAAAAAAAAAATAATACACGTAATAAAAACATGAAAATTGTTATTAAACAAACCTGCTGACCTCATTTTGATAAAAAATTGTTTTTTTTTTATTGTCAGTTTGCTAAAAAAGATTTGATGCATGACAAAAAAATAATAAGAAGAAAATTCAATCAATATAAAAAAGAACGTTAAAAGCTTTACGTACCTAATGCTAGATTAACAATTATTGATATCTAATTGTTTATGCAAATAAAATTTAAATTAATTACATATGAAAAAGCATTTATTTAAATTTTTAATATTATATAATTTCTTTTATAATATTAAAATGGATTAATTAATCAAAAAAGAAATGACTAGCTAGTGTTAATAACATATTTATTTATTAAATGATTTTTACTTAGAAAAATAATGAAAATTAGATAGTTGTATTATTTTTTTTTTTTTTAAACATCTTAAGTTAGATAAACAAATGGTTAGTATAGATAAAAAAAAATATATTTCATATAAAACTAGATTGAATTTAATTGTTATTATCAAAAACATTAAGAGATCCTTGGATACCTTACATTTTTATTCTATCATTTAGTATAAAAGCTTTTACAAATTAATTAAACAAACAATATGTAAATAAATAAGGGCGAAAACTAAAACTAAATCTAAAAAATAAAAACCTAAATAATTTGCAAAAAGCAATTTACATAATGCTACTACCTACAATGCTTCTACTATCCAATCATAATAACAATAAATTTTAAAGAAAAACTATCGTTTGCCAAAAAAAAAAGACAATATAATATCGCATAAAACCGAATACATTTTGATTATTAACTTGAAAAATACAAATAATAATCATAATAATAAAGAAAACTTAAATAACAACGATACACAAAACGATTAACATTTCCAGCCTCTAAACAAAAATTAATTTAAATAAGACGGAAAATAACAAGGAGATAAAGAAAAAACATAACAAATAAATAGAAACAAGAAATGAAAATTATCATTTTTTATTAATAAAAAAAACTAAAAGCTAAACATAGAATCTAACAACAGCAGCAAAGCACAACTAGAAACGTAATATATTTTCCTTATTCATATCAAAATATAAATGTTTTTCTTCAATTCATTTTCATTTTTTCTTTGGTTTTATTGAACAATTTCTGTAGATTATGCTTTAGAAAAACAAATAACACAACAGAGTTGTTTCATTAGTAAGTTAGTTAGTTAGTTTTTTTTTCTTTTTATTTTAATTTATTTTTACATCACAAATACAAATACAATACAAACGAAAAGCAATTTTCATCAATGTTGTTATTTTTATTATACTTTCACTATCTTTACAGACGTTACGACGACTACGACTACAACGAAAAGAAATAAGTATAAAAGACAATTATAACGAAAATATTATAGTGATATCACTTAAAAAGATAAAGCCCACAAAAATGTGTGTACAGAAGAATGAAAAATTAAAAAAAAAAACATTTTTGTTGTTTCTTTTAATTGTATTATTATTATTTTGAATGAAAATGACAATAAAAAGCACAACTAAAGCTTTTGAAAAATAAAAGTATTTTTCTTTTAATTTATTTATATTTTTTTCTCCATTTAAATACAATTTGCAAAAATATATAAAGAAAAGTAAATAATCTAAACAAATAATCACTAAGCTTTTATAGAAGACAAATTTTTTTTTGTTTAATTTAATTATCTGATTTAAGTTACTAGCCGCTTGTTACTTTATAACACACGATGATCACAAATACATTGACAACAACAAAAAAATAATCATAAAACGTTTTTATTTAATTAACACTAATTCAAAGTAATATTTTTCCAAACAAAAACCAACAAACCTCCCATTTGAAATTTTCTACTAAACAAAAATAAAAAGGTAAATAAAAATATTTTTTGGTGGAAATTAATCGAAATCGACTACCTTTTTTCTTACATCGAAATTACATATTTTGTAAAAATAAAAATAAAATAAAAAAAAATTAAAGAAAAAAAAGCTCAATACACAAATGGCGGGGGTAATATAAATTAACAACATTAAATTTAAATTCAGTTTAATCTTTAGTTGGCTAAAAAACGTCGTTTTAGGATGATGTTACCTTTTTGAAAGTGGGTACTCTAACTAGAAGCACTACAAAGCACCAGCAGCAGTAACAAATAATATATAATATTATAAAAGTAATAAGACAAACAGGTTGGCTACATAGAAAACAAAACAAGTGTTTGCAATTTTTTATTTTATAGAAGAAAAAATAAAATAGAAAATAGAAAATTAATAAGCTTATTACACATGCGCAATTAATATATTATATTATTTTTCTATTGCGATTTGTTTTTTCATTTCATTTTCATAACGGTTTTGTTTTTTTTTTTTTTGGAAAGTTCTTTAAATTAGGAAAACAAAGTGAATTCGTTCGTTATTTACAGTGTTTTTTAAAAAAAGCGTTAAAAAAAATTAGTGTTTAATGTTGAAAAACTAAGTAAAAGTGTCGAAAATTTGTTGAAAGAAAAATCATTGTGATTGAAAATACGAAATAAATAAAAATTATTGTGAAAGTGTTTCTGTTTATAAGGTGTTTTTTTTTTTTTTGGTTATTATTTTATTTGCAAATAAATAAAAAGAAATAAAAATACCGTCATATTTAATATCAACAATAGATACCAAAACGAACAATTAGAAAAAAATCGCTTCAAAAAGCAAAGTAAAGCAAATATTAAAATAAAAAAAATAAAATAAATGTAAGTGAAATTTATATAAATATCGATCAACTCTTATTTTTCTTCATCTGTATTCATTTATTTCTTATTTAAATAAAAAAAGAAAAAACTAAGCAGCAATAAAGAAAAAATTCGAGCAACAAACTACTCGACTCAGACCAATTTAATTGAAAATTAAAAATAAAAATGTTACAACAAAATAAATTAAATGTTAAAGGGTGATAATAAAACTATCAGCATCTAACAAACAGTAATGTTGAAATGCTTGTAAAAGAAAAAGAAATAATTTTTTTATAGTTATGTGAAAAGTTCACATTTTATTGTGTCAAACACAATTAATAGAATTAAATACCGAATAATTGAATAATAAATAATAATAGCGAAAATAAAACCTTTAAAAAACCATCATATACAGGTTTGATAAAACAACGCAGAAAACTTAAAAGCTTTTCTATTTTTATCACAAATTTAAATGGAAATAAAATCAAATTTTCTTATTTAATCAAATTAAAATCAATATTATTGCATAGAGAGAAAATAGATTTTCTTTTGAGAATAACGTATAAAAGTTCGTTGTACTACATAAAATACCACTTTTTTCTATTTTAATAATAATTTCAATTTTTATTATTACTTTACATTTCTATTTATAATTAATTATTTATTTATATTTATAAAATTGTAGGAAAGAAAATATAATTAAATGCATCGTTACATCTCAATATTTCTATACAAAAAAAAAAAACACAAAACTGCATAAACTATGAACAAATTAACTTTTCTATTTTATTTTCAAACTAATTTTATTTAACAACATAAAAATATTTTTATACTTGCTTAAGCAAGTAAATATGCTTAACCGAAATAAAATAAAGTCTTAATGATGTAAAGTCGTTAAAAATTAAATTAAATTAGTGAATTGAAATTTTATATACAAATTTGTATTGTTTTTTATAGTTTATTCAAAAAACAATAAAAATAAAAAATTAATATGATCATGATTAAAATAATATTAAAGGAATAAAGCTGCTAAACGATTTAAAAGAAATCACTTTTATTTATTCAAATGGAACTAAGCATCTGATCAACA
Source organism: Ptychoptera contaminata (assembly GCA_963942525.1). NCBI lineage: Eukaryota > Metazoa > Arthropoda > Insecta > Diptera > Ptychopteridae > Ptychoptera > Ptychoptera contaminata. Next base: position 28,188,462 of record OZ012638.1, read on the forward strand.
TGTGCGCACATAAATAGAAGCTTTTTAAGATTCATAATAAATAAAGAAAAAAATCTATTACCCGACAACAAAATTAAATTCAATTTAAAATTCAGCAAGAAAACCAATTTACTTCCAAATAAATTAAAAATAATAATTGTAAAAAAAAAACGATAAAAAGTTAGAATAATGTGAATTTGGGTTTTTTATAACACAAATAAAAAATCGTTAGACATAAAAAAAAAATTCATCCTTGTAAAATTAAATAGCAAAAAAATTCATATTTAATTAAATAACAAATACAAATATTAGGTGTAAACTGACTAACATAAAAAAAAGATAAGAAAAAAGTCTTACCTAATAATAAATAATTTAATTACTTTTGTGACATTATTATAGAAAAGAATTTCTTAATAATTTATTAGATAGTTTAAAAAATAAAAATACCAAAACAAGTAAAAATACCATAAATTAATTAAAAGTAAAAAACGCTTTACAAAAAAGCACAAGAGAGAACATAAACAGTGCAAATAGTTTATGAAATAAATTTAATTTAATAAAAAGTGTGATGTAATAATAATAAAGTAGTAAAAATGTATACAATTTTCAAGTGAATTTAATCGAAAATAATTGCAATAAGTAAAAGTTTTATTTTACCTATTTGAATGAAAATTTCTTTAACTATTTACGTTTATTTAGCAAAAAAAAAAAGACATTAACAACGAAATTGTATTAATAAATTCGTAAACTACAAAACAAACAAAAAACAAACCTTTATAATTTAACAATCAAAAATTTAAATGTAATTAAAAACTTCATTGCCATTCACAAAATATTTAAATTAAAAAAAAAAAAAACGAAATATTTAAAAAAAAATTTATTGATAATAAATCTATTAACTCTTATTTCTTAAATTATTTTAAACAAAATTTAACCTTTTAATTAATTAATTAATAAATCATTTCAAAATTTATTTTCTTCTATTTTAGCAATAAATTTTATTTAAAATTTATTCCATATAAGGATATTTTTTCAAGGATTACATAATGGCAAAACGTTTAGCGGGTGAAGTAAGCTCGTTGGTAAAACGTAGCACATTTTCATCCGCGATTAGTGTAACACCAACAGAAATTGGTTCTGTTATAAATGAAAGAACAAGGTAAACTCAAGATAAGATTGAATAATAAAAAACCGTTTTATAACTAAATAAATTATTTTCAGACAACAAAATGATACAACAACCTCATCATCACAACAACCACGTCCTTATTCAGAAATACCAGGACCAAAAGAGTTACCATTTATCGGTAACTCATGGCGTTTTGCACCGATTATTGGTAAGTTTATCAGAAAAAAAAATCAATAATCAACTAATAATTATAACAATGTCTGTTAATAACAATGACTGTTATAAATAACAAGGAAAATTGCAATATAGATAAAGTTTTTCCATATTATTATAATATTTTCCAGTTAAAAAATATAACTAAAATTTTATTAATAAAAATAAATATATTGATAGCAATATATCGTGACAAAATTTATTATTATTATTAGTATATACATAAATATAAAACTGATTTTATTATTATGATTATGATTATTGATTAATATTTATTTATTCACAACACGTATGATCAATTTTTTTATGTTTGTTTTGTTTATAAAAAGAATAATTTTTTAATAAAAAATAATACTAAATATTACTTGAGAAAAGGGTAAACACTTTAGAGAACACAGTAGTAGTAGTTGTTGTAAACATTAAAACAATACGTTGTATAGTTTAAATAACAAAAAATCACCATAAAAATGTCAAATACCTTATCAAAATTAAGTAGATATTGAAAAGAAAATTAAAAACTTATAAAATTACGTGAAAAAAAGGAATCTTTTAAGTAAAATTCATTAATAAATAAAATAATTACAATAAATTCAGTAACGTTAAATAAAAAAAAAAAAACTATTTGTAAATTTAATTTTCAACACAATAAAAATGTATGTTGAGAAAAGTTTACGCCTTTTTTAAACAAATAAATTTGACCAAAAAATAACCATTAGTCAAATACATCTTTACGAATGTCAAACATCGCATAACATATTTACATTAATTTTATTCATCTTCTGCTGTTGTTAAAAAAAAAATATCATAAACGAAACATTTTACTGTAGAGAGAAAACATATTATTGTAAATTTAAAAATTAAATAAAACTACTAAATGTTTGCACGTTTGATTATAGACAAATTTTCAATGTTGGTAAATAGGTAAAAAAAAAAAAGAAGTAAACATTATATCCTCTACAAGTGTGTATTTAAGAATTAATTAACATATTTACACTATAATAAATTGCACATAAATAATTAATTTATTTTTTTTTTCTTTACTTTACACATCGCAAAGGTCATAATCAAATTATTTAAAAATTAATTCAAAGATTTTTAAATCAAAATCATTCATTAAATAATAAATTTTTTGATAATTTTTTATTTTATTTTCGTTCCACTTTCTATTTAAAAATGACAAAATTTAAAATAAATAAAAAAATTTAAATTATTATCAAACATTTAAAAGCCGGTTGGTTACACATTGGTTGGTTTAAAAAATGTAGGCATTATTCACGGTTTATATTAATGTGAAAGAATCTCAAATAAACACTTAAGAATAATAATAACAATTTAACGATAATAAAAGGAGCTTTATTATAAAAACTAAGTGAAAAGAAATATCCGGATTACAGTAATGAAATCTGTAAACAAAACACAACAATTAAAATCTTTTTAAAAATTATAAATTCATTAAAAATTATTATTTTACGATATTATGTCGTAACAACAATTTTTCAATAAAATTTAATTATTTTTATTAATCAATAAATCATAATAAAATTCAATAAGCAATGTAAGTTAATGAATTTTGTAATAAAATTTTAACGAAAAAATAAAAGCCAAACTTTTCATCGTATAGTTTTGTAAGCTTTCTTAACTAAACAGTTCAACCATTAAAATCATAAAAACTATTATGGAAAAGAAAAAACCAAAAAATCAAAAATAATAAAACAAAAATTTCAAATTAATTAAATAAAAAGCGAAAAGTTTATTTATATTGTAAGCAAGAGTTGCTGCAACCTGTAGCTACGTGCATATTTTTATTGTAAATTTATCAACGTTTTTTTTTTTCACCTTTATTTGCTTAAAAAGTTTAATTTTTTTTATGTGAAAAATTTATGCAAATTTAATTTTACTTTTACCGAAAATACTAATAAATGATTATTTAATTTAAAAATTAAAAAGAAAGAAATGAATTAAATAATGCTTTAAGAAATATTTTTAAATTAATAAACAAACAGGGCTTGGTCCATATTTCTAATTAATTTCATATGATTTAATCAACAATGGTATTGATTGCATAATCTAACTATAAAAAAAAATACTAACGTGACACAAATAATTAAACAATCACTTCTCTTCACAAAAAAAAAACCATTAATTAACAATTTAAAAAAATAAAATTCATTTATCATTGAATAATATATTCAAAAAAGAAAAAAACAAGAATTAAATGATCAGGCATGCACTAAAAACCGAATTAATTTCAACCTTCTAAACGTGTTAATGTTAAAATAATAATAATTGTGCAAACGCTCTTTAATGTAAATTAAATATCCACAATTTATTTATACTTTATTGTTTCATTCACATATTAAATGAAAAATCAAAAACAAGGAAAAATAATATATCTAATCTAAACATAAAATAAAGTCACATGTGTTTTTCTTATTCTCATGCTATCGACATAAATAACGAAGAAAAAATACATAATGCACACACACACACACACGCGCGTGAAAGTAAAAAACAAAACTCACGTACATGTAATTTTTCTTGTTCATCTTGAAATAAAATTATTACTTTTTTTCATAACTAAAACGTAAATTAACGTAATGGAAAACTTAAGAAAACATTGTTGCCATTAATTGGTTGCACAGAGTAAAATATATACTACTTACTCACCCAGCTAAAAATGCCAAAAGTAAATTAAATGCATAAAAAATACGAAAAAAAATATGAAATAATTAAATAATTATAAAACCGTGATTTTTATTTATAAAAAATAAAAAATTGATACAATTTTAAATTATAAAATAAATTAAACCTGGTTGTCTGCTTTATTTACAAAGAAAAAAAATTCGTGAAAGGCAATTTTACATAAAATAAATGCCAAAATATAAATAAATAAAAGCAAAAGTGTATATACAAAAACATGATTTATTTTCTTGACGCTAAAAAATTTAGCATTTAAAAGAATAAAAAATAAATGATATGCTCCAAGTAGAGCATTGAGTGAATGCAAAAGGGAATTAAAAACAGTAAAATTCGCTTAATCAAGGATAATTAAACAACTACAAACAGATAAAAGAGAAATAATAAAAATAAAACGAACAAAGTGCATGAAAAAAAACTCGTTAATAAATAATGAAATAACTCCTATAATTAAAATAAACGAACAAAATACATAATTTAGCAGCAAAAAATGTATTCTTTAACCTTAAAAAACAAATCAGATATAAAGTTTCAGTTGCTTTTATGAAATTTAAATTAAAAACGATGCTAGTCAAGGTAATTAGTCAGTACATTTCATTTAAAAAAAGAATAACATTTAGTTAATAACTTCACGGAACACAAACATGTTTATTTATCTTACATTAACTAATAATAAATAAATAAAAATTCTATCTTTTATTTATTTTTTAATAAATAAATATTCTATATTTATAAAAATGAATTTTCCGCACAAAACATTACCACGTGTCAGTTAATTATGACACAAAATAAATAAATAAATTACAAACAAATAATAATCATGTGAGGTCAAGAGAGAAAAATCAATCAATGATGAAAGAAAGCACAAAATCATAAAATTAAAAATTATTACATAAAAACGCCAATACAAAATATATACACATTTTCCCATATTAAAAAAAAAAAAATAATAAATAAATTATTATTTCTTTTACTTAACTACTTCTTCTTTTTCTTCTTCAGTTTTTATTATATAAAATAAAAATAAATAATAATAAATTTATTCAAGAAATAAATTTTTTCACATTTTTTTTTTGTCGTTTTTTAAATTACTCAATGAAATACAAAAAAAAAAAATATAATTCCGTCGTTTTTAAACATCATTTCACTATTGCATAAAATTATTATCAAAGACAATAAAAAATAAAAAAAAAAACAGTGAAAACACAATAATAGGAAAATTAACATTTGTACAAAGGTAAAGGCGAAAAGCTACTAAAAAAAGCACAACAATAGTAGTTTTACTTGTTGACAATGATCTTATTATTTATGCAATAAAAATTTTTTACGTTAAACCTCTTAAAAAAAATAAAAGTTAAAATAATAAACAAAAAAAAAATTAATTAGCAATAAGGCCAAGTGTTGTTGGCTACCAAATTTAAAACAATAAAAAAAAAAGTTCAAAAATTTAAATACGATAAAATAAATAAGAAAGAGTTGTTTTGTCATTTTCCATTTATTCACATTTTTAAACATTTTATTTGTTTAAGGTAATAAAAGTCCTTGATTATACTCCACTCTAAACGTAAATGAAATAAAAAAAAGAGTCAAGTTCAATATCGTTGCTTAAAATATTTCGACAACCAAAAGAAATATAAAAAAAAATAAAATTTGCATAATAATTAAATTTTTTAAATCGAAAAGAAAACAAAAAAAAATTGTTTTTTTCAAACAAAAGAATAAACCCCATAATTAGTATCATTTTCTATTTAAATAAAACAAAAACAAAAAATAACCAAATTCAAAGCAACGAGGAAAATAGGCAGAAGAAAATTTATTCATTGCGTCATATCTATACAAAAATATCGCAATATAACCGTATAAAAATCATAAGAAAAATCTAAATACATAAAAACGAATAAAAAAAAAAGAAACATTGAATGAAAACATGCCAGTAAAAATATAAAAGGACAAAAAATAAATAAAATAAAATAAAATAAAGGAATAGAGCAAACCATTGACAACAATTCGCATTCATTGAAATTAAATGAGAAAAATCTAACTAAGAAGAAGAGAAACACACACCAAAAAAAAGAAATAAACCGAAGACACACGTTAAAGACATAAAAAAGTACAAAAAAGAAGAAAATAAACCAAGTAAAAGGAAAAGAAAACGAAAAACGGCAAGCATTACCCTAAAAAAGAATTGAATTCGTTTTTATTTATTTATATTTTTCCTTATTTAAGTTTAGTCATGTCGCTATTTTTATGTCTTCAAAAAAAAAAAAAAATACAAATATTTGGATACTTTTTTCTGTGTACTGTTAGAAACTGAATATATTCGCTAGTTATTTGCTATTTATTTGCGGTATATACATATATAAATAAATAAATAAATGTTATCTACTATGTTTTTTTTCTTTTCATTTTGACAATTTTCATTCTTGCGCCATGTAAAACTCAAAAAGCTAAAATAAAAAATATTTGTAGAAATTATGACAAACCGAATATCAAAATAATAAAAAAAACAAACGAAAAAACAAATCAACTAAACTTAACTAAACAAATTCACAACCATTCATATTATTATTTGCTTCTTATCTTAAAATATTCATTTATATACACATATGCGATGTGATATGAGGATGGGTGGGTTTAGTACATACATTTATTGTATAAACGCATTTTATACGTGGGAGTTAAAGTAAGCAACAACAATATGATAAAAAAAAACAAAAACAAAAAACCTCCAACGACAACACCAACAACAACTTAACAACCAAATAGAGAGTATAAAAAAAGCTCTAAGGACTAATATAAGCAAATAATAATAAAAATAAATAAATAAAATTGAAATCTTTTTAGCTTCTAAAGATTACATAAGTAAATGTGGTTTTGATATTCTTATTATTATTATTATAAAATGTATTTTTATTTATATTTTGCTCATTTTTTTCTATTATAAAAATAGAATATAGACAATAACACTAGGAGTAGTTACATTACAACCACCACCTACATTAACCATTACCAGCAATAGAAAAACAGCTACAATATTATTCAAGTAAAACTTTTTCATTCAAAAAGAAGCTTTTTAATTAAAAACGGTCATAATATATACATTTTTTTTTGTATCTTAAAAAAGAAAAGAAAAGAAAAAAAGCTTAATGCTTATAAATAATAAACCCACAGAGAAAAAAGCTCACCACATTAAGCATTCACTGTTAATAATTTATATATACATTTTTTTCTTTATTACTATAAATTTCTAAAATAAAAGCTACATAGTCAGCAGGAAATGAAAAGAGAGTAATGGCACAAGCAAAAAAGAAAAATAAAATAATAATTTATAAACCCAAAGAAAGAAAGAATGAAAGAAAAAGAAAAAAATTACGCAAAGTAGGAAAAGAAATGAAAAGAAAACGAAACTATTGGCAGAAGAAAAAATAAAAATAAAATTAAGGAAAAATCAAGAACAGCAATAATATTTCTTTTTAACTATCCACAGGGCAAAAGCATAACAGCAACGAAAAAAAAAACCATAAAAAACGTTGAAACTACTGTTGGTAAATGAATAGCAAAAGAAAATCATAAACAGTGAACAGGATGACGTCATTTAGAATTTATTTTGTTTTTTTTTTCCTTCTTCCGTTTATTTTTTTTTTTTCCTTATTTTAGCTTCAAGACGACTTTTCAGAATTTTATTGACTTTTCTTTTGCTTTTGATTGCTACCATCATCCACATTTTTATCATATAGAAAAAAGCTTTTCTAGTAGTAAACACAAAAATACATTGATAAATGCAAAAACAGAGATGAAAGAAAAGAAAATAACTAAAAAAAAAGCAAGAAAGGAAAATGTCGTCGGGCGTTTTTCCATCATTTTATTTAAAAAAAAAATAAATATTTAAATTTTTCACATTATAAGAATTTTTTATTCTTTTTTGGTTTTCTTTCTGTTTTATTATTGCAATGATGGTGGTTAAAGGAAATGAAAATTTATTTAATCTTTATTTATTTTTCTACAATATTTTTCTGTTCCTTTTATTTTTTTTCCTGTTTTACAAAAAAAAAGGAGAAAAAACATTTAGCATAAAAAAAAAACGTTACTTGAGCTAGGAAAATTAATTTTTATTATAGTTTTTGCTGTATATTGATTTGTTTTTTAAAAGAATTTTTTTTTCACAAGTTTATTTTAACATAAATAATATTTAATAAAATATTTATTACAATACATAGAGACTTAACATGTTTTTATGCTTTTAAAATGTTTGCTAGATGTTTACAACATTTACAAGAGTTAAAAGTTCAAGTTTACAATCCGACAATAATTATTAAAAATATTAAGTTTATTAAAACAAATAAAGAAGTTAATCTTGAAAATTTAAGTAAATCATTAATAATTCTATCATTAAAAATTTATTCTCAGAAAGAAAGAACATTATTACAGTATGATTTATGTTAAACCATCCACGTCTCTTAAAATTAAATCAAATAAACAAATTCAAGTTGTTTTCCTTGAAATTAATGCAACCGATACAAAAAAAAAGTAATTGGAAACGGTTACCAATCTATTTAAACAAAAAAACATACATAAAATACCGAAAAAACAAGGTCATATAATAATTACCAACTTCCTTATAATATAATTGAATAATAATAAAAAAAACACTATTTATAACCAAAAATCCATCAAATTTAAGCGAAAAAAATAAAATTACTCAACAACTTTCCCATTTCCAATCAACAACAACATCACTATTATTATAATAATAAAAACACTGGCCACACTTGATGACATAACCTGTCTAATGTGACCAACAAAAAATGTAATTTTTATTTTTAAATATAAATTAATTTTCGTTTAATTTTTCTATGTAAAACAAATAAAACATTAAAGAGTAAACACCACATGTCATCAAATAAATTGTTATATTTATTTAAAAGAAGAAAAAAAAAAAAACTTAACCAGACAACACATAACCACCCGCAATAACAATAAAATTACATAAAAATAAAAATTATATTACATAAATAAAACATTTCAATTCCTGTCGTGTATTCTCATGTCATTTATTATTATTATTATTATCATTGTTATTGCTTTTAAGTCTATTGTATTTTTTTTAATTTTATTTTTATTTTAAATACATTCAAATAAAAAAAAAAAGCTTAAAATTATTATTTTCACATTTCGCTGTTCAATTAAAAAAAAAAACCGAAAAAAAATAGTAAATAAAGTAATGAGGTAAATATTTAAGTAAAAGTAAAAGTTTTTTTTTTTTTTATTATTATAACTAAGCATTTTGCTATTCGTATTGTACTCACTTTTAAAATAAATGTAATTGAAATTAAATAGAAAAAAAATATAAATAAAATGAATTACCGAAAAAAAAGTAGGTAACATTAGGTCATTCAAGTTAAACATTTCTTTCAATTTCTTTTCTTTTTTTTTTACCAAATATAATAATGTTTTTTCTATAATAAACATTTATTATTTGGCAATTGCAATACGTCCAACTATTACCTTATGTATTGTGATTTTATGATTATATTTTTATTTTTTTTTTTCATGATTATTTAATGTTTTTATTTTCGTTGTGTTATCATAATCACAAACTAATCTAGTTAATTTTACCGTTAAACTATTTTTACTTTTAATTTGTAATTACAATTTATTAACGTTAAAAAACAATTTGATGATAATTATATAATATTTCAATACAGTAAAACGAAAACAATAAATATTATATTACAAAACATAGTGATGAAAGTAAGGAAATAGTGTATATTAATTATAATAATATATAACCTCTAATCAAGTTCAATTAGCAAGGAAAAAATATTTAACAAAAAAATAATAATAATAACAGAAAACCACTTTTTCTATTAATATCGAATTAATTAAATAATTTTTTTTTTTATAATTAACTAGAAAAATACATTCGTAATATAACGCCACAATCATAATGCAAAAAAATTAATCAATAGAATAATTAATAAAAACAATTATTTTTATAATAATTATAATAAAATAAAATAAAAACAAGTACAACACCATAATGTAATTATAAAACAAGTAAATAACATATAATAATTAATAAACAAATTATATTTAATTGCATGTTGAAAGAAAAAATAAATTAATAAATGTTTTTTCTTTTTATATTTCTGTTGTGTTATCGTTTGGTGCTTTACTACTAGCTAACACACAACCATTGCAGCAATAAATTTAAAAAAAATTATAATTAAAAGATTTTAATTAATTTTCATTAAAATAAATTTAATTAATTTCATTTTTCTTTTTGCAGGACAATATCATATTTATGAATTAGACAAAGTGACAAAAACATTGTACAATAAATATGGTAAATTAGCGAAAATAAGCGGCTTAATGGGACATCCAGATTTATTATTTGTATTTGACGGTGATGAGATACAAAAAGTATTTCGTAAAGAAGAAGTATTACCGCATAGGTAAGCATATATTTTATTTTAATAAATAAATAATTACTATTATTTTTTTACAATCATTAATAAATAGTTTTAATTGAATTAATTCTCAAAAACTATGTAAAAAAAAAAAATTCTTTTAACACTTAAAAATAAAAAAACTAAATTAACCTTCATATATTAAGAATAAGAAATAATAAAATTTAATTAACTAATAAAAAAATTAATTTTAAAGACCATCAATGCCATCTTTACATCACTATAAGTCACAATTACGTAAAGATTTTTATGGCGATACAATGGGCTTAATTGGTGTGTAAGTATTTATACAAATGTATATATTTTGTTAATAATCTTAAAACAATTTTTAATTAAAATTAGCCATGGTGAAAAATGGGATAAATTTCGTGCACAAGTACAAACAGTCATGTTACAACCATCAACAGCACGTAAATACATAACACCGTTAAATGAAATTGCCGATGACTTTATGAGCAGGTAATTTATATTAAATACTTTTATATTACTTTTATAATTGTGGTTTCTTTTCTTCTTTTTAAATTTTAATTGTGTCTATGAACCATGAAATAAATAAATTAATTAATTAACATTAAGCAACCACAAGAATTTATTTGTTTTTCACTTATAAAGTGCAAAACCGCAAATAAAGTTATAATAATAACAAAAAGAACAACAAAAAAAAAACACATTATTAATGACTTCTCTAATATTTTTGCTCTTTAAATTATAGAATAAATGATATACGAGATCATAATCATGAGTTACCCGGTGACTTTTTACATGAATTATATAAATGGGCACTTGAATGTAATTAATTTAATTTAATTAATATTAATTAATTAATTAATATTAATTTGTTATATTTTTTCAATTTTTATTTAGCAATTGGTCGTGTTGCATTAGATAAACGTCTAGGCTGTGTTACAGATCGCACTGGTGCCCGTGATTCAGATGCACAGAAAATGATTGATTCAATTAATACATTCTTTTGGTCTGTTGCTGAAGTTGAACTACGTTTACCAATTTGGCGTTTTTATAAAACAAAATCATATAAAAATTATATTGGTGCATTGGATACATTTAGAGAGTAAATACATCTTTTTTTATATAATTTTTATCAGAATTATTGTAATAATAATAACAAAAAAAATAATCATATTTTAGTTTATGTATGAAACATATTAATATGGCAATGGAAAAAATGGCAAATGAACCGATAACAAATCGTAGTGAAGAAAATATATCAATTGTTGAAAGAATTTTACAAAAAACTGGAAATCCTAAAATTGCAGCCGTTTTAGCTGTAGATTTATTTTTAGTTGGTGTTGATACAACATCTGTTGCAGCAACATCAACCATTTATCAATTAAGTCAAAATCCTGAAAAACAAAAAATTTTATTTAAAGAAATTAAAAACGTTTTGCCAAAGAAAAATTCACCAATAGATGTTGAAAAACTTGATAAATTACCATATTTAAAAGCTTGCATACGTGAAACATTGAGGTAATTACAATGATTTAATCAAATTTTAGTAAAAATAATTAATTGAAAATTTATTCTAATTACAGAATGTATCCAGTTGTCATAGGGAATGGACGTAGCTTACAAACCGACGCTGTAATTGGTGGTTACAATGTACCAAAAGGGGTAAATGTTACATTACTTGACTAATAATTGGAATTTACATTATGAAAAAAAATCTTTATTTTTAGACACACGTTATCTTTCCACATTTAGTTGTATCAAATTTGGAAGAATATTTCTCTGATCCAGAACAATTTATACCCGAACGTTGGTTAAAACATAGTGAGGTAACTGATTTATCGAAATGTCCACATTCTGGACAAAAAATCCATCCATTTGTAAGTCTCCCATTTGGACATGGACGAAGAATATGTATTGGTAAACGATTTGCCGAAGCTGAATTATTAATTTTATTATCAAAATTATTCAGAAATTATCATGTTGAATATAATTATGGTAAATTAACATATAAGGTGAATCCAACATATATACCAGAGCAACCATTAAAATTCAAATTAATTAAAAGAGAAGAATAAATAATAAATTTAAGTGTAATTGATAATTTTAAATTATTTATAAGTCTTAAATATTATTAAACGATAAAATACGTTATTAATAATAATAATGTTAATATAAAACCCATTAATTTAGTAATTAAAAATTAAAAAGTAATACATTTCGAAAATACATTTTCGAAAATTAACTTGTATCAAAGACAACAACCAACCTATGTTATTAATTTTTGAGAGAAGCAAATGTACAATTATTGTATTTTAACGTGAATATAAATAAAATAAAAATATGTTTATAAATATAATTAATTTCACTTACTATTTAGCAGAATCATTCAATTGATATTCGTTGCTACGTGAAAAACATTCTTGTACACCAGAATCTTGCCATAATCGTTTCATTGCTGCCAACAAATCCTCAGAGAATGGTTCTGTGTCGTGCATTCGTTGTACAACATCGAATACCATTTTTGCATCACCCTATAATAATTATTAAACAAAAATATTAATTCAATTTGAAAAAAAAATAATAAAAATTATTATTAATAACGTCATCGATTTTATATAAACAAATCATAAACAACACAAAATGTTTACAATCGAGTATAAAAGAAAAACGAAGAAACATTATTAAATTAAAATTTTACTTAAAACAAAATTGAAAAAATAAATTAAAAATTATCAACAAATGAACAAATATTTAATGTGGCGGCGCTAAAATAAAGAGAAATAATTAAATGATTCATTAATTCATTTATTTTTAACAATAATATCCGGCTAATATAAAAATGTTTTTTTTTTTGTAATTCTTTGCTGTACAAAAAAGAAGAACACTGTATGACAGATTTTTTAAATGATAATGGATTTCGTCATGAAACTCATGAAATAATAAAACTTTTATTAATTATATCGCGGGTCATTGGTTCATTTAAATTAATTCCATTTATATATCAGTATAATCATTACCGCTAAAATTAACTACACATTATCAATTGCACAAAAAATTGCAAATAGTAAATAAAAATATCCGTTGAAATAACTGGAAAATAAATTTAAACAAAAAAAACTGTATACTCGACGGTAATTAAAAACAAATTCAATTAATTCTGTAAATAATAATTTTTGCAATAAAAAAAAAACTGATGGATTATATAATAGTTAATTAAAAAATAAATAAATAATTATTTGGATTACCTCTCTTTCATTATTAGCAAATAATATACTCAAATTTGGCATAGCTCTTAATATTGCAACTAATGATTGTATTGTGTTGCTATAAACAACTGGTCGATATTGTTTATAATCTTCAGATGTAAAACCACTTTCGTGAATGATTCTAAAAATAAATTTTTTTTTGAAATAAAATATTACAATTAACAAACCTATATATATTTATATTTTCAAGGTTAATAATATTAATTAATTAAAATACATTTACATTTTACACATTTACAACACCAGTAAGACATTGAATAACATTAAAATAAAATAAAATTAATATAAACAAAAATATCTAAGCAATGAGCAGGTAACAACGGAATGTTTACATAAAATTTCTAGAGTATCTATTTGTTTATTTTTTTAAATTAAATATTTAAAACAAAAAAAAAAGCCAGCTTTTTTTAGCACGGTAAAAAATGTCTTTATTTTGTTATAATTTTGGACAATAAATAAATTATAACATTTTTTATGCTATGTTATTTATTTTAATATTTCAAAGACATTTATAAATGTCGAAATCGCTTAATTTAAATGATTATTCTTTGAATCTATAGAAAATGCTTGATAACTTTTTACAAATAATTTTCCTCATCGAAAACAATAACGTTTTATGTAATTCTTTTTCATAAAATCAATTATTTCACCTGTACATCTTAATATTTGATATCCAGGAAATTATTTTTAAATAAGTTTTATGGGTGTCTCCTCCGGCACATATTTGACCTGCTTTAATTAACTCTCTCGCACTTTAATCGCGAAAAATTATTACAATTTTTCGTTTCTAGTAAATAAATGATAAACTTTGTGTACACGGCGTTTTGATTTAAAAATATTTAAAAATTTTATAATAAAAAGAAAATCACTCAAATAAAAATTTTTATTCATGACATTGTCGCAAAGAAATCAATTCTTTTAAATTAGCTAATCAATGTTGTAGAATGTTTTTGATTATAAATTTTTCTATTATTTAAACAAAATAAATAAAATAAGAAAAAAATTCATCTCTAAATTGCCTTTTATTCAAATTATATTATCATTGAAACTAAAGAAATCAATACATATAAATTTACTATATATTTTCGATTCGTCTTTGCTTACATCAATATTTTGTTAACAAACAATTTAATATCTTATCTCGTCAAATATATAAATGTTCATACATAAAAAAGCTTTAAATTTTTTTTTCTAGATAACAGTTATTGATCAGCATAATGAATGAATAAAAAATAGAGAGAAAAAAAATTAAATAAACATAAAAAAATGCAAATAAGCAGAAAGAATGATAAACGAAAGAAAAAAAAACACACACAATTTTTGTAACAGCATTTAAGCATTGATTTTGATTATTAGCAATGTTTAAATAAACTGATATACACTTTGCACAGCAACAATGTAACAACATAAAAAACGAAACGGTTAAATGATTTTTTTATTTTGTATTTTGCTTTATTTATCGCAATTTATTTTTTTTAAACTTAAATTTTATTTTTATCAAACATTTTCTTATTATTATTATTAAAAATGAATTATAATTTCTATAAATTTAGAATTAACATATATTAATCAATTATTTTATTACTTTGTTGACGAAAAAAGCTCAATTTTCTCTATATAAAAAGATTAAAAACAATAATTCTTATTCTTGTATTTTACTTAGCAAAAACTAAACTGAGTAAAAATCACCTATTTATCGCATTATCGTATTAAAATAAAAAATTTTACAAAAAGAGAATTAATAAAGCGTTAAAAATTTAAATTAATTATTTATTAACAAAAAATTAGCTACAAACTAGACTAAACCAATGAAAAATATACAAGCTAAAATTAAAACAAAAAAAAAACATAATTTTTTTTTTAATCATTAAATAAACATTAGATTAGAATTAAATCATCAAGTGTTTTAATAACAAAATTTAATAGCATAATATCCGTATTATACATAATATTAAAACGCAAGTAAATGTATATGTTAAACAATAAATATTATAATCCAAAAGAATTAAATTTTTTGTTTTGTGTTTTCAATTAATCTCTAAAGCTTTTTATCATTATTAACATTAAAATTGAAAAAAAAAACTAATTAGAAATTTTCCTATAGTAAAAACTGTATAAGCTTTAAAATAAAAAGTAAAAAAATGATAATGAACTTTACTCATTGCTATATTGAATATTCTAATTAACAACACAACTTAAAGGTTAAATATTAATTAATTAACTAATCAACAGCATATTATAACAACTAATTTATTTAATTACTTTAATTAAACGTGTGCGTAATTGAAAATATTTAACATAAAAAACGATACGACAATACTACAAAGTTCAACAAAATCTGCATATTTTTTTATTTTCAATCTTAAGTATGCAGTTGAAATTAACATTATACGTAGAATTTTATACAACAGCAAAAAAAAAATTACTACACAGATAAGCGCGATTAAATAAAAAATAAAATTAATATTAATAACCATAAAAATATGACGCATATATAGCATAATTAATAAAAAAATAAAAAATATTAATAACAAGCAGCGTGTACATTAAAATTAACAAAAATAAATTCTTTTTCACATTTAAGTATTTTTTATTAATTAAAAAAAATTGATTAATAATTTATTTAAAAAGAAAAAACGAAAGTAAAACATCAACTTACTTCATCTGTTTAACGATTGTACTTTTCCCTGATTCACCAGCGCCTGAAATAAAAATAAAGAAAATATTAATTAATTTACGGTAATTAATATAACAAAAGAATTAAATAGTTTATATAACCACCAAAATAGCATCCCACCCAAATAAAATAGTAACCAAATCAATTCACTAACAAAACAGTAAAATTTTCACCAACAAACATATTTATATATTTTATACGTATAACATACGCCTGAAGTGCAGTTAATTATAATTATTTATATATATATTATTTAAACCAAAATAATGTAATAAAAATCACGTGCTTTATTCAACAAATAATTCAATTTAATTTAATTCAATTTATTAATATACAAGAAGAGAAAAAGAAAATCATTAAAACTTAATTATTTAATCGAAAAAAATTCAAAAAAAAATGTTTTCAAACAATAAAATAATAAAAAATAATAATTAATCAATCAATAATACAAAAACAGTATACAATAAGTATACAATAACCGGAAGTTCAAATGAATACACTACATACATAACAAGAAATAATTAAATTAAGAACAACAACATCACAACGCCAAATAACAGTTATTTATGTTCAACATAAGCCAACGAAATACCTGTGCAAAAAAAAAAAAAATTACAAATAAATTGTGTTGATAATGAAATTTGAAGACCTTAAGTGTTTTACAATAAATTGTTTAATTGCATAAAACTAATCAAGTTAGATATATATATATACTATGGATTATACAAACTGTTTGTAGCATAAATACAATGTAGTAATACAAGTCATAATTTTAATTGCAGATAACGATTGTAACTATCGACAATTATTAAACAAATAAAAATTTCATTTAAGTAAAATATTCTGAATACACATTTCTAAAAGATAAATCAAATTTTATGTAAATATTATTATTTCTTCTTTATTATTATTATAAAAATTATCAATAACTCTTGCTACTCCAACTACTGTCGGAATTTTAAACGCTTGTGTTAAAATATATAATTTTATAATTACATTACAAACGAAACGTATATAGCCCAATATTATAATTCAACATAGCACAACAAAATGCAGATATAATTATATAAACAAAAAATTTATATACACAACAATAAAGTCTTTTATCATAATTTATTAACATTTTAATAAACAAAAAATTTATCATTAAAACAACGACGACAATACCAAGTATGTAACCATTAACAAAATATATAATTTAAATGCGTCTCGTTTATTTAACACTGTTTGCCCTTTATGTATCTTTATCTCCAAAGCAAAGCAAAAAAATAATGTACAAGTTTCAAAATAAAAGCAGCATAAGCTACATGAAAAAGAAAAGAAAAAATAAACAAATATAAGAAGCAGACAGTAACGACGAACAAGAAAAACAATTTTTAATTATGATTTTATATTAATAATCTCATCATCATCGTATTATTATACAATAAATAATTAATTAACAAAAATAATATAGTGTATCAGGCACACTACTTAAAAAATAGTTTTACACAAAAAATCAACAACAAAATTCTCTAATAAATATTTCAAAATCTGATCGTCATAATACAGAAAAACAGTAGATTTTTTTTTATAAATCAGCGAGTAGAAAAAAAAATTAAATTAAATAAAATTAATAAAATAAACTGTCAACACTAGATATATAAAAAAAAAAATCTTAAAAAAAAAAAATATATTTAAATATTTTCTTTTAATTAAATCATAAATTAAATTACATAAAAATATTTTTATTAGGTAATAAAAATAAATAAAGAAGAATAAAAAAAACGAAACAATAAATGCAAAGTTGATGTGCGGCTAAACATATTTTTTGAAAAAAAAATCCCAGATATAAGTGGGATGGCTTAAAGAGAAAATGATAAGTCAAAAATCATAACTGATCCTAACACAATCATTTCTCGCGCTCAAAGAATTGCGAAATTATTCTCTTGATTTGTAACAATAAAATGATTCGCACCAATATGATTACGGAGGTAATTAGAAACTATTAAATGCAACCTAATTCTTCAAAATAAACCCATTTCAAAGAAGTAAAACTATTTCCGGTAAAACTTTTTATACACAACTAGCCTAAACCAACAACCTGACTTTAACAAAAACCATTTTAAAGACGAGGAGTGACTGTAGAATATTTTATTATTCATTCCTGTCTATTAAATACATTTTTTTCTTTTACCAAACATTACTTCAAACAATGACAACGATTTAACAAAAAAATAATAATAAAGATTCATTTAAATAAACGCATACTGAATACCCATCAACACAAAAAAACCAACAACAACATCTGCATATAACAGCAATAGCATTAATAACAACAAACTGATAATAATAAAAAGAAACATTTTAAATTTCGGTACAAAAAATAATAATAATAATGTGACATAATAATAAACAAATAAGCCGAATTAAAAATAAATTTTAAAATGTTTTTCATTTTTTCTTTCTTTTTCTTTTCGTCGCTGCGGTAAATGAAAAATAAACAAAAATAAGAGTAACAACAACGATAGACACCAACAAATAGCATGTGGCTTTTATTTATATTTTATTATCTTTATTGTTTTTATTATATACATATCTACATATATATATATATATATATATATATATATTACGCGGGTGTGAGTGCCTATATATAGATAAATATTATATATTTTTATATGCAAACATCAATGTCAGGTTCAATTTTAATATTATTATCATAATTTACTACTGTTATTCATCTATAATTAATTTTTTTTTTTCAATTTCTAATCAGTAAAATAACAAAAAATAAATGATTCAGCATAATTTTTCAATTTGGATATCAGTGTGAGAAGAGTGCCACCATCAAACATTAATTTTGAATGAAATAATATTGAAAAACACAAAACTATAATTAGATCACGACAGGTCAAATCAACAAGTCAATCAGTCAACCCTGAAAAAAAATTTAAATATTCAAAAAAAAAAAAAGTCCATTCAATATACAACAAAAATTCAATTACACGAATAAAAAAAAATTCTTTCAAATTAGATTTAACGGAAAAAAAAATAAAACATAAAAAATTGAATGAAAAACATTAATAATAAAAATTTAAAAAGAAAAACTCCAAAGAGTCTGTTGCTTCTGTTCATTCATTTCAATCTTTCTCTATACAAAAATTTCCCAAACAATTTCATTAAATTTTCATAACAAAATGACTGAAATTTTAAAACAAAAAGAAAACCATCTGGTATCGTCATTACTTTAAAGCGAAGGAGAAAAAAATCCAAATCAAATATTCATTTGGCTTAAATCCAAAATTTCAACAAACAAATTTAAAAAAAAAATAAATAATAATATTAATAACAAATGATAACCGACCAACTGAGCCAACAGGTTTAAAGTTCATAAACTTTTTCCACCTTAACACTGACTTCCTGAAAATAATAACAAAACCAAAAAAAAAAAAAAAAACTTTGCCAAAAAATCCAAATTTTGTTTTATCAAAAAACTCAAAATATTTTTCTCCAACTAAAATTTATGTGAAAAAGAAAGCAAAAAAAGAAAAACTTCATCGAAAAATTAAGTAATAAAAAACTTGGCTAGCAACTTGCCCATTATATTATCTCAAGTTCAAGTACTTTCACTGTTATTTTTTTTTCCTACATATAAAAAGTCATCAAAGACGATGAAATCAAAAGAAAAAAAAAACAATTTGCAGGCAGTAAAAACTACTTGTTATTATGTAGTACTAACAGCAACACTTTGTTTTACATTCACCAATTGTTATGTGATGTCAACAGGGATAAAGAAAAGAAGAAATGATTATAGCAAAAAATAATAATAAAAATAATTCAAGGTATTTTTTTTTCTGGCATCGTCTTAAATACATAGATACATACACGCGTTGATATAAAACAATAATAAAAAAAAATTATAACAAAACATAAACAAGTAATTTAAGATTTATTATTATTTTTTTCCTTCTTCTTTTCTTTTAGACGTGAAACTTTATATGCGCTAGTTTACAGTTTACTTCATGTTTACTTGCTGCTTCTTCAAACACAAATGAATAATAAAAATCAGTCAAGTGTTAATTGCAATTTTTTTTATTATTATTTCTTTCTTTTCACTATATATACTTTTTTTTAATGTTTATGTTTTTTATTTATTTTAATTGTGTTTTTCGTAATTTGCAGTGTTGAATAACATAATAGACAAAAAGCTTAAAAAAATCTTTAATGATCAAACCATCTCTTAAGCAGCAAATGTAGCAACAACAATGCAAAGAAAATTCATTTTTAAAAAGCAATAAAAATATTAATACAATTTTTAAAGTGAAATACTTAAAATACAATTTATAAATGTAAAACAAATTTGATGCTGCTTGTAAACTATTTAACGATTATAAAATTAATTTAAAACTATGAAAAAATTATTTTCAATCTTTTATTATTAAAATATACGGGTGTTTTATTATTATTAAACAATCGATTAATACAAATTATAAATATAAATAAAAAATTGAATGCAAAGAAAAAAATATTTGTAATTTCCATAGACTTTTCACAATGATACGATTTATGTTTTGTAAAATAGTTCACGCAGCAAACAATTACTTCATCTTTAACAGTTACACCTGCTATTATTTATTAACCTTTTTTTTAAGTCGTTTAATCATTATAATATTAAAAAAGTAAAATAACTAATAAAATTGATTAAAAGTTAGGCTCGCGTGTGCAAATGTATACACCACAGCAAAAATCGACTACTCGACAACACCCAATAAGTAAATAAAAATAAAATTCTTTATTAAAAAAAAAAATAAAATAAAATGAAATGAAATTATGTCATCACTAATTATGTGAAATAATTTTTTTTTTTGAACGCAACAATTAAACAAAAAACAATTCTCTAACAAGCCACATAATTCATTAAATATTATTAAATAAAGAGAAAAGTCTAAACATATGCCAAAAAATACCACCAGAACCAACCGCAAGAAAAAACAGTTGCATTTAAAGAATTTTTTTAAATATTTAACAAGCAACATAGTATAATGTGTTTTTCTTCTTTTTTTTGCTTCATTGCATTAAACAAAAAACATTTACATCCTGCAGCGCGAGCTAAGTTTTTATGAAATGAATAAATCTAATGTAAAAATAAAATAATCATGAAAATAGGATGCAAAGGAAAATGAAAAAGCCATTAAATGTTGTTGAATAAATTTCTAAATAACCCAGGATACACAGATAGATCCTATTTACTGTGCTGATATAATATTTTCGCATTTATGCTCAAGTTATATTTCAAGGAATAGTTATTTGTCTTATTGTAGGATTTTATATTCCATAAAAAATGCTCCAACATAGAACTGTAAGGCTTCTGATCACTGCTATCTATTTGAATCTCTTTTAATTTTTTTAATAATTATTTAATTTTATTTGGTTAAAATTTGAATACAGAAAGCATAGTATAATCATCATTTCTCAAGCCAATTTGTTTAACGCGTAACCCTCTCCTCAATTAGTCTGCTAATCGAGACAAGTGTAATGATTTTATATTTCATTTTTATTACATGTTGATTTGTTAATGGATTGCAAAAAAAAAAAACATATTTAAATGTTGAAATGAAAAGTAAACTAAAAACATTTAAATAATAATTTCGACTTTACCTACCATATGCTTAAAAATTATTTCTAATGTATTTTTACACTGAGTGCTGCGTTTTCTTATTTACTTTAATAAAAATATTTTAATATTTTGTTTATTAATTTCTAACATGGAAAAAAATAAATAAAACTAAGGTATTTTAATGATTAATGATAAAATAAACGTCATTTCCCTCTAACTAACACAACACATTTCTTTGTTGATAGTAATCAGGAATCATAAAAAAAAATGATTAAAAATGGTGAAACACCAAAGTTAACGAAAAAAATAATACTGTTTCTTATTTCCTGTGTGCGAGTTCTAAACGAAATATATGTTTTCCTGAGGAAGAAGTTCCTACCGGTAAACAAAAAACAATAATTTCATAAATTATGTTGTCTCTTCTAAAGATAGACGGGGCGGATAAGGTTACTTTATTCAATACCGACGATTTAGTGTTTCTAACACCTTAAAAAAAAATTTAATTTTAATCGCTAAAATGTGCGATAATTCATCATAAATATTTATTTTTCTAATTGCAGGCAAATTGTTTAAATATCATAAAAAAAAAAATAAAACACTGTACAATGACGTCAAATTCTTAAAAATATTTTCTAAACAAACCGAACACAGAGGAAAATTTAAAACAGAAAAAAAAATTATTTAAATAAAAAATCCAAATATTTTTCTTCACATTTTAGTTTCTCAACTAAAAAAAAAAGCGAAGAACCAGATAATAGAATAATTTTCACACGTTTTATTTTTAAATAAAACTAAAAGAAAAAAATTATTAAAATGATAAATATGTTCCTTTAGCCTTTAAATTCCCCTTTTTAATTTAAATAAATAATTAAGTGCTTTGAAAACACAGAAAGAGATAAAAGAAAAAGAAAAAAAAATAAAAACCGATGACATGTAGATATTAAGTGTTTCTTGTTATTTATTATATGAATTTGCCACCTTAATCACAAAGTGTCATATTTTTTCCAATCCTTTAAAATAATCATTTTGAACATAAATGAACTTCAATAATTCACAAAGTATCACAACGGATAAATGAATTTAAAATTAAAACAAATAAAATGTAGAAGAAAACGTCACGGGTTGTTATAAATTCATTCATGCGAGCATACACAACATAATACCACTTTTCAAAGCAACGGTGTATTATTTAATTACATTAAAATTTCTCAAAAATACTAAATCCATTGCGTCACAAATAAACCTATGACCTTTTAAACAGAACCATCAACACCATCAAAATAATAATTAAATCTTTAATAGAGTATTATTTTTCCATAGCTATTAATTAATTTTTTAATATAATGAATATACTAAAATGATAAACAAATGGTAAAAAATACGATATACAATAAAAGAACCTATAGTACAAGATAATGATGAAATAAATTCAAATCTAATATCGTTTATATGCTTTATATTGATTAAACTCAATCAAATGACAGAATTACTCAACTAGATATGCAGCAAAAGGATAAACTAAAAAATATTAAAATAAAATAGAAAATTTTTTGTTTTATGTAAAATCAGTGGCAGAATTGTGAAGAATAGCTGCATGATGTCAATTAATTAAACAACAAAAAATAAAAATCCATTTGGCAGGTTGCACTTGTATAATCACATTCATTTAGATTCTGGTTTGTCATATCAACCACTATACAATTTAATTATATTTTTTTTAACTGCAGAAAATATCTGCACTTGGTCAAACGATAGCATATTTTTGCATACAAATCTGTCCCCAATTATTTATAAAACAATACACCATTAACCAACCACAGGATTTATCAAAAGTCAACAGGATTTATTTAGAAAAAAAAATTAATTCCATGGTTAAGCCGATTTACAAAAATAAAATGCCAAAAAAACGGCACAAAAAATCTATACGAAAAACAAAAATTTTCATTAGAAAAGCAAATGTTTTTTATCGTTTAACGCAATCAAAATACAAAAAAAAATAAAAACGAACAAAATTTTCTTTCTCTTGCGAAAACTTGAAAAAAAAAAAAAAAATAAATAAAAATATTTCATATAATAAAAACGAAAAAATTAATTTTTACCTCATTTCATTAATTATTTAATTTAATTTCTTACTTTTTAAATGTTTCTATTCGAAAAAAAAAAATCAAAAAGAAAATAAAATAATAAAGAAGGAAAAATATATGTAGAACAAGAAATAAATAAATAATTTATTATAAAACAAACATTACGCTTCAATATGTTTATAGAGAAGGCAAAACGCGTAAGATTTATACAAGAAAATTGTTTAATAATGAAAAAAAAAAAAAAATAGCACAGTGTACAAGGAAAATTATATAAAATTATTTAGACTGAAAGAAGTAGAAGAAGACGAAAAAAAAATGTTTACAGCTTATAAAACAGCGAACGAAATAAAAATTCATTTAATAATCTAATTTTAGAACTTTTATTTTTTGTTTTTTAATTTCTCTCTCCTTTGCATTACTTTGTATATAAACTAATAGAAAAAAAATTAAATTTATACATTATAAACGAAATGAGCAGGAAAAAAGTAAAGAAAAACATATAGAAAATTCTTCGCATAACAAAAAAAAAACACACAAAACACAATAAAAATACAAATCATCAATTAAAAAAGCAAAAAATAAACTTAAAATCTAATTGAATTAATTCAATTTAAAATCCTATTTACTATTTTGTGCTGTAATGATAATTGAAAAAGAAAAAAAAAAAAGTTAAGTTTAAACAAACAGGCAAACAACCATATATAGGGTGATTGAGATCATGTAAGTATTTCTCTACGTAGCTAATTGATAAACACTTGAGCAATTACTATAAGTTCATTATTGATAAAACCGATCAAAGAGATTTTATGAAAAATAAATGAATGTTAATGAATTATCATCAAAAAGCTTATATTGTGTCATAAGTTCAATAAAATTATCTTTATCTACGCTTTTGATAGTAAAGACTAAACGTATTAGAATGTCATTTTACAGCAACTATACAGTAGAATAATGTAAAATCAAACTAATGTATTAAAAAAATTATTGTACAATTAATTGCACCATATTAAGTGAAATAAAAACCAAAATAGGAGTTTTCACAGCAAAAGGTGAATCAATATTTTTTTTTAACAATAAACATAGAAAACTATTAAACGCTCGCAGCAACAACGCAATAATATTATAATTTTCAAATTCTTTGCGTTAAATAAATAAATAAAAAAGTATTTCTCAAATAGAAATAAATTTCACTTGACAACAACCATATCACCAATGATTTTATAGAACCAAAAAAAAAAAAAAAAAAAAAAAAGCAAAAAGTACCCAGACATATTGTCTTTTCCATAAAGTTTATTCAAATAAAATACTAAAAAAAAAAAACCTGCAACAAAGTTTTTATTAAAATAGAAAATTAAACAAAATACCGAATAGCAACAAAACAATATTTTAATTATGTTCAAAGCACAGACACTTTTAAAAACATTAATTGAAAATAATTCTATTATTTAACTTTCTGAATCAAAAAACTTCTAAACTTTGCATCTATATATTGTGTATAGAAAATAAAAAATATAATTCAAAAAATCAAATTGAATCACCAATTATTTGTGGAGACCAACAACGAGAACAAGCAATAGAAATTATTTACATTTCCTATTTTAATTATATTTCCCTATCTAATGTTTTGTATACATAACAATATTCATAGATGCTACATACATGTATGCGAATACATTTTTATTTTTATTATCAATTAATTTTATCAATAAACCCCCTTGTCTTTTGTGAAATAAAATTTTATGTTGCACCAATTCGTTCTGGAACAACAATTCAATTTTAACATCGTTCAATCAATCACCACAAAACAATGAAGGCGAAACGACAAAAAACAAAATATAAAAAAGCGACAAAATCAACATAACACGACCGCAAACAAAATTTATTTTCGGATAATTTTTCTTCTTTTATTATTTCAATGAATCCCAGATAATAATTGATAATCATCATCATCATCATCATCATGAAAATAATAATATTCTCTTACCAAGTAATAATAATTTAATATCCTTAGCTGCCTGTATACCATCCTCTTTGAGGTTACGTTCAATTAACCTACTACGTGCGGCTGCTGCACGTTCTTCGGCTGATTGTGCGCACCCCATTGTGCGTATTGCTTCTACACAAAACGTTTTGAATGATTTTTTTTGGAAATATTTTAAGCGTTAATTGTTTTTGTATATTTGTTTTCCTTTTTTTAAACGTTTTCCTTTTTCTTAGTTAAATTAATTTAAACGTTTTATTGTTTTTCCTTTTTCCAAGAAGAAAAATAATATTCAACAAATTCAAACTCTCACTAAAATTCGGCCAAATTTAATTTGGCCGAATTTTTTCACCGTTTTTTTTTTTTTTTCTCAAAGAAAATAGAAAAAATTATTTATTTTTTCTTTTTTTATTACTAAAAATTAAAATTGCAAAAATGTTTTGTGTTTTTTCTTAATTTTATCACTTTTATTATTATTATTTACTGTAATCCTTTGTTTGCTGATGTTAAGTTGATCTCCTTGTGTTGTATTGTATATTTTGAGCGAAATTCACTTAATTATCGTTATCAACTTTTACTCACACAATATAACACAAAATAGCAACATTAATTAATTAATTAATTATCTGTTTTTACCACTTTATTGAATCAATTAAAAAAAAAATATTTGATTTATACAAAAGAATAATTCAGTTTTTAAATATTTTTTTTAAGTTAATTAATTAAGATTTCTTAATTATTATGAAGACATTACGATGGTGTTTTATTTTCCATTTTCTCTAATTTTCGTTTTTTTTTTTATTATTAACTTTTTACGTTACTCCTTCTTCGTTTTTTATTAATTAATATTCTAACTTGAATACAGAAAAAAAAATATAATTTGTATTAAATTTTTCACTAAAAATATAAATTTTTTAACAATAAATGAATAAAATTTTAAAATCGTGAACCACCAGAGGTTAATTACAAATTAATTAAAGTAAATTTCATTTGTTCGTAAACCAACAACCATTTAAAATTTCTCAATTTTTTTTTCTTGCAATAAAAACTTTGGTTATGTTGAACAGATTTTCCTTAATTTTTTTTAACTTTCTTTATTTTATTTTGCCAAATAAATAAAACCAATAAAATAACGGGCACAGCCCACATTAAATGAGTCACATTTTGTTGTTAAAGCAATAAAAAAAAATATAATAATAATAAAGAAAAAAGAAAAGTAAAATTATAAAACAGTAGAAGGACATCAGAAAGAATTAAATCTCAACCAGACCCACCCTGTTAACATAATTACAAACATATCTTAAGAAATTGATTGAAATTAAATTTTAATATGAATTCCACTTGTTTATAATTTTTACAACTTTAATTAAAGATTTTCTTTTTATTTTTTATTAAAATGGTGAAAAATTAACTCAGAAAACTCATTCTAGGCGCGTGAGAATGAGAGGAATTTTTCATTCGATTTTTTAAAAAAATTTTTGCTCCTTTGATTTTCTGGTTGGTTACTTGGAAAAATCATGCGAGATTTTTATTTTCCTTTCTTTTTTTTATATTGTATAAGAAAATATACGACCGACAATTTTCTTTTCTTTTTTGTTACCCACACATACACCCTTATACAAACAGATACATACTCAACAGCAAGGAAAACGAGGTAAGTAGAAGAAAAATATAATAATAATAAAAAAGAAAAACAGGAAAATAATGTTGCTGCCGCTCTATAGCTGGCTGGTGTTGTTATGTTTTTCATGTCGGTTTTTTAGCAAAGAAAAAAAAATCAATAATACACAATGACAACAGTGACGGCCATACTACTTAAACATTGGAAAAACCGCAGCAAATTTGATTTTAACTAAACAAGATAATTAAAATAGAAGTATTCAATTAATTGCTTTATATTTTTAATAACAGTATTGATTTAAGCATAAATGTTAATTACTTACAACAATAGACTACGTCAATGTTAAAATAGGTAGTAAAAAAAAGTAAGTCATTAGCCAACTGTAATTTTCAACAGCGTGTATAATGCGCGTGTTTATAAATTTTCATTACACGAAATAAAAAATGTGTAACCAACATTTAGGCGAACAATATGTTATACATTTCGGACGTCCAAAATACTTTTTTTTTAAATAAGATTAAATAAAATTTTAATTTTATTAACAAGAAACTGTACAGAAAACTCTATAAAATTGATATTATTATAACGTTAAAAATTTATTCAGCAATTAATTAATAAAATAAAGCATAAAAATGACACGCACAATTTATTAAAACTAATTAAAATTTGAATCATAAATTTTTATTGCATTTTTGTTTTTTTATGTTTTAATTAACAAAACAAGAAAAACAATTTCAATTAAAATTATTACTTCAATGAAGCTGTTTGCTTATTTTTAATTACATTTCCTTTTCATTTGTAATTAATTATGATAAAAAATTATATATATAGCCTATCCTTGTTTATTGATCACTGAGCGGTATATTTCACTTAAAAGCTCTTAATAAAGTAGAAAAACTAATAAATTTTCTTACTCGACGCTTAAACTACTCTCATTTTAAAAATTAAAAAGAATTTCTCTAATAACGAAATACTAAAAAACAATATTTCTTAATGAATTTTCCTGAAACAATTATCACATTTGTACTCAACGAAAGCTTTATATGAGTTAAGTATGTTTAAAGTAAATAAATAATCCAAGTACTATTAAAACTAAAAAAAAAAGTACTTTATATTATTATCACATGAATCACTGTCTACTGTTTTTTAATCCATAAAAATTACTCCAAAAATTCCAAAGAAAAATATTAATATATTTTTTTTATTTTATTTAATTCTATTCCGCCATGTTTTCCCTTTTTTTTTTGCTAATCGAAACACACACACACACACACGGTGTCACAAACGCATACATAGGCACGCACTTTCAAGTTGTACGAAAAACTCAACTCAAATTTATTATCAGGGTAACAAAAATTAAACTTTCGCTCTTTTTTTAGGCAAATTGTTTTTCCCACATCTAAAATGAATAAAATTTTTATTTTAAATCATAGTTAGGAGAAATTTAATTAATTTTAATAAGAAAACAACAAAATATTTTTAAAAAAAAAACTTTCAATGCTGAAATAAATAATTCGATGGAGGTGCCTAGTTTTTTTTATTTGTCTTTCGGTTATATTGTCATTTTCTACTAAAGCTTCACCTTCTTTTACAGGTAAAAAAAAAACTTAAAAAAACACACTTAAATAATCCAAAAATAAATTTGTCTTTTCTCTCTTGCTCTTGTCCTTTTTCGCCTTTTTTCAACTTCTCCTTTTTCTTATGTTTTATTAAACTTTCAACTTATAGCTTAAGCACCTAAAATTATAAAAAGCTCGAAAACTTCTCCTCAAGTAGTCACCGAAATGTAAAAACTTTTTTCCACCTTATAATTTTAATTTTTTTTCACTTTATTTCAATAAAATTTTATGTCAAGAAATAGAAGAAAAAACGAAACATTAGGAACCACCGCCCTAATTTTTTTTTTCTTCTTTTCTTTTTTGTAATTTTTCTTCTTTAATTTTCTGCTATCCACCAAACTTATGACTGAACAGAACCAAGAACAAAAAATATAAATTAAGGAAAATTGTAAAGAAAAATGTAACTTTAGGTTACAGAATAACACTAAAACAGGATGATGGCTGAAGAAAACAAAAAAAAATTATCCTTTTTTATAAGAGAACTAAAACAATTCAAGGGAAATATAGAAGTTTTCCTTGCTGCTTCTAAACTTTCTATTCCAATTTGGTGTGGTTCTTTTTTTTTATTAATTTAATTTTTTTTTTTTTTACTTCGCTACTTTACTGTTGCTCAACACAACACAGAAGATGAACACAAACTATGAGAAAATATTTTATTTTGTATGAAGAAAAAAAAAAAACATTTCTATAAACCCTGCTTCGTTTAATATTCGTATAAGAATCGTCGATTTTATCTAAGCATACACGCATACATAGTTACAATGTACAAAAAATTAATTCTTTATACAACACAAAATTCTAACCAATTTTTATGTTGTTAACGCAGGCAACGAATGAAGAAAAAAAATATAATAAATATTTTTATTGTTTTAGTTTGTGTATGTGAGATTTACATTATATATTGTTGCTTATTCTTACACTACATAAATTGTAATTATTTCAACACATACTAATAATAGAGACAACAAACAATTAAATTTAATTAATTAAAAAATAATATCATAAAGATAAAAATTAATAGATGAAATTGTTTCGTTTTTGTCTTCTTTTTAAGTAATAAAAATATATATCTATATATATTTGATTCGGCGCTTTATTGATAAAACAGTGGCGTCGTTTTGCACATAGTTATTTTCATCCCCAGTCATTCTCCAGCAATAAATATTTTTAATAAATATAAAATTTTCTTTAATAACACCCTGTATATTGTTTAATGAATAAAATAAAGTGAAATACATATGATAGAAATAAAAATACTGAGCAAAAATTATATCGAATCTAAAGGCATACACAACTACAAACATAAAATTATAAACGCATGCGCTTTTAATTAATAAAAAAAAACACACAAAATTAATAAACGAAATGAAAGAATGCGTCTCCACTTGTCATTAAAAATTTATTTGTTGCTTAATTTTGAGTATTTGCACAAGCTCTCTCTCAATTTCGCTCTCTATTTAAAGACTCTAAATCAAATAAACAAATAAAAAAACCGCAAGGGAAATTTAATTTACATTTTGTTAAGGAAAATAATTTCCCATTATAAATAAAAAGAAAAAAAAAATAATTTTCAACATCAAAACAAAACAAATAAAAAAAAAAAAATTCTTTATCAGTTAGTTCAATTTTTTTTTCTTCATAATTTTATCATCAAGAAGATAACAGCAAAAAAAAAAACATTATGTTGGCTGAATGAATTTGGTTGGTGTTTTTCTTCTTTTTTGTTTTTAGTTTAATAAATCTCATCCCACCAAGTTTTTGAGTGTGTATGTAAAATACAGAATAAAGAGTTCAATAAAAAAAAAAATGTGAAACACAAAACCACAACCCACAATATAAACATTAAAGGAAAAATAAGTAAAATAAATAAATTAACGATAAATAACCGGAACTAATCGATGATTGAAATAATAAAGAGTAATAACAGCACTTACAACTAGGAAAATATGCTCTTTATACATGATAAAATTGATTTAAATTAATCAAAATTTTACATGTCTAGTAAAATAATTATAATTAAACGCATACATAAAAATGGTTCAGGTATTCGCTGTAATTAAAACGCATAAGGTATAACACCTTAAAAAATTCACCCCAAAACAGAAGGTAAGATAAATAAAAAGCTCCACATTGAAAAATCTATTAAATACACAAACCGGTTACTTGTCAAACATATAAAAAACCCGGCTAATACGATTAGAAATTTGACATTTCTATTAATACAAATAAAAATGTTTTGCACTGATTTTGAGTCGATTGTAATCAGTAAAATCCCTTAATACATAATTAAATATGATAAAAATCTATTAGAAATATTTAAAACGTCATTATTTGTTACATAAACATTTTTTTATAAATAATCATCGACGATATTTTAAAAACACGGTCAAATATGTTTTTTTTCTCCCCTAAATTTTATTCATTATTAAATTGAATTATTATAACTAATTACTAGTTAATATTGACAGATGCTGGCTGTTTATAAAGCTACATTATAATTATTAGTATCAATTTTCTTTCCTTTTTCTGTTTAAGATTATCAGTTAAACAGATAAATTCGTTAACCCTTTTAAGCTGCTAAAGCAAAATTTTAAAATTTTATCTTCTTAGCGAAACCTGTTTTCAAAATCAAATAGTCGCTATCTTTATCCAAAAACACATTAAACCTCCTAAAAATATATAATAGATACATTGATATTTATTTATTCAACTTACCTAATAATAATAATTTAATATCTTTAGCCGCTTGTAATCCATCCTCTTTTAGATTTTTCTCTATTAATTTTGAACGTGCCAGAGCAGCACGCTCCTCAGCTGATGTTGTACATCCCATTGTACCGGTTAATTTAAAGAGACTTATTTTGACGCTTTATTTATAACGTTTCGTAAAGAAATTATTTTTCTATCGGATTGTTTATCTTTTTTTTGATTTAATTAATTATTATTAATTAATAAAAAATTTTTCTAAATTCACTAATTCTATAACTATG
Source organism: Ptychoptera contaminata (assembly GCA_963942525.1). Taxonomy (NCBI): domain Eukaryota; kingdom Metazoa; phylum Arthropoda; class Insecta; order Diptera; family Ptychopteridae; genus Ptychoptera; species Ptychoptera contaminata. The sequence continues at coordinate 28,220,754 of OZ012638.1, forward strand.
ACACTTTTCTTCTTTAAACTTTTATCACTTTATAAGAAAAAAAAAAACGTTAAAATTAAAAAATTAAATTAAAAAAAAAGAACTAAATAAACAAAAAAAATATCTGAAACATAATTAATAAATAAATAATTAAAATATATAGATTTCCTATGGGAGAAGTATAAATAATAAACCGAGTATTTTCTAATCGGAAAATCAATGATTTTTGTTATCATTTTGGTCGAAAATATAATAAAATAATTCAAATAAATATGTAAACACGTAAAAAGGGGATATTTTTTTTAGAAAACAATCAATTTAAATATATATTTCCGGATTATATTTCGTTAGTAAAATTTAGATAGAAACAAAAAACGGGGATACAGTTTATCCACACAAAATTTTAATAATCCAAAAACTGAGTATTTGTTTATATAAAAATAAAGTAAAATTCTACACTATATTACACAAATTTAGGTAATAAAAAGAAAGCAGGAAAAATATTCTGGATTACATGTTTTCATTATAAAAGAAATGAAAAAGAAACACACACAAAATATCTGATTCAATTTACCGGATAAACAAACCGAAAAATAATAATTATCAAACGAAATAAACATACATATTTTCTTATTTCGACTATAAATTTATATTATTTTCATGAAGAAAAATACAGCGCTAAAAGTTTTTAAGTTTACATTAATTCCTGTATACTTTTGTAAACAAAAAATAAAATCACGCAGCACAGAATAACTGAATATATGTATTTAATATATATCTATATATATATATATGTTTTTCTTTTCGTTTTCCTTTAAATCAATTGGAAAAACTAAACGAAAAGACAAAAAAAATCTTATAAACAAAAAAAAAAAAACTAATATATTTCTTTTTTAAATAATAAAAACTAATTATTCTTCACTTTTATTATTTGTTGATTGATGAATTATATTACTATATATTTTAATAATTAATACTTTTATTGAAAATTATAATTTATTATTGCTTTAAAAAAAATTTTCTAATTAGGAAAAACCCGTCCCGCCCGAATCGTATATATGTAAAAAAAAAAGAAGATTTTCTTATTTATTCAGAAAATTCAGAATGGCCGCCGCATATCGGTTTATGTCAAAAATATGCTCGTTTATATTTCTAGTAGTTTTTATGTTGGCACCATTGATGGAATTAGTGTTGTTGTACGCATAATAAATACAAAATTTCTCGCAAATTTTATGTGTAAAAACAGTTGTCAAAATAAAAACGTTAAAAAATTTTAACAACACCCCTATGAAAAAGTAACATAAAACGAAAGTTAAAGTAAATAAGTAGTTTCCCAATTACACACAATAATTAAAAAAAAAAAACGAAATTAATTAAAGTTTTTTCTTTATATTTTGTTGTATCAAACCACATTTATATTTATGTATATATTTTTATCATTTATTAATAATAATTTTAATAATAATTAATTTTATATATATAACACGTATTAAAAAATTAGAGAAAGAAAATCAAAACAAAAAAATAAAAACTCATAAAAAATTGATTTGATTTGATTTTATTAATTTTCTTTTTTCTTTTCTTCATTTTTAAAAAATAAAATTATTATTAATAATTAATTAAATCATTCATAAAAACTAATTTTACATTTAATATACTTTTAATTAAATTTTTCTTTTTATATATATTTTCTTTTTTATTTTTAATAGATTCTTCATTTAATTAATTTTATAATTTAATCGAAAGAATATTTTATTGTTTCTAACGATAATTCGCACCTTATGATATACTTTTTTAAATTATTATTTTTTTTTTTGTTTTATTTCTAATTTTCTTCATTTTCTTTCTTTTTTGTTTAACGTTAATTAATATTACTTTAATTATTATTTTTTTAAATTTAGAATCACTAAAAAAGAATTATTATTAATTATTTAAAATTATTTTTATTTATTTATATATATATATATATATGTGTGTATTTATAAATTTTACTTCATTAAAAATTAATTAAGAATTTTTATAAAAAAAAATCAAACAAAATTAGTAAAAAAAATTCGTCACAACTTAATTACTGTTTAATGTGACCATAAAATTTATTAATATTAATAATAAAAAATTAATAAATTAACTTCGATTTAGCATGTAATAGAGTTTAGGTTTTTTAAAAAATAGATAATTTAATAAACAATTGTTGGTGGTCAATCAATAACACAATTGGTCACAATTTAATTTAAAAAAAAAATGTTTATTTTAATTAATAAATAAATAAAATTAGTATTTTTGTAATTTTTTTTTTTTTTTTTTCATTATTGAAGATCCATAAAATTTAATTAATTTTTCTTTATCAATTAATAACACATGAAAAGAGTATGATTTTTTATTTAATTATTTATTTTTTTTTTTGTTTAAATTTTAATGCACAAAATAGTTATCATTTGGCTTTAATTATTTTTTCTTATTAATTAATTATTTCGTTTGTTTTTATATATTTTCTAATTAAAAATTATTATTATTTTATTTTACTTTTCATTTCTATTTTTATTTTGTTACATTTTCTTTCTTTATTTTGTTTATTATTAATTATTATACAGAAAACTTGGCAGTTTATTAATTAAATTAAATAATGTTTTGTTTTGTATACTCTAGTCGTTTAGGTGGTCTAGAGTTTATTTAAAAATTGTATTAAAATAATTAATTAATTAATTCAATCGGATCAACACCGCAAATAAAAAATATATTTTGATTTTTTAAATAAATCTTCTATTCTTATAAAGTATTAAAATTAAAAATCAAACCATATATTAATTAATTAAATATATTAAAATTATAACAAAAATCTTAAATCGCCAACAAAACAAATTGATTTAAAATAAATTAAATGAAATTTTAATTACTTCTTATATAATTTTTTAAATAATAAATTTCTAATGCAAAATAAAGTTTATAATTCAATCAAATTGATTCATTGAAATTGAAAGAAAGAAAAAACCGAACGAAACAATTAGATTAGAAATCTTTCCTTCATTAAAAATATTCTCATTTTATTTTTTTCATTTATATTGTTCTTATTTTGTTATCAATAATTACAAATCATAAATCATTTATATAACTTTTATGTATTCTGTTTCATTAATTAATGCTTTTCATTTATTCCAAATTGTATTAAAATTAAATAAACAAAATTCTTATTATGATTGGTAATTAAAATATAATAATAATGAAATTAATTAAATAATAATAATATAATTGAAATGATAACCGATGATAATTGATTATTATAATAAGAATATTACTTATAATAATAAATAAAGAATGTCAGTGTTGTAAAACATCTTCAACACTAGCAAATGCACACGCACCTAATGATGAACTAGCCATTAAATGTAATAATTCACATGCATGAGCAATACATATTTCTAATGGAGGCCGCCACGTAAAATTCATTGATTCTTAAATTTAGAAAATATTTATTAGGGAAATGATTATTTAATTGGATAAATATAAAAAAAGAAAAAATTATTTGCCAACTAACCTAATATGGCAGAATTAAGTGCAGCACAAACAGATTCCCGTCTAGTCGGACACAATTGCCAACCCAAAGGACTTGCCCAAGGATTTGAATATGCAAGTAAACTGAAAGCATCCTAAAATAAAAACAGCATAATTAAATTAATTAAAAACATCGAGAAGGGAAATTCTAAAAACAAATTTATTTACTTCAAGCATTTTTTGATTTTTTTCATTTGCACCATTCTCCTTTTCTAAACGCTGACTCATTTGAAATAATTCACGACCAAATTCTAACATACGCTCAACACCTGATTTACTTGTTGTTTTACGACTTGGTATTGGATCAACGTCCATATCCTCATATGTATCTAATGCTGTCGTTGTATCACATATTGTTGTTATATTATTCTCTTCTAAACCATTCTTATAATTATTATTATTATTTTTATTTATATTATTACTATTTCCATTTGTTATTAAAAAACCATTTTGCATTACAATATCATTATTTGAATCGATATCATCATCGTAAATAATAATATTATTATCAGTTGACGTTGTTGTTGATGAAGAAGGTGATGTTGTTGTGTTTGTCGTTGCTGTTATTTGTTGTGGCGCAACGGTTGACAATGGTGTGGTTGTTGTTGATGCTGTATCTAATGCCATATTCATTGAATTATTTACATCATCATTATTTTCCTCAATGTCATTAGTTATATTCATACTATTATTTGTAGTAAAATTTATATTGTTATTGCTGCAAATAAAAACATTAAAATAAATACTAATTAATATTTAATATATTTATAATTATTTATATAATATTACCTTATTAAATTACTATTTTTAAATTCTTGATTGTCTGGATTAGTGTTATTTATGTTATTATTAATATTATGAATGTTATTATTAATATTATTATTATGTAAAACATCATCATCGATCATAATATCATTATTTGTACTATTGTTATTATTTATATTATTTAACTGTTGATCTTGTTCGTGCTGTGTCCCTCCGCCACCGCCACTACCAACACTATTTCCATTTTGATAAGCCTTTGTTGATTGTATTACAGACGTTTGCACAACAGGACTTGCACGAGATGAGCCCGTCTATAAAATTTATAATTATAAATAATAATAATTTTGAATTTTGTTATTATTAATTTTAATTTTATTTTAATAAATAAAAATTAAAAATAATAAAGCAGCCAATCAAACAAATCATAAAGAAAAATTGAAAAGGAAAATCATAAAAAAAAAGAAAAGAACAAAAAAAATGTGATTATAATTTATGTTTTTCAATAATTATTACCTCAAAATCAGATCCATTTACCATTTCAATAAATTGTCGACATTTCAACATAAATAATAAATTTTGATTATTTTCTAATAATCCTGGATATGAACGGATTGTTTGTTCAATTGCTTGGCCCATTCGGCCGGACATAACTAACTTTAATATTTCTAAAACAAATTAAAAATTTTGTCGTTTAAGAAATAATTTAATTCAATTAAAGCAAAAGAAGAAAATATTACTTTGACGATTTTTGATCGATGATAATTCTTCTCTATAAGTTTGACCAGTAATTTTAGCAAATGTTTCAGCTGTTGAACTATAACCATGATGTACCAGATATGATGAAACCATTCTACAAGAAGAATAACATTTGTTTGTGTAAAAATATATATATATTACATTATTTTGTTTAATTAATAAAACAAAAATTTGTCATACTTGTGTAATACAGCTGTCCAATCACCTTGAACCTCTGGTAACGGAAATGAATATATCGAATGTTTTGTATGTGAACTGAGCTCTTTAATCATATCTTCAATATCAAATTTAAATGGTTCTTGACCAAAGTTTGCATCTACAACTTCGCCAGGGGTTTGTAGGCCAACCGTTGGATACAATTTTGTCTACAAAAAAATTAAATTTTAATATTATTTAAGAAACTATTAATAAATATAAAAAAGAACAAAATAATTTACTGGTAAATCTTTAAATGCGGTCCCTAAATGGTGACCATTCTTTGTATAAAAACATGTACTATCAACTAAATTAACGCCACAACCAATGATATCGCCAGTGGTAAATGTTGGACCGTAAGGTTGTCCATTTCCAGATGAACAAAATGAATTACCATCATCACCATGATATCCATATGATTGCTTATCCCAACCTAAAAATAATGAATAAAAAATATAAACAAAGAATAATGGAAAAAATTATTCTTTAATAAATTTACCTGGTAAACGATTCATTTTGAAATTTTGTGCAGTTAAACCAATTCCCATATAGCCATCACGACCTTTCGATATAATTTTCACTTCAAAATAATATAAACCACAAGCAGCTGGTATCGGATAAGCTGTTCTAACCGATGCAGCATCATTATGTGATTTTCCAATACCTGCAAAAATATTTAAAAATAAAATAAAATTAATTATTTTGTTTACAAAAATCTATTTTCATTTCACATTTTTGCTTATCTTTAATTACACAAAAAAAAAATATGTTTTATTTAGCTAAAATTACACTAAGAAACAGAAAAAGTTCATCAACATAATAGGTTATCAAAAAAAAAATGTTTATATTTTTTATTAATTAATTATTAAATGAATTGCAAAACTTAAAGAATAAAAAAATAAATAAATAAAGTTGCAATTTTCCAAACAGTAAATACATACAGTTTAACATAAATAAAATAAATTTCATATTAAATTACCTTAAGAAACCAAGTAATATAAAAAAAAAAATATTAAAAACAAGGTGATGCTTAAGAAGAATAAAATTAAATTAAGAAAAAAGAAATTTAAAAAAGAAAAACTCTTTGATAAACAAAAACAAAGTTTTCATTTCGTCATAAATAATGAAATAAACAAACAACAAATTTTTATCAATTTTCTATCAAAAATAATAAAAAATTATTGAGACCAAAATGTATGAAAAAAGCAGCTACGAAACATAAAAAAATATGTTTTATCAATAACCACCAACCAACAGTAGAATCTCAAAATAAATATAAAACAAATAAGAAAAATAATAATAATAATAAATAAACGCTAAAAATGAACACAAAACGTAAAACCCTGACCCATTTTTAATTATTTTATTTTCAGTAATTTCAATTTCATTATTCAAGAACAATATAATACACATAACAGAGCAATATTTATATATTTTATTATAAATCAGGCTAATAATAAATAAATAATACAAGCTTAATTTATATTTATGCAGTATAATAAAATTAACAATTAGATTTGATGATATAAAAACCTCTTTAAATGGAAAATAACAATTACAAAAATCTAATTATTAGTGTAGGCAAATTGAATGGCGAAAAGAATTAATTTAATTATTAAGATAAAATAAAACATGAAAATACTAATCAGGGGCCAAAGAACATAAAAAATTAATTTTGGTCACTCGGACTGCACATATGATGCATCTATTGGCTGACTAGACATAATTCATACACAACTAAAGTATATAAATCAGTAAAACAGTAATTATCTAATATATTCATTAGTTGTTTAAAAACAAATACAAATAAATTTCTAAGAAAGGAAACTAAATGGCAAAAAACACGCCTTCGTGTATAAAACAAAAACCAAAATATATAGTGAAAAAAAAGATTATATTGTTTCAAAAACAGAATTCACTGAACTGTCAATTAAGCCCCTGGAAATTTGTGCTAAAACATTGTCTTCTCGGTAATGAATTTTACAATAAAAGGAAAAACAATCAAACCGAGATAATAAAAGGGCTAGCTTTTATCTCGGTATTATCTAGCTTTTATTGATAAGAAATTATAATTTTTTTAAATAATATTTATCCATCTAATAAACAAAATATCATTGCGTTTGAGCATTTATTCTTTGTAAATTTTCTCCTTTATTTAACAAGTATAACAGTAGCGTCTGCATTTTTTAACATACTGAGCATGCCAGTGTGAACAAAGCACTATAGAATACATAAATAATGGATCATTTTTAATGAAAAATACTGTCAAATTTCAATCAATTACAAAAAAATAATGATTTTGCAGCAAATTTTGCCTGTAATTAAACAACTTATCAACAATGACAGTCAAGCGATGTAAATTTATTTCATTGAAATAAATTGGTTCCAAAAACTGTAAATTACACGATAGCCAACATTTAAATAGCCATTGACAAGCAATGAAATAGCCAATAGAAAACGAAAAAATAATACTTTCATACGTCATAAAATTTAAAACAATAAAAAAGTAAACATTAAACAAAAGATTATTTTTATTAGTAAGCAATACGATTCATCAGATTTAATCAAAACAAATTGTAATTAGTAATTTGTGTGATTAAAAATAATTATAATAAAAAATTAGGCCCCTTCAAAGAAAAAAAAAATAAACACAAAAAATTTCCTAACAATAAAAAAAAAAAAAATAAATAAAAGTATTTTTTTTTGACGGAAAAATTAAATTTCCTCTATAAATTTCCCATTACTGCAAACACAAAAAAAAAATTACCCAATCAACAAAAAATAATTTTCAATAAAAATTAATTAAAAAAATTATAATTTCAAAAAAAAAGGTACGTAGTTGGCTTTGTCTGGCTCTCTCATTTGTGTTTTTCGTAATTTTTTTATTATTCATTTTTGTTATTCTATTTCTATATACATTTTTTTTCAACTTTATGTGTTATTGGTTTTGTTGTAAAACTTGACAGTAACTTGGATGAAAATCAGCTGATGGGATATTTTTTTTTCATAAGCTTGCGATACAAAAATAAAGAAAAAAAAAACGAACGAATGAAAAAAAAAATCCAATGAAAAATAGAATTCATTCAATTTACGCACTTAAATTAAATTTTACTTTGTTTTAATATTTTATTTAAAGACAAAGAATAGTAAAAATGAATAATTAAAAGTTAAAAATAAAATATTTAACAGAAAAACATACACTTTTAATCACATTTTTAATTTAAAATAAATTTTCTTTTCTTTCATATAAATATATTAAAAATACTTCATTTTGTTTTTTTTTTCTCTCTTTTGTATTTCTCAACTAGGGAAATTTAATTTTTCTTCTACATAATTATTTTTTTTTATTAATAATTTTTTAAACATCTAACTAATTTAAATTAAATATAATTAAATAATATAAAAACCTTTGTAATGAACACGTAAATTATTTTGTGTCAATCCAATTGAGTTACATTTATCTTGTGAACTCCATGAACGAGGTAAAGGCATCTCATTTTCATTTACATTTGGATATAATAACTTTAAACGATCAATTTGTGGCTCCTCGCTGATTTTTTCTTTTCCTGAATTATTTATATTATTAAATGTTGTTTCCATTTTATTATTTATATTTAATAATTGTAAATTCTTTATATCATAAAATAAAACACCATCACTGAATTTAACACAAGAAACTTTATCGTCTTCGTCGTTGTCAGCCATTGAATTTTTATTTTATTTTTTCTTCTTCATTATTTTTCAATTTTTTATTTTTCATTTTTTTTTGTTATTTTTGTTTTCTATAAATAAAAAAGAGAAAAAATTATACTTGTGCGGTTTATATATTTATCTCGCTTTTATCTATAGTATAATAAGGGAGACTATCATATAAGTTATTTTTGTTTTTCATTATAATTTTCAAAAAAGAGAAAATGATAGAGCGTTAAGATTTTATTATTTATTTTTCTAATATGTAAAAAATGTAATTTTTTGTTGTTATTTTTATATTTCTCTTTGTGTTGCTTGTTCGATTGTATATAATATTTGTTGTTGGTGTAAATATAGCAAAGAAAAATGACGTTGGCGATTTACTGCTGCTGCATTTGATTTTTATTTTTTTGTTATTGTTATTATTATAGACATTTTCCTTACCCGATGGAAATTTATATTTTAGCAAAATAAATACAAAAATTTGATTAAAATATAAAAAAGCTAATAAAACTATTTAGATAAATAAGGAATGATTATTTTCAAGTAAATTAATTTTGCATAAACTGTAATTTTAATACAAAATTATGCTTTTTTGTAAAAATTTCCCTCTCATCAAAAATATCCCAAATTTCAAGGTATTTTCCTTTATATTCCACAAAGTTGTGGCTTGTGTGGATTCTGTTAGATTATGTCAAAACATATTGAACAACCTGCAAGAAGCAAAACAATAGTTATCCGTTTTTGAAATGTCAAAAAATTGTGCTTTTGTAAATTAATAATTAATAAATAGATAAATAGTTTATTTTTAAATAATTATACAAGTACCTAATAATTGCTAAACAATAAAAACGGAATATAACAAAAATATAGTGAACATAACCTAATATTTTATATATCAAATTTTTTTTTTACTTAAAATGAGCTCAAGAAATTCCGCGTCCAATAGTTTAACGGCTTTAGCAAACTTAACAGCAACATACACTGATTCAGAAAATGAAGATGATAATAGATCAGATGACGAAGGTTCAAGAACAGATGCATCAACAGAATCACAGGTAGCCATAACATGCTATTTTTTTTCAACATAAAATAGTTTTAATAGTCAAGAAATTTATTTTAGGTAATAATACCAGAAAGATCATCTTTAAACAATACACCAAATAAATTAGCTTCAGATAATTCATCAACGCCGCCAGTAAATCCTAAAAAGTCATTGAGATTAGTTAGCTATAATGACGATACAGTGATATCAGACGATGAAAATGTATCACCAAATCATAAAAACGCTGTTATAAATAATTTAATTAATAATAATTCATCAATTAGTAGTAATAATAGTAATAGTAATAATAATAATAATAATAACAATAATAATAATAATAGTAACAATAATAATGAAAATACAAATATAAAACCATCAATAAACGATGATAAATTTTTGGAATACGGTTTTAATTTGCCAGCGGAAATAAAAACGAAATGTCCTCAAGAATTACAAGATAAAATTCTAAATTTATATGAAAAAATGAAAAATAGTAATATGGATATGAATAAGGTGATACAGGAACGTAAAGATTTCCGTAATCCAAGTATATATGAGAAATTAATACAATTTTGTGATATAAATGAGTCGGGGACAAATTATCCACCAGAAATTTATGATCCGTTGCAATGGAGTAAAGAGTCATTTTACGAGGAATTAGCAAAAGCACAAAATGTAGAAATGGATAAACGAGAGAAAGATCGTAAAGAAATTACAAAAGCAGAACTAATTGCAGCGGCAGCTAAAAAATCAGAAGATGATGCCAAAAAAAGGTTTAATATTTTCTATAATTATTTTTTTTTTTTTGTTTTATTTCTTAATCGATTTGATATTTTAAGAAAATCAAAATGGGATCAACCGGGCCCCAGTGTACCACAGCAATCACAAAGTAGTTTAAAACCTGCCGGTTTAATTCAGCCATCATTGACAACTAATGTGACTGGTACTAAAGGTACGGTCATTTCAGCATTCGGTTCATTACCTAAAAAATCAAAAGTGTAGCCAAAATAAAGATTTTCTTTTCATTAAAAAAATTTTTATTTAATAATAAAAGCATTACAGTTTTTTTTTGTAAATTAAAATTAATTTTCATTTTGTTTATATATATAATTTTCTTAATTCTAAATAAAATAAATGATTAAAAGAATTTTTCTTATTTTTTTAATATAAATAAATAATTAAAATTATGAGCAAACTTTCAGGCTTTTGTCATGTTTTTTTTTTCATTTAATAAATTTACATAAAAATATCATCTAAGTGAATATGTCCTATTTTTTTTTTATTTATATAATTAATTATAAATATATTTTTTTAAATAAAATTATCAACAATTATTATTAAGGATAAATATAAATAAATTGGTATTTAAATAATGATTATAATAAAATTAACACCAAACCCATCACCGGTCATATAAAATTTTCATCTAGTTAATTAACAAATAAATAATAAAGTTATATCAAAAAGAAAAAAAGAGTCTATTTATTAAATTTTATTCATAAATTTTAAAAATAAAATGATTAAAAAAATTGCATTATTTTATTTTTATATAAAATAAAGAGTCTCATTTTCTTTTTGTTAAAATATATTATATATTTATTTTTTCCCCCATATTTTTTAATTTAAAACATTACTACTAAATTAAGTCTTTAAAATCTCTACATTAAACATTAATTTAAAAAAAAAAAGAAAAGAAATATATAAATTATTAACATAAAAATAACGCGTAAAGCATAAATTCGTACAGGTTTGATTACAACATAGATAAAACTCCATCAAGAGAATTATATATATTTACATATTGTTGTAATTTCATCAGTAAGAAATTTATGCTCTTTAGAAAAAAAAAAGAAATTAAACCATTAAAAGTGAATAAATAAATAATAGAGTCAGCACCTGATAGATAAGAAGTAAATAAAATTAACAACAATAATATATAAATATTTTATAAATATTTAATTAAAAACAAAAAATTAATCTTAAAAACTTTAAATTTACATAAAATTTTTCGTTTCTTTTTCAAAATAAGTTTTTAAGTATAAATTAATTTTGGCAGGTACTTTGAAGCTATGCGATCATCTCAATTTAATTTTATTTTTCTTTAAAATTTAATTTTATTTTATTTATGTGAGAGAATTATGTACAAAAAATTGGTTTTCTTTTTTACTTGATTGTCTAGACTTTTTTTGTGAATTAAATTAATGTAAAATTGATTTAATTAGTTTAAATTATTTATGTTGCTAAATTTGCTAATTTTTTATTATTAAAAGCAATAAAAATGCTAGAAAAAAAGTATTTCTTAATGCCCGGCGTTACACACCTTAGATCATTAAATCAATTTTATGTTAATTTATTTTAAAATTATTTAATTTTCATAAAAAAATCTAATACTTTACATTATTTAAATACATAAAATGCATAAAAATTTAAGTAAAAACCATTTTATAAATAATTAAAAAATAAAATAATTAAAAATTATTATTTGGATTTATAGCTGCTGCTTATGTTGAGCTATATATTTACGTTGATTATCCACATGAAATTTTATTGATTACTATTTTTTTTTAATTTTTATTATAATTATTTATAATTAAAAGTAATTACTGTTTTTCTATAGTAATTAATTAATATAAATGATAATTGTTTTATAAAAAATAATTATTATTAATATAAATTTTAACCAGTTTTATCCGAATTTTCATTTTATTATTTTTTATTTTTGCAATATTTATAATTAATTATTTACAATATTTAAATTTCTTTATTATTTATAAGTTTAAAATTTAAATTAATTTCATTAAAAATTTATTTTTATGTGTTTATAGCATAGTTACGAACACTTTTTATTTCTATCTAAGACACAATTCGAATATTATTTCGAAAAAAATAAAAAACTTATTTATTTACATGATATATATAATTAATAATAAATTAAAAATTCTCTTAATTAAACAATTATAATAATAAAATGCCTTAAAAATTAATTGCCGTTATTATATTAATATTTAATTTATTATTTATTTATAAATAATAAAAAAAATTATTAATATAAATTTATTGCACATCCGGCCAAAATATAATTAATTATTTTAAAATAATTAAAATTAAAATATCACAAATGATTTAATATTTTTCTATTAAAAAAAAATCATAAAAATTAATTTAATTAATAATAAAAATTAACCTAATTTATTGCACAGAAAATTACATAGATATATTTTTTTTTTCTACAAATTAAAAATTTTAAACTAAATTGTTTTTTCAAAATGCACACATTTTATACAACCGATTAGTGAGCTTTTTATTTAAACATTGCAAAAAATAAAATTATTTATTGCTTAAATTAATTTTTTCTTACTTGCTTAAAAAATACAGAATGTGTTTCAATACTTTCAGCACCTGATTCGCCGGCATATGTTTCATCATCACAATTACCATCCAATGTTGACGAATCCTGTTCCGTTTCAGATGATAAACCACTACTGTAACTCTCATCATCGGATGTTTGTAAATAATTTTTGTTATTATTATTATTACTATTTATTTTATTCGTGCATAATTTCTTATCATTTATTTCTAGTATAAATTGGTGATTATTACTATTATTTATTGGTTGATTAATTATAACAATTTTATCTGTTGCCGTCACATTGTTTTCATTTGCAGTTAATTGATTGAATTTTATGTCAATATCTTTGTCTTCGATGGTACTTAAGCTACGATGTAGTGCATTATGTTTGAAATTGTATCTCTCATAGATTTTACGATTTTTGTAATCATTGGAATCAGCACTTATGTATCCACTATCACTGATATCATTTGATGTCATCGATTTACTGCGATTCAATAATATTTCACGTTTATTGTTGCTACTGCTGATGTTATTGCAACCGGTATTTTGCAAGGTAAAGTTTTCATCTATTAATGATGAAATTCCTTCATCTTTTTCTAAATTATCAGAATAAATTGATGATGCCTTATCAGCATTAGTGCCATTACCGCTTAACTTCGAAGATGCCAAATTAATGAAACGTTTCCATGCATTTTTGATGTCTTTTGTCTTTTTAACACGATCCCGGAGACCCATCGCTATCTGCATTCCATTTGTTGGCTGATTTATTTCCAAACGAAAAATCTTCGGAGCATTCATGTGACTTAAGTCTGGATGAAATTTCGTTGTTAATTCACTTAAAATTCGTCCATCGTTTTTACAATTTCGCATTGAACCTGTTCGGTTGGATAATGAACGTGAAGATATTACTTCAATTTTATCAGGGTCATCATATTCTTTAGATGATTTTTTATTGATTTTACTACGATTTGAAGTACCTGAACGCAAGCTTAACGTGTCAACGTGATCAATAAATCTTTGATTTGCGGCATCGCCAATATTCATAAAACTTTCTAATATACCCATGGAATTAGCGTTTATAAATTTTTTACCTTTACTTCCATTACTGCAGACGTCCTGAATATGGTCACTGTTTGTATTTTTCTTCTTTTCATTTGTTTCACTTGCAGCAACAGTTCGTTTAACTTCTCTAGCATGACCTAACATTGCGCCAACAGCAGCCACACGATCCGATTCATATTCTGAATTATGCAAATTATCCGAAACGGCTGTAAACTCTGTTGATTCACTTGTTGTGCTTGCAGTTTCACAAGTGTCATTACTATTCTCATTTCCATTACAATTTCGTTTATTTCTATAAGAGTTTACACTCTGATCATAAAATGATTGACTTCTTCCAAATTGCTTTTCATTTACACTTTTCCATGGGTTTTGGGAGTTTTTTGACACGTTGAGTTGATTCATTTTATTACTATCTACGCGTATTGGTGTTTTAGGATTATCGTAATAACTTGTGTTATTTTCAAATGGCACAACATCGGGTGGGATAAACTTTTTTATGATTTCTTCATTGTTTTTTCTTTGCCGTTTTGAGTGTCTCGCTTCTAAAGTCAATATCTTACCTTTATCACTTAAATCTATGTGTTCGATATTTGTACGCAAAAAATTTGGTCTTGGATTTCTTGCTTCATAAATTTCTCTTAAACTACTAAAGCTACGTTGTTTATTCGAACTATTAAGGGCATTTCCAACATCCATGTTTCGTCCAAAGCTATCGCTCCTAAACGATCCAGTGCTCTTCAGAATAACTTTCGTTGTTACATCATCGATGCTCGTGCTGTGGTGATGATTTTGATCATGTAAATCAGGTAAAGAAGTTACATTCTCCAATGAAGAATATCGCGGCTTCTCGGATCGACCGTAACTTCCATAATCAGACTTCCGAAAATGATTAGGAATAAAATATGACTGTTCATCTTGATACCTAGCTACCCGATTTACTGGATTCTGATTGTTATTTAAATTATTATGATTGTTAACTTGTTTATTCTTTTTATGCTTCCTATCAAGAGTATCTGGTTCGAATTGGTCACTATCGGTTGACACTTCACTCTCTTGCGGACTATGCTCAACCTCTATAGTCATACTGCCAGCGAATGGTGTATTGTATTTGATTTTGGTCTCACGAAACGAACTTTGTTTGCTTACATAGTTGCTTGATTTTCCATTGACATCTTCATATAATTTATTACTTTTCTGCATGCTATCTGTATCCTTTCTAAACCCCTCAATACGATCATAAACAGCATTACGGATTTCAACTTCTTCTTCTAATGGTAGAGCAGTACTCAGCGAAGGACTCGGCTGCGAACTGAGATCACTATTATTTGAAGTGGATGGTGGAGTTAATGTTCCCCGACTTTTGGCACTAGCAGTCCGCTCTAAGCTATCAGTTTCATAATCTACAATTAAATAATGAGGATTTTTTCGAGTATAAATCGGTGAATCCGGTTGGTAATGTTTTCCAGAACGTGAAGTCCTGCCATACGTATTATAATCCGGTGTCGGCACGTAAGGATCTTCAGCATCACTGAAACTCTTTATACTCGATAGTTTTTTACCATAAATATCATCGTCATTGTAGTCGGGCGTTGGCAGCTGAATATGCTGATAAATAGGGCTTGGACTACTCTGTACAACTTTATCGTAAATAACACGAGTATTAAATGCATCAAAGTTTTTTTGATTGTAATCCTTGGCCAAGGCTTCATATACCATGTCTGGCATTTTATGAAGATTTTTTAGCATTTCATAATGTTTTTGTTTCTCAATTTGTGGCTTTACTGTTAAAGGTGCTGGATTTGCAAACTGATCGAGAACCTCGATTCGACGCTTAGAGCCACGACTTCGCAATGAGGATCGTTTACTGCTTTTATGAGATAATTGTGGCGACGTTTGATCAAATGAAGGATTGTTGTAAATTTCACTACCGGCTGATTTTGTTATTTTATTGTAAAGTTCGACTTTGTCATAAATTTTTCTAGCTTCAGACTCTTTTAGTGCGGCTAAATTATTACGAATATATAAATTAACTTCAGTAGGTTTTTCATAAGGATTACGATTCTCGTTTGTCCGATAACTGCCATAAATATCATTTTTTGTTTGATTCTTTATTTCATTTGACTTAGCTTCGTCACCAGCCTCTGAATTATTTTCTTTTAGAGAGTGTGACACAATTTTAGGCATATTATTAGGTATACTTGGTGCTTTGCCCTTATTACTGCTTCGTTTGCTTTTGATACTATTTGCAATAACAGTGTCATTATCAGAACTCGATGTATCACTGTTAACACTGCGTCGATCGATAGTTTGTGTCTTTATCTCATTAAAATTATTCGAATCACGTTCAGGATCAGAATTTGTCTCATTATTATTATTTGTAGACACACCTTCCAACCATTTTTGTATACTATTTCTTTTATCACCACAATTTTTACAATTTGAATCTGTTTTCCCATCATTTGATTGTCGTTCCGAGCAGCCTGGACAGCCAGAACAAGAGGTTGCCGCTTGTCTTGTTTTTCGATTCTTTTCCTGTATTGAACTCAGCGCACTGTCTCGTCTACTCACAACTGCTCTGGAATTACTTCTTGCCTCGTAGAGATTTTGATTTTCTTCTGGTATAACAATTAACGACGGTTGGAATCTTTTTGTTGCCATTTTATACTTTGCAATTGTTATTACCTCGCGTATTTTATTTAAAAATTCGATAGCAGCCGGTGGTGGCGACTAAATAATAATGAATTGCAAATTATTTAATGTTTTTTTGATTATATGATTAAAAATTATTATTACCATTAATAAATGTGGCTCAAAATATGCAGGATTAAAGTATAATTTCCGTCTCATTGTACCATTAATAATATTTTTCATATTTTCCAGTTTATCTTCTGATGATAAGTCTTCAACGATTGAAACATTTTCTTCTGGTATACATTCAGTTTCTTGTGGTGATGATGATGTTGCATCATGCGAGTGACTACCATCATTTTCTTTTCCATTTAAATTCGTCGACATTGATGGATGTATCATTGCAGACGTTTGCAGCTGCTGGAAAATTAAACATAAATAATTAATTATTTGCAATAATTTAAATTAGATAGTAAAACAATGTCAACTACTTACATTTCTTAATTTCTCTAAATTTTTCATTCGTTCATCATCACATTCCGAATTTGAATTTGATAAATCACTCATAAATCCAGAATTATCCGATAAATTTGGATAATGTTTCAATAATGGATTATTTTTTATAATTATCATGTCATCTGAATTTATATTATTATTTGTTAAAATATGTCTTTGATTTTGATTCATATTTGATCTTTGATTATTATTGTTATTTCTTTGCATATTATTATGATTAGTATTAGTATGGTTATTATTGTTATTACTATTATTATTATTATTATTATTACTTGTATTATTACCATTTGTTGGTCCATTTAAAAATGTTGTTAAATTATCACCGCGTGTACTATAATTTAACCCTTGGCCATAAATTATTTGATCATTTTTACTATTATAATTATTATTATCATTTTTTATTGTATTCACTGTTTGTGAATTTGAATTTAATTCAGTATTATTATTTTGTAATTTACGTTTTTTCATATGCAAGTATAAAAAAACACTAGCGACATAAATTAAACCCAATAATAAGCTGCATAACCCAATAACAATATATTCTTTTGTTGTTAGACCATTACCCGTTGTATTTGGATCGGTGTGTATCTCTGATGAAAAACTAACTTCAGTGACATCTGAAACGAAAAAATAAATGTTTTTAGTTGAAATTACAATCATTTTTCTTTTTAATATAAAAATGTTTTTAATTAAAATAATAATAATAATTAAAAAAGTTTAATTGAAAGTGAAATTTATATCGTGTTATAAAAGATAAAAATAATTAAAAATAAATTCATGTTAAACGGTAAATTTAAATGGCATCTAATTACATATATATAAATTAGAGAAAGTTCAATTTGCTACACAATGAATTGAAAACAATTCACTAATTAATGCACATATTTTGTGAACAAAAATAATCATAATAATGTGAAAAAGAAAAAATAATAATAGATATAAATGCTATAAACGACAAGTGAAAAAATATATTTAGAAAAAAAAAATAACTGGCCACTATAAACGTATAAGAAGATAAAATAAAACAAATTGATTGATTGGTAAAAAAATGATTATAATCTTTCGTTGTTTAATTTTCGTATAGTTTTCAAAAACGAACGGAAAATAAATAAAATTGAATAAATATGCTTTTTTTAATAAGCTGTTGTCACGATCAAAATAATATTATTAAATATAATCGGCTGAAGATAAATGTTAATGATTATAGACAACCAAAACGCCAACAACATTAATAGCAGCAGCAACAACAATACAACTTATTACTGATTACCGTTTAGCTCTGTCTGTTTTTTTTTTTTACGTATTATTTTCTTCGGTAGCCAAATTGGTTTTATCTTTTTTTTATTTAATAATTTTTTGTTACAGGTGATGTGGGTTTAATTTAGTTTTATTGTTTTTGACAGAAGTAAATCAATATTTAAACAAAATTTCACTTTCCTTTAATTGCTTTTTCTTCACTAGTGATTGAGTTATTGAATTGGTTTTAAGTGGTTTTCTTCTTGATGAAACTTATTAACTTTAACTGTTTATAATGAATTGGATCTTTTTAACGGACAATTTTTAAAAAAATATTCTTAGTTATGATACCTGTATATATGTTGCATAAGTTTTAATTAATTTAATCGAATGTTTACAGGTGCAATTTGCGGTTTTTGGTGTAACACTATTATTTAAACAATTATAGGTTTTTGAAATACGCTTTAACCTCAAGCTTCCGATAAAGATCTTGTTAGTAAAAATTAATTAAAAACGCAATAATGTTAAAAATATGATATCGGTTTTCTACTCAGATAGTAATTTGTTTTTTCTCATATATATCTTAATATAAATGTTTTGCTAATTAAATAATGATTATTTAATGATTAAAGACATCTAATAAAACTGCAATAATGACAGTGAGTAATTAGAAACAATAATGATACTCGTTATTAAACACTTACAAAAAAAAAAGAAAGAATTTTAATCTTCTATGTAAAATTTATTAATATCAATTACACTTAAAAAGCTTACTTAAGGTGGTAAATGAATACTCATTTATTATTAGAAAATTACCAAGAAATTTGCAGACTCATTTTATTACTTTAATAATAATAATAATAATTAAAATGAAATGAAAATAAAAAAAAAACGACCTTCTTACATAAGCTACTTAATTGTAAATTCAATTAAAATAATTTTATGTTAAATAAATTCTAACTTCTATGTAATTTTTCCATAAAATGATTAGAAATTTCTCTAGACTAAATACTATATCTTTAATACATTTTTTTTACATATTCCTTTCATTTCATTTTTTATTGGAATAAATACTGTTTAAAAATGAGTTTATTTATTTCTCTTTTCTATTCTTTCAGACTAAGCATAATAATGTTTTCTTTATTTATTTTTTTCTTTAAATAAATGTAATAAAACATACAAATAATAATATTAAATGTTATGGGAACTGGAACATACATTATAATTATGTTATTTATTATCTACTACTGCTATGAAAAATATAATAATAATAATAATAATAATAATAATAATAATAATAATAATAATAATAATAATAATAATAATGATGATAATGAGACAAGCTGAATAAATACATTAAATGAAAAGAAAATGTGTGAAAAATGAACAATTAATGAATTATTATTTAAATAACTTTCGTTACGTTTTACTATGTGTTTAGTTATTTTGTAATTTTATATTTATTCAGTCATCATTGTCCATTAATTGAGTAATATGTAATAATTTATTTAAAAAATAACATTTTGCTATACATGAAAAATAGAAAGAAAGAAAAAAAAATAAATAAAACGTTTTAATTATTAACAAAACGTGAGAATTATTGTGATTTGGCAGAATTAAATTTTGATTAAAATTATAATAATAAGAAAAGAAGAAGTGAAATAATGCGAAACTCCGATTCAAAACAGATTCATTTTTTAAAATTAAAAATGAAATTTCACGGAAATAAGTCTGTAAAAGTAATAGAACTTGTCTAGTAATGCAGCTTCAGCTAATAAATATTTAATTTTATTATTAAGCAATTCATTTTAGCATTATTTATCCTTATTACAATCTAAAATTATACTTTAGAGAACTGTATTAAATTCTTTTGTACAGTAAAGAGTAAAACCAAAACAGTTTTAATTGTGTAAAGCGATTCAATTCATAATTTAAACAATTGTGGTATCGAAAAAGCCTCTTGTTTTTTTTAAGTAGTAACAGTTGTTTGGCATTTAAATATCCTTAATAATAATAAAAATAATTTTATTTTTCAAATAATTCTATAACATAACACACCTATTTCATAAATCAGACAATAAGAATGTGAAAAAATAAAGTTAAATAAATATCAAGCAATAACAATAAGCAATAATAAATAGAAGAAGAAACATAAAACATGATACAAATAATGAATAAATGAAAATTGTAAAGAATATTCTAGCATAAAGACATTATAGAATGTTAAAAATACTTTTTTCAAATGGATAATAAAATAAATAAATACTCACTGTTTGCATATTTAGATGGTGTACCAACAACACGAAATGCCACACATGGTGTAAATATATTTGGTTTTTTCTTGAGTAAACCATCTAAAAATAAAAATAACATTTGATTTTACTTCAATAATAATAAGATTCTATTTAATTTTACTAAATAAACTCGTTAAACAGTATTTAATAATTTAAAAGAATATTTTTTGGCATAAATTATAATAATAAAAATTGCAAATAAAAAGCAGTTAAAAGCTTTACTGTAATGACTTTTATTAACTAAAAAATAATAATAAAACTCATGTATACTTACGTCCACCAATCTGGTCATTTAGTTCTTCATCACCGTTATTAAATAAATTTCCATCTGAATTAACCGTTGTTATTGGTTGCATATCGCGACACATTAAATGAACAAGTACTAGCCGTCCCTGCATACGTTGTCTTAAATCTGATTCACCAATCCACTGTAAAATCATTTTTTTTTTAATAAATAAAAATTATAAATTATTATTTTTTATTCTTTTGAAGGAAAACCGACGACAAAGTGTCAACAAACCTGTAAAAATGTTCTGCCCTCATCACGAAATAACCGAAACGGTACATCAGAATCTAATTGATTTCTTAACTCTGACCATCCAGTTTTTGTTAAAAATTGTGCACCAGAAACAGCACATATTGGCGTCATTACACCTTTAAAAAGAGAAAAAAAAACAGAAAACAAAATTGATTAATAAATTGTGTAGGACGTTTATAACCCTAAGAGTATCATGACTTAAAATCTTATAAAAAAAACCGTTTAACACCTGTGCAGACATTTATTATTATTATATAATTTTCTTTAAAATCTTTGCAACATAATAATTACAGGTGCATTTGGGGATTTTTTTTTTAGAATGAAAATAAATTTATAAATAGATAAAAATCAGGTGTTTTCTACTTTTATTTGATGTTTCTCAAGCAGAATTTAGTTATAAAATAAAAACAAAAAAAAATATATTTGTCTTCTCTGCAATAATAATTATTTTTTAGATAAATAAAAAACACAGATTTTGCCTTAAGATATCACGATATTAAGAGAATTGTACAGGTAAAAGTCCTGACCATTTAATAAATCAACAACAAAATATTACATTATTTATAGATTAAAGTCTCCCCCCGGTAATAAGATTTCCGTAATAATTATATTATATTATTTTATAAATCTATTTTAAGTAACAAAAATTTGTAAGCCAACAAAAGCAGTTAAAGCAACAGTAAGACCAACATAAAAGCTTAACAAAAGCCACAGCAGACATAAAATTGTAATATTTATTTCTATTAAATTGATTAAAAGAATTTTTATAATTAAATTTATTTTCTTAGACATAACAAAATAAAAAAGCAAAGCAAAGCATTTATCGAACAGAACTTTATCGATTTAAGATTAAAATTAATTCTATTTATTCAAAAAAAAAATTATTTACATTTCAATACAATAAATGAATTATAATTTGATATATTTAATTCTTTTAATTAACTATATAATGGATTTATTAAGAAAGAAAGAAAAAATAAAATATATTAAAAAACAGTAATAAATTTTATTGAAAGATGAAAAGCAATACATTGTTGTTATATATTTTTTATAATTATTGTTATTATTATTATTATTTTTATAATAATCAATTCAAAAAAGTAACAAAACTAACAAAAATTTTAGTAAAATTTCACTATAATGGCCGTACAGTTAGAATCTATAGTAGATAACAATAATTTTTAAAGGTGATTATCATCGTCATCATAATCAACATAATTTTCTTATTAATATATATATATTTATATAAGAAAAATGTAAATTATTATTATTCGATGACCATTTACTCGCTTGGTCGCTTTTTTCTTCTTTAACAATATGTAATAACAAGAAAAACGTAAAGTCAAACATGAATATAGATTTTTTCTTTATCATTAAATCACTATGAATTAATTTTATTATCAAAAGAAACACACAAACCGAAACATAATTGCAGAAAGCTGATCATATTTCCCAATATAACAAGAATTAAGAAAAAAATTCCCGTAAGAAAGCATAATTTTCTTCTTTATAAAAATAAAAAAACGAAAATTCTACACTAAAAAAGGTAAAATCGTTATTTTGTTCTCACATAAAACATATATATTTGTAGTACAAAAAGAAAAAATTAATAAAAAACATTTTAATTAAATAATTATTTTCTTTTAATATTATTAAATTCTATGTGGGTTGAATTATTAATATAAATTTTTAATAACAGGTGTTAACGTAGGTGTTTTATAGTGAAGACAACAAATTAATATTATTTTTTTTTTACAGATAAAATCATTATTATTATTTGGTTAATTTAGTTAATTAAATAGTAATTTAATAATAATAAAAAAAAAATAACAATTTGTTATTAAATAGGTGGTATATGAATTTATTTTTATTATTTTAACAACAAGTAGGTGGGTCGATAATTGTTAATAATAATAATAATAAAAAAAATAATTGTTAGTGTTGCGCGGTTATAACCAAAGAAAAGCAGTTATCGTAACAATGTAATTAAGAAAACTTTATCTTTTCTATATCTTTTATTGGATAATAATGATTAGTTTTATCGTATGTTCTTTTTTTAATTATTTAATCTTATTTTTAATGATTTTTGGTAATAGTTCTTTGGGTGATTAGTTGTTTTGACATCAGAACTAGCATTTACTCTAGTATATACTTTTGAGCAAACTGCGGTATTTTATCATAATTATTTTAATATTAAAAAATAAACAACTCTTCACCAAATAAAGTTTGTAAAAATTGTACAAACCGGGACACAAGGTACGATACCTATTAATGCTGTAGTTGCACTATAATTTATTCAACAATTTATTATATAAAAGATAGAATAAAATCAAAGAAAACAAATATTAATAAAATTAATAAATAATCAAAAAAACAAGGAAAATAAATAAACAACCAAAAAAAAAAAAAAAGGTTAGATAAATGTCGTTACTTTTTACGAAATGAAAAAAGTGTGAGAAAACTGAAAAAAGAGAAGGTAAAAAGTTAATGAAAAGAAAAAAAAATTATTTAAATGACAAAACAAAAGTAATAAAGAATGATAAATTTATTTCTACTAAACTATTATTAACTAAAGTTTAGAATAAATAACTTGATTTAAACATGACTTAACGCAAGTTAATAGAATGAAAACTGAGTAAAAAATTAGTTAAAGTTAAATTTTCATAAAGAAAAAAAAATTCTATAATTAGTTTCTTTTGTTAAAAACAAAATTTGATTAAAAATGAATTAAAATCAATAAATTATTTATCTTATGGCTTGTAGACATCCAGTTGATTATTTTTGTATTGCCTTATTATTTCCATTGTTAAGGTGCAAAAAAGGGGATTTTTTTTTTGGAAATTTTTTCTTAACGATAGACATGCTGTTTGAATGCTTTTCTGATTATTTTTTAATTTTTTACTTAAACATGTTATTAATATAATAAATAAATACAATGAATTAAAACTAAGTCTATTTATTTAAATAAAATATTTATTATTAATAATAAAAGAATTAAAAATAAAATGAACATAATAAATGCTGTTCAAATAAGCATAAAAGTATAAAAATTAATCATGCGATTTGTTATTGAAAAATATAAAAGTAATAAAAATGTTTTAATAATATGTTTTTTTTAGCAATAAACATGTTTACATTGATAGAAATATATTACTTTATTAAAAAATTAAATTGTTTTCAATAAAATATAACATTGTATCGAGATTAAATAATATAAGATTGATATTTTTGATCACTAAATGTTATTTATTAGAAGCAACAATGAGGACAAAAAGAATTTTTTTTTGTAACTTTAAATATATTGGCAGAATAGACTTTGATTCTTTTGAAATATTTAAATTTATTAGCATAATTAATTAATAAAAATTGGTTATAAATAAGAGTTCACAATATTTTTAAATAAATAAACATAAAGAATATATTTTCTTAAATAAATCAAAGACCGAAAGAATAATAATTTAAAACAACTCTTAATTTCCGGTGTTTCTAAAAACATATATTTTAATTATTATTTTCAATATTTTAAAGCATTATTAGTTGCAGCTTGTATTCAATAATTTAATAATTATAATAATATTCTTATTAATTAGTTGTTTTGGTACTAATTAGTAATTTTCTCTAATCGTTAAATGATAACAAATTTTATGAGAAGATTTTTTTTTAATTTTTAATAAAAGGAAGTGAAAAGTATATCAGATTTTATCTTGTTATAACAAAAATTAATCTTAAGACATGTGACATAATATATAACCGTTGACTCTATTATTATTAATTTATATAACAAGCTATACAGGGTAATTAGCATGGAAAAGCTTTGCTATTCATCCTAATTACTATAGAGAAAAATGAAATTTGTCAATACATAAAGGATAAATGACATCGAATTTTGTGAACAAGATAAAAATAAATATTTATAATTTGAAATAAAAATCTTAATTTACTTTATTGAAATAAATAAATTAATTAAAAAAACCGGACAGGTAACATGCGTAGATATTTAATTATTAATATTTATTTAATTTGTTCTTTACTTTTATTAAAAACAAGTTCATATTACATATACAATGTTATTTTCTATAATAATTAGCATTATTATTAATTATATATATACATATATAATATATATACAATGTTTTGTCATCTAAAATATTTAATTATCATAAAATAAAATAATAATGATTAATCAGAAGAAAAAATTTTTAATTAATGTCAATAACCTTTTTAATAAGGAATTTTAATAGTTTTATAAAATTTGATACAATAAATACCGAAAAATTTCTTATAAAATTTTTATTTAAAAATAAAGAATTAATATTCATTGATATTAATTTACAATATACGCAGAAATTAGTGCAGACATAATAGTGATTCATAATGATAAAAGAATTTATTAAGCGTGATGAATATGTTTGTAATAATTCACAGTTATTGTCCACCTTTTCGGTTTAAATTTCAAGAGATTATATTATTAATGTGATATTGATAAATGAATTATTTAATAAGCGTTGCATTTATTTCTGGGTGTTCTCCCTTCTATACTGTCAACAGATATCATTTCACAAGTATCTATTTACCTTTATTGAGGCATTAAAATCCATAACTGGCATTTAGTTATGTGACAACATAAATAATAAAATTTAAAGAATTAAACAACAAATAGGTTATCTACCACTGGCGAATAACAACTAATTAATTCTTTTTATTATTTTAAAAGAAAGAATGAAACAAGACACAATACAACGATCAGTAGTGTTCTTCTCCATTTAATAGAAAAGAATTTAAAAATAAAATTATAAATTAAAAAACAATAAATTTCTGAGTAAAGAAAAGTTTTATTTCTTGACGCAGTAAAGTTAAAAGACCTGAGGTGAAGATAAACATCATTATAATAATTTTATCATTAATATACACAACGAGATATAAAGATTAATAATAAAAAAAAAATAAACGAATGAAAAATAATCACTAATCCATAGAATAAATTAAATTTTATCAAATGAATGAACACGCAAAAATTTGAGTAGTTTAATTTTTAACTTCTTTTTTGCATAGAAAAAGATAATTAAATACAGCAAAAAAATACAATAACAGCAAAAAAGGTAATATAATTAATAATGTAAGAAAAGAGATAAAAAAATTAATAAAATAGGATCTAAAATTAATTAAATTAAAGATTTATTCGTTTTAATGCAATTTTTTTTTACTAAAATTTCGCTGAAACATTATCGTCGATGGTATGCATATGCTTAAAATTACTGTCAAGGATATGATTTATTATTAAAATAGGTTAAAACACTTTAACACTTATACACTTATAAATAGAGAACGCATAGTTTAATATCAGTTACCTTTTAGCTAAACTTAAAAAGCAGCAGCGATTATTGAGTAGCGTAGAATATACGATGTGTGCTTTATGCGATCAATTAGTTTACAGACAAACCAGACGTTTATAGACAAGAAAAAAAAAAACTCGTTTAATAAAAAGCTATCAATAACAAAAAAGCTTTTAAATTAATTTTATTGTGCTTTTATTAAAACTATGCTTATTATTTTATTTGTTTTTTGTAATTAAAAGTTTTCGTTAAACAGGCGGCAAATATTATCGCAAAATTTTTATAGAATTTTTTTTATTTTTATTTATCGATTTTTATTGTTTTATTTTATTAATAAAAAAACATTTCTATTTAATTAATTCTAATCAGATAAATTTTTGTTTCTTTAATCATTGTTAATTTTATGTGCTGCGAATAGAATAGATTAATAAAGATTTATTTAAGGGGAGTTATGAATATGTAATCCATGAAAGCATTATCTATTGATTACTGCTTCGTGTTTTAGTCTTATTTATTCTAAAAAAAAAATATTAATTAAAATAAGAACATAGATTTTTGTTTAATTAGAATAATCAGGTAAAAACAAATATATATATATAAAAAACGGTAAAATAAATAATTAAAAAACACCTTTAAAATGTTTTTATGTTAATTTAATGAAAATAATAAATCTTTATGCGGAAAAAATTAGTTAAAATTAGAAGAAACAAGATTAGATTTGAAAAATGTTATTTTAAATTTTGACTAGAGTTTAAGTAACATTAACTCCTACATAGATACATTTTTAATTAATATAGAAAATAAGAAATATCTTCGTATTTGTTAATTTACCATCAAGTAATTAATCTAGTGAAAATTTATTTATTTTAAATAAGAAAATTATTTTTTATGTGTTTTTACTGCACACATCCAGCTGCTTCTTTTATCTTTTTTAATTTCTGCAAATAAAATAAACGATTGCCGATGGTAATGATTTTAATGTAAATATTAGCTTGTAAAATTGTAACAATACAATTTTTAAATAATAAATAAAGAATAATTTCTCTTTACCATTTATTTAACGATCATTTAATATTTTATGTCTTAATAACAAAGCAAATAAAAAGTGTTGTAATCTTATATGCCGCTTAACACTTTTTACAAAAGAATTTTAAAACGTGAAACAAGGCGAATGGCCAACTAAATGTGTAATAAATTTAATGAATTTATTTTTGTACGATTTAACACGCGACAATTTATAAAATATAAAAAGGAAAAATTAAATGATAATAATTTACCAGGAAAACTGATTTCACGACTTGGATGGATTATTTGGCCTCTTAATGGTAAAAATACAAATGGTATTTTCTCTGTTGTTGATCCGCTTACAAATGGTGCCAGTGTACACTCTGAAAATAATATAAAAAAAATGTAATTTTCGTTAATTAATTAATGTTTAAAGTAAATAAAATAAAATATTAATTAAAAATTATCTTAATCTTTAGTAAGGAATCTACAGATTATAATAATAAAGAAGCAACAATGATAAGATACTAGAAAAAACTTGTTTTTCTCATTAAGATTTAATAATCATAAACAAATTTCTACAAACGTCCTTGCAAATAGTTTAATTTCAATTTAAAAAAAATAAATATATTCATACAACGCACAGTAAAATTAACTGTAATTAAGCGAATTTGTTTACAATGAAGTCTTTTTTTTCTTTAATCAATTTTTATTAAAATAATAATTATGTTATTTCTCTTAATAATTAAATATTTTCCAATAACTAATAAAATTGTTTAACATATTAATGAGAATTATTAAAGAATGTTAATATGCAGAAGGTGCTTTAAGCTTGTAAAAAGAAAATAAGAAAATAAGAAAATAAACAAAACAAAACAAAACATTACACCTACGCTACTTAACGTGTTATTTACGTTTGATGTTAATCTTTAAGTAATTATCAGTTGAACCGAATATAATATTATATATAAATAAATAAATATAATATTTTTAAACGCATCTTTATTCATAATTTTATCATTTTAATTATATCATTTGCGGCTATATTGTCAGTTTAATGTCATTTATATTCATGTTCATTTAATTTCTATTGATCAGTTAAATGTACTTTACGCTTCGTTTATATCTTTTTATTTTCGTGTTGTATTGTGAATTTTATTCCTTACAAACAGGTGAATAACAAGTGTATAATGTGCTTAAATTTTATTACATTTTCTTATCATAAGAATATACTTTAATTATCAAATAAATTTGGATAAAACCTTATATCTAAACAACACAATATTCTAATAAGAAAATACAAAATAAAGTTACTTTAAAGAAATAACTTAACTTGATACGATTGTACCTGAATAAAATTAAAAATAAAAATTTTTACATATCAATAAAGTATTATAAAAAATGACAAATAAATAAATTTAAAAAGAAAATAATCTAAATAAAAATTTAAATAAAAATAAAAGTCAAAGAAGAAATTATTTCACGGTTTGTATTGTTATTATTCGTGTTGCTCTTATTCATTTAAATAAATAAGAAAAATGAAATTTTCAACAAATGGTTAAAAACTAACAACAAGAATAATAATATACCGTCTTAATAATCAAACGACAAACGACTAAAAAAAAAAAAGATCAATATTTTAAATCAAATAAAGGCGATCAAGTTTTTAAGAAAAATTATCAGCGGAGAATAAAAAATAAAAAAAGTAAACAAAATAAAAGCTTTAATTTATTTAATTTTTAAGTATTTTTTGTTATTTTTATTTTTACAACATTTATTTTCTTTCTACTAATAACAGTTTATTTACTTCACCGAAATTTATTAACGCGTCTTATGGGTTCTTATTGATTTTTTTTTTCTTTTTCGTTTAAATATTTTTTGATTTTTTACTTTACGGTAAATTTTTGTAAAGCAAAAACCCTCATGCTTTAAATAAATCTAGATTCAAAAATTAGTGATATTTATTAATGTGAAATTAATTCATAAAAAGTAAATGAAAAATTTATTAATTATATAATATTTTATCTGTTTCTCGTTTTATTTATTTATATCTGAGGAATTTTTCTTTTTTTATATTTCTATTCAATGTAAATGAAAACTTTATAGAAACAAAATAATATACAAATTATCAAATCACTTACAAGACAAGCTACTGGGTATTTTTTTTATTTTAACTTATTAATGAGATTTTTTGAATCAAATAACTTGTCGCGTGCTACATGATGATGGACAAAATTAAAAAGCATTATAAGATTAACTTTTTTTTTATAATTATAATAATAAAAGCATTTTCTTTTATTTCCGGTTTTGTTGTGCTAAATAGTAAATTAATGTTAATTTTAATATTATATTAAAAAAAAGTATTTGCAAAGAACGATTAAAATTATATTAACGTAACGAATTTATAATTCTTATTTCTGATATGTACTGTAGCTAATTTGTTTTTATAAAAAAATTAAAGCATTTTTAAATAAAAGATAAGGTGCTAATGTTTAAATAATAGATTTATGCAGTTATATTTAGTTCAATTATATAATTTTTGTCTATTTAGCAATACGTTTTAATGTTAAAAGAATAACAATTCACTTGGTACTTTCATTAAAAATGAATATTTTCAACAAGAAACGATAGCCTTAGTACATTTAATATTTTAAATAGAATCACTTTGATTAAAATGATATTTTTCATAGTATTTTACCAACAGTATTTATCACGTAATTTGTTAAGCCTAACTATCAGTAGATAAAAAAGTGTATCCCTTACAGCAAAATAATATTATCTGTTGTTAAAATATTAGTTTAACGCCGTTTTATTATTGTTAAAGAAACTTCAATTTAAATCAATGTAACGAATGATTTCAAATTGAAATTTTCAATTAAATCTTCCTTGTAATAAATAATTATAAAAAATTAATGCAATACACGTTCAAGATGCTAATTTACAATCAAAAGAATTACATAATCAATTCAATAGTAAGATTTTTTTTTGAAAATAATTAAATTTTACACACAATTGCCATTATAATAAATTTT
This sequence comes from Ptychoptera contaminata, assembly GCA_963942525.1. Lineage (NCBI taxonomy): Eukaryota > Metazoa > Arthropoda > Insecta > Diptera > Ptychopteridae > Ptychoptera > Ptychoptera contaminata. The sequence continues at coordinate 28,251,729 of OZ012638.1, forward strand.
ATTTATTTATTTAAATAAATAAATTTATGATTTATGTGTGTTTACCGCTTTAATTAAACAATAAAAACAAACAAAAAATAATTATTAATAAAGCAGACAGATAGCATATGGTCGATGATTCTAAATTTTTTTATTTATTTAAGTTTGTTTTTGCTTCTTTCGTTTAAATAATGTAGAATAATTTTTATATATAATCATAACCGCATAATCAGTATTCACAAACCATGCACAGTGTGTATAATAAACATAATTTTATAACATTTTTTTCATTAAAGATTATTACTATTTCTAATTGTAGTGCAATAAATGTAATTAAACAGCTTAACAAAGCACAATTAGTGTAAGATATTTTTTCCCTTTTATTTGTTTTTAATTGAGGAAATTTTTTTCTTTTTACTGATTTTAATTTCATTTTTAATTACTTTGTTTTATCAATTTTATTAATTTTTAATTATATTTTTTATAGCATCTTTATTTTTCATTAAAGTGTAATAGTTTTATTAATTGTTTATTGTAATTATTTTAATTATACTATCATTCCAGATTACATAATATAACTACTATTGCTTGCCTGGCAAAATTATCGTCACTATCGATAACTATTTATAATTAAGATATTAACTTATTAATCATCATTTTTTATATCTAAAAAAGTAATTATTTGACAGTAAAATTGCTATATCAATCTGTTAAGTATTAATTTAAGTACGTGTTTTAGCTATAGAATAATTGTGAAAACTGAAGAAATTATAAATAACACCTGTGCAGAATCTAAGTCAAAAAAAAATTCGCACAAACTAATGGAAAAAACTCATGTAAATATAAAGAAAATAAAAATTATAAAGTTTATTAAACTTTTATCCATTCTCTACAGAATTAATGATAATTATAAAAGCAACGTAGCATCACTTACACATTAAACTCAGTGAAAAAGTGCGTTATGGTTATGATTTAGATATATTTTTGATAAAGAAAATAGTCTTTTCAATATATCAAAAGAAAAATTTACCTATTTTAAAGCCAAAATAATAAAAAAATTAAAAAAAAAAATTATTAATAATATAGTTAAAATAATTAAAGTTCAATTCACCGCCAAATGCATGCTGTTTTGCATAAAATATATCTAGAGAAAGAATAATATTTATTACAATAAGAAAAAAAAAAAATAATAAATACAAAATTGCCGCAGCAGTACGGTTAGTTATTTTATTGATTTTTTTTTTATTTAATTAATTCAAAATAATTATCTTTTTCTTTTTTAAAAATTTTTCATATTTAAGTGATGAATAATAATAAAAAAAAAAACACACACGCCTATCAAAGATATTTACCAAGCAATTAATCAAAATCAAAAACACGTTAAAGATTTATAACAAAAAAAAAAATGATGTTATTAATAAGATATAATTTCAGTGTCAATTTTATGGTAAATTGATTTCATCTAAAAGATAACAAACAATCAATAAAATTTTGATAAAAAAAAATAATGATACGTGAGGCGCAAAAAATATTCAATTTTCAATTAAAAATTCAATAATTTTAATTAAAAATATATTTTTATTTTGTATATTTTTAATTAAATAAACATAAATGTTACGCGCTTAAAGAATATTGTAATTATAATTTTATTTTTAAAAAGATAAATTGATTCAAAGCAATGTAAAGTCAATCAAACTGTCACGGTTTGTTGTCGGTAATACGGTTGCAAGTGTATACACTTTCTTGTGTTAAAAATGTTTTATTTATCAATGTCGCACGCTATTTTTGTTTATTTTCAATAAAATCATAATGAAACAGCACGACAAATAACAAACGCACATGCTAAAAGAAAATCACTGAAAATCAATCAATATTTATAGCGGAGCAATTTTTTTGGTTTTTATTTATCAGAATTTTTAATTTTAATGACACACCACTTTGTTATTATTCAATTCAGATCAACACGTTTTATATTTTAGTAAAACAGTTCAAAGAAAAAAATTGATATAAAGCAGCGAAAAATAATAAATTGATTGTTGATAAATGAAAGACTTCTTGTACAAAAAGAAAAAATTCAATAAAAAACAGAAGCCAATAAATTGCTTTTGATTTTTTATTTCTTTAAAGAAAAATTAAATTTAATGTAAGCAAATTAACAAAAAGATTTAATAAACGACATCAATCGTTATATTAGTATCGTGCTCTGGTTTTTTATTTTTATTTTATTAGTTTTATTTTTATTATTATTATTATTTTTTGTATAAATAACATAAGCTTCTGTAGCTATTTCGGTGTATCAACGATGTGTAACTGATGAAAAGTCATTAAAATATTAATTGCACACAATTTCTTCGTTTTTTTTTTCGGTTTTGATCCAGCTTGTTGTTGATGATTTTTTGTTTTTAAATATTATTTCCCGTTTTTTCTTCTTATTTCTTTCTTAATTAATTAATAAATAATTCGGTTAAGTTATAAAATATGCAACCTAACAAAAATATGTAACAAAAATAAAAACGGTTATTCCTTGTTGAAATAAATTAATTACTCATGAAGTGTATTTTTTAAGTGAGAAACACTAAAGCTTTGATTACTGAACCGAACTATTTAATTATAATTTTTGGTTTTATTTTTTTTAATTAAACAGTAATAATCATTTTCTCTGGTTTTCGGTTTATTTGAAAAACTAAGTTTTAAAGGAAGTTTATATCAAAAATTATTATTAAGATGATATTTCTGTACAGTAGTTATATAAGCAGCGGACTTTGACAATTTTTGTTACGCTTGTTGTTACGTACTTTGCACAGCTTTTTTTTTATTAATTTATTAAAAAAAATGTATATAAATATTTTTAAAATAATTAATAATCCAAAAAAAAAAAATTATTATTAAATTAATTTTTATTTCTTTAATAAAATAAGAAAAAAAGGGCATGCACACCTGTGAATCAAGTTTCGTGCTTCTATTGCATTGAAATCTTTCATACCAAAGTAACAGAAAAAAAATGCTTTTCCAATTTATATTTTATCATTAACGAAACAGTTTCAATTTCTAACCATTAAAAAGTAATAACGTACTTCATAAACGCAGTAAAAAAAAAAATAATTACAATATTCTTAGCAAAAATATGTTTGTGTGAACTAAACGTTGAAAAAAATACAAAACAAAATAATCATTTAAAACGAAATCAACAATTGAAATTGATGAGAAAAATAAAAGTTTCATTAAAATTATTATTATTATTACTATTTCTATTATTAAATCATTTAAAGTGCAATCAAATTGAGAGTACTTTTTATGTTTCTTTAATACTTTATTACCATTTCCTCAGCTTCTTATTATTACATCATTTTCAATGTTGTTCTTTACATTAATTTTACTATTCATATAATTTTCTCTGCTTTAAACAAAAAAAAATTATTGATGTTTCTGCTGTTTTTTCTTTTCAATTTATCAACGAAAATAAATAAAACAAAAAACATTTTTATTTATTTATTATTTGAATGTTTATTTGTTGTTTATTACAGTGTTTTTTGTTTTTCAAACAGTTAACAATAGCACAATGGACAGTAGATAAAACGCGGCATAAGGTAAATGAAGAAAAACGAAAAATAAAAACAAATAATAGTAATAAAAATAATAATATTACGTGATTATCTATTGAAATTATTTTTTTACAGTAAAAAAAAATATTATTTCTTTTAACAAATAAACACATAAATAAAAACAGATTTATGCGTTTTTTTGCATTTAAGGCAATTTATTAAAAGATTTTCATTTGTGAATTTAGTTTTGCTTTGCTAATTAATTTAAATAATGAATTTATTTGTTTATTTTGGATATAACTTTCTTTTTAATTACTTTTTAGCCAATAGTCGGATTAGTATTGTTTTTGTGTGAATATCTGTGGTCACATTTTTAACTAGGATTTGTGTTTTAGTTTATTTTATTTACGTTAAACAGGTGACTAAATTTCGTAATGATGTAGTTAGTACTTGCTGCGCGATGTAAAATATGCTTTTAATTCATCTGTAATGTAATTTCTAGTTAATCTAATTCGTTTTGTCCATATAATATATAAAATACATATTTTAATATTAATAATAACCAAAATTTTTAACAACAGACTCATTGCTACGGTTCTGGCCATCAGATTTACACCCGTAATAAATTCATCTAAACAGTATTGTTTGTTATAAAATTTCTAAAAAAGTCTTAATTACCTATTTCACAATAAAATAATTTATTTACAGTAAATAAAGCTTATTTATAGTATTACTAAAAAAAAAGCATTTCTATTAAATAATTTACAAAAAAAAAAGGCACAGATAAGGCACAGAAGCAAACAAAAAAAATTAACAAAAATTGCACAATTTAATAACAAAACAATATTTTATAATAATTATAACAGAAAATTTGATTAAAATAATTAGATTAGATTAAAAATAAACAATTTTTTATAAATAAATAAATAAAAAACAAAAGTGTTTTAATTGTTTGTTTTATTTTCTGTAAAATAATTAATTAATTAAATTACAGGTGTGTCAGTTTTATTTAAAAAATAAAAAAGCATTTTTTCGTTAGTTTATTTTCTACAAATACAGTCAAATATAGTTTTATTTTGTGAAAAAATAAATAAATAAATTAATATAAAGAACAAATAATTTCCTCAATTTAATTACATTTTCTACGCCATTTAATCGCTGATACGAGTAACAAAAAAAATACCTTTTTTAACCATGAGAAATTGGGTCAAACACAATAATTTTGTCACATTAAAAATTAAATGGTAATTTTTATTATTATTATTATTATTATTATTATTATTATTATTATTATTATTATTATTATTATTTTTCTAAATAAATTTGTTTTATTTAGTTTTTTTTTTTTAATTTAAACAAATATAACAATATAAAATTATATTTAATTATAATAAATAATAATAATAATAATAATAATAATGATTATTATTTTTTAATGAATAAAATAAAAATAGTTTTAACTAAACAGGTTTTTTGTTTTAAAATTTGCAATCAAAAATACATAGTTAGAGAAAAACTAAATTATAAATGTAATTAAGATGTATAATTGGTTTTTTTTTTTTTTGAAATTATTTTTCTATTTTAAACTAATTATATTTTTAATTATTAAAAAAAAAAAGTAATAATTTTTTAACGCTTTTTAAACACTTGTCAAAGAAAACCAATCGTTAATAACAATAGTTAATTATCTCAATAAATTAAATAAAAAACAAAGACTTTATGCTAGATTTAATAACTACAAGAAAAACATTAACACCAACACTGTGCTATTAATAATAAAGGATTTTTTTTATACTAAAAAATATGATTTTATAATATTTTTAAACACTCCTTTAAGCAAATGATTAAAAACGAAAATATAATTTTATTCAAAATTCTTAATTGCTTAAAGCAAAACTAACTCTATTTGCATAAATTTACATAAACGAATATAGTGTTTGTTGTTGCTTATAACGGTTTAACCAAAATTTAACGGTATTATTATCCAAATAAATGCTTTTTTATATAAAAAAAATAATAATAATAGTTTGAAAAAAAAAAAAAAACTAAAGCATCTACTACCCTTTTAATGTCTTTAATATTCTAATGAATTCAATAAATTTTAACAAAAAATATTAACAACAATAGTAGAGTATTATTTCGTAAATTTTTATATCTTAAATGTGGTTTATGCTTTGCTTAGTTTATAATTTATTATTATTGAAATTCATTTTTGTTTCTATCTTTAAGCAAAATTAATGTTAACAAAAAATAAAAAAAAACGGCTAGTAAAGCGGAAAAAAAATATGTCTGTGAAAAAAAAAAACCACAAAGCTTCTATTGAATTTAATTAAAATGACCATTTAAGTTAAAATTAATTACTAAAAACATTCAATTTAATGAAATCAACACACGAATTCACAATCATTATATTTTTTTTTTAACGAAAATTCCAAACAGTATTATTAAATTGAATAAAAATCAATGAAACATACCTTTAATATGTAAAGTAGAGAATCAATACACCGATTTAATAAGTAGTCAAAAAAAGTTTATTTAATTTTATATTGTATAAATAGCATTGATTGTGCTTTTTTAATATAAATTTAATTGCAATGAGAAAATAGTTTTAATAATAACATTAAAAAAAAAATATAGAGAAATTTTTATTTAAATAATCAGAGAAGAAAACCTTTTTTTAGAATTTATTGTTTAGTTTTTTTGAACTTTTAGAGCTTTTTTTAAAAAAGTAATTAGATGTATTGATCTAGATAAGTTTTTTTTGACAAAAAATACACAACATCCGTGTAAGTAATTATTTAATTTTGCTTATAGATAGTTATAAATATAACATTTTTCATATTTATATTGTAAATACCTGATTTCACACGCATTTTAATTCATAAACATGTAATTTAATTAATAAAAAAACGTCGTTGTATGGTTCTCACTCGTGTGTAGCATGTAATATAATAAAACTTCAATTAAATATAATTATATTACCATAAATAACTAAATTTTTTGTTATTAAATCTATTTATTTAATTTCACAAAATTAAAATTGATTTAATTTTTTTATTATAAAATTATTTTTTCGTTTTAAAATTTGAATAAAAAATTCTTAAATAATTTTACTAATAACATAAGAAGCATATGTTTGTTAGATTATATATATTTTCTTTTCTTTTAATTATTAACAAGTGTTGCTTTATTTTTCACATACAATTTTAGGCTAATTTTAATCAAGAATAAAATTAAATTATAAAAAAATCGATCAAAACATCGCACATCAGATTATTAAAATATTGAAAGAAAAAATGAATTTTTAATTCAAAGAGAAGAAAAAATCTTATAAGCATATTTATAAAACAACAAAATTGATGATACAAAAGTGGATGAATAAAAGAATACCGGCATGTTGATGATACATAAGAAAAAAACAGCAACTTAACATAACACCAACAATTGTCTTATTATAATAAAATCAAGTGAGGTAAAAAAAAAATAATAATAATAATAAAAGCTTAGGTTATTAAGCAAAAATATTATGTATTTATGGACGTCACAGGAGAGATCTTACAACATAAACAACATGATTATCATATGATTTTAATCGGACACTGAAGACAGACTTTTAATGAACAATCAAATAGACATTGATGTGATGATAGTCTCGTATTTTACTTTATTAAATTCTGTTATTTTCATCATTCTTTTAATATATTTCAATTGTATAAAAAAAAAAATTCAATAAAAATAGAATATTTTTGAAGCAAAAAAAAAAAAAAACCCATCAACAATAGTATTATTTACTAGCATTTTCTGCATAATAAACTATTTATATAATAAGAAATGGCATATAAAGCTTCAAGACTACGATAAATAAAGTAGTAAAATGATTTATTTTCTTTTTTTGAATTAATAATATTAATTCTTAAGATATAAATATTTTATTCATCGCTTAATGATTGAAAATCTGCTTCTGTCTTATTATTATTATTAAAAACACATTTCGGGATTGCGTAATGAGTGTGAGAAATAATTTTTATCACTTTAAATTAATTTATTTTCTTTTTTGTACAAAAAGCTTTATAAGTTTTTCTTCTTTTTTTTTAACTGCAAGCTTAATTATATATAAAAAAAATATCGAAATAATTACTGTTGCTATGACTAACTACTGCATTTACATTTTAATTTATTACACTCAAGATGATCTTAGGCAAAAAGAATTACATGAAAACACCACTTCTATAACTATATTGTTCTTGTAGAAAATTTAATAAACAATATTTTTTCTAAAACAGATGTTACAATGATTAAATTCTTATAAATGAAGTAAAAAATCAAAAAAGATTTTTCTCTTTCTTTCTTATTTTAATCTACTCGAATCAAGTTCAATATTCGAAGATTTTTTATATAAATAATAATAATAATAAAATAAAATTTATATACTTTGTAGGTACATTATTATTTTTAGTAATCAAATCAAAGTGTTTTTGTTATTTATTTATTTCATTTATTTCCATTTTTGTTCTTATACAAAACTGTGAAGAATGGTTTAAAAAAAATTCGAAAATTACATTTTAAAAGCTCTTTTATGGGAATTTAGGAAATAATTTTGTTATTTTTTTTTTTTTAAATCACTTTAATAGTCAATACACAATAGACAAATTTTATTTGTGAACTAGAAATATTATTATTATTATCATTATTATGTTTATAAACAAATAATAATAATAATATAAATACCGAACAGTGAACAGGTTGAATGATTTTTCATCAATTATAATTAACAAAATAAATGTAAACAAATAAAAATAAAATTTCCATTTTTTTCCCATAAAATAAACAAATAATTATTATAATGAATTGATTTAATTTAAATTTTTTATTTTACTGAATTAAAACAGCATCGGTACATACAAAAATAATGTATAAATAAATGCTTCAATAGTTCCATTAATTTTATTTCTTGTTAAACATTTCTTCTTTTATTGATTATTATATTTCCACAATTTATATTCGCTATAGAGAATATTATTAAAAAATAAAAATAAAAATACTACAAAAACATTAAGGATAGTTTAAAATATTGAAAAATAATAAACACATTATTATAAATGATAATAAGAAAAAATGTTTTTAAAAAAAAAACTATGTAAACAACTAACTGTTGCGAATAAAACAATCACGATTAAATAATAAAATTATTTAATTTATACAAATAAGATGGTAAATACGTTAAACAACATTACTAAATTATTAAAAAATTATTTTTTTTAATACTCGATTATAAATTTAATAAATTTTATGTGAAAATAATAATTATTTTTTACCTTTTTAACGGAATGGTAAGACCTTGCAATGACATTAAGCAAAGAAATATAAATGATTTTTATATAACTAATTACATAATAATAAAATTTTGCTTATTATTAACATTTTTAATTGTATTTTGCATAAGGAGAAAAGTTAAAAATAATAATTTTTATTTTAATAAAAATAACACAGTTCAGGAAGCTTTTTACAGGTTTATTGTGTTTTCTTAACGGAGTTTCCATTACCTTAACGAACCGCAATCAAATTATCTTATTTTAAAATTTCTTTTTTACTAAAACAAGTAAATAGTAATGAAAAAAAAATTAAATTAAAATCACGATAAAGAGTTTTTCATTTCTTTAAAAGACAATACAAAAATCATCTTCCCCTTTTTTTTTAAGAAAAAGTACTTTTTGAACATATACAATTTGTGCAATAACAATAATTTTACATATAATAAAGATAATAATTTTTTAAGAGTAATATAGTCACGATATAATTTTCGTTTATTAAATTCATAAATAATAAATTTATTTTAATTGACCTCACGTTTTTGTATATTTATTTACTTAATTTATTTTATGATTGGTGCTATGAAGGATTAAATTTAGTGAATAACATCATTTTGTTAAAAAAAAATTTATTACATACAGATATAGTTATGTGATAGAAAATAAATAAATACATAAGAAATAATTATATTCGCGATAATAAATCATAATTTAAAATGATGACATTTCTTAGACCGTTTGCCTTTTATGCGAATAAATCTTTCTGCAATAAATATCTACACACAGTGTTATGAAACCTTTTTAGTATATACTTTGTAACAAAAAATGTTTAACATTAGAAAAATATAGCTTTTTTCTTATAGCATTAAAAACACTTTGATACCGTTTCTACCAAAGAATATATATCATCTAGAATTTATGTTTTCCTTCCATAAACTAAGTCAATAAATTCAATTTCACATAAAAATCCCTGCATGTAAAAAACATAATATTTTATTGGCTTTATATGTCATTAAATTAAGCAATAAATTTTAAGTGGTTCTTGAATATATCTGCATAATGATAATGTCTAATCAAATGATAAGTTAGAGAAGAAAATGTTTATAAATATTACGACTTTTCACATTATATGACTTTCAACGCAACTTTAATTATTTTTTTTTAAAATTATCACAAATAATTTCAATTATATTTTTCTAGGTAAAACCGCAGAACGATGTGGTTGAACATTATTAAAAAAATAATCATAATAAGTAATAATATCGTTTCGTTGTTAATCTTTTATTTTAAAAATAATCATAATAATAATAGTATTAAATAATTTGTTTTTATAAAGCCTAGAAAATCAGTAAACAGACACGTGCCTCAATAAATATTTATTAAACAGAAAAGAAATAGATTAAGTATATTTAAGTCATCTTTTCCGCTTTAGATTTCACTCTTTATAGCTTATTTACTTAAAATTAAATAATAAAAACTATGCATTGTTATGTTAAACGCATAATTATATGTTCAATCAAATTGAAAATGAATTTTTTTGTATTAGAAGAATATATACTTAAAAGAAAATTAATAATCTAAATACATAATTTATACTTGCATTAATATTTCCTTTATAATCTTCAAAAATAAGAAAAGAAAAGAAAATGCCGATATTATATCAGAAGGAATTTTACATCATTTTGCAACAATGTTACATTACGATGCTATTTTAATATTAGATAATTATTTTTATTTTTGCACTGTACTTAAGTTAATAATTTATCTACATATATCTTATATGTCTACATATAATGCGGAATAATTTTTAAGCACGTATGCTTAAGGTAAGTTAAAACTAAAACTGAAGAATGTAACAAGTAAAACCAATTAAATATAAGGCACGCGTGCCCTTGCGGTTTCTAAAATTGTTTTTTTTTATGTTAGTATTATTGTTAAAATTTGCTTCTTATTTTATTATGCAAATATATTGAACAGTACTTACTCATTTAAAATTTGCATTAAGATTAGCAAAAAGTATATTGTTGATAAAAAACAAGGATGATTCTGCATATATAATCAACAAAATGTCTAGAAGACATCACTGTAAAGTCAATCAAAACTTTACATTATAATCAAGAAATACAGGAAATTCTAAAGGGTACATAATAGAAATTATAACAGCAAATATTGAAAGATACGCAAAATGTAAATGACGATACATTTTGAAGTATACAAACACTTTTGCGGCATATGTTAATCTAGTACAGGTGTTCGTTGATTGCTTCATACAGGTTAATGGTAAAAAAAGTTGATTTTTTACAGTAGATCAAATAGGACTTGTTACGGTTATGTTGCTACTGATTGCATTTTATAATTATTTTATTTTTTTTATATATTTAAATTACAAAAGCAAAAACTTTAATTAACACAATGTTAAGAAAAAACACTTAAATGTTCTATTATTGCTAATTAATAAAAGAAAACATATTCAATTCAATTCAGTTTCTGATTAATTTTATGATTTAATTAACAAGAGAGCAAAATTATTTAATTTATTTTATTAACCATAATTATTTGTAATATAAATAATTACGTTTAATAATGTACTGATGGCAACATAAATAATATAAAAAAATAGCTACAGAAAAACCAATAATCAATAATTTAATTAAATTAAAAAAAAAAACGGAAGAAAAATAATAAAAATCTATTAAAAAGTGATAAAAAAAAAATTTATTTTGCACAAAAATTAACGAAACGGCGCACAAACAGTTGTATAATAATAATAAAAACGATAAAATTAAATTTGATGACCATAAAATTTTATTAACATTAAAAACAGAGAGTGTTAGACACAATAAAAAAAAAAGTTTAAATATCCAGCTGGGTGTGTATAGTATATTCATTTGATTTATTGGTTTGATTTTATGGATGGTATAAATTTTACTAAATAAAAATAAATATTTTGGCGCCTTCTTCTGCATTGCGTTTTTTTTTTTTCATTTTATTTACCTAAAGCAGCTTATTGACTTTTTAAATATATAGTTTTGTATTATTTTTATTTCTAATTATTTTTATTACGCATAAAAACTATTAACTAATTTATTTGTTCTTTTTCCCTATAATAAAAATGTATTTTCATTAAAATTATTAATACATTATTTATGGTGGTTGTTGCGCATAGCGAAATTATTCTATTGACAACTGATATAAACGCCTGCAGTATGTATGAATAAATAAATTTAAGAGAAAACAACAAATAATCACAATTATTAACACAATGACCTACGATAAAAATTAATCTTAAACTTTATATATGTATTTATTAATTTCAATAAACAACAAGTGTTTTACTAGTTAATTTTAATAACAAATGCAATGAATAAAAATATATGATAATACCGTTGCGGGTTGCAAGTACATTAAAAATTAATTAAAATTACCAATAAAAATTGTATTTTCAATTATTTAATTAAAAACAAAAAAAACATTACATTCAACAACAAGAATTTATTTTTGTTAAAACAAGATACTTGTTAATTAATTATAAATATTTTAATATGATTGTAAAATATGTTATTAATTATTTTATTTAATTAAAATTGTAATATATAAGTAATGACCTTAGCAAAAGCTAACATTAAATTTAATTGAAAATATAGTTAATAAATTGTATGATTGACATACATTTTTCAATTAAATATTAATAAAACAAAAAAGAAAATTAAACAATATTCAGGAAATTAAATTAAATAAAAATCCCACTAATCACATACTATAATTGTTATTTTCCCTCTATTTATACTAAACTAACAATTTATGTTAATACGCGTAAGATTTTTTTACTTTTCAAACACACAAATTCTAATAAATAATAATAAAATAACAAATGTATAAAGGAAAGGTAAGAATTCTTGATTATTATTTTTATTTTTTCATCAATTTAAACATACAACATTAAAATCATAAATATAAGTTTACAATGTAGGCGTATAAATAACGATTATAACCATGTAACGTTGTAATTTGATGCTTATTTTATATTATTTTACAGCATTATTTTCTGCAATATGCTGTGTGATGTGACCACATTTATTATATATGTGGTGTGGCGTTTTTTCTTTTCTATTCTTTACTATTTTATTATTATTGTTATTTAACTATTGCAAAGTTTTATAGCCATTTAACAATTATATTACAAAGAGGTGTACATTTTTATTGATTATTAAATTGCATTAAATGACAAAAAGGTATTCTTCAGTCACAATTGGAATGTTTATACAATTCTTTGTTTGTTATCAACTACTTGCTTAATTCAAATGAAAAAAAAATTATTACTACGGATTTCTATTCTTTAAAACTGATAAGTATGGATAATTTTATTTATTTTAATAAAATTGCATAAAACACTAGAAAAAATAAACAATAAATTATGTCATCTTTTAATAATGTTATTATATTTAATTTAAAATATATGATTAGACCACCAACATCCTTTAATTTTATAGAATAAACACCCTATAAAATCTATAGTTTTTTCTCCTTAAAGTGTAAGAATTTTTTAATTCGACTTTATCGTGATTTATTTCGAAATAAAATCACGAAAATAAACACTTAAATAGCAATTGTAGGCTGTCGCCTGAAATTTATTCATTTTTGAATAATAATAAAAATAAAAAATACATTAAACGATTTAAACTAGTGTACAAGTAAAACCTTTTGGCATTATTTCTATTTTATTGATATAAAATCAAACACGCGCCAATTTAAATACACATAATGTATCGTTAACTTATTCATAATATAGCAAACTATCAATGCATTTAATGTTTTTCTTTGTTAATGCAGAAAAAATAGAAGAATGTTTTATATATAAAAAAAAAGAATAAAATCAACACTATTTATTACAAACACATTTTTCCGTTTATTTTTTGTGTTACAATTTATATTAAACTATAATTTTCAACTCAGCTTCAAACACATTACTATATTCTTTTTTATAAAGAATTAAAGAAAATTATAAATAAAAACTAAATAAACAAATTATCAGCGGAACATATTGACGGTAATTTTTAATTTTCTATAAAAAATTTTATAATTCTCTAGAATAATAAATAAAATATGCAAAATAAATAATAATTGGAACGAATTAATAAATTGTATTTATTTACAGTGAAAATATATAATTTAATGATCGTGTTAAATGACAAAACTAAAGATAAATAAAAGAAAAATAAATATTAATAATGATAATTAACAATTTACTCAATGTATATATGTATATTAAAAGTAATCACGATTTTGTCGGCATATGATTTACGTAGTTGTAACCACTGTGCACAGTAGAAACTGCAATATTCACATAATATTTTGTTGTTTTTTTTTTTAAATTAATGTTATTACTTTCTAGTACATTATTAACTTGAAACATACAATGTAATAATAATAATAATAATAAAAATATAAATATAAAAAATATGATTATTTGTCACTGTAGCTTGAACGTAGCGAAAGTAACGGTTTAAGAAGCTTTTTAATTAAGTTGATTATAGAAAAATATATATAAAAATAAAGCTATTTTAATAAGCCAACACAAACGCCTGCGAATACATTTTATTTCATAATAAATAAAGATTAATAAAAAAATTGTCTTTTCAAAAGGAATAATCATTGAGCCTTATCGTATACTTGTTAATATGGAATCTCTACTGTACTCTGTTCAATAGATAAATATACAAAATAAATACCTTTTTTTAAAAAACATATTAACGCAATAATAATAATAATGATAAAATCGATTATTAGACAAATTTTATGCTTTCATAACAATAAAAAAAAAGTTAAAAATATATTAATACAATAAAAAGAAGACAACAAACAGCATAAACCGAGATTATTTTTAAAAAAATTTTAACAAAAAAATAAATATATAATCAATTTTTATTATCTAAATACACATATCTACTAATAACAATAATTACCTTTACAATACTTAATAGTTATAATAAATTTTAAAACCTACCGTAACGAAACTAAAGTAAAGCAATTGGTTATAAAAGAACAAGAAAATACAAGAAGAAGGAAAACCATTTATTTTCCTATAAAAATCTTAAAATATATGCAAAAATAATACGATTTACAGAAAGAAAAAAAAAACCGATTGAATTGCAATACAATTTCATGCATAAATTATCAGTTAAATGTGTGGCTATACAATACAGTGTGTTTAAAATAATCACAAAAAAAAGAATAAAAGTAAATCATGTGTGTAATGTGCGTTTTATTAAAAAATATATATTTATATTTCAAGATGAACTTTATTATTCTATTGATAACTCACTACACACAGAGTTAGTAAAATAAAATATACAGTAGAAACCTCTAAAGTTTTACAAAAAAAAAAAAATGCAAAACTAATGAGTCTTTATATGGTAAATAAGAATAATAATAAAAAAAAAACACACTGATCAATAATAACAGCGGGATAACTTCTGATAACAAATATATAAACTCATAGGATTATTACTATTATAAATATTATTATTCATGTGACATATACTTGTCTTACAGTTTTATTTTTATCATAATTATTATTCCTATTTCAATACTTGTAAATACAAAAAAAAAACATTTAATTGTTTTAAAACAGTAACAATGTAGTTATTCAATGTTAAATACAGTAAGATAGATAGATAATTAAATTAATTACATAAAAAACTGATGTTCTGTAATAAATTACAACGAATGAGAATAATAAATCTTGTTTTATCGCAGATAATTAAGAAAAAATGTCACAAGTTATAGATTCTCTAGATTTCTATCGGTATTTTTATTAAATAATTTTAAAATTCTATTTTTCCGATAAATCTGTAACATTCTCTGCCCATTATTGATGAATTAATTATCATCATTTTATGTTATTGTTATCAAGAAATGATTAAAAAAAATAAAAAAACATGTATAAAAGTAACTCACCATGGATATCATCAACGCATATTCCTAAATCTTCACGATATGTATCCATATATGGTAAACATTGACATCGACAATCTGTCTCAGCATCTGATTTTATTTTTGACATATCTAAAAATGCATAATATAAATAATAATCAATTGAAGAAAATAAATTAATTAACCAAATTTTATTAATAATAATTAATAGTTTTGGTCAACATAAATTTTTTATTAAAAAAGAAATTTTCTATTTTATTTTTTTAATATAAAGAAGCAAGCTTACCAATTTCTTTGATTGCGGTAACATAAATTTTAGCTGTACCACTTGATAAACCAACACATGTATCCATATCACATTTTTGTACATCTTAAAAAATAAAAATAAAATAAAATTAATTTATTTTAATTAGAAAAAAATAAAAATTTAAATGCATAAAAAATCAAAAAAATTTATAAAACAAAAACAAATAAGAAATAATTAATTGATCTTAAGCTGCTTTACAGCTAATCTTAAACAAACTGAAATAAAATTAATTATAAATTGAATACAAAATTGTTAATTATTACTTTTATAATAGTAAATACAACACGAAGTAATTAACGTCTTTGATAGCCACGGATTTCTTTATTTATTACCAGCAAAAAATTTTTATTTTAAAAAATTCTATCGAGCTATACTACAGTTCCTTTTCGCAACCGTTGAAATCATTTAATTTGTATTTGGAGATTTTTTCTTATATATTTTAAGTAAAACATGTAAAAATGTGTTCATTCCAGAAGCCACTTGTCCTATGGGAATTTTGTTGCTTCATTTCTCCGAAAATTTTGAATGCCAGCAGAATGGACATTTAATCGACTGTTATTGTGAATAACAACTAACATCCCCATCTTTATGCTTTATAGCATTCTTATCTAGTTTTCTTATAAATATGTCAAAGAAAAATTACTATCAATATTAATTTTATCATTTAATAATAAAAGTGCTTCTTGTAACAGTGAAAAACATCATACAATAGCTAAAATAATGTGATTTTTAATTATAGGAATCATTTTGAATGCCTTTTTATTTAACCTTACCCTAGGTTAAAACAATATTTAAATTGTACCATATATGTTGATTGACATATATTTATATAAAAGTAGTAGATTTTTCTTATATTTAGACATCGTCTTGTAACTATTACAATTTTATTTTATTCATCAATTCTAAGGCACGCCGGATAGTAAAACACTTAAACTTCTTGCATATTTAATTCACATAAAAGTCATTAAAAATATGTGTTCAGTACATAAATTTAGCGATTAAATATTTATTTAATTAATTAAAAGAAAAAATAATATTTAATTAATTTGGCAATTAATAATAAATAAAAATTTATAAATTCTTTTCTACACCGATGGTTATATTGTATTTGAAAAAAAAGTTAATTAAACTTAATTGTCAACGTGATAAAAAGATTTTTTTTTCATTTTTACTTAATATAATTGTCTTAAGTGTTTTTTCTATTTAATTAATTCAAAAGCATAAACCACTTAAATAAAATATAATATTTTTTTGTTCTGTAAACTTACCATAAGCATCAAAAACATCACCGCCGTGCTGTCGTGTTAAATTACCAATATTAATCATATGATCAGCGACCCTAGGTATTGCGATTTGCCTTATATTTTTTGTTGTTGGTAATGTTAAACATAATTTTATAAATAATAAATAATTTATAAAAAATATTTTTAATAAATAATAATTATATTTCTTTTTAGCAAACATTATTTTTGTTTTTTATTAAATTTTTCTGCTGCTTGAATTTGTTTATTGCAATTTTTAGATTTAGTGTTTTGGCTCCATCCGTTGCACATAACGTCGTTGCATTTTTATAGTGACTTTAGTTTTACTGTAATAAGAAATAAAAATAAACATTAAAAATATGATTAAATAAAAATAATTAGAAATAGAAATTAAATTAAAATAAAAAAAAAAAGGTTAAAGGCTGAATTGTTATTTAAAAACAGTTATTGCGTTAAAAGTCTAAGATAAGCCGAATGAAATAATACTTGGCAATAAAATCACGGCAAATAAGAAAAAGGTAAATAAATATAATTTTATTAATTATTTATGAAATTAACAAGTGAAATTAAATGAAAAAATAAATATTAAACTACTGTCCCGTTGCTGAATGCTAAATTAAATTGATTAAAAATTTATTCATTTTTCTACTATAGACACCTGTCATTTGCTTATTCTTATCGTTTTCTGTTATTTTTTCTTGCAAAAAATGTTAATACGAAGAAACTATTTACTATAAAGATAACCATTGTCTCTTTATTTCCTTGATTATAAGGTAAAAACTAAATAAAAATTATTTATTTTCTTTAACGTTTGATGCAGTAATCTTAAGTTATGGCCTTGCGTTTTATATAAATTTATTATTTTTTGCCTTCATTATTCTCAATTTTTTCTTTTATTTATATAAATTTATTAACATTGTGGTAATGGTAAATGGCAACAAAAATAACAAAGTAACATATTAAATTTTATGATATAGCAATTTGTAAAATAATAACAGGAAAATTAGCAAGAAAGAAGCCACAAAATTAATATAATCAAAAATGTTTAAGCTTTAAAATGATTTAAGAAACTGAATCAAAAAATAAAAAATTGATTCTTATAATTAATAATTATCAATAATTATGTGCGAATATGAGGCTGAACCATATACATTATTGTTATTATTATTGTCATTAAATAAATAATTATTTATCTTTCGTTTTATTTTGGCGCTCAAGAATGTTTGCAAGATTTTTTTGTTTATCGTTGCATAACTTCAGTTTTAGTTTTCTAATTAAAATATTTAACTACATTTTTTATTATTGTATAAAATCAATTAAATTTGTATACAAAAATGATTATAGCAATAATATTTATAAAAATAAATTGTTATTTATTAATTAAAAAATGTAAATTTTTTTAGAGCTATTAATTATATTGATTGATATATCAGGATTTTTAATAAAAAGCTTGAATATGCATTTATTTGCGTAATTAAAACAATTCCGTTATAAAGTAGTTTATCAAAAAAACGCTTAAGGGTAGGCAAAACGAATGATTAAAATTTTTTTAAATAGAAATAATTATTTTGTATTGAAAAATAATTTATAATCGCAGCTAAAAATGTAACGTTTTAAGACTTAAGAAAAAATATAAATAAAAAGCTTTAAAAAAACAAGTGTCAAAGACCAATGACACTAGTTATTAAGTTAATAAATAAAAATTTTCTATGACAAATATATAAATAAACGATTTGGGTGGCTTTTATTTTTCAATATTCGTTAATAAAATAGAAAATAATAATTCTAAATAAATTATTGATTTTTTTTTTTCGTTTTTATATAATTTAAAATGTGGAAAATTTATTATTAAATTATAATCGCTTTTACAGTTTTATTATTATTTTTTTTTCTTTATCTTTTATACATATATAGATAAATAATTTAAATCTATAAAATTTCAGTATGTACTTAATAATATTTATTTTATATTTGTAAATTAAAAAAATACATAATTTATGTACAAAAAAAAAAAATTTATGATAAACTTTTTTCATACTGTGATTTTAAAATTGTTATTTTTTAATTAAAAAAAAAATAATAGTAATTAAAAAATAAATTCATGCAGAGTATCGATTTAACGATGAAATAACTTAATACAAAAAAAAAAAACAGTAAACAAATAATAATGTATTAATTTGGTATCAAGATAACAGATTTTAAAAGTTAATAATTAATTGATTGATAAATTATAAATAATTAACAGTAATAACAATTATGATAAGCAAAAAATTATAAAAGGAAAAAGGTAAAAACCTCCTTCCATTACCATTTAAAATTAAATTAAAAATTAATTTATGCTACTGAATTTTTTTTTTTTCGTTCATCGAAGATAAAGTTGATGATAAAAATATTAATAAAAATAACAACCGCGAAATTATTCTTATCGTTAAGATTGTTATCAACGGCCATGATTCTTTATTAGCTCTTCGTTATAAAAAATCCTTTTGTTTTTTATTTTCTTTTTTTTTTACCACAACATTTAACGTTATGATTTTTCTACCATTTTTATTCGTTAAATTAATATCATAATAATAATAATAAATATTAATTTTTATTACAAAACAATTTAATTTTCAAAGAAAATAAATATTTTTTTGTCATTTTTAAAAGGTATGTAAAATCCCGATGAAATTTCGTACATAAGGAGGTGGTTTAGTTAGTTTATTTGTAATAAAAATGAATATAACTAACGTAACAAGTAATATTAACATTTTTAACAACAAAATGATAATAATAACAATAAAATTATATAACATAATTATAAAAAATGATTTTTAATTCGTGTTGCTTGTAAATACATAAAATCTTATGAGTTTGCAATGTTCAAAGGGAACAGGATAAAAATGACAAAATAAGATGTTTGACAAAACAAAAA
The DNA here is from genome assembly GCA_963942525.1 of Ptychoptera contaminata. Lineage (NCBI taxonomy): Eukaryota > Metazoa > Arthropoda > Insecta > Diptera > Ptychopteridae > Ptychoptera > Ptychoptera contaminata. The sequence continues at coordinate 28,271,978 of OZ012638.1, forward strand.
TTATTCATAATAAAATTAATACACACAAAACATATTTATTTATGATTTATAAAAATAAAAATTAAGACGTCCTCCTCCTTCTGTTGATAAATTATTTATTTAACAGTAAAAGACGCGTATTTTTCTCTTCTTTTGACAACAACTTAAACAATTATTTCTTATTTGTTTTAAAGGTAAAACTGTATACTTGTTGATGACAGAAAATAACCATTTGGCAAAATCTTATTGAAAATAAATAATTAATAAATCATACAGGAGAAATAAGAGAGTAAATTCTCTTCTTTAATTTTTATGCTTTATTTTTGTTGATTGGTTCATCTGCTGTCGATTGTTTATTGTTACTTGGATCATTTGATGGTAATTTTATCGCCATTGTCATCAGCATCAATGTTATTTTTTTTTTGTTCTTCGATTAAAATACAAAAATCTACATAATTTAATTTTACGGTTGTTGGACGAAACAAAACCGAAATGATGGCACAATGATTTTTTTCTTTTTAATAAAAATTATTCATGAATAATTATAGTTGATTGATGTCGTTTAGAATTTGTATAAACACAAAAACAAAAAATTCTTTTTATGATTTTCTATATATATATATAAATATATATATATTTATGAATTTTCTTTTATTATTATTATCTGATTTTAATTAGTTATTAAATAGAGACAAAGTTCGGTCAATAATTGATCTGTACGTTTGATTAAAAATATATGAAGAATTTTTTCTTTAACTTTTAAATTAATAATTTTTTTATTAATGTTTTTTAATCTATTTTATAGTATTTTAAATTTCTATTTTATATTATTTTCCATTTAATACTTTATTATAGATGATGAATTTTTAAAGTATTTTTATTTCTATCGTTTAGTGTTTAAAAGTGATTAAAGTTATTTTTGTTTTTCATATATTGAAACGGTTATTGTTAATGTAACAGGTTTAAATTTTTATATTTTTATTTAGTGTAATACGGTGATAAACATTATTTTTTTGTAGTTTTTAGATGAAACATAATATACACTTTACTGGAATTATATTACCTAAAATCTTTATTAAAAAGTTAAAATCAATTAATGTTTATAGGGAAAGAAAAAAGAAAATACATAAGGTAAACAGGTGTAATAAAAATCTATCTAACAAGTATAGTAATCTTAATTAGTTAATAAATTATTTATAAATCGATAAGAAAATTTCTACTTTAGGTAAATGATTTATTTATTAAAAACACAAAATTTTTATTTGTGATATACTCTCTATACTTTACTTCATCTCAAGTGTTATTTGATTATTAAAATATGTAAGAAAATCTCCTGTTAAATCAAATTTAATTTACTTATAAGCAAGGGAAAAGGCATTTTTTCACATAGAAAAATAATAATAATAATCGAGATACATAAAGGTTAATTTTCAACAATAAATCAATAAAGTTTAACGTTAAAATTATTTATTTTATTATTCGCTTTCTCTCTTCGATAGAGTTGCAAAAGTGTTTTTTCTAATCTAACATTGATTGTTTGCCGTTTTTTTTTCATCTCAATAAATACATCATAATCGTAAAAATCGTTCATGAAAAAAAAAAACAATTTTTGCTACCAAATAAATTTAATAACCATTTGCTAACATAATCATTAATTTTTTTCGTTTTATTTAAATTATGATTTTATTTCTCTTATTTTTTTTTATTTTTTAATAAATAACCAAATGGTAATCTATCTAAAATTTTAAATTAAAATAATGTTAGAGTTGTTGTGGTTGTTTTTTTTTTTTGTTAATATTTATAAATTGTTATGCAATTAAGTCATTTATTAACAATTATATAGCTGTATAAACCGATATTATGTAATAAGTGGTTAGATTAAACTTTAAACTTGAACTTCAAGCAGCAATTACATTTATAAATAATAATAAAAAAATGGAAAGAAACACATTAAATGGTTTAGTTAAAAAATAATAATAATAAGCAACCAACGAATTTGTACAAAGTTTCGTACAAACCTAAAATCAAAAGTTAATAATATATTTGGTTTATAAATATTAAAAAAAAAGTGTTATTAATTATTTAAAATAACTAAATCTATAACAGAAAATCAGTATTTGAAATTTATTTCTTATATAATTTATTAAAAACGTGTGAAATGTTTTTTTATTTTTTTATTGCATATGAACTAAAATTGTTAAGTAAAATAAAAGTTTAATGATCTTACGATCAGAAATTAACTGAAATTATTTTTTGGATTTATTTTTCTCTCGAATAATCGTTAAATGATAAAGTGTTAAAAAAAGAAGAAGAAAATTGTTTAAACAGCGATAAACCCTAAAAGCATTACAGTTTTATGTAATTATAATGCAGAGTTAAATTATTTTTCTCTTAACAATTATTATTGATGATTTTTTTTCCTAACAGCTAATTTTATATTAATTTCTAATAAAGAACGAATGTTCAAAAATTATAACACTAATGTCTTAAAGTAAGAAAAACCAAAAAAAATTGTAATAATAAATAAATAGAAAGCATAATCATCATCAAAATCATTTATTATCTTGGAGCAATTGGAATATTTATTTTTTTATTATTTATTATAAATAAAGAAGAACAAGTAATTCATCTTCTTAGAAAAGAAAAAAATAAAAATTTATTATAAAAATAATTAAAAGTAATTAAAAAAAAAACTAAACAAGTAAAACAAGTAAACCACTTGTTATAGTTCTTCCTTATTCTTTTATTACCTGAACATTACCTTAATATCATATAGTTTTATTGCTTTTAATAATTATTAATGATAATAACCGAGTCACCATAAACAAATACGGGTTCTTCACTAATTTTTTATAAGTTACAGAAGATTTTTATAGTTAAAAAAAAATGAAAACTTGTTCATTAAACAATATACAGTTTATGTTGCATCGTTAGACAACAATTATTGAAAAAAATACAAAACGCATAGAACATGTATTAAACCAATAGACACGACATCAACAGCAATTTACTGTGTCTTCTAGATACAATCATAGTACAATAATAATAAAACACCAAACCGGGAATAAAACTGAATTATTTCTGTAATAAATAATAATAAAAAAAAAACTATATATAAAGAAACATATTAAGATTAATCAATTTTAAGAAAAACATATGTTTTCATTAGTCACAATCTTCTTGTATTTTCAATAGGCATTTTGCTATAGGCATATTGTAAAAAATAATTGGCAAGTTAATTAGCATTTTTCGGTAAAGACATTCTAACTTATTCATAAAAACTTTTTCAAATGAATGAATGAGCTTGAAATTAAGACTTAAAATAAAGTAATTACCTTTTAAGCACAGTTTTATTATTAATTTGACTTTCTTATTTAATAAATTACCAGTTTTAACATTCTAATTATGACAATGTTAAATAATACATAATAATATTACAAAGTTTATTAAAACTGGAGTAATAAATAATAAATTTCTGTAAATTTTATTAAAAAATAATCTTATAAAATCATTTTACTACAGTTATTGAACTTTATTTAATTTAAAGAAAATATTTATTCTAATCCTACAATTAATTCTTTTTATTAAATACATTGTCACAAAATAATTCCTTTTTTATTACATTTAATAATTAAACTGGATAAATTTAAACAACAAAAAAAAAAACAGAATAAGTAGCTTAAAGATTTCTCTACTGCAACAATCGATACATTTAATAAAAAATGCTCTACTCTTATTAAATATATAAAGTGTGTAAATAACAATATTGATTAAAATAATTAAAGTAGAAAAAAGAAATTATTAAAGAATGTTGTGTAATAAATGTAAGAAACAATAAAAAAAAAAACAACAATGAAATAATTAACTTTAAGCAAGTAAATAAATAAAAATTAGTTTAAAGAATTAATAACAGAAGAATTACATTGTTTTACATTTGTTAATAATAAATAGAGATTTTTTTTTCATGCTTAACAAAAAGAAAATTTTTGCTAAGATGAAGATTTACTTCCTTTTAATATTAAAAAAGCCATTAAAAAATAATTCTTAATAAAATGTTAAAGGCTACTATTGTATATGTAGAAAAAAAAGCGTGATGTTTAGATTACCACCCACTTTATTTTATTATTATTAAAATTATTTACATTATTTTCTACTTATTATATAATTGTATTTCACCTTAGTTTTTTGTTATTGCATTTATCTTAAACTAACCGTCTCTAGAATCTTAATTTTATTTTCTTATTTCATGAATAAATACACTAAGCGGCTACAATTTAGTTATGAAAAAATAAAATAAATGTAAATTACTTTGTAAATTGTTGTAATTATTATTTGTAAACAAGTAAAGAATGCATTTTGATTATTTTTAAACTGATTCTAGGAATTAATTTAAATTAACGAAACAGGACAGAGTAAAATATAAAATTTATATTTTGCTAATTAGTTTATATCATAAAATTTATATTTTGATTATCTGACAATTGAAATTATTAAATTATTATTTATATTTTGCAATACACCAAGAGTCTTCTAGACGCAATCGTATTATATTCGAATTTATATGGTTATAGTGATTTTGTTCACTCTATTAAAATCAATTGTTAATTACGTATGAATTAATTAATAATAAGGACTATATTTTTATGCAATAAATAAACTCTATGAAAGAAACCCAACAATTTTTATTAGTAATCTGGACAATCCTTTATAGAAAATTACTATTAATGACATGACCAATGAACAGCAAGTAAATTATTACTTAAATATATTGCTTTTTATTAATCATAATTACAATAAACTTGAGTAATAAATTGAAGATAATCCTTTTTATTAAATTCTATCAGTTTTTTCTTGCTTTATTATGCAATAAAAACTTATAAAAGGCGACTTAATACTACAGTTATTGAACTTTTTTAATATATATATATATATATATATATATTTTTTTTTCAATATAATAATAAAAAATCAATAATATATTTATCGAATATAATATTAATTACTATAAAAGCATTAATGAATTTATTCCTCAATTAAAAACCTTATAACTGCCAATAGGAAATAGAAATTATAAAAATATTTTTGATGATTTATTTTATTATCGTAATTAGTTATGATGATAATAATGATTCTAAGAAACCACTTAACCACTTAATAAATTTATGAATAAATTTGAAAAAACATAACAATAACATGTGTTTTATGCTTAAATAAAGAAAACAACAAAAGAAAAACATGCTGACAAATATTATGTAAATATTTATTCATCTAATTGTAATGACAAGAATAAATGCATTTAATAGAAAGAAATAATAAACAACAAAGAACCGAAAGCATTTTGTTTAAAAGAGTTTTGAGAAACAAGACTAAAAACACATTAATCATAATAATAGATATAACAAGATAATAATCCTTACATGTAAATTTACAATAATAAAATAAAATTAAATTTATAAAAAGAGATGCAGATCATTAGCACATTTGGTTGCTTTTTAAATAGTTTTAAATATAATAAAATAAATAAATAGGCAAAGAATATTATTTCCTAGTTAAAAAGAAAAAAAAATTGTAATAAAAAAACATTAAAATCGCATTAATAACTATATTGAAGACATGCATATATACATTTATAATGATTGTTTTTAACTCTTATTTTTTTGTTTTGTAAAATATTTTTCTATCAGTTTATATATATTTTAAATAAATAATTTCATTTCCGTATATTTTAAGGTTTTATTATTATCATTATTATTATTATTAGAAAAAAGGTAAATTTATTTATATTTATTTTTTTTTAACTTATTAATAGCAAATAATTATTTATTATGTCAACATAGATAGAATGATTGATTTTTTATTTTTACTTAGTATTTAATATTTATTTATTTAATAAGAAAATTGAATAAAACATCGATATTTCTTGTATTGCATGTGCTGTCAATTTATATTATTTTGTTGCAGAATTTTGATATAAAAATTACCTCACTGATAACCACCTGTCGAACTAGTTTTTAATTTATCAACAAAAGATTTTAATCTTATTTGATTGTGGTAGCTAGTAATAGTTTGTAATAATTATATAAGTATATCTTAGGTCACTAGTTCGATCGCAACTGTATTGTTTTTATTATTTTATTAATTACACGCTTTATAGTCGGTAAGATACAGTAAACAGCTTAAACATCAAAAAGATAAAAATTTTATAGCGCGTAAAATGATCTTATAACCTAATAAAAAATAATATTAATATTATCGTTGACTGTTAAAAACACATATTATAAACGGCAAATATACTTTATTAACACCGAAAAAAAGAAACAACGCAAAGAATAAAACACTTGATTTACATTAAATTCGCAACAAATGATCATTTCTTTTACATCAAATGCCGAAAAACTATTAAAAAATTTATTTACATTTTTTATGATAATTTATAATTATTAAAATTTAATGTATAAATTAATTTTTTTTAAATATATATGCATCCACCATATAAATAAACTGTGATAAAAATATAATTTTAAATTAGTTTACTTTATTATTTTAATGGTTAAAAAGTATTAAAATCACTTAATTTTCTGTTATTTCCAGTTAAAAAAGTTATTAAATTTTATCAAATATAAATAAAATTTCAATCAATTTATTATTAATAATAAAACGCAAAAAAAAAAAAAACTATTGAAGATTATTTTCCAATCTTTAAACAAAGTAAAAGGGGAAAAGATTGATGTTCGGTATTTTATTCTTTATTATATGTTTTATCTTTAAAGTGCATACAATTTACAAAAAAAAAATAAATAACACAAAGTAAAATTGTTTTAATAAAAAGAAAAAAATTTTAACAAAACAAAAAAAAAACGCCAAGAAAATTTATAGAAAATAATCTATGATCCTGTTTTACTTGATTTTCAAGTTCATGGTAAATCTAACTGACAAGTTAAACTTTGCTGTAACCAAGTTGTTTGCTTATTTTTTTTTTGTTCGATTCTTTTTAACAAAATAATTCGTTGCTTTTTTTTGTAAAATATTTTGCGTTTATTTTAAACAAAACGAAAAAAAGCTACAGCTTTTTTCTTTCGCTGTTGTTATATGTAAAGCTGCTGCTGTAGCTTTTTTTCTACTAAGGTTATTTCAAAAAAAAAAAAAGAAAAAAACGCGCGCGTATTATTGCTTCTATTAAAACGGAAATATTTTTGCAACAAAAATTTTCATTTAATTTTTTTTTTATTGAAAATAAAAAGAAAAATGTAAATAATAAATTAAAAACGAAAAAAATGTTGTTAGAATTATTGAATAAATAAACAACAATTTCAACACAGTGCACACATGATTATTATTATTACATGAAAAAGTAACAATCATACGGTATTTGTTGTGTTATTTTATTATTTTAATTTATTTAAGCAACCACCATCACAGCCACCACCAACTTTAAACATAAACAACATATTTATATATTTATAGATAGGAAAAAAATTAAATAAATAAATAATATTCATCTTCATGTATTTCTTATGGCAAACCACAAAACATTATTCATTTCGTTTTGTTTTTCTTCTTCTGTTGTTTTATTTTCCTTAACTTATGGGATTACAAGCAAAAAAAAAAAAAATGAGCATAAATGCTAGGCGTAAATACATTGATTTTGCGTTTTTTAATGCATATTTTACCATCTTCTGCTTGTTCTTAATACAAAAAATATATAAATAAATATGAGAAAATCTAGTTAGGTTAGTTATTTTTTTTTTTCAATTCTTTGATTTAACTGAATATTTAATATGGTAACAGTGACACAAAAGCGTCTTGTGTCTTAAAGAAACATCTTTTTATTTTATTCTTTCTTCTTCTTTATTACGTTACGTTGAATTTAGTTAAGATATATCCGTTCTATGAGTTGTTGTCTTGTCTCATGCAACAGTTACATTACATGATTTCTAATTTATTTATTTTGTAAAATTAAAAATTTATAATTTTCTTAACGATAACAATTTCTGTCTTATAAAATTATTAATAATAATTTTGCGCTTTAACTAGTCAATTATTATTGATAAAAATATAAATATTTAAATCTCTTGTCATTTTAACATTTATGATTAAATAAGCTATGATTAACGACAAATTTTTAATAGTTAACGTTTAATAGTTGAAAATAAAATAGAAAATTTAACCCCTTGTGGAATTTTTCTCATCCGATACGACTTTTTTTTTACGTAACCTGCTTACTTAAGAATAAAAATAAAGAAAATATAATAAAAAGGATTTGTTGAATAAATTTTATTTTTATTATACAAACAGAAAGAAAAGTCAAACCTGAATATATATTTATTGTTGATTTTTTATTTGATTTAATCGTCTAATCGTTAAGATTGTATTCAGACAATAACTTGATCTTTATTTAATTTTTATCATATTTTATTATCAATTTATCTTTTCCATTTTTTTTTTGTTTTGTTTTCTTAATATAAATGCATAAGCATAAGTGTGCAAATATAACAGTTAACATATGTTATAATAATTTATTGTTTAGAGATTGCTTTAACAATAAAACGAAATGAAAAAATAAACATGTTTTGTAACATGTTATTTAAATCAATTCTTTCTTCTTTTTTTCATTAAGGTATTTTTGATTAATGTAACTATTATTTCCTTATAATAATAAGAAACAGCGAATAAATTTAACGTTAAATATTTAACAGTATTTAACAAGGTTGAATATTTAATCTTATAAAAGAAATAACATTATTTCACGATTTTTTAACTCAGTTTAACTCACTTAATTTAATATTTTAGTATTGCTTCCGTTTTTACATTAATTATCAAACAGTTTTTTTTTCTGTTTTCTTTTTGATTGTTAATTATTCAGTATTATAAAAAAGAAGAAGAAAGAAACACTTAACCCTATTCGTTTGTGTTTTTTTTTACTTTTTAAATTGATTTATTTATCAAGACAATGACCATGACCACAACAGTTTTACTGCTTTTGGTATTTACAAAACAACTTTATCGCGATCTAATGCACGCATTATTATTATTATTATTTTTAGTAACATCAATGAATTTATTTATTTTTTGTTCATTTCTTTGCATTTTTACTTGGTTATAAAATAAAAATAATAATAATAATGAAGGTGATCATTAGCGCTTAACTTTTAAAGTTAAAGTAAACTTAATGTATGCTTAATTTTAACTTTTAATACAACACGTGTTTAATGTTAATAAATATATATATATATAGTTTAAAAAATAATAACTTTGTTTTTCACACAATATAGCAACATAAATTGCAACTGAAACAACAACCATAGGAATGAGAATTTAATAAAGAAAAAAAATACAAGAAGTATTTTTATTTATTGTTATTGATTATTATTAAATTGCATATCAGAAATACAATTTACTTTTAATGTTAACACATAATACAAGTACGACTATTTATTGCCCGTTAAATGGCTATACTTTATTTTAAATTATAATTTTACATGGTTACCATTCAATTAATTGGGAATTAAGATGGCAAAACCCATAGATTTATTAAAAATTATTACAAAAAAAAAGTAAATATTTTCTGCTGGTATATCGATAAAAGGAATAAAAATGTATGTATTAAAGAACGTACAGTTAATAACACGATTTGAACGCGTTTCATTTACAAAAAATAAATATAAAAAGAAATACAGCAGACAATCTTCCGTTTAAAACATCCACTAAGATGTAATATATAATTACTAATCTTCCTTCCGCTATATACAAGTAATTATTTATTTATTTATAATATCATTCCTGTTATTTTAAGTGACATTAACTTCACATAATATTTAAAATAAGAAACTAATAATCAAGAATAATCATGCAGATCTATGTAATTAGTTTGTCTTATCTCCGTTACACAACATTTTGCAAAGTGTTTTTTTGTAATTTATTTATTTATTTTCAAAAAAGAAAACATTAATCGCAGTTAAGGAGATACAAAAATAAATAAATAAATATTTATTCTACTTGCTATATGTAAGAAATTTTTGAAAAAAAAAAATAAAATCATTAAAAAATTATATTTTGTTCATTAATTATTATTAATAAATAGAAGAAAACATGAATGAAATACTGTTTTATAATTAGACGTAATTAATGTTAATTACATTTAAAAAAAACAAATCTTATCGATCAAACACTATGTGAGAAAATTTAATCCAATTTTTTTACTTATTATTTTATAGACTAAAAACCGTTTCAAGTTTTGAAGAAAATTTCGGTAAATTCGCTTAATTGTGTTTAAAATTTTTTTTGCGCCTATATATATTGAAAAAATAAATAACAATCTATAGGTATTTAATTTTAATTAATTTCTTTATTGTGATTTATTATTCTTTTACCAAAAAAAAAAAAAATAAAATTATGTAATAATTTAAGGGCAATAAACTCGATTAATAAGAAACATTGTTAAAAAGTAAAATAAATATAATCATCCAGCTTTATCTTATTATATATTAATTTTTGAAGTTGAAAAAAATCAAGCAATAAATATAAAAAAGAAGAAAAATAGTTAAAACCATATGTGTTGTAAATTAAATTAGCTTCAACCACGATATATAACGATTTGATGCTCTGTAGATTTATTTTTTCATTTACATTTGTTTTTTAAATAAATATTAATGAATAAACCATAGAATCTAATTAAGAAGTTGTAATATTATTATTTCTTTTAATATAAAATGTAATTAAAATTTAGTTTACTATTTTATTATCACTATAATGGCAAAGTAACGTAATCTTTAACTAGGTGATGGTTAAATATTTATAGAATGAATTAACAGCAGTTGCACAGGTAACAAACATTTAAAATATAAAAATATTTCATCACTAAAATTTTCAACAGAATTACAGTAATAAATTTATTAATTATCTATTATTACAAATATATTGACTTTGTAAATAAAAAAAAAAAACATCATCATAAATAATAAACAGAGAAAACCATTTATTTGTTACAAAACTTAAAAAATTGAATAAAATTTACACCTGAATGATCAGCATAAAGATTAATTGAATTTATTGAATAAGAAACCTTCTTTTTATTTTAATGTTTTGATGAGTTACCTTTTCGTTTTAAAAAGAAGAAGATGAAGAAAAAAAACAAGTAGCTGATGCTTTTCGTTGTCGTTTTTTTATTGTTGTCCAACACTTTTCACTCAATTCTTATTAACTTAATACACTTGTTGCTGTTATTACTGTTTGTTTCAATAAACTTTTTAACAACAATAATATTAATCTTGTCGTTTTATTCATATTATTACATTTATTTTGACACGCGTTTCAATTTTATTAAATTGATTGTTTATATATGTTGTTAGGTTTTTTTTTTTTTGCTGGTGATTTGTGAACCACAAATTAGATTTAAAATAATAATAAAAAAAGTAACAACAACTCGATTAAAGGAAATCAATTTGTGTTAATTTCTTTGGTTTTATTCTTTTTTTTTCTCTGTTGGTTAAGAAGATAGTTAAAAAAACGACAATTTAAAGTGAATTAAGCATTGATTGATTGATTGATTGATTACGATTATTTTTTATTGATGTTTTCTGCGGTTGCATAACAAGTGACAATTTAAATAAAAAATTTTATTAAAATCAAATTATATTTAATTTAAAATATGAAAAGAAAATATAATTTTTATTAAATATTTGCTGTCCTTTGGTTTTTATTTATTTATTTATTGGTTGAGTTAAGATGATTGCATTCATTAATTGATTAAAGTTGTTGAGCTTTACTAATAGAAAAATACTTTATGTTTGTTTATAATTGGTAATACTATAGGAACTCCTGGTATTTTATTCGCTATTTTAACAGTTTTTTAACCTGTTAAAATTAAGGATCATCATAAAATCCGTTTCTTATGCTGCTTTTTCAAACATAACTAGCAGGTTAATAACATTACAAGTTTAACTACTTAAAACTAAAGAATCGACAATATAATAGCAAAATCAAAGCTAATTTACTTTATTTTCCTTATATATTTCTATACCCTAAATTAATTATAATTACAATTTTCATTACTACCGTAATAGGTAATAAACATATAAAGGAAAAAAACCAAAAATTACCAAACAGTAAAGTAAATTTAATATTTTTTTTCTATATTTTGTTTATTTATAATTAAATCAATAAAAAATTGTTTTTTTTTCTTATTAAAAATTAATCGAAAAGAAACAAAAAAATAATAACCGAAACAGCATAGCAGCACTGAATATTAACAAAAATTGAACATATTATTATTTAATAATTTGTAGTAAAATAAAGAAACAACAACAGCAATAACATGAAGAAGAATAAATAGTAAATAAAAATAAAATTTAAATTGGATCATTAAATTTCGATAATTTTAGGTAATTTTGTTGTTTAAAATAAATTTATGAATTAATTTGTTGAGTTTTTTTTTTAATGAATTTAATTTAAGTTTTTAAATTAATAAAAAACAGCATAATATTAAAGAAGAATGATTAAACCGATGAAAATATGATGCGGTTTTTGTTATTTGTTTTGGTTTTTATTTTATTATTACATAAAAAATTGATTAAATAGCAACCAATTTACAATGTTAAAGAAAAATAAAAAAGGAAAAACTAAATAAAAACCACACATAAAACAATACATATGTATGTACCATAATCACTTATGTAATTTTAGATGAAAGAAAGGTTTTTTTGAAAAAATAAAAATAGAAATAAAATCCATCTAATTACAAAATAATAAACATAAGAATAATAATTTCGGTAAATCACTAAGCATACTGAACAGATGTTTTAACATGTATACGTCATAGAATTTAATTGAGTATAATATATAATTTAATGATTATTAATTATTGGTAAACAAAAAGAAAAGAAAAAGAGTAGAAAAAATTCATTCATTAATTCTGTTAATTTTCGGTTGTTTTCTTGAATTACTTTGCATTACAATCAAGTAAAAAAAAAGAAAAAATTAAAATTATTATAATCTATGAGAACAAAACAAAATTTATTAAATTATAGATTAAAACTGTTTTTATTAATAAGTATTTTTACTTTTTCTTTTCTAATGTAAAACTTTGCTAATAATTTTTATATTCCTTTCAGTTAAACGAAGATGATTTTAAGAATTAAGAATTAATTTAATATTTCACTAAGAAATCTGTAAACTGTAACTGTTTTATGAGTTTATTTGAGTTTATTTTATTTTATTATTTGTTGTAAATTATTAAATTAATCTTTTAAATTGATTGTTTTATTTTTATAAATGGTTTTTTCGGTTTCAGTGATCCATACCTGTAAGCGTATACTTTTCGGTTAAATAACAACAGCAACAGTATCATCATCATCATTTAAATTATTAATAACTATTTATTAGTTCTGTATGCAATTGATGCTATTTTAACTATTAAAAGACTTAAAAGGCACGTGCAGACACTTATAAAAAGTTATAAATAGATTTTAAAAAAAAATAAAAATTGTCAAGAATTTCATCAAAAGCCAACAGAAATTTATCATATAATTAATGGTATTTTTGATTGCTATTATATAAATAATAATTATTATTATTATATTTTGTTACCTGCATTAATTCTTAATTTTGTAAAATAACAAAAAACTATTTTTGTAAAAATTGCACTAAGAATAATGAATAATAAAAAAAATCAATGCACGACAGAAGTACTTGCTTCTAAAGATAATATACTTGTGTAGGTAGTATCGTTTATAATATTAAAAACGATGCGTTAAATAATTTATTGCATTTAGTTTAAAGAAAACAGTCATTAAACTAAATATTTAAAATAGATAAACATCTAATGGCACTTGACTATCAAAACATTAAAAATAATTAAAAACGGTTTTCCTTCGATATTTCTCTACAATTATAATTAACTGTTTTATTTATTTTACCTTTATTTCGTTTCTATCTAAATGGTACGTAATAAAATTTTGGTTTTAAAATACAAAAAAGAAAAAGAAAACAATCATTAGCGAAAGGCGTCAACTCATTGGAAATTAATTTTAATTCATTTTCTTTTAAGAAAAATGATTTATTTATTTTGTAACAGAAGTCTTGCATAACATTATACAAGTTCAACAGACTTTTATTATATGATTTAAGGATTAAAATAGTTTTTTATTATTTAAAATAAAAAATATATTTTATTTATCGTTATTTTCGGTATATCGGTCACGGTTACTTACTTTTCTTTAAAAAAAAAATCACAATACATGCTTCTCTGCTTTTTATAGATTATCAATAAGCAAATTAATATATGAAAAAATAAAAAAAAAATTAATTAATCGCGATGAAAATCTTTAAAAAGAAAATAAATTTTTTTTTATTATCAATTAAATAAAGAAATTTTGTGCTTTTTTAATATTATTTTTTATTAATAAATAGAAGAAAAAAAAACACTTTTTCCCACCAAACAAGATGAGTTTTTATGGTGAAAATATTAAATATATATATATTTATGAATTTCTTTTCTTATTTTACAAGTAATTTCTTTTCTTTTTTTTATATTATTATTTTTATGTTAATTCACCTTAAAGCTAAGTGAATTTATTTTTGTGTTTTTTTCATTAACATCGTGATGTCTTAAAACATTGTGGCATTTAAAATCGTGTTCATGGCCGTGAAAATATTGTTTTTACTTATTACTGCATTTCGTTCGTACTTCTTTTTTTTTGCATTTTGCACATGTCGTTAGGACAAAAATTATTTTATTAATAAAATTAAATTACAACAAACATTGGTCACGTCACACGATTAATAAATAAACATTTTTCCATATAAGAATCTTTATGTTTCTTATAATAATAATAATATGTGTCGTTATCGGTGGTTATTGTCTGCTTATTTACCTAATTCGCTTTATAAACTATTGTTGTTTTATGCATTTTTTCTATGATTTTCTATAAATAAATAATGTTTTATTAGATAGAGATGAAAAACGAAATGAGGAGATTGTTGTTTGTTGGTTAAAAAAATGCAAAAATAATAATAACAAAGACAAGATGAAGATGATACAGCAAATGCATTTATTTTCTTGTTTTATAAATAAAAATTCTTAGACATTGAAAATTACTTATTATGTGACCTTAATAAATTTTTTTGAATAAATTAATTTTTATTTTTTATGTGGGAGTTCTTTACTGAATTTAAAAACAATGCATAGCCATTGTTAATTGATTCACCGCATATATGCAATTTTTATTTGTTTTATTTGTAATACATAAATATGAGACTTATTGATTTTCTTTAGTGTTTAAACTGCGCTAAAAGTGATTGTGAATTTTATATAAACAATAATCAATTAATTGTTTTTTTTTACCAAAATAAGTAATAAAAAATTTTCTCAGTAATGTGAACCTGTGATTTATGTTAATTTATTTGTACCCAAATGATTTTTTTAATTTAATTTCAATTTTCTTTTATGAATATTTTGTGGTTAGACAATACAAAGTAAATAATAATAATAATACATCCTATGCAAATAGGTAATAGAAATTTTAATAATTTAATTATAAAAAAAAGAATATTATTTTTGCAAATAAAATATTGCTGTAAACATATACAAAAAGGATTAACATTACTGCAATAAACAGTAAACAGAATAAACATTGCAAAACACAAATATCCATTACTTTAGTTTAGAAAAAAATAATAATAAAAGATGCAAAAACAAGCAGACAACTCTGACATGTGACATTAATTATAATTACAATAAGCAAATAGCATTTAAATTAAATAATTGAAATCTATGATTTATGAGGAATAAGCAAATGCAAATAATGCAAAGAAAAAAAAACTAATTTATCACTCCAATGGTAATATGTAATATCAGCAATAGAAAAAAAAATTGCTTAAAAAATTAATGAATAAACAGCAGGATTTTTGTACAATAAAAATAAATAAGGAAATATATTTAATTAGTAAATTTTCTTGCATCTTCTTTTGCGATATTAATTTGGTTTTTAAGCGGCAGTCACTTAATTTACTTGCTGCGTTTTTTATTACTGCATAATCGAGCTGCAACATTTAAATTAAAATTAATTGGTTAAATCACAGTTAATTATTTTTATTTTTATTATAAAAATAAATATTCAAATATCTTATAAATATAGATGACCAATACGACCACACAAAGGGTAAACGGTTTATTGACTGAATAAATTATATTAACGTGTTTGCTTTATTTTATTCTATTTAACTTATTCTGTTTCTTTTTATCAAGTTTTTATTTAAATTAGTATACTTTCTTATGCATTATTAATAAAACTAATTGTGATTAGAAGAAACTTTAATTTTTAATGATATAAACTAAATGCATCGTACACGATAATGTCACAATTTCTTATTATTTTTATTAAGATGTTTCATTACACATCGGACATATCTAATCAAGTTCATCATATTATAAGGTTAAACATTGTTTGGTTACAGCATAATTTTATAATAACTATATTTATTTAATTTTAACAAAAATAAAAACAATGTTTCCACCTGCAACAATATTGTAATTCTTAAGCCATGCATAAATCAATTTTTATTTAAATAAATAAAAATTAAATCAAGCATATAATAGAATAATTTTTCTTTAATAAATCATTCGTGCGATTTATTTATTAATTTTTTGACATAAAACTATTTAATTAATTATTATTGAATATTTAAATTTGTTTAACATAGAATACAAATCTACCTACGTATAAATTCACCTGTAAAATATCTCTACAGTTTTATTCCTTATTCATTGACATTAGTTGTATAATTTTATGTTTTGTCAAAGTAGTTAATGATTTGTAAGTTCTTTTTAGTTAATAATTTATGTTAAATACTTGACTTTAGTAATTTTAATAATCAGTTTTTATTACATTTAATTTACAATCAAAATGCATAGAATAAGAAAACCATTTTCTATTTAGTTTTCTTTGAATAAAGTAAACAAAAGAAATAAATACACCTGCTGTGCACCGATAATAACGATACAAAATATACAACCTTTTATAAACAACAATAATAATTCTTAAGTTTTCTTTTTGTTTTGTTTTCTCTCCTTATTCTCCTCTATATGTCACATTTATTTCTGTTATTTTTCTATAAATTTTATTCATCTTGTCTTCTTGTTTTAATCTTTTTAGCTTCTATGAATTCAAAAACAACGAAAAAAGTATAAAAAAAATATGTACAATTGACTTTTATATTTTATTTATTGTACAAAAATAAAAAAAGCAAAATAACAACAAATAGTTAAAATAAACAGAAATTTTATTATTTATATAAATGTAGACATATAAGAAAATTTAGATATCATCAATTATTATATACGAGACGGCTGGTACTATGTAACGATGGTAAATTGTTATTGAAAAATAAAAAAAAAATATAGAATTATTCTTTTTATTTATAGCAAATAAATTGTCTACTTGTTTTTATTTATTAAAAATAAATTTATTTTTTCATACACGAAATACAAGTTAAAAACCAACAATTTGACTTACAACTTACCCTACCTTTTTTGTTGTTGAAATTTTTGCATTGAAGCAATAAATAGTCAATAGATAGACAATCGACATTTTTATCTGTTAAATTCTTTTTTGAACTTAATTTTATTTATTTTTCCTTTGCACAGAGTTGTACAGATTAAATGTTTCTATTTAAATTTATTTTCTATTTTACCGCCTATTAATTTCATTTAATTAATTCTTTAAGATTTTTTTAAGTGGAAAATCAGAGAATCATTTCTTTTAACATCACCCTATAACCACGCATTGTCGATGATTATTGAAGTACCTTTATGTTAATTTATTTTCATGTTTTTTCAAATTGCATAATAATATAAATAAACAATAAATCAATGAATTAAAAGGTAAAATAAAAAAAAAACGGTGGGGAAATAAAAACAACACACAGGAATGTAATTGTTTACAAAATCAAGGCTTTTTGTCTTATTTATTTATTATTGTTTTAGTTTTTCTTTTTTTAATTAAAAAAAAACAAGAATAAGACATTTCCCGTTCTGAAAAATATATATCACGATTTTTATTTATTAATTAAAAATTCTGTTAATTAAATTTTTTATTAAGAAAACATTCTCAAAAGACTAAAAGCGAAAAATCAATTTTTAGATCAACTATTTTGTTTGACCACCTACTCAAAATTGACCGTAGATAATAGAATTTAAATAAAAAAAGAACACTTTAAGATTTAAACAGACAATCTTTATGTGTTTTGTTTAATTTCCAGTTCTAGATTATTATAATTTATTTAATTACAATAAAAATATATGTTCATTTGTCATTAATAACAAATAAATCTAAGCATCATTAATAACATTCATCATAAATCAATAAATCACTGGAAATTAAACAAAAAGAAGAAAAAAAAAAACAGACTATTCAACAGGAATTAATTTTCAAATAAAAATAATTCACTTTTTTTTTGTTGTTGCTTGCTGTTAATTTATGTTTAACAGAAAAAAATAATAGTATTTAAGCTGCTGTTGCTGGTTGCTGCTGCTGTTGCTTCTATTCTGTTTTTTTTTTTTTTATATTCCTTTTTCATTTATTTTTACCTTATTATTTACTGTATTAATGATGAACAATAATAATAAATGTAAAAATAGTAAATTTTAAATTATTATTAAAAAATAAAAAAAAAGAGTAAAATAAATAAATAAAAAAAAAGTTGCTTGACCGCACCGTACCGGTGCAAATAATCATCATAATATAATTTACATTACACGGTAAATCCATTATATGAAATCAACGAAAATAATAATAATAATAATAACATAAAATTTTATGTATATATATTTTATTTATTTACCATCATCTCGCATAATATTTGTAATAAATAAATATATAAAAATTATAAACATATGGTAAATGTGATTTTATATTCATAAATAAATTTTTCTAATTACAAAACATGTGTGAATAGGAGGAATGTTTTTAATTTATGTTGTATAAAGGCTTTAATCAGTAAAATCAATGTTTAAATAAGAAATAAATAATCACAAAACGGTATGAATTTAAGGTGGAATAATCAAATGAACACACCAATAACGTTTAAATCTTGTTTAATCTTTGAACGCCTATGGTGTTTTTATTGTCACCTTACTACAAACTGTCAGCATTTGCTTATTAATTAACTATTATGGTTATTATTATTATAATCGTATTATTTATAAACAAGTTGTTTAATATTAATTTTAAATTAGTGCAATTATAGCACGGTAAATGGTGTCGGAAATGCTTAGTAATAATCGATAATCGGGATAAATTAATGCAAATAAATTTTTCTTATGTTTAAGCTTTACTTAAAAGAAATATATGTAGTTCAATATTAATGAATTGACCCGCATAGTAATATTTAAATTTCTTCATTTCTTTTGGTATAAGAAAAATTCTTTAATCATTTTCCGCTTAATACTTTTAAGATACCAAATAAATATGTTTTTTTTTTTTTTATAAAATAATTTGAATACAAAGTTAAAGATAAAAAGTTAACAAAAATTAAATAATATCTAGGTACGTTAAAATGATATTAATTTAATTGACTTTATATGATAATTTGTTCACACTCGTTGATCACAAATAATTTACTTTGCTTTGCTATTGCTGCTACTTTTTTTTTTAAATGGAAATAATTATAATTTTTATTATAATTATTAGATCCTATGGACTGTTGGTGTTTTTAGTTATTATTATTATTTTAATTCATTAAAAATAATTTTACTATGCCGTGTGACGAGACATTTATTCGTTTTATTTTTCTATATGGATTTTTATCTATTTATAATTTCAACCTGTATGCAATCCCGTGAATTATTATTATAACTACACTCTGGTTAATTTTTTTTTTGCTGTTTTACTTTATATTAATAAAAATATAAATATTTCTTCTTTTTTTTCATAATTTTTTTTTTATTATTTAATTAATGCAAAACTAGACAAACAACGTATAAAACACAAACAAGGTGATCATCAATGCGTTACATTTAGTTCTATATAGTTTAACTTATTAAATAAATTTATAAAGTTTGAATTTTAAATAAATTTAAAAATAAAAAACCATAAACACCACATGAAAATGTAATTAAAATTATGATTCGGTTAAAAATTAAAAAATGCCGAATAATAATTGAAGAAAATAGAGATAAAACAGTAAAAAGTTCAAAAAATTTGCTTGAATTTATAAAGATTTATATGCTTTTTTATGTATATTTAATTAAATTAAGAAGGATTTTAATTAAAGGGAATCAATCATGTGAAAATCTTTTATGCTAAGTTTATTGAACTTATATGTTTTTATTATTATTATGATTTTTGAAAAAAAAAAAAATAAATATAAAATGTAGTGAAAGCTTTTGAATGCGCGATTTGTAAACAAGATAAAAATGTTTTCTATGACAAAAAAGTACATTTCTGCATGTTTTTTTTTAATTTAATTTATTTTTTCTTGTTTATTTGTAATGTTAAAACATTAATTTGTTAATTAAGAGAAAGATAATTATTATTTATATTATTATGTGTAGTTATTTAGAGAAAAATAAATATATATATATATTTATTTTAAATGAGAAAGAACGCCATATCTGTTAAACATTATTAATTTTTTATTGATTAAAAGAAAATCATAAAACAATAAAAAACAATTTTATTATAATTGTAAAAAGACATAAAATAAATACAAATCACTTATAGAATAAATTATTTTCATGATTCTCTTTAAGACATTACACATTTTTATTAATAATTTATAGCGCATCTTTGAATTACAGTAAAAAGAAAAATAAATAATTAAAAAATCGTAACTATTATTTGCAGAAAAAGTAAAATTTATGTTTATCTTTAATAATAAATAAAAATTTATTAATCAACACTTAATACTTTTAAACTATGATTACTTTTTCTTTATTGTTATTAGAATTTTATTATAACATTTTTATTAATTTTTTAATATAAAAGATATCAAATAACGTGTTATGGCAGTGTGAAGCAGGTGTTACGTTTTTACTGGCGTCTGTAAGCATCACCGTTAAAATTATAAAAGAAGGATTATTATTATTTATTCAATTTTGAAAGATTTTTTAATATAAACAAAAGAAAATTATTTAAAATTACCAATTTATAGATTTATTTATAGAAAGAAAGAAGATCCATATTCAAAAGACTTGAATTTGTATAAATAATTAATAAAATTAGAAGAGAAACCTTAATACAAAATTGATATCTATCGTCAAATCGTTCATAATTTAACAAGAATAATAAAAAAATTTAAGTATTAAATATCTATATTTATGATTTATGTCAATTTCAATAATAAAAAACATTATTTTAAACAATTAAAAAATTTATCTGTGTTTCTTATAAACAAAAATGTTAAAAAAGAAAAAATAATTAAACATAATAACATCATTTACTTACGTTTATTAGTTTTTGTTACATCAATTAAATTTTTTATTTGTTGAAATTAAAACTTTATATCTTTTCTATAGTAGATAAACTAATTCCAGTTAGGTACAAATAAGGATATGAGATTTAATTACCTGTAAGAAATGAAAAAAAAATGTTATTTTTATAGTATATTATAGCATTGAGTGTTTATTAAACAAATTTTAACGGTGATCTTCAATCTGTTATAAATTTATTATTGAAAATTCGCATTTAAATAATAACAAAATATAATCATTAAAAAAAAAATAAAAGTATTATTACATAGCTATTACAATAAACAAAATAGTTACTATTCGAAATAGACAAGTTATTAAATTTTATTATTTACATTATTTCACAAAAATATATTTTGAAAAAAAATTGTCGTATTGTGATTTTTTGCACATCGATGGTACATAAAATATTTTCACAAAAAAAAAAATTTATGTTTTTTTATGTTCTTTATGCTAAAAAAAAAATAGGTCATAATAATAATTATTTTATTTTTATGTTTTTATTAAATGAACATCAACAATATTATTTAATTCATCATCAAAAAATAATAAAGAAAAAAAAAACATGAAACACATCAACCATTGATTAAAATCATTAATTTTTAAACATGACAAATAAATATAGATTAAGTTTTCTTAATATTAAATTATTAAATAAATAATAATAGCAACAATACAAAAGAAAAACACAAATAAAGAAGAAACAAGACAATGAAATGTAATTTAAGAAAAATAAACAGAAATAAAAAATATTGTGACTTTAAATGTTCTATTTATAAATATATATTTGCTGATGCATTTATTTACTTAACAATGTAGTGAAAAAGTTTTTTCGTTTTTTGAATTATTTACACAATATTATTGTATTCGTACTGAAAAGTAAATTTTAGCAATTGTAGCAATTAGTTGTTAGAAATTACAGTGAAATTATAAACTGTATATTTTTTTTATTTTATTTTCTTAATAACTTTAACAAAGTGTAGCGCCTCTTCAATATCAATATTTAATTTGTCTTAAAAAGTATAAAAGAAAAAACGTATAATAAAAGTAACAATAAGGTTTATTTGTACTTCTTCTTCTTCTTTAAAGAATAAAATTACAAAAAAGGCGTTTTTGGTAGAATCTGCTGACTACATCAATAATGTTTATTAATAAACATTGTTAACAAGTGTATATTCCTTTTGATAACCGAAACAATCATGTGATTGATGATTTATCTTTTCATTTTCTATTATATAACATAAGATTGATTGATTTTACAGAAATAATTTACTGAATAAAGAAAAAGGTGTAAGCAATAATTACGGTTTTTTTCCTTAATAAACAAAAACTCTATAATTCATCCGAAATTATCTATTTTTAAAGTAAAAACCAACCGGAAATTTTGATAATTTTATTAAAAAAAAAAAAAAATTTCGTTGTTTGTTTTTTTTTTTAATAATAAAACAAACTAAAAATTTAAATATTTAATTTAATAAAAATATAATTGCATCAATTTACTGGCGCATAGAATATATATTTGTGGTAAAAATAAGGTTATTTACCCCTTTACCTGCAAATAACTAATTAGTATTCCTCTTTGAAAAACTATATAAAATTATTATTAATTAATAAACAAACATGAATACTACATGATGTTATTATTATTTTCTTTGATTATGCTTATAATAATGTATCTTGAGCAGTAATTTGTTATTTTAAAGTGCGAGTAAGCAAATATCGGCTGTTGTTTTCTGTAAAATAATCTGCATAAAATATTTATTATTGCTAAGGATAAACAGGTTATCAATATGTTAAATTCTGTCTTAGTAAATCTATATAAATTTTTCTACTTTTAATGAAATGCAAAATTTTTAACAAATGATTAATTTATAATAATATTATTCTTTCATATGCTAATTAATTAATTAACCAAAAAAAAAATAAAATATATATTGATAACACGGAATTTAAATAAGCTTTCTAGTTTTCTTATTTTAAGCAGAGAATTTTATTTAAAAGAGAAAAAAAATTAACATTTTAATAACATTATCAAGCAAATAAAAATTTTATTTAATTTAACTTTTTTGGGTCTTTTGTCACAATTTAAAATAATATTTAAACGAAAACAAAGTGAATTTTTTTTTCATTTATTTAATTTAATTTTAATCTTTAAAAATATGACCACATTAGGGTATAAAAATATTATTTCAGTTTTTATTTAATCCATATTTGGTGTTATTCTGTTATCATTAATAAGTTACACATTTTATTTTTATGTAATAAAGAGATAATTATTAGCATACTTTTTGTGACAAATTAAATACCAATTTTTTTATAATATAATTAAATAATTTAATTTTTGTTATGCTTTAACGCCAATATGATTATAAATTAAAGAAATGCTATATATAAACGGCACAAGTGTTTCTGCTATTATTTACTTACATAAACGAGGAGTTTAATTTTTTATTTTTAAATATAATTAAAGAGAAAATTAAATTTGCATTCTTAACGAAAAAAAAAACGACTAAACGACATAATTAGTATAAAGCAAGCACTTCTGTCCCTTGTATAAACAATTTTCTTGGAATAATTTCAATAAATAAGAAAAATATAATTTTAATAATAATAATAATCCTTAATCAATATTTTATTAAATAATTTAATTAAACATTTAAATAATAAAAAATCAAAAATAATTTTACTGAACAAGATAATTGTCAATGTTTAAACCAAGTTATTGATTTTATTACCGTGAATAATTTTTGCAAAAATATTATTGATTTTTATTATAATTTTCAATTATTATTATCTTGTTAATTAAATTCTTAATTTGTTGTTTATATTTTCTCTAATAAAATATTTTTCTAAAGAGATTATATTATACACGTAATTGCAGTTCACTTAAGAAGTTTTTCTTCTTAACAACTAAGCCAAAGTAACTTTACAAAAGTCGACAAATATATTATAATAAAAATTCCCCTTTCACTAATTTGATAATAATAAATAAAGAGATTTGTCACAAGAAAACTATAACTTTCATTATATAAATAAAAAAATAAAACAAAGTAGCACTTATTTTACTTTAGTCGCGATCAACCTAGTTTAAGTAACAGAACACAATAAAATAAACATTTAATTACATAAAATTATAAACAAATTATTTATGAGATTGAATAATCTTTTTTTATTTCTGTAAAGTAATAATCTAATTAAATCACTATTTATTTTTCTTTTATTCAATACTTAATGGTAAAAAAAACAAGCTTAAACAACATCCGTAAATAAGAATCTTTTATATTCTTGCGCTTAAATAAAAAAAAAAGGTGTAGAAAAAATATTGCAATATATTTTTTTCTGTTTACATAATAAATCAGTATTTGATAAAATCAGCACATAATTTGTATCCGGAATGACATTTAATTAACAACATTTTACAGTTTTTAAATCAATTAAATTATTTTTATTATTATTACTTGTGTGGTTTAATTTTTTTTTTTTTTATATAATTAAGTCATAATTTTTTATCAAAATTTTGATTTAAATTAGGTTTTATTTTTGTTTTGGAATAGGAAAACCCATTGAACTGTATTTTTTTTTTAATTTCTTATATTCGCCATTTTTTAAACCGTTACAAATTGTTTGTAATTTTTATAAATTAGCGGTTATAATTTATTAATTATTAATAAAATTACATAAATTTTGTTTGATATTTATTTAATAATGTGCGATTCAACAGCACAATGCGATAAACAGTTGAGATGTTCAATGAAAACAAAAAAAAAGACTTCTAGTTACACGATTAATAGGAACTTAAAACTATTCTAAAGTTAATAACAAAAATATTTATTTATTATTGTAAATTATGCATAAAACAATAACTATAAATAAAAAAAAGGACAAAACCAACAATAAAAATTAATTTATTTAATTTTTATAATTCAAAGTCAATTATTTAAGTCACATCCTATCCTATTTTATAATAAATTACATATGTGATCTTGTACTCAATTTTATAACATAGAATAAATAAATAATTTCATGTTTTTTGTTTGTTTAAATAAATAAATCTATCTGTTAAGGTTTTTGACCTTGTCAATAAATTTTTAATTTTCCATCATTACATATTTGTCATATCAACAAAATTGATAATAATAATAATTTTATTATTATTATTATATTTTGTAAATTACTGATGAAATTTTACTTTTTTTTTTAATTTTATTATGCTAAAATATTCAAATACAATAGAATATTTTTATTTATTTTGCTACAAAACAACAATAATAATAATAACAATAATAATAAATGTAGCTAATTTAACATGCAAATAAATAATAATATTTATTCGCATTTTGTCTATAAATTGAACATTAATTTTATTTTTCTCTCCTCTATGAATTTATGATTCAAAAAAAAAAAAAAAAATATGAATAAATAAAAGAAATTTTATATAAGAAACCAAACACGAAGATAGAAACATACTTATCAAAATTAACATATTTTTGTTCCTTCATAAGTTTATTTATATATATAAATAATAATCATATTGAATTAAAATGTTTAAGTTATGATAATTTTTTGTCAAAAAAAAAATTCTATAAATATTCATGAATCGATTAATTAAAGAAAGTTTTGCATTAAAATTTATATGCAAAAAAAAAAATAATTTCTAATTAAATAATAATCGAAAAATTTGTATAATAGAAAATATAAAAAATTTAGAAAGGTTTGTGTTTAGTCCGTTTAGTTAATTTTGTTTTGCGTTTTTTTTGCAAGTGATAAAGAATTTATGAAAGGAGTTTAACTAAAATATGTATTTCTTTTTAGTTCAAAGTATAAATAAATTAAATATTTTTTTTATAACTTAAGTTTAGTTTTATAGATTTTCCTGAACTTTTTTTTTTCTTTAGTGCTAAAAACCTAAATTCTATTAATTAAAACAAACAAAATGAATATAAAATGCTGAATGTATGCTAAAATTCATCTTAGAAAGCATCATCAATTTTTTATTTATTGACATAGAATGTTTATATAGAATAAATTAAGGATATTCTATGAAATAGATACAGTTTAACAATAAAATATTTCTGCAATAGTTATTAAATCAATAATTATAACACATTAATTTCATCATAAATACAATAAGAAGGTCAATTATTTTTATTTCATAAAATTAAATAAAATCAATGAAATAATTAATTAAGCATATTATTACTAAATATTTATAAAACTAAAAATTATTAATTTCAGAAAAATAAACTGAAATCTTTTCATAGAAAAATATAAATACAAAATGAGCAAGAAATGTCATCAGATTTTTCGTAATAAAATTAAAATTTATTCAAAATTAATTTATAAAACCTTTGATTTATGTTTCTTTTTTTGTTTTTATAATTTTAATTAGTTAATTTTTATGAAGACATTCATAGGGATTTTTTCTCTTTTTTTTTTAATTTCAAAAACAATAAAAATCATTATAATTTCTGTTAATTGCATCTAAAATAAATAAATATTCAAATTTTCGTATAAATACACCTGTGTCCCGTTAGTAATAATTTTTTTTCAAAATTAAAAAAAAAATAAATAATAGTATTAAAAGGTTTCTTAAGTTAGTCTTAACTTGAATTAATAAAATTTTATTTATATCTTTTAGCTTTTAACTAGCAGGAATATATTGATACGTCGTTTACATTGAAAGAAATTCTTATGAGTTTGTGTTAAAAAAAAGAAGAAAAGAAACAATCAACCAGACGGCATAACACTAAAATTAACATCAAATATAAATGAAGAAGAAAATAAAAACATTAATGAAACTGGTCTAGTGATTTAAATAATAATTAATATTTTTATTTTTATTTATTTTTCTAACTAAAAATACAGTAAAAATTTCTTATGCCTATCTAATGATTATTTTAACATGTTTTTTTTATTATTATCATTATTATTATTATTAGTTATTATAATTATTAATATAAAATGACAAAAATGCTGGTATTCAAATTAATTCAAAGATATTTTAGTTTAACCATATTAAACGTGTTACAGTTTTCATCACTAACATATATATATAACATATGTATAAACAGTTTTATTATAGAAAAGATTAGTAAATAACGAAGAAATAGATAAAAAAAAACCGATTAATATCGAAAATAATTAAATAAAAACAGTTTCAGTATATTCATTTTCAATTTTTTAATAGCTGAAATTATAATTAGACAACTGTGCGCGTCTCTAATAAATAAGATAATCTCTTTGAATTCGCACATTCTACAAAACATTAAAAGAATATTTATATATATATATATATATATATATATATATATATATATAATAATTTAATTATGTATAATAAAATTAAATAATATTACTAAATTAACAACAAAAATAAATTTGTCGTGCGACATTTTACACGATTACGACCTAGTCGCGTAAAATTAAAAATTCAAAAAGAAAAAACAGTAAATACTATACGTAAAACTGAGTCATAAAATATTTCTTTTAATATTTCGAAAAGAAAAATACTGTATGTACACGTTTATATATAATTATTACAAAACTATGATATAAAACGTATGAAAAAAAAAACACAAAATATATATTGTTGTCACTTTAGAGTCATCACATTAAACGAATTAACAAACAAAAAAAACAACAAACAGGCAAACTAATAAAGAATTATATGAACATGAGAATTAGTTTAGTAGAAACAACTCAAGATTGTAAAATATTTAAAATAAAAATGTCAAAGATTATGGTCATTGTAAAATGTCCCTTAATTTATGACTTAATGGGATTTTTTTATGTAATTTAATGCAATAATTAAACAAGTGTATTTTTGCAGATCAAATAATTTATATTCACGGGACATTTATTAAAAATTGTTAACGCAATGTGATATCTATATAATTATGTAAGTATCTGCATAATAAACATATTAATTAACTATCTGTGGATTTTTCTTATTAATATATCTTTTGCAATATTAATAAAATTTTTTTGTACTTATAAAAGAAGTAGCAGATGCCACTTTGTTCTACAAATATCGTCTTTAAATCAGATGAAAAAAAATTATTAATGATAATAATTTCTCGTACTTTTAACGTTGATTCATCAATTTATTTTGTTGTCTTACACGAAAAATAAAAAAAATACCAATATTAAGACGAATATATAAATAAATATAAGCTAATAATAAAAAGATTAAAATGATTTATTATAATTTTTCATCTATTTATTTAATTCGAAAAATAGAAAAAAAAAATGTTAAATCTCATTTTTCCATGTTCACGCGGTTGTTTCGAAGCTTATTATGTCGTGTTTAGGTTTTTTTTTTTTTGTCATTTAATAATTATTTTAATTTTACCATCTTCTATATTTATTTAATGTTTTTTCTTTCTTTTAATAAATGATAATAATATTTTATTCCTCTGTTATTCTTTATTATTGAAATGTAATGAAAAACAATAGGAAAAATTGATTTATTTTCTTTTATTATTAACAATTTTGTTATTTTCTTTATTCCTAGAGATTTTATTAATTTTGTTTTGTTTATGATTCGTTAACCTTTGTATTGATTTAGGTAAAATATAGAAAGAAACACAATAAGATGAAAATAAAAGACATTTTATTATATATAAAAAAAAAAAATATTCATAAAATAAAAAGAAAATTTATTTAAATAATTAACGGAAAAAATGCAACCAAGAAATACAGCTTTTTTATTTTGTTTGTGTGTTTATAATTACTTATAACAACCGCTGTTATATAAATAAATTTGTTAAGAATGATACATTTCTTCTTATATACGAATTTATATATTTAATTTTAACGGAAAATTGATTATTATTATTTTTTTTTAATGATGGTTGACTGTTTCTATCGCGAATTATCCTATCAGTTTTTTTTTGTCTTTACCGTTAAAAAATCCGTAAAACATAATTAAAATAATTATGTTGATTAAACATTGTTAGTAGTTATTAATTTTAGTATATTCTTAGTAGAATTATTGCAATAAAATACTGCTTGAAGTGTAAAACCAAAAGAAAGGTAACAATATTACTCACAGCAGTAGATGATTTTTAATTGGTATTATTGCATTTGACTTTTAACCCAATACGCACTCTCATACACATTTTAACACTTCATGAATTAAAATTAAAGCAGTTGTATCTTTTAATTTTTTAAATTATCTTAAAACCACAAGAAAAATTTTTTAACATCAAAAATCACAAGCAAATACAAAGATCAAATCAATAAATTTTGAATGAATGAAAAAATAAAGAAACAAAAAGAACTTAAGCAATATATGTAAACTGATGAATAACTAAGATTATAATCACTTTTAAAGTAATTTTATGTTTTAGTTATATTTAAAAAGAAAACAAATCTCTAGGAACAAGAATTTAATGTAATAAAGAAGAAAATTACATGCGATTAAAACGATACATTGAATATACCAGTTCGCATTAACTAACGCATTTTGCGTTGCATTAATTTTATTTTATTTAAAATCTACTATTTCAATTTTTTTTATTTAAATATATATTCTTATAACATTAACAATAAATTACAATTTGTTAACGTCTTCTGTATGTTTTCTTATTAAGAATAATAGCAACAAAAATAAAATGTGCCTGAGTATTACTGTAAATAATTTATATTATATTTAAATCATGCATGAAGTCAAGTATTGCATATTATTGCCATATAGACAAAACATTGCTGGCCAAGGAGCTTGATAAAACTTATAGATAATCAACAGAGACATGTTATTTTTTATACGATTTATACGATTAATAACAGATCAACAAATCAAAAACAGGATATATTTGCTAAAATATATAATTAAATCTTTAGCTTCTGTTTGTTTATTTGGAGAAATATTCCTATATAACTAGAAATATCAATCACAAATCATGCTTCTTTAATAAAACAAAATAATTTATTCAAGCATGTAAATTTTAATTAATAATTTCCTAATTAAAAAAAAACATGAATTTATAAAATTTAGCAACAATGTTGCTTCTCTAAATTCTTAATCTTATCGAATAATTAAAAGATATAAATTTTTTAAAACGCAATAATCAACAATATTGATTTATAAATAATTAATTATATAATAAAAAAAAAATCTATACCGTAAACCATTTGCATTATAATTAATAATTCAAAAGAATAAAATAAAATAAATAAAACATATTTTTATGATTAGAAATAAAAAAACGCAAAACTGAAACCATTTCGCCAAATTACCATACAGTCTGCGTTCTTTTCAGAATATTACATCATTATGTGTTGCTAAAGATTATTTTTATTTCATTTTTAATTGGTTCTAAATTTTAATTTTGTTAAACAAAATTAAAATTTTACGCGATTAATAAAACGATTTGAAAATCTGTTTACAGTTAAAATTCTTTATTTTCATATTCGTTTTTTTTATTCTTTACAGTCTCAGATCTCTAAATCTCTAGAGTCTAGACCTTCTGAACAGAATATCGTTAAAACAGTTAAAAATTATTATTTGTATTAATTTCGTTTTATAATTTATGCAAATATTAAAAACAATTTAATTAAAATATTATTAGCAATAATAATTCAACGATAAGTGTCGAAAATCATCAGAAAATAATGATGAATATAATTTTTTTTCTCGATAAATTAAAATCATAGTAAATTATGAATATTATAATTTATGCTTTTTTTTATTTAATTATTTAATTAATATTTTAGCTGCTATTTTTTTAGCTGACGATTCACACATTTTGCAAATTTATTTTTTGCTAAACATAATCTATTATATAGTTTAATTGAGTTTATTGGCCCTTTCTAAACTGCAATAAAATCTTGTGTGGGTATTTTTATATAAATATATGTAAATTTGTTAATTTCTATATATAAACTCTAGTTTATACAATGAATTAATATCCGATTAATAATAAAGGATTGACAAAAAAAAACTTGGATTCTTTTTGAATCGAAAATAGTCACTTTAATATGAAAAATAAATTAATAATAAAAAAAAATCTTAAGCAACAATAAAAAATGACGTCAAAACTTAGAAATCGAAAAAAATAAATGAAAAAAAAATTCAAACGATAGATAAAACCAACAAATTCAACAATATTAAATTCATTTTATGATAATTCTTGTCTTATAAAAGAATGTTTGACTCTTTTTTTCTTAGGTTAAAAATTTCATTTTTGTGATAAAAATAGAAAACATTAAAATAATTAACAAATTTAAAATCAGAAATAAAATAAAAATAAATTTATTAAATAATTTATGCGGATGAGTATATGTAAAACATATGTAGAAAAAATTTTTCCTTCAAAATACAATTTAATTCCTCGCGGTTAGAAGTTTTTCGGATAAATTTTATGCTTACCACAAGCATTCATTCATTTAAAATAATTAAAACCAAAGCATAGTACACACTTATAATAAATCTATTAATGCTTAATGTTGTAATAAAACTGCAGGTATAATATTCTTATCTAGTTTATTATAATTTCTTTGTATTAATTTCCATAACTTTCTCTAATCTTGTTGTTATCAGCAAAGTAGATTTGTTTTTATTTTTTTCTTTACTTTGTAAATTTTTAGCACAAGTTTATATATATAAATATATATTCTTTTAACTATAATTATGAGATTCTCATTAAATATTCAGATCAATTGTAAGAAAATTCTCACACTCGTAAAGTGTTAATAATAGCAAAGAAAAATGCAATTAATGCAAGAAAAATAAATAAACTAACTTACTTTGTGTCCTTGATTTATATTTAATTTAATAAATAAATGTTTTATGTTTCATTCATTTTCACTTTAATTGTCTTTAATTAATTGTAAAGTCATCACGTTTATTTTAATATTTTTTTTCTATATTTCTTTTTTTATTTACCACAAACACCTTACTTTTAATATAATTTAAATTTTTCTTTTATTTTATTTTAAAATGAAAATAAATAGGCACGATTATTAAAGTGAAACAATACTTAGACGGTGATTATTGTTTCGTTTTTTTTTTTAATTTTTTACTTTGATTTAACCAAATTGAATAATAAGGCGCAAACAAGTGTATCACGTCTAGCACGCACAAATGTCTTTATCATCGTTTTTATTATTATTATGATTATTGTTAATAATAAAAACAACGAAAAAAAGAGTTATTAATTATAGTAATAAAGTTATTTACGATGAAAGTTATTTTATTTTATTTATTTGTAAAAAAATTGCACGTTTTCGTTACAAAATAATTATTTAAAAAAAAAAGTAATTAAAATCAAAGTAATATAACTGCATCACCAACAACAAAACTGCACTTACACGAAAATTTATTAAAAATAAAAAACGAATAACAATAATAATATTAAAAAACGCAAACAACTTGAATGAAATTAAAAGAAAAATGAATGAACGTGTTTGTTTGCGTTTTGTTATTTCTTAATTTTCTATTTAATTATAATAAAAATAAAAAAACAGCATTAATGTCACCCTTCTTTTGAATAACACAGAAAAAAAAAAAAATTACACAGCAAAAAAAAAACTAAAAACACTTGAGACAATTAAAGTAAGTCTAGTTGCAAAAACATAAACAAAAAAAAAAATCTCGCTTATTTTTCTTTTAAATCAAGTATCTGCAGTGTTTTGTTATTTCATTATTATAATTTTTTTTTTCGAGAATAACATCTTCTTCGTCTTGTGTCTTAATAATTTAAATATAATTAAATTAATCACATGTTCTAGTTCAGCAGTAATTTGATAGTTGATGACAATGTAATTATGTATGCGTTTTTTTGTTTTTATTCTTCTATACTAGTCATATAGTTACTATTGATGTTTTATTTAATTGAATTAATTACTTGTTTATTATTGGTAATGACAGAAGTTTTCAGTTCAATCACATTTTATTATTGATTTTTTTTTTTTTTTGTAACAATTGCACTCAATATGCTGACTTTAATAAATATTTATTTATTATTATTGATATTATAGCACTAGTTTTATTGCACTTAAAAATAAAATAAAAAATTAATTGCACTTAAATAAATAAATTTTCAATAAAAGATAAACTAACTTTATTATCTGTTAATAATTTTTAACGTCTTTTTGTTTTGTTTTTAAATTCTCTTAAGTCAAGTATTTTTAAATATAAAATAACGACTTTTGAATCGTCCATCAAGGCCGCTGGTCAAACGGCAAATGCAACATCGTACCATGATTATATTTTTAACATTAAAGAAGCAACGAAAAGAAATGTTTTAAGTCGACTATAGACTTTTTATGTTGTTGCTGTTTATTATATGTATAGTGTTTGTTTGTTTGCTATACGGTTTGTTGATGATGATGATGATGAGAAGTTTTGTTATTCTTAGCTTAGTTTTTTTTTCTGCTTATTTTTATTATTATTATTTTCTTTCGTATGCTTATAAAATATATTATAAAGACGGCAAAGACAACAAAAGGCTGATGCTTTACTAAAAAAAAAAACAAAACAACACGAATGGTAATAGGTAAATAGATATTTATATATACAATGAAAGATGGTTTAACATCAGAAATATATACAATAAACAAAACTCTCTACTATATACATAATATTGAATGTGATAGACAAAGTTGTTTTCTTTAATCATATTTTTTTCTTCTATATTTTATTGTAGAAAAAGAACCTGCTGAAGACACAACATATGCTTGTTCAGAAGAAAAAAACTATCAATATGCCGACTTTATTCACTTCTTATCAATACTGTTTTTTTTTTTCATCGTCACCAGTTATTATAGACAATACATTGTATTTTAATAATAAAATAATAATAATATCGATTAAACAATAAATAATTATTATAATAAAAATATAATTTTAAAATAAAGAAAAGTAACAAATAAAAAATGTATTACTTCAATAATAATATCACAGTAAAATAATCACAAAACAATTAAGTAAAAATTAAATAACGAAAGATATGACACACGACAAAAATTAAG
The DNA here is from genome assembly GCA_963942525.1 of Ptychoptera contaminata. Taxonomy (NCBI): domain Eukaryota; kingdom Metazoa; phylum Arthropoda; class Insecta; order Diptera; family Ptychopteridae; genus Ptychoptera; species Ptychoptera contaminata. The sequence continues at coordinate 28,306,395 of OZ012638.1, forward strand.
AATAAATAAACAGCAGTCAATCAGCCTTAAAAAGAAAATAAAACATTAAAATCTCTCGCCTGAAGACTTTCAACCGTAAATCAATTTTAATTTTATAAAATATTTAATGTAGAAGAACCAAACAGTAAACATTTAAATATTGATTCAAAGAAAAATAAATATTTATTTTATAAAAAAAAGCACAAAAACTTAATGTCTTAAGTAAATAAATTCTATTTTCTTTAATTATTTAGACATTTAAATACGAAAATATACTCGAAATAGTTTTAAATTTTTTATTTGATCTAAAGAGTTCTTCTTTTTTTATTTATTAATTGACATTGTTGAGTGTAATTTAAGTGGATTTTTATTGTCAGATAGTAAATAGTATTTAGAGCATGATTACATATATAAATTTATCTAGCAATGTCCATAATTACTTAATAAAAATGAATGTCAACTGTGCTTTATTGGTTAAGGTGAAAAAATTACAACGTTATCACCTTCGTTCTACTATTTTATCACGAAACAAGAAATATTTACAATTGAAAAACTATAAAAGCTATGAATATTGATTGCAGATTAGATTAAGCATAATCGCTAGCTACTGAGTTAGAAAAATAAAAATCATTTTTCTTGTATTTAATAAATAAAAACTGCAATACTTGACTTATCAAAACTATTATAACTTTTTATAATTCTTCAGATAGTTTTTAGATTGCCCAAAGGAAATAAATGTTAGTATTTATTCTTTATTCTTTTTTTTTTTTGATTCCTCTTGGGAATATAAGGTTTCTATTAGAAATCCCCACCGTACTCTGTTAGGCGCTTACGCTTTAATTCTATGTCCAAGTTTTCTTTTGCAAATTTTCCGCTACTGATCGATGCCAGGTGTTTGTTATTACAAATAGAATTAAATTTATTAAAAACCTTTATTTTACTGAATAAAAAAAAATATATTTATGTAATTTATCAACTGTGAGTGATACTTTGACTGTTAGTGATTTTTTTAATTTATTTTTTTAATAATTGAATTAAATTTGATTAAAAAAATGACTCGCTTAAGCATCGTCGGAACGTATATTTTTTACAAATATAGTTACGGACATTATTCCAAAGAGGCTGTAACTACCACCCACGGTCGAGCAGTAACTTTAAGTACTGCGAAATCAAAGTTCGAAAACAATTTTTTTACTCGTACAGCAAAGAAATGAAACTCATTACCAGCGTGTACTTTCCCAAACCAATTTAATATCCAATCCTTTAAAACTAATGCCCACAAATATCTTATATCCTATCCCATAAATAGACATGGAAGTTCAAAGCTATCCACAGATCAATTTCACGTCGTAATTCCTAAACATGTCATTTTCATTATAAAAAAAAGTGTAACATCTATGAGGACCTACAGTCTTTCTACCTACAGTTTTATCAGGAAAACTCGTATCACTATCGCTAAACATACTTGTTGAGCAAAACGCTACGTGCAAATTATGTACAATTTGCTGTTTAGATTAAGTAAATAATATCAAAAGTTTTAATTAAACTTATTAAAAAACCTTATTTACAGGAAAAATATTAAAATATATCAACTGAAGTAAATAATAACAAAAATCAATAATATGATAAAGAATGTTGTATTTGCTTAAACGTTTTATTTTCTTATTTTCTAATGCTTGAATGAATAATGAATATCTGCCTAAACCTAAAACATATTCCATGCTAGACAATAGTTACTCAATGTTACATTAAATTATTAAGTATAAAAACGATTGCGATGTTTATTTATTCGACAGAAAAGAAAAAAAAAACTATTCAAACAATAAAATAAATACCAATTAAAGAAATTTGTTTAGTTTTTTTTATTTTTCTACATCAATAAAACGTTAGAAAGGGAAAATAAATTCATTTAAGTAGAAAAAAGCGTCAAAACAAAACAAATACTTTTCATTAACTAACTATTAAAAAATAAAAAGAAAATTAAAAATTTACGACGTGTGCCACAGTGCGATAAATGATTTTTTTTTTATTTACTTCATCTATTCTCTTCTTCTTTTAATTTTATTTTATTTTAATTTTTAATTATATACGTATGTTGATTATTATACAGTAATAAAATGTAAGAAAATTATAAAACAAATAAAGTATTGTCAATAGAGAGATTAAAAAAACTGAGAAACGATTGTCTTGTCTTGGTTGACGATAATTTTCTTTTTGCTGGCAAAAAAAAAAAAAAAATTACCAACAACATCATAAAAGCACCAAAAAAACTCGTTAAGAAAGTCTTTATGTCTGAAAATGATATTAAACATATTTTCATTTTCATTCATATTAACTTTATTATTTTTTTTTGTTGCAAAATACTAATAATAGTAATAATATTAATAAATAATTCAAAAAACATGCGAAAAGAAAGTTAAATAAAAAGCAAAAGAAATTTTGTATTATATTTTTTGTTAATATAAAATCTATAACAAAAGCAATAGTAATGATAATAATTATAAATTATTTGAAAAGTAAACATTTAATAAATGATAAATATTTTATCTATTTTTTATGATTATCGATTAATAATTATAATAATAAGTTTAAACAAATTATTTAAATTAGTATGATTTGGTTTTATGCAAATTTGTATTGTTCGTTTAAATAAAATTATGGGTATGGTGAGTTGATAATGATATTGAAAAGTAAAATTTAATAATAGAGATTTTTATGATTTATATCAATTGGGTTAGAAAAACTGTTACAAATTCATTTTTAAAAAAAAAAATTGAGATTAACGTATTAGGTAGGAATTGAGTTATTCTCTCTGTTAGCAGCAAATCACTTGATCTTATGCAGTTATTGTAGCAATTCTTACTTGTAATTAAAAGTTTAACTCTATATAAAACATATATTTTAATATTATGGATATCAAAAATAATAATTTTAATAAAAAATTGTGGTAAAAAACATCAGCTATTAAGTTTATTGCACCCTCAAAATTTTCAGTGAGCTGACAAAGTAATGAAAGCCAACAAATAATCATCCTGTTACGTCAATTCGTAAAAAATTAAAGATTTAATTTATTTAAATTATTAAAAGTTTTAATAAAACATCGAAAATATATCAATAAAAATAAAACACAAGTATGTGGATGATTATCATAGAAAAACTAATCACTTCAATAAGCATAATTATCTTACAAAAAAAAAATTAAATTAACTCATAAATAAACGACAATAAAAATAAAAATAAAAAACAAACAATTATACAGTTTTCAAGCATAGAATTTAATAAAAAAGAACAGTATTAAAATTAATCTAACATGCATTAAAACAGTATTTTCATCTTTATTATATTATTACAAACCATAACATATCATGGATTTTTATATTTAAAAAAATACCGAAAATCTGCTTAAATTATTTGCAATAAATAATAGACAATAAACACCTGTTATTTGAATTAATAAACTTACTATATACAAAAATTTAATTTTTCTTTTATCAATAAATTTATAAATAATGATAATATCACCCGAAACATATAGACAAAAAGCTACAAAATTCAATAAAATAATAATTAATTAACTAATTAATAATATAATAATCGAAAAATAGAAAAAAAAAAACTTTCAAATATTATTGCTTGTTAGTAGTTGACCGTTTACGCATTTTAAATATATTTAAATTATTGAACAAAAATAAATTAAAATAATGTTATTTTTACAGCCAAACACTCGCTAGACACAAAATATATATATATTTAGTTAATTTAAATAATAATTATAATACTAAAATAATAATAATATTAACAATAATAACGGGTAAATAAGATAAAAATATTGTGTATCGTTATATAAAATTTATATTATTAATACAATGTTCAGGTGATTATTGGTTAAGGTGGATAAAGAAATCATCATATATAATTTTTATTAATTATATACTTTGTAAACCAATAAGAAACCATTTTTTCTGTCTTTTTTTTTATTTGTTAATAGTATTATCACCTTTAACTTTATGATAAATCTTAAAATTAAAACAATAATAAATGTATAATAAGGCTTAATAAATACATTTTTGCTTAATTTATTACTGATTTAACTGAATTTATAATTTTTTTTTTTGGTAATAATAAAGAAAATAGAAATAAAAATATTTTGGTTCTGTTCGTATATACATATATTTACAGCAAATGTAAAGCAAGTTATGTTAAATTTTTAATTAACATATTTAGAAAAGCAACAAACAGACATAAAAGAAAAGAAAAATCATAAATAATATTAAAAAATAAAAAAATTCTTTAATAATTGCAATTAAATATACAAGTAAAATTCTTTTAAAATAATATTTTGCATTTGATAATCTAAGAAATAATAATAGTAGAGAAATAAAGATGAATTTTATATGGAATTTTGCTCATTAAAATTTTGATTTAAAAATAATAAAATCAACAAACTGTGTGTCATAACGAAATTTATTAACAATTCTCTGGAATATAATTACATATATTGTTAATGACATTTATCTAGTCGCATATGCAATTATTTATTTAAGTTTTCTTTCTGCCCTTTTTCGTTATTTTTTTTTTGCTAATGCTTTTCATACATGCAAATGCGTAGATTTATACACCGTTGGCGACAGTAAATTTATTTTTATTTTTATTAAATAACTAATTTGTGTTGATAAAGACCAAGAAACAAGTAGTAGAAGATATTTAAGTTTAACAGAAGCTAAAGATATGCTTTATTTATTGTAATTAAAAATAAATAAGAATAAAAATGAATAAATTTTTATAATAAACTGAGGAATATTTTATATTCTCACCTAAATTAGCGTAAAAATTAAATTTAATGGAAAAAAAAACCTACAATAATTAATAAATATATTAATTTAGTTAGAAGTTAAACGTAATTTAAACGTAATTTTTTCCATATCGATTCTTCTTTTAGTAAACATTTTCATCGCTAATAAATACACTAAAAACCATAATTTTTTATTACATTTAATATACCATAGTCATAATAGTGTTTTATTATAAAATTTTAGTGTTTTATCTATTTATTATAAAAGTCTAGTAAATTGTCTTACAATAATAATATATAATACTTGTATTTATTGCATTTATTATTATTATTAGTATTATTTTATTAACCAAGAAACTAAACATGTTGTATTATATTATTGAAGAGGTGAACATTTAAAAATAAAAAATAAATAGAAATAACTAATATGTAATAAATATGTGACAATAAACAATTAAATGTTTATAATATATTTTTGTTAAATATTACAATTAATGGTATTGAGATTATAGGATTCTCTTTTTAATTCTATATTATAATCCTATTCAATATTATATCTACCCACTTAGATTAATTTATTTATGATTTGTAACTCTTTGTTGTTATATTCAGTAAAATATTTAAATAAAATTAAAATTATACACATTTTGTTTTGCTTTTATTAAATATGTTTGTAAGAATAAAAATAAGTATTAATTGTTTTATTTAAGATTACAGACATATCATATTATCTTAATACAAAATTAAAGAGAAAATACCTTGTTTACAATTTATTACAAACATTGCAATATACTGAGTATACGTTATTAATTGCAAAATGTTGATTTTATTTTAAAATTTTATGTATAAATATTTGACAAAATAAATTGAATGCCAATGTCTAGGCAATTAAGGAAGATTTTTAAAACCTCTTTATCTATTATATCATTTAATTAAAATGTCGTACCGGGGGCTATTTCTATTTTTTTTAACCGTAAATTTCTTTATTACCTGTGTATATTTTACAGAGCACAGTATAACAACAAGTGAATAAGCTTAGTTAATTGTCGCTATAGCACAAGTTGCTTTCAATTTTGATGGCTTTTAGAACTATAAAAGAACCCTAAACGAAGTATTAAAACTCGTCATAGCATAGCATTAAAAAAAAAACTCGGCCTACATCACTAATAAAATTTTATAGTAAATGATGCTATAATAATCATTGAGTAAACATATTCACTTTAAATAAGAATTAGCAAACGAATATAATAAAGTCAACAAAAAAATAAAATCAACTCACCTGTATAATAGATGTTCTTTCTTATGATAAATGCGGTATCCTTTGATACTTAAGCAAAACATTGAAGCGTGTCATGCCATAAAGTAAAAATCGCATGCGCATATTATTATAATTTTATTCTCTTTTTCATAACAAAAAAATAAAAAGCTCTTCTCTTTTGTATTCGTTTTTTTTTGCAATAAAAAACTAAATAAACTAACAATAATAAATATAAAAATATTTTTTTGTATTTAAATAATCAATAAACATCAACATAGTTAATTAATTTAATAATTATATTTGCAAAATACAAAACAAAAATATTAATTAATACATTAAAAGTTCATCTACCGATGCGTTAAACAAGTAATTTTCATTAGATGAAAATAAAAACACAGCAAATATACTAAATGAGTATTGATCAGGAAGTTAAAACAAAAGAAAATAGCCTAAGATATGAAATTGACTTTTTAATGACCACCTAAGGCAAATCAATAATCATTATTTATGCAAAAATAACACAACCATAGATAGTTTTCAAAAAAAGAAGAATTATTTAAAATAAAACTAAATTAACAAAACGTTTGTGTGTTATTTTATTTATTTTTTTTTACTGTATTTTATTAAATAATTTTCTGTTTAATCATTTATTAAGTAACATATTGCAAATATAATAAATAAAAAAATTAACAATTATTAATAGCTAATCAACTTAAGAATATAAAATGCTTTAAAATAGCAAAATAAAAGATTTAATAAGATGCAAATATTTCTTCTCATTTTTTTTTTGTGTATTTATTTTGTTTAATCATAATTATGTATTATTATTTTTAATTATTTTTATTATTTTTACCATAATATATGGTGTTTATAACAGTTAAAATAAAAATAATAATAATAGTGAAACTATAAGTGCTTTTAATGAACTTAACAATTATGTGTTACGAATAATTGCACAGTGTTATCCGTTGATTATTTATTAACATTTAATTTGATTCATTAAATAATTTTCCATGCAATTTAAAGTAATATAATTCAAAATAACAATAAATAATTCGAGTGATTGAATATTTAAATATTTAATAAAAATCAATTTTAATTATGGTTTTCCTTATATAATATTTAGTTTTAACTAAATTAGATAGAAGGTTAGTAATTTATATATGAATTTGGCAGTAAATTCTTTATCAAGAACTTTTTTAGCTGAAAAAAGGATATGTTGGCAGTCTTTAAATCTTCTCAATACTTCTTAATTTTAATAGCATAATTTAGAAAAACTGTGATATTTTATCTGATTGATAAAAAATTGCATTTATATCACTTTTTACCTAAAAAAACGTAACATTTTCAAGCACAAACATCACAGAAATAAATCATATAAAATTCTATTTAAAGTAATAAAACAATTCAAAAATTAATATTGTTTATTTTTATTTAATATTTATAAATAAATAATCATCTGCGGAAATAAAACGATAAAAATAAATAATAATAATAGAAAAATCAACATCACTAAATAAATTAATGTCAATGATCTTTTTAGTTTTTTTTTTTTTTTTATTATTTTATTTTCATCTTTATATTCTTTATTGCATATTTTTAATTAATTAACTTCAGCTTTATGCTGAGTTTGTAAGTATATATGCTATTGTTGACTGATTTTACAAATAAAAAAAAAAGTTTAAAATAAATAAAAAGCACAACTTTATGAAATCATATTAAAATGCTTATAAATTATAATAATAATAAAAAAAAATGAAAATTTAAATGCCAATAAAAATCATATATAATAGGTGTTTATAGTATATTTTAATAGTCAGTTAACTAACGATTTGACTCAATTTATTATAAATTTGGGTAATAAAATATGCTTTTGTAAAAATAGAAAAAAAAATAATACAAATATATGAAATTGCATTATTATATATTTAAAGCCTACGCAAAATAGGTATTTATTTCAACAAGATACCCACGTTTTAAAGCATACCTCGAACATTGATTTATTGACTTGAGAAAAAAAATAGCAAAAAGCTAGAGACGCCACTTAAATTCTAAATCTAAATCATATTAAGCACAGTAAGCTTCTTAATATGAAATGATTTTTTTAAGACTTTTTTTAATTGTTTTTTGCTTTTAAACATAGATAATCGCTACTATTAATCAACTAGCTATTTTTTACAATTAAATGAATCCCAAAAGTTCATCTCATCATTCATCGTACAGTATTGTTCCGGTTTTAGTAGGTGTGTGTTGTATTTTCTTTTAAAAAATTTAACCGAAAATATAAATGTGCTAATTGTTTTTTGGTATTTTGCCGTTTTATGTTTAGAATAATGGGAAAGGTATAAACATTTTCGCTAAATACTTTTAATAATTTCTTTGGGCGTATTAACAGCGACTGGATATAAATTATCCTTCTTAATTTACGGAATAATTGTTTAAACTAGACAAATGTTATTTAATAAGTTTACAATCATTACCTAGATCAGTGTTGTATTGTGGTTTATTTGATATTCCAGAAGTATTGTACAGAAGAGAATAATTTAAACATAAAGTTACATTTTAAAAGAGTTGCAGCGTTTGTAGCAATAAATACAGAACGTTGCAATATTGTAAAAGCTTTACTTATCGCCGCAATACATATCACTATTTAGATCCTTTTTGTAGAAACAAGTTTTTCTTTGATAGAACATTTATTAGTAATCTTAACTTCAATTAAACATAAGTAAATAAAAGCTTATCCATTAATGCAAAGTAAAACCTTAAATAAAGCTTCATCATTATATCTGTTATAAGAATCTATGATTTACAATTTTTTGTGAATAATTTTCCCTTTACCTTCGCGTAACTAGATACCTTCACCGTATTCCGTTAATTAATAATCATAAAATATTTTAATACATTTAAAAATTAATTTTTTAAAGCACAATCTGAAAGAAAAAATAATAAAATAAGCAGTTAAAAAGTAAAAGTTTTTTTTTTATCTTTTTTCTGCGTAAAAAAATAATCTTATTCAATTTGATTTTGGTGACAGTTTTCTTTACAATATCATTACATTTATTTAAATAGTTATTAAAGAGAAGAAAAAATAGAAAATTAATGAAAACAACGATGATAATGACGTGAATGCTAATAATATTATTAATTTTTATACTTTTTTTTCTTCACTCTTAATACAAAGACATAGTTTATAGGAAAGCTTTCTCGTAAAATATCTGCTTAATATTTTATTAATAATACTATAAATAATAATATGTCAAACAACATATATAAATATCAGGGAATACAAAAAAAAAATACCTAAGTCAATTGTCAACATCAATAATTGAATTTAATTGATTTCAATTATAACGACATAGAAAATGATTATTAATTTCTATGTAATTATGTCGTTGTAGCATTTAATTTACATTTTATAATATTTTCCATTAAACTAATTACAAATTAAGCATTAAATTACTGTTATTAGTAGGATAATAACATAAACTAATAGTCAGCAATATATGTATATATTTTCTAAGAATAAAACTAGTGAATTTGTTATGCAAACGTTTAGTATAATTTGTGCTTTTATTTCTTCATCTCAATATTGTGATTTATTTATTTTTATTTTTTCATTCATTCTTTAAAGTTAATACAATCAATAATGAATATTTTGCGAATATATAATCCGTTAATTAATTATATAAAAGTATCATGGAATGTTTATCAAAATAAAATTAAACCAAATACATTTGGACTGAGTTATTTGGTATTTTCACTACGGTATTTAAAAGAACTTATTTACTTATCATAAAAATTTTCACCACATCATCATCATCAGTATAAAATTTATATTATAAATATTTATTATACACAAATATTTAATTAAACTTATTAAACGTAAAAATAAAACAAACAAATAGCGAAAAAAATAAATAAAAAATACAAAATTTATAAAAACTGTGGACACTTTTACGTGACCGAATTGGTAACACACAAAACACTTTAAAATACCAGCAAAGAAAGAAAAAATTCTTTTGAAAAACCAATGTGTATAACTAAGGCTATAGTTAATTATTTCTTTTATTTTGGCATTAAATAAATTTATTTATTCGTTTCGGTAATTATTTGATTTAATTAAGTTCAAAGTTGTTATTATTATTTTTATACTTTCATATTCATATACCTTTCATATTTTTTCTTTTGTATATTTAGACCCTATTCGGTTATTGATTATATTTCTATTACGCTGGATTTTTTTTTTTTGCTTTTATTACTATTTAATTACATAAATTTCACACTTTATAGAGCTAGTCTCTATTAAATGTGTCAGGAAAATATAATAAACATTAAATTCTAATTAATTACAATATATTAAGACAAAAAAAATTCAATCAAACTACTGCTTGTAGCTTGAATTTAAAATTAAATTATTATAAAATGTAATCCATATTACCTTTAATATACTTAAAAAGCAATTAAATAATTTTATTTACATGTTTACATACTAATAAAGAATAAAATAAGCTATTAATTTCTGGTTTATTCTATTTTCTTAATAGCTTCATTGGTTTATGGCAAATCGAACTAGCGAGTATTAATAATAAAAAATTATTTCTAATTCATCGTCTCTTTCAAGTGTTTATATTTACTTCTTTAATAATTAATACAACAGCAATAACATGTCATGTATTTGATAGTTATCACAATATTATATTACTTGGAGATGATTTATGTATTATATTTGGGGTAATTATAAAAATTAACGATTAAATTCTTTTTTTTATTCATATTTATTATACTATTATTTTTATTACAGATATATTTAATACTTTTAAATATCTTTTGTTTTATGAAAAATTCAAAAAATATTGAATTAATTATTAATGATGTTATTCATCTATATAATATAAAATATAATAATAATTATAATATAATTAAAATACAACGTTATACACATATACAAGATTTTTTATTATTTATATTTTTTAAATTTAATAGCTATGGTTTATTTTTGGCAATTCATTTATATGTAAGTATTTAGAAATAATAAATTTTTATTGCAACTTTAGTGGTTTTCTCGTAGTTTAATTTAAGTTAAAAAATTATAAATGTAAGCTATTAATTTATAGAATCTATAAATAGAGTACGTACATACTTTGTTTTATGGGTAAAAAGATCCATTGCAGAAATGTTTACCAACAAATCGAAGTTTTTGTATCAGAATCTGGCCTGGAAACATTAAAACATAGTGCGTCTTATAAACTACTGCCTTAATGACTAAAATTTGTAAAAAATGAATAAAAGAACATTTGTATAACCATAAATACTACAAGAAATGTTACCGCCAAGTGAACAGTGGTCAAAAAAAGTTCTAAAATGTGAATACGTTTAGTTAATCACAGAAAATAAACAAACACTGCCTGGAAGTTGCTTTTCTTTATATTTATTAATAATAAAATAATTTTCTATAAAGTTCACTCTTGAAAAGCAAAAATAGAATTAAAATAATCAAATACAATCAAACAGAAACTTTTAGTCGAACCGTATCATACCAACGAAAATAATTTCTTTTATCAAACCGCAAAATAAAGGATCGTATTTGCTGCACCTCGACATTAATAAATATCAATAAATTATCATAAAATACGTCAATTTTACAAAAAAAAAAGACAAAATTCTTTGCTTTAATTAGTAATTTAAATTAAAAATTAAATAAATTATTGATTAATAAATCATTGCCGTAAAATAATGCAACGTGTGACAATTATTTATATAAAATCATAGTGACATCAAGTTTTAATGGAAGAGAAAAACATTTTTCTTTAATTAACAAATATGAGTTTCATTTTTATTTTACATTACTTTGTTTTTGTTGTCATTGCAGCCAATACTAAGCGGCACAAATCTTCTACCATTACCAGCAAAATTTCCATTTGAAATAAATAATAATAATAATAAAATATTATTTAATTTCTTTTATATATATCAATCATTTGTCACATTTTATTTATTACAAGCGATCGTTATATGCGATGTTACTGTTGGCATATTGATTAATTTTGTTTGTCAACAATTTCAAATTTTATGCTTAAATTTACGGAATTTAAAAACTAATAATAATTTTAATGGTTTAATGGAATTAAAATTATTAATTAAAGAACATCAAGAGTTAATTATGTAATTAGAATTTTTATTGATTTATTTTTAATTTTGATTATTATATGTTTTATTATTTTATTTACAGTTTTGTTAATCGATTAAATTCTTTATTTAATATTAAATTTACTGCACAATTAATTGTTGCTATGCTTATAATATGTTTAACTGGATTTGAGGCAACTTTAGTAATTATAAATAATATTTAATATTCTTTAACTCTAAATAACTTCTCTAACTATAAATATATATATTTATTAAATTTTATTTATTTGCAGACATTACACAATAAACCGATTTTTATTAAATTTTTCTCATATATGTTTGCTGAATTTGTACAATTATTTTATTGGTGTTGGATTGGTAATAAATTATTTTGTATTGTAAGTTTTATATATTCGTAAATATAATTAAAAATAATATAAATGATTATAAATAATAGTCAACAGAAGTAAGTGATGCTGCATATAATTGTCAATGGGATACTAGCGATAAAGAATTTAAGAAAATTTTACTTTTTTTTATTAAACGGTCACAGAAACCAATATTTTTCCAGGCTGGACCACTTCATATTTTATCATTTCAAACATTTATATCGGTGATTTTTATTTTAATTTTTTTTTTATATTGTTTAATGCATTTTATTTTCTTTAATTATTATTTTAGATTCTAAGCAATTCCTATTCTTTTTTTACACTTTTAAGAACAATAAGTGATGATGCTTGAGGAGTTTATTTCACCTTTATTGGCATTGCTGCATAGATTTTAATTTAAATAGTGATTAAATTAGTTTGCTATTATTACAAAAATTATTATTAATTTTGATGTAATTTAATCACAAAAGAAAGTTTAATTAATTTCAATTTTAGAAATACTTAGAGATTTGAAAATGTTTTTAACCAATAGAGGTCAATTTGAACAGCTTAAAGACAAAATCATAAGATTTCTATGCTACAAGAAAGAAACGAAACTGCTTTGTAGTAAAAATTTAATAATATCTAGACGAAGAATAGGCGCAAGTCTATTTTCTTTATATTATTTTCGCCTATTTGTATAGTATTGTCTGTTAATAAAATAATTAATTTCACTTTTTAACTAACTTCTGTTTTTGTTTGTAATTTTATTCCCTCATTTTTAAATAAAAGTTAATTATAATTTATAATAATAATAATAATTGTGAATAGAGGATGAATGATGATGATAATTAAATTAAAATTCAAGATAAAAACAATATGGACATAATTTCTACTCTGTGTTGATGACCTTCAAGTAATGTTTATAGAAAACAATAATAAATAAATAAAATAAAAAACTATATCAGCATAATAATTATTTCATAAAATATTTAAAAACAAAAAATATTCAACAACCGAATATCCGTTTTTTGTTATACACACATATTTTTGTCAAACACTCTATTTCTCATTACTTTGTTTGATTTATTAATTTAAAGGTAAAATGCAAATCATTTGTCATTTTTTTTATACATCTCTACATTAAATAAAATAATTAATTAAAATTATTAGTTATTCATTATTCTTTATTTTTTAAATACGAAATGTAATAACGAAGCAATGTTTAAATTAAATTGAAAAGTGAATTAAACATTTAATGACCATGAATTTGGCCATCAGACAGTAAATTCATTTTTTTTTTCATGTTCTATTTTTTTTTTTTTTTTAGAAAAGTTTTGCTTATTTTTAATCCAATTTTTAAGGATTTTTGTTTTGTCAATTTAATGCAAAAATAATATATGTTTTAGCAAATGTTGATTGAAATTATAAAACTAAAAAATTCCAAGTCAACCGAATCTCCCTTTATCTATTAGCAGAATATTATTAATTTTGTTAATTTATTAATAATGAAAGGGGACAACAAAATACTTAAATAATATGTTTTCGCTAATTAAACATAAATTAAACAAAAGAAACATAAAATGCAAATTTATTAGTGAAAAAAAAAAAAATAAAATTAAGCGAAAGTTTTTTAAATTTATTTTTAAATGATTTTTATTACTAAGGTTTTATTTATTTTTTTAACAATTAATAATGTTCTACTTCTGAATAATATTATACCGAGAAGGTGAGTTATTATGAATAGATCACGTATATGATTTTATTAAAATTTATTAATGATTAAATTTTAATTTAGATTAATGGATTAATATAACTCTATATAAGGTTTTTCAGAAATATAATAAATTTGGCGTAATTAAAATTAATTATAATATTATCATTAAGATAATGATAATAAGTTAACAATATGAATGCAGAAAAGACGACTAGGGACAAACAGCACAATGGGAAAGTTATTATTAAAGAATAAGAAATAAATTAATATTTTTTTCATGCTTATCGATTAAATTATAACGACACCAAATGAAAAAACAGTTACATAATCTAATCTACAACACAATTCAATGACATTGCAAGAAAACTGTCACGACAGATGCACAGTAATCAAAAGAATGTTTTCATTACACTTGTTTTATTGTATTTCAACCACAAACCTATCATTTCGGGTGTAAAAATGGTATCTCCCTATTTACACACTAAGTACAGCTATAATTATATTAAAAATACTTTTTTCCACTTCAATTTCCCAAAAAAATAAACAATTTTAAACAAACAAGACCATCAGCCTAACCTAATATAAAAATTCTTCATAATTTTTTTTAAACTACTCTTTTGTCATTCATTTAAATTTTAGATAAAACATAAAATACATAATAATAAAAATATAATTTAGAATTTTTAGGTATTTAAAAAATTTATAATCGATTAAAAAAAAAACAAACAAACAATTTCCTGGTTATTTATTAATAATTTTTTTTTGTTTTTTTTTTTTTTTTATAATAAAATAGAAATTTTTCCAACTGTTGTCAATAAAATAGATAAATGTTAAATAAAAAGTAGACAATTATCATCGAATACATTTCTCTAAACATTCATATATGAAAAAAATATACAAATTTCCTCCCACTGTTAACAATTATCTACAATAACAAAAACAGCGAATGCAACAAACGATGTAATGAGCATCATCACTTGAGTATTTTTTTTGTTTCTTTATTAAATAATAATAATAATTTGATTTTTTTTTTTTTTTTTTTGTAAAAATTAAACAAATTACACAAATATTTCACATAATATAAAAAAATCATCGATCCATGAGTTGTTACTGCTCATGTTGTCGTTGTTGTTATTATTGCTGCTGCTGTTATGCTTCTTTTATTTTTTTGTAGAATTTTAAATCCAAAATTAATTTTTGTAAAATAAAATAAAATAAAAAAAAATTAATGAAAAATTCCGGATATCATAGAACAAAAGAACTTCCGTTGTTAACAATAATCTATGATTGTATTTTTTTATTTTTATGTTTTTTAGCATTTACGTACTTTGGCCATAGTATACGCGGCTGAAAATATTTGCTTTAATTTTATCGATGATTATCTACTTTGGACATGGAAATGTAGATAAAGTTAAGCTGGATTTTCTTTTTTATAGTTTTTTCTATCAAAAATTTTACTCAGGATCAAAACACAAAAGAAATTTTCTTTTCTAAATTTAAACCTTAAGTTAAATAATCGACTGGACACCACAAATCTGCAATAAAATATTATTTATTAAAACTTTCAACAGCATAGAGGTATCTAAATAGGAAAATGAATTACCGACAAAATGGTCAAGCAACAATAATTAAAAAAAAATTATTTAACTAACTACTCTATGAAAACAGAAGTAGAAAAAAATATGAAAATTTCACGCAAACACGATCCTGAATTTAATATAGTTGACTCAACTTTGGTTTTAAATTTAAATAGTTTTATTGTTTAATTCTTATATTGTCACCATACATTGACTTCATTATAGAGCAAACCCTACCACAAATAAATAACAAATTATTTAATTAAAATAAATTTTATTACCATTTATGTTCTGTGTTTGTGTGTAAAATATATGTAAAAATTTATTCAAATTTAATAATGATGATTGAAACACTGGACATAATTTTCCAGATGAATTTTATGTTGAAAATTAAAAATTTAGTCTTTTGCTAGATTTGTGGGTGGACGGTTGTTATTTTATTTAACTAATTGAGTAATAAAAATATTATAGTATTATTTTTTTTTTTGTTAAAGTGTTCAGTCACAGGATTATAAATTAGTTTTCTGTAAAAGAAAATTAACATTGTTAGTGACTTGGTGCAAAATAATTATTGGATTCAAGTGGAAATAAAGTGTAATTTTACTGTGTTTAATTATTATTGTTATTGATAATTTTGTGGATTTATTTTGGATTTATTTAGTTTTATTAAAAAAGGTGAGAATTTGTTTTATTATTAATTAATCAAACTATAAAGGATGCAAAAAAAAACAATAAACTTGAGTTACCATAAACAACGAACCTTAAGAAGGGTTTTTTAAATTAAAAATAAAAATTCCCTGTAATTTACTTAAAAAATAGCAGAGATAAAAATAATTAAATGTTTTTGACCTCAATTAAATTATGCAAAAAAAAATATAACAACGAACTCAACACTAATATATCTTTGAAAACAGTATTTAGTATTATATGACTATAGTGGTATCAGTACATCCGATCAGTGGAATTGAGTTCCGGTCTATTGTAATCGTGCAATCATCGCACTAAAAAAATGAAACAGTGTTTCGCTTTTATTTAATTTTTTTTTTCTTTTTTAAGCTTAAATACAGTTTTTTTTTTGTTATTAATACTGTGGCTAAAAATTTTTTTATATTGAAAAACTGATCTAATTGTCGTATAAAAGTTATAAAAAAAAATATGTAAAATTGTGAAATATAATGTAAACATCACAATGGTTATATCGTCGTAATAAAAAAGGGGAAATATTAAATTTTATTTAATTATATTTTATTCGCTATTTTAATGTGTTTTATTCTTTATTATTGAAAATATATTTTCACTTAGTTTACGCATAATTTTAATGAAAAATAAAGGAATTATTTTTTTTTTAAATGTTAATTATTTTTTTTTTAGAGAAAACTTATTATTTTAGTGAACAATTTTTCCTTATATCTTTAATTATTTAGAAAAGAAATATATTTTCCTTTTCGGAGAGCATTTTTCCTTTTCTTTGCTAGAGACACTAGAAGTTTTTCTAAAGAAATGTGTCTAAGGCTGTCTGAAATAAGCATTTTTATTATGTGTTAGTGCTGTTATTCATGCTTCATTTCGCGAAATACAGTATTCAATCCCAAAATAAAAATTGATATAAAGGATTAAAAAAAATGTAGAATCGTTTCTAAGCTTATTAAAGAAAACTTTATTAGAGAAAACTTATTAATTGTATAAAATTAGGAATGTCAGCATTATATTGCAATCACGGCTTTAAGCAATCAATAATAACATTTATTTTAACATATCAATTATCAAATTAAGGAAATATCTATCTTTAATTTATGCTAATCAAATTATAAATGAATTACCTAAATTTCACGTGCAATTAAGGCGATTCATTATAAACATTAATACTAATAACACTGAGTATTGAAATATTTAATTAAAAAATCACTTTCCTTACAGATTTAATCAAATTAAAAAACAATTAAGCATTAAAAACCAAAATTCATTAATAATGCTGATTTGATAAAAAAAAGTATTTTTTTTTTATTAAAAGCTCATATATTTAACAAAATAAACCAACAAATAATTATCACAGAAATACAAAATAAAGAAAAATAAAATGCGTAAAAAACAAAAACAATTACCAGGACTATTGGAAATACTAATTATATTATATTTATTTAATATAATCAATGTTTTAGGTACGATATTATGAAAAAAATAATTTTTATTTGGCTTAAATTAACAAAATTAAAATAATTATTTGTAATAAAAAAAAATTTAGGTCAAACAACGTGTAATAATGGATTAGGACGTGTATTGTATGAACGTTTACCAAATCAACAATTACAAGGTTTCGATGATGATGTCGTAAGTGAATTTTTGATGAATTAATCATTAAATCAAAAATTAATTAAATTTATATAAAAAAATTTAAGGTACGTGACACAGCGCCTCCATTTCGCGTATTAGAAAAATGTCAAGATTTGTGTTTGCGCGATCGTACAGCGGCTAATAATTTAGTGCGTGCTTGCACAAGTTTTGACTTTCAACCGGGTAGTCGAATAGCATCATTTAGTGGTACTCCGGAATATGAGGAGTCAACATGTTACTTAACAAGAGAACAGGTTAACTATTTGTTTAACTAGGCAAATTAATAATTTTTAAATTTTATAAATGTTATTAGGCAGCACCAGAGGGTATTGGCAATTTAATGCTGGTACCAAATTCAGTACATTTTACTGAAATTTGTTTAACATCAAATCGGCCAGAACGTGAATGTCCAAGCCGAAGATATGTATTTGAACGTCATCCACGGAAAAAACTTAAATTACCAGTTTCTGATATAAAAGAAGTAATTTTAATTGGTTTGATTTATTTGATTAGAACGAATGATTAAATTCTTAACTATTATAGATAACAGCAGCTAATCGGTCAGACTGTGAGGATAAATGCTTAAATGAGTTTTCGTTTGTTTGTCGTTCAGCTAATTATGATTCATCATTACGTAGTTGTACTTTAAGTAGATTTACCAGACGCACGCATCCTGAATTAATGGAAGATGATCCAAATACTGATTATTTAGAAAATACCTGTTTAAATGGTACATACATGTTTGGATAAATAAATTTATATACTCTATTGAGTAACTTTCTTGTTTTGTGTTTAGCTGAGCGAAGATGCGATGGCTTAGCTGTATTTGTTAAGGAGGAGAATAAACGCTTAGGTGGACCATTTGAAGTAGATATATTTAATAATATGACATTAGAGGAATGTCAATCGGTTTGTATGAGGGCAGAGAAATACTTTTGTCGCTCTGTTGAATTCGATGACCAAACAAAGCAATGTATATTATCTGAGGAAGATTCAGTATCACAAAAAGATGATATAAGTATAAGTTCCAGTCCAACACATCATTTTTATGATCTTGTTTGTTTAGATAACCGTAAGTTTATTAACAATATATATATATTTTTTAAAGATACAAAATTAAAATATTTATTTAACTTAGAACGTGGTTCTGATTATCCTGATAATTCTGTAACATCGCATTTATTTTCAAATGGGCGTCGACCTGACACAGCGTTTCAAAGGTTAAAAATATTATTTCATATAATTAGTATCAAATTAAATATTTTTTTCATTTATAAAGGTATCGCAATTCACGATTGGGAGGTGAATTCCACTCGGAAATTACAGGTCGTTCGTTAAGTGAATGTTTAGACGAATGTTTAAGGCAAACTAGTTTTCAATGTCGTTCGGCTGTATATAGTGATCGTTTTCGTACATGTCGTTTAAGTCGTTACAATCAACGTGATGGTATGAGAATTATATATGATGCAGATTATGATTATTATGAGAATCTAATGCGTAAGTAATGTTTGCATAAAGCAATAACAATGAAATATAAAGTAGTTTAGCAGTAGTTGGTAGACGTAGTTTGTATTATTGTGAGCTCAATAAAATATTCTAGCAAATTTAGTTGGAGGTGATGGCGATGATCGTCCTAGTACAAGACCAGATCCTATGGGAAGTACAGATTGGCGTAATCCTTATCCAGGTAACAAAACTAAACTTTTTTTAAAGTTAAAAAAAAATTTAAATTATATTGTTTAATAAGGCACCGATCGTGATAGGGATCGTTATCCCGATGATAGATATCCAACAAGATATCCACCGTCAAATGGTGGCTATCCTGATCGCTATCCAACTAGTGCACGACCTGATTATGGTAAGAATTTAATAACTAAACACTATGAAACACACACTTGTTATGTACAACTTGTTATGACTATTGATTGTACAAAATATTAACATAAAATAACAACACGAACATAGAACAAAAACAGCACTCTTGACGTGCTCCATTAGTAAGGCACCTATTTTAACATTTTCAGATCGTTATCCCAGTGGAGGTGATGATAAATATCCAATGCGAGGACATGGTGATAGGCATCCAATGCCTGGAGGAGACAGATATCCTACTTCTGGTGGCGATCGTTATCCAACTACTGCTAGCGACCGGTATCCGACTGGCGGAGATAGATATCCGACAACTGGTGGTGATAGATACCCAATGACAGGCTCGGATAGATATCCAATGCATGGAATGGATGATGGACGATATCCTATGGATCGGTATCCAATGGATAGATATCCAATGGATCGCTACCCTATGGATCGGTATCCTATGGATCACAATCCAATGGACCGCTATCCGCTTGATAGACCTCCAACTGATCGTTATCCAATGGATAGATATCCAATGGATCGGTATCCAATGGACAGATATCCAGTTAATAAGCACCCAATGGATAGATACCCTCCAGATATGTACCCACCAATCAATGATAATAGAATTCCTGGAGAAGATAGATATCCTGATAGACAGCCTGGCAGATACCCAGACAGAATTAATCCTATTGCGAAACCACCAATATATGACAAAGAAGGATACCCTGATAGAGGTCCTCCTCCAAAACCTGGCTTATCTTATCCCGATTCTCGTTTCCCACCAGATAAACAAATTCCTTTGGACTCTCGATATCCAGAACGCACATATCCGAATGACCCACGTTACCCTGATCGTGGCTATCCTGATCGCGGTTATCCAGACCGAGGTTATCCAGACCGTGGTTATCCTGATAGAGGTTATGGCATGGAAGGAAGGTATCCACCTCGCCCTAATATGCCTGGAAGATATCCCGCTGAGCCTCAATATCCCGAAAATCGTTATCCAATAACTGATCCTAATATTAAACAACCAATTGATGGAGCACCTGGTAGATATCCACCATCAATGTCTGGCGGGCGTTACCCTGTCTCAGAAAATAGATTTCCAGTAGGTAATGAACGATTTCCTGTAAACATTTATAAATACGGAAACCGTGAAAGATATCCTGATTCAGGTAGGACTGCAATAAACTAATAAATAGCAATTGTTAATAATAAAATAAATTATAATAAGTAGAATATATAAGCTATGCAAATAGCAAAATTATTGAATAAATATTATGTTATTTAAGGTTATGACTACTCTGGAATGGGTGTAGGAATGGCAGTTGGTATGGGGTACGACAGAGATCGTGGCTATATTGATCGTTTTGGAGCAACAGCTCATAGTGGAGGTGGACGAGATCATGTAAGTGACTTTGTTCATCGATAAATCTGGTTTTGTATTTATAATATTTGTTTATAAAAAGGGTTATTATTATCCACCTCCTGGAGGCATGGGAAGCTATGAACCAGGCTATGATAGAGACAGAGGTTTTGGACGTTATCCAGCATCATGTTAGTAATAATTCTATTTCTAATAAATTTAAGTTATTCATTTTATTAAATGTTGGCAGTTGGTGGTCACCCAAGTGGAGGTGGTGTTGGAATGGGTGGTGGATATCCTTATGAAGTGCCTTTTCGGCCTCCATCGGGATATGATAATTCTATAAATGCCATAGCAGGAGATGGATTTGGTGGTATGGGTCCAGCACGACCATATAGTCCTCGATGTGACGAGGGAGAAAATTTTAAACAAGTAGCGTCGAGGCATAGGATGAGGCGTACATATATCCGACGTTCAATGACTGTACCGACATTAGTGCACTGCCAACGTGAATGTGTTGAATCACGTGATTTCACCTGTCGTAGCTTTAATTATAAAGATCCAGCATTAGCGTATGAATCAGGAAGTGATCGAGACCGTGATCGCGATGGTTCTAATTGTGAATTAAGTGATCGCGATACCCGAGATATGGACTTACAAAATCCAATGATGTTCGATACTGGAACGTATGATTATTATGAAAAGAGTGGTGGTCGTAGTGGCATTGATGGCGAATGCTTAGATGGTTAGTTAACTGCGATAAATATTTATTAAACAATTAAATACAATTAAACATATTAATAGTATCACAAACTTGTAACGAGGATGGCATGGAGTTCACTCTTCGAACGCCAGAAGGTTTCGTAGGTCGTATTTATACTTACGGTTTCTATGACAGATGCTTCTTCCGTGGTAATGGTGGTACTGTAAATGTTTTGAGAATAAGTGGCCCACAAGGTTATCCGGAATGTGGTACCCAGCGTGTAAGTATCTGAACCTAAACAATTACAAAGTAGTATTAATTTATTTTATAAAAACCTTTAAAATTATCTACAGTATGGTGATACAATGACAAATATTGTGGTTGTACAATTTTCTGATAACGTCCAAACTGGTCGCGATAAACGTTTCAATTTAACATGTTTATTTAGAGGTCCCGGTGAAGCAGTTGTTACGTCCGGCTACATCGGAGCTGGGTAAGTTTATTTAAGTAAAACTTAACAAACTATGCAACGAAAAAAATGAAAAATTAGTTTAGAATAGATTAGATACAAAAATCACGTTACTAAAATCAAAATATACGCAGCTTGTAGATCTTTTCAGTAATATTAATAAACAAATAAAAAAAAAACCGATAACAAACTAATTTTATCATCAATAAATTATTTGACTAATTAGTAGTTATACTAACTATTTAGTTACAAAGCATTGGAAATATGTCCTTTGAGATTTTTTTCGGCAAGATTTCCGATTTTTATAATTCAATTAAATTTTGGAAATTTTATTTATTTAATTTTCACAAACAAAAAATCCAAAGGATACATTACATTTCTCTGTCTGATTCAGTTTTAATAATATTGACAGGTCTGGCAGTCCAATACCAATTGAATATTTACCAGCGGAAAATACTTTAAGCTCTAAGGTAAAATTTAAACGTGAAAAAAAATTAATTAAAAAATTATATAATTTATGATAAATAATAAATTAGGTGCGATTGATGATATTGTATCAAGGAAGACCAACCACAACAATAGCTGTTGGTGATCCATTAACATTCCGTTTAGAATCACAAGATGGATATAATCATTTAACAGACATTTTCGCAACAAATGTTATCGCCAGAGACCCGTACTCAGGCAGAAGCATACAATTAATTGATCGTTTTGGGTAATAATAATAAAAGTCAACATAAAAAAAAATTATTATTAATTTAATATAAATCAATTTTATTAAAATTTATAGTTGCCCAGTTGATCCATACGTATTCCCAGAGTTAGATCGGCTACGAGAAGGCGACATGTTAGAGGCAAGATTTAATGCATTTAAAATACCGGAATCAAATTTCTTAGTATTTGAGGCAACAGTGCGTACATGTCGCGAGGGATGTCAGCCGGTAAAATAACTCTTAATTTTTATATGATAATAAAAATAAATTATAATATTTTTTATTATTAAATTAAAAGGCTTATTGTCCTGGTCCCGCTGGTCGCTCAGAGCCATCATTTGGTAGAAAGAAACGTTCAACGAATGGTACAATTATTGCTGACGGCATTTTAAATATAACCGAAAATAATCAACTGAATGAGAAAAATGGAACATTTGCAACAATTATTGTTAATTCAACAGATCAAAATCATTCATTTTTAGACGATAACATAAGCATTGATAGTAAAAATAATAATAATAATAATGAAGATACGGCAAATAATGATGATGGAACGGATAGTAGTACAGATTTTCCAGAACATGTTCGTGAAATGATTGAAGTAAATTATAATGATTTTTTACTTTTAGAAAATGAAAATACTATAAAAAAGGCATCATTATTACAGGTATTCGAATCAAGAGAAGAAATGGAACAAGAGGCAATGGCCCGAAAATTAGTGGTACCACAAGAAACAGTTTGTTTAACACCATCCGAATATCATAGTTTAATCAGTGCTGTTATCTTACTTATGATATTATTATTAAGTATAACATTAGTAGCTGGTCTTGCCTACAGGTATTTACAAAAAAAAAATGAAAAAATTGTTTGAAAAATAATCGATTATTATAATTTAATTAATTTTTATTGTTAACGGTAATTTATTTGTATAACTTAAGGCGTTATTGGACTGTGATGACAAAAAATCGTTCAGTTGACCGTAACTCACCAATAAATTCATTTAGTCCATCAGCATTACATCAAAATCTAAATTTATCAACATCGAGTCATCAATTTAATGCTTCCGGACGTAATAATTCACCGACTCGTCTTAGACCAAGCTTATCATTATTTAGTGGCGGACTCCAAAAAACATTTGCTACCGGGTATGCAATAAAAATACTTTTTTTTATTTTTATTTATTTATTACATTAATATTAATAAATTTTCTCTGCATAGAAATTTATCAAGAATGTGTCAAATACCAGTTATGAATCCAATCAGAAATAATGGTAATTCAACTGAGTTTGATGATCCAAGTGAACCAATCTATACGGATCCATCACTTTTTGAAAGATCTAGGTAATAATATTTATTTTATATATAAAAAATATTTATTATTATGTCATTTATTTACGTGATAATAAATTAAAAGTATATAATTTTGGTTTTTATTTAAGATCATTACGCAGCATAGCCGTCCGACAAAGCAATGAAGTTTAAGCGATATATTTTAAGAGAAAAAAAAATTAAGAAAAGAATTTTCACATATAAAAAAAAGAACCCAAAAATTACAAAAGCAAATGAGTAATGAATAATTTAATGTACATTTTAAATTAAAAATTAAAAAAAAAAAAACATGATTAATATTAAGTAAAGAAAACATTTAAAAAATACATAAAACCATTTCACCTGCAATACATGAGAGCAATCAACGCATCCAGAAAAAAAAACCCACATTAAATTACTTAATTAACAAAGCACAATACTTTTAATTAATTAATTTGTTTCTTTTATATATATTAAAATTAATAAATTTTAAACAAATATAAAAAGTTTCTTTTATAATATAACTTTAAGTTCATTATTTCTCTTTAAAAGTCAGTGTTTAAACTGTGGTAAAATAAAAAGAAGAGAAATCCTTAATATTACATACGTAATCAAAGTTTATATTTAAGTAAAAAACAATTATAATAAATATACAAAGAATTAAGGGAAAAGAATTTTTGGTGGAAGAATTCTAAATAATAATTAATTTTTTAATTTAAAGAACTTTTAAAGAAATCCAATATATTCACATTATTTACTTACTAGTCTTAATTTACAATTTAATTTATTTAAAATTTAAAGTGAAAATTTGTTTTATTTATTATTGATTTATTAATTATATAATTTCATTTCATCTTTAATTGTTTTTTCTTATTTTTTATTATTATTATTATTATTATTTTTACTATTATTTAGAAACCAAAACGATAAAAAGAAATTATATTTAATAATGAATAAAATTAAATTTAATGTTTTTATGCAAAAATAATGTGTTTCTTATTTTATTTCTAAATAAAATTAATGTTTTTGATAATTATTATAATTCTTTTTAGAAGGAATTAGATACGCTGCAGGATTTTAATTGTTTAATGGAGATTTTTGTATTTTACTTTTAATAGTTTAAGATTAAATAATCATATAATACCCTTTATTCAAAGATAATCGTATAATAATCATCATTAGTTTTCGTTTTAAGTGAATGATAAACAAAATACAAGCATTTTATTTACTTTTAATAAGCAACAAATGAAGTACCAAAATGCAGAAAATCCTTTAAAATTCTATTGCACCGAAATATCTCTTTAGTTCGGATGTAGAAATAACTCTTTTGTGAAGTTTGTATTGTCCTTAGCAATGATTTTTAAAATCAAAAAAATCTACTTAACACCTTTGGTTTACATTCTCCCAAGAAGTTTTGAAAGAATATTAAAAAACATTGTTAAACAGTCTAAATGGCGATTAATAAACTGAAATTTCCATTTTAAACGTACTTTAATACTAAATGCCCTTAATAACTGGCATTTTTTTAACAAAATGTTTAGGTACTGTTAACATTATTTATTAATTCTCTTCAAACGCTACATCCGTATGAACCTTTTTTCAAATTATAAATTTCACATCACAGCCAGGTAACAAACAACATCGTTTAGAAGATTGTAAATGAAAATCAAAAGTGAATACTATGGATAAATTATAAATATACCATTCAAATGTTATGATTTTTAAATTTAAATTTTGTTCATTAATTACAATAATTAAAATAAATAACAACATCACGTATGTTTGTAGTCAAAATTTAATTACGTGACATTAAGAATTTTTTAGCAATTTCTTAAAAAAAATTTTTTTTTGCATAAATAAGCAAAATCAAAATAAAAATGAAAATGAAATATACAAAAAAAATGGTAAAGCATGACCACAAGAATAATATTATTCTTTACATATTAACGTAGAAAACAAAAAAATAATAATATTTATTTTGAAAAGTGTACAATGTTAAACAATCTTCTTCATTTTAATTATTTATTATTTTTATTTTCTTTTAATAAATATTTAATGTTTGGAAAACATTTTTTTTTTGCTGCTTAAAAAGTTTTTATATAGTAAACCGTTACAATGAGTTCATTTTCATTAATTGTTTAGTAATTAAAGTGATAAGTGTTAGATAGTAAAGTGTTTTATATTTTTGTTTTTTTAATTAGATTTAGTCAAAATGACTTAATTTATTTTGGTTGTGTAATGTGTTTAAGTGAAATAGAACAGTCTTTATTAAGTGCAGAAAGTTTTTAATTTATTTAACACACTGGATACGTCTTTAAAATTAAAAAAAAAAATAACTCAAAACTATTAAAAACTTCTTGGTACACAGCTTAAGAAGCGCACAAAAATGTTTATAAAAAAGTTAATATTTTCCTTCTATATATTATTGCTTGATTTATTTTTAATAAATGTAATTGATTGTAAATCAATTAATGCAATAAATTATAATACACGTAAGGTAAAGTATTAATTAATAATTAATAATTTAATAAAAAAGTTTTTATTTTTTAATAAACAAAACAATGCAAACAATGCAAAACAAAGCATAACAAGTGGATAAAGAATGTAATTATTTGTTTACTTAGTAAAACACTTTTATATGCCGAAATTAATGTTTAATTATTTATTTAAAAATAAAAATGGGTCATGTTCACTCTTTTCGTAAATAAATAACAAAATAAAAAATGCTTATTAACTGATTTTAAATTTAATTCATTAACGTGATAACCTAAGACAATATTTTTAATTATGTTCAAAGAAAATAATAATTTACAATTTTCTTATTTTTTACTATTAATAATTGCAAATCCATAATCTAATTAAACTTTTTTAATTTATTGTAAAAAATATATATATATTAGCACGATTGTCCATCAAATACCTATTATTGTTATAAAAGTCATCGTTGTCGCCGATTTTATGGTGGTGGAATACCAATGTTTATTGACTATGTAAGTAAAAATATACAGATTTTGTGATAAAATTCATTAAACATATTTATTTTTAAAAAAGTCAACAAGATGTGCTGATGGTTTTACCGGTTTAAAGGCTCATCCTAAGCAAATAGAATTTTATTATGTATGCAAAAAGGATTCAGTGATTGTTGGAAAATGTCCAAATTCAATGATTTTTTCTGATAAAAGTAATTATTGTATTGATCCGAATAATCATAAAATAACATCGACAAAAATCTACGATGAATCACATGATGTATATAAAGCTCCATCATGCATTGAACCAGGTAAATCTTAATGCTTAATCCTGAAAATATAAAAATACATTTTTTTTGTTGCTTGTAGGTATTTTTCCTTTATCCGAGAATTGTTCATTTTTCTATATATGCGAAAAAATGGGTGATAATTATTATCAAAAAATTTACAAATGTCCTGGGAAAAAAGAATTTAATTATTTAACAAAGAAATGCTCTTACTCTGCAAAATGTACTCCAACAAAAGTAAATAAATTATTTTTTTAAATTAAATTAATTGAAGTAAATTAATTGATTCTATTTCATTTTAATAGATCGTTTCAACAATTAATAATTATGAAGAGAATAATCATAAACATGATCCGTATCCTCCATGTAGAGTTCCTGGAAAATTCCGGTGTCCATCTGACTGTTCATTATATTATACGTGCAGTGCTAAAACAGATGGAAAATTTTATCAAACTAGATATCGTTGCCCAAAGAAAACACTTTTTGATATACATAAAGGATGCTGTCAACCTGCCAGCGCGGTTGAATGTAAATTCTTAACAGTTAATGAATTATTGGCTTCATATCAGGTAAATCGTGCGAAACAGAACTGTGAGTGTTCTTTTGAAACGGAGGAGAATGATAGTGATGTACATGGAAATGAAAACGATGAAAGCAAAAATTCAGATGAAAAAATCCCAAATTTATACACAGATGAAGAAGATGACGAATTAAAAGATAGATTCTCTGATTTAGAAATAGAAAATTACACATTAAGTAAAGAGCATAGTATGAATAATCATAGTAAAGATCCACAGACACAACAAGAACCCAAAGACCAAAAAACTGCGGAAACCCATTTTTGCAGAAAATGCTACAAAGAAAGACTTAAAAAAGAAAGAAATGATGCTCTTATGGCAAATAGAGGTAATTACGAAGAAAAACATGAAGATAATAAAGAAAACCAACAAAAAGACAATGGAAAAAATGAGGAACAAAATATCGAACAAGTAAAAGATGCCAATGACGGTTTAGAGTACGAAGAGGAACATGAATATATAGAAGAGGAACATTTAGAATACCATGATGAAAAAGAAACTACTGATAAAACCGTCACTCTTAGCCACTCAGCAGAAAGTACAACAAGTTCTGATAGTTACAGCAGTGAAGAATTACATACAAAAGCAAGTAGTGGCAAAAATAAAGAACAAAAAAATACCAAAGATGAAAGAAAACACGAACAAAAATATGTAGAACAAAACGATGATCATAGCATAGAGTACGAAGAAGAACAACATGAATATATAATAGAAGAACACGAAGAGCATTACGACAAGGAAGTAACAACCAGAAAAGACGCAGAACCAAACAATGAAAAAGATAATTATCATGTTGATACATTTGAGAAGAAAAATACTGATAATTTATCAGAAGGTGGTGAATTTTCTGACGAAGATGATAACACTGAAAATTATTCAGATTTACATAAAGACATTCATTATAAGGATAAAGTAAATGTTAGATTACATCCAGAAAGTGAAGAGTTTAAGTATACTGATAAAGATGACAATCATAATGAAAATGAACATGAAAAGGAAGATTCTGATGAACAATCTACATGGTACACAGAAGCAGAAGAATCGTTTACCGAGAATGATCATACTGAGAAATACCCTAACGAGAAAAAAGATTCTCATGATAATGACAAAAACCGTGATACATCGCATCCAGAAAGCGGAGAATATAAGTATAGTAATGAAGAAGATCATCATGATGATAAGCATGAAGATGACCATCATGTAAAAAATTCCGACGATGATCACCATGAAGATGAACATGAAAAGGATGAATCTGATGAACATTCTACGTGGTACACAGAAGCTGAAGAATTCCTTGTTGAGGATGATCACACTGAGAAATACCCTAACGAGCATAAAGATTCTCATGATAATGACGAAAACAATGACACATCGCATCCAGAAAGTGAGAAGTATAGTGATGAGGAAGATAATCATGATGATAAGCATGAAGATGATCATCATGTAAAGAATTCTGATGAAGATCACCATGAAGATGAACATGAAAAGTATGAGTCTGATGAACATTCAACTTGGTACACAGAAGCTGAAGAATCGCTTGACGAGGATGATCATACTGAGAAATACCCTAACGAGCACAAAGATTCTCATGACAATGACGAAAACAATGACACATCGCATCCAGAAAGTGAAAAATATAGTGATGAGGAAAACCATCATGATGATAAGCATGAAGATGATCATCATGTAAAGAATTCTGATGAAGATCACCATGAAGATCAAGATGAAAAGGATGAATCTGATGAACATTCTACGTGGTACACAGAAGCTGAAGAATCGCTTGACGAGGATGATCATACTGAGAAATACGATAAAGAGCAAAATGATTCTCATGATGATGACAAAAACCGTGATACATCGCATCCAGACAGCGGAGAATATAAGTATAGTAATGAAGAAGACCATCATGATGATAAGCATGAAGATGATCATCATGTAAAAAATTCTGATGAGGATCACAATGAAGATGAACATGAAAAGAAAGAGTCTGATGAACATTCTACTTGGTACACAGAAGCTGAAGAATCGCTTGACGAGGATGATCATACTGAGAAATACCTTAACGAGCATAAAGATTCTCATGATAATGACGAAAACAATGACACATCGCATCCAGAAAGTGAGATGTATAGTGATGAGGAAGACAATCATGATGATAAACATGAAGATGATCATCGTGTAAAGAATTCTGATGAAGATTACCATGAAGATGAACATGAAAAGGACGAGTCTGAGGAACATTCAACTTGGTATACAGAAGCTGAAGAATCGCTTGACGAGGATGATCATACTGAGAAATACCCTAACGAGCAAAAAGATTCTCATGATGATGACAAAAACCGTGACACATCGCATCCAGAAAGTGAGAAGTATAGTGATGTGGAAGACAATCATGATGAGAAACATGAAGATGATCATCATGTAAAGATTTCTGATGAAGATCACCATGAAGATGAACATGAAAAGGATGAGTCTGATGAACATTCGACTTGGTACACAGAAGCTGAAGAATCGCTTGACGAGGATGATCATACTGAGAAATACCCTAACGAGCAAAAAGATTCTCATGATGATGACAAAAACCGTGACACATCGCATCCAGGAAGTGAGAAGTATAGTGATGAGGAAGACCATCATGATGATAAGCATGAAGATGATCATCGTGTAAAGAATTCTGATGAAGATCACCATGAAAATGAACATGAAAAGGATGACTCTGATGAACATTCAACTTGGTACACAGAAGCTGAAGAATTCCTTGACGAGGATGATCATACTGATAAATACCCAAAGGACGATCACCATGAAGATGAACATGAAAATGATGAGTCTGATGAACATTCAACTTGGTACACAGAAGCTGAAGAATCGCTTGACGAGGATGATCATACTGAGAAATACCCTAACGAGCATAAAGATTCTCATGATAATGATGAAAACAATGACACATCGCATCCAGAAAGTGAGAAGTATAGTGATGAGGAAGACCATCATGATGATAAGCATGAAGATGAACATCGTGTAAAGAATTCTGATGAAGATCACCATGAAGATGAACATGAAAAGGATGACTCTGATGAACATTCAACTTGGTACACAGAAGCTGAAGAATCGCTTGACGAGGATGATCATACTGAGAAATACCCAAAAGACGATCACCATGAAGATAAACATGAAAAGGATGACTCTGATGAACATTCTACGTGGTACACAGAAGCTGAAGAATCGTTTGACGAAGATGATCATACTGAGAAATACGATAAAGAGCAAAATGATTCTCATGATGATGACAAAAACCGTGATACATCGCATCCAGACAGCGGAGAATATAAGTATAGTAATGAAGAAGACCATCATGATGATAAGCATGAAGATGATCATCATGTAAAAAATTCTGATGAGGATCACAATGAAGATGAACATGAAAAGAAAGAGTCTGATGAACATTCTACTTGGTACACAGAAGCTGAAGAATCGCTTGACGAGGATGATCATACTGAGAAATACGCTAAAGAGCAAAATGATTCTCATGATGATGACAAAAACCGTGATACATCGCATCCAGAAAGCGGAGAATATAAGTATAGTGATGAAGAAGACCATCATGATGATAAGCATGAAGATGATCATCATGTAAAGAATTCTGATGAAGATCACCATGAAGATGAACATGAAAAGGATGAGTCTGATGAACATTCAACTTGGTACACAGAAGCTGAAGAATCGCTTGACGAGGATGATCATACTGAGAAATACACTAATGAGCATAAAGATTCTCATGATGATGACAAAAACCGTGATACATCGCATCCAGAAAGCAGAGAATATAAGTATAGTGATGAAGAAGACCATCATGATGATAAGCATGAAGATAATCATCATGTAAAGAATTCTGATGAGGATCACAATGAAGATGAACATGAAAAGAAAGAGTCTGATGAACATTCGACTTGGTACACAGAAGCTGAAGAATTCCTTGACGAGGATGATCATACCGATAAATACCCAAAGGACGATTACCATGAAGATAAACATGAAAAGGATGACTCTGATGAACATTCAACTTTGTACACAGAAGCTGAAGAATCGCTTGACGAGGATGATCATACTGAGAAATACCCTAACGAGCAAAAAGATTCTCATGATGATGACAAAAACCGTGATACATCGCATCCAGAAAGCGGAGAATATAAGTATAGTGATGAAGATGACCATCATGATGATAAGCATGAAGATGATCATCATGTAAAGAATTCTGATGAAGATCACCATGAAGATGAACATGAAAAGGATGAGTCTGATGAACATTCGATTTGGTACACAGAAGCTGAAGAATCGCTTGACGAGGATGATCATACTGAGAAATACCCTAACGAGCATAAAGATTCTCATGATGATGACAAAAACCGTGATACATCGCATCCAGAAAGCAGAGAATATAAGTATAGTGATGAAGAAGACCATCATGATGATAAGCATGAAGATAATCATCATGTAAAGAATTCTGATGAGGATCACAATGAAGATGAACATGAAAAGGATGAGTCTGATGAACATTCGACTTGGTACACAGAAGCTGAAGAATTCCTTGACGAGGATGATCATACTGATAAATACCCAAAGGACGATCACCATGAAGATAAACATGAAAAGGATGACTCTGATGAACATTCAACTTGGTACACAGAAACTGAAGAATCGCTTGACGAGGATGATCATACTGAGAAATACCCTAACGAGCAAAAAGATTCTCATGATGATGACAAAAACCGTGATACATCGCATCCAGAAAGCGGAGAATATAAGTATAGTGATGAAGAAGACCATCATGATGATAAGCATGAAGATGATCATCATGTAAAGAATTCTGATGAAGATCACCATGAAGATGAACATGAAAAGGATGAGTCTGATGAACATTCTACTTGGTACACAGAAGCTGAAGAATTCCTTGACGACGATGATCATACTGATAAATACCCAAAGGACGATGACCATGAAGATGAACACGAAAAGGATGACTCTGAGGAACATTCTACTTGGTACACAGAAGCTGAAGAATCGTTTGACGAAGATGATCATACTGAGAAAAACTCTGAAGTGGATAAGAATTCTTATAATGAGAATAATATTCATGTAAGATTACAACCAGAAAATGACGAGTCTACGAACAGTAATGAGGATGGTAATTATAATGATAAACATTACGATAAAGACTCGGACGAGCATCATTATCGAGAAACGAATTATATGAAAGATGAATCTGGTGTACATGCAACACCAACCAATGATAACTTAGCGGCAACAACTTCTGCACCATGCCAAGCAAAAAATAATTATATAACACCAATAGAAACAAAATCAAGTATAATTAAAGTTTTCTCCTCACAGAAGGAACAAGATCAGACACCAAATAAATCTTGTTGTCCTTGTACGACAGACCATGATCCTAAGCATAATTCACACGAAGAAAATTCTAAAAAATCAGAATCCGATTCCAGTTCAGTAGAGACAATTCAATTAGATATTAAAAAATCTTGCAGACTCGTGATAAACGTTGATTGTGGCTGTGATTGTCATAAAAATAACGAAAATAACAAAGCAAAGACTGAACAAAAAGTTATCAATTTAAATTTAAAAAACAAAAATAGTAATTAAAAAAATTGTATAATTAATTTTAATTATTTAAATGTAATAATTATTTATAATAATTTATATGTTTAATAGAAAAATATATCATCTAGCATCATCATTTTTCTAGTCTTATCATTATCATTATATTAATTTAGTAAATTACCCTTTTTGTAAATAAAGTGTAAATAATTTTACAATAATTTCTTTTTGCATATTTTGTTTTATTTTATTAATAGTTTTCGCTATATAAATTAAATAATTTTATTTTTAAATTAATTAATTTATATTTGGAAAAATATTTACATTAGCATGCAGTGTCTCCTGTAGTCGAGCATGATAACTAAATTTTATGTTTTAAATCTTTTATATAAATAAAACTGGTATAATTTGACATATTAAAAAGTTACTTAGGTTATGTTTATGTGAATAGAGGTATGTTTTCTTGAAAAAAATTCCATTATTATTATTAATAATTATAAAAGTTAATTAAAAAATAATGGCAAGTAGAAGTTTTATGTTACTTGGACAATGTGTACCATGTGTTAAACAGAATGCATCAAAAATACGTATTCGAAGAATGGATTTAGATAAAAATTTATTAATGGTAATTTTTATATGGCAAACTCAAATGTTTTTTTTATCTTGTATTTAACACTTTTTTCATTTTCAATAATTTCAGTACTTTAAAAAAGACGACTATATATTTGCCCATGATCCGGATAAAAAATGTAAAGTCGGTGACATTGTATTAATCAAAGAATTACCTAAAAAATTAACAAAATTAATAACACATTCTGTTGAAGAGATTGTTTATCCATTTGGTGATATAACCGATCCAATAACAGGTAAAAAAGTTGTCGTCGGTAAATATCGCGATCAAATCGAGGAAGCAAATAAATTATTTGGCAAAAGTAAAAATGGTTTTGATTATGAGAATGCATTGCCGCGCGGGCGTCTTGAGGGTACCCGTGACTTTACACACCAAGAGACATACATTAAATACCACGACGATGGTAAAGACCAACCGTTTGCGGTTTAAATGAAAAGAAGGATAATAAAAAAAATAGTTTTTAAAAAATTAGTGATTATTAAAATAAATTATAAAAAAAAAAAAATTAAACGAATATTTTTTAAACAAATGCAAAGAAAAAACTTTTTTTTACTTTAGGACGAAAACAAAGAAAATATAATACAAGTTTCACTTAATTTTGTTTTTATAATTCAGTTTTTCATGTTAACACTATTTACTCTAAGCCCAAAAATTCTCTTTCTAAAGCAGCTCCCATCATATTCCATTTACCGTCGTCTTCATCATTTGGATCTTGACTGCCATCACTTGGACTATCCGAACCCAAATCTAAGTCTGATGGTAGATCACCACCTCGACGAAACTTTGTCGGTATATCATCCTCATCATCATCTTCTGAACTGTTTTCATTTCCTTGTTTACTATTATCGTCCAATATTTCTACATTTGTTAATTCGACAGTTTCGATATTTGCATTGGCAGTATCTTTTGAAAAAAAATTTCTTTGGGATTCCTCTTTTTCTACTTCACGT
This sequence comes from Ptychoptera contaminata, assembly GCA_963942525.1. Taxonomy (NCBI): domain Eukaryota; kingdom Metazoa; phylum Arthropoda; class Insecta; order Diptera; family Ptychopteridae; genus Ptychoptera; species Ptychoptera contaminata. The sequence goes on from OZ012638.1 coordinate 28,341,990, forward strand.
TTACGTTTTCTTAACGATTTAGTTATTGGTGGATTTTCTAATTACAAACAATAAAAAATGAAACATTAATAATTGTAAAAATAAACAGACCTGTCTTCCGTCATTTACCCATATCAACTGGTTCATCGTCGCTAGAACTCTCATCCGAATTAAAAAATTGATCAAACTCTTGATTCATTTCCGCTAAATCGGTATTACTAAAACTTAGCAAAGGATTTATCGTATCCATAAATTTAGGTTCGATACCTTCCTGATTCTCATTCTTTTCATTAACATTATAATTAACGCCGTGTTCTAAAATATTAAAAGTTAAGAAAGGCTAATTAAATTTATTCAAATTAATTCTTACTTGGACTATGGCAGTGGGCTGGTGGTACTCTCATTTTATTTGTTCGATTAGTACTATCTAAGGGGAATAAATTCTCGTCTACACATTCCCAACGTTCAGCACACGACCATAACCAATCTGGTGTAACAATATTAATGTTTTTACATTTACGAGCGGCAATTTCTTTCACTGTCCAAGCGGTTGCTGCCACCAAATGTGTTGTTTCATCTGTTAAATCTTGTGTTATTGTTGCGCCCATACTTTTTGCTATTTGATATGTACGGCTTTGTTCTAATTGTACATGGTTCGGTACCAAACCAGAAAATACTAAATTTTTACCAACCAAAATTTCTGAACGTATTTTTGGTATTAAAACTTTTAAATCAGACATTTCACCTTTACTATCATAAATATCATAAAAATCTGTGTGTATCCGTTTTAAAATTTGTTCTAAATATAATAAGTAATCGTCTGTATCTTCAATATCAATAACATCTTCCTCCTTATCAATTATACTACTGATTTTCTCATCAAAATTATTATTTTTATTCATTTTTATATTCATTTCAATGGTCTCATCTATTTTATCAATTAAATTTTTCTCCTCATCGTTATCATTTCTAATAATATCATCAATTATCGTAGTAACTTTTTCAAGTTTTTCCTCAACTAATTCAATTTGCTCGTCAAATTTTTTATCTAAATTTTCTTTTGCTAATAAATCGTCATCCTCACTATCACTTAAATTATTTTTATCTAATTCAACTTCAATACTATTTATAACATTATCATCGTTCACATCGATGGTACTTTCTTTTAATTTATCATTTAAATCTTTTGTTATTAATTCTTTATTATCAGTATTTACTTTTGGAATTATTCTTTTTATTGCTTTTCGTTTAGATAATTTACCTTTTTTCACTAATTTCTTATCTTTATGAGTTTGTTGATTTGTTACATCTTAAATAGATTTTTAAAAAATACAATTTGCGGAAGCGCATTTAAATAATTTATTAATATATAATTACCATTAAAATCAATTCCTTTACCATCTAATTCATTTTTCGACATTCCGGGTGGTGCATTTATGTCACCAGTGTGCCGAAAAAAGTGATAAGGCTTAACTTGTATTAAATTCGATGCCATATTCCACACATCTTCGCGATCATCTATAATACACACCATTGTATCGCCGCATGGGAATAAAGCTCTATAAAATAAAATAAAAACTTGATTTTAAAGAAATATTCTCGAAAATTATGCTTTACTGTCTCTTACTTAAGATTATCCGTTTTTCTGGTTGCATTAAAACACTCGTCCCTAGATAAAATTCTATGTGAAAAATATTTACCATCTTTATCTAAAAAGTTTGCTATAGTGTGAGCATAATTTCTAGCTCCAAAGGTACATATATGCAATTCAAAAAAAGGTGCCATATTTTTAAGAAATTGAAGCGTACCTAAGAGTGTACAAATAAAGTTTATTAATTTTAAAAAATTTTTGTGCTATATTATTTTTTGTATTTTACCCGGTCTTAAACGCGTATGATACCATGCCGAATTCGATCCGTATAATTGAAAATGATAAACATCTTTTATATTATTTGGTATGGTATCATTTGTCGTATGTATTAGTGTTTGATCTAAATCAACTAATAATACTAATTTTTTCTCTTTTAATAATCGTTCGGTGTCCGCTTGGCCTAATTTCTGTGCTAATTTTTGTGTAACTTTTAATTCAGGTACTGAATGCACCATAGGTACTGATGCCTCGGACATGGTACCTTTATCATTTTGTCGTAAATCGGCACCACAATCCGCGCACATATCTTTTATTACAGTTGTATGATCACATTGTGATATTTCTAGAATTGGCGATCTAAAAATAAAATTTAATTAAAGTATTATTTCAATTTTCCCGCCATTTAAAATAAAAACATAAGATTTGTAACCAAACATACCCTTTAACTACTATGTCGCCCTCTTTGCACAACAACTTCTTAACGACGCCACTTTTTATTGATTTCAAACGTTTTATTTCCTTATCATCATTATCTATTAATTCATATAATAATATAGGCTGTCCATTTACTACTTGATAACCCGCACATACTTTCCATTTCTTTATTTTTATATTATTTTCCTTGGGTGAACACACAACAATACTATTGTCCGCCATGCTGCCATATTACTTTTATTTTTGTTAAACAAATCAATCCACTGAAGTGTAAATGACAGATTTAACCAATTTTTTACCACCATTCAGGGAATGGTAACCTTTTGAAAGTTATAGAAATGAATTACATTGGACAACTTTTATGACAAAAATTAGTTGTTCAAAAGAGATATGTAGCAGTTGGAAATACTATAATGTTTTGTTGCTTTTGAAAAATCTTAATTTAACACACATTATAAATTAACATAAATATTTACATTTTAAATTTTAGAATAATAAATTAAATGTTATTTTTAATAAATAGCGCCACTGTCGCCAAAATGACATTGTAGCATTCTGGCAACACTATAAATACAAAATTTATTTTTGATGGAAGATAATCTGCCATACAAAAGTGAAATGTTTTGTTTATTAATTTAATATTTAAAAGGCAGGAAAGAAGATTATTATAGCATTTAATGTCAAACGTAGAACATTAGAATAAAAAATAATCTTTAAATAATTTTTGATAGTCAAGTAAGTGTTAATTTTATGAACAAATAATTTTGGCGCTAATTATTATATATAACCAAAATATTTTTATAAATGCATAAATACAAAATTATATTAATAAATAAAAAATGAATTTAAATTGTGCAATATGTTCGGAAGTATTTTTACCATCTCATGATCCATATGTTACACCATGTGGGCATGTTTTTCATAATCAATGTCTTAAACAATGGATGAATATGTAAGGTTAACGTTTATTCATTTCATTAAGAGTAATTTCTAATTCATTTCTTTGATTTTAAAGCTCTCAAACGTGTCCCCAATGTCGTAATACATGCACCACTAGGAATATTTTCCGTTTATATTTTAATGTATCGAATGCAGACAATAGCATTATAAATGATTATTCGACATTACAACAGAAATGTGATACCTTGAATGTGGATTTAATAGAAAAGAATAATAAATTATTTATTTTACAAAAGAAAATTGAAAATTTAGAAGAAAAAATACAAATATTAAGGTAATTTTACTAATAATTATCAAAATAAAATTAGGATACATCAGTGTTTATCTAGTTGTAACTTATTTATTTAAAAAATATGCACACAGAACGAATGACGCTAAAAAACAAAAGGAACTTGATCATAAGAAATTACAATTATTAACACAACAAACTGCTGTAAATATTAATTAATTAAAAAAATAATAATCAGATGCAAGTTATTGGCTTAATTTATTAATTTAAATACTTCTTAATTTTAGACAACTGCCGTAACTGAGGATAATAAACGTTTACAATTTATTGAAACTGAATATAAAAAGTTAAAAAATAATTTTGATTTATTTAATAAGGTACAAAATGTAATCGGTGGCAGTGTAAATGATGTTGAACAAATTATACAACAAAATAATAATTTAAATACATTAGCAGTGCTTGTATCAGCATTAAAAAGGGAACTAAAAGCAAGTGAACAACGTCGGGATGATATTAAAAGTTCTTTAAAAGAAACGCAAAAAGATTGTCATAAAATCTATGATGAAAATATAAAATTAAAAGAGAAACTAAGTCAATTTGAAAGTGATAATTATCATTTAAAACAAGAGGTATATCTGCAAGTTATAATAATTAATTAATTTTTATTAAGTATTACTTTTATAATTTTCAAAATACGAATAGGTAAAGCGTTTAGAACAAGATGTACTTTTAGGAAGTTACTATAGTACAGATTCGGACATTAGTACAATTAGCAAAGCAGGAACATCTAATAAAGTAAATGCACCAAATGTGGAATTGACAACTCCAAAAGTATTAACGTCAACATTATCACCGGCTGCCAAAGGCAATATTGTAGGTCCTTTAGTACTATTTGCTAGTCTCATTAATTTGTTTGCTTTATTATTTACCATTATAGTTGTATTAGTTAGTTTAAGTAACGTTAGTTTTAGTCAATTTTAATCTAATTTAATTTAAAAAAAAAAAACAACTTTACGTTCCTTTTAGTAATTGCATTCATTTTTATAAATATAATTTTTTAACTGATTTTATAAATAAATTAAAAATTCTTTTAAATTTTATTACTGGTTTTAGTCATTAGAAGCTAAGAAAATAGCTGAATCAACATCACCTTATTTATGTATAAAATCAAGTAATGTTGGCCTAGCACCAATATTAAAATATAACAAAGGTTTAAGTAAAAAACGATTTTATCCCATCAGTGAGGAGAATAAAAAAACTGATTCTAAGCCTGGTGCTAAGGATGAGGTAAAGTGTAACAAATACGTTTTACTTTTATAATTAATTTGCAATTCTGTAATTTTATATTTTAGTTTTTAATATTTAAGCGACCGCGTATTAATGATAATTTAGGTATGAAATACAATCATTTGAGAAATACTCAACAAAAGATTAATCAGGCGTCTGAAAATATCAATGACACATTGCAACCCTCTACTAGTGAAAATACGATAAGATTGCATTTTCCTAAAAATTCAAATGAAAACTTGCATGTGTCTGTAAATACAAATGGTAATAATAACAACAAACTTACACTTATAAAACATAATAAAAAATTAGAAGAATTAAACTTAACGGAAATAAAAGAAATGATTATCGAAATATGTAACGTATCGAAACGTAAAGAAAACATTGAATTGAGTGTTGACAGGCTCATGAAACTTTTTAAAGGCACTGTAGATACAAAAAAGGAAGAATTAAATATTTTAAGTAAATCCGTTTCATCGCGATTAAAAAATGGTCAACTTAAAAAACAAAATTATATACCAGACGGTAACCCACCACCACCGCCGTCCTCTACATAATTTTTTTTTTGTTTAATTGTAAAAAACTCAAATTATATTAATTTAGTAAAAACATAAATATTACTCTTATTTAAGATGTATTCTTTTTATTTGTATAAGAAAAAAAAATCAACCACATTGCTTTATTTTTTGTTTACAATTTCACTGATTTTGGTTTATTTTCGGCTTTACGTGCTTCATATCGAGTTTTTGCCTCTGCAGCTGAGACATTTCCTTTACGTGAGAAACGTAAATTGCGGATGAATTTTTGACACATCTACAACAATAAAAAATAATAAATTGCTACTTTCTGTTCTTATTGGTAAACTTTTTGTTTGTACTTACACCTAAGGTAGATTCGTGTCTGGTACGTGTTGGCCTTTTAATACCATTTCTGTGCGCCTTGCGATCTAAAAATAAAATAATTGTGTTATTTTTTATGGATCGCACATATAATGAATTACTTTATAGCTTACTTTGGTTATGATTTGTATGATTCTTTGACTTTGCCATTGTGGTTTTGTATTATTCTGAAAACACAAAAAACATAGGTTATGTTACAAAAACAAAATTTACTAAAATTTTTTAACATAATTATATATAAATAAAAATACTAATTCACATTGCTATATATAGAATTAGCAACAATATTTAAGATACAATATTATTGAAAGATTGAATCAAAAATACGCAATACACTGGATATTTGAATTATAAATTTTAAACATTTTGCTTTAGATATATCAACATCTATATTATTTGAAGCAATTGTTGATATTTATATAATTGTTTATATCACTTACAATTAAGTTATTAACTATGATGTTTTTGAAATAATTAAATTATTTTCCAGAAACAATATTTACCTTGTACACTTTTTACAGAATATGTAACCGGAAGAAAGATTTGACAAGCTGACTGTCAAAATCTACGTTCTGACAGCCACTGAACTTTTTATAAAAATAATGTATTTATTTAAAATTATTAAATTATATTTGAAATATAATTTCGCGCGCTCTTAATTATTCTTTTTTGCTGTAACGGAAAAAATAATAGTGATATATATTTTATAATAAACTTTAATTTTATTATAAAAAAATACAATAATTATTTAGTCAATATTTTATAATAATTTTTTTTTTTAATTATTTTATAGTATACTAATCATTGTGTGGTGTGCGGTTTTTGGATGCAACAACAATAACAGGAAAAGAAAAGATAATAATATTAAACATCACTTTTTCTCTTTTCCAACGGATCCACAAATTAGGAAAATTTGGGTCGCTAAATGCAGGAGGTCTGATATATTTAAACAAGAAAATGCCAACATTTGTGATATACATTTTGAAGCCGCTGATTTTGAAAGAAACCTCCAAGCAGATCTTTAAAATTTAGAAAAGTTTAGGATATTCTTGAAGAAAGGAGCAGTTCCTTCCAAAAATTTACCAGGCGTAAAAGCAATATCAGCCAGCGAAAAAAAAAAGACAAGAAAGAATAAAAAAAAACTTGAAGATGCAAACAGAAAACAGATACTCAACGATATCTTGTAAGTTAGATTGAAATTTAATTTATCATAAATATTTAATTTTCTTTTTGCAGGAATAGAGAAGCAACAAATGAAGATAACATAAGTAAAGATCATTCCACATCGTCAAATTAAATACAAGAAAATGATGATATTCAGACAACAACGGTGTGCAATTGTGTTAATAAAAATGAGTTAAATTTTAATTACAGCAAAAGAATCGAGATATTAATTGAATTTCATTTTAGCAATGAAATTGAACAACTTAAAATATTATTGGGCAAATATGAGGAGAACAACAAGAATCTATTGCAACAAGTAAACAAATTGACAAAAGAAAATGCCATGCTTAAAAAAGAAAATAATGGCATTGTAACTGGCATAAAAAAATTGTATAATAATCACGTATTTAGCTGATATAAAAAAAAAACTGATGTAAAAAATTGCAAAAAGCGTTATTTATTTTCAAAAAATGTGCAAATATTAGTTCTTGTTTAACAATTATGAAGTTAATATAAAGCATTGTATAAAAAAATAAGTTAGTACGTGATATATAATATTGCTCATGGATCATTTGTTATTTTAATTGCAGATACGCCAGTCCATTCCTCATTCAAATGCACTTTACAGCCTAGATCCCTTAATGCTGATTTAATATCATTAGCAATACTCGGATGAGCTTTTAATGCATCATTTAATATGTCCTCAGCATCCTTTAGATGTTATAAATGAGTTAATATTTTATAAATAAAAATATGTTGAAAACTTCTTACCAATTGTAAAAACAATTTACTCTGTTCTCGAGATCGCGATACCATATTTCTTATAGCCCAAGCACCGGGACGCTATTTAAAAATATATATATTTTTAAAATAAGATGTAATTAAAATTGACGTAATTATCTATAAATTACCTGAATAAATTTATTTGATTTATGCAATTTCATTGTCTCAATTATAACTTCTGATGTCCCGCAATCAAAAAATGCTAAACTATTTTTCTTCTCACGTAAGGTTAATGTCGATATACAGCCAAGGCCATGTTTTGCAAAGGACTCATCATACTGATGTTTAAAATATGTTTTAATATTATTAAATAACTTAATAAATAAACATTAAATATATTATTTTTTACTTTATATTTATCTAATCCTTCACGTATTAAAGGAGCACCTCCTGCTGTTATAATATTTACTTTAATTGCATCATTACCCGCCAATGCTCGCAATAATTTAAATATCGATTTATACAATTTTAAATCGGTATGCTTTTCCTATAATTAAAATCGATAAGGTAGTAATAACATTTTTTTTTTTTAAATAATCAATTTATAGTTTAATCTTACCATCACATTCATAATAAACTTAAGACCACCTGCGTTATCAACAACCGTACAAAACTCATGACGTACAGTTAATGCAGCTATTGTTAATATAATATCGGACAATAAATCCTTATTATCTTCAAATTCTAAAAATAAATAAATTATTAATTAACTTAACTAAATAATATAAAAATTTAAAAAATAATACTTGATAATAATTTTGTTATATCAACAAGTGTTTCATTAGAAATTTCTCTGGCGTGTTCATGGGCATTGCCAAATGCATGACGAATATCATCGTCCAATACTAAGTAACGAAATACTGCACACAATTCACGAATAACCTAAAAATGAATGTTTAGAAATAATTAATAAGTAATAATTGGTTAATTAATAAAAAGCAATATATCAAAATATTTTAACAACTTTTGGATCATCATGTTGTATCAGCGGCTTAATTACAGTTAAAATTTTATTAATCATAAACATTTGACGATTTGCTTCATGCAAAATACAAGATCGTTGAATCCATTTTAAAGTATCACATTTTAAAGGAACGTCAGTATAATTTTCTAATATATGTTTAATTGCCAAGAACATATCTACTGATAATATATCTGGATTTTTATCAACTATTGTGGAAGAGACTTCTACTGCTTTTTTTAATACCTAAAAAAAAGTAAAAGCTATGAAAGAATTTGTATTCATAATATATTATAAGGAAATACCTTAATATCAGATTTAGGAAATTCCATATCAATTATTTTCATGATAGTTTCTGTTGCCCCATTTTTATGAGAATAAACTCGATAAGCGAGATCCTAAAACAATGCACAAAAAAAATTTTTTTTTTTTAAAATAAAACATGCACAATTTTTTATAAAAACCTTTTTTAATTCTTTTAATAAAACATCTAAAGTTTTTATAATTTCATCATCAGTAAGAATTTTTTTCCCTGAACAATGATCCTTTAAGGCATTAACAGTTTCAATTAAAATTGGTTCCCCTGTTTCATCATTTATTGTAAAATCTTGAATGATATTCGATAAATTGACACCCTAAAAGATTTTAATCACACAGAATTTATTAATTGAATATAAGAAATTTAAAATAAAAAAATAAAATTAAACCTGGGAAGTAAATTGTGTAACAGTCTCCCTGATAGCATCTGTCGATGACATACCAAATTCTATCATATTTTCTTTAACAACTTCATTAAATGTTTCTTGAGTCACTACTTTAACCATTTTTAGAAATTTTTATTATAAATTTAATTTTTGTATAAATTTTACGATTGTTGCACAATTTAATTATTGTTTTAAGACGAGAAAGTGACTCAACCAAATTTGGTATTGTTATTTACACATGCAATTCTAATTAACAATACTAATTGGAAAATAAAGAAAATGTAAATAAATTTGTTTTATATATGATAATTTATAATTTTATAACTTTTATTTTACTATTTTTGCAGTGTTTTTTATTTATTAATTATATTTTTAGAAATAAATAAAAAACATATTTTTATTAGGCGAAATTTTCCAATTTGTTTTCTTTTTGACTGACATTTGACTGACGTTTAGTCTTAACTGCAATTGTACCACCTGTTAAGAAAAGAATGTACTTATTTTTCTAGAATATGCTCCATATTAATTATAATTTTAGTTCATTGGTTAAATATTATATATGTGTGAAGTAAAATGTCAAAAAAGTGAATGTGCTTTTTTCAATGTGGTGCTGTGCATTGCACGTTTGAACTTTTTTAAAAAAAAACCTTTTTTTTCCTAAGAATTTATTTGTTTTTAGCTATTCAGTGTTAATTTATTTAAAAATATTTAATAAATAAAGTAAAATTCAAGCAATGGAGGATGATTGGGGTATATTTATTTTATTATTTTTAGAATTAATTTTTGTTTTTATTTTTTATTGTGATCTTTGACTTTTATATATTCTTGAATGAAATTAAATACAATATTTCTCTGTATATTATAGAACAAATTGCTGAGCAACCAAATATTGTAATACCACCGAAACCTCCAAATATTAATAAATGGGAAGGTGAAGATGAAGAAGAGGATGTTAAGGTAAACGTTTGTACATTTTTTGCAGCCACGTATGAATCATATATTTTTGTTGTTGCAAATAAAATAATTAAAAAATAATTTATTAAAGTGAGGTTATGTGTATTTTTTTGTAATAAACTTTCACTAAACGAAAAATAAACTAAAAAACTGGAATTAAGCCAAAAAATATAATATTTTTTAAATAAATTATTATTGCATTTTGTCCGTGACATATAAATTATTTTAAAAATGTTATTTTTCAAATTTTAGGAAAGTTGGGAGGACGATGAAGAGAAAAAAGATGAGGAAAAAACTGAAATAAAAATGGTTAAAGCAAAACCAAAAAAAAGTTTGCAAGAAAAAATTGCTGAAAAAGAAGTAATAATTAAAATAAAAATGCTTTCTCTCAGTTTTTAACATATTTTTGTTTATTTTAATAGAGATTAAAACAATTAGAATTAGAGAAGAAATTAGAAGAGGATAATGAAAAAGATATGACACCGGAAGAACGGATAGCTGAAAAATTACGTTTACAAAAATTACAGGAAGAGGAAGATTTTAAAGTAGCAATGGACACATTTGGTATTGACAGTACTGGCGAAAAAGTAAGTGGTATTGACGGCATGTATCCAACAACAAAAGCAGAGTTTTCAGAATTTTCCGATGCAATTAATAGAAAAGTAACGCAATTTAAACATAAAGATGAATTTCCTGCTTTTATAGAAGAGCTTATACGTAATTTATCAGCAAATTGTAAGTTTATTGCATTTCTGTAACGGAACAATTTAATAAATTTCTTTTTTTTGCAGTAAATGCAACTGATATGAAAAAAATAAAAACAACTGTAGATAATTTATGTTTGGAAAAACAAAGATTAGAAAAAGAAAAAACAAAACCCAAGGGAAAAGCGAAAAAGAAAGCCATATTACGAGTTGAAGGAGATAATGTAAGGAATTAAATTGCTTTTATAATATTTTATTTTAATAAATATGTAATAAAATTAATTCTTTTATAAATTTCTAGACAAACTTGGAAGAGGGTTATGGCTATGGTGAATTTGAATATGATGACTTTATGTAACATTTAATTATAAAAATAAAAAGAAACGAAACATACACAAATATAGTATTTGTCTTCATTATTTAAAAACAATTTTTTTTTCTATTGTTAAGTTTTGTTGTCCATCGTTGTGTTTAATATTTTGTATGTTTTTATGTTAAATTTTTAAAAATGGTGTAAATATTTAAATGATTTAATAGTGAATATCCTATAAATTAATTTACATTTGTTCAAACGAAACGATCTAACTTCTTGTTTTTATTGCAGAAGTTTATTTATATTATATTTTTATTTTAATACACGAATAGAAACAATTATATAAATATAAAATATATATACATATATTAAAAGTAAATAAATTATCAGTTGCAATAGAATTTTGTATTTGTGTTTTTTATTTGTAAAATTAGAAGATTTGATGAATATATCAAATGATTCCCTTATTTATATTTGTTGCGAATTAATTTTAAATTCGTTTAGCATATCTTTATAACAAAATCCAAGGCTAATTTTATACCAAATTTAGTAAAACCTGTTAAATTTTGTATATGGTTCGTGTCTTGATAAATAGTGATATGGGTGAGTTTGGCAATACATAAAGCCTTTATTAAATTGTAAGAAAAATTTTTTGCATTAAAAACGAAAAAAAAAAACGTTGTCTTATCACTAAAAAGAACTTGTTTTAAGTCCATACATAACTTACGATGTGTAAACTACTTTACAATTAAACACGTTCTGTTATCAGTATTCATTCATAATTTATTACCATGTAATAATCATAACTTGTTTACATATTTTTGAATTGTTGCTTCGTCTATCATGCAGAAAAAAAAACAATTTAAATTATTTTTGATAACATTTCGCATAAATGCAATATAATGAATTTTTTTTATAACAAATGCATTAATTAATTTAATTATTTATTTTAATAAAACTAAATAAGAAATATACTTTTTGATTCTGTTTTCGGTTAAATATGCGTCTTGTTTATTATTATTTTTTTTTTATTTAATAAGAATTAACCAATTTCACATGATACAGACGTTTATGTGTTTCTAGATTTTATGATTATTCTCTCAATTTAATAATTAAGAAAGTTTTTAATAAATTTTTATTTCATTAAAACACATGATAAAGAAGAGAAGCAAAATCATCATCATCATCACACCAGTAGTCACATGCATAAAATTTAAATGAAAAACCCAAACAGAAAAATAAATAAAACTAAATTAAGTAAATAAATATTTATCATAATTAATGTTTTTATTTCTATATTTTATTTAATTTATAGTAAAAAGAATAAAAAAACAGAAACAAAATACTGCTAAATTGGTGATTAAATATCATTTGGGAGTTCTTATGTTACTCTGTACTGTCCACATGTTTTATGAGACAATTGAATTTAAATCGTCATCATTCTCGTGATCATCATTTTTATTTAATTATTCTTTTTTTTATGTTTTGTTTTATAATTTCAATTTTTTGATTCGCAATTTATTTTATTAAAATATTATTTTTATTTATTGATTTTGCATGAGTAGCTTTTATTAGATTAAAATTTATTACGTTTTCCAGTTACACGAGTTATTTTCGAAAAAAATGTTAGATATATCTATAAATTAAATAATATTTTATTAAAAGTTAGTTTTGTAACTTACAAAAATCATTATTTGGTTTAATTTGTATTAAAAAACGTGTGCACTTTGCGTTCAGTAAATAAGGATTTATCATGCTAAACACAAATCTATAATTATTGTTTATTAATTAACCAATTGTTTTAACTTCTTATTTTTAATAAAAGTTATAATTTATTTATAAACACTATTTTCTCATCCTTTTCATTAAAATCCTTTAAGAACATTATTTAAAAATTTGTCTAAAGGGAAATTTCTTGTATTTGTATAACTTGTAAAAGTTACATTTTACAAGCACTCATAAACATTCTCTTAAATATTAAAATGAGTGCAATGTCTTTGTTAATTCTGCATTTCTTTAAAAGAGTAAAGTTAAAAATGTAAAGTACTATTCTGATTAAATAACTAATCTACACATTTATATTATAGAGGAAATAACTTATTTGCAGAATTTCTTAGGATCACGTTTAGGATAACCGGCATGCTGTATACACAAAATAGACAAGAATAATATCATTGGATATAGTTATATTACATAATATAGAAATAATAACTTAAAGATAAAACATTTAATAATTAGTTCAGAAGGCAAGAACTGCAAAGTAAAGACAGTACAAAAATTATTGCATTATTTAAATTGTTTAATTTTGTTAAAAAAGTAAACAATCAAATGATAAAGACTAAAGTATAATATTTAAAAAAATATGAATCATTTTAATTAAAAAAAAAAATACACACAAATAACGTTACTGTAAAGCAACTTAAAATTAAAAAAAAAAACTTTAATACCATCAAATTGTATTTATATTTAAAAAATAAATAAATAAAATAAAATATAAAAAAGCGCACAGAGCACAGCTGATTTGTCTATATAAAAAGCAATTGTTTATTATAATATTTAGTCAGTTGCAAATTATTATTAAACAACAAGTTTACCATAAAAGCATAATAAAAAAAAACCCCCGAAAAGTGAGAGTGATCATTTAATTTCAAAAAGCTTAATTCTAGAAAATAAAGGTGCAAAAAATATATAAGAATAAAATTATTTAAAAATTAATAACTAATAATAAAGAACTGAGTGTTTTACTAACTAAATAAAAGTGAAAACAGTTTTTCTTTTTTAATTATTATTATTGTTATTTAATTAATTGTTAAATAAAAAATGAATTCTTTTGGATTAAAATGTTTAACACTGGTGTTACTGTGTAATTTAATGTTTGCAACATTAACAGAATCTTATGCTGTTTTTGAGGAGGAATACAAATGTAAGTAATTTCTTCAATAATTTTCTCTTTTTTTTTAATAAATTAAATATATATTTTTTAAATATAGTTATTGATGGTGTTCCATATGAAATTGAAAGATCATGTGCCATGGTTGGTGGTATGTGCGTTGCCAAAACTGATTGTGCTGAATTAACAACGAAAAAAGGATTATGTCCAGAAAATGAAGCGAAAGGCTATGAATGCTGCTATGCTGGTAAGCTACATTTAGAAAGATATCTCTATTTCTATTAAACAAAAATTACATAATCATATTAATTGATTTTGTTTATGAACTAGTTATGAATAAAATTATCAGAAAAGAAAATATTGATTTTTCTTATCACATAGTACTCTTGTGAACTTGATTATTATGAATTTTTTTTTTATATGTGATAGAAAATTGTAAAGCTTTATTAAATATTGTGTAATCAGTAGTTCAAGCTTTTACTATGTTTATTATTATTATTTTCTTCTTTTTTTTATTATTAAAAGCAAGAAATACTCTACTAAAATTAAAATAGAAATTTCCTTTTTATTTACTGTTTTTTTTGTACTTAATAATAATATAATTAATTTTTTTTTTAAATATTTTTATAGTTAAACCACGGCCTAGTAAATGTATATCACTACAGGGCGAATGTATGGACAAATGTGCTGTACCATTACAACGGCCAGAGGCAATAGATTGTGGTACTCAGATTTGCTGTACTATTGTTTAAAGAAAAAACACCCAAAAAAAAAATAATTAAACACACTATGCAGGATATAACATAATATTTATATTATTAAAAATGAATCAAAATATATATTTAATAAAAAAAACAAACAAACAAAATCCCTATTTATCATACTTAAATTAAAAACAAACAAAAAAAAAAAAAAGAACCAAACTTAATTTTTACAAAAATGTATTTTTTATTTTTATTAATTATGTAATAAAGAGACAATTATTTTTATTTTAATTTTTTTTTTCTTATTTTTCTTCTTCTGCTTCTCCTTTTGTATTTTATTAGTTTTCATTAACCGTTAACCGAAAGATGAAAAAAAAAATCATAATAATTAGATCATCGTTGAAATAATCATTCTACCATTACCAAAAAAAAAAAAAAAAAAAATCGCATAACTTAGTCGGAATGTCCAAAATAATAATTTTTCTATTTTAATCATTTAACTATTTATATTGCCTAGTGGTGATGTTACTATATTGCCACTTCTTATTATTTTTTTTTAATCAATTTAATTGCAATTAGTATGTATTTAAATAGGTCACGAACTTAAAATAAACAAATCTATTTTAAATTGTTAATATATAATAATAATAACAATAATAATAATAATAAAAAAAACATTAAGAAGAACGCAAAACTCTATGAGATAATATTAAAAAATATGAAAATATCATGGACATAGCAGCAAATTTGTAATAATAAATATTTTGTGTTTAGCTTGTGACATCATTTTACTACAATAAGTATTTAAATAAAATTTAAAAAAAAAATCTTATTATTACATAAAAATACAGAAAACTGTATACATACAAAATAATTAATAAAATATATATTTTGTTCGATATACTCTAGTGAATCTATGTTTTTTTTGCTGTTTTAATTACAATCATTAAATGTGTTTTTTATGTGTTTTTGTTACAAAGCAAATAGATTTTATTTCGTTGTTTTTTGTTCTATTGAAACTAAAACAATTTTCTAACAGCATTGAGTGTAAAAGAGTATTTGTTGAGGTATAGTATATATTTTTTGTGTGTTTCTAAATCAATAATGTATCTTTTAGTTTAGGCTTTAAAAAAACAAATCGATTTTTAATACATTTTATTTATTTAATCACTTTATTATATGTTTTAAATGACTTAAACTGTGACAAGCTCTTACGTGTAAAATTCTATATTTATCTTTATAAATGATTTGATAAAGATTTAAAACCAATTTTCATACAGATGGGCAGATAAGAATATACTAAAACAATAACTCACTTGTTCGATTATTTATTATTTGTAGAAGGAATTTAATTATGACTTTACATGCTCTTATAACAGTATTACATTGTATATGATATTATGGGATATTTTGTTACTAAAAATAGACAAGTTTTGCAGATAAACAGTCTTTAGCTTCTTTACTCCCTAAAATATAAGAAACATAAGCATTTAATCTAACAAATAATAATAATAAAACAGGATATTTGTTAGCATAACATGGTTTTATGTTTCCAAAAATACTCGTGTCTTAAATATCATTTTAATGCATTAAACTCCTCAAGTCTAACAATAATCTGATTAAAAAATGTCATGTTCTGTTTCTTGTAAACGTAAATAAGATTATCCGTTACAGAGAATTCGAATAATTTCATTCAACACATATTACCGGCATTTATAATTTAATCAACAAATATAAATTTAATTTCTTAAAATTTATATGTGAATATTGTTCTTGCAACATAGTAGAAACCAGAATAAAAATATTTTATTTATTTTTTGCTTTCAAATATTGCATAATCCATAGTTTTTGCATAATTTTTAAGTGATTTTTAGTTTATATTTTTAGTAAAAAAACACTTAAAATAAAATTTCTTACAAAAGTAATATTAAACTAATAAAAAGAATAAAAATGATGAAATAAAATCGATTCTGTTAAACCATCTGCGACAGATTATATATAAAAAAAAAAAATTGATAAAGATGTAATAAAATAATAATTAAAAAACTAAATTTTATGAAATTAAATACTTAATGAATTCTATTAATGCGTAGTATTTTTTATTTATTTATTTAGTCTATTTATTAAAATCTCTTTTTTTAATCAACCTAGTTATATATTTTCTGTATAAATTTTTATTTTCTCTACACCAAAAAATTTTCATTCAATTATCTCATTTTATTAATTAATTTGTTTATCAACATTTTTTTTTTTTTAAATTTAATTTTTTGCATAGTTAAAATAAAATTTCTATGAAAAATATCTTAGATTAATTTTAATCAAAATAACTATAAAAAAAAAAATGAAAATAATTTAAAGAAATTTTTTTTTTAACCAAGAAAAGATACGCATAAAAAATAAAAAAAATTCTAAATCAACAAATAAACAATGCCAAGTTCAATGTGGTAATTAATTTTAATTGAATTGATAGAGTTGGATGTTTGTTTTGAATACATTTAGAGGCGACATTTGTTGCTTAGTATATATACTTTCGATTAAGTTATTGAAAACAATTATTATTTTATAAATTTTTGCGCATTTAATTTCGTAGTATAACGAATAAAAAATTGCTAAAATAATGAAAACAAAAATATTATTAAGAAAAAGAATAACAAATGTGTAATAATGCTTGATAACAATGTTTATACGATGATTAATCGGATTTTCTAAACATTTTTAATCATAAATTTAGGTCTTAAAAATCCAAATACAGTTAAATGAATTTACAAACGCTAAATACTCGTGTGATTTTGGGTTTTTATCAATAAAATATCATTCAATTAAGTATCAATTTTATTGCCATTTATTTTTATTATAAATCAAAATAGATTTCAGTATATAATATTATTAATAATATTTTTATTTTTTTTTTGGTTAATCAAACAATTTGTCGTGTTCCTCAATGTCGTGCCATAGACACGTTTAGAATAAATTAATAAAGTTATTGTTTTATATCATTTTTACACTGTTGTCATGTATGGTTTTATAAATATAATTAATTAATTGATGACGCCAATATATAAAACTTTCACCTTAGTTGTGGATTAAAATATATTTGAAATGCTAAACAAAAAAAAAATAACACACATCAAATGTACACATTTAGCAGATAATTTCCAACAATAAAAATAATAATAATTTGGTAATAACTTCTTTTTTTGGCACATGATGGTAGGTAGGTTAAAATAAATATAACTGATGCTGGGTATTACCTGTATTTTTATGCTTTAAAAATAGTATTTAATGATTTATTTATTACGAAAATAAAATAATATAATAACACCATTAACCTGATTAATAATGGTTACCGGTAAAACAATGATTTGTTAATATTGCAAATTATAGTAAAATTAAATAACATATTTAGAACTTTAACAGCCAATTAATTAAGCTAATTAACTAACTAATTTAATCCGTCGAATAAATAAATCTAATAAAAATAAAAACAATTTTATTAAATAAAAATTTCACCAACGAATTAGCTGATACACAAACCGATAATAAATTCATATATTTGAAGATGAAAAGCAAAAAAAAACACTACAAAAGTTAATTTTTATATTAAAACCGTTTAAATGTTTGCTATTTGTAAGTAAACATTTTATTGTTATTAATTTTCTTTGAATGCAAAAACATTGTTAAATGCAGAGATATATACCTATATACCTATTTTAAAATAATTGTAAGAAAAACTGTGATGATTTGAGTATATACTGTTAAATATAGTAGATCCTAAATAAATACACGTGATGGCTGTAATACTTTAAAACATTTTCCAAATGATTGTTGAAGAGATTTTGTTTTAAATATAAGCACAAACCGTAAATAAGTTAAACAAAACATTTTCGTATTCGTTCATTGTCCAAATTTGGATTAAATCAATATTTGATGAATAAAAAAATGAAGAAAAATACAAATAAATAACTAAATACATGGTATGACTTGTATAGGTGAAAGGTAAATAAAGGTGATCCAATTTAACAATCGAGATAGACAATCTTGAAAGGATATTATACTTTGCGTTGTTGTATTGAAGAGAAAAATATATAGAAAAGTGAATGGTATTTATCCAAGTCCAACTTGTTGACAATACTAAGTGTTTTGACATTGAAATAAATAATTTAAGTAAACACGCGATGAACAAGCGATAAACCAAAAGTTATTGATTTTTTTGTAGCCTATCCTATTTTGTGTTGTTATTTGCGTTTTTTATTATTTATCCACAATGTGTAAAACGTACAAACGCAGAAAACTTCTTATTTTCCTTTTAATCCTTAAAAAAATACAAAAAAAGAGCAAATGAGATAAGAAAAGATTTTATAAAAGAAAAATGAAAAGATCCTCAGGTGTTTAAACAAAACTAAAATCGTTTAAGCCTTAGTAAAAATAAAAATTTATTTTCAGATGTTTTATTATATTAATTTTATTTTTTTGCTCCTGTTTTGTGTTTAAAAACAAAAGGATAATCCCCGCATGTTTTGTAGAAACATTACATAAGACATAAAATGTCTTCTTGAAATTCATTGAAAAACTAATTTCAATTAGATTTTTGATTTATCAAACACAAAAATTTTATTTTATAATTATTTAATTAAATTCTCCTATTTCTATTTCTATTTTCTCAGATTTATATTCTTGTTGTGTTAATAGAAATAAAGAAAAACATTTAAAATTATTTTAATTTTATTATAACTATTGCTGTTGCTATTATTATTATTTTTTTTGAAACTAAAATAAGAAACTTTAGATAAGAGAAATGTAATGAAAGCCACACAAAAGAAATGAAGTTTTATTAATTTCTTTTTCTTTGCTATACAATTTATCTTATAACATTTAATGAAATTAGTTTTTCTCTTTGTATTATAGCAAAATAAAATATATATATTTTATTCGTATTGTTATATTATGAAAAGCTAAGTAATAATTACTGATAAAAGTTTAACGTTGGTTACATTTTAAACTTATGTTTAAGAAACAGAAAAGCATTGGACATTGTGTCTTGGACTGCTTTTTCTTTTCTTTAAGAATTAAAATTTATGTTGAAAATATTTAGAGGCAATACTAAATCATTATTTTAATTAAATTATCTTTATGCTATGCTTATTTTATTTATTTTTATTAGAAGAACATAATTTAAATTGAAACTTTTTTTCTCATTATTATTATTATTTTTATTAATTAAATTTGCGTTGGTTTTGTATTTTCTTTTTTGCTTTTCTCTCTTGTAGAATTAGTTGTGTGTTTATGAATTATTATTTTCTTTTTTCTTAAACGAAGAGCTTTAATTCTTTAATAAAATTAATTTATTTGAAAAAATTTCTTTTATTTTAAATCTATATACTTTCAAGACTATAATGAATATTATATTTTATTTCGTTCATTAAAATTATTAAATTAAAGAATTTATTTTTAATTTCATTCTCTTGAAAAATTAATTAATTTGTTTAACAATTGCACACTTCTATCAAGCTCATTTTGAACTTTAAGGATTCATTTTACTAGCTGTGAATATCAGTTAACATTCTTTATCTTGCAGGAAAATGTCAATTGCATTTTGCTGTATTAGAAATTTGTTATAAGAAATTATCAATAATTTAGCTGCTTTTAAAGAATTTAAATTATTTGTATTTTTGTAATTGAATAATCAAATTTTTTTATCATGTTCATCACGTGTTGATGTTTAAGTATCATGTTTATGTTTGTAGACAATTCATTGTTTAACAAACATTCTGTTATTACTAACTCAGTATGACTAAACAGCTAATACAACTGACTATTTTTTTCTGTTTTTTATTATTATTATTATGGTTGAAGCGATAATATTTCAAACTGCACGTATTTTTATTCCAATTCATTCATTCATTCATGTCAGTATCTCAATTTTCCTTCTTTTTTTATTTGCATATCTCACATAGAAAAATTGTAGATGTTTTGCGGTGAAAATATTCATTTAAATATAAATACTGAACAGAATAATAAATTAATTTTTATTTTTTCTTTATGTTAAAATTAGAAAAATTGTTGGCTGTTTTTTTGCGTTCAGAGAAAATTAAAAATAATAGAAACTTTATGAATAAATAATTTAATTAAGAATTTCTATTTTTATTTTTTGTTTTTATAATATTTATTGCTGGAAAATTCTAATTAGATAAAATAATTAACAAAGTGTTACGAATTTTAATCAACACTTGTGTTGTTAATTTTGTTTATTGTAATATAAATCATAGAATAATTATAAATAGTAAGATAAGGGTTTGATTTTGATCACATTAAGATGACTTTCGGTTGGTATTTTAAGTTGTAGATCTAGCATTGATATTATTTTAAAGGAATGTGATTTTATTGGAATAATTGAATAATTTTACGAGAGTTTATAGCACAAAATTAATCTTTAATCCTTATTGCATAAGGAGGCTTTTGATAATGATATGAAAGATTGTTATTTCGAGTGCATTTTAAGTGCCTTAAGTTTTGAATTAAGTCTGTATACGTAGCTTGATTAATCATAATTTATTTTCATATCAACACAAATTATGGAGTTTGTCATAAATTTCTGAATATTTATTTATATTTCGTTAATCAGAATAAGTTATAGAGTTTTTTAATGTAAATAATAATTTACTTTTAATAAGCAGAAAAATAAGAACTTTAAGTATTCTTTTTGTTTGTTGAGAAAATATGTAGTTAACAGAGCTTTTAATATTGTTAAAATATTAACTTTATACTTTTCAAATAAATAATTTTTAGGTATTGATGAATAGAGTATTGTTTGGGATATATGTATGGAGTTATAAGTAAGTGTCCTAATTATTATTTTCACAAAGGAAGTTTGCTTTTATATTTGTATGTATTCTCTTATTTCTTTCTTCTTCTTTTTTTGTTTGTAATCAAATCTAATTGTTTTCTTGACTCAATAATAACAATTTCCTGTTCAAAAAAAAAAAAATAATAATATAAAGAAAAACGAAATTAAACGTTAATGTATTTTTTTATTCAATTAGAAAATAAATGTACAAACGTTAAATTAAATTTTATATTAAATTGAATTAATATATATATTATTATATTTTTATATAGAATATAAGATTTTTCCCTGAATTATTTTCTTGTGTTACACGTGTGGATAGGAAATCAATAATATATATTTTAATAAAGAAAATATTTGATTAAATAAAATGAAACATAAATGTAATCTAGTTGAAATGGAAAAGATAAAAGAGATAAAATATAAAACATATAGAAAAAAAATAATTCAATTTATATTAAGGAATTAAAGAAATAAAAATAATTTTCAAAAATCTAATTACATTGTTACCCTTTATGTTTAAATTTTATAACAGAAAAAAGAAACGAAACGAACACAAATCAACAATCATCTAATTTGACTATATTTGGAAATTTATAACAAGATAAATTTACTCTATTTCAGACCCTTTTTGTCTTGTTTTTTTTTTTTTGTATAAATAAAAACGTTCTTACGTAAGAAACCTGCTTCATTGTTTTTCTCCATTATTTAAGATAGAAAACATATTTTCATTAAACTAAAGAATAACGATATGATAAACTTAAATTCTTATAAACATTCCGTTGTTCGACGGCGTTTTTTTTTCTTGGTGGCAATTGAGACCAAGTTTCTTATTTTTTTCAACGAGTAACGATAAAAATAACAGAATCAACAGCGTTTGCATGAAGATAGATGGAAATAGAGGAAAAAAATACAAATAAAATATCTATTTCGACTATTTTCACCCTTATTTGATTTTATACTGAAAAGAAAAACTGTTTTAGCTTTTGAGTTAGGAAAAGCTCTTGCTTATTTTTATTAAATTTATTTCTGTTTTGAAAAGAAATTTTTATTATTTACTTGAAAATCAATACTATTTTTGTTATTTAAATGCATAAGTTGGTTCCTAGTACGAAAACAAGCAAACAATTTTACAGCATAACATTAATAATTGATAAAAAAATAAAATAAATGACAAAAAAATATATATTCTCAAAGGAAATGACATTTTTCTTTGATTAAATTTAATTAATTATAGAAAAATTGTTTCTCTTCTATTATTCAATTTGAAATTTAATTCAATTAAATAATTTAGAAATATAAATTTTATTGTCAATTTAGAAGACTTAAAAACTCCACTATTAGATTAAATTATCCTTAGGGTATAAAACAATTCTTCAACAAAGCATTTCAATCGGTTTAAGATTTTCCTTTTTCCTTTTTTTTCATATTTTACTCTACTTTTTGTAAGCTTTTCGTGTATTTTCCTTGTTTCATTTTTTTTAATGAACGTTTATTAACTTTTTATTGCCTGGATTTTAATTTTAATAGAAATAATGTTTTATTTTTTTTTCTTAATAAAATCAAAGCATTATTCTTTGATGAGTGAACATTATTTGATTTATGATTTTTTTATTTACGTTATCATCAATTTGTTTTTTTTTTCTTTTGCTAGTTTAACATAAGTCCCTGTAAAGCTGGCTTTGTGGTTTAACTTTCCAATTTATCTTTTGTTACACAAAAAAAAAAAAGAAATAAATCGATTAAAAAACTGATCGCTTTTACAACAATAACCCAGAGAAAAGGTGAGATTTAAAGATTACAGAAATTATTCAACAAAACAAGTGGCAAAGTTTAACCAACGTTTTATATGAAAGGCACAATAATCCTATTATTAAAATATATATATTTATAAAGTCATTTAATAAGGCAATTCATTTAATAATACAAAAAAGCTAACACTTAAAATAATAAAAATAGAAAACTACTTATTTTTAATTAATTGCAGTAATTATTTTAATTGGAGAAGAAAATCTAATTGATAATATAATTGATTGAAAAAACTAGACGGCAAATGAAGAAAAGTAATCAATTAAAAATAATCATAAATAATTAATTAATAATTAAAATGTTAAAGTAAAATATTAATTAAATCAAATAATAATTATAATATGTGTTAAACTATAGAAAATTTTCCATCCGTTGTTTTAATATTTAATAAAAAATTCATTAAAAATTGTTCACCTGAGACATAATCTCTTATATTATAAATTTCAATATATTGTTCTTTATTCTTATGATAAAAAACGTCTTATGTAATATTATTAGTAATGTTTTATACTTAAGAACAACATATAATATATAAACTTTTTAATTAATAAATTATAATCAGTATTCTAATGAATAGTTATAGAAAATTTTATTATATTGAAATTTCAATAATAATAATTAAAAATATTTTCTACCAAATCATAATAATTTGATAAACGTTAACATTGTTTATAAACAAGTAAACTTATATATAACAAAAAAATTTAACCACAAAGTATTTTCAAGTTAAAACATCATTTTATTATAAATAAAATGTTATTAAACAATGAAAAAGTTTGAAAATAAACGCAAAAAATTGTACATGTCAAAGCATTTTATAGTACAATTTGTGTGTGCTAAAAGTTTTTCCAATTTTTGATGATTTTTATATATCGATTTGTTTTCTACTGTACGGCACTTTTAACAATTAATTGTTATCACACTCGAGGTCATCTAAAACTAATTTGAAGTATTTTTTTTTAAATTCAGGTAATGTTTTTTCGAAATGACATGCCTCATTGTAGCTTTTTTTTTAAACTAAAAGTTATTACGTTATTGAAATTCTGTGAAAATAAGTCCAATAATAATTTGGTTTTTTCTATGACAAAACAACAAATGCAATTATTAGTCGACATTCTGCACATAATCACACTTTATATACATGCAGTTTATCCGAGTGTTTTATTTTGTATCAAAATTTATTCAGAAAGAGTACGCTGACGGTAAAATTAGATATAACTAGATAAGTGAATATTATTTATTTGATATATCTATATATCTATTTCTAAATATAATTACTAAGCATTGCAAATTAAATTAAATTCGTTTAATAATTAAATTTATAATTGTTGAATTTGTTTTTAAACTTTTTAAAACTATCCGGATATTATTAGTTTACAATGCTATTAAAGTGACGATAAAATTAGCATTATAACTATTTCAGAACTGATTTTAAGTGAACATCGTTTTCTCTAGAGAAGTTTCCTTTTTATAGATTTTTCAATTTAAAATAGAATTTTCCTCTTCTTCTGCAAAAAAATAAAATTGTCAAACCAAAGTAATTATTGACCTAGAAAACGATATATTGCTATTTCAAGCTTTATTCACTAGGCTACTTTGAGAAAATGAGAAATAAAATTAAATAAAATTATGTTTAAAGCAATTTTAAACTTGAAAAGAGCTTAAAAAGCTTCACACAATACATATTTTAATAATAAACAAAGTAATACATCAAATACAAAAAATTTAGTAAAGTTAAAAAAAAAGCTTATTTGTATAAACATATTAAAATCAAAATTCAATCATAAAACTTTTACTTTTTCTTGTGACATTTTATTTTTGACATTATCTTATTGCCAAAAGACACAGTGAAAAAACATCAGAAAATTCCTTTTTTTTTGTAAGAAATTACAAGAAAAAAAAACAGAAAAGAAAAGAAAATAATAATAAAATCAATGAAAACTTTTTCAGATTGTTCTGTGCAGGCAAAATAAACTTATTGTTGGAAGACATGGGGGAAATTAAAAATTGTTTTTATTTTCATCTGATTTAGTGAAAAGTTATTTCCTATACCTTGGCGATATGATTTTATAATTTGTTTCATTCTGTTTTTCTTATTTTGATTTTTTCTTTTAATGATCATTAAAATATTATTCTTGTAAGCATCTACCCGTAGTATTTTATTAATTATTGCAATCTTTAGGTAATTTAACAAGTTATTTGGCTTAATTTTTTTTTTTGTAAAATAATTAACGTGACAATTTGTTTAAATAAGGAAACTTTTTTACAAACAAAAATTTAAAGCTAATCACATCACAGACAATTAGAAGAGTCTATTAATTTTCTTTCATTATTATTATTATTATTTTTTAATTGATAAATTCAAGAGAAAATCGAATGCATCATTAAAAAGTTTTTCTTCTAGAATAGCAGGAAACAAATATATATAAATCGCTTTTAATTAATTTTATTCAATGGATTTTTTCTTAACATTTATTTAATTTACTTAAACACAAGAATTTGCTATGTTTTTTTCATATCTTGTAAATTTAATTAAATAAAACACTATAAATGTTTAATGAAATAAAATGATTTTGTTTGTTAGTCTTATGAAAGCCTGAATAGTTGTGTAAAATCATTATATAATATGATTATAGAATCCGTACGTCTTTATAGAATAATATTGATTTGTTACAATTGTATATGCTCCTTTTTATCATTTTCTTAAAGACAATTAACTGAAAAACAATTCCTTTAAGAATCAAGTGACTTAGAGTGTTATTCAGCACAGTAAATAAAATTTTTTTTATCTAGTTAAACCATATGTTTTCTTCTATATTCATAAAGAAAAAAGGAAAAAATTTATATCAATATGAATTAGATTTATTAAAGCAATCGACACTTTAATTAATGTGTAATCTGATATTAAAAATGTACTCAGTACTTGATCAATTTCTCTAAGTTTTAATTTACTTAAAGAAGGATGTAATCATTCTATTTTATTAATAATAATGACAGGAAGCTAAAAATAGCATAATAATTTATTATTTAAAATAAAGCATTTTATTGTAAAAGGAAAAATTTAATTTTCTGATCGCTTATACCAGTCTTTTGTTAGGAAAAAATCAATATACAGTGTTTATTGCACTTGTTTTAAATGCATTATTTACATTTTTTTAAATTAAAAATGAGTATTATTTTGTGTGTAAAATTAGATGTTTGTCTTTCTTAAAAAGGATTTTCAGTTTAGATTCATTTAATTAAGGTTTATTTTTTAATACTTCCAACAAAAATTGAGATTCCACTGTATGTGTTTATTAGTAAGCATGCGTTTAAATACATTTTATTATAAAAACTGATTTAAAGTCTTTATGGGATATTTTACATTTATTTAATAAATAAAAGTAAAAACAAAGCAGCATAAAACTTCTATAAAATAATGGAAAAGTTTTTTCGTTTTGTTTTCTTTTTGTTCTATAATTTAATTTTTTTTTTTATATTTTCTATTTAAAAGTATAAAGTGTATTGCATTTAATATTGTTTTGTCACAAGAAAATAATAACAATTCACCTGTATAATAATAAAATATAATAAAAAAAAATTATAATAAGGAATAAGTTAAGTATAGGGATCATTGAAAGTAAATCTTTATTACCCACTTGTCGTTTTAAATGTATTTTATTTTTTTAAAATAGAAAAAAATAATAAAAAACAATAAATAAATATTATATCAGGTTAATCTGAACAATGTTATTAATTTAATCCTGTAAAATTACACTTTTTTTTATTATTTAATTAAATTGTATAAAAGTTTTGCTCATATACAAAACTATACACAATATGTTTCCAATTACTTTATTGTCCGATTATGTAACAAAAATAATATAAAAATAAATGCAGAGAGAAAAGTAAAGAAACTATTTTCACATTAATTTCACTAAGTGATTATTGATGTGCATTTGCTTATAATAAAAACCACTAAATAATATAAATAAAGTTTATATGGTTATAAAGTTTCTATGAAAATGTTGATAAATATATGTGTGGCTAAGAGCACGTTTTAAAATTAAACTCATACATTGTATAAACACATTATTGCAGTATTGTATGGGATTACTATTATATCTTAAAACATGTCCCATTTGGTTACTTTCAAATCGAAAAATATCTGATATATAACTGAACTAACTAGCAAAAATTGAAAAATTTTGATTGGTGTCGATTTTCAGTAACGTAACAAGGGAATAAACACGAATCTGTATTTACAAAGTTAACAAGGATAAAATACTTTTTTTTTTGTTTTAAATTAAAGTGATGCAAAAACTTTTCACTAAATTAAAATTTTTATAATCTTTTGTCCATTCATTTTAATCAATAAAAGTTAGAACTTCTTAAGTTTTATTTCAAATGTGCATGATGTAAGTTTTTGTATCTCAAACATTAAATATATTATGTATATATATATATATTATTCTATCATTTATACAGCATAGGATTCTACTTTAAATCACATATAATGCTCATGCACTAAAATAACGATCTTAAACAAGACAAAGTTTTATTCCAAGTAAACCAAAAGATTACTATATCTTATGCTAAATGTTTAATTAATCTTATAGCACAAGTTTGCTCTTTTAAGTAGTATTAAAGACATGTTCATTATAATTAGTTAATAGAAATAAGAAGATAATTAAACAAGTAAATAATGTTGAATTA
Source organism: Ptychoptera contaminata (assembly GCA_963942525.1). NCBI lineage: Eukaryota > Metazoa > Arthropoda > Insecta > Diptera > Ptychopteridae > Ptychoptera > Ptychoptera contaminata. The sequence continues at coordinate 28,370,174 of OZ012638.1, forward strand.
AAATTTTATTGCAAATATCTGCATTTCTGCATCTGATTGATAATTTTTTTTTATCCCATTATATATACACGCTCAGCATATAAAACTAAGTGATAGAAAAGCTGAAATCTATACTGAAATTTAATTTATTTAAATTCAATATGAAAAACAAGATAAGAAGAATATTTTGCTTTTATTATTTCTGTAAAACAGATGGATAATTGAATGATAAGATACTTCAGTTTAATTTTCTTGATAAAACATTATTTCCTAAAAATAAAAAAAAAATGTATTTTAGTTTAGTAAATGATCTAATATTAATAAGAAATATTTATCTGATTTTAATATTTACCTGTCTTCTTGTGACATTATATTTAAATTATTAATATTTTCCCTGGTATTTTTGCGTTTTTGCTTTTTCATTTATCGGTTGTGGTTAAGGAAAATTTATCGAATAAAATCATTCTATTTTTAAATCAATAATAAGGGTTTGTATTGGTTTATACAGACGACAATGTTGCAAACGAGTAGTGTATAATACAGTAAAATAGGTACTTGAACGCAAAAATATTTTTAAATCTATTCATGCTCGTTTCACGTTGATGACAACAAATTCTACTTTTTTTTTTGCTTTTTTGATGAAAGCAGAAGAATAAACCTTTGATTCTGACTGGTATAGTGAATATATATTATCAGAACACCGACAGCATCAATATCGGGTATTTTTTTTTGCTTTATGGTTTTTATATATTTATCTTTAGATGTCTTTAAAGTAATATCATCATGTTAGATGTTGACATTTCAGTAAGAATATTGCAAATAAATAATAAAAGAGAAAAGTGTCGCACAGTAGTTCAGTTTATAACTATTAAACCATTTTTACCATGACATTGGTTATTTCAATTCGGTTTTGAAATAAAAATAAATATATATATATATATATATATATATATATATAAATACATCACAACAACTGTTCGTCTTATATTCAACTGAATTAACATCAAATATAGTTTCTACAAAAGTGTCTTGATTTAATGTCAAAACCATCGTTAAGAAGATAATTTGTTTCTTCAACAAAATGAGAAGAAAAAAATTATAATAATAATAATAATGGAAAAAAAACTTTATTAAACACATGCTTGAGTTTATAACTTAGAGATACATAAAGATTAAGTTAATTATTTGTTGTAATTATTATTATTTCTAATGAGAAAAGATGATGATGATGATTTTCGTTTTTTTTGTGAAAAAGTTTTATTTACTTTTCTTCTAATCAATAATCATAATAATAATAAAAAAGATTAAGAAAAGAAAATTGATTTTTTGGCTTTATTAATGTGACTTTCCAAGTAGTACTTCCAAGAAGAAAAATTATTGAATCAAATAAATCTTTACAAATCCATAAAAGGTTTATTATAATCTATTCTTGATTTTTGTTTCGTATGATTTCTTAAAATTATTTATTTAGCGTATGCTGTGCAATACCTGCTAAAAGTAATGAACTTCTATCTTTGGTAATATTTAAATAAAATATACTATCGAAATAAGTGTAAAAAATGTTTGTGATTGTGAATCGATTTAACAGCACTATTTCTATTTTCAAAGTAAATCAACAAATCGATAGTAGAAAGCTTATTATTATTGGACCAAACTGTCTCATACTTTTAATAAATAATTGCTTAGATATCAGTTACTAGATGAATTTTTGGTGAAATTTCATTTATCTCAACGTCTTTTCATATCAAATAATTAATTATTACATATGATATTAATGATATTATCATATTTTATCTAAACTTTGATTAAAATTGAGACTAAAAATTATATCCGTTAAATACATTTACTGTTTTCGGTGTCGTTTTTCTAAAAAAAGTTGGTTCTTAATGTTTCTACTATTTTAGGAGTCTTGTTTTCGTGATTAAATAATAAGCAAATTTATGCTTAAATACAAAATAGCATTAAATAAATTATTTATTAATAGATAATAAGATACTTAATAAGATATGTATATACTAATAATATAAATTTAATATATAATTAGAAATTTAAATTTAATTTTGATGAGTTTATTGATAGAACTTTTTGATAAAGCAAATGAAAACAATTAATCATTTAAATCTAAATAAATATATATATATAAAATTAATTAAAATTATTATTTCAACTAAATTATATATTATTTTCTAGGAAATAAAATTCTATTTAATCTTTCTGTTAAATTAAAATCATTAAAAGCTCTTTCTAATCAGAGTGAAAAGAATCTTTTTTCTTGTCATGAAAGGATCAAATAAATCTAATAAGTTTAGTTATTAAACATTTAATATATTTAATTTTCATTTATTATTTCTATTAAAAATATATCAACAGTTTGTTTTGCCTTTTTAATCAGAAAATTTATTTTATATCTTATATAAATAAAACTATTAAAATGATAACATGACATAATGTTGACATTTATTTATATAAGTGATAAATATCTTTAACCTCATAATACGAATTATTTAAAAGCAATCTTAAATGATATATTATATTATTCATTATCACAATTCTATCTGTGATACGTTTTTTAAACATTTAATGAATTTTGAATTACATATTAATTTACTAAAATCGAAAATTTTTATATATTTTTATGATATTAAATTTTCTACTATAATGATTTTATTATGGAAAAACTACTTTTGTCCCATTTAATCGGCTAAAATAATACTTAAAACACCACAAACCTCTATCTAGTCTATATTTAATACAGTATTTAAGTGAAAATTCTTGATAAAATAAATATTAAGTACATTATAAATAGGATAAATACCCTATTGCATTGGTTATAATACCACAATGGCCAACAATTTTAATATAACATATAAACAAAATTGTTTAATTAGAAATACAAAATAAAAATTTAAAGAATTTACCATTATTTACAAGTTAATTACAAAATTAAAAAACTAAAATAATTATTCCGTCTTATATAAACAATTACATTCTCTAATAATAACATAATTATTTACAGCAGAAAAATTCAAACACTTTGATTTTTTTTTTTTCAAACTTATTATTATTATTATTTTCGGAAAATTAATAGTTAAAAAATATTACTTATATGATTTGTTAAAATAATATATATAAGTGTTGATTGATTTATTTAGTTATTTTTATGATTTTTAATGATTTTAGTCGTTGCGGTTTTCAAATACTTTTATGTTTTTGTTTGTTTTTTCTATTTAAAATTTTTCATAATTAATATTAGAATAATGAGTATTATGTTGACAAATGATTTGAATAATTATTTCTACAATACATTTGTCTATAATTAAAATAGAGAAAATATTTAATTGATCTAAATATAAATGATTGCTTAATTAAAAATGACAGTTTTGGTTTATTTTTAAGTTTAAGCGCTTTAAAAAAATATTTATAATTGATGCATTTATATGTGGCTTAAAAAGGATAAGTTTACTTTACTGATCGTTGAAATACCAGTTATTACTTATTTCAAGTTTATAATTTTATCGGAAAAACTTTTCACCACAAGTGAGATTAAAGTGTTTGGAGCAAGTGCTTATAGTTTATAAGCATCAAATGTCGACTCGCGGCTTTTAATAACTTTTTTTTTTTTTTAATTTTTTTACATTCTTCTGTATAAAGTGCAATAGAGGCGTTTTTTATTGCAACATATAAATTATGTTCAGCTACTAAAATGTGTGAGAATTATTATAAAGAGCTTAAGCAAATAATAGCTATTTGACTTTATATAAAACTAAATGTAGTAAATTAAGTGAATCTAAAGAATAAAAAGTTTTATCAAGAGTTTAAATAAATATTTTTATTGCTAATTTATTCTGAACACAGTTTAGTTCTGCAGAGTAAAATTTCTTTTAAAGTTTAAAGAAATTTATTACCGCAAAATCGATTGATTACTTAGAAATTTAAAATAATTAAAACGATAATTATTGATTGATTATAACTTAAGAAAGAATTTTCTATTTAAAAGAATTTATTTTGTGAAAATCCGAAATTCTAAAACAAATTTATTTATACAAAATTTAAATGATTTTTCATTAAAAATTAATAATTTTTTTGTTCATGATATGACAGATAATTCAATGGGGATTAATTTATAACAATAAAGCAGCTTCTATAGGTTAGCCACCAATTTTGGTATAATTAAAAATCATCTGGTTTTTCTATTTTAAAACAGAATAAAAAAAAAATATTCCACTGAAAAAACCTTTGACAATTTTTCAAATGTAAAAGAAAAATAAATGATTTAATAATATGTGTGTAGGATTACCACTGCTTTGTAATAAAATATTATTAATAACAGGGTTAAAAAAAATAAAATAGAAAAAAAAAACTTTTAACAACACAAATAAAACCTTTGTTTACATAACACAGAATCCATTAATCACAATCACAAGATGATAAATTTTAATTAGAAAGTTTTTTGCAAAAAAAAAAAATGCAAAAACAATCAATAAATGATTTTATGGGGTGCGGTGTAACTTTTTTTTCATTTCAATACATAAAATTAAAGCAATAAAATGAGTTTTTTCCATTTAACCATAAAAAAATGACATTTATTGATCAAAGAGAATTACAAAAAAAAATCGGAAAAGTTTTTTTTTAATTTAAAAAAAAATTAATGCGAGAAATAGCGAAGAATACGAGGAAGAAAAATAAATGAAGAAAGTATTATCTATGTAATAAATACCATCTTTAAATTAATAACCTTGGATTATATGTCTAAGAAGATTCTTAGGGTAATTTGAATTAGAATTTTTGATTAGATAATTCGTGGAAATTTAATTTTCTTATAATTTTTTTTTTTATTTTTTAATTTCTTTAAAGTTATATATTTAATTAATTAGTTAATAAATTTTTAATTAGTTTAAACAAGTTATTCGTTAATAGTATAAGAAAAACATAAACATTATTTCTACTTAGTGAATTTAAAAAGAAAAGAAAAGATAAGATAAATGGTTGTATGGCATGAAAGCACCAATTGGGAAATTAACAGGCAATTTTAATTGATTTGCTTTTTTTTTGATTTTCTGCAGATTTTTTTTGGGTAAACTACTTAGTAGATTATCTTGTGACAGAAAGTAACACCTTGATTAAATAATATATTTTTTCTTAGTAGCTTTGTCTCGCTATGATAACTTGTAAACGCAACATCGGTACCGTATATAAGCAATCCCATATATTATTCACAATGAATAATATTTTGATTTAAATCAGAATTATTTATTAATTTTTATAATGAATTTAATTATCTTTAATAAATTTACACGATGTCAAAACAAAACAAAAATGATTATAAAAAAAAAACGCAACAAGTTGTAAAAATATCAATTTTATTTTATTTTATTAAAATTAATTTTTTATTTTCTCGCTGTTATTGTTGTTGTTGTTGGTAATACGCGCTCCAATTGGCAATGGATCAATTTTTTTTTTTCGTCAGCATTATCACACATTTTATCGTTAAGTCATCATTTTATCATTCGTTTTAATATTTAACAAACTGTGAAATTTAATGAGAGTTTTTTTTTTTTGCTTGTTTGTCTTAATACATTTTCTGATTTTTCCGTTCATTTTTTTTTGTTATTAAACACGCTTTGGGATTATCTATGATAAATTGTTAAGAATTTAATTTTCATGAAACTTATTTATATTTACTTTTTAACATATCTCATAAATTTTTTCTTAATAAATTTAAATTTTATAGGTGAAAAAGATTTACGAATAATTTTCCTAAAAAAATATTAATGCTTTTTTATTGTAGAAAATAATGACTTAGCCTTATTTAACATAACTACACTTATATACGAGTAATATAATGTTTACATGTTACTTTGCTAAACATAAATGGAAATTTGTTTATTTATTTTTAATCACGAAACAGTGTTATTATGCTTTATTTTCGTTTATTACTAAAAATAAAAAAAACTATATATTAAAAATAGAAAAAAAAAAAAACATAAAATCATTAACAAGAAGCAATTAATTACCATTTGGTTCAATAATTTTGTGTAAATTAATTTTAATTATCATTTAATATTACGTGTTTATAATTTTTATTATTACAAATTATTTTTTTTTTATTATTTAATAAATTCCATGTTTGAGTAGTTTCGCTATGATTTTGTAATCAAAAATAAAAAAACAAATTTTATTAAATAAGCGATTTTTTAATTTTTCAATTAATCAGCAAGTTATAAAATTAAAATACAATAATTAAAAAAAAGGCATCGATTTAATATGTACAAAAAAGTAATTAAAATAGTAAATTAAAAATTATTGAACTAATAACAATTAATTAACACTTTTTTATTGAAGTTTTATAATTTTTACTTAATTAAAATGCTTTATTTATTTGTCTAATGTGTAGATAAATTAAAATAAAAAATAACTAGATAAAAATTCTCTACTCAATTACTGACAGTAAAAAAAAAAAATTAAATTAATGATAAATATTCGATCAATGAGGTAGAATTTATCGTTTTTAATTTATTTTCTTACAATTGTTTATGGTTTTTACGTTTCAACACAAAAAATCTAATAAAAAAAATTAAATAAAACGAAATAATTGTTCTTATTTTCGTAATTATTTCGCACATTTAAACAGTTAATAGACAGAGAGAAATGAAAACATTCTCGTACATGTGTTTAAAACAAAACCTCGAAGATATTTAACCACAATTTTTAATTATATTTTCTTAACATAGAATTTTTGGCTGGAAAATTACTGTATAAAATAAAAGTTTTTAATAATCTATGAAATTTAACATAAAGCAGCCGGACAACAGTTGATATTACATGTAAAAAAAAGACTTTAGTGATGTTTTTAAACATCTTATGTACTTAAAAGGTGTTTTCTGCAATATTTAAACGTTTTAAAAAATAAAAAAAAAAAAATTCAAAAAAAAATTCCCTTAAATTTATATACTTACCTGTCTATGCTCCCAAAAGAAATTATTTTCCCCAAAAAAGCTACTTTACGTTCTCCTCTCTCTCGTTTAGTCGAGTTTTCAACCAAATCATAAACTGAACAAATGTTATCCACTGTGCGCTTATTTTCAGTTAAATAATCTTTTGCTTTATTTTTCGCAAACAAAAATCGTACAGACGACAGTTTTTACATTGAATGTTATGTTTATTGCATTACAGACAACATAAGTTGTACGTTGTTTACTTTATCTGGGAATAATTCTCTCGTTTTGAGATGAGAAAGTTTCTTATTTTTAATATATAATCTTATTCAAATTGTAGGTGGGTTTGTTTTATTATTTTTTTTTTTTTTTGTCATTGTAAATTTTGTTAATGGAAAAGTAAAATAAAGTCTTATGCCTTTTAACTGGAGAAATTGTTTGAGATAATTGTAATATACAGAGTTGTAGCAAACCGCTACTAACATAATTTCGATATAAATACAACAAGTTGAGTATTATACGATATTTGAGTTTTTTTTAAATTTAAAAAGAGAATCTCGCATGGAACATATACCAACTGTTGGTTGCTTTTCTATAGTGTAGTTAGTTTATGCAGGCGGCAGGCGTTTATCGACGGTAAAAAAAAAAACAGAGTAACACAAAAGCGCATATACATATATATATATAATACAAAATCAACATTAAATTGTCTTGCAAAAACAAACTCAGTTTCCACGGGTCAGTTGAATATTGTCTGTTGTGTTGTTCACACAATAATACAAAGATTTATTTCATTCAAATAAATTACTTTTGCTCAGTTAACGTACTTTTTTTTTTAAGAAGATTTGAAAAAAGAAAATTTTAAAAACTTTATTTAACAAAAAAATAAATAAATAAAGTAAAAATTATGTAGTTGAAGGAAAAAGAAAATAAAAATAAAATCGTTTTTATTCATCTTATTTTATTATTATTGTAATTTTTTTCTTTTCTTAAATTATTAAATAAACATTAAAGGAGAATACAGCAAAAAATCGTAAGAACTTTTTTCGTTAAATAAACAAGAAAATTGTGTATTTTGTGAAGTTTTTAATACAGTTTATGTTTTCTGTTTTTTATTTTTTGTTATTCTATGGTTTGGATTGCTTTGGCCTTAAATCAATCAAAAAATTATTTTTATTTGTGTACTGTGGTCCACCGAAAATAAAAAAGAAATTCTTTCTGGGTTTATTTATTGAATTTTCTTTAACTTTCGTTTAAATTTTTTTTTTCATGTGTGGAGTGTGTGTTTGTGAGTTTTTTGTATGTTTATTAAAAAAAATAAACAAGTCAAAAGTTTAGCGAGAAATATAATAATAATATTGTGTTTTCGGGTTTAAAAAAGAAAATATTTGTGTTTAGTAGTTTTGTGGAGTTTATTTTTTAGTTTTGTTTGTTATGTATCTTCCTTCTTTATTAAAATAAAGCACAGTATTTTCGCGTATTAAAGTAAAGCTGCACCTTTTAAATCGTAATAAAAGAAGAAACATATAATTAAATTTGTTAATTATTGTAATTTAAAACAGAATCTTCTACCAAATACCTATATATATATAAGGTTAAAAACAAACAATTGTTGCTTAAAATAATAATAAAATGAAAAACCTTTTTATTCGCCTTATTTGCATAAATTAAAAATAAAATCATTTTTACAAACTTAGGAGATACTTTCTTTATTTTTACTTTAAATTACTTTAAGAGTTTTTTTCATTTTCCTTTCTTATTGAATCAATATTATTAATAATAATAATAGAAAAAGTTAAAAAAACAGGAATAAAAATTGTAAAATTATAACAGTGAGAACTTAAAAACTTGATTAAAAACTTAAATACATTTTATATATGAATAGAATTTATACTATTCTCTTTTGTCCATATCAAAGTGTAATACATTTGATAGAAAATGAAAAATATTTTATTGATTTACTTAATGCAGTGGCACTGGCATTAAAGAAAGAAAAAGAAAAGAAAACTATGAACAAACAAACAAGTATTTGCATTTTAGTAAAATTTTAATGCAATTTAATATTCATAATAATAAAATGTTATGCTCAAAACGAAAAGTGCATTAATCCAAACTAAACATCAATAAATATTTCTATTTATTTATATTAATGCAAAAATAAAAATATTACTTTCATAATATATTGGCAATATTTTAATATTTTTTATTTATTTAAATATTATTTAAATTATTCATTAAACATAAATGCATCATAATTAATTTTATATATATTTTAACTACTGTATAAATAAATTTAGCATATGTTTTATAACAAACTAGATCTTTAGTTAACTAATTTTATTTTAAATAACTATTTCAAACAAATTATTTAAAATAAATAAATTTAATTAAATAAAATAAAACATTAATTTTCCGTACTAAATGAACAAAATACTTTGCTATAAATATATAAAAATATATATAAAAAAAAATAAAATCAATAAGCAAAAATTTTGTTAAAATATTTTATTTTTACAATTACTCAAAGTCTAAAATGTTATTTCTAATGAATTTCACAAAATTGTATTATTATTATTTTTTTGTAAGCAGATTGACTAACTCTAAATACCACAGCTTTTAAACAATTTAGAAATGTTTTATTTATTTATTTCTACTCGTACAGAAATAACAATTAAAGAATTTTTATATTTTCTTTTACATTTCTACTGAAGTAGTTAATGACAGACAATGTTTAACAATTTGTTAAACAAAATAAAAAAAACGAAAACACTATTGTACACTTTTGTAGATAAAACAATAAGAACTTTTCTTTTAAAAACTTTTGAGTAAATAAGCTACAAGTAAAGCACTATCGCGTGCTAATTTAAAAAAAAATTATAACACTTTAATAAATTAAGTCTGTCAACTCTTTTGTTCACTTTCACTTCAGCTGCTTATCGATATAATAAATCAGCGAGTAATAGTGAATAGAAATACATAGTTGGTTTGTATTTACTATTTAACTGCTTTACTCTTATTAATTCATAATTATTTAGTTTAATTAAATTTTATGAGTGATTCGTTGTGTTTAGTTTCTTTTTCTTTGAATAAATAAAAACATTTTTAACAGGTTAAGTTTTTAATTTTATTAGTGATTTTTCTTAAGATATAACTTTTTTTTTATTAAAAAACGCAATGTGTTACAATAATAAAATTAAAGTTTTGTTATAAAAAATTAAAAAAAAAGTATAGAAGAAAATTAAAATCTAATTACAAAATGAAAGAAAAATGCAATTAAAAGTAAAAAGCAAAAATATGTTTAAAAACCTAACAAGTGTCATTGTGAAGAGCAGATAAATACGCTCGTTTGATTCATAAAAGGTGTTTTTTAATTTTATATGAATAAAAGTTATTTCAAATTATATAAGTGGAAGTTTATACTTGAAAACGTTTACATTATTATTATTTTTTTATTATTTAAAATTTTTTAATAGTGTTTAATGTGAAGAAAAATAGAAGTGAAAAGTCGTTTTACACTGTGTTAGCGTTGAATTTGTGATAAAACTGTCTAAAGGTACAAATAAATTCTCTTTTTTATTTGCTTAATTTTTTACACTGTGTCACACTCTGTTTTACTAATTTTTATTTAATTTATTCTTTGATTTAATTTTAATAAGATGTTTTGCAATTACAAATTGCAAAGAAAAATTATGTCAATTGTGATAAACATTCGCTTCTTATCAATTTAATAATTACTTTATTAAAAAAAAAAAATACATATAAATAGTAAATACTAGAAATACAATTAAATATTCTTCTATTCTATTATAGCCTTCTATCTTATTCTCTATTATTAGTAATTTTATACAGAAAAGTTAATCGATTAAAGATCATTTTCGGTAATGTAAATATCTTTTACTTTGCGTCTACTTTATTTATTTATTGTATCTAAATGCGAAAAAACTGTGTTATTATATCTTTATTCTGTTTATATATAATGTTTTTTTGCATGTATTATTTACTTAATGTATTTTCTACGGTGAGGAAATTAGTTTTCGAAAGTTTTCAATATTAGAAACAAATTATATCAATAATTTAGTATAAATGATGTTATTTTTGTAGCTTATTAATAATGAAAGCTTCTTGAATACATTTATTGGATACCTTTAGTTAAACTTTAATTAATATTTATTGTTATATTTGATATCTTTAAAAAAAAAATGATGGATTTAGTTGATACAAAATACATTATAGGCTATATATCTAGCAAAAAATTGAATAATTCTACAATGAAAACTAGAAAAAATTTAGCGAAAATTGTAGATATTTAAAAATATTCATTTATATTTATATCATTTAATTATAATACTCTTGTCACTTCAACTATATTATATAGTTAAATAAAAGATAAATTAAAAAACAATTAAAACTGATTTAAAACAATATAGAAAAAAAGTGTTTAAAAATAAGTATACGAAGAACATTGAGAATTGAGACGTCACATTTTATCTAATAATTTGTTGTTTGCTATTTTTATTTTTCTGCAAATAAATTTTTTAATCTAGTTTCTGATAAATCTAGTTTATTGTTGTATATTTTATTTACAGTTGACATGATTTATTAAGCTTTGTTTATTTTTTGGTTATTTTTTTAAATGAATTAAAATAAAAAAAAAAAGAATGAACATATTTCACTCAAAACATATAAAAAAACACTCACATTTGAGTGATTTTTCATTTTTATTTTTTGTATTAAATTCGTTTCGTTTTATTTATTTAAAAACTTTTTTATTGATAAAAAAATTTAATTATAATTATTATTGATATTATTCATGTTTTTTTTTTTTTGGAATTATAATCAATGTGAAATAAATAAATATTATTTATAGAATTTTATTATCAATAAAAAATTATTAAGCAAAACCATAGGTAATCTATAAATAAATTTTATTAAAACATAATTTAAATTTTAAATTAACTATTATATATATTCTAATTATAACTAAAGTTAATTAATAAATAAATAATATTCAAATGTATGTTTTATTGTTTGAATTAAATTTCCATGGAATTTAAGACTGTAGTTTATGATTTTAATGATGAATTATAATCTAGTTTGTTAAATTAAACATTTGTCGAGGTAAATATATTAAAACTAAGCTAACAACATTATGTGTTAATAATTTTAAGAATAATTAAGGTTTATATATTGAAATAATTTACAGTTTTTAATAGAATAATCCCTTTCACTTAAATAATAGATACGATTACATATTTATTACTGATCTATTAGATTTGTTTAATCATCGTCGGGACGTGGCGGACCTCACGATTTTTTACAAATATAGTGACGGACATTATTCCACAGAGGTCTTCGAAATAATGCATTTGCAAAAACGTTTACGAGAAACAAGATACTACCCACGGCGCGAACATCGAAGTTCCAAAACACTTTACCAGCGTGTGCGTTCCCAAAACAAATCCTTTAAAACTATGTCCACAAATACCTTATATTCCATCCCATAAATTGCCATGGAAGCTCAAAGCTATTCACAGGTCGACTTCTCGTCGTAATTCCTAAACATGTTAATTTCATTATAAAAAAAAAATTATTTGAACCAAACCAAATAAATAATCTTTAATAATTAATCACTTTTCACTCCCGCTCTCTGTTTTGTTATTAGTATTAAAAATTTTGTAACAAGTAAAGAATATATTAAATGATTTGCAATTACTTAAGCATTTTTAATTTAAATAAAAAGTTGTTAATCTTTAAATATTAATGACAAAGAAAAACCGTCTAAATGCTTTACAATATGATCATGGCGATTAAATTTAATGTTTTTTTTTTTATTTTTTATTTTCATTATTGTTCCTTGTTGCCACCAGCCCATAATATTATTATTAACATTTTTAACACTTCAGTTTTTATTATTTTTTATTATATTTATGATTTGCTTGTTTATTGCTTTTATATTTTTTATTTCTGTAATTTTTATGTTTTGTATCTACAAAGTTGTTTTGTATTTATTATGATGAAGTTTTTTAATATTTTTCTTTTCTTTACTTTGCTTATACATTCAAAATATAAATTAAAAGTTGTTTTTACTTTTTTATATTAAAATTTAATTAAATAAAATACTTTGTAAGAATAAAAGACGAGTAAAAGTAAAAAAAGCCAAAAACACTTGTTTCAGCTGTGAGATTTATTGCTAAATTATAGATTCGAAAAACAAATAAAAATATACCACAAAAACTAAATTTGAATTAAAAATCATAAATGAAAATGCACACATTTTGTCGCACATAAAAGAAAACGAATTAAATTTTTCTATAGTATTAATATTTGTTTTTCTAAATTGTGTGAATAACATAAATATTTTCTTTTCTATTATTCTATTTGAATCAACAGAACGAAAAAAACACCCATTGATATCGTAATACTGGGAAAGTTTAAAATAAAGCACAAAAAATCACCAGGGTATTTATATATATATAAAAAAAAGGTTTGTTTTTGGGCAATTGCAAAATATTACAAACAAACAAAAAATAAAAAGAACCACTTGTGTTGAGCCACATTTATTTCTATAAGAAACAAACAAAAATAAAAGGAATAAAATTCAACCCTTGAGGTTATTGATACAAAATAATAATAATAATAAAAAAAACACACAAGTTTAGCTCTGATTTTTGTACACAATACAAATGAAGATATGAAATAAGAGAAAAAAAAAACCAATAAATATATACATAGTCACATTATTGTTCAAAACAATCAAACAAAAACCATCATCTTTTAATAATAAAAGTGATAAAAGTGATAAAAGTAATAAAAGTAATAAAAGAAAAACATTTAAAAGTGTCTAGGCGAAATGCTACAAAAACAATTTGATTTCTTTATATATATTTTCTCTCTCATCATTTTATTTAATTTATCAATGTGTTTTTTCCACTGTTATCAACATAAATTTAACATTCAACAATAAAAATCAACTAAAGTGTTCTCTTAAGACATAACTTTCATCATCAATATGATATCATTTTCAGTAGACGACAATCGTTATACCTCTATATATATAATTTTTTCTTTATCATTTACATTACATTTCACATTACACATTGATGAAAGTAGCAATAATCGTTAAACATGACTATTAGGTTGTCAATTTCTTAGTCAAAAAAAAACTTATGGCTAGATACATTTGTCGTATATATAAGAAATAATTTTGTACAGCAGGGAAACTTCATCATGTTTTTTTTTAGTAATTTATATACCATACAAATATGTTTTCGATAATATTTTCGTTCATAACAATAATAGTTTTTTTCCTTATTAATTTATTTTTATTTTCAAAAATTTATTAAACGATTAATTTTGTTATTTCCCATACTTTATCTCTGACACCATTTATCTATAATTTCTTTTCTTATCATAAACACTGTTCAACTTTTTGATTTCCTTAACTGATTCTCATTTATTATACACGTTTTTCGTATGCAATTTATTTTTCTGCTTCGATCACCAAATATATAAGTATATATTTTTCGATTAAATTTGTGTGTTTTTTTATCAGTTTGTTTTTCTATAAAAACACAGGAAAAAAAAACAATAATAATTGTCTTTTCGTGATATTTTTATATAATCTTTTTTTTTTTTGATATAAACTTTTATTAAGTGCACTAAAAATGAATCGTGTCTTACGCAAGTTAACAAAATGTAATTATAATAAATATTCCGAATATCGATTATTATTGTAATAAATTAATATTTATTTTTCAATTGTACAAAACTATATTTATCAAGTCATTATTAATTAATTTTTTTGACTATAAATTCTTATACATTTTTATAATTGTTTCAATGTCACATATGTTAGAATGTTAAAATGTCAATCAATCATTATTGCTTTAACATTAAAGGTGACACAATTATATTAAACAATTTTAAATATTTATTATTTTTTTTATTTATTTAAATATTTAACATACGCTTATGTTACATTTGGATTCTATTAATAATTAAAATTTATTATTATGTAATAAAAATAATTAAATTATCTTAAAATGTATTTAGAGTATTTATAATTAAATCTAATAGCGTTATTATTTAATCACCTGTATTTATTTTGATGAGCTTTGTAATAATAATTATAATTATCTTTTTTAATTATTGATCACAATAATAATACATATTTAAATATGATATAAATTGGCAATAATCATTATGTAAACAATAGTTATTTACCTTTAAACATTGATGAGTTAATCACTGTATTGTTCATACGAGTAGCTTATTAATGATAAATATAAGAAATTAAGTATAATTATGATTTAAATTTAATCTTCTATTTAATTAATAAATAAATTATTTAAAATCATAATTGCATGTTTAGCTTCGGTTCGGAATTATTTCAGTAGATCTTTGCTTATTTAATTAGGTACTATAATCCCACTGGCTTTAAATAAATAATATTTAAACCTAGTCATCACAGTAAAAACAAAGTGCTTGATGTCTCTATAATCACATAGAAATAGTGAAATTAGTATCGAAATTTAGATTAAAAAAACAATTATTTGCGCTATAATTAAAACAGAAAATTTTGCAAATATAATTAACTAAATATTTGCATTAACAATTAATCTCGGTTAATATTAATTTAATTACATAACAAATAAGAAAATAAAAAAAAAACGGCAGCATTACTTAAGCTATTTATGTTTATTTTAATGTATAATTCATTGCTTATATTCTTAAAAAGTGCAAAGCAACAAAAGGATTTCTTGTTCTTATTGTTTAGTGATTAAAAAATTGTAATTAAAAATAAAAATTAAACAAATTTACTTATGTATATAAATATATATTTATGTTTTGGTATATAATTGTCTTATTAAGTGTTTTTAATAAATAAAAAAACACAACGCGAGAAGAATTAAAATAAATATTTACTCAAGACCTAAACAAAAACATAAAATAAATAAAAATTATAATAAAAAGGTAAATAATTAAAAGCAAAAAAAAATATAATAATAATAATTATATATAGAATAGAGTTTTTGTGATTTTTTTTTCTTCTATTTTATAATTAGTTTAATCGTTTTAATCACTGTAATCACATTAATTTATTTTAATTTTCTTAAAAGATTGGTCGCATTTCAGACTGGTTGCAGTTCAATTTAATTAGTTTTTAATTAGTTTACTATAATAACGTTTAATATCTATTTTCTTTTATTATTTAAATAAATAAGAATGAAATAATTTTTTTTTTTATAAATATATTCGTCATTTGAATTAAATATTGATGAGTAAAGGGTAAACGATTCAAATAAATATATAAAACACAAATCATAGAGAATAAGTAAAGAAAAAATAACCCGACAAAATGTCTGCACAAATACTTTGTACGGAAATTACGAGTAAAAGGAAATGAAATTTATCTTTGTCGATAAACTCAAAAGGGCCTTAAATTACAGAAATTACTTAAATTAGTCTAATAAATAAATAAGAGAAGATTCGCAATAACATTATTAGTTCACGTAAATACATTACATTTTTATGTATTGATTTTTATGATTTTTCTTATCATTTATTTATTTACATATATTTTCCTAGATAAAAGTTTTTCTTGTTAAAAATTACTTAAATTGAATTATTTTTTGAAAATAATAATTTTCTTAATTAGTGATTAATGTCATTCGTGATAGTCTAATTACTTAATTAAAATGGATAAACACTCCTTAATCTTTTATATAAAAGCAATAGGGAATAACTATACTTAGATTATTATAAGCTGTTCAATTTTTATCAGTATACAATTTTTAATTGCTTGTTAAAATGTAATCAATCATACTTTGCTTCTAAATTATATTATTTGACACACACAAGTCACTTTACTAGAAAATATTAAATCATTTTTTTTATTACAACATTTACGGTAATTTTAATTAATTTCTCTCTGTTAAACACTTGTAGTTTGAGGATACCTTTATCAAGTTAAATAAATATATATGACTTTCATAATAATATCATTTAATTAACTTAAGCAAAAAAATTTCTATTTTTTTACATTTTTATTACAGAAAAACAAAAAAAAAACTTTGAGTAATTAGATAAAATTTCTCGAAAATACCATTTGTAAATAAAGCATTAATAAACATAAGATAATTTATTATGTAAATATTAGCAGAAATAATATGATGAAAAATTTAGATTAAAAGAAATAGAAAAATCGGTTAATAATTTTTTTTTTTTTACAAAAATTAACATCAAAAGAACAGCGTAATGATGAAGAAGAAAAATATTAAAAGAAAACATAATACGTTAAAAATTAAATTAATTTTTCTTTCCCAGATCAATAACACCAATAATAATTTAAATAATGTATACAAAACTGTTTTATTTCTTAACGAAAAATATGTAATAATTTCTGTTCTTTACACTCCATGTTTATGTTTTAATTCGTTTTACATTGATTACATAGAATCTGGAAAAATCTTTAATTCTTTTATTTTCTCCAATAAAAAAACGTTAATAGTTAAAAAAGAATTTTTCGCCTTTTTTTCCATTTCATTAAATCAATAAATAATTTTTTGAATTTTATCGCTGAGCTTATTTAGTTATGTTTTTTTTTATTATTAAATTTTTCAAGTTATTAACTGTGTTAACTGTCATTAAAAATGTTTTTTATTATCATTTTTTTTAAATTTTAAACGCATTATGGTGATAACAAAGCGTTATGTTATTTATAAAAATAATTACAATAATAATAATGAAAAAATAAAAATATTTTTAATGTAATTTTAATATTAATAACGATATATACTCTCCTCTTTTTATTAATAATAATTTGATAAAATCGTTATAAAAATCAAAAACAAATTGATTGAAACGAATTGGTTGACTCACACACAAACTCATACAAAAAATACATTAAATTTTGATTTATTTAATGAAAAAAAAAACCATATTGCTTCTCCCGTATCGAATATAAGTATATTCAAGTTGAGTGGAATTAATTTTTTATTGGCACAGTGTGAAGAAGAGAATTCATCTATGTTATTTAAAAAACCTTTTTTTTTCATATCGGTTTTATAATTTTTGATCATTAATTTTCTTCATTTAATTGAAGCTTTAATACAATATTTTTCATAATACAATTTAGGGTAACACTATGATTTAATTAACGTTTTAATTGGTAAAATTTAATTGAAGTCTTAAACAAATTTAAGTTTTATTTAATTAAAGTGAGCTCTTTCTTTATACTGTAATACTTTGGACCTTTATTAATAGCTATTTGTTTTCATGTTACTGCTATTGATTCATTAGAAATAATCCTTAAATTTTATTTTAAATAGAAAAGATAATACAATACAACTTTTATAGATTTATTAATTTGCTTAATAAATTGTTTAAAATTTTATTACATGATAAATGCATAAAAATCATTATTATGCCATTAAATGACATAATTATAAGACAACTAGTGAATAGGATTATCTCTGACAAAATATTACTATTTCGTAACACAATAAAATATTTCCATTCTCTTGCTGAATAACGATTATTTTATATTTTCATTTTTATAAAATAAAATATCATTAATAATATACAAGAATTAATGTATTAATAAAAATGTGTAAATTATTGGGAAAAAATATTATCGTTTATTATTATTATGTTGCCGCTTCAATTTCCATAAACAATGTATATTTGTCATAATTTGGTTTCATTGTTGTATCGCATGTGGAAAACATAATATTACATATATGTAGGACGCTTGTGGTTGTAGCATATTGACCATTTTTATATTAAAGAATAATATTTTTATTTTTTATCGTTATTGTTATTTTTCTTTACTGTCAATATTATCGTGTGAAAAAAGGAGAAAAAAAGAAATTACCACAAAATAAGAAAGGAACAAAATTTTGCTTTTTATTATAATTGAAGCATTATTTGACAAATAATAATAATAATGGTTTTGGTGATACATTTATTGTTTAGGATTAATAAATAATCCAATTGTAATAACATGATTGTTACTGGTTACATGTTTATACGAATTGCGTTAAATACATTATTAATAATAACAATGTCATAAAGTTCTCTTAAAATAAAGCAATAATCATAATAATAACACAAAAATATAATAATTATTTATATTTTTTGACTTTGTTTATCAATTTTTTTACATTATTTTTTTGCTGTTTTTTTTTTAATGAAAATACATTAAAATATTGACTGTAATTTATATTACGTCATATTTTATGAAGCATAAAGTTATAATAAAAATTTTACCTTTTAAAAGGTATTATATATATATATATATTTATAGCAATAAATAATAAAATAAAATTGTCAAATCAACAGCGAAAGACAGAAAAATAACACTCAGTAAATAAATATATAAAATACACTTAGGTGTGAATTATTTTATTTATTTTTGTATTTTCTACGTAAAATACCGGAAAGAAATATTTTTTTAAATTTTCTTTTAATGAGAATTCAAACGTATAGTGTAATACTATTCGCGTTAAAATCAATATAAATAGATACTGGGAAAAATAAAAATTAAATATTAAAAAAGAAGAGAAAAATTGACTAAAAACGTATGTAATTTGATGCTTTTTCTTTTATTAAAATGTCTTATCTATTATTACCAGAAATGCCAGTTAATACTTTAAAAATATAAGGAAAAATACTTTTTATTTAAAATAATAAATAAAAAAGTCATTATTGATTATAGTTTTTATCTGATTTTGTTTAATTATTTGCCATTACTAATCTGTATTAATAAATTAGTTAAATAATTGACTGGCTTCTAAAAGAGAGAAAATAAAACTAAGCACAAAAATGTAGATAAAAATTAAGTGAAAACACTTTGCTTAGCAATTAATTTTCATTTTGTTTAGGGTCAGTCAGTTATAGTCATCTTCGGCCTATAATATGTTGTCTTTGACATTCCGATAAATTTTCTTATATAAACGATATAACATTAATGATATTTTAGATATCGTTACATTTGATTAAATTGTATATTTTATTGGTGATAAAATTAAATATTCTTTGATATAAATAATATAATTCTATCATAAATGATTAATTAATTGTCAAGTATATATATATATATATATATATATATATATATATTGAGTATACATCTAAATAACCTTTTTCTTTATTGAAATTTGTTTATTTTAATAAAGAAAACTCATAATATTAATAATAATCGGGGAATTTATTATAATCAAATATTAAACTGTACATATTTCAATAACAAATTATTCATCTTGAAATATTATTATTATTATAGCTAAACAATATTAATTATAATGTTTAGGAGAAATCAACTGCTTAAAAGTTGTTTTTTTGTTGTTAATTTACTTTTCATTTTTTTTTTCTTTTTTAATTAATTAATCAAACTTTTCAAACATTTTTCAATAATTATTATTATTTTTTTGATTGATGTTTCTCTTTACCTTTCAAATCATAATATTATTCTGTCAATCAATATTGTTATTTTACTTTTTATGTATTTATTTTTTTTTATTAATAGCGAGTGATGTTTTCACTTAGATAGAATAAAATCCAAGAGATATATATTAAAGATATAAAGAGATGTACTGTTTATAAAATTTAGTTTCATAAAATCAATACAACATGAATATATGTTACGGAAATTCATATATCCGCTTTATCAATATATATATATATATATATATATATAATTTTTTTTCGGTTACATTTTATCTCAAAAGCTCAATTTTATGTTCAGCCACAAAAACCAGAAGAAAGATTATGTTCTTTATT
The DNA here is from genome assembly GCA_963942525.1 of Ptychoptera contaminata. Lineage (NCBI taxonomy): Eukaryota > Metazoa > Arthropoda > Insecta > Diptera > Ptychopteridae > Ptychoptera > Ptychoptera contaminata. The sequence goes on from OZ012638.1 coordinate 28,390,870, forward strand.
TATTTTTTCTTTTTTTTTGGTTGCTTTTCACTCAGCAACATACACCAAAATTACCTGTGTTGTTCGTAGACGATTCAGAAAGATCATACTAAGTAAAGTGAAAATTAACTTTTATCTATATTGAAAAAATGAAGAAAAATACGAAGCCAAAGATATAAAAATCTTTTAAGATAAATATATGATTTTTGGTTTATAAGAAAATAACATAGACGTTATATAAAATTTTGCGCTTTATTTAGTTTTTATCCTTACACTTATTTAATTTCCATTCAAGTATTTTAATTAAATAAACATTAATACTTTTTACCAATTTTATAATCATTTATTTGGCTAACCGATTAGAAGGATTTATAAATATTAATATTTTTTCGTTAAGCTTTTTTTTTCAAAAGTGACACCAAAGGATCTATAAATTTGGGATAATTAATTAATTTGAATATCCTTTCTAAATTATTTTTTCTTCCTGCTATACAATAAATTCTTAACAAAATAATATATTCGGAGGAAGACGATGATAAGGATAAACATTTTTTTGTATAATATAAATTAGCGTAATAATAGCAAAATTAATGATCTGGGGGTTATTTTTCTTTTCTCCTTCAGTTTTATAAGCTTTTTAGAAAAATTATTATCATTTTTTTTTATATTTAACGAGAAGGATACGATTTTTTATTTTGCTTCTTAAATAACAAAACCATCTTCATTAAAATAATAAAATTATTTCATTCTTTTCGGTTATATTTTTAAAAGGAACATACCATCCTTTATAATATTGTTTATTTATTTTTTAAATATAATTTCCTTTGCTGGGTTTTTCTAAAAAATATATGAATTTAAGTAAATAAATAACCAAAATAAGAGATTTTTCCTCATATATAAAATCTATTTATAAGAAAAGAAAAATTGTGCATTCATTAGGTAAAGCGTATAATCATCTTATTTAATAATTATAACATAAGCAATCACTTTGCATATAATAAAGATAAACATTCAAAAGTCAAACATAAATAAAGCTTTTAACAAAAATAAATAATAAAAATAAATTAATAATTTTTAATAGTAATGAAACATGTTATGTCAGACGATGGAAAATTATCGATTTGTTTATAGCAATAAATTATGTTGGTTTTTTTTCTATAAGAAAAAAGCTTTAAATTAAATGTATGCTTGTCAGTGCTTAAGTGCAGTCAACAGTAGCTTATAATTTTATTATTTATTATGTAGAAATTTGAAAAACTTTGTTAGAAATAATGTAAAAGAGAATAAAATAATTCCATCGATAATTTAAATTAAGTAAAAAAATTCCTTCGAATATTACAGAAAGCAATTTAATTTTTTTTTTTTTGTAATAAAGTTACAAAATCCATGAACTTTTATAGAATTTTTAAGTTATCCTGTTTTATAGGATATTTATCATATATTATTAAATAATAATATAATATTTTGAAAAGTAAATAACAATTTATATCGGTTTAGACGCAGCAGTTCCATTACATTATTTAATGAAAATGTCATATTAAACTAGGCGTAATATTGAGGTTGATTGATTATCCAACAGTGTGGTATTTACAGAATTTTAAATATATAAAAAAAAAGAAAACAAGACTGGAAAAAGGAAAATTACCGCTTTTAAAATATTATTTTTTGTTATACATTTAAGCTTCGTTATACTTAGTTTTGTTTATACTGTAGAGTACAGTAGAATGTGTTGAAAATATTTACTACTTTAGGTAAAAGCTTCTCTGTTTAAGCTTATGCATTACTAACATTTTCAACAATATACAGGTTATGCTAGATTTATCTATTATCATTATTATGTATTTAATTTTACCTTGCATTTGAAGGTAACGTTTTTTTTAATTAAGAGAATTAAACATAAACATAAGAGTTATTAATTAATTTTATAAATTTAAGAAAAAAAAAATACTTTTAATACAGATGTTCTATGCTTTAAGCTCTTAAAAATACTTTAACTTTAAAGTCCTTGAATAGCAAGATTACTTCATCATTAACTCGAATTGATAGTGTTTCATAGCAATATTTTACTAACAACCAAATATAAGAACAATTTTTGAAATAGATTTTATTTACCAGATTTACCAGTTGTTTAATATTTTTGATAATATAGTAATTTCCCGAACGTTTTATTTAGCTTAAAGTTGATTAATGACTAAAGTTACCAGATTTCTTAGTAAAGTTAGATTACTTCAGTTTTAGTTTAAACAATTGTTTATTTGTCTATTTATTCAGAATTTGAACATAACCACTAAAACATTTATTTCACATAAAACTAGTGTTGAATAGAGCTTTTTTTTGTCGAATCCAATTTCATAATAGCAGTCTGGTTTCGCTGTCAGTATGGTACTTTACGAAACATTTCACTAAACAATATTCTAATTAAATGGTAAAAAAACAAATCTTTTACGACAATATGATAGTTTATTATTATTATTATTATTAATAGTCCAAATGATGCTATGTTGTGCATAACGTCTATCGCAATTGTCCCTTTAATAATATATTGTTACTATGCTGACCCTCGAGAAACTTTATAATAAATAAAATCATTTTTTATCGCGTGCCATTACATATTCTATTTTTACATTTATTATTAAATTTATATTACAGTAAATAATAATGATAATAATAATAATAAAATAGTAACATCCCTGCTACTTATATATACAATTTATATTATCTCATTTTACTTCTGAAACATAAAAAGTAATTTTTATTTGCAAAAAAAAAATCTGTATTTGGTTACGAAGCAGCAAAAGAATGTTTTTCTTTTCTTTTTTTGAAAAATGCTACACAAGAAGCAAAGCAAAAGTTCAATTTATTTATTTTATTTTAAACATACACCTGCTAGGTTCAATATTTATTTACCAAAGCAACAGTCATCTTTTATTTTACTGAAAGAAAAAAATTAAATTGAAATAATATTGCTGAACGATGTTTATGGCTTCATATCGAAAGAAAATACATTTTTTTCAATATTTTTGCCTTAACAATTATTTATTAATTCTTACAATATAATGAAAATTATGCTGTACAGAGTGTTTATTTATTTAAAATAATATTTTTTGTTTGATATAACACCTTAAGCATAATTTAAATGTTTTTTTTTTTATTGTATTTAGTTCTGTCAATTGGCGTGAATTTATGCTGTAGTAATAAAAAAACAACTACATTAAATGCTTTTTAATTTAGTTATAAATTTATTAGTAATAAAAACAGCTAAACTATTTAATTTAGTTGAATTGAATTTAAATCCTTAATTCACAATATCATTTATATTTTTATTAAATAATATTTATTTTTTTAATAATAAAACACATTTAATGAGTTTTATAGTAAAAGTTATAAGTTTTCAACGATAATAATGATTTAAATCTAAACCACGAGTGTTTAACTGTTTATTAAATGAATTATTATTGCTTTGGTATTTTGAATAATAGTTATCACCTGTTTTAAATGTCTTTAAAATAATAAATCGTTGATATTATTATAGTTTTGTTTTTGCTTTCTAATCATTTTTACAGTATTGACGTATTTATATAATCTTTAAAAATATATCTATTCTGAAAACTCTTGAGAATTTTTATTAATTGTATTTCTTTTTTTATATATCAATTGCTAAACACTTAGTACTTGTGGCATTAATAGAATTTACGTTAAGCTACTTAAACAATATCTTTTATGAGAAAAGTAAAACAAATAACACAAATAATGATACATTAAAGAAGAAGCACACTGTAGCTTTGTACATAACTAAAAGAATATACAAACTTTAAAGCCACCAGAATTACAATGTCTACTATTTGCTTATTTATTTGTTTTCTTTTGTAATACATTGCAAAATTAATAGACAGGAAATATATTAAATGTTTGAAATAGATATAAATTTGTGAATAATTTTAAGCATTTATTATCAAAATAAAAAGAATAAATTTCATTTATATAATATCTAAAATTATGAAATAAAAACATTTTCACATGTATTTTTTTTTCTAAAATAACATAAAATATGAAAATAAAACATTTTTGCATTTTCTGGCATAAATTTGCCTAATTTTACATATGTTTGATCATTATTTTATTTTATCTTTTTATTATTATTTCTTCTGTTGACAGTTTGTGACTTATATTTATAATAATAATAATAATAATAATAATAATAATAATAATAATAATAATAATAATAATAATAATAATAATAATAATAATAATAATAATAATAATAATAATAATAATAATAATAATACGAAAATAAAAAGTAAATAAAATTTAACACGCAAATATATAACAACAATAAGAAAATTCAATTTGAATGTGCGATGATTGTAGGCAAATAGCAAGTAAAAAAAAGAAAGAAGAAATGACATAAGAAAAATAATAAATAAATGCAAATAAATAATAAATGTTTTGAATAATTTTTTTTTTTTTTATTTTCTGTATATAAACATATTTTGCTCGTTTGTGATAAATAAACAAATAAATTTAACAAGACAATCATATTACCTACTGTGTGTGTTTGTTTATTTCTTTTTTCTTTTATTCATTTATTAGCGTGAGATCAAATAACATGGAGATAAGTCAAAGATCATAAGAAATAAAAATATAATAAACAGAAGGACCTAAAAAAAAGAAGAAGTAAAACAAATTATTTTCAAAGATAATAATATAAAAATAAATAAATTATTAATAATAAAAGAAGCAACAAGGATAATTTATCCAAATTAATGTTTTTGGTTTTTTTTTGTATTTTTTTTCGTAAAAATACCCAAGTAAAGTGTTTTTGGTAACGCACACGGCTTAAGTGTATTTCCTTCGTTGAACCAAATATATACAATTTCATTTATTTATTTCATTTATTTATTTAATTTCTATTATTTCTTTAAACGAATTTCAAAACAAAACGATAAAATGAAGGAAAATAATAAACTGTGTGGTTCTATAGAGAGCAATTTTAAGATTAGAGTTGTCGATACTGCTAAGCAACCATTTCAAATCTTATTATTATTATTATTTTTACATTTTCTGCTGCTTTTCCTTTTATTTTTATATACAATGTTACAACAGTTTGTACGCATTTTATAACACTACCACGGTTATATAAATTATTAAATTTTCTCAACAGAAACACAATAATAATAATAATAACAGAGAGAAAAAAAACTTATTCAAATCAAATCTGTATAATTTTCTTTAACATTAATGAACGAATGTAAATGAAAGAAAATTTAATTTCTTGTTAAACATAAGTAATATAGAAAAATAACAAAATTTTATTAAATTAAAATTTTCACGTGGGTGTAAAAAAATTGTATGTTTTTTTTTTAACATTTCTTGCTATTTATTTCTGGTAATAAGATATACAAAATATGGTGGAGAAAATCGAATGTGTGTTCTCGACTAGAAAAATGTAAGATTAGTATCTTATAAAGAATTTTTTCTATTCGTTCTTTATTAACTAATAATGTTCTCACATCATTGACTGTAACACCAAACGAATGTTTAGTACAGAAAAAAAAAAAATTTAAAATCCGTTTTTATCCAAAAACAAGTGTTTTAAAGAATATTTTCGCTTTCAAAAAACTTTAAGTAAATAAAATTTGCTTATATAAATGTAAATTAAAATAAAATTAGCCTGAAAAAATGTTTATTTAACAATAGAAATTATAATTAAATTAAATAATATGATAAACAAAAATAATTGTATAATAAAAAATACCCAAATGATTTACTTTATAACAATTATTATAATTTATTTAAATAAACAGATTTTCATAAATAAATAAACTAAATTTCTAAACAATATTGATATCATTTAAATGTAATTAAGTTAATTTTATAATTTTTGCTTTTTTATATTATTATGTAAAGTTGTTTGTTTCTTTTTTCAGTTTTCTATAAATAATTAATCGGTAAAAATATCTCTAGTTGATAAAATATTATAAAATTTTATGTTTATTGCAAATTTTTAATGGAAATAAATAAATAAATAAAATGCACGCATTAAAATTAGTTATTTATTTATTTTTTTTATTAAACTATCAATCAAAAGTTTAGAATCACTTTTGACAGTTATATTAAACAGAATGAATGCACAAGAAAATTTATTAGTTTCATTTTTATTCACATTTTTACTATAATATATAAATAAGCAATTTTAATTAAAAAAAATTATTTTTATTATACTGACACGAATTATTATTAAAAATGAAAATAAAAAATTATTTTGATTAATTAAAAAAATTGTTTGCGAATTAAAATTCCATTGTTATAATTATATTTTTATTTATTGAAATACTGCATAAATATTCTTACAATAGTTACATTTTATTTTTTTCTATTTGTTTGTTGTATGCTGGTAAATCTAGGTTAAAATATATTTTATTTTATTTTTTAATAACAAGGATTTATACTTTTATTTCATAATATTATTGTTTATTATGATTTACTACTTTCATGTTTGAATAGAAACAAAACATATAAATTATTCTTATTTTTTCGTTTTTAAGAGTTTTAAAATTTAAATTTTTCCATCTGACAGATAAACACTTGATATTCAACAGATTTTGAGTGAGCATTTCCGTATAATGTTTATATAAGTTTGTTTTAAATTTTATAAATCTTTTGACAAACTACATTATTGCCTATAAGTCACGTATATATTAATCAAATAGAAAAATTAATTTTATCTAGTTTATTTATTTAATAATAAATAAAAGCATTTATTGTGGCTTTTAAATGTCATTCAACACATTTTATGTATACTGGAAAAATAAATTATTTACATTTAATCAAACTAATACGTTTTATTAAGAAATAACTACATAACTATTTAATTAATTATTTTTTTGTATAAAATACTGACACAAATTATATGATAAGCAATATTTAAACTAATTAAATTATAATTTTTAAATGTTATTAAATTGCTTTTCAAAAAAAAAAAAAAACCACAAAATTACGTTGGATTTAAATAATAAAATTAATAATTTAATTATTATTTTCATTTAATAAATTATTTATTTAATTAATATTTCCTTTTTTTATTATTAATTATATTTTAATCAATAAATTAAAATAATTATTACTTGATATTAAAATAAATAATTGAAAATTTATATAGATTTGTAGATTTATTTCAATAATTATCTTTTTAAAAGAAAAAAAGTGAAAGGTTTTTTTTTTTGTATTTTTTGTTTCTATGCATACAATTTTATTTTAGAAACTTTAATTATTTATTTTGTATTTTGTCATTTAGGTTAAAATTGTTTAACAAAAGCAAATAAGACATAAATAATAATTGCATTTAATTACAAATGTTAAATGATTTAATGAAACTGTAAGAGGTGGAACTTGTTCAATTTTTCTTTTTTTATTTTTTATTTAACAAGTTTATTTATTTTATGTTGCTTTGTAGTAGCTATTTAATTATTTTATTTAATGTATTTATTTAATAATATAATGTAATATTATACATTTATGTACATTTCTTTGATCTAAGAAAGATATTTAAACGTTTTTTTTAACACTTCGTACGCATATATCAAAGTTGTTATAAATGTCCATGTTTTGTGTCAGAAATCTAAGCTTTTTGTATATATTATTTAAGAAAATTAATTAAATACATTTTTCTTCTTATAAGTTTTAAGGCAAATATATTTTTATCATATAAACATGAAGAAGTTTGTTAATAGCGTTTGTGTAGACATTTGGGGGTAAAAGATTTAATGATTAAGTACCCTGAGGCGAGTGTATGCATTTTCTTCTGTTCGACTAACCTAATAATTTATCTGGTAATCTAAAAACAGATGTTGTAATATACAATGAATTAGTGTTAATTTTGATATTTACACTATAGATCCTCAGATAACGAATAAATAACATTATAAGAACTATAATCTATGATTGTAAAAGTTTTCGCTTTCGGTTTTATGTTAATGTTACTGATATTTTAATAGCATATGTCTTTTATATATCAAAATATCATTATCTAGACTGGCATGCATAATTTATTTTAAATAAACAACAATTGACAGCAATTATTGATTTAATTATGATGTATGTAATTTCGATTACACAAAAATGATTATGATTGCATTTTCACAACAATTAAAAAGAGTTATTCAAATAATTATCGTTGACTAATAAAAGTAAACATTACGCTAATTAATTAATTATGTTTAATAACCTTGCAATTTATTTGTTACCCACTAATAAATTACCATAATTCACTAAAACTTGTTTAATTTTAAAGCAGCAGAAAAAGAATATTTAACAAAAAAAAATGATAAATAATAAATAATTATTATTTGTTTCCGTTTCTAATTAATTTATATCGTTCTTCATTTAAAATTGAAAATAATTAATCATTCAACGAAATGTTTGTTTACTTCAATTCGAAAAAAGAAAATAAAAAAGAAAATTTTTTATTGAATTATGTACTTTGTATACTCGATCAAGTAATGACAATTTAATTATTTAAAAAAATATATATAAAACAAGAAAGGAAAATTGCACGGAAGAAAAAAAAACTCAATTAAAATTATTTATTTATGTTAAATTTAAATTAAATATTTATTATTTTTTTTTTCTTATTAACTAAAAAAATAAAATGCAATTTAAAGAAAAACTTTAAACTATTTAACAAAAAAAAAGAGGAAAAAACCGTTTAAAAGCTACAAAGTAAAAGGAAAATTTAAAATAAAACCGCAACAAACAAAAGTTTATGCACGCTATTTTTAACTTTGAATACAATCTTTATGTTTATTATTTATTTCTTTGTTGCTTTTTTTTAAATTAATTTAACGCGATATTATTATGGAAAGGAAAGTTTATCCTGAAAATTTTGTTAAAATATTTATCCGTCCGTTGTATGGTTTTAACTCTGTTTCTGTTTATTATTTAACATTATTTATGCATTAAAATGAAGAATTTATTTTGCATATTTACACTACGAAATAAACTTTACGATTATAAAAAAAAACCAGAAATATTTATTTAAGAAAACTCTATGCATTCAATTTCAATAAGTAATTTTGATTGCAAAAATGTTTATAAGAAATAATTAACAAATTCTCTCGTTAATATTTACTACCTGTTGATGTCTATACTTTATGTTTTTTTTAATAATTTATTACTCAATTCAGAACAATATAAATAACCATGTTTACTTTATTATAATTTTTTTTTCTACAACAAACCCACAAATAAAAATACCATCAGGAAAAACATTTTTTGTTGTGCAGTTTTTTCACAGTTTTTCGTTCCAATAAAACATTTTAAAAGTAATTTTTATGGTTTTTTATGCATAAATATGTATGTTTATAAAAGAACTCACTGTTTAATGGTTTAAATTTTATCAAACGTTTAAAATTATATGGAAATTTCGGTTAAAAAAAATAGTTTCAATAGTTTTTAGTTCAATAACGAGTACATTATAAGTAATTTTAAATTTAAAATATAGAATTATACATGTATATACATTGCAAAGTATTAAATAGACGAGAAATAGTAATTGCATTTAGTTGTTTTTTTTATTTTAATTTTCCACTCTGCATTTTGTATGCATGAAATAAACACTTTGTATGCACAAGTGCATACGTTTTTAAGCTGTCGCTACATTTTAGAAATATGAAAACTCATTATTTTTTTGTTATTTTTAATTAAAAATAAAACGAAAATTCAAATTTAATTTCATCAAACAATAACAAATAATTAAAATAAACATGCATTAAAAAAAAGAGAAAATAATAATAATAATCATAATATTTGAAGAATTTAATTTAAAAAATTTATAAATTTAATATAAATTGTTCTAGATTTGTTTTTATTTAATTATTTTATACTTTGTTATAATTTTATTTATTTTTAGTTTCGATGCATAACTAATCAATAACTAGACAAAAAGTCTATATATGAAATACAAATTGAATTTATGTGAAACAATATGGAAAAAAATACTATCGTTATACAATTGATGACTTTTTATCAATTTAATTTATCATATGAATTGTTTTCAATAAATAAATGAAAAATATTTACGCAAAAAGAAGTTTTTTGTTTAAAAAAATAAATAAAATTTTACAACATTACGTACATTTAAAGTAAAGTTATTTTTTTAACACTTCTATAAATTAATTTAAATAATAATAAATTCTCATAAAATATAGAGTGGAAGTAATACACTTGTTTTCAAGTACCGAAACACTTGTTTTAAAATAATAAATTTATAGTTTTTCATGTTATTTAAGGATATTTTAAGTGATTTTTTTTTTTTTTTGACAACATTATAAATATGTTACAAAATAGATTAATTTATGTATTAAATTACAGTATTTTTATTTATTTATATTTGAGTGTTATTTCATTCATTTTGTTGAAATAAATTTTTATTATTGTTTTTTTTTTGTACAATTTCAATATCAACGAAAAATAAAAAACACTTCTTGTGCTGATGACTTTAATGTGATAATTTTTCTAAAGTGTCTACAATAAATTAAATTAACGAAATAATAAAAAATAAAATAAATAATAACGAAAATTACAACCGGATGACAAATATATGAATGATAAATGTTATTAAATGTCAATCAAATAAATATATAAAATATATACAGTGTTAGGTTTGTAGTTTATCATAATGATCATCAATTATTGAAGTGCTTTGTTGATTTAAAAAATATTTTATATTAAAATTATCACAATAATAAAAAAAAAACAAGAAAAGGAAACCAAAAAAATAATAATACTGTTTTTGATGACTCAATAATCACTGTGAAAACAAAAGTTTCAAAATACACAAAATAAAATCTAATTCAATGAAGATATTAAAAAGAATCAAACGTTTTTTTTTAATTGAATAACAACATGTGATTTAAATAAATTTATTTTTATATAAAATAAACGAATAGAAGTGATAAAAACATAAAAGAAAAAAAATTTGGATTTTCAAGTAGATTTTTGTGTAATTTTTTTATTAATTAAATAATTTAGAAATAGGTCTATTGACAGAGTTTGTTTTTTAAGTTTTATTATTGTTTAAAATGTAATTCGAGAAGAAATTTTAAAAGCTTTTGTTATTGAAATTCAATTCAATTCAATTGAAAACAATGAAAATTCTTTATAAATAAAAAATAAAATTATTAAAAACTAATCAATTTAGGCATTTTAAATATTTGTTCGTAGAACAATAAATCTAGTTTCTGTGTGGATATTTATACAGATTGTATTCGGTCTCTCTAGTCTCTAGTGTATAATTGAAATAACGTACGTAAGATATACATTTTTATTAATTTGAAAACTATATTTACGTTTTTATTTAAATTTGTCACAATTTAATTCGCCAATAGGGAAAATCTACCATTGTAAAAAGTAATCAAATAAATAAAGTGCAAAAAAAAAAAAAAAATAAAAATATAATTTAAATACAGCAGCAACATAAAAGTTAAATAATTTTTCTTCTTTTTTTTTATCACTAATGATGCACATTTGACATTACAAAAAAATAATAACAAATGTAGAAAAATAAAAAAATTATGCCCAGAGTCAATTTAATATTTTAACGAGATAACACAGAGTACCGACACAAAACAGAAAAAATGTAATTTTTATAATAAAATTTACGATGCACCATTAAAACGAATGGAATTATTATTATTATTTTATTTTTTATTTTGTTATAATTTAATGAAAAGTAATTTCATATACATATATATATGTGTATATCTATAATATACAACTAACGTAATATAATTTAAGAATCAGCACATAAATAATACATAATAAAATAAAAATAAAAAAAATTACTGGGTTAAAATCAAATTTATTTAGTGAATTATATATTTTTTTTATATAAGAAGAGACAGATAGCAAGTATATTTTTTTTTTCTAGTTGACAAATTGCAATTGTGTATTCTTACATAGAAATCTTTAATTTTCTGCTTTCTGTGTTTTTCTTTATGCTAGAATAATATTACCAACAAAAAACAAGATGAAGAAAAATTGAAGAAAATAAAAAACACCTAAACTGAGTGTATTTCTTCATTGCATAAAAAAAATCTTCCAACCGTAAACTTGACCATAATGACAACGAAAATAGTTACATTAAATATTTAAACAATTTTTATTTTCTTCATTTTTTAAAGTTTTATTAACAAAATTTTTTATCAAGTAGAAAAATGAAAAATGCAAAAAAATAAACAGAAAAAGGTTTCTATTACTTAGAAAAAATTCTCGAGAGACACCCACTTAAGCATATCTTAAATAACAAAATAAATATAAAGGTTGGTAAAAAGAATATTTCTTCAATGCTTAGAAAATTCCCTAAGGACATTTATTCCAGTTTAAAGTTCGATAATTCAAAGTTTAGTTTTTCTAATACAACAAAAATTATCAATAGAGAATGAATTTTCTGTGCTTAATTGAAATGGAAAAGAAACATAAAACGGAAATAAAATCTGCTTACGCAAGATAAATAAATCGTTTTTCTTTTATTCTAAAGTAGAAAGTTCAATATGAAAAACAATATTTTTTAAAGATTCAAGCAAAGATTTTCAGTCTGTAGTTAATTAAAGTTTCATACCCATCTGTGTCCATTTGTGTTAAATAAATATCTTTTTCTTTATTGTTATGTACTTTGTCTGGTTTTTAATTGTTTTTCTTTATTATTATTTTATTCTTAAAATCATTTTGTTTTTCCTGAAAAATGATTAAAAACGTTTTTTCCTTTTTCTTTCTTTTAATAATTTATATGTTTTGTGAAACAATAACAATAGAAAATACTTTATTTCAATTCGATGAAAATATTGTAAAGATTTTTTGCTACTATTTTTTTTTCTATTTACAATTTTATTGATTATTATTTTTTTCACTCTTAAAACCGAAACAAAATAAATTTATAAATAAAGGTTATATGAAACCTTATAGAATATGATTTTAATATCATAAATGAAATTTATGTCACACAAAAGCAAAAAAAAAGAAAAGAATTATCTAGCGATTTATGCGACACAAACAATTTGTTGTGAATTTTTTCTTCTTTTGCCAATTTTACTGCTGCATTATATTTATGAAAAAAAATTATTCTTACAATTTGGCAACATAATATTGCTACAAATTATATACTATGAATATGCAAAAGAAATTTTCCAGTTTTTTTTTTTATTTCTCTTATCGTTTTCAGTCACAGAAAAAAACATAAATTATTGAACAAAAAATAAAACAGAACTAAAAATAGAAATATAAAACCACTCTACTGTCTTATTATTTATTTACTTTAATACACAGATGAACAAAAAAAAAAATAATAAAATTAACAAAGAAGATCCTTTTCTGTTTATTTAATTAAGGATTTATTTTTTTTGTATTGTTTGTATTAAAAAAAAATAAATAAATATAAAATAAAGATGAAAAAGTTTTAATCATTAAAAATACAACAGCAAAACGACAAAACAACATTTATAATAAGACAAGTAAAATTGGATGGTAAATTTTATTAAAAATAATGGGAAATAATAATTTCTTGTATTTTATTTTAAATGAAAAATAAAAAAATAACATTAAAAGAAAAAATGAAAGTAAAATTTATTTCAATTTTTTTCTTTTCTCAATCAATTTCAGGTTACACACTTGACAAAGAGAAAACAACAATAATATAAATATATATAAATAAATAACAAGGCAAATAAATTAGGAATTTTAATTAAAAAAAAGAAAAAACATTATAATACGAGAGAACAGAACAATGCCTGCTTCAACAACATTTGGAAATATAACAGCGAGTGTAATATCAGCAGTTACAGGAACTACGACGACGACTGTGACGACGATGACAACAACATCAACAACAACGCCACTACCAATACCAACAGTTGAATTAATAGAACCTTTATTTTATCCACAACAGTTAGAATGCCTAGAGCTTCTGAATAAGTCATCTTCAATTTATGATGAAGGTAATTTGATAAAAAAAATTTCTTTTATTTTATTAATAAAAAATTTTGCTTTCATAAAAGTAGAAAAGCAGCAACAAAATCATTTTTCATCAGCACCAAACAAACAAAAAAAAAGGTCAAAAAATTAAAAATAATTCAATGAAGCATAGAGTAAAGCTTTCCAGATTTATTATCACAAAAAAAAATCAATAATATGATTTACATATTTTTAAATAAATTATTATTCATTCTACTAACCAAATAATAGTATTACAAAAAAAAACACACAGAATAACAATAGATGAAATATTAATCAATATTTATTGATTACAGTATAATGCGAAAAAACACTTGTCAAAAAAAAAGCGCTTTTTATATTTTTGATATTGTTTTATTAATTAGAAACGTAAAATTAGCCAATAATACTGTAATGCGTGAATATTAAAAATTTAATCAGAGGTTTTATTTTTCCAATGATGAAAAAAAAAATTAATTATTAAAGCAAAAAAAAATTAAAATATTTTCATTAAAATTTAAAATCAAAACATGGATAAATTATTAAAGAAAAAAACCAACGTAAATAATTATTAACGCAGAAAGGAAGACGATATATAATTGTTGTTGTTATGCAAAGTAATAGTTGTGGTAATGTTTACAGAAAATTAGCATTTCCTGTTTTAAATATATTTAAAAAACGGTTTTGACAGCATTTTATACGGCATAAGATATCTTAAGAAACGGTTTAATGCTTCTTTTCTTGTCTCTCAACGTTTTAAAAGTTTAATTTCAACACAATAGAAACAGTTAATTTAAGCATATTTTTGTAATAATAGCTCCTAAATGCTTAATAATATATTTTTCGTGTATTTTTAGTATTAAGAAAGCAATCAAAAACTAATTCAAAAGTTATTTAATTGTTTTTGATTTTTTATTAATCAAGAAAATAACAAAGTAAAATAGGTTTTTAACTTTTATTAGATATTGGTTATTATTTTCTGTTAAAAGTTTAGTGATTATTATGTTGCTTTCTTTTTTGATTTTACAATCCTTAAAGATGAGAAAACATAGTAAGAGACAAACAAAATATATATAAAACCTGAAAGCAATACACAATCAATTTTGAAGAAATATAATTACTTTATTTCATTTGATCTCATTGATTTAGATTTGATTTTTATATTATTTTCCCTTTTTATTGTTTTTACTATTTCGAGTTAGTAAAATTATTTTACCATCTTTTTATTTATTTATTTTATTATCTCAAAAATTAATAAATAAAGGAAAACTTTCGTTTAATTTAAATATTGTAAAAGCATCTCTGTCTGTTGCTAGTTTCTATAATAAAGTAAAATATTTATTGATCAAATAAATATTAAACAGTTATTTGTTTGTAAGAAAATAAAGAAATTTTTTAGCAAATAACTGCAGTATTTTCTGTTATAAGAAAAATCAATAAATTTCTTGCACAAAATATACAAACTTTAAGATCATATACAATGCAATCAACTCAATTTAATTTTTGTGGTTATTCATAAGTTACAATTTTGTAATATAAAATATTCTTAGAAAATTATCCTTTATAGGAAAAAATTTAATAAAAAAATTTATGCAAAGAAATAACAATTCTGAATTTAAAAGCAGACAGAAATAATATAATTTGTATTAAATAAAATCACCCGGCGCCTCCACTATCCGCAATCAATTCACATTAATCTCAATAATTATTCTTATTTTATTTATGATATATATTTATTTATACACTTATATTGACTATCAGTTAAACGTT
Source organism: Ptychoptera contaminata (assembly GCA_963942525.1). Lineage (NCBI taxonomy): Eukaryota > Metazoa > Arthropoda > Insecta > Diptera > Ptychopteridae > Ptychoptera > Ptychoptera contaminata. The sequence goes on from OZ012638.1 coordinate 28,406,602, forward strand.
TTATTTACATTTCTATCAAATAATTGAACAATAAAATACAACAATTACGTACTTTTATGACTATTTATTTTACTAAATATTTTCTTTTTCTATTTTTTTTTTCTATTTTATTCGATGGTAATTGTTGAGTTCAACTAAACTTTAGAGTACCAAAAGAAAAAAAATATAACAAATATCCTTTTTTTTATGCTAAGAATACTGAATCAATAAAAATGTTTTATTTCACAATTTTTATTTTCTTTTAATACAGAAAATGATAAAGTAAAAGGGATAATATATCAAAAGGTAGCTAAACGTAGGCATAATATACAGATCAGAATAAAAGATATTTCTATTCAAAAGTAAATAAAAATTCAGTGGGTTTATACCATTATTTTTGCCCTTTATATAAATTTTATATTCTATAAATATAATCAATATTATCTACAATAATAAATATTCAATTGTATCGAAATAATGTTGATTGTTGACAACACAGTATTAATAAAAACTCTATTTATTGTCTATAATATTTTATCCGTTTATTAATTATAGAAATATTTTTATAATAAAAATTTTAAATACATTTTATTGTCTTATAATTAGATTTATTAGTCAATCACTATAATAATTAACTATTATTATTTATTAGAGAAAAATATATAAAAGAAACAGTGATAAGGTTAATTTTGTCCGTAGCTAAAGTCCTTTTAATCTATTATCATTAATATTTATTGGTACAGTGTGTGTCCAGTGTATTTCTAATTTAAGCATTAATTATTTACTTTTGTCATTAAATATTATTCCCATGAGAATCATCTGTTAGAACCTTTGGTTATCACCTTTGGTAATTATCTAGTTAAATGTCTCGGATTAACATGTATTTTCTGCTCAAAGAAATGATTTTTTTATTTCTCTTCATTTACAAACTTTATTTTGGTTATAGAATATTTATATAATGAGTTATATTTAAAAAAATATTTAAATGATGTAAAAAACTGTTTTCTTAATTTTATTTGATTAAATTAACTTAATACTCACTCTGTTAAATAAAATAATAAATAAAAACAATTCACGTTAATAAAAGAATGTATCTTATATTGTATTGGGACTGTAATTTTAATATTACCTTTCTATGCGTTTCAAGAGTTTTAATGATATCTATTTTTATTTTATTGCTATATAAATTAATGAAACTGAAGAAATTCTATTTATAAAAAGTATAAACTTTCATTGCATTGTAGCACCTTTATCAAACATTTATAAAACGATAAAACAATGATAAAAATAAAAACTATATAATTCACCATCTTTCAATTTTCTCACAATTATTCTATTATATAAAGTGATATTACACTCCCACCCAAAAAGAAAAATAAAAGCGGCAAAGTTCTGAAAAAGTAATAAATTACAAAAAAAAAGACGAAACACTATGTAGTAACACGACACATGTTGCAATAAAAAATAAATAAATATGATATTAAATAGTAATATTGTAATATCAAATAAAAGGATATAAAATATCATCAAGAAAACGAACCGTAACTGACCATTATAATACAAAAGAATAATCTACAAGAAAAAAAACTATGAAAACTTAATTTATTATTTATTCTAAACATAAGAAATATTATACACCGATAAGTAAATATTATCAAAATGCAATAAAATATATCGATGAAATATAAATAAATAAATTTTATTTGATTATTTGTTAAATAAAATTTCTATTCTTTCAATGAAATGATAATAAAGTGAAAGCAATATAATCTTTTATTCATAAAAAATTCGAATTTTACTGCTGTTATATTTTTTTTTTTAAATATAATAATACAAAGATCATAATTTTTATTTGTTTTAAGATTATTATTTGCTAAATAATTATACGGTTTCGTATTATTTATGCTATTTATTAGCTGATAAAATAAAATTTAAATACTAAATTATGAAAAATAATAAATAATTATGATAATAAAAGAAATTCATACGAATGATTTAATGCTGTGTTGTAATAATTGTCGGATTGTTAAACAGCTCTCGGTTATGCACAGTATGCAACCTGCTCCATTTAGCTTTATACGATAATATTTATTAATAATATTTTATTATTAGAAGCTAATCATATAGGATAAACTTCTCGATTAATACAATTATTTAAACAAAAAGAATAAACACTTGTTTCACTCTAATAATTCGCCTATTTTATTTATTTTATTTTCGTTATTAATTATTTACAATAATATTTCAGTTATTATTTTAATATTTAAATAATTTCAATAAATGTCTTTTCTTTATGCCACAAAGTAGTAATTACTTACAAAAAACACTCATTCAATTTAATTATTTAAAAGAAAAACAAAAAAAAAACTCATTTAACTGCAACATCAGTATAATCAAAAGAAAATTCATAATTTATATTCTAAACGTTAAATAAATGACTTTAATGAAATTATTACAAAAAAAAATATAAAACCCATTAACGGTGGTAAATAATTGAAAAATTGAATAAAGTAAAATTTTTATTACATGGCATGTTAAATAATTAAATAAAAAAGTGTTTTAAAATGACACGAAATTTCTATTATAATATTAAAATTGAAGCAAAAAAAAAAACAGAAAAATGATAACTTTGCACAATATATATAAGAAAGAATTAATTTTTCTGCTTTTTTTATTTTCTGCGTATTTAATGTAAGAAAAGAAAAAGGATAAATAAAAGCTCGTAAATTTAATTTCTTTTTTGTGTGTTAAAATTCATTTCCAACAAATTTTATACGATCTGCTATATTTCCATGATACTTATTATTAGTTTTTATTATTGTTTGTTGGATTTTATTTTTTTCTTTCGCATTTATTTAACCAAATCAATTTTAAACAATAAATGTAGGCCAAAAACTTTATTCATTTTCAATTATTATTCAAAATAAATTTCAAAAAGAAAGAAAAAACATAACGCAATAAAATGTATTTTATGTGTTTTAACTGAAATAAAGAAACCACCCAGTTAAAAATACAATTGAAACAAAATACTAAAGACAAGATTGAAGAATAAATTTACTACGAATTATGTTATAAATTTTGAATTTATTTTATTATCCTATTATTGCTTTGCTGGCAAATGTATAGATATATAAATATATCACTGAATTTATTAATAAAACACTATTAAAATTATAACATGTAATTTTCTACAATCGATATATAATAAAAATAATATTGTTTTTAATGTCAATCGTCAGTAGAAAATAAGTTATATTAAAAAACGAAGTAATCACATAAATAATAAAGAAAATTATGAATGTTATTCAGAAAAATGTAATTAATTAGATATTAAGTTATTCGTTTTTTTAAGTCATTTAAATTATTATTTATTTAATTATGATTTAATAATTGTAATAGCTTTGATAAAGTGTTAAAACTGTCTAATGTTTTTAGATAAATTAACAAAAAGTAATTCTGTATGGTAATACAATGAAAAGAAAGTCTTAAGTTGAAAAAAGAATCTTAAAATCTAGTCTAAAGTATGAAAATTTATTATGATTATTAAATGTTTCTATGAATTTTTACAAATTCAACCAACTTAGAAACAGTAAATATTAAAGTTTTTGCTAAAATACTCTTTAGTCATGATTTCTAACTCAAATATGCAAAAATAATAAACTAATCTAGTAGTCCATACTTAGAATATATAAACTTAAAAACTGTTTTAAGAAATAAAAAATTAATTACTCTTACATTAAATACATAAAACCATTATTATAAAGATATATCTTGAATTGTGGTTGTGATAAGTTATTTAATTTCTTATTTAACTAATTTTCATTTGATGAATTGTCACCGTTTATTACCACAAAAGATAAAACACAACATAATAACCACAAAAAAGTAAAAAACATAGAAATTTTTGTGTTTTTGTAACATTCTGTAACAAATTAAATTATTTATGTACTTACATCTCTATGAATAACAATTAAAGATATAATCTTTTACAAACAAAAAAGTACTTTAATATAATTATTTTAACGATTCACGTCTATGCAATTAATTAAAATAGAATTTTTATCGTAAATAATTAAAATAATAATAACACTAAGAGACATTTCAACAAATTTATTTTGTAATTTTAAATACAGTTTTTTTAATATTGGTTTTTGTAATTTTATTTCATTTATTATATCGCAACACACAAGTATGACATTAAAATGTTATTAAAATAAAAGGTAAAAATAAAAAGAAAACGTAATGTAATGATCTAAAGGCAATATCAGTCGACAGCTAGTAGTCTAATAATATTAAAGTAAAGATAGGTAAGACAAGCAAAAAAAAAAAAAGAAAAGAAAACGTAATATAGAAAATTGGTTTTTGAATTTTAAATTTATTTCTTAAGTGTTTTTTATTCTTCGTTTTAGTTTATCCTCTATTTTTCTTTTAGTTAAAAGTTTGAGCATAAATAAAGTAGAAAAACGAAGAAAAAAAATAACTAAAAATACCTGTGATAGACATTTTTGTATATTCTTACATTATCAAAATAAAAACTTTTAATAATGAAGAATCAAAAGGATGACATAAAATCCATTCCATATGATTCATTTTTAAAATTAAATAAGATTCTATTGCTGAGTATTATTTATTAAATTTTCATCACAACAGTGTCTTGCTATTGTAAAAAAAAAATCATTATTTTCTTTAAAACGATTAAAACAGAAACGATATTGAGAACTATTTATGTATTCGAATTATTTATTCTTGAGATCTCATTTCTTCATCTTGTAACCTTTTTCTTTCATATATTTATGAATTTGGAACATGTTTTGGTAATAATTTCAATGATATTAAGTACAAATGCCAAATAATTCAAATCAATAAATAATTTCTTTTTCATATAATGTATTTGAACGAGTAAAATAATTCTTTTTATATCAATTTTTAATCAAAATTTAACATGAATATCCCCTTATTATTATAATTTTTTAAAATATATTCTGTGATTTTTTACAACGTTTTAAATCTTGTAGAGTTTTATGTTGAAAAATTGATAATAATTGAAATTTAGAACAAAATCTATGGTTTAGTAAAACAGATGTTCGTGCCTTTTATTGCAATTCCCTGCTGAACAGTCATAAAAAAAGAAGAAAAAAAAATCTATGTAGCATGTAGAATATTTAACTTGCAAATCTTTTTTCGCATGCAATGAGTAATTGCATAATTTATAATATGATATTTTAAAGTTTAGTAAAAACATATTATTTTACTTCAGTAAAATTTTAATGCAATCTTATTTAAATAAATAAAACTTATTTTAAACACACAAAACCTTAATTGTAAGATTAAATATTTGAGATTACTCGTTAAGTGCATTAAAAAATGATTATTTTTCACAAAAAAATTCTTTTATAATAAAGTTTTGTAATTAAAATTAATCAATAAATTGTAGCACAGTAGAAATTTGAAGTTTATAGCCTAACGAACAGTAGTTTTAATAATTAATTTTTATAATAACGTCTTATTTAAGTATCTTAGTATTAATTATTAATAAATAAGAATGCCTAAAGTCTTAATTTCCTTTTTGTTCCAATTTTAATAATATTATTATTATTCCTATGGAATGAAACCACGCAAATGTTTAATAAGTACTAACGAACATCCTGTTTGTAATATTTTTATTGTAATTATTATTTTTATTATACTAACAATACATAATTAAACCAACAAACTAACGATTAAGTTACTAAATACACGAAAAATATAAAAATAAAATGCATCATTAATTGCGATAAAGTACGTTTCAGCAATATAATTTCTAACAACTATCCAGCTTAATTTGATTAAATATCTCTCCGTTTTTAAATAAAAAAAAGTCCTTAATGTCCACGCTTAACATTGATATGGGTTCTGTGTTGTCTAGTGCAGACTTTCTCATTTTTATTATTATGTATTCTATGTACGAAATAATTTTCTTTAAACGCCAAAAAATAATCAAGAATTACAATCAAATGAAAACACATCAATCATAAAAAAAGCTCTTTGCCACTTTTTAATAATATTTTTTTTTTTATTTTAATAATCTGTGATTTACTGTTTTATGAGAATAATATACTTTTTTGATGACATCCATTGTTATGAATTTAATGATTTTATATTGTGAAGAATTACTAGGACTTTTATTTTTAAAAAACATTTATTGAATATGAAATTTTATGTTTATTAAATATTATATAAATAGTTCAAACAAAAAGTGTATTCTTTATAAACAATAAAATGTAAGTTTTCCTCTTTTTTATTGTGAAATGGTTAATGATAGAATTACTTTATTTTTCTATCTGGTGCAACAAACTTTAATCATTTTCTGTTCATTTATTATTCACTGAAATTTACTGAATTTACTGAAAAATAATTTTTGTAAAGTTTATTTATAGCTTTTTAGTAAAAAACAAAAGAAAAACTAAAAATCACAAAATAACTTTATAAATTTATTTGAACGGAAATTTGTGTCATACTTAAAAAGAACAAGAAAATAAAGAAAGCTTAATTTTTTGTGTAAAAAATTATAAAAGTTTTAATCAAAGAAATAAATAAACTGCATTTTACAATAATAATAAAAAAAATGAAAATTTTCTAATATATTTTTACATCAACTACTATGCACTAGAAAAACGAATTATTATTATTATTAAGAAAATTATAAATAACCAAGAATTTGCCTGCAGTTGAAAACATATTTAATGGGAAAAACATGTTTTGATGGAAAATTTATTGTAGTTTTTGATTGTAAAAAAATTGCACTTAACTATAATAATTTATAATGAGTCTATCATAAATAATTTTTCTATGTTGCTGCGAAAGTTTTATTATAGTTTGATAGCTAATTAAAAACAATAGAAAGAATAGAAAAAATAAAACACTTTATTACTGTGCTTTTGATAGATTTTAATTATTATTATTATTATTATTTCAGTATTATTGTTCTTTACATTTTGTTTTATTCAATGTGAATTACTTTAATGAAAGCATAATTTAATTCTGTATATGCTTGTAACTAGTAATATCAATTTATGTTTGTTTAATTTAATTTAATTTTAAAGCTATTTGCTATTTAAATACAAATAGAAATTGTATAAAATTATTACTATTATTATTATTTTCAATTATAAGAAAACAACACTTTGCTTGTTCTACTGTAAAATATTGGCTAGTTAATTCTAAGCCATACATTTATGTCCAGTATAGTGTTTCCGGTCTCAAGGGCAATATTTATTTTGTTGATAACAATAGAGAAAATAATAATCGACCAGTTTCTATTATTTTTTTCATTATAATCAATTTAAATTAATTAAAATTTTTGCTGTTTTACTCATTTGAATTTTCGTTATCACACTTTAGTTTATTTTATTCAGAAAGCTCTGGTAGATTTAATTAAAAATCATTTGTCGATAATAGCTATCCAACCGAAGCATAATAGATTAATTTTGTTGTCTGTTCTTTTTCTTTTTTTGTCTTCATTTAACCTAGTTTTATAGTTGATTTCTTTTTCTTTTCCCTATTTTATGTTAAGAGATTTTAGTATATCAGGTTAAACTATAAGCAACGTTGTTTTCTTATTTTATATTACGAAATAATAGCACTTAATATTAAGTAGTAGAACATTAGTTACTTGATAAGAGTCTCATATGTCAATGTCAGCAAATGCGTATAGAAAAATCAATAAAAGGGTAAAAGAAAAACCCGAAACTCTTTAAATATATCCAAAAGTTTACAAGATTGTAAACTATAAAAATTAATTAAAAAACATTTAGAAAATTGTCATCAAAAAATCATTTAATTAAGAGTAAATTTTGCTAAACAAGTGAAACTTTAATCAGATGTTTGAACAAGTACCAGTTAACTAACTATATGGTTTCGCATACAATAGAAAAGGATTATATAAGCTAAAAATCCTTACATCTATATTTTACAATCATTATTATTTTTTTCTTGTTGGGTTAGGCAACACGTTTTTAAATTAATTTTTTTTTTCTGTAACTAAAAATTCAGAGAAATCAACACAAAACCAAAATTAACCTGTTGATGTGGTTTGATGGAAAAAAATCTACGTGCTATGATACATTTATTCTATTCTGTATTCTTTTGCCTAATTTGTTTTATTTGCAGGTACATTTTGTCCAGGTACATGGGATGGTTGGTTGTGTTGGCCAGATACACCAGCCGGACAGGTCGCAGATGCTGCATGTCCTGAATACATAACCGGCTTTGATCCATTACGTAAGCTAACAAAAATATTCATTTTAATCAAACAATTCATAATGAAATTAAATCATAACACTTTGAAAATTAAATTATTATTAATTTTATAGACATTATGTGCTTTTTAGCTGATAAATTTCATTTCTTTTATCAAGTTAAAGCACAAAACTGTTGCTTCGTTTAGTTTTTTATTTGTTTTGTTTATATTGTTAAAAGTTATTCTTTGAATATTTTTTTATTACGTGTTTATAATAATTAAAATACTTTTTATATATTAATGAATTTTGATTGATTAGTTTATCGCGTTTTGCTCATTATGTATAATTGGCCGAATATTTAAATAACTAATTAATTATATAGCATTTAACATTTAATATTTTCTTTAATAAATCATTACAAAATATTTCTTCTGATTAAAAACACAACAAAAAAGAAACTATTTAATTCCTTAATGTAAATGTAAATATATATACATATTTTCTTAATAAAAGTTTTCACATTATTAGTTTAATTATGCGAAACATGTTTGCTTTATAACGATAAAATTTTCCATTATAATAAATTAAAATAATGAAAACAAAATAACTCTTTATAAAGTGTTAATATTTATTATAAATAAAAACTATAAAAACACTACTTATGGTATTAAATTACTTTATATTTGTATATGCATAGTTATTTAAATAAACTTGAACACTTTTATTACTTTATTTGATTAATTACTTTGAAAAAAAAATTTAAATTAAATTATATTTATTTTATTACTATAAATAGGTTTAGCGCATAAAGTTTGTGACACAGATGGTAATTGGTTTCGCCATCCAGAGACAAATAAAACTTGGTCTAATTATACAACATGTGTAAATGTTGAAGACTTAGAGGTGAGACTCTTTACACTTTAAAAAAAAAATATTTAGTTTTCTAAACAAACAAATTAAAATTAATGAAAATTTTATTTTTAGAATTTTCTTCATTGTATTCAATTGATTTTATCAATTTTAAACTTTCTTGTATTTTATAGAACTAAATTTAATTACATATAAGGTTTATTGATGCAAAGACAAAGCATTATCATTTGTTACGAATTGAACATTCAAGAAAACATCTTCAAATAGTAAAACGAATTGATTATTTTATCCGTTTTTTATTTTATTTTTATGTTTTTAAGTGTCATCATGATAAATCTTTAATCAATTGAAAATATCTATTAAATTCTTTTCTTTTTTACTGATTTTCCCAAGAATAATTGATAAACGAAATAATGAAAATAGAAATTTGAGTTAAAAGAAAAGAAAACTTTTTTTTTTATTGATAAAATTTTTTTATATTTTGTCGTATAGAAAGTAATTGGATATATAAAGAAAACAACTCAAAAATATATAACATAGTAAGGTAAAATAATGAAAAGAATTCTTATATGATTTGATGTATGTAATTTTTTTAAAATAAATTTACAAAATGTTTCTCATCAGATATTCTTATGATAAAAGAACATTTTTTTGTCAATCCAAATTTGTAAGTTCGTTCAAAAACAAAGCGATTATTTAATATATTTCTGATATCCAGCAAAAAAAAAAGAGATAAAAATTATTTAAATATGAATACATCGAATACTTTTAATACATTATTCTCTATTTATTTACCATTCTGTCATACATTTATATATTTATTTACTCATCTTACTAAAAATACATTACAAAATATTTCATGTTCTCAATCAAATTTTTTATAATAAAATTTCAAATTGAATACTTTTTTATATACATTTTTTTTTTAGAAATAATTTTAAATAATTAAATTAAAGAATTTATACTGAATTTATTTTCAATATTTATATTATTTGCTTTGATTGCAGCAATATAATATTTTATAACTGAAAATTCATTACAAAAAATGATTTTATTCGCAAAAACCTTATAATTGTAATTTTATTTGAAAAAAAAAACACATTTAAATGGTTTTGTTTAAAACAATTTCATTTTTATTGATTTGTTAAGTAATTAAATATTTTTTATTGTAATTAACTAACAAAAAAATAAATACTTTAAATAATATTTTCCCTTTTATAAATATTACTTTTCTTTTTCAAATTTATTTTCATATTGTCATGTGCCGGATGTTATGCTCATTTACAAAACCACATAATAAAAACATAATAAATTAAATTTAATAACATTTTCAATTTATTTGATTAAAAAAATGAAAACAAAACAAAATGTTTGTATAATATTTTGATATTCCAAAAAAAAAAAAATATATTAATAATAATGAAAAATAAATAAAACAAAAACAGTGGAGAAAGCAGGTGAATTTAATATTTGTAACAGGATATACCGTATCTTTAGTTGCCATCCTTTTATCACTTGGTATTTTAGGATATTTTCGGTAAGTAAAAAATAAAAAAAAATATTTACATTTATATTTAGCATAATTTTAATGTTTTAAAACAAATAAAGTAGAAAGATTTTATTTATTCAATATAAATAACAGGTGAATTTTGTATAGGGGTGTCTATATGTTTCATAGAATTATTAACTTTTGTCTGTTTTTTAGACAAAATGTTTAAGTCTCTTAAGTATATTAGGTAATAATATTGTGACAAAGGTAGTTGATTATAAAATTTTCTGTTATATTATAATAAGAGCAACAATTTATACACACAAATATTGATGCTAACCACTTTAGAATACCACATAAAAATATGTTTTTATTATTCCTTTTAAATTTAAACCAATGAAAAATAAACAAAAAAGCCAACCCTTGATATTTATTTTTATAAAAAATCATTTAAACTCTTTTGGTTATCCTTTTTTCAAAAAAAAAAAATTATACACAAATTTCGATTTTTATCATGAACACATGCTTTCCTTACTTATTTTTTCCCATAATAATCGTGATCAAGGAGTAAAAAATAATTTTATTAACACATTTTTCTCCAATAAAAAATATTAAGCATATTTCGTGGGAAATAATTGAATTAAATTTGTCATTCTTATGCGAATTAAGCGTTAACGAAATTTTCTTATAATTAAAACTATCATGTCAAGTTTCTTTATTTTCACTTTTGTAACACCAAGATTGACTTTACAAATTTTTAATAACTAATTAAGCAGAGAAGTGGTAATTGAGTTTATATATTTTACTGCTACATTTTCTTAATACAAAAACCTTTTATTTTTCCAATTTATCTAGAGCTTTAATTATTATTTTAATCTTATTTTATATAAAAATTTAAGCCTTAGTTACTTATTAGTTGTACAACCTTCAATAAGAAAAACGTAAAACGTTTTTAATAATTAATCAAGATTAGAAAATTTAACGCTTTTTAAATATCGATTTGATCAATAATTTTAATAATAAAAAATTGCTTCCATTAAAATCTTAATTATATAAAATTTGATAAAAAAAATTATATTATCGCTTTAATCACAAAACCCCAACTGAATTAATTAACCTTGAGTAAAAGTACTTTTGAAATTGGCAATATCATCAGGAAAAAAAAAATAATAAAACCGAATTATTTTTTTATAATCTAATTTGATAATTTGAAATGAATGAAAATGAAAATTTAATTTAATCTTCAAATAAAAAAATTGTATTTATTGACATAAAATTTATTTCATTCAAAGTAATGTAAAATGAAAAGAATGAAAAAAAGCTCCCAGCTGTTGTGTAACGAAGGAAACAAATTTTTTACATTCTTGTATTCATCCATAACTATGGGAGAACGAAATTCTGTTTATTTATTTATTTTCATTTCTCTTATTCGGCCAAACACATCTTATTTTTTTCTTTGAAATGTTTTATTGTAATTTTTAGAAAAAAAAATTAGAAAAACTCTACGTAATGGGAGTAACAAGACAAGAAATAAAAAAAAGTACATAGCATCATCGAAAAATATGTGAGGCAAAGCATGAGTTATAAAAAATGACAGGTCAATTGTGGGGATGTAAAAAGAAAAGAAAATAAGAAAACAGTTCGGGATAGCTTTAAGGATAACGTACGTAAAAACATATGAAAAAATAAATCAAAAATTGTGAAAAGAATTTAATTTATTCTACTTATACATGTCAACGCAATTGTAAAATGTAAAAAAAAATTAATAATAAAATATAAAATTGATTTGAATCATACTTTATACATTTGCATACTAAATAATTCAAATAAAAATAAAAAAAATATTAATTTAAAACAATAAATATATGCGTAATTTATTATTATTATTAATAAAAGAAGCAGCAGGAAATACATAAAATAAGCAATAAAATCTTAATATTTTTATACATACTGATACAAAGTAGCAACACATGAAATGTTTTCTTTGTTTCCATACAGGGAGCAAGTAACAGAAAAGGAATTACATATATATATATAAGCATAAATAAAGAATCTATACCGACACTAAAGTAAATAACAAATAATAAAAGCACATGCATTATTCAATATTTCTTCTCAAAATAAAATAAAATAATATTTTTCTTTTTAATATTACAGACATTCTTCTGAAAAAATCGTAAAGATAAAAATAAATGTGAATTATCTAAAATGTTTGATAATAAATATTTGAGTAAGACAAAAAGAAATAAATAAATAAGACAAACAAATAAATAGGTAAAAAGAAAATAAAATATACTAAAATAATCTTATGGGAATTTTTTTTTTGAGTTTTAAAATTTATATTTTTATCAAAAATAATAATAAAAGAAAAATGCTGGTATTTGTGACCTATTAGTCATTGTAACTGTAATAACTGGATCTCTTCCTGTGTTTCTATGGTCTGCTATTTTTTACTTAAAACTTATTTATTTATTTGACGTTATGTGCTTAGTAGCAACTTTCATAAACTGTGATAAGAAATAAATAATAGTATTATTTTAACATCAATTCTATTTAAAAAAAATAAAGGAGAAACGAAAAGAAAATAACATATATCATAATTTTTTTATTTATGTGAAAAAGTTATAAAGAATTATTTAACTAAAAGAAATTACGTTAAGCATGTTATATATTGTGTATTAAGCATTAAGCCATTTCTGAAGCGTTAAATGACTTCCTGGCCTAAGGTGTGCATTAACTGAAAAAGTGTTTACATCCGTACCATATGCCACCTAAGTAATAACAATGTAAATCATTGTTATTAACTATTTAACATTATCTAACTAAAAAAATAAAGATAAATGATTTCATTTGACATTGTATATCCTTGCACAAAGTAGAATTTCTTGTCTTTTTTTTAAGGTTTTTGATAAATAAAGGAAATTTTTTATTAAATCGATACCACAGTGACCGACAAAGTGAAAGTAATTTATGTTACCATAACCCAAAAATACTAATTGAATACGTTTTTTCTTATTTAAATCATGCTGAGAGTCATTCAGATTATCATAAAAATAAATATATCATAGATGATCCTAGAAATGGCACATGCTTCATAAATACTCGTCTTAATCTATAAAGCCCATCCAAATCTTTAATGTATATAACAAATAATAAATACCCTGTCATCGATTCAGTAGAAAACACTAAAAAAAATATAAAATCGGTTTTTGACTATAAAGATTGTTTATCAACAAATAAAAAAATCACAACGAAATTTAGCTGACCCAAAAGATGGTAGAAATAATTTTTATTTCAAAATTGTCAACTTTTAATATAATTAACATGTAAACCACAGCAAATAAATGAAAAAAGCATCCCATTAACATTACGCTATAAAACACATAAATACATTTAAATTTCGACTGTTGAAAAAAAAAATAATATCAATAAAAATGAGAAAGCTTTTTGGCTGCTAAGTAACAAGTGTAGCAGCAGCAGTAGAAGCAGCAACACACAAAAAACCCACGATAAGCTTTTTCTTTTAATTTTTTTTTGTATCAAAACAAACAGCCATCCTTCATCGTTTTTATCTTTTACAATATAATTTAGATTATCAACGATATAAATAAATACGTATAACGTTCTGTCGTAAAATTTAAGCTTGAAAAGCGATGAAAAATATTTCACAAAAAAAAAAATAGAAAAAGAAACAAAAATTTTGAAATAAAAGCAAAACCAACTAAACTTTGGATGTTGATAAGTAGCAAATAAAATAAAATAAAATGGACAAGATAATAATTCGAATTATCATCAAACGGAATTGCCTACGTTTTCTATTACCCATAACAGGGCATTTGCTCTGAAAGAAACGAAAAAATAAATACATGAAAAGAAAATAATAATAATAAAAAAGCACTGAACCCGCTTTTATAATAAATACAAATATAAAAAAAATTTTGAGCTTTTTTATTTTCAATTTTTTTATCAAACATTTATATTTGCTGTGGTCAGCCAAATGACAGCGATTCGTTTTGATATGATTTTATTTGAATTTTTACTTTGTTCCTTCTTTTCTCGGCAATTTTACTCTATTTATTTTTTTTTAATTTCAATAAAATGTTTGACGGGTTTAGTTGATAGAAAAAATACAAAAATTGAAATCGAATATTAAATTGATTGAATGATTATTGAAGTATTCAAAACGTTAGTAAATATTTTATTGATTTTTATTATTATTTATTGAAGTAACTGACACATTTATGACGCAAATCATAGTCCAAATAGATCTACGACAGGCACTTCTACAAGCTTAAGCTTTGTACTAAAGGAATATTAATTTAGATGAGTTTTCACAAAGGTTTTTAATAACAAAATTAAATAAAAAGCTTTACTTTACTGCTAAGCTCTCTCTCTAAAATCAATTTTAATCAAGTTTTTAGTTACCAAAAAATAAAAATAACGAATAAAATCTTGCACAAAATAGATAATAATTAATGTTTGCACAAAAAAATACCATTTACTTTTGACTTTTCGTATATATAAAAGTTAAAGATAAGGTGAAATAAAATGTGATAAAAATAAATTCACCAATGTGTACAAAACATAAAACCGAAATAAATGAATTGTGAAATGTTGGAGAAATAAAGAGAAGAAAAAAAAAATTATACATTATGGAACGTGCGTCATCATTTTATCGTATAAAATATTATGATGATTAAACAATGGTAGGAAGAAGAAAAAAAATAACACCGCAAAGAATCCTTTTTTCTCATTATTACTGTTGTTGTTAAGACTATAAAGTTTTAATACACTTAATGCGTTTAATACGTGATCAAGTGCACCCTGAGCACACATATTATATTATGTGAAATTTAATTTGCTGTTGATTTTACTCTTGCACAGTAGAAAATTTTCTCATTGTATTGTTAATAATATTTTATGAATTTAGTTGTTATGAACTTTTGTTGATCTTAAATAATCCATTGGCACATATGAACTAATAATTTTAAAAAAATTACAGGTGCTCTTTTATTTATGAAAATTAATTAAAATTTATTTATTATTTTTTATTTTGAGATGGATTATTTATAAAGATTATATTGAATTTTATTTATTTTTAATTGAAATGGACTTATTTTGCTTTACACATTTATTATCGCAAATAAATTGATTTATTTGCACATTTATATAAATAAATGGTAAATAAAACAATTTGTATACAAATTTATAAATCACAAATATGCAGGCTTATTTGTTCAATTAATATCGTATTTATGTTGTTATCGTTAATTGTTAAAAACAACAAAAAACAACTCAGTTTAATCGAGAGTATGTTTATTTATTTTATCCTCTTTTTTTTTGAAAAAATAATTGTTTTTCTTCTTTTTAACATTTTTTTGTTGTTGGGTAAATACCCAATCAATTATTAAAATTGATTTTAATTTTTGTTTAAATTTAATTGTCAGCTTTTGAACTTTTACTATTATTATAAGCAACAAAAAAAAAATACTCTCACAAACCAAATTTATGCGGTTATTGTTTAAGGTAAATAAAATTTTAATTAATTTTAATTTAAAACAAATATTTCAATTTCATTTATATATACATTGTATATAGGATAATAATATAAATTGCATCATCTGTTAGACATAAAATTATTTTAAATACAAAACTTTTAGAAAATTATTTAAAATCATAAAAAGCTTTATCATGTTCTTGTTTTTACTTTATTTTTTTGGTGGAATATATATTTACTGCAAGTAATTTATGAAAATTTATTTTAAAAATTAACTTTAATTGTTGCAAAAGTATTAATTGAGTAGCAGAAACTAATTAAACCTTATGTTAAAAAACAGGAATAAATAGTTTTTAGCTTGACATAACATAAAAGCTCACATGTATTCTGTTGTCCCTGATGTATAAATTTCGAGTTGCATTTTATGTTGCTTAAATACCATATTATGTTTGGTCTTAACAGTTTATTTTTGCTATAATAAGTCATCATCTCACGAATGTTTTTAATATTGATTCTTTAAATTACAATACACAAATAGAAAAATCACTTATAGTCGTTAAAATAATTTCTTATAAAGTTAAAAATAGCAACATTTTAATACTTTATTGTTTATTTTTTTAAAACTTTGTTTAGAAAATAAAAATAAGCATTTGCATCATTATCCAAGTAAATACCTTACATTTATGTCGTTACTTTGCAATAAAAAAAGAAAACATTTTTTTAACGTCAAAAACAATTTCCAACAGCAGCAACAGTAGAAGCAGAAGCAGTAGCAAAAGCAGATCTCATGTATTATTAATTTTAATTATAAAATTTAATCGGTAAATGTCAGATGTTTTGTTATGTTTTTCGCTTTACTTAATGTTACAACGTAACGATGTAATTTTCTTTGATTTTTCATAATGTCGCCTCTATATATAAATATATATTTTGTATTTTATATATATATATACAGGTGGGCGGTAGTTTAATTTTTTTTTGTATGTAACTTTTCTTCAAATTAACTTTACCATACAGAACGCATTTTTATGCGGTTGTTGTTTTTTTTTTTTTGTTTTTAATTTATTTATTTATCCTTCTCCTGTATAAACTTTATAAAACATTTCTTTGATTTTAACAGAAAAAAGAAATTGAACTTAAATATTAATTTTATTAAAAGTAAAACACAAGTAAAAAAAAATAAAAGCTTATTTAAAACGTAAAACTTTGCGGTTTAAAGTTTTATTTACCTTAAAATAAATCTAATTTTTAGTTAAAACAATCTTTAACATATTTAAATTAATTTATTTTAAGTAGCAATAAGGGTTTAGTGGTTTTATAAACGGGGTTAGCCGTATTTGAATTTATATTTATAAAAAAATTGTATATAATAATAATAATAATAATATTGCTACAACTGGTAAAAAAGGGAAGAAAACAAAGCTGATTTTAGCAATATGATAATTTATAAAAGTAGCACAAAATATATATACATATATATATTATTTTTTTGTTAATGCCAAAAACATATTTTTTTTCAATTTTTTTGTAATCATATACATAAATATACCTTTCATTTATTTTCCGCCTACAAAATAACAATCATATACAAGGGTTTTTCTTTATGCTGCATAAATAAATATATATACAAATATCAAAGCGCGACTGAATCTTCTATATGACACAAAGCATATAATAATAATAATAATAATAATAATTTTTATTTCTCATCTGGTTCTTAGTAGAATGAAGTTAACAAAAAAAAATATAAACAACATTATTTTATTGGTGATTTGAATCTTTTTTACACCCACCCCGACATACGTTTCAAATTTTATTATATCAGCATTAAAAAGTAAAAAAAAAATTGAAAAAAATTAATTCTCCTTATCATTTTATTTATATAAAAAATAATAATAATATCAACCGAAGAAACGTTGAAACATCTAACTGACATAACTGGTATACAAGTATTTGGAAAAGATTTTGTTTTTCGTTTTACATTTTATTTATTTATATAAAAATAAAGTTTTATTTACTACATAAAATTATATTAAAGAATGTACCGTGTATAAACATTATGTATCCAGAATAATATATATATTTAAGCAAATAAAAAACTATTAAAAACAGAAACAAGATAATAAAAATCATTACAAGATGTTACAACCTTCGTTTGTCTTCGATACATTTATTTATTTTCTTTTAAACAAAATAAAGGTTCATTAATTAAAATTTTTATAATTACTAAATAAATATAAAAAATTAATTAATAATAAATATTTTTATAAAATTTATTTTATTTTGTTTCTTTTTTACAGTTCATTAAAATGTGCACGAATAACATTACACATGAATCTGTTTGCATCCTTTGCTGCTAATAATTTATTATGGTTATCATGGTATCGTATTGTGCTTGGTGAACCAGAAGTTATTGAACGAAATGAGGTAAATTATTATCATCATTTAAATTATTATTTTATTTATTCTTTATCTTAATTAACATTAAAATGAATAAAATATTCATTTTGATAAAATTTCTTAAAACTTGTCAAATTATTTTACATACTTTATAGATTATTATTATGATTATTATTATTATGATGATATTAAGATATCATTAACATTTATAATTATTTTTAACAAGTAATTTAACTGATTATTGTTACATTTTTATGAAATAAATTTAAAAAACAATAATAACTTTTTAATACATTATAAACAGATTAAAATATTTGCGGTTGCGTCTTTTTTTTGTTTGTCAGAAAAGTTACATTTATTTTCCAAACAAAAAAGTAAAAAAATCATTATTTTTTAAATTAAAAATTTTACACCCAGTTAAATGACTTGTTTTTATTCATTTTTATGAATATTATCATAATATATTGCTGTACTTGAGTTAATAATAAAATAAAATCATTAAAATTACATAAAAAAAAAATAATTAACATGAAAAACACTTTGCATTTGATCGTTATAACTAAAATAAATGACATTTAAAATTTAAAACATTCATTTTTTTATGTTTTCTTCTTTAAATAAAAAAATGGAATATTTTTTTTTTAATTTAAAAATTAATTATATGTTATTATTTATTTATATAACAATAATAATAATAATAATGAAAATAAGTATTTATAACAACGAAAAAAAAAAAACATAACAAATTAATTAACATAAACAATTGACGCGTAATAATGATAGCATTATTAAAAATTTGTTAAGATATAAAATGTTACATAAATAAATAAAAGGTAAAGTAAATTAAAGCAAAAGTAATGGAAAGTTATGCGAAATATGAAGGAAAATTAATAAAAAATAAATATAGCTATGTCCTTCAGTAAGACCTGAAACGTTCATTTTTATTTCACTAATTATTTTGTTTGTCAAAAATGTTTTTCAACCATTTATCGTTTGCAAAAAAAAAAAAGTAATAATTTTGTTTTATTTATTAAAAATACAACAAAAATAATAATAATAATGCTAAAATCCAATGAAACATAAAAATTTAATTACATCTTCAAAGTTTTTATTTTATTTTTAAGTTATAATAATTTTTATACTTTTTTTTTAATATTCTTGTTTATTTTTAACAAATTTTGTTTTTTTAATCTGTTTATTTACATAAATATTTCTCATTTTTTTCTTGTTTGCCTAGCCGGGTTGTATCGCACTACACTTGGTTTTACATTATTTTCTATTAACAAATTACGCATGGATGTTATGTGAAGGTTTTTACTTGCACACAGTGCTAGTATCAGCATTTGTTAGTGAAAATAAATTAGTACGTTGGCTAATTGGACTTGGTTGGAGTTCACCAGCATGTGTATTAATATTATATGGTTTATTAAGGGGACTCCATGGTGATGCAAATGATACAAAACAGTAAGTATTTAACATATAAATAGTTGTTTAAAATACTTAATAAAAATAAATCTTTAGATGTTGGAGTAATGAAAGCTCATATACAAATGTTCTTGTTGCGCCTGTTTGCCTTTCAATGTTACTCAATTTATTATTTTTATGTAATATTGTACGTGTGTTACTATTAAAATTAAGAGCACCAGCTGGACCACAGGGCGGTGCACCATCAAGAAATATTCTACAAGCATTTCGGTATAAAACATTATATAAAAATAATGTAAAAGAGAATTTATTTCTTATATTTATTAATTTAAATATGTTTTTTCTTTACTTTATTTTATTTAACTTAAAAAAATAATAATAGGGCAACTTTATTGCTTGTACCATTATTGGGCTTACAATATATTTTAACACCATTTAAACCACCAATTGGACACTCTTGGGAACGTCTTTATGAAACTGTATCTGCTTTTACAGCATCATTTCAGGTAAATTTATTTAGATTTATTATAGGCAAGTAAATACACTACGGATAACTTTATAATAAGTAATTTAAATTTCATATGATAAGGGATTTTTTTCATTATTTTCTAATGAATAACACAATAATTAATATAAACACTTATAATATTTATTTATTTATTGATAAGTTGTTATTATTATCATAATTTATATTTTATAATTAGAAAAAAATATATACACGATGTTATTTATAATCTAAGCATTATACATATTTTAATACCGGAAAAGCTTATTATTATTATTTTCATTTAAAATTCATTTTTTACATTATATAAAATTAATTATAAATTGTTTATTTTTTTTTTTAATCTATTCTAAGAATATTGTTTATATATTTATAATATGTATTTTAATACAGAAAGATCTCTATTTAAATAGAAATTGTTGTTTTTTTTTTATCTTGTGTTAATGGCTAACCCTAAAAACCACTTTTATTATCATAAATATCCTTTTTTTTTGTTGTTTAAGTAAACAATAATATCGTTGTTTCTAAAATATTTATACGTTTAAATTTACTTAAATACATACATATATATATTTATTTATATACGATGTGATATGGGTTAATAAACATAAGTAAACATTTTCTTATAAATTTTGATATGTATATTTTAAAAGAAAGAATAACTAAGGGGTTAAGTACTTTAAATAACAATCACAATTTACCGAGGATAAGTAAAAATAAGAATAATAAATATTATAATAAAAATAATAATAAATAAATGAAATGCTAAATGCTGATGATTATAATGCATAACATGTTATATAAAATGTATATTTAAATCAAAAAGTTTATTTGTTATGACTACTATTGTATGAGTTAATACTTTGCGTAACTTTTGGAAGCTTTGTGGTTTGTATATTGGATAACGATGTCATGTTTTGATACATTTTTTTTTATTCATATGAAAACCATTAGATTGAACTGAAGTCAAAATGATTTCTTTTTTATATTTTCATTATTAATACATCACAGCATAATTTTAAATCATAATTTAGGTAATAAAATAAAAACGTGTTTATTGCTTTTTAGTTGTTTAATTATAAAATATAATCTAAAGCTGCATTTCTTTACTAATAAAATAATTAAATATTTTAAATAAATTTAAAAAAATATTATTGAAATGTACTTTCGGTTTATTACTTAAAATAAAGACAAGTTTTATCTGCAAAACTTCTATGAATATAATGGGAATTAACCAATGAAACCATGATAAAAATTATAAATATAATAAGCTTGCAAAGTTTATATATATTTTAACTTAAAAAAAAATAATTTGCACGCACTTTGAATAATAACATCAAAATAATAAAACAATCAACAGAATATATAATTAATTATTAACATAATTAAAATTATTATTTTTAAAACGTAATTAAGGTAATTAAATAAATCTCTGACAAGCCCATAAAATATAATAATAAAATATAATATAAAATATATATAAAACGCAAATTTATATAGATTATCATTCATATAACACATATAAAATCACTTTAACTTATATAATCAAATAATGTTAATAAAATATTTTTAATGAATATTCATAAAAAAAAAATAAAAATAATTATATTTAAATTTATTTATTTACAGGGTTTATGTGTGGCAACATTGTTTTGCTTCTTTAACGGTGAGGTTATCGCACAGGTGAAACGTAAATGGCGAACAATGTTCTTTAGGCCTCGCGCCAATTCATATACAGCTACACAAGTTTCGGTGAGTTTTTTTTTTTTTTTTTTCTTGAGAAGAAATAAAAAATGAATAAATTTTCTTTAATTTTCTTTGATTTTTTAATTGTTTTTTCTTTTCACGCTTTTCACATATATGTACTCTGTGTTTTTATTTATTAATCTTTTACCTAGTCATTCTATCTATAGTTCTTCTTAAATTTTAATTCTAAATGTACACTATTTACTGTTTTAAAATTTTCTATTATTTTGCACTTGGTGTATAGCAACAAAAAGCAATAATAATAATAATAAATAAAAGAAAACTTAATAATAATATAAATAAATGAAATCGCATATTTGATTGAGAA
Source organism: Ptychoptera contaminata (assembly GCA_963942525.1). NCBI lineage: Eukaryota > Metazoa > Arthropoda > Insecta > Diptera > Ptychopteridae > Ptychoptera > Ptychoptera contaminata. The sequence continues at coordinate 28,429,060 of OZ012638.1, forward strand.
TGTGTGTTGATTGAAAAGGTGATCATAAATTGCTTGTGGTTTATGATGTTTGTGGTAACTCGTTAGGTTTCTAATGGCGTAAGATATATAGCTATATATATTATTGAATGAATTGATATGATATAAAATGATGAAATTGAACAAGATAAATCCGATTATATTTTGTATATATGTAAGTAAATGGAGATTTAATAACTTAAAGATGGATGCTGATGTTTTTGCTCCTTTTTTCTAATAGAACAAAATAAATACATATAACATTCTATGCGAGTAAAAAATAGAAAAAAAAAATTAAATAAAATCTGACCATTTTTACAACATTATATATATATGATTATGGTTTATGCCTTTTAATAATAATCATAAAGCACGATGAAAATCCTGTTGCCAGTAACAACATCAATTATGATATGATGAAGGATAATCAAATAATAAAAAACATACAAACATATTTCACTTCTTTTTTTTTACTATATAAAAATAGGTAACAATGAGCTTTTTTTTCTTATTAAACTAAAGTACATTGTTAAAGATAAAAGCTAATAGGATAGAACAAAAAATGAATAACCTAATTGTAATTAAATAAAAGTAAAAGTAAATTCAATGTAACAAATTATAATTATTATTATATTTTAATTTTACTTTTATCTGTTCAAAAAAAAAAATAACAAAAAAAAAGAGAACATAAAGAAGTAGAATAATAAAAAGCTAAATACGTAGAGATTTTTTTACCATATACATACATTTAAAATTATTCTTTTTGCTTTAATTTTGATCCCGTTTAACAATTCACGCACGAAAGTTAACAACGACCCAACCCAATAATAACATAATACTAAACACTCATGTACATAAAATTTACACTCAAATAAATTATATAATAACAATTTTAATAACGCAAGCATAAAAAAAGAGAATATAAGGCGAAAAAAGGTTTTTATGGTTTATTCAACACCCAGCAACTACACCAACAACAAAAAGCTAAATTAAAAATATAAAAATGTATTAAAAAAAAAAGAAGAAAATTGATGAAAAAAGAAAAATGCTCATTCACATCACTGCACGCTTACATAAATGTAATATAAAGATCAGGCGGATTTTTCTCCTTTTCGTTTATATATATTTTCATTTCTAAACAAAGATGATGTGTGTACGATTCATCATTGAAAATTGTTGGAACGCCGGAATGGGTGTGACTTTATTAACATGAAAATGATATATAATTTTACGATCATGTGAAGAGTTTAAAATGTTGGAAACCAAAAGAAAAAATGTTAAAAAAACATAGTATTTTTTTTTTGTTAAGTAATATAAAGTAGTCGTATGTTTTATGATCAGAGCATTTGTGATTTCTTCGTCTTTTTTACATAATATAAATATGAAAATTATACTAATTTCGGTTAATACTTTTTTATTTTTGTTACTGATGTTTTTTCGCCTTTTATTATAACACATTACTCTCATTTAAACTGTGTTATTATTATGTTACTCGTAACGAATTAGATTCAAAAAGCTTTTTAACATTATTTAAGCAAAACAAAAGGATATTTTTAACGAAACGTATTTTTTTTTTTAGAAAAAGTGTTTTGAATTTAATTTAGTTATTATGTATAACAGACTTTCCATGTTAGATTTATTATAAACGTTATACATTATTTTGAAGAAAAAACCTTTTAAAAGTAATTTTTGTTTATAAATCACAAAAAAAAGAGTAACATGTATTATGCTCCCTCCTGATGTAGTGCTTAAGCTTACAATGATTTAACTTTTGATTATCAAAGGTACTTTGTTTATAATGCAACAATCTTTGATCTTTTCTGGTTAGTTAATTATTATTCGAAATTTAATAGTGATACAATTAAAGTAAAATCATGTTGCTGACATCTAGATATAATATTATTATTATTATTATTATTATTATTATTATCAAATAACATTGTTAGTATTAGTCTTTATGTTACTGATACAATATTTTTTATATGAGTTAGAAATTTTAATTATTAAAATCCTCAAATATCACAGCATGATTTATATTTTAATTAATTAAACTTAATAAGGCACTAAAAGTTTACTTGTTAAATGTTTTACATTTAATATAAAATAATTTGTTAAGAGATTTCAAGCACAATGTCACAGCAATATTACACACAAATATCTTGCAAGCTTAATTAAATTTATTTATTTACATTTGAATGTTAAATGTATTTTTTTTGTCAACATTTGATGTAGGTTTGATTCATTATCCTTATTTTATTATTTCCCTTTTTGTGTATTTAATTTTTTCTCTTATTAAAATCGATAAAAATATTTTTATTTAAATTTTTTTTTTTTGAATAAATGAAACAATGGATAATTTTTGCACTGCTATAACATAAAATTATTTTGTTAAAAATAAAGAAGAAATTAAGAAGATGTAAAATTTATTCATGTTTCTAGTCGAGAACTATTTAAATGTTAATATTAATCTTTGTATTATTGTTATTTTTCTGAAATTTAACACAATGGAATTGCATTTGTATTACGAATATAATGAAACTGAATAATATAAAATTTATAATAACCTTTAAAGTGTATGTACATTTTTTCAATGCAATAAAATTTTAGTATAAAAAGCGATAAAGCACACAAAGAATTTTGTGCATTTGAGTGTTTTATATGATTTTATTTCGCTTCTAATCTTTCTTTCATATAAAATAAAGCGAATAAAAAAGTAGGTATTTTCTTGTCTTTTCTTTTTTTTTGTAAAACTTCATAGTGTTGAAGTTTTTTATTGTGAAAAATTGCTAAATAGTAGTTTTTATTATGATTATAGTAATCTCTAGACACTTCCTTATAAAATATCTTAAATTTAAATCTTACTTGAAAGCAATGCTATAAAGCTAAAAACTATGATTACCTTTAGGGCAAATAACGGAAATACTTTGAAGTGTTGTATAAAAATTTATGCACTTTTATTATTAACAAAAAAAAAGAATAAAATTACGGTATTCTTCGTAAAGCTTTTCGATTCATATTATAAAAATCTTTGTTTTAAATCTACTCAGCTTTAAATTAAAATATTTATCTACCCATATATTTTTTTTTAATTAATCATAAAAGTGCTTTTTAAGCTATTAATTAATGCATTTTAAATACAAATTAAATTATTTTTAAAGGCTTTGTAATAAAGTAATAAATTATAGCAGACAAAAAGATAAAATGATTAAAAATACCAGGCGCCTACACTTGCTTAACAAAATTATGCTTTAAAATTTTTGTTTTTTTTTTTTTTTGTATATAACAAAAATTATTTATTTATAGAAAATTATGTATATCATATTTTCTAGATAAATATTTAAGAAAAACATGTAATTAAGTAAGCTTAAGAATTTTTTTATCATTGATTGATTGATTAAAAATTATAGCAAAAAAATACTAAGTTAATTAAAGAAAATAATTTTCTTATTATGACATTTAATACTTCTTTATAAATAAAAAATTTTAAACTCATATCCATCAATCAATGATTATTATTAAATAATTTATGGATTTTTAAATAAATAAAATAAAAAAATAATAATAAAAGGGAATTATTTTTTATTTCTCTTAACAATACAATTGACAATATTATATCATTTCCTGTTTCCTTTTACGATTCGTTAGTGTTTTTTTTTCGGTATCTTTCTATTCAATTTTCGTGGTTTTATCTTTCATTTTTCATTATTTTTAAAATGATAATAATAATAATAATAATAAAATGAAAATAAACTTGAATTTCTGCTTCTGAATAAGAGATGAAAATGTAACATGATAAACTGAATTTTTATTTATAAATGTTTGTATATATAATTTTGTATTTATATATTTATATATATGAGGGATGAAGATTGATTGTTTACGTTAACTATAATGACACACAAATGTTAAACATACAAGACAATAAACAAAACAAAAAATGAACAAATAAAATTTCTTTATTGTTATTACTTTGTTTGGTATTTTATTAAAGTATTACGTAAACAGGAGTAAAGTTTTATAAATGATAAGAAAACAAAAATATACATACACACATAAATATAAATATTGTTAACAACTTGAGCAATATAAACATTATATAAATTGTTTACATGCAAAAAAAAGTACGAATAATAATATTAATAAAAGTAGCCAAGTAAAAGATTATCTATATTATGCTTACACATATAGAAATCCTTATTATTAATAATTTATAATTTTTTCTTATGGTTGTTAAAGTTTCGTTACGTTACATATTTTATGTAAAAACAAAAATAAAATCATTTTATATATTAGTTTTATCATTTTAGAGCATAAATGAAAAGAAAATGTAAATGATTATACGGTTTTTCTTGTTTAAAAAGAATGAATGAAAGAATTTTTATTAAATAATAGGATAAAGGATACTTTAATAGGTAAGATAAAAATGAAAAAGCTTGTATTCTGTTCAATGTGTTATCGTTGTTATATTTTTTGTGATAATTGATTGTTGTTCATTGTATTGTTATGCTAAATTCATTAAGAATGCATCATTTAATCATTTTTTTTTGTAAATAAAAAAAATACTCCAATATAATATTACAATTCTTTAATTCGATTAAACTTTTTTTTTCCTTTTTTTTTTAAAATTAAAACACAAATAAAAACATGCACCCATCCACACACACACACAAACTACAAATTTATCGCTTTTTCATAAAAATATGAAATAAATCAAAACATAAAAAAAACACACATAAACTTTTTAGTGGGAAATGGATATGACAAGACAAGCGAAATTAAGTGACAGCGAAATGGAAATGTAAAAAAAAAAATTGCAACAACTAGAATTATAATTGGTGATGATAAATAATGATAATGATTTGATTTGTGAAATAGAAATCTAGTAATGGTTTTTCCGTCAGGATAATAAAATAAATGATGGAAAATTAAATAAAAAAAAACACAAACCAGAAAAACCTTGAAAAAGAATTTTTTACTGTCAAATTACTTTGTATGTTTTGTGTGTTGAATTACATTAAATAAGTGTTTTTTATGGTGATTTGTTACTTGTTCTGTTGATAGGAATAATAAAAGTAAAACATAATTAAAAATAATAAATTAATTAAAAAAAAAATAGTAAAAACTATAAACTAGAGCTATTAAAACTGCTTTTTAGCACCAATAAATCTGTTCCTTAGTAATTATATTTGTTTATAATTTAATTTTTGTATTTTTGTTCTTATTGTTTTAATTCATTGAATTTATTTTTAATTAATATAATACTAATAATTATTATTATAATATTATCCATCCCATGACTATTTCCAACACACCAAATTTAATTCATTACAAATAAATTTGATTAATAAAATTAAAAATACCAAAACGCATAAATAAAAACAATCCTGTGCCGCGCTTTAATGTTTATTTTATAATTATTATTTTTGTTAAATAATATATATGTATATATAAATATATAAATGTTGTTCTGCTGTTGTTGTTTCTTTATTTACGTGATTTGTGATAATGCATTTGTAAAAAAAAAAATTGGTTTAAAAAAAAAATATAAAAAATTTAAAATTAAAAAAAACACAAACACAAACACAAAGTAAGGTGATTAATTTCATAAATGTAGCCGGTCCGATTGCAGTTTGTACGTTGTGGTCCGGCACTACCTGGTGAAGAAAAGGTGTGACTAACCGAGTTTAATCGTGGTGTTGATGATGGCGGCGTTGGCATAAGAGGTGGTGTTGGTGATTTCGATGGAACAACAACAGTAATAACAGCATTAACGACAACAACTGAGGACCACTATGATCAGTTAAATAAACTCAACAGTACAATTAATGGTGTTGTTAATAATTGTGATGATGATAATGATAATGAAAAAATTATAAATAAAATATTAATTGATGATAAAACCACTAATGATAAAACAATAATAATAGATTTACCACTAGTTGACTTTGGTACAAATGGTATCAATAATAATAATAATAATAATATTACCACAAATCCAAAGAAAATACAAACGCACATTAAACTTATAGCTGATGATTCATTATAATTTTATGTATTTATATATTTTTTAATTTCTAAAAAATAAATCATTAATAACATATTTTAATTAATATTAAATTAAAATTAAGTGAACAGTGCTAAAGGTGTGTGTATGTTAATTTAATTTAAAAAAAAAAGAAAAAACTAATCCGCCAAAAATTAATAATAAATTAAGAAAAATAGAAAATAAATATATATATTTATATAAACTGTGTTCAAAATAAATGTGAAATGTCGTTAAAATTAATATTTTATTATTAAAAAGTCCTTAAAAAATAATGTGCAGCTTTTTCCAACACAACAATAATAATATTATTTAAAATAATAATAATAATAATAGAATAAATACTTTGTATAATTATTGTTATTAAAATTAATTTCTTTCTAGAAAAAAAAATACTAATTATAAGCAGAAATTAAAGAAAAAATATAAATACACAATTATTATTAAATGTTAAGATATATATAAATATAAATATATAATTAATTAATTTAATTTGTTAAGTTTTTCTAAAAAAAAAAGATATGCTAAATAGATTCTACGCACATTAATTAATTATTAAATGAAAATAGGAAACATCCTAACCGAATGTCGTCTAGTCAAATAATATTTTCCTCAGAAAAATATGTTTTTCATTTTTGTATTTAATACAATTAATCCATTTATTTATTTTATTTCATAATCAATAAAAGAAAAATCAATTAATTTAATAAAAATAATCATTTATTTTCATAGATGAATATTAAAATTAATTAAATATAATTAAAATATGATAATGCAAATTTGATATAAATATTATAAATAAATAAATAAATATTTATAATATAATTATTAAATATTTATAAATATAAATAAATAATTAAAAATGAATTGATTTTCTATAAGAATTATTTAATTAAAAATTGTTTTATTAATTTTATTTTTTTACTTTAAAGTTTATTTTATTAAATATATATTGAATAATTAAAGCTGAATTAGTATTTCGTTTTTATAGTAAAATAAACTTAGTTATTATTTAAATATTTTTTTCTGAATTAAAATTTATAAAAAAAATTGCAATTCTCGCCTTACAGCTAATACAATAATTATTGATTTTCAGTAAAATTTGTATGAAAATTATTTAAATAAATAAAAAATGTTACTTTATATACTCAATCAAAAAATAACATAATGCCTGGATTTATTTTCAATTGAAATCATTACAATGTAACTGTGTGTACCTTGAATTTAATTTATTTATTTTAATAAAAAAATAAAATTTATTTCCTCGTTTTGTAAATCAATCAATAATGAAATAATTCAATAAATATATAAAAAGTTTTTCCTTTTTATGTATTAAAAATTTAAATGATTAAAAAACTGTAATAAAATAAACTTGTGCAAAACTTTGAAAAAAAAAAAACTTAAAAACATCTGTTGCTTGAACAAGTATTTCAGTAATACAAGTGTAAATTCTATGTAAATTTCTACTGTTAAAATTAAATAAAAGAAAAATTTAAATAAATCAATGTGATGATTAAAAAATACCCTTAACGAAGTGTTGAGCTTAGGCAAATTTATTGATAAAGAAAATTATTACACAAAAAACGCAGAAATGATTGCTGTTTAATTTTTTTTTTTTTGTAATTTCCTGTCAATGTAAAACTAAAGTTAAAAATAATAAACTTTTAAACAATTAACATGTTTACTTGTTAAGAGCAAAAATTTAATATAAAAAGAAGAAAAGTAAATTATAATTTATTAATGATAAAAAATTAATTAAAATAAATTTGGCACATTAAATTAATCATAATTGATGTTTCTGTAACCATAACAAGGTGTTTTATTTAAAAAATAAAATCAATTGTAATTAATTAAAAAATAAATAGAAAAATACCAAGCACTCAAAATTTTGTAAATAAAAAACATATTATTATTATTATTAAAATATCTGTGGCCCAAAAATTTCATCGAATTTAAATATAATTCAATTAAATATTACACTATTATTTGTAGTAAATTTTGGTTAATCATACATTTTTTTTAAAAAGAATAATTTAAGATAATATTTAAATAATAAACACAGAAAAAAAACTATAAATTATATGTTTAAGATGAAATAAATAAATAATTGAAAAAAAAATGTTATTTAAAAAAATTTAATGAAAATAATAAAAACTAATTGGAACCAAATTACATATATAAAAGAAAAACCATGCAAATGCTTTTTTATTTATTTAGTCTTTGAAACATTTGTCTGCCATAAACAAAATATGTTAACGAGAATAAATATATTGTTTTTCCACAGAAATAATTATTTTCGTTTTAAAAATTAAATGATGCGAAAATCTTTTGCAAAATAAACCCATTTAAATGTTAAAAATAATTATAAAAGAAACATATTTAAAAAAAAAAAGGATAATTCTTTATGAATTAACAACATCAAAGTAAATGTTGGGTAAAATTTACAACAAACAATACGGAAATTAATAAATAAAATAGGAAACAGATCATTTACCAAGCAGATAAGCTAAAAAAAAAATAAGAAGGAATTAAATTTCATACAAATAAGGACAATAAAAGTGTATATGTATATTAAAAAACATGATAATGAAAGAAATAACCAGAATAAATTAAAAAAATTAATTCGAAGAATAATGTTAAAATTAGAATTTTTAATATTCTTTCTCGATTCTTACATTTTCCGAGAAGCCAATTTTATTTCTAATAAAAGGATATAAGAAGATTATTTTTTTTAATAGAATTAATTTGAATTTCTAATAATTATTTAATTGTATACAAAGAAATAGATGAAATTCATGTGAACATTATGTTTAATGATGCTTTTCTAAATGCTTTTAAATATCAAATCAATATTATACTTATTTTGCAAAGAAATTAATAGAAAAAACGAACAAATTTCTATTATTTAATTGAATTATTTTCAATTTAGCTAGATTGGTTGTGGTTTCTAATGTAGAAGATTATTTTTAGAATAATACTGCAAAGTGGTTTGCCATATGTACAATGTGGTTGCTTCGATATCTAATTTACCATAAATAAATAATTTCTATATAAAAGTAATGGAAATCGGTTACAAAATGTTATTTTTTTTTATTTAAATTTTTAATACAAATTATAATTATAAATCAATATTAATATTGAAGAACAATTAGATAATTAAAAACATTTTGAGATTGCGAAATTTGATCAATAATAAAAGTTTTTATTATATTTAAGAATGAATTAATGCAGATTATTAAACCAAGGTGATATATACGAGACAGTAAAAGCTCTCAACAAGCATATACATTTTTGATGACATTTTCAAAGAGTATTTTGATTACAAGGTTATCAGATTTCTAGATTATCAAAGAAAAAAAAACGGCAAAACACTGTTTATCACCAGTAAGAAAAACTATCTTGAATAAAATTGTCTGCAAAAAGATTAACACGTATTATCTTGAGGCATAAAAAAGTAGCTGATTGAAATCTAGATATGTATACTGAAACACTAGAGAACTATTTTTATAAATAATATAATACGGAATATAATTAAATGCAAATTTAACGTTGCTATTCTTCAATTGCAAAACAATTTATGAATTTAATTCGTCATTCATTCGCGCATATATAAAGTAAATTCATTAATTTAGTAATAAAAATACAATATAAATAGTTTGTGCAATGTTTAATAGTGCAAAATATATTTTATCATTACTAGCTTAATAACATAAGCATAATACACTGTGCATAATACACTGTGCACTGTTATGGATAATCAAAAAATGTAGTCATCATACGGCATATTTCTTCTTTTTTTTATCCTACCAATGTTTAATATTTATTTCTTTTCGCTAAAATAAACAATTGTCGTCTATACATTTCCAGTAATAAAATTGTTTTTCAATAAGCTTTGACAATTTTGTTTTATTATTATCATCGATAAATGTACGATAATGCTGTTGCAAAGGGAAAAAAATAACTAAGAAATAAAAATATTATTAAATTTTATGCACAAATAAAATAAAAGGATTTGAATGGGGGTAGACAGTAGATTATACCAAATAATATTTATTTTTATTTTATTAAGTCATAAATTTCTGTAGCTTGTTATTTTTTATTTATTTACCTAAAGCTAAGTGAATTGACATTCAGATGGATGCATTTTAGTATTCTTACCGTCTTGATATTTAAAATCGAAAGAAAAGAAAATACTTTATTTTGCAGAGATCTGTGGAAAAATACTTTTAATAAAATGAGAAAAACATTAATAATTTTACTTTTAATTGCATAATATAATATTGTGGTGCTTGTATTTTACAGCTTTTAACAACACAACAATTAATTTTCATTACACAAAAAGAAAATGCAAACATAACACAGAAACTGAGAGGAAAAGGAAAAAAAAAAGAAAAATTAATAAATTATTAACGGTTTAAGGTAACAAAACATGTTTTTCCAAATTTTTATGCATACTTTACATAACTTTTAATTATTTTTGCTCATTTTTTTTTTTAAATAAAATCGCATTTTATTCATGTCGAAATATTAATTTAAGGTTTAACAACGGCACTGTAAGTATACTTGACACTAACAACCTCAACCGAAACGAAAAAATAAAGTAGATACACCTCGAAAAATTATTTAATAAAAGATTTTGTGTTTTTTTAATTCTCTACAGTAAGAATTCGGCTTTTTTTCCTTTTTTCGTTGTAAATAAACTAAAAAAACAACAAACTTTAAAGCACAGGCAAAAAAAAAATAAAAATAAAAAAACGCATAAATTCCTATTGCAAAAAGCTACATTTAACCGCAAAGTAAATAAAAAGTAACAAAAACTCGCTGTAAATATGTTACGTGGAGGAAAAAAGAAATCTTCAACTTTTAGTGATGTTTATGCTTTGTTTTTATCTTTCGGGACGAACCACCATAAATATTCTATTTCGGAACGTGGATATAAAAACATAAAATAAGATGAATTTTTTTTCTTATTTTTATTTTGTTAACTTTAAGATGAGAATTTTCTTTCTTTTCGGTTTTTAAATATTTTGTTGTCAAATCTTTTATTTATTCGAATGTCTTTGGCTATTTTGTATTTTCTTTTATATTCTGTTTTTGTTTATAAAATATATTTATACAAGTATTGCCTTAAGGAAATGTGTTGAAATAATGATTTAAAAAAAATATTATTTTTCCCTTTTTTTTCCTAATAAAATAATTATTAATAATATTGTTTTTCTGTTCGCGGATTAATTTTTCTTTTGCCTTTATTTGAATTATTGTTTTCTACGCTTTCATTTATATTTTAATTTATCTATATTATTTTTAATCTTTCAATATATAAAAAAAATAGCTAAAACCGGCAAAAATTTCCTAATCCTGATAATAAAAATGAAAAAAAGAAAAAATTTTATTTATTATATATAAAGATTTAATCAATTTAAGGACATTTATGATTTTTATCAATATTTTGTTGATGTTTCATTTTCTTATAATTTTATTTTTCTATATTTTGGACATAAACAATGACAAAATAGAATAAATAAAGTAAAAAATAATTTTTTTACTCAACAAAAATAATCAAAACAAGATTTAATATCAAAAAAGGAAAAGGTAATTGATAATAATTTCCTTTTTCTTACTTTAATAAAAAATACTTTTATTATTTTGATCTATTAAAATTTTGAATGTTTTTTATCCACAACAATTTGTTGCAGGAAAATAAGCTGTGAAAAATTTTGCTTATTATTAAAATAGATAAATTTCTTATTACAAGTCAATATTATTTATAAAATCATTACTATAGCAAAACAATAAATATTCTCTGCTATTAAAAAATAATTATTTAATAACTTTAATGGAAAATATTCAATAGAAATATTAAATTACAATATTTTAATATAAAAAAAATAGAAATAATCCTCTCGAGAAACAATACGCAGTATACTAATAAAACAAATAAATTAATAATTAACAGAATTATCACGAATTAAGTCAATCTAATGATATTGATCCTGGTAGTTAGTTTTCCACTTTAATAAAGCAATAAGTAAGACTAATAACCCGAATAAAAGTGTGGCCAATTAGTAGAATCAAGAATAAAGTAAATAAAGAAAAAAAAAATACAATTCAACATTGGTTATTCAATTGGAAAAATGTAATTTTGCTGAAAATTTATTCCGTGAGTTTTGCCTTTTCGGAGGTCTGTTTATTTTCATTGGATTTAATTTTTCTAATCTATTTTCAACATTCCGGTAAAAACAATAAAGTGGAACAACAAGATTTAACCAAAAAAAGGCAGCAAATGCCTTTAAATGACCCGAAAAAAAAAGAGAAAACAAAACATAATCCTTAAACACTGAGTGTTGGTAAGATTTTTTAAATTCTTATGTTTACTGCAAAAAAAGGGAGATTGTATGTATTAAAAAAAAAAATCCTCTGCTTAAATTATAATAGCAAATGAATTTATTTCTTTAATCAAAAGAAAATGATTTTTAATCCTTATTAAAAATTATAAATATTTTGCTAATATATTTATTAATATAATTAATGTTAAAAATAATATTTAAATGGGTTTAAAATTTTTTAGCAATTTTTGTAATAAAAGAGAAAATTCATTACATTTAACGGTAAGCAAATTTTCATTTTAAATGATTATCAGACGCAATTTTTATATACAGTGCATAGTTTAATAAGCCCACACGAGTATTTGATTGTCGAGGAGAAAAATATCACTTTAAATAAATTATTATCAATGTATATCTCTTGAAATAGTAGTTAATTAACATTATTAGTACCGTTTCAACGCTACTTATTTCTAAACTATATTTACCTGTAATTTACATTAATTAGTTTTTGTAAGAAACCATTTAATTTACTTTTTAAAAATGTAAATACAAATAATAAATTTATATACTTAATGATGCTTTCCGCATTGAAATGTTAGTGATTATCATTATTTTTATATTTTAAATTAATTAAATTATGGTAATTTTTGAAAATTAAAAACAATCTCATTGGTATGTACAATACCATAATCATGGGTGATCAAATTAGAGCTATATGTTTTTAAACATAAATATGCGCTATACTGTTTAAAAAATATATAGTACTAATTTGATCACCCTATATATATATATATATATATATATTTATATATAAGTATTTGTTTTATTCGTCCTTTGTATAAAGTTTTTGTTCAATAAAGTTTCATGTCACAGAAGACATTAAATAAAACGGAAATACACTTAAACATGCTACAATAAATAAATTAATTTTACTATAAATGATTTTATTTTAACAAATAAATAGAATCAATAAATTAAAAATTAAATTTACATGAGAAAATAGATTTAATTACATATTCATATATTATAATAAATTTGTCATGTTACCATTATTATATTTTTGTTAATAAAAATTATTATATAGTTCATAAATTTATTACAATGAAATATGATATTAATAGTTTTTCTTTGGTTTAAGCAATTTATAATAATGTTATTTTATTTGTATTTCAATTATAAATGAGGTCACTTTAATTGTGTTGCTTATTGAATCATACAATTGTAATAATACAAGCAAAATAAATTATATTTTAATAAAGTGATTATTAATTATTTACCTGTTAATTATTTCATTTCGAAAAAAATTAAGAATGATTTGTCGTTTATTTGAATAAATAATATAAAAAAAAGTTTCATATTCCTCCTATGCATTGTGAGTAAAACAGTGTTATCAGTCTTTTATATAAAACTTTCTATTTATAAAAACTAATTCATGACAAAAAGTTTTGGATATCATTATGATAGATACAACTATTGTGCTTTCAATTCATTGTGTTGAAGCAAAAAAAAAACATATTTCCTTCCAGAAATCCGTATGCATTTGATTTATTTTATGCTAGAATAAATACATTTTAAAAATGGGTTACTTACGCACGTAAGATCTCTATTTAAAAGCAATGCTCCACCCGAAAACATTTCAACCGTGAGATTCCACTCAAGCCTAAGTGATAAGACAACAACGCATTATTATAAACGCTTATTTTTTTCAACTTAATTTAATATTAAATATTTGCTAAGTCTAGACTTAAGCTGGACACTTGAATTATGGTAGTATTTATATGATGGACTATGTTTACAGTATGACAATTTGTTATATTGGTATTATAACCTTGAAATTAAAAGTTTAGCATCAAAAATAGCCATGACATTCAATAAAACAAACAGAAAAAAACAAAACTAGAATTCGTAATCGATATACTTTAGCATAAGTAGCTTAGAGCAGTATTTGGTAGAGAATAATTTTTCTATGTATTAAAACTGAACAGTAAAACACTATATCTTGTTCCTTGAAATTCAACTTATATCAATTAAAGGAATATTATATTCTTACCTATTATTTATTATTTATTACTCTTTTCTGCTAATATAATTAAAATAACTTTTATCATTCTAATTTAATTTGTAACAATTTGTTTTCCCCCTTTTTTCATTGAGATAAAACTCTTGTTAATTAAAAAACATAAAAAAAAATAAGAAAAATAATGAATTAAAAATATGGTCCTTGATAAATATGAAGAAAAATTAAGGTAAATAATGTAATTCTCTTGATGAAAACAAGCAAAAACATAAAAAAAAAATAGAAAAATAAAAGGGATAATAATAACAACAACAAATAATTTAAATAAAAATTTATGTAAATTGTTATTTGTTGGGCGAACAAAGTAGAAAATGGTTTACGTAATAAGATTTTGTTATTAATAACAATATGAAAATCAACAAGTAAATAGAATTTAATAATTTATAGCATTTGTGTGTTGTAATGTTATTTACACATTTATTATTAATAAAACAAATAGAAATACTATGAATGATTGTTAAAAATAATTCTTTGTCTTTATTAATGTTAGAAAATACAATTTAATGAACCTTATTTAAATTAATATTAACGTAAAAAACATGTACCATATCGTTTTAGATTTATTAAATATAAACTAGATACATTTTTAAAGTAAAATTCATTGATATAAATTTATTTTATTCAAATAAAATAATTCATTTACGCTACTATTTTTGTTGTACTATAAAATTCAATTAAAATATTTAAAAACATTTAAAGTGATAATATTATTATATTAAATATATAAATTTAACACCTCAACGATTCACTATACATAGTAGAAATTAATTTGAATTTTTAAATCTTTAACGAATTAACACAAATAGATTTGATTTTGTTTATTTATTTTGAATGTCCTTTGAAAATTTGTACGACAAATCGGGTTTTTTTTTACCTTTTATTACTTTTATTTTTTATTGTAAATAATTCATGTAGTGATGTTGCTTATGTTTAACATAAATTCACAACATGTTTTGAATTTAAGTGACTATCTTTATACAGGAAACTTTATCTAAAATTATCTAGCTTTATAAAACCGTAAGTTAGTGGTAAAATATAAAATAGAAAATAAGAAAATCGATAGAATAAATTATTCAAATAAATTTTATATTGTTAATTTTATTATATATTTCAAGTTTATCTATAATGTATTTACTTCAATGAACTTTTAGAGCATATAAATTAAACAAATGTCATTGTTATTACTAGTGGTTTCATATTGATTATTTGACCAAAGGGAATTTTAATGAAAATTATAATAAAATTCTCTCTATAATAGGCAACATATCATCCATACATAATGAAGATTGTAACAGCTTATGCGGTAGTATTAAAATGGAAAATCAACCTTTTAATTTGCTATTTTGTTTGATGGAGCAGTGTATTATATGGTTTTTTTTTTTGGTAAATAAAAAAGCTACACATTGTGCCATATAGATAGATAATAACATGCATAGAACAGCAAAATACCACAGAAAAAAAGCAAAATAAATAAAAATTCTAAAACAAAATTTCATGTAAATATTGAAACTCAATTTGCAAGTCAATAACAAACAAAGTGTTTTACGTGTTATTTTCCTAATCATATTTTTAGTGTTAAGCTAATAAGATAAGCAGCAACAGTATACCAAAAAAATAAATAAAAAACGCACACACAAGATAATAATAATATAGGGCACGCGACATGTAAACAAATCTCTGCTAAAAAAAAAATACCAATAATAATTTTATATTTATTTTTTTAAGGGAAATGATGAAAACCAGGATCATCTAGTTTTAAAGAAAAATGTATAGGAAATGTCGAACAGATTTTTTTTTTTTTTTGATAAAAATGAGACGACATAAGGCGAATATTAAAACACACAGGTGATCCAAGGATAAGAAGTAAAAGAAAAAATTATGAAAATACTTTGCATAGTATAACAAACAAAAGATAAACAATATGGGGATTCTGCACGCAACACATTAAAGAGAAGAAAAATGGAAAAAAGCATTCTTATTTAATCCAAAAGTTAAAGAAAATACAAAAAATAATCCAGAAAAACTTTGTTAACTTTTTCTATGTGAAGGCGTCCAAAAGTAAAACATAATTTAGACACGTTCAGGATGAGCTTATTGAATGGCCTCTTCAGTAGTACTAGCAGCATTAAAAATTTACCAAACAGAAGAAAAAAAAGGTCAAAAAGGGTTGCACAAATAAAGGAAACGCCAAGTGTCCACTCCACATTTGATCATTCTGTGTGTGCGTGTTTTTTCTTTTTTTATTTTATCCTTTTACTCTTGTTGTTGTTGATGATTTTTGTTATTTATACCTTTTTGACGTTGACTGCCATCCAATAATAGTATTAAAGATTTTCTTTACGATTCACAACGTATTATTTCTATAATTTTCATTTTATTTTCCAATTTAAATGTATCAGAAATTGTGTATAAATAAATGAACGGGAAGTATGAATCAAACTGTGATGTGCAATTTTGTAAATAATAAGAAAAATCAGTCAATATAACGACACATTTGATTGGTTTCCGACAGTTTATAGGCATTTTTTTTGCCTTTAACATTTTAATGCTGTGAATAACCAAAAGAAAGTGGAACAAAGAAAAAAAAACTTTATCTATAGGACAGGCAAATTGAATGAATGAAACAAGGAAGATGAATAGAAGAAGCAAAAAAAATCCTTACAAAAGAAGCAAACAAACGAAAAAAAGAAAAATTAAAATAAAAAATCCAATTTAGTTATTTGAAAACAATTGGATGAAAAGTAATTTATTATTAAAAAATTTATATAATATAAAAAGTTGCAGAAAAAAGCGCAAATATTCAAATAAAACAAAGGAAAATAAAAAATTTCTAATTGTTTTCAGAAGAATAACTTAAGTAATTGTGTGAAATAATTGTGCACAAAGAAAAGAAAATTACTAAGGGTTTGTTGGAAACAAGTGGAAATGTTTAATATGTTTTTGTTTATATATGGTGGGTGAATATTTTATCCATATTATTATTATTATTATTGCTTTCTTTTATGGAAAACAAGTAGCAGCCTAAGTAGGCTTTTAATAAGTGTTTTACTTCACTTTACACTTTTGTTATTGTTGATTATCGTAATAATGAAATGACATTCAGTATAAATATTTGTTGCTTCCACTTGAACAGCTTTAAGATCTATTATTACCTTTTTTTTATTAAACTATTATTAAGTGATTAATGTTATACTTAAGTAACATTACTTATTCTGTGATTTAATTTTCGATAAAACATTTATTCATTGCGAATTACTTTTACAAATTAAATTTATGCAAATAATTGAAAAATATTCTAAAACAACACTTTTCGGCCATACAGAGACGAATACAAGGAAATAATAAAATAAATTACTTAAAATAAAGAAAATAATAAATGACATCATCATTTATAGATTTGTGTTGTACACAAAGCAGAAAAGAATTTCCGTGTGAAAAGAAAATGTGAAAAGCAAAGTACTTTATTGTTATTATTTAGATTATTCACGTAAATTCAGGTGATAATAATAAAATTGTAAAGGGCCTTGGTGAATTGTGAAAATAATATAATAATAAAAAAAGAAAGAATTTAAGGACATGATATTTATTTCTATAATAAGAATTTCGTTAAATTTAGTAATGAGATGAATTGATGATGTTCTTTAGTTGTTTCTTTTTTTTATTTTCTCTCTTTGTTATTTATTATTGGTAATATTTCTTCTAACTAAACGTGTAATTGTTCCAAGTATATGTATGTGGGTTAATATTACAACATACAACCAAATATAATAATAATAATAAAAACAATATTTATATTATCGATTTATAATCAATAGTAGAAAATACTTTCATCAAGATTTTTTGCACGAAAATGTAAAGATAGCAACAAAAAACCTATGTAATTTCGTAGTAATGTGTAGTATTACATAGAATATATGATCCCATTTGTGTTACGTCATCTAGACTACCATCTATTGATATTATTAGTTCCTTTACATGTTATGTTTTTCCATCATCAATTTTATTTTTTTCCAGATTCATTTCATTTCTATTTTAACTTTTCGCCTTTCATTCAAGTATCCGTATCTGCCCAAAACATAGAAGCATTTGCTGTACGTGCAAGTAGCGTTGAACTAATATTAAAGAAAAGTTTTTTTTTCTTCTTTATTTTGTTTAGAAAAAGCTTTTACGTATCTCAATTTAACTCATATGTGTTATAACCTAGTTACGATTTTTTTGCCCTTTATCTTTAATCAAAGTATCAAAATGATTTGATTGTGATTTTGATTGTGCTTTATATTTTATGCTGTGAAATTTTCAACCTTAGCCTATTTTATCACGACCGATATATGTATACATAATAGATATACATAATTTTTAGAAAAGACGTTTAGTTTTTCAAAGTTGTTTTATTATTATCATTACAATATTTGTTATTTATTTATTTTCCAATACAATTTGCCACTAGAAAACGTTTTTCGGTTAATATTTTCTGCCGACAAAAAAGGGAAGTATGAATATTCACATTTATTCACATGAAAATAAGTAAATAGAATTTTTGTTTGTGTATTTTATTTACTGAAATTTAAAAGCTTTAAAAAGTAAAACAAATATTTACCACTTTTCTCGTTGTTGTCGTTGCTCTTGTAGCTGATGTACTTTGTTGTGTTGATGATCCGTCTGTTTTTACGTTACCCAATAAACATAAACATGTGTTTTATGTATGCGAGAAAATATTGACAACACCAAAAATATAAAAAAATGTTGTCAATTCCCAAACTGTTATAAATTTTATTTCACAATTTGTTGTCGCCGTTGTTACATAGATAGATACATATATTTGCAACATAAATAACAATAAATAATACAAAATAAAAAAAAATTGAAGAAGCTTTATTGCATGTTTTATTCACCTTTCTTCTAGTTTATTTTTTCATTCTTCTAAATACATATTAACGTTCATGTTTTGACATTTCAATACTTAAATTATTACGATATTGCATGTGATACGATGAAAATAAAAGAAATAATTTTTAATGTCAAGAAAAACGAAAACGAAAATTCATAAAATCGAAATACGTTAAATACTTGATAGAAAATTTTAACACTGATGCTTTTGATACTTTTAAAACATTATCTCAGTGTTAATAAAAATATAATGTCAAAGTTGTTGATCTTGAAAAGATTATTATTTTACTGTAATTTCTGACATTATTTGTTGTAACAGCAATGGTGTTACTTTTGACACCGGCTTGTGACATTGCTAATGGTAACAAAACATACATGTAACATAACATATAATAAATATAATGGAAAAAGATTTACAACTAAACTTTACTGCTGACAAATATTGTCTGTACAGATAGATAGACAGACATATAAGAATTTGCGAATATATTTCTCTAGTTAAAAAAATATAATGTGTTAATTTATGTAAATATTTTAATAAAATATAATTATAATTATTGCATTATAAAATATAATCTTATTATACATTTTTAAGTTTAAAAAAAGGGATTAAACGTGTATGGAGATGATTACGACAATGTTTCGGGTACGATCACATCGACGATATTACAAATATTATTTTAATTATTGAAACAAATAGATGTGTTAAAGAAATAAGTAAATATAGTTAAAATAAGCTTTTATCCATTTAAAATTAAATATATTTTAGTCAAGAAATTATTCCTTTATACTTTGGTAGTAAGGATATACATTTTCTATCAACGAAAACACTTTCTAGTGACTTACTAAATAAAGTCAATGAAAATAGATTTATAAAAGAAATTGTAAATTATTTATTATAAATAAAGCTTTAAAATAGATAGTTAAATCTTATGCGTAATGGTAAGTTGTGTGTCAAATGAAATTTGTCATCTTAAAATACGGTATCATACCAATCTCTTAACTTAAATATAATCCTTATTTAAATTGCACTAAGTTACTACAAGATAAACTTATGAGTAACAAACATTCAACACTTCCATTAAATATAAACGTTATTAACAGAATTAATTATTAAAAGAAAAGGAAATCAAATAAATTTCTGTTTTCAAGCTAATTTCCGATTTACAAAATATAAACAAAATTTGTTCACTAAGTTAATTTAATTTATTTGTTAAGTTTTTATTTAAAGGAAGATACTAAAATGCCAAATAAATAGTTGGAAAATTATTTTTAAATAAACAACTTTACCAACAACATACAATTAAAGTTTACCAATTTACTAGAAGAAGTAGATTTTATTTTTTAAAAAAGCGATGAAAATAGAATAAATTAAAGTTTCTTTTCAAAGAAAAATACCTACAAAAAAAAAAAACTTTTAAACTTAAGCTTATAAAGAGCGACAGAAAGAAAAAGTTACTTTTTACGTACAAACAATTTGACAAAGAATTTTCACTGTACACTATTTTATTTAAGTCCATCAATTATTAAACAACAATGTTGAAAATGTTATACTTTTACCGGATCCTTTTCATTTTATTTTTCAAATTTGCAAAGAAAACAAAACTAAAAGAAAATAGAGAAAATAAATAAATAAAATACTTCACAAGTAATAATGATAAACAAAAAAAAGCATGCTTAATGCTTTTGTTGTGCTTTCTATCGTTAAAGTAAAATGAAAAAGTCACGTTTGCCTATTAGATACGATTTTCATCTTGTACGCGACATTAGTGACAAAAAACACGGTGAGATCTTACGTTTGCTCATTTTTTTTTGCTGGTTGTATTGAAAAAAAATGATAATAATAATAAGATAAACTGAGTAAAAAGTAAAGTTTTCGTACCCAAGAAAATAAAATAAAATAGATTATTTGTTGTAATAATGTCGATATGTGTGCCTATAGCTCGAATTCCACGTTAAATAATGCTATGCAAATAAAATAACATAGTAATACTTAACAATGCTTTTATTATAAGCTTTATATCCGCTATAATGTATTTAATTAAAAAAAACTATACTCTGTTACTAAATTTAAGCAAGAAAATTGCAATAAGAACACTTTAGTGCAGCAAAGTTATAAGTGAAACACTGTGCTGCAATTTAACATACATTTATTCATTAAAATATTCACGTAAATGAATCAATACTTAGTGATTTGATTAATAATATTAATAAAAATAATCATCATACCACATCAATGATATAATGAAATATTCATAATATTGGCTTTTTTATCTTTATTTACAATATTCTAATGTTGATGTATGGCACGTTATTGTCATTTATGGAGACGGTGTCAGCATGTTATTATTATTATTTTTTCTTTAAAAGTAACCCAAGTCAATCCCTTCATACATCATCCTTAAATGTATAACAAGCTATATAAAAAAACGAAAAATAAAATTGTCATTTACAAAAAAAAAAAAACTAAAGAAATAAAAAAGCGAATATAATAATGTAAAGCTGGGTAAATAAACTATTTACGTTTTATATATAAATCCATCTTTATTGCTTAAGTTTATTTTTCTTTTTGCCTTTTCTCAGATATATTTCACTATAATAGTTTTGTTTTCAGTGATCATAAATTTATATATAAGTAATTTAAGTGTTAATACCATTAATGGTTTTATAAAAAAAAACCCAAACGATAAGGAAGAAACGTTATTGTTAAAGAAAATTTATTAGATAATAAAGCATTTTGTCGTTTATATCAATAACAACTCATAAAGTTTTTGAAATTATTTATTTTTAAATGTTAAAGTTTATTATAACTGTGTTTAAATAAATGAATAAACGTTTCTTGTATTTCAATTTTAATAAGCATTAATTAGTAAGTGTAAAGGAAGTGAAAAATCAATCAATAAAGCTTTTAACCTTTCACTATCGTTTGTATTGCGATGAATAAAAAAGAAAAGTAATTCCAAAGTGACAAACATTTTAAGAAATTTATATATTTATTCAAGTCACATGTTATTTGTCTGTTGATTATTGTTATTTGCCATTTTCTATTATTATTATTCTTTTTTGTTCTTATTTTCACCCATTATTCATTGCCTACTGTTGCTAACAAATATAGCACATTATAAACATACAAATACAGTGCTAGAAGGTTGTAGTTGGTACCCTCTTATAAACATATACTGTGTATTGTGTTTATTTTTCATTAAACTTTTACTCACATTCTACAAAACAAATATATAAAAATCGTACAACCGTACACGTTTTACATTTTAAAAAAGTTTTTTTGCTAATAATTTTTTTTTTTCTTCAACTTTTATTTATTTAATTTTTCGTGATTGCTGCAAAGTGGACAAACAATACAAAAATGAAAAAAAAAAATAACTAACTAAAAATGTGTTTATTCTATTTAAAAATAAAAATCTAAAAATGTTATTTCTGTTATCTTCAGGATACTTTCTTCACTGCATCTTATCTTTTATTGTCTATTTTCCATTCTTTCATTATTATCATTTCAATTTTTCTGTGTTATTTTCCCATTTTTTTCACTGTTGTTTCTCCTATATTTTTAGCAAAATTTTCTATATAAAATAGATATATAAAATTCTTTTAGTTATTTACTTTTATTTGACCTGAGAGGTTATTTCTGTATTCCTGTATTTATATCTTTTCATCATCTGTTATTTTTAGTTTATATAAAATAAATAAATAAAAATGTATATATTCTATTTATTTAAAAAATAAAGAAACATTTCTAAAAGTATTTCAATTTTATAAACAGGGAAAATATTATTCTAAAGTAACTTCTTATAACTAGATAAATTATTTTTTCATTTTCGGGTGCCGCAAAAAAATAAAATCTCTTAATTTAAACGTATTTTAACCTTTAGTTTATTTTTTCTAGTAGAGTTTTTTTGCGTTATACATTATGTAAGTTTATTTTTATTTAATTAAATTTAAAAAGTTTTCAAAAATTCGTGAGGTTTATAATCATACCAAAATGTTTGTATAAAAAAGAAAAAAAAAATTGTTCAATGTTGACTCAACCAGTGATTAAAATTACAAAATATATTCCTTATTGTCGTTACTGCTACGGTAACCATATTCTGAGTACGGTAATAAAGTAATGTGTATGACGCCTATAAAAATCTATTAAATAACATGCGACCGACATTAAAATGTTGCAATTTTATTTTTACTCAATTTAATCCGTAAATAAAAGTTCACCGTCTATATTAAACAAAAAAAAAAAAATAAACATTTTGTTGTGAAAAGCAGAAATAAAAGGCAAAATAGCATCCACTTTAAAATTCATTGTTCACCTTTGAATACAACAATGTATTATAAATTATTTAACATTTGCTCTAACCTTCAATTATGTACATAACACTGTGAGGAAAACACTCTCAAAAAATAATAATAATAATAATAATAAACGGCTTTCCTTTAAACTTTTTTAAAATTTCATTTATAAATAAAAAAAAGTAAATTAAATAACATCAAATAATATATATTTTGTATATTATCTTATATTATTTCAATAATTTATAAACTTTAAAGCTTTTTTCTTAAGTCTACAGGTATTATATCGATAATATGAACAACATAATTACCGCAACTGGAAAATGTGACAACTTTAGAATGATTCTTATAATAAAATAATAATAATTTCCATCTAAGCTCTAATTACATTAACTTTTTTAATATTTTTGCTATTTGTTTATCTTGTTTATTATTTTTTCTCTAAAAAATTTTCACAGAAATCTAATGTTAACTACCTTCAACAACAGTCAAACAAATTATAAATAAGAAAAGAAGATAACAATAAAAATAAAGCCGAACAAGATTAGAAAATTGGATATAATACATGCCAGGGAGCTATTGTAGATGTAACGGCGTAATATTGTTGTTGGTTTTTTTAACACCGAATAAAACCGAAAAGAAAATTAAAGAACAAAGAAGGAAAAAAAATTGATAAGACCATATAAAAACCGGTAAAAATCAACTCGTTTGTTATAAGTATAAAGTATAAGATCATATAGAAAACAATCACTTTTCTACTATGTGTTTATGACCTTTGGGAAGGTGGTGAATCTGTATAACTTAATCTAACTGAAGTAAAACAAAATAAAACCCAGCGTATAGATACTAAAAAAAAGCTTCTACTTTTCTTTTTCTTAATAAATATATATATTTTATTTTACTTTTTCTTCTATTATTATTTGTTGATTCTGATGTGGTTTTGTTATGACACCAAACAAGTTACTTTTCCTTTATGGTTTTTAACAAAAATAAAATTGCTTTATCTCTTTTTCGTTTCATTTTTTCTTTTTATTCTCGTGATTTACTTTATTGTTTTTCTTATAAATTTATTTGTTGTGCTTTTAGATTTTGTCAAAATATTATTATTATTATTATTGTTTTCAATTTGTTTTTGCACATTTTATGTTATTCAATAAATAAATAAATTGAAGAAAAAAATGAAAATGAATTTTCGTTTTAGATTTTACGAGATGAAAAGTTTTCTTACACAAAAATACTTTTATTAGAAAAGTTTGCGCAGTAGAGTGAGCGTATATTATTTTAATTAATAAATTTATTTTCAGTAATATTTAATTAATAAATTATGTATTTAAGATGTTTTTCTTTTATTTAATTAAGTACGTTTATGGCTGAAAAATAGGTAAAAGTTTTGCTAAAATTAAATATAAGCATGTGTGACGTCTTAACCGTGAATAATTCATTTGGAAAAGTTAAGGATCATAAGTTTTGTTTATATATATTTTACTGACGCATGAAATATGTTTTCATTTTCTATTAGGCTCTTTATACATATTACTAAAATGCTGATTAGACTTAATTAATAATAACAACAAACTATAAAAAGCTTTTCATAAAAAAATACTAAGAAATAATCTCTATAACCATTATAACTTTACCGATAATGTTTAACAATGCTTTAAGAACCAAAAAAAAGGGTTTCTTCTTAAGCATAGTTATGTATTGTTTTACAATAATTATTAGCAATATGTTCAGTAAAAGATTAAAACCTTTTAATATATATATTTAAAATAAACATATAGAGAAAATCTTTTGAATAAAATATATTTAACAAACAATACATTAAAATACCTTTATTAGAATTAACTATAGTTTTATTAAAAATAAATAATTTAAATAATGTTTAAAAACAATTATATAAATTATTATTTAATATTTCAGTTTTGAAATGATATTAGATAAATAAAATTTAATTTTAAAAATAAAAATAATTAAATGTCTATGTTGGTTTTAATAATTATATAAGCTTTTAACAATTATTAAGCTTATTATTATTATCATTTAATATGTTAAAATATATTTACAATGTTATTAAAAGATTATCTAGTTATATATCAAAATTTTATGTTTACATTTTTCCTGAAAACCAGGAAAATACATTATTTATGTTTTGTATAAAATAAAAGAAGTTTTTACATTTATGTTTTTTGCTTGTGCTGAAATGTTTTAGAATTCTTTTTTTTATTTATTTATTATACAAATTTTAAAAATGAAAATTTTTATGCAAAACTATAGAAATTTATTTGTATTATTTTTTTTTTTGTTGTTGAAATAATCATTCAAACGAATGCATATTTTTATAGGAATTGTGGTCACATACCTTATATTTCCATAAAATGAATATCTAGTTTCGAACATTTACATAGAAATGGCATATTTTAATACAAACAAGCCAAAAAAATCTAAAATTTAAATTATTTATCTAAAAATAAGTAAAATAACTAATATAGAAAGCTTATAGATTATTATTATGTTAAATAAATAACTAACATTTTGTTACTTTCTATTAACATTTCCATTAAATCTTTTGTATAACAAATTGTGAAATTAAATACTTAACAGAAATTCAGCGGTTTTTAAATTATTCTGGCATCTTATATCTTTTAATGAGAAAATATTGATAGACAATAAAAAAATCTTGATTTGTTTTATGTTAAGCTTTAAATTTTGTGATGTAATGGGCTTTTTAGACAGGTAGAGAATTAAATAAAAAAAGAATAGAAAAGCTTTTTGTTATTTTTCACACACATTAAAAAAAAATGGAATAAAAAGGAAAACCTCTTAAAAGAGTAGATTTTAAAAAGTAAATCAAAAGTAGCTTATTTATATCATTTCTATCTGTTTTAAAATAACTTAACGACATCATCTTTATAAAATTACTACAAAGAATAAAATTATATAAAAATTTTTCATACCGCTGAATTAAATAATTTTTTTTAAAGAAAATTAATCTTAAAACGAATTTATTTAAATGGTATTTTAGTAAAAATAAAACGAAAATCCATTATAGTTATTTAAATAATGATAAATTACTAAAAAGTGGTTTAATTTTAAAATAGTTAAATTTATTATTTAAACTATTATATGTGGTCTGAATAAAACAATAGTGTTGAAAGTATTTAATAATTGTTAATTAAAACTGACTTATTAAAATGACCAAAAAATAAATATACTAAATTAATTTTATTATCTAATAATAATTATTATTATGGTAATTAGAATAAGCTTTATTCATTGTTTATAATTAATAATATTGTTAATACTATTAATCCATTTCATGATTATTATTTATGGTTTATAATAATTTATAATAAAGCAATAAATATTGAATAATACAGCTTTATTTATTAATATAAAAAAAGTTCTGTAAGCTTTAAGCTCTAATTTAACATACGTCAAATAAACTCTTTAATACAAATAATAATATTTTCTGGTCAAATACATGATAACATGGTTCACTTGTTGAATTGATTGAAGGCAACAAAAGTTATTGTAAATAAAAAAAAAAACCAACCAGATAAATTTATAAAACAACAATATATTTTTATGGTTAATATATAAAGCATATAAAACGAAAATAAATTTAAAAAATAAAGATGATTAAATAAGAAAACAAATAAAGAAAATTAATATTGTTGAATTTAAGCAAATATAAACAGA
The DNA here is from genome assembly GCA_963942525.1 of Ptychoptera contaminata. Lineage (NCBI taxonomy): Eukaryota > Metazoa > Arthropoda > Insecta > Diptera > Ptychopteridae > Ptychoptera > Ptychoptera contaminata. Next base: position 28,456,388 of record OZ012638.1, read on the forward strand.
GTGTATCATAGACAAAAGCTTTCTTTCATTTTAAACTAATTAAATTAAATTATTTAAAATTAAGACTTTAAATTTTGTATTGTAGATAAATAATAAATAAATAAAGCTATAATTTAATTTAAACATTTAAGGTATTATTAATAGTTATGAGGTTAATTAAAATCGTTTATTTGTGGGTAAAATATTGATAACATATTTTTTCTCTCTCATTTATTGATCATTACTAATGTTAGGGTAATATTAACAATAAAATTATAATTTAATTACCAAAAATGTATGTTTTAAATTGTTGTCATTAGCTATAAACAAAAATCATTAGTACTTTATACCAAATGTGGCATCGAGTAAAGTTAAAATTTTTATAGTCAAGTGGAGGCGCCTGGTATTTAATGATTATAAACAAGAATGCAATAAGGGTAAAGGTAATATGCTATAATTATTTATATATATACACGTCTTTTCGGTATATGAAACATTAAAATAACATAAATAATATCTGTACTATATTGGGGATACGTAAATGTTACTGTTTTGTTACTAATTACCAAAATAAAATGTTTATGAATAATTTATTAATATTTATTTTACGTATTTTCATTTAATTAAAATGATAATTTTCAATTAAAAATATAATTATTAATCATTTTATGGTTTTTTCAATGTATTTTTATAAAATTCTCTGTATAAGCTTGAAACACTCTGTATAAGCAAATAAAAAAACACAAACCAGACTGTAGTAAAATGAATACGATATCAAAATATTGCACATAAGAATAAAGTATACTAATACTTAAGCTTATGTTATATATATAATAAAAATATGATAGCAATATAAAATAGAGAATATAATATTGCCTAACTTTATCCAAAAATGAAGAAGAAAAACAACACAAAGTTTATAAGGAAAATTTTCCCATACTCTGCTCTAAGTACCTTATATTGTAAATTTTTATACATAATTTTTTCTTTCCCGTTTAAGTCTTACGATATATTGTAATGTTGATATAAATATGATATAATAAAAAAAGAATTTTTTTTTTTTTATATCAACAAAATGAAAAACAGATTTAAAAATAAAGACGAACAAGATGTAGAAGAAGGAAAAAATTAAACAAAAAAAAAGAAAATAAAAGCATTGAGAAAGGCAAATTCCATTTATACGCTTTTCGTTTTCCATTTATATGTTGCCAAAAATAAAATAAAAAACAAATAAATAAATAAGGAAAAAAAAATTCTACAAAATTAAATTGGCTACAATACAACACAACATATAAGCTATCATCATCATCAACATCTTATTCTCCTGCACTTGATTTACACAAACCTACATAAAAGCGTGCACGCATTAAAAAAAAAAAGAAAAACACAACACATTTGTTGTCATTCAACATGAATTCAAGTGGTATCACTGTTAAATGTGAGTCAAGTAAGGTAAGGCCAAGTAAAAAAAAATTCCTTTAAAGAAAATAAAAAAAAAAAAATTAATACAAAACAAGGGAAATGTAGTTAAAAATCATTTAACTTTTACGATATAAAAATGCAGTAGAGAGAGTTCCATGAAAAATGTTTGATATAAAATAAAATATAAATGAAGTAGGTGTAAGTATATACCTGACTTTTGATACATTTTACTGTAACGAATTGTACAAGTTTGCTACCTACATGTTTCTAGTTTGTACACTTGTTTAACAAGATATCGCGATGTTGGAACAAGTTACCTTCTGTATTTTTTGCACTGACTTCGTTAGTGTAAAAAATAAATAAAATGATAACAGAAAATACATCATTTTACATTATACGCTCAGTTTTTCCTTTTTTTTTTGCACCACTTTCCAGTGTGTGTGTATTGCGTTAATCAACAGTTGTATAACATTGTTAAGTATCAAGCATTTTGTGATGTTTTTTTTTTATTATTATCTTCTTTAGGTTGTTGCTTTCTTGGTAATTTTTTTACATTTTACAACGATTAAGTATTACTTTAAACAATTTTCTGTTTTTGTACAAAGAATTATCAGACTTGGTTTAGTAGAACCAGACACGTCTATTTAACTTGTTGAAGATATGTTTAAAGAGGAAAAAAAACACAATAATAAGAAAAAGGAATTTATTTATAAATATTTTAAGCATTAGTCAAGGGTGAGAGCTGTTGCTTTAGACTTTTAGAGTACTCGTTTATCCAATTTGTAACGTTTTATTTTTTATGAATGGTTTATTGTTTCCTTTTTTTTATTTATTTATTCTTTTCCTTCGTCTATTTTGACAGAGTAGTGTTCAATTAATACTGGTAAATAGATACAATTAAATATATATAAAATCGTTAATCTTTTTTCTTTACAATTATATGAAGCTAGTTTTGTAGTAATTCATTTGGTAAAACTTTTTCTTTTTAAATTTTAATTAATTATAGTTAAACATTGAGAAATAATAATAATAATAAAACAAAACTAATATAAAAAATGCTTTATAAATCAATGTGTCCATCAACTAATGGATTTTATCTGATAAAAGAAAAATAACTAAAACAATGTTATATCTTATGCCAATACTGAAAATAATAAACTTAATAACAATGAAAAGAATATAATAAATAAATAATTAAAGTTTTATAACTAGTGAAACAAATGTTGCTGGAAAGAAGCAGTACAAAAAATTATTTATTTTAATTATACAGAAGAAAAGTAATAATTTAAATAGCTTTAGAGACACTTTTCTATAAAGAAGACAATGCGAAGTATGAAAACAAAAATGCAATATTGTTCAAAGAAGTCATTTTGCCATAATTTAACTATAAAAAACTATTTTAATATTTATTTCCGGTAGATTATTATTCTGATTTCTGCTACTTTGAACAAGTAATTTTTATTACTATTTAATATCAGTAGAAAACTTTTTATTATTTTACAGAAATAATTATTCAAACGACTGAAAATATGTATTTATATCTTGTTTTTGAACTATTTCGTTAAAAATGTGCAAGTAATAAAAAAATACATGACTATGGTGTGGTGTTAATTTAAATTTAATAGTTACTATTTTCTAATATAATTTTAATTAATTATTTATATAAAACAGTCATGAAAATCTAACAAAGAGTTAGTTAGAATTTTTACCCAGAAAAAAAAACGTGTTTGCAATAATTTATTAACAAAAATTTAAATCATATTAAATGTAGAATTGTTGTCCTTATTATTATTATTATTATAAAACGTACATTATAATAGAGAAAGAAAAAAAAATTATTAAAACGTATAAAAACCATTAAAATAATAATATAAATGTAGTAAACGTGTTCGTTTTATATTGAAAAATCACTAAACAACTAAAATAGAAAAACAATCAAATTTCTAATCTAGAACAACAAAAGGATATTTTTATTATTAAAATTATCAAAAATTAAGGAATTTTGTTTCGATTTTTATTACTTGTCAAATACAAAACTATTTATATTAAGTAATTATTATGTCTTTGCGCTAATAATAAATTTTAGATATTAAAATAAATTAACTTTAGATATATGTATATAAAATTAAAATCATTGACAAAGAACAATGAATATAAAATGCTTTTTATAATACTAAAATTATTTATTTTGAATAATTCTTTCATAAAATTGAACAAAAATGATATTTTTCCAACAAACTAATGAAGATAAAACAAGATAAAAGATAATAATTTGTCATAAATGGATATTCAGCATTTATATTGTGTCATATTTATGTCTCTTGTTGTAATATTTATCAATAAAAAAGTTAACACAGTCAATAGCACTGTTTGTTTATTTTTTATTAAAAACTTGTGTCCCATTGTGATTTTATGTTTTTTAACATATACAACAAATAAATAAACTATAAAAACGGAAGGTATAAACAAAAATAATAAATAATCAGAGATTTAAAAGGAAATACAATATACAATTCTAAAACAATAATTAAAAATGTTCTTTATTCTTAAATAATAAATGTATTTTACTGATCTCTACTGGCTAACATTTTTTTTTTACTTAATTGCGTTTTATATTTTTGGTAATTTTATTGTGCTTCAATACGTGACGATGGAAGTGCTGCTGCTTCCTTTCCTATTAAATTATAAATTTTTGATTTTTGTCCTTCATCTAATATTAACTTCTCAATAATTGATTTGCCAATTTTAATACTTTCGTGAAAACCATTTTCACTGGAATATTCCAAGCAATTAATTGCTTTACTTGGTTGTTTATTTAATATGCAAAGTTCAGCGAATGCAACTAAACCTCCTGGTGTTGGTGAACCTAAAATTTTATGTGGTTCCTTGTCTAATTTATTAAAAACTAAAGTCGCTTTCTCTAAATCTCCAGACTGACAGCACAATTGTAAAACATCGCCTAACATTTCGCCAGTCCAATTTAATCTTTGCGTTCTTGTCTCATTTTGTTCTTCTATTTTTGTCCATATATCCCATGCGATTTTTGTGAATTTTTCATCTAAACCAGTATGTGATGGGATATCTGGATTCGGCACATTTCCAATCATTATATTTAAAATGTGAACAAGTAAACTTTCTCGACCAATATGATCAAAAATTACCATGTCTGACCATATTCTCGGCACATATTCTAACGCTCCATTCAGATTGATTGCTTTAAGGATCTCCTCCATTACACCTGGCTCAGGTGTATAAATATTTGGCACCAGCAGATTATAAGTATCCATAAATACATCTAAAGGTTCTGTAGCACATAAAAGTGCAAAATAATGCCGATAATAAACTGACTCCTTAAACGAATCTCCAATTAAATCGTAATTATTTCCAGTATGCAACAATTTATCAACTCGTTTCGCTAAATCTTTATCGAATAAATGATTTCGACAAATATCCATTGCTGTCACGAAAAAGTAGGTATCTTTAATATTTTGTATTTTGAATTCTTTTCCTTCTATTTGATTTAAAACATCAATCAATACATGGCTGACTGGACCGCGCTCCCGACAGAATGTTTTCAGCACATAGTACCATGAAGCAAGTGAGGGTTCAACGTTTAAATTTTTAAATTCTGCCAATGTGCTTAAAATATACTTTTTGGACAATTTATTATTTCCAATAGTACTAATAGTAGCCAATGCTGCATTTAATGTTCCAATGTCAGGCTTTAAATTATCCTTTGCCATATTTGTTAAAAATTCCTGCACTAATTCCCATCGTAATTCATTACCTTCCTTTAAGAAACTAGCTATTTGGATCAGTGAATTATAAGTAGCTACATCAATTTTCATTCCTTTTTGTAAAGCATCTTGATACAGTGCCCAAGCTTTTTCAACTTGAAAATATTTACACATTCCACGGATTATTGTACAGTATGTCTCTGAATTTTTTGGTTCAATGTCAGTAAATAATAGTTCAGCGAAGTCATTATCTTTCCATGTTTTACGTTGACGTTCTTTGCCAGTTGTACTTTGTCGGAACCATCTTTCTTCTATTAATTCATCTGATAATGTGTCCTCATTATTGTAGAAACATACTAATTGTAAAAGATTTAATTTCAAATCAGTTGGTATAGCAATATTCTTTTTGTCAAGTAAATTATAAACAAGTATAGCATCTGTTACTTCTACATCGCGAATTAAATTATTCAAATCATCAATAGTAACTTCAGTCTCTTCTGTATAAATCATTTTAGGGGTAAATGCTTTCACTGGTGGCTCAGCTAAATTATGCTAAAATTTAAAATGCTAATACTATTATTATCATCTTAAAGTTATAACCACTAAATAAATAATTACTTTAAATAAGTTTGGATTTTCTTGAAGAATCCATTTTGCTGCTTTCCTGCCTGATTCTTGAGCCATTGCAAAAGTGCGTTTTCCAATATTTGACATCGGTATTAAATATGGATCATCATGGAATTTATAATGTGGAGCTGTTGGATCCTGCCCAACCGTACTGGATAAGGCTTTTAAAATGTCAGTACGACTTCGTGGAATACGTTTTGGTATTTGTATTTTTTCTTCATTACTAACAGCAGTTGAATAATTGTTGACAACACGTGACAATATACGGAAATTATTTTGTAAATTTAATACTACACACGTTTTATAAATTCCACTCATTTTAAATTAATATTACTTTTGCTATTATTTAAATAAAAACACCGTGTGACCATAACCTATTGACAGATGTCAAAATTTTAAGGTTGTGTTTCTTATTGTATTATTTATATAAGCAGAAAACGCAATAGTGCCGCAATGCATTAATATCAGATATTAACTCACTGAACTAAAATTAGTATGTGGATGTAGTGTTACCATTGTGTAAAAATAATAAATAAAAATGATTTATTTATCCCTAGACCATATATATAATATTTATATTATCTAGGTATTTATCATTATGATATGATATGATTCATTTTTATTAAATAAATTTATTTATCTATAGTGATGTATTAATGTAATTTTATTTTAATGGTATGTCTGAAATTGTACAACAAAATAACAAATAAACATTAATATTATAAAAATTATGTATATAAAACTAGTACAATTCTCTTAAAAATAAAAAAAATAAACGTGCGTATGCAAAATTTGACAGAGTAAAAGTATCGACCATATTTTTCAAAATTATGTTAATATAACTTTCTCGTTTTGGTTGGCTAATTTTGTATACAAAAATAATAATAAAAAAAAATAAATAAAATAAAAAAGAAAAAAAAATTATTAGTGTTTGTGTGGCACCACGTCAAAAATATTTTTAGGTATATTTTATTTTTATTCTAATAAAAATTGTAAGTTTCTGCTCATTATTACTTAATAAATTTTTTATTTACAAATAAAAAAAAGTGGCAAAAATTTAATATTTACATTTGTTAAGTGTTATGTCAAAGTGGTTTTTCTCTCTTTGTTATTGTTCTTCATCATCCTGTACTAAGAATTAAAGAAAAATCTGTTTTTTGACATTTCTTTCTGCCATTCAGAAATCATCATTTCTTTGATATTTCTGCATTATTACATCAGTTTCTTGTTGAAAAAATAAATTTTTTGATTACATATAATTACGAAATATTGCCAAATAAATAATATTAATTCTTTGTGTGGTTTTCATTTACACAATTACAGGACAACCATAGGAATGATTCGACGTATGTTCTTAGTGAAGAGAACCATTGCGAATAATAAAATTCGAATAAAAAATTAAATTAATTGCAAAAAAAGTGTTAATCCCAAATAGAAAAATAATTTTAAAAAATTAGAAAAAATCATAAAAAAAATAGTAAAAGCAATATAACAACAAAATATATATATATATATATTTATAAAAGAAAAACAAATTTTTTGTTAGAGATTAAAAACAGTGAAAAATGTCAACAATAGAAAATGATAGATTAACGACAGAAGTTGGATATAAAGGAACAGGAAATCATGTACAACAAGTAACACCAGCAGGTACAATGGCTCTGGCTAATCCTTCTATTGATTATTCAATAATTCGAAGTAAAAATGTTCTTGTTAGTCCAACGGAGGAACAATACGAATTAATAAGAAAACGATTGCACGAGCGTATTATTGATAGTCGGGGTGAGACAATTTATGAAATTGGAATCGGTGAAGATGGTAGCGGTGATAATGGCTTAGATCCTGATGAGTATGCTGCCAGTGTGGCAACATTACAGTCGTTGGCGTCAACATTGAATGCTGATTGTGTGGAGCTACGGCAGCGGAAAGGTGAAAAAGGTTTAACGGGTCAGTATTTGGTGAGGCAACGTGTTGATCAGTCTGATTTTATGGAAATCAGGTAATTTAAGACAAATTTTCGATTACATTTTGTGATTTTCATCATGATTTATTGTAGAGTGGCTGTGGTTGGTAACGTAGATGCTGGTAAATCAACATTGTTAGGAGTTTTAACACATGGTGAATTAGATAATGGTCGTGGTCATGCCCGCCAAAGGTTATTCCGTCATAAACATGAAATCGAAAGTGGTCGAACCAGTTCTGTTGGTAACGACATCTTAGGGTTTGACAGTGTCGGAAATGTGGTAAATAAGCCAGATCACGGTACATTAGATTGGGTGAAGATTTGCGAAAAGTCCGCCAAAGTTGTGACGTTCATCGATTTAGCTGGCCATGAAAGGTATTTGAAGACAACCGTTTTCGGCATGACTGGACATGCTCCAGATTTTGGAATGTTAATGGTAATTCACTTTGTTTAAATAAAATTAACTATAAATTCACTTATAATTTAACCAATTAAAGATTGGTGCAAACGCTGGTATAATTGGCATGACAAAAGAACATTTAGGTTTAGCATTAGCGTTATCTGTTCCCGTTTTTGTGGTTGTTACAAAAATAGATATGTGCCCACCGAATGTACTGCAAGACACAATGAAATTATTATTTAAAATATTAAAATCCCAAGGTTGTCGAAAAGTACCTGTGATGGTAAAAAACCCAGATGAGGTTGTTTTGAGTGCTACTAATTTTGTCTCCGAAAGGTAGAATCAAAATCAATGATTATTGTTACGCAGCAAATTTAATTTTATGTTCTTTTTTCTTGCCATCAGATTATGCCCGATCTTTCAGGTATCAAATGTAACTGGTGAAAATTTAGAATTACTAAAAATGTTTTTAAATTTGTTGACAACACGAATGCCCGGACAGGATGATATGCCTGCCGAATTTCAAATTGATGATACATATTCAGTACCTGTTAGTTGAAAAAAAAAATTTTTTTTTTTGTATTATGTTTTTGATTGAGATTTTATTAATTTTTGTTTTTAAGGGTGTTGGAACTGTTGTGTCTGGTACATGTTTGCAAGGTTTAATTAAATTAAATGATGTACTATTGTTAGGACCGGATCCATTGGGACAATTTCAACAAATCGCTATTAAAAGTATCCACAGGAAGCGAATGAATGTTCGAGAAGTTCGTGGTGGTCAAACTGCAAGTTTTGCTTTAAAGAAAATAAAAAGATCACAAATACGCAAAGGAATGGTATTAGTTGGTGTCGAATTAAATCCTAAAGCATGTTGGGAATTCGAAGGTGAAATTTTAGTTTTGCATCATCCAACGACTATTTCATCGCACTACCAAGCAATGGTACATTGCGGCAGTATAAGGCAAACCGCATCAATATTGCACATGTCGAAAGAATGTTTACGAACTGGGGACAAGGCTACAGTACGCTTTCGGTTTATAAAACACCCAGAGTATATACGACCTGGACAACGAATGGTTTTTCGTGAAGGACGAACAAAAGCGGTAGGAAATGTACTGAAGCCACTTTCGACTACGGTTAATATTCCCAGCCGGATTAAGCCAAACAAAATGCAATCACGCGGACAACAAAATTTGAATCCAAATGTACGCGTTGCGTTGCAAAGCTCTGCGTCAACGACAACAGTCAATGATATCCAGAAACCAGCGTCCACCATTGGTGTAGACGATGGTGGATTATTGGAATTAGATACAGATAAACGCGATAACAATTATCAGCACAGCGGACGAACAAAACGATCGAAACGTTTGCCAACATCGTCGATGACAACGCAACAGGGTGGGCAAACAATATCATCTGTTAGTGGTGTGACAAACGGCGGTGCAACCGGTGGACAACAAACAAATTTACTTACGACAACAAAAGTTCAATAAATTTAATTTATCCGAATCTTTCTATTTTTCATCTAAACAATTGTTTTTTAGGACAGTTTTTTTTAATTTTATTTTGAAAGACAAAAACTAATATATATAAATATATTTTGATTAAAAAAAATAATAATACAACTTAAGAAATTTAAATAAATCATATTGAAAATCTAAACAATTGTGTTTTAACTATATTTTACTTTCACTTTCATTTGATTATTAATTTTACTTTCGAAAAAATCAAATCATGTTTCATTAAAAACAGATTAAAAAAGTAATAAAAACTCAATCACGATACTATAATTTAATATTGCAAAAAATAAATTAAATAACTTACAAATGATTTTTTATTTCACTACATTTTCTGTTTAATTTAAATTTACAAATTTTTCTCTATGAATTTAATTCGATTTATTACGTCGTTTTAGTTCTTGTTTAGCATCTTCAATTTCTGATTTTAAATTTTGTTTAAAACTATTTATAAATTCCCTAAAAATAAACAAATATTTATATGCAATTTGTTTTGCAAACAAATTTTTAAGCAGCTTACCGAAATTTCTCTGGTGATAAATCTGCAATTTTATTTGAATTGACAACATGTTTCGTTTTATAAAATCCGGCAACAATTAATTGGGCAGCACGTCTTACTGGATAACTTTCTGATAGTCTTTGCACTAATTGTTCATTATTTGCTAAGTATCGCAATAATATTCTTAACACCATTATTTAGATTATTATTTTGATGATTTAATTTTAACAAAGAACTAAAATTGTGTATTGCGATACTTTTTGATTAATTGCTGTTTTAATTGTAACTGATTTCGTAATATATCAAGTCTTTGTAATTGTTCTTCTTTGTTATAATCAATACCAGGTAATTGTCTTATTTGTTTACGAACACTTTCAAAACGTTTTTGCAATTCTAAAACCTTAAAATAGATGTTAAATTTATACTAAAAAATAAATATCAAAAATTATTCATTCTAACCTTTTGACTGCAATCTTGTGATTCTTTTTGCTTTGTAGCGATTTCAACGGGATCCTTTTCAATGCTAAAATAAAATTATATAATTTAATTGTTTAATAAATTGATATGAAAATTATGTTATATAAGTTTGCATTAAAGTAAATTAAATAAAAAAAAACAATTCTAACCTCCTAATTATCTCGTAAATAACTGGTAAAATTTCTATATCAAGTTGCTCTACTGTCAAACCAGATGATGCTGCACCAACATTCATGCTAGAATTATTAATTAATATTTTTTTATCGTTTACTGAATGATCGAGAGACATTTGGTCCATTATATTAATACACACATAAATTATTTTATATTAATTAATAAATCAATTAATAATAAATTGTTTATTAATTTAACAGCACTAAAACATTTCTTTTTTCACCACCAATTTACTAAACAAAACACAATGCATCTGACATTTGTATTTGACAGCAAACAAAGCTTGTTTTAATCTGGCAATATCTTAGCACATATTTTTGTTCTAAAAATGAGTAACGTCAAAAACATAGTAAAAACTGTTTTTATTTGTTAACAAAATCCAAACGTCTAAACGAATACATCAACATGTTTAAAAGAGACAATCCTATTATCGCTGTGGTTTTTTTTTTAAAATTTGCGGTTAACAGAAGAGCAAAACATCAAATAAGGTAAAAATCTAATTAGAAAGAGTAAATAAGCAAAAATGCCAATTGGAGAAGTGAAAGAGATAAGTGTCTTGCACAAAACCAATAAGAAAAAACGAGAAAACATTTATAACACCAACTTTTTCATGAAATTTAATCAAACATAAAAAGCATAGAATTTTTTTTTATTCCTCGTCAATCAGTCAGTCATCATCAATACCGTGAATTAGAAGTGTTTAATTTTTCGTGTTTGACTAACGCAGCATATAATTGTTATTATATCTATTTAAATATTTTACATAAATTATGTAGTTTAATTAAATATTTTTAAGCACATTAAAAGCTTTGTTTTGTTTTAAGAAGAAAAGAATAATTAATTGTTTGTGTGCTTGACAAGTGAATAGTGCAAAACGCAAAGGAATTAGCTGTAACAAAGTGGAAATTGTGTGCTTTTGTTTTATGTTTTAAAAGTGTTAAAGCATTATATGCTCGTTGTTAGTGTTATTAAAGTGTTTAAAATAAATAAATATAAAACAATGTTTTGAATAAAGTAAATTTAATAAAAAAAACGAGCGCATTCAGTAACAAAAAGGAATAGAAAATTGAGTCTTTTTGGGTTTTTTTTTATTATTTTCGTCGCTTTTAAACAATAGCAGGTGTTTGATTCAGGTAAAATCTAATAAAAGTAATAAACAAAGTCATGTTTCTAATAGTTTTTCGTGAAAAATTAATTTTTATTTTAAAAAAAGTAAAAATATATATCAAAATCAAACAATAAATTATTTTTTTATGTATTGAATTTTAAAATGAATTTAAATTAAATTGTGGCTAACACTAGCTATAGCTTCAGGTATTTTAATATAAACATTTTTTTTTATTATTAAATTATTTTTTAATAAGAAGTGAAATAGAGAAAATAAATTAATAATAATAATAAAAAAAATAGCCAACAAACGCGTATTACATATATTATAAGAAAAGTAAAGGCAAGAGGAGACAAGAATGCTTTTAACGTGAATTTAAAAGACATTGGAATTAACTTAGCTAAGCCACATTTTTACCTGTTTTTTTTTCTACCTTTGCTGTAACAATATTCAAGCTGATTTTTTTGACGTCGTTGTTGTTGTTGATATAGAAGAAAAATAAAAATAAATTAAAATATAAGTTTTGTTGCTGCTGCTGCTGTTGTTGTTACCACTGTTGCTGATATAGCTATCGCTGCTTCTTAAGAAATAATCAAGTCAATGCACTACTATTAGGATCAAAGTTGATTCTTTTAATAATAAAAAAAAAAATAATAATAATATTAAATTATTTATTTTTTATTCTTTTACTGTCGTTTTTTTTACGTTAACATTCTTTAAAATGCTAATAGATATAAACGAATAAAAATCGTTTATGGAAGTTGTCGCATTTTTTAAAATTAAATCATAAATAAACAAAAATAAAATCCGTACAATACATATAAGAAATCACAATTTAAATAATTAATTAAATAAATTATAAAAAATTTAATGAATGATTTTTATATGCTGATTTTTTACTATTTTAATTTATTTATTTCTATTGATGTCTTCAGTTTTGTCAGTGTTTTTTTATTTATTAATAAAATTGTTTTTTTTTTAAAACTAATTTTATTTATGCTAAAAACATTAAAAAGACTTCTTATTTTTTTTTTCTTTTACAAAATTTCCACATTGTTGAATGAGTAAGACACTGTACGACTGCGGGTGGTTACGTGTGTTTTTATGAACATGTTTTACAATTTTCTGTTTTTATTACAATCACCCTAACTAAATAGTATGCTGTAGTAAACTGTACTGTACTGTATTGCACTATATACTATGTATACTAAGTAATGTAAGTAAAGCGGGTTGAGAAATTTGAGGGTGGTTATTTTATTTTATTTTTTTTGGTTATTTTATACACAAAAAATCGATATCCTTCGTGTTATTGTTGTTGCTGTATTTGTTTTGTATGAGGTTTAAGCTTCACAGTTTTTCCTTTTAAGCTAGATGAATCATCGTTTGAATGCTATTCCTATTGGCGGGGGTTGTGTTTATATTTTTATTCAATGCGTTGCATTTCTACCCTCTTCTATGACATAAACACACATATATACATTTAATTTCTCCTATAGGGTGATTATTTTTCATTTATTTTAAAATTAAAATTTCATAATAAAAATTTAAAACGTCAAATGGCACGTTTTTGTTTTAAATAAAATAAATTCTGTTTGTGTAATTTACATAAAGGAATATTTTTAACCAAAAAAAAAAAAAAAATCTTGTTCAAAAACCTGTGGCCTTTTTATTTTAAGTAACAGATGGGATTTTATAAATATAGCTTGGCCTGTTTAGCCAATAAAGTTCAATATAAAACTCAGCAAAGCTAAGACATAGTCATGTGTTTTTCTTTCTTATTGTTGGCTTTGTAAGTTGAAGCAATACTTTCAATACAAAAATTGCAAATAATGCGTTTCTTGTCGCGAATAATACAGTAAAATTATTTACCCTTTCTTCAATGAATAATTTTGACGCAGTATATCAGCAAGTGCATAGTAAATTTTTAATGCCAAACTTACAGCAACTGTGTGTAGGATATATAGATAGATATATGGATTTTATAGGGTTAATAAACTGAAATTACTTGATGCTAATTTTAATATTATTACTAATTTAAATATATATGTATATATATTTTACTTAAGGGTTGCTCAACCTTAAAATTAATAAATAATTAATTCAGGATTTCCTATATTTACCATATTTGTTGACTCATAGGTACATATTATTTACGGTTGACAGATCAATTTTTGTCTATTTTTTTGAACATAAATTTTAATAAATTTTGTGGACAAAAGAAGATTTTTTTTATTTTTTATTTATTAAAAAATAATTCTTAATTATAATATTCTGTTGCTAGACTTTGTTTGCTAATTTAAAGCTTTTGCTGTACTATTTTTTTTTTTCAATAAATATAAAAAGTTGTCTAGGAAAAGAAATTTACTGTTTTGTCTCCTTGAGAAAATTTAGCTTATGTTGGAATTTTTTTTTATGCTTAAATCAATAAATTAAAAAAAATATTTATATATTTTTTGCTTGGATTCGTGTTGGATTTATTATTTTATTTTTTTTTTAACATTTTGGCATGCATTTACGAGCGATAATTCAACGGACGTCAAATCATACCTTACAATTTTTGTATCAGCAATAAAATGATAAATGGACAAGCAGTAGGTGTCCTGGTACGCGCTATGTACAACCATTAAAATTTATATCGAAATATATTATTAATAATAAAAATTAATCGAGAAAATTAAATAAATTTTTTGTTTTTATATTGGCGCCGAAATGTTGTTTTTTTTTTGTCTTTTTATTGCTAGTATGAACCACCCTGTATATTTTATAATTTATATACCCGGCTTAAGGGATGATTTGTTTCTTTTATTTTATTTTAAACAAATTAAATTCAATAAAATAGCATAAATTTGTTCAGCTAAAAATTAATGTTGCTTTTGTTGAAAAAAAATAATTTTATATAATAAACAACAACATTTTGTAAAAAGAACTAGAGAAATTATTTTATCGTAATTTCTGTTTCATTAATCATATAATTATTCATTATTAAAATCATAATTATAAGGAGAGAGACGTGGTAAAGAATTATAATGAAAATAAACAACAAAACATTATTAAAGTTTATTAAACATAGAAAAAAGAAATTAACAAATTCAATCTACTTTGTCTATTGCCTGGAAATTGTTTATAATTTTTGTCATTACTGTTTGTGATGTTTTTATGTATTTTAACTTTTTTTTTTCTGTTTCTACATAATAAACTAAGTTTGCAGTGTTGCTTCTAGCTATTTATATTTATTATTATGATTATTATTATTTTTTTTGTATTTATAATATAATACAGAAAAAAATAAAATAACGTAAAAGGGATGACAAGATCGGATTAAATAACATATTAAATATGCTGCGACATTTTGTTTGCTTGGCGAAATCTTTTTGTGTATTGTTTTGTGTTGATAAAACGAATTATCTATTTTGTCATTATGGAAATGTAATAATAATAATAATAAAAAGGAATAAATGTAATAATTAAAATACATAATTACAGTGTAGTGTTATTTAAATGATCGTTATTTTTATAATAAAAGAGTATTATTTTTAAACATACTGTAAGGATACGCAATATGCGGTTCTGGTTCAATAAAAATTCGCTCATGCGAATGCGATAATATTTTTTTTATTTTTATTATTATATCAAATTATGTATAAATATCCGTATGCGGATATAAATCGCCTTTAGCAATATAATATTGATTGTAGTAAAGATTTTATTACATTTAACCCTTGAACATTTTTGTGCATTATTTTAGTTTAAGACTTATTTAATTTAAGCCGATTGGTATTTATCGTTTTTCTGTTCAATGAAGAGATATAAGAATTTTTTTTTCATAAAATAAGAAAATATGATTAAATAATGAACTTTGTCCAACATACGTATTTGATTTATTTTATTACATTTTTTTATAATTCATTTAATAGGTCATTTTACGCTTAATACAACACGGTTACGTATTCTTCGTACTACTTTTTTTATTTATTTTTTTCAATTTCAATTCAATCAAATGATATAAATCGAAAATTAAACAATACTAATGGTCCAAAAGGGACTTAAAGAAATATCAATAAAGACGATAATATTTGCCAAGCGAAATTAAACTATATTCGTTCTACGACAGGTAGAAAAATATCAAAATGTTCTTTTAATTAATTTTCTGTTTGTATAAAGTCGGCTTTTGTTTGTGTAATTTTGAACAAATTACTTCATAAAAATAAAAGAGAAGAAAAAGTAAATTGCACGATAAAAGTAAACACAAAGATTATAGTTAATTCTGCTTAATGGTGAATAACAAAATTAATATGATTAAAGAAAGAAGAAAAAACAGAAAAACACAATTAATTCTCTGACTTGTAACAATTGAAACCTGTCGATTGTTATTACGTTAGTAAATGTTTAATGGATTACATTTACTGTATAAACAGGAAGGAAAACAATGCTAGAGAGAACTTTCATAAACAGCTATTGTGCGGATTAATGATGAGCTTTAATGTTTTTAATTTAGCGACAATTTACTTTTCTTTATTCTAAAGTAATTTCTTCTCTTTTTTTGCAGCATTACATTATTTTTTTAATGCTTGCAAAAGGGGATATCATATCCATTGTGGGTATTTGGATGTTGTTTACTTTATCCGTTATTCTGTTTGTGATTTGTTAAAATCGAGTTTAAAAAAAAAACGTTCTAAACATATGATATTAAGGGTTGAAAATAAGGTATTCAACTTTTTTGAGCCAACAAACAACTAGAATTTAACGTAAACCGCAGTTACAAATTATCTTAGAATAATCGTACAGAACTAACAGTTTTACTACTTGCTGTTTAAAGCATATGTATGGTAGAACATCCCTATTATTGTACCATAATATTTATTTCTTTGTAATTTAATTAATTAGAATAAAATTTGAGGGTTTCTTTATTTGATTGGTTAAATAATCATGTTTAACGAGTCTCCACTGTTGCTTCTTTAGTTTCATTTGTTTTTAGTATGTGATGTAATGATAGTAAAGTAAAGTAAAGTTAAAATAAAATAAAGGGGATATAATAAATCTACATAAATAATAAAAATAATAATAATAATAAAAATAAAAAAGCGAACAAACAACCGTCCGACAGTTGTATATATCAGAGGGTGGTGGATTTGGTGAATCATCAATTTTTTGTTCCTTGTGCTTTTCTCATTTTTTTTTTTTAATTTCTTTTTTATTATTTTACGATTATTGCCTTTTGTGTAACAATTTTCTTTTCTTTTTCTTTTTATTTATATGTGAAGTTGTTATAAAAAAGAAATTTTCCGTTTTTATTTTTCAACTACTTTTCACCACGTTTTGCTTTTTGTTATTTATTTTCTCTCTTGTTATTTCAATGCGTGCTAGAAAATTTTCTTTTCATTTGTATTAAATCCTTTAATTTTTCTTTTTGTTTTTTCTTCTAAGAGTTTTCCTTAGTATCCTTGTTGTTTTTCCGTTTTTTTTTTCGCCTATGTTAACACAAGTCTCTAGAGTACTCAGACAGTACTTTGTGGTAGTCTTTTTTGCTTTACATTTGATGCAACTTTTTTTATTATTTAATTTTATTTTGTGCTTACTAAACAGAAAAAACAATACCGATTTGAAGTGAATATGTGAAAATCACTTGATTCTGATAGTACAAGTTTTTTTTTACACCAATCGTATTGTTTTAAATTTCCTTTCTACTATCTTTGTTATTGTTTCAAAAATAAAATTTCCTTTTTTATTTGTTTTAGTAACAAAAAAGAATGAAAAAAGTTTATTCTATTCATTAATTAAAATTTATCGCCTTTCGAAGGGTTTTTTTTTTCTTTATTTTTCCAATGAAACAATAAAGTGGTTGTGGTTTAATGTTGAATAAAATTTAATTAACTTAAAGATTGATTGTATCTTAGAGAATGAATAAAAACCGAACTAAACATTTCAATAAACAATCACTTTGAATTGTAGAAAACATCAGACGGATGGTGATTTTATTAATTAACAAAGAACACTTTGATAATTACAAAATACAATAGAAAAATTGTTTTAAAGAAAAGAAAAAAGCAAATAAATAAATAGTGGGTGGTCTATACAATTCGAAACCCTTGTCTAGTTTCATTATTGCTAAAATTATTTCTGTGTTAAAAACAAAAAAAGGCGAAACAATCGACCAACATAAATTGCTTGTCTAATCCAAGGGAATAAAATTCCGTACAAAAGGGGCTGAGAATAATTTCTTCACTAAAAGCTAATAATATTGTTTTTCCTAATTGTTAAAAAAAAAAAAAATAAAAAAAAGTTTCACTAAAAGTTGCGTATAAAAACCGTTTTCAAAAAGTACACAAAAGTTTTTGGCTTTAAAATTTTAGATTATCGGATTTTTTGAAGTTTTATTTTGTGCTTTTTTTACAGAAAACAAAAAGTTTTAATGGGTTTCCCTGTTTTCCCTCTTAAAAAACCAGACATTCTTTATCTTTATTTTTTAATAAATCATTTAATTAAGTTATTTTCTTGTTTATTATTCACTTTTTGAAATTTAATAAAAGAAATACATTTTTCTGACTAAATTCATGCAATAGATGTAATTAGCATTAACACAATTGTCACAGCTTGTTTTCCGCTTCTTTTTGTTCATTTTAAATTAAAAATTAAAATATAAAATTTTAATGCATAATTTACGCAATTTTATTTTGCAAAAACATTATTACAAAATGTCATTAAATTATTATTATTAAATAAATAAATATTTATAATAAAGAGTATTTAATTAAAAAATATTCAATAAAATAATTGCAAATTTTATTAATAAAATAATATTCGCCACCATTTTGTTGTTAATTAAAATGTTTTTTTGTTTTTGTTTATAAATTCTTTATTAGTTAAAACATTTTAGCATCAATTTAATTGATTCAGGGTAAAATTGTGTGCATCCTTTAATGTTTAATATCGATGTAATTAAAATAACATCCGATTGATATAAATTTTTAATCAAACAAAACCATAGTATGCACAATGATAGATTCCCTCGTTTATATTACCTTTATCGTTTGTATTTGTTATTCAAAAGCAAAGTTGTCAGTCAGTGGGATTTTAATCAAAAAAAAAAAAAAAATAAAATGTAACATTTTCACGTAAAAAAATGTATAGATAAAATTTCTATTCTGTTTTTTTTTTATTTCTGTAAACACATCCGATTGATTTTATCTGTGCCAATGTTGAAGTGTTTGTATTTTTACCGCTTAACTATATCTCTTGACGTTTTACAAATGTAGTGCTGTTAGTGTCGAAGCGTGTAGGAGTATGTTTTTTTATTATACTATTGAATATTCAATTGAATTTATTTAATCATTTGAAAATATTTAATGAAGAATAAATAACAAATAAATACCTAATGAAATGTAATACATACAAATAGACAACGCAAATATATAAAAACTATTCAATTTGAATCCTTAAAAAAAGGAATGAAAAAAAAAATACTGAACAGAAAATTAAGTGAATTTGATAGCTATGTTATTTCTATAATAGCCAGTTGGTAGTCCAATGTTTTTGCAAAAAATAAATAAATATAATCAAATAGATAGCCCATTGAGTTGTTTTAATGGCATCAACAAACAAAGCGTCATAATTACGTTATTTCTTTATTATTATTTTTTTTTATTAATAAATATAATACTCTTGTTTATGTTCTTTAGAAACAAAAAAATATATATAATATAATTTAATTATGTTGTTTTAGTTACATTTTGTCGTATAAATTTTTGTCGCCGTTCGTGTTTTATTTCACTTTTTTGTTATCGTGCTTAATTAACATTTTTTTTTTCTTCATTAATTTAATTTTTTTTTATTTTATTTCCTTAGATAAGCTTATGGTGTGCATTTTTTTTTATTAAATAGTTTTTTAAATATCTTTTTTCTAGCACAATGAGCACTTGTTTCATTACAAGTTGATTTTCATTCTGTTAACAAAATTATATATAATTGTTGGGTGGTTGGGATGATTTTAAATACTTTTTTTAAAACTAAAAGCATTAAAACAATACTGTGTGTTGAGTGAAAAGTTTTTTTTTGAATGATTATTGAAAGGTAGTCACTTCCACATGGTTTGGATTAAAAAATTTCACATAGAGTCTGTAAAAATAAAGATAAAAACATTCCATTCGCAAATTATACTTTAATCATCATGCATCAATGTGTTTTTTTTTATTAAATGAAATTATTTTATTTCCTTGTTCAAAAATTTTGCTTAAATGAAAAATACTTATTTGTTTTTGCGTAATTTGTGTGATTTTTGTTGTTGTTGGTTGTCTGTACCATTGTTTTGGTAATAATTGCTGGTATTTAACAATTTGCGAGTGCTTAGAAGCTCTCCACTTTAAATAATTCACTAGATATATAAAGTGGAAAGCTTATTTAAGCTTTGCTATCTGATGCTATATCGTTTATTCGTTTTTGTGTAACATAAGTAAGTACGTTGTATTGTAAAGATAATTTCTGTATGATTATTGTGTAATTATAACAAGAATTTAACAATTTGTATTGTACTTGAAAATTGTATAAAAATAATTAAACCTCTCTACGCTTACAGCATGATAAGATAATTTAATCTAATAATATTCTAAAGAGAGATTTTTCTATACTATAGTAAAGTTTTTCCTATAAAAAATAATTTATTGAATTAAGTAAATTGAATTAATAATAAAAATGAAATTGTTAAACTTTTTTAAAATACTAAAAGTTTAATTTCAACACCTAGGGATTAGGAAGTTTTTTGAAAAGCAATCATATATAAATAAATAACATTCTAAATGGAATTTCAATTGAAAACAATATAATTTATTAGCATTAATTTACACAAAACAGCCACAGTTAAAAGAATATAAATCGATAATAAAACATCAATAACAATACAATCTTATATATTATTATAAAATTAAAAGAAAAATTTATTTTAAAGCTTTGGCTATTAGAAAGTTGTCATAAAAAATTAATTTTTATTCATTTAAACCAGCGAACCAATTAAATCATGCTTTAGGTTATTTTGAATTTTATTCTTGTAATTTCCTTCAAATAAAAAAATAATAAATAGAAATACTTAAGTAAAAGGTAAACAAAAAAAAAACATTTCAGACGAATTAACAAAGCTGTAAAGCAAATTTTTATTAATTATTCATTTTTATTTGTATAAATGTTGTTACGCTCGATGATTTTTTTACTTGTTGTATTAGGTTTTTTTTTGTTCTTGTCTCTATAACTAAAAGTAAAATTCACTTTTTATTTTTATTTTTTCTATCCCGATTCTTAAGTTATTTATTTATATAAAAACTTCTTCTTTTTCTTCTTCATTTTTTCTTTTAATATTTTTTTAAAAATTTAAATAATTGTATTGTGGGAAAATGTTGTTTTCTTCGTTTTTTTATTTTCGTTGTTTGTTTACGATTTTAATAAAAGTCTGTTGTGATTTAAATTCATCTTTATTTTTCTACATATTTGTTGATGTATATTTTTTTATGCTTGTGCGATTGTTATTTATTTAGTCTTTTTTTTTAATTTTTATTAAGTTCTTTAAACATAATTACTAGAG
This sequence comes from Ptychoptera contaminata, assembly GCA_963942525.1. Taxonomy (NCBI): domain Eukaryota; kingdom Metazoa; phylum Arthropoda; class Insecta; order Diptera; family Ptychopteridae; genus Ptychoptera; species Ptychoptera contaminata. The sequence continues at coordinate 28,477,856 of OZ012638.1, forward strand.
TAAAACTAAACAATAGAAATATTCTAATTAATATTATTATTTTGATTGTAATGAATTGTTTAATGTTTGCATTCGTTTTACCTTATTTTTCATTCGTGTTTTTTGCTTCATTTCTGTTGTTTTCATTTTATTAAATCATCTGTTCTAATTTGAGTAAAGATGTTTATGTTGTTTTTGCATATTTAAGTGTATTGTCTTGCCTAACAAAAATTATTTTTCGTTTGAAGCTACTGTTCACTTTTTTTTGTTTTGCTTAATAATATCAAGAGCATTTAAGGTTTTTTTTTGTATTAAAATTCTTTAATTTTTATTTACTATAATTGCTGTTATTAACCTCTATGTATTTTGCAAGAATTGAGCACTTGTTTTTTATATATTAGAACATGATGTAGACAATCGATGGAAAGAAAACCTGGCGAGAAATTTATTTTGCACTGTGCAAGTATAATTACTAGAATATAATGTAAAGCCAGTATTTTATGTTTTTACAGATTTATGAGTTCGTTACTTCTTACTGTTTAAATTCTTTAATAAAAAAGTTTATATAATTTAATTATCTAAGAACTGGTACAGAGTATTTAAGTAGTAAAAGCTATTATGCTTTTCCAGTTTAATAAAAAAAATGCTTAAATAACCTTTACTTAAATGCCTGCATTCGTTTACATAATTCTAAGCTTGTTCATCTAATTGTGTTGGTAAAAATTGTGTCTGTTAAATAAAAAAAAAAAATTAATCCATAAGCTACTACAAAAAGCTTATTATTTTATTTAAATGAGTTATTAAATGATTATTTCATTAATTATGGACAAGTTATTATGGACAAATAATAAAACCGAAAACACTTGTTAAAAAATATAATTATTTTATTAATATAAAGAGCTTTTGAATACCGCACCCATATTGTTTGGAGAGCTTAGTTATTCTGCACTCAATGACCCTTAAAAATAAATTAATTTATACAAATTTAATTTATTATTTTTGACTAATTAATAAATTTAGAAAAAATAAACATAAATGTAAATCGGGTTTTGGTTTATTTTTCTAAATAAATTTTAATTTATTTTCGGCATAAAAATTCTACGTGTCTTTTATTCTAATTTAAATTAATAGAAATTTAATTAAAAAATGTTGATTATTATTTAGTTTTTTTCTTTTATGAATTTTTTAAAATATTTAAATAATTTAATTTTAATTTCTTAATATGGTTAAAATTATAGAAAAGAAAATTGTGTAGGTTATTATTTTTATTTTAAAGTCATATTATTTTTATATTTTATTTTGATTTTATGTTAATTAAATTAATAACAAAAAAAAAAATTGAGTCTATTTTCATATTCAGTTAATTATTTAAATTCTTTTAAAAGCTAAAAGCTTCATTTATCTTATCTATTGGTAATAGTGTAGAGATGGCTTTTATTTTGTTTTGCTTTTGAATTGTCGTCTGTGTTATTTATCTCGACAAAAAAAAATTACTTTTTTTTTGTCGCTGAACAAGATTAGCGCAGTATAATTTTGTTTATATAATTTAAAATTAATTTTATATTTTTAAACCGCTTAATAGATTATGAATTAATGACTACAAATGGTTAAATCATAGAAGAAATGAAAAAATATTCGTTGTTTTTTAGAAAAAAAAAAAAAACAGTCGTGTGCAACCTTTGGTGTTTTTTAATTATTTAGTTCGGCGTTTCTGTTGCTAAATACTGTTTTAACAAATTTTTTTAGTTTACTATAAGTATGTTACTTGATAATTTTTCTTCTTTTGAAAAACGCTTAAAAAGAATACTTATAAACAGAAATTATCTGTTAAAATAAAATTTGCATTATTTCTAACTAATTAGTACATACATTTTAATTGTTTATACATAGAAAATAAATTTAAAAAAGTCGTTTTTTTCTTAAAAATAATCACTTGTGTTATACTTACTAATATTATTAAGCGATTAAGATAAAACATTGTCTCAGGTTTACAAAGGTATTTAGGGTGGACAAAATATTAAAAAAATAATAAAATCGTTAAATAATCTTAAAATAAATTGATGTTTATGTAGACACCCTAAAAAGTAAAAATGATAATATACCTACCGTTTTTCTTGTTAAACAATTATCTTAAAATTATTCGTGGTATTATCAATTAACATAAGCACACCCTTATCATGTGAAATATATATGTTTTTCGTAAAAGCTTTTTATGCAAAACATTTAAATTCTCTGACTAATAATCGGGAAATATATTTATAATAATTATTTTTGTTTATAGAAATTTCGACAAAATTTGTTGCGAAAATTATTCTATAAATGAAAAGTAATAAAAAAAATAAAAAGAGCAAATAATTGCTGATGAAGGAAAACACAAAACCACCCATTCGTTTATCGCAATTTACTATAATAAATAGGAAAGTTTTTATAATTAAAATTTAAATAAACGACATAATGACTCATACATAATATTTGTCTATGGTATTTCACTGCCAGAATAATACACCCGAAGAAATTTAAGCTTAAAATATGTAAAGTAGATTAGTTTTTTTTATTTAAATTTCTTGGTTTTTTTTTGTATTTCTTAAGAATTGTAATTTTTGTTTTGTTTACCCTTAAAAACGCGTTTTTGGTTTTTTAAGTAACAAATTTTTATACCAGTTTAAATGTTACCCTTGTGCCGTTCACACAAATATTTTGCTTTTTCCTTTTTTAATAACACTTTTACTTCATTCGTTCAATGTTTTTAACTCATTTTTTTTTAATTCTGTGTCTTGGTTGTTTTTAATAGTAATAAAAATAAATTACTTGGCATTATAATATACACTTTATCGTGCAATGGTAACATTAACATTAACAAATAAACATAAATAACAAGGGAAAAAATGGCGAAACAATACCAACAACGACAATAACTGTAATAATTTTATTATTATTATTATATTTCTTGTGATTTTTCCTTTTTTTTCTCTATCTCCTTTGCTTTCCATGTTTGCTACCCACAAAACAAAAAATATTATTCTGTGTTCGTGTTACATTTATTTTTGCTGATAATGAACTTTCTAGTTGAGTATTATTATTATATTTTTTTTTTGTTCAACACAAATTTCACTGGAAATACGTTATCCAATTATTTGCTGTTTATCAAAAATTCGAATTTTCTTCTATTTCATTACTTTTTTTTATTTAAACCACAAAATTAAAAAGAATTAACGAAAAGGAAATTACTGAAGCCATATAAAGTTTTATTCAATCTAGCGTTAGTATTTTTGTGATTTAATCAGACATCCAGAGGCGATATTGTTGGCGCCTGTTATCAATTACAAATGAAAAGCAACACATTAGTTTTGACACTTTGGGAGTGTATTATTAGATGGAAAAAAAGAAATTATCATTTAGGGATTTTTGAAATTTTTATATATAAAATAAAATCAAATAAAAAAAAACCAGGTGATAAGGAATTCTGGGAATTTGAAGTGTTTTTGTAATTTATTTTCAAGGTTTTGTTTTAATTACATTACATTTGAGGGTGACAATGCGATAATAATTGTAATCAGCTGTTAGATACAGCTATTTTTTAATTATTCCCCGTGAATTATACCCCGTAGTGCATAGGTTTAAGTGTATGTTTATGTTTGGCTTAGGTTACATTAAAGTACTAGGGTTCTTTCAATGTCAAATGAAAACAAATATATTAATCCGACCGAATTAAAGTAAAAGAAGCATAAACTTAATAAAGCTGTCCTCAGAGACAGTAATTTAAATTTTACAAAAACAGTTCTGAAAGTAATAAATTAAAAGTTTTGCAAAATATTACTTAAGAAGACGCTACTGTTCATTTTCTTAACTAAACTGAAACTGGTATAATAATCACTGTAATTACCCATATATAGCATAATTTTCTTCTCTTTATTTTAATTTAAATTAAAAACAAAAATGTGTGTCAATTCATTTGAGTGTTATTTCTTTATTTAAAAAAAAACAAACAAATAATTAAATTAATAATAATAATAAAAAAACGATTTCTATAAGCTCATTAGAAGAAATTAAGTAATAATAATAAAACACAATAAAAGAAAGAACAGAAGAAATAAATAGCATAAAACTTACTTGAATGAATTATTTTAGAATTCAGTCGACGTTTTTTATTCTTTGTTTTCGTTTTAAATATAAAAAAAGCTTTTACTAACCACGTTTTTTTTTTTGACTTAAACTAGTTTATATTGCTGCTGTCTATTCAGTTTTATTGTTGTTGAAGGTTCGTTTTTTATTTTATTTTAATTTTAATTTTTACTTTTTAATTCTTCATTCTTTTATGCTGTAATCGGATATTTATTTTGAATTCTTTTCCACTTTACGCAATGTTAAGGTAACAATAAAAAAATAAAACTGAAAAATTTACTATGAAAAAGCATTAATAATGAAAACGCAAAAAAAACAAAGCTTAGTGTGTAAAATGATACTAAAAAAAGGATAAAATACAAAAAAAAAGAAGAACTCAAGTCAAGTGAAAATAATCGCTTTTAATTATCTTTTTTTATGTTATGTTTTAATTTTTTTTAGTTTTAGATAAGTAAATTTTTTTTTGTTCTGTGTTGTTGATGAATTTTTGTTTGATTGAACAAAAATATTTAGTTACACTGTGTTATTTGGTTGCTTCTTTAATTTTCATTTATTAATATTAAGTTCTAAACACACGAAAAACCATTTTTACTTTTTGCTTTTAATTAACTTAAAATATTTGCGTTTTCCAAGTAACCCCGTAGCTTCTTTTTTTAAAGGTTAAGCGGCAATTTTTTTTTCTTTGATGATATTTATACATGTCGGTTATCATTATGATGGATTGCTTACATTAAGACATTTACTTTTTTTGTGTTTCTTTATTTTCTATATCAACAACCAATGATTATTATAGCATGTAATTGCTTGTTTCTATTATTATAATACATTTTTTGTTTGCTATTTATTACATAATTCGTGAGTGTTAAATTCTATAATTTAGTAATTTTTATATTTGCTTAATTTTATTTTATCACAGAACGCATTTTAGATTGACAAAAGCTTAAAAAGCACGCACAAAATACATTACTTTGTTATAAATTTACAGTGTATGCTTGTCTTATAGAATTTCGATATTTTTTTTTTTTTTAGGATTGTTGTAAGTAACTTTATTCTCTAATGAATAAATGAATAAATTACATTATTTAGGTTTACAATATACAAAATAAGTACGTTAAAGCGTTGAAAATACTTCAAAATAGCTAAAAGTTACTTAGAGAGCATATGGCTCTTATATTCATTCTGGATATTAAATAAATTTCTAATTCAAAAAAAACATTCTCAATTAGGATACTTAATCGAGGTGTTACTGTATGTAAGCTATTTTTAGAGTGCTGTTTTCTTTTAGTTTCTCATTTTTGCTATTGTTGTTTTTACCTTATTTTCTCGTGCTTCTTGTCAATTAAAATTCCATTTTTATATTTTCAAGTTTACTATAGAAAATAGTTTTTTCTTTTTTAACATTTTTTCTTAAAAAATAAAAGTTTCGTTATAATAATAATAAAAAAAAAAAATAATAATCAAGACATATTTTAAGCAAAAAATGGCTAACGTTCGCATCTGTTTACTTTTTAAAATAAGTAAAATTGTTTCAAATCTTTTATCATTACTTTATCGTCCCTTGACAAATACGAAACGGTGTACTGTACAGTATTCCCAATGTATATATAGCTTGCACGTTTTATTTAAATAAAAGCAATTCTCTAAAGTAAAATGTAAATTTTAAATCAAGAAACAGCGAAACGAATAATAAACGTGCAGTTTCCGTTACGCACATTTACCGTCAGTCTAAATTTAAGTGTCAAAAGCAAAGATTATAACAAAAACTGGCTTGGAAAGAACAAATCAATCATTAAATTCACATTTACTACATCCCTCCTCATAATAAATTCTATTCACCCTTACAATTATGTGACAAATACAACGAATCCATTTCAGATCTTAGTTTTTTATGATTAAAAATTTTAAAGGTAAAAATTGATTACTGTTTGTCGTTAGATTCTTTTTATCATTTTATGATTTTTCATCTCTTATTTGCAATATTTTGTAGAAGTTATCAAACAACAAAAGCTTTAATTTAGTGACAAAAATTATTTCTTAAAATATTTACATTTTTCCCAAAAGATTTTCCATTGCTTTTATTTTAATTTATCTAAAAGCATTGATTGAAACTTTTTGTTTAATTTTTATTTAATTGCAAAAAGATAAAAAAAAAAGCAAAAATAGATTAAAATTTCAGTTTATTCTCTAGAGATGACTGTATGTACCGTTATCGGTTTTGGGGGTGAGGCTTTTGTTACAATAAAGTTCAAAATAATTATGCATAAATAGTAACAGTCTCTTCACTGTAACAAATTATTTTCTTCTTTAAATTTAAAGCAAAAGAATGAAATTTAAATAAAAAAAAAAGAAGAAGTAACTAAAAAGATGCTTTTGCGGTCTATTATTTTGCCGTTTTTGTAAAATATTTTTTTTTTATATGTATAATTTTTGATTAAAAAAAATATCTTTTTTTTTTTTAATTTTCATTAATTTTTTGTGTGTGGAACGAAACAACAACAAACGCCCAACAAATTAAGTTTTTTTTTATTTCTTTACTTGATATTCTTTTATCTTTGTTGGATTGCTATTGATGCTTGTTGTGATTTGTTATTTGCTTGTAAGACTTTTTTTTTGTAGAAATCTACGTGATGCTGTTGAACGTAGTTTTTAATTTCGAAAAAAAAAACTGAAAAGAAAATATAAAAAGAAATTAAATAACAGAGAATTACGGAGTGTAGTTTTTTTTTTCTTCTATGCATATTATTCTTCTAGAATTGCTGTTGATGAATTTTTGTGTTATTTTTTTTTTTAATGCTTAGGTATATAGTGAAAGAATGCTTTTTTTGCTTTAGCTTTTTTTTTTCTTCTTCTCTTCTGTTGTTAATACCTTCTTGTTTTGTTTATATATGGAATGAAGAAAAATTATTTCTTTTTTCTAAAAAACCAGTGTTACAAACCAGTATTTATATGTTCCAATGTTCGGTGAGGTTTAAATTTGTTAGATTACGGTTTGGTAATCGTCAAAGCGATATAGTTTAAATGTTGACGATAATTTGTTTCCGAGTCAATTATTCGAAAAGAAAACTAATTAAAAATGTTATAATAAATAGAATACCTGTTTTAATTAATTAAATAATAATAATTTTTCCTGCGATTCACTTATAGACAAAACAAACTTTCTGCATAATCAAATGTATTTAAAGAAGTTATTTAACAAGTTTATTAAGCCTACGCCGGAGGCTGTTGTTTATGTAGATTTATTAGTTTTTTTACTAATCTTAAACTAAAGTAAGATCAAAAATACTTTAAAGATAAAAGGGAAATGTTTATTTTTATAAGAGTATTCAAACAAATAAAGGAAGTATATCATTAATAATAGTATAGCATATAATTAAAGCAAAAATTACATTAATTTCTGGTTTCAAAAAATTATCTTTCAACGAGTAAAAGTTTATGAAATAAAATTCAGTTTGTATCCATGAACAAAAACAAAATCTACAGAATTATAGAAATGAAGCTAATAAGAATAAGAATAAAAAGTTAATAATTTCATAAACGAATCAAAAGTATAAGAAGAAAAAGCATCATCGCGAGTTAATAATATTTATTTATTTGTATAAACACAAATCTATAGAATATATGATGGATAAAGTGTTTAATTTTTTCAACTTATTTTCATTTCTCTATTTGTTGATTGAAAAAGAGAAAAAGAATAAAAAATAATAATCAAGATAAATAGTAAAAACCAAAGATAAATACAAGCAAAAGCGATTTATATGTTTGGTTAAAAAGCAGAAAAAATAAATAGAAACATATATGTATGTTTGATTTGGCTTTAACTTGATAGAAAATCAACTTATGCTGGAAATGCTGCTGTCTAAACTTTAATAAATGAACCGTTACAAAATATAAATTTACTTTTATTTATTTTTTTATGTATTTAAGTCGTATAATACGTTAAGTAACCTTACATAATATTATGTTATGTTACGTTTACATCTTAAGCATATATCATCGTTAAATAGTAATAAAATGTTTAATTTTTCGTTAATTATTTAATTTTCGAAAAAAATTGTCTGTGTGTTTTCTTTTCTACCTTTTTTTTTGCCGTAATTTAAATAATTATTAATATTTTTATTATTTCTCCAATGTTATAAATTATTTTTACTTTATCATTATTATGTATTAATTATTAGTTTCGTTATTTTTTTAATACATACATAACCGTTTTTTAGATTTTATTATAGGGAAATATTTATTTAAAGAGATTTCATATTTTTTTCTCTAAAATTTTGTTAATTATTAGTTTTATTTAACTATTTGTTTGTTTGTGCTATGCTGTTTACTTTCCTGTAACATGTACTTATGTCCAATTGAGGAACAAACAAGTCATTCACTTTGTTACTTGCTTTTGTCACTCAAAAATACAGTAATAGATTGTTCAATTTATTTTATTCATGTCAAAGTACTTCGTAGATATGTTCTTATTCTAGTGAAAATACAAGTAAGAGCAATATTCAGGACTTACTGTTGCATTACATTTTATAGAAGGAATCGTAATAAGTTAAATTAATTAAAAAACAGCAGACACTTATAGTACAATTATTTTTTAAATGAAAATATAATGCCGCGGTGGCATTTCAGTGACTATAAACACTCAGTTTTTGGTTTGATCTCATCTTGCTTTATGAAATTTTGAACAGAAAGTTTAAAACTCTGTAACGTAAACTATTATTTATTCATTAAACTAAATAACCTTTAGTGACCATAGAGCTTATGGAGTTATTTGTTAAAAATAAAATAAAAATACTTAATTCTTAAGTAAAAGATTTTAATAAAAGCAGCATCTTTAAACTAAAGTCTTAACAAAGAAATTTACTTTCTTGTAATTATAAACGGAAAAAAATGTCCATAACTGGCCGTGACAATTAAATAGACTACGGAAATAATAAAATTCATAACAAGTTTTATCATAATAGTGTACAAAGACGTCAAAATGTGAAAGACTGTTATGCTTTTTCTTTTATGCTTTGAAAACTTTTCTTACATCAATTTTTATTTTTCTTATTTTTGGTATTTTTTTACAATTAAAAAAACATTAATAAAGATAAACAATTTCTTAACATAAATACAAATTAACATTAAATTTAACTCACTTGAATAAACAAATAATAGATGATAATGCTTAGCTTTTTTTATTGTTCTTAGTAATTAGAAAAATGTAAATGAACAAAAAGCCACACTTAATGCGATAAAGTTCTTTGGCAAAGTTTTTGTTAAAACAATACCCAGAAGGCATTCAACATTAATCATCATTTTTTTTTTCATTTTATTTTATTTTATTTTTTGTCTTAAGTTTATTTTTTTATATTAATATTTTTTTTTCTGTTTATTCTTATTATAATTGCAGATTAAAGCACCATCAAAAAGTTGAAAAATACTGAACAAATGTAATTCACAATAGTGTAAATAAAGAAGAACAAAAACCAAACAAAATGACGTTACTTGCTTTAGTTTAAAAAAGCTGAAAAAATTGATAAAGTAATTTTCACTCTACGAAGGAAAACTATACTAGTAAAGGAGAAAAACCGATGAAAATAAACAAAAGCCATGGAAAAAAGAAAAACGAATAATAATAATAATAATTTTCTATTATTAAAATTAATAATTATATTATGTTTTATAATGAAAATAAATGGTTATTTAATTATTGTAAATGATACAACACGAATAAATACAATAATATTTAATACATCAATATATAAATTAGGTTCAGATAGATTATATAATATAAATACACATAAAACTGGTAATTTTGTTAAACATTTATTACATATAAATCAAAAAGATGGACAAATAATATTAAAAAAGAAATTAACATGTAATGGTATATACTATCCAAGTGTATTTACATTTTATATTGATTCTGTATCAAATCGTTTAAATAGTATTAATTATTATAGTTTACCATTAAAAATAATTATAAATGGTAAACATTGTAATAATATTCATAATTATAATAGAAATAAGAATAATTTAAAAAGTATATTATTTGGACGTTATTATGAATATGATGAAGATGATGAGAATGATGAGAAACGGCGTAAAAAACGTTCGACCGTTATTGATTTAAATGATAATAGAAAAACGGATTATAATAATTTTCAAAATGGTGACATTTTATTTAATACAAAAAATATAAATAATTATCGTCATAATATAATAACACGTAAACGACGTAATTTATATAATGAAGAAATACATAATAATGAAAATTCTAATCATTTAAATAAAATTAATGAGGAAATAATGTATGCTAAACAATTTATAACTGAGACATATGCATCGTATTCAATACATACAACTGATAAATGGAATAAAATATGCTTGAAAAAATCACAATTAATTAATTCATTACAATCATTTATACCGAAGACAATACAACAATATTGTAAAGTGAATTATTATGATGTGAATGATGAACGTTTTATGATTGAGAAAATTAATGGTGATTTAGTTGCGGCATACGACGTATGTTTATTAGAGCAAATCTGGAAAATTATAATCACGTTTAATATACGTTGTAATAGCAATAGTAATATTATCGATGTGGATCATCGTCTAAAGATTGTCTATCATCATCAGGAATTAAATGACACTGATATTGCGAAACGTGTTAAGCGTGAATTGAGAAATCAGAGTCCGTATTTCGAACAGGCGTTATATTTAGGTTCGGTGTTGGAGGAACAACCACCTGGTGCTTTGGTGACAACAGTTCGTGCCCGAGACCCTGAAGACTCACCAGTTACCTATTCTATGATATCATTAATTGATTCAAGATCTCAGTCAATGTTTAAAGTTGATTCACGATCTGGAGTTATCACCACATCGTCTAGTCTAGATAGAGAATTAATGGATGTCCATTATTTTCGTGTTGTAGCGACGGATGATAGTTTTCCACCGCGTTCTGGTACAACAACGGTACAAGTCAATGTTTTAGATTGTAATGACCATAGTCCAACGTTTGAAGCCGAACAATTTGATGCTAGTATAAGAGAAGGAGCCACAGTGGGTTCAACGGTCATAACATTACGAGCGACAGATCAAGATTCTGGTAAAAATGCTGAAATTGAATATGCTATAGAGAATGTTGTAGGTGGTGGAATGACAACACCCGAACAAGACGCCCAATCATTCCGTATTGATGGTCGTACGGGTGTTATTTCGACACGCAGCAGTCTAGACAGAGAGGCGTCTGATGTTTATACAATAATAGCAACAGCTACTGACATGGCATCGCCACAAAGTGAACGAAAGTCAGCAACAGCTACAGTTGTTGTTAAAATATTGGATGACAATGATAATTATCCACAATTTAGCGAACGAACATATACTATACAAGTGAGTGAAGACCAGTGGGGTGATAATAACATTATTGCTCATATAAAGGCAACCGATGCTGATCTGGGAAACAACGCCGCTATTCGGTACGCTATAATTGGTGGAAATATGCAATCGCAATTTTCTATTGATTCGCTAAGTGGTGATGTGACTTTAGTGAAACCATTAGACTATGAAAGTGTTAGAAGTTATCGTTTAGTGATACGTGCACAGGATGGTGGTAGTCCGTCTCGGAGTAATACAACTCAATTGTTAGTGAATGTTTTGGACGCAAATGATAATTCGCCTAGATTTTATACATCTCAATTTCAAGAAGCAGTGCTAGAAAGTGTACCTGTTGGTTATAATATCGTTCGAGTGCAAGCTTACGATTCAGACGAGGGACAAAACGCTGAAATTACTTATTCTATATCGGAAAGAGATGATAACTTTCCATTAGCTGTTGATCCACGTACAGGCTGGGTTCATACTGTTAAACCATTGGATCGCGAAGAACAAAGTCGCTATACATTTCAAGTAATTGCAGCCGATGGTGGAGTACCGCCAAGATCTGCAAGTACATCGGTTGTAGTAACAATTCAAGATGTTAACGATAATGATCCGACATTCAGTCCAAAATATTATGAAGCAACTATTGCTGAAGATCAACCACCAGGAACACCAGTAACTACAGTAACAGCAACTGATCCAGATGAAGATTCTCGTTTGCATTATGAACTTACTTCTGGTAATACAAGAGGACGTTTTGCTATTACGTCTCAAAATGGACGAGGCTTAATTACAATTGCCCAACAACTAGATTATAAGCAAGAGCGGCGTTTTGTATTAACTGTCACTGCAACTGATTCTGGTGGACGCACAGATACAGCCACGGTGAATATCAATATTACAGATGCTAATAATTTTGCACCAATATTTGAAAACGCTCCATATACTGCTTCAGTATTTGAAGATGCCCCAATTGGCACAACAGTCCTTGTTGTATCTGCAACAGATAGTGATGTTGGAATAAATGCACAAATAACGTATTCATTAAATGACGAATCAGTTAACGGGTTAGGAGCTAACGAACCATTTTCAATAAATCCACAAACTGGAGCGATAATAACTAATGCACCGCTTGATCGAGAAACAACCAGCGGCTATCTATTAACTGTGACGGCTAAAGATGGTGGCAATCCTTCTCTTAGTGATACCACCGATATTGAGATAAGTGTTACTGACGTCAACGATAATCCACCAATGTTTAAAGTTCCACTGTACCAAGCTTCAATTCCTGAAGATGCATTAATTGGAACCTCGGTTGTACAAATATCAGCAACTGATTCTGATATTGGTCTTAATGGACGTGTTAAATATTTATTAAGTGATAAAGATACTGATGATGGTTCATTTGTTGTTGATCCAACATCTGGTGTTATTCGTACAAATAAGGGATTAGATCGTGAGAGTGTAGCCGTTTATCATTTATCCGCAATTGCTATTGACCGGGGAACTCCAGCTATGAGTAGTTCAGTTGAGGTTCAAATTCGTCTTGAAGATGTAAATGATTCGCCGCCAACATTTGAGTCTGATAAAATAACATTATATGTGCCGGAGAACTCACCAGTTGGGTCGGTAGTCGGTGAAATACATGCCCACGATCCGGACGAAGGCGTAAATGCTATAGTTCATTATTCTATAATTGGTGGCGATGATTCAAATTCATTCTCACTAATAACAAGGCCTGGCTCAGAACGTGCACAACTATTAACAATGACGGAACTGGATTACGAATCCACTCGTAAAAAGTTTGAATTGATTATACGTGCCGCAAGTCCACCATTAAGGAATGATGTACACGTAGAAATTCTAGTAACAGATGTAAATGATAATGCGCCGATTTTAAAAGACTTTCAAATTATCTTTAATAATTTCCGTGATTGCTTTCCAAGCGGTGACGTCGGTCGTATACCTGCGTTTGATGCTGATGTTACAGACAAATTAACTTACCGTATATTATCTGGTAATAATGCAAATTTGCTTAAATTAAATTCTTCGAGTGGTACATTGGCATTAAGCCCTCAACTAAATACAAACGTACCGAAATTTGCAACAATGGAGGTATCAGTAACAGATGGTGTTAATGAGGCCAAAGCAATAATGCAATTGATTGTTCGTTTAATTACTGAAGACATGCTATTTAACTCAATCACTGTGCGTCTAGATGAGATGACGGAGGAAGCATTTATGTCGCCACTACTTAATTTCTTTTTAGACGGTTTGGCAGCAATAATACCCTGCCCGAAAGAGAACATTTTCATTTTTTCAATTCAAGATGATACTGATGTCACATCACGAATACTAAATGTTAGTTTTTCTGTCCGACGACCGGATGTATCGCATGAAGAATTTTACTCACCACAATATCTAAAAGAACGAGTTTATTTAAATCGAGCGATTTTAGCAAGGTTAGCAACAGTCCAAGTCTTGCCATTTGATGATAATTTATGTGTCAGAGAACCGTGTTTGAATTATGAGGAATGTTTATCTGTATTAAAATTTGGAAATGCGTCAGGTTTTATTCATAGTGACACAGTACTGTTTCGACCCATATATCCAGTTAATGCTTTTGCGTGTCGTTGTCCTAACGGTTTTACCGGTAGCAAGGAACATTATTTATGCGACACAGAAGTTGATTTATGTTACTCAGACCCATGTCAACATGGTGGCAGTTGTGTTCGACGTGAGGGTGGGTACACATGCTTATGCAGTGATGATTATACTGGTGAAAATTGTGAAACTGATATTAAAACTTTAAAACCATGCACTACTGAACCATGCGATAATGGCTATGCATGCATTCGGGGCAACACCAATAATAATATACCGCATCTATTATCATACACAAAAACATGCGAGCTACGGTCACGTTCGTTCTCAAAGAATTCCTTTTTAACATTCGAGAGTTTAAAACAACGACATCGATTTAATATAAAATTGAAATTTGCCACAGTTCATCAGAACGGATTACTGTTATATAATGGACGCTACAATGAACAACATGATTTCATAGCTTTGGAATTAATTGAAGGGCGCATTGTATTTTCGTATTCTTTAGGTGATAGTGTAGCGACAGTTAATATAAATAAATACGAAAAGATATCTGATGGCCAATGGCATCAGATAGAGATAAATTACTTTAATCGCACAGCTGTACTTTCACTGGATAATTGCGATACCGCATTAGCCTTAAGTGGTAGTTTAGGAAGAAAGTGGGAGTGTGCTAATGAGACAACAATTATATTAGATAAAAAGTGTGCATCGCTTACTGAATCGTGCCATCGTTTTCTGGATCTAACTGGACCACTACAAATCGGAGGTTTACCAAAAATTTCATCGCATTTCCAAATTCAATCACAAGATTTTATTGGTTGTATCTCCGATTTGTACGTTGATAATAAATTTATAGATTTAAATTCTTTTGTGGCTGATAACGGAACTATGGCTGGATGTCAACAGAAAGCACCTACATGCGCTTCGGAACCATGTTTTAATGGGGCAACTTGTAAAGAAGGTTGGAGTACACATATTTGTGAGTGTCCAGAAGGATTCACTGGTAATGCATGTCAAGAAGCTGTATCTCAACCATGGCGTTTCTCTGGCGATGGCATTTTAAGCTTTAATCCTTTATTGCGACCGATACAGCTGCCCTGGTTAACGGCATTATCAATTCGCACGAGACAACAGGATGCCTTTCTTCTTCAAATACAAATTGGACAAAACAGTTCTGCAGTTGTTGCATTAAAAGATGGAATTTTACATTATATTTACAATTCAGAGCGAATGTTTTTAGCCGGTTCAAATTTAGCTGATGGAGAATGGCATCGCATTGAAATTCGATGGTATGGTACTGAACTTTCATTATCTATTGATTACGGTCAGCGAACTGGTGTTTTGCCAATGTCACAAAAGATTCAAGGACTGTATGTTGGTAAAATAGTAATCGGTACTCCGGATCCAACTATTGGCAGTGTTGCGGAATTTAATTACTTTGATGGCTGCATTCAGGATGTGCGAATTGGTGGACCTCAATCAGCTCTTAACATAAATCGTCCAGCAATTCGAGAAAATGTACTTGATGGTTGTATTTCAAAAGCAAAATGCCCTGATACTTGTCCGATGCATTCAAGCTGTGTCATTAATTGGGATGAATCGCATTGTGATTGTTTGCCTGGATATGTAGGACCAGAATGTGCTCCAATTTGTACAGTTAAGCCATGTTTAGCTGGAATTTGCCGAGCTGATTTAGGATTTAGTCGCGGATATCATTGTGATTGTAATAGCACATCACTGTCTGGTGAATATTGTGAAACGACAATGCAACAACCTTGTCCAGGTGGTTGGTGGGGCGAGAAAAGTTGTGGTCCATGTAAGTGTAATTTAAAGCAAGGATATCATCCAGATTGTAATAAAACAACGGGCAAATGTTTTTGCAAAGAGAATCATTACCAGCCAGTAAACGAAACGGCATGTTTACCTTGTGATTGCTACACAATCGGTTCATTTGGAGGAGCATGCAATCATCAAACTGGACAATGTGAGTGTCGTGATGGTGTAATTGGTCGAAGATGTGATTCCTGTTCGAATCCATATGCAGAGGTTACATTGAACGGCTGTGAAGTTGTATATGACTCTTGCCCACGTTCTTTCGCAGCTGGACTATGGTGGCCTCGTACTCCATTAGGACAAATATCAACAGAAAACTGTCCAACTCCAGCTCGTGGTAAAGGTGTTCGTAACTGTGATGCAGTATTTGGTGGTTGGAGTCCGTCCGATATGTTTAATTGCACCTCTGAACCGTTTATCGACATAAGAAAACAATTAGGACAGTTAGAATTAATGGAACTAGCATTAAATTCATTTGTGTCCGTGAAATTAGCTTCTACATTAGAAAATGCATGTAAAACAATTGGTGAAACAAAGAAAAATAATATAGAAGAGATAACACCTTTTCAATATAGCAATATAAGATACAAATTTGATGCGAGTACAATAAGTGGAGTAAAACAGGGCCTACATCATAATTCACAGCAAGAATCGTTACCATTGTGGACTGAAACATACGAAATGGATTATTTGACAGATGAAATACGATCTGTGCATGACCGGCTGTACGGTGCTGATTTGTTAATAACAGAAGGTATTTTGCACGAACTTATCGGTTTTGAGTTGACACAGAACGGTCTTAATTTATCGCACAGTCAAGATAAGCATTTTATTAAAAATTTAATAAACAGTGCTGGCATCATCATTGATCGAAAATATATTAATGAATGGAATCGTTTAACGAAATTAACGCAGCGCAGCGTAAATGACTTAATTGATGCTTTTAATAAGTATATAGTTGTCCTAGCAAGATCACAACATGATACATATACAAATCCATTTGAGATTGTTCACGATAATATGGTGTTTGGCTTGGATATTGTTACAACAGAATCATTATTTGGGTATGAATTGCAGCAATTGAATGCCAACGATAAGTTCAATAAAAATCTAAATAATAATCAATTAACCACCGAAAGTGTCATACTGCCAGACACAAGTGCATTCCTTCAGCATTCTTCACGACAAAAAATACCAATTATCACGTTTCCCAAGTATAATAATTATATCCAGGATAAAAATAAATTTGATCCACACACGAAATTTCTAATTCCTCTTGACATGCTGGGCATAAAATCACCGGAAAAGGATGAAGTTACATATAAACTGAATGAGTATCGAGCAATAATTGGTTATGCTGAGTACAAAGACGCAGGATATCTGTTTCCTAATAAATATGACGATACTGTAACTAGACGCTGGGGTGTCGATGTACAAATTGCCAGCCCAGTATTGTCATTAGCTATTCTTGTACCAAGCACCGGTGATGAGCTGGAAACCACAATAAGTAATAAGCATAATTTATTAAATAAAAATAATAATGAGGCAGAAATCTTTAACAATGATTTTGTAACAAAAACCGATAAATTTAATGAGGAAATTAAAATCTCAGCACATAATATCGACGATAAGCAATTTGATGAAAATATTACAAATACCGAAATGAAATTAAATCAAAATTGGCCAAATGAAATGAATGGTAAAAATATTGATGAGATTATTTTACAACAAGAAACACAAACCAGTGTCAAGAATGAGCAGCAACCGCAGAGATTATATAAGAGAGGCATCATGTCGAATGAAGTATATAATGATGATGGTAATGATGGCAAAGATAAAAAATTAATTTATCGTTCATTAGGCTCACCGCACTTAACGCAACCAATTAAGATTCAAATGTGGTTAAATATTGAATATAATCGTTTTGGGCCACGCTCAAATCCACAGTGTGTCCGTTGGAATACATTTACAAATTCTTGGACGAGAATCGGTTGTCAAACTGAAATACCCGATTATAATTTATTAATGCAATCGAATAAAGAGGAAAATGTTATATTAATAAATTGCTCGTGTACACATGTTTCACATTATGCGGTTATAATAGACATTATAGATCCGGAGAATATACCAGAACCGTCGCTACTGGTGCAAATAACATCGTACTCTGCCTTTTTAATATCACTACCAATACTATTAGGCGTGTTAATTGCATTAGCACTATTGCGCGGTATGCAGACAAACTCAAACACCATCCACCAAAACCTTGTTTTGTGTGTCTTTTTTGCCGAGTTTCTATTCTTCCTTGGTATGCAAGCTAGACGTACCCTTATTGAAAACGAGGTAAAAGTTTTGATCATTATTTAAATAACTTTTACTAAATTTAACACTTCATTATATATTTTTTCTAGTTCCCATGTAAATTAGTGGCTATTAATTTACATTATTTCTGGTTAGCTGCATTTGCATGGACAACTGTTGATTGCATACACTTATATCGTATGTTAACCGAGATGCGTGATATAAATCATGGACCAATGGGTTTTTATTTTTCATTGGGGTATGGTGCACCGGCAATTGTTGTTGGCTTGTCGGTTGGAGTACGCGCACATGAATATGGCAACAATTTATTGTAAGCTAATTAGATAAATTTTATTATGTTTTTGTCTGTACTTCATTTTGAGCACTGTATGTTAATTTAAATTTGATTTACTTGTAGCTGCTGGTTATCTGTATACGAATCTGTTATTTGGTGGCTCGTTGGCCCCATATCAGCAATGTCAATTGTTAATCTTTTAATCTTATTTGTCTCTGTTAAGGCAGCATTTACATTAAAAGATCACGTACTAGGATTTGGAAATTTAAGGTAAAAAATTATTTTCATTATTCCTTGCTTTACAAATTATATAAATATTTTTTTTATATTACAGAACTTTGTTGTGGTTGTCTGTTGTATCGTTACCATTAATGGGTGTTATGTGGGTACTAGCGGTACTAGCTGCGTCTGAAAATTCGCAGTTAATTAGTATATTGCTCTCAATTACTGTACTGCTACACTCAATATTCTGTATGATTGGGTATTGTATAATAAATAAACGTGTTCGTGAGAATTTGCATCGTTCATTTTTACGATGCATGGGCAAAAAAGTACCGCTTATTGATTCATCTTTAATAGTCAGCAGTAGTTCACAAAATATAAATACAAATCCGAGAACACCGGGTGGATTTTTAGCGAATTACGATTCAACGACACGTCGTAATATTGGAATTAGTGCTTCCAGTACAACGTCTAGAAGCACCGCCAAGACAAGCTCTAGTCCGTATAGGTAATTTATTTTATATTATCTTAGTTAATAAAGGATAATACTATTAGGATCAATGGTTTATTTTTAGAAGCGATGGGCAAATGAGACACACTTCTACATCAACATCAAATTATAACTCTACTAGCGATGTTCCATCTTATTTAAAAAGCTACGATGGGCGGACACATCGAAACGAAGAGCCAAAGCCACGACGACAACGTAAAGATTCTGATTCAGGTTCGGACACTGATGGTCGCAGCTTGGATTTAGCATCAAGTCATTCCAGTGACGATGATGAATCAAGAGTTGGACGAACAAGCAGTAATAATACACATCGTAGTACTGGTGTTAGTGCAGCACCATATTTACCGAATATTACCGAACATGTGACTGCATCGACACCACCAGAATTGCATGTAATGCATAGTCCACAATTATTTCCAAATTTAAAACCGGTGTATGCGCCACGTTGGTCTAGTCAATTACCTGAAGCATACTTACCAAGTCCAAATGGTAATTAACTATTTTTTTCTATTCTTGTATTTTTATTTATTAAAACAAATATTTTTTTTAGTGGGTCGCTGGTCGCAAGACACTTGCTCAGATAACGAAATCCATTCACATAAAGCGAATTCACCAAATCCCCTGCCAAATCCGGATTTAACAGAAACAACATATATATCTCATCATAATAAAATAAATATGCAGCCGTCGATATTAGAAAATATTCAGGAAAATTATAATTATCAAACGATTGGACAGGATGACGGAAAGTATGATAATGAGCAACAATTACAACAGCAGCAGCAGCAGCAATATAAATATGAGAAAGATTATCAAGATAACTATGGGGAGTATGATGTCAATAAAACAACGACACCACATTTTTTATCCAGCAGTGATATACAACAAGAATATACAACCGATAATACACATATTGTAAATCATATGCGTCCCACTTACCATCATAATATGCCGCAGGATCCACATATGACGCAGTATTTAAGTTCTATAAAACGAGATTCACCGTATTTATCGCGGGAGCATATAACACATGATTTATATAGTCCGCGAAGTGAAAATCATTACACAATGAAAAACAGCAATAGTAATAGATTCTACAGTGAACAAATTCATCCGCAACAGCAGCAACATCAACGTGGTGTTGATTATCATTCGGATCGAATGTCCGAGGGCTCAGATAAAAATGGATATTTATTTCCATATACAGCCGAGGAAGACCATACAACAAATAATATAAGTCATATAGGACGCTTACATTCAACGATAAATGATATAAATAATCCTCCGGGTTTACCATCTAGTAGATTATCATCTAGGCATGGTTCAAGAACGTCATCGCCATCCATTATGCCCATACCATCAATGCAACCATTAGCGCCATTAACTAATATCACTGATACAAGCGAGTAAGTTTTACATTCTCAATTCTCCTTTTTTTATGGTTATCTTGGATAATTCCTTATAATCTTTATTTATTTTTTTATTCATTAATACAAAAAACATATTAAATGTTATTTTCTAAAACACAAAAAAAAAAAACATTTAAAATGCTTAAAGGGGATAACACTAATCCTAATCCATAAGATACATAACAATACATTCACTTACATAATAAAACATTTAAACACGCAAAACACTAAAACATAATATTATTTCTTTTTATTTTTATTTCGTTTTTTTTTTTTTATGTTTTCTATTATTTTATTAAACAATTTAGATGGTGCTGGGAAATATTAAAACAAATCTAATTCTATTTTTATGTATTTTTTCTTCTTCTTTTTATTAACAATTTAAAAAAAAACATTAAACTTTTCTCTTACCAAAATTATTAACATAGATCGGATGAGGTAATTTAAATTAAATAAAAATAGTAAAATATATATTTCTAACAGAGATTATAAATTATAATTTTAGGATGAATATGGACGATGCTGAAACCACCGTATGAAAGTAATTTATATAAAAAAAAACAAATGTAGTGAAATTTAATTCTTAAGTAAGATAAGTACAATTATTTGTTTAAAGTTAAAAAAAGAAGAAAATTCTTTTCTATTTATATACAAAAAGGAAAAAACTAAATTAAAAAAAAAACCCATGACATAAAAGTTAATTAATAATACTCTTTAAATTATTTATATTAATTATAAGAAATACCACGAGTTAACAAAATATTATTTTTAATTTAGGAATCACTCATAGATTATTTTTTAATAGTATTTATTTTGTGCTATTTTAGCTCAATTTAATTTTGTAAATAATTTTTGTTTTTATGTTTTTTAATATAATAATGCTGCTATACATATATTAATCTAAAGCCATAAATATTAGTGAATTTATATTTTTTATTGATAAAAAACAATTAAATTATGCTTATTTGTGTAATTAATATTAAATGCATTTATTTTATATACGTAAAATGTATTATTAAATTAAGTTTTTTTTCTAAATTAAAGAAGTGAAAAGCTTCTTTTTATATAAAAATAATTTTAAATTAAGTAAAATAGCGCTTAAAGCTTAACGATAATTTGGTTGAAACAACATTCCGAAGTTAAACTCAGTAACTTTAAGACTTAAAATAATTTTAGATAATAAATTAAGAGTTTTATGATAATTATAAAGAAAAAATACATTTTTTTAACATTTAATATTTATATTAAAAATTTAAATAACATTCCAACACCAATAATAGACAACAACGAAGTAAATATTTAATCTTTTTTGTAAAAAAAATTAGCAAAACACATTTTTTGATATTTTACAAAACATTTAAAAGGTTTTATTTAAAAAACTTACTTTATCCAAGTGATATAATAATTATACCAGTTGTTTTAATTGAAATTTATTTCCTTAAACCTTTTAAATTTAATACATTTAATAGGTTTTTTTACTCTAATAGAAATCTCATTAGCACAGTTGGAATTATGAATTTTGTTATTAAAAAAAATAATGAAAAACTTTAAAACATTTCTTGTAAAAGCAAAACTAATCAAACTAATAAACAATTAACTTGTTTAGGCCATTTAATTAGAGTCTTAAGAAAAAAGACTACTATAAAAACATTTTACTGCCGGTAATTTATTCTTATTTTTAATAAAAATTGCTAATCTTTGCAGTTATATTTTAAAAAATAAACTCTTTTTATCTTTACAATAAATTATTTTATTAAACAAGGATCTACTTCAAAATAAATATACTTCATATTAATTTTTTTAACGATTTGCAAGTCTTAATATATCAACAGACATAACATAATTTAGCTCTATCGAAATATATTTAAAAATTCATGACGATACATTTATAATTTGTTTTCTTAATCAGTATTTAAGTGAATAATTAACGTTGAAAATCACAAGATTGTTATCTTCGTCAACTGTACAAGTTGAGGGTTAGATATTTAATAAAAAAAAGAAAAACATTTTAACTCAAATTACTTATCTAATGTCAAATTATAAACAAAAAAAAAAAGGAAAAATATTTGCTGCCTAATCTTAAGTAAATTAGCATTTTAATTAGTTATTAAATAATTCATAAAAAGGAGTGAAATTTCAATTATATAACAAAAAAAAAACATAACATAAACATTTTTTTTATATCAATCCATTGAATTACATTCCATTAATTATAATAATACTAATTAAAATAAAATCAATTAATATTTATTCAATATTTATTATGTGAGTAAAAGAAAGAGTGCCTCTCTTTTTTTGGGAAAAAACAATTATTTATTTAGCTTTTTATACAACTTTTAAATATAAATGTGTTTTTTATACAAAACATTAACAAGAAAGTATAAGAAAATTACATGTAATTAAGCCAAGTGAATTAAGTTATTTTTGTTAATTAGGAATTAATTAGTTTAAATGTCGTACAAAATATTATTTTTAATGTTTTTTTTTTAAAGACAGACATACTTAACGTGTTATTAATTGATAAAAGAAAAATTGATTTAAGAAAATTTTGAAAGAAATCCCCGAAATGTCGTTTTTTCTCATTACATTAGTATTATTTGCTTTTAATTTGTATTCGTAAACAGCCTTAATGCTAGTAACATTTTTGTATTTTTGTAGAATTGAATGAATGCGGAATTTTTAATTAAAAATAAATAAATAATTAATTAATTATAATAAAATAACCGCGAAAGAGATTTTAGTTGAATTTTTTAAATTTTTTCTTAAAAAAAACGAGTTTTTAGTAAAATTTTAATTATTTTTATATTTAAAGTTATTAGATGGAAAATACTAATTTCCATTGCAGCGATTTTGATTGCATGCGCTGGGTATTTTAAATTTTTAATTAAACGGAATTGAAGACGATTATAACGACATACAGGGTTGATTTTATTTAATTACTCTTATTAATTACTATAATTTAAATTAATTATTATAATTTATTGTAAATGTATATTATATATGCATAAGAATATAAAGAAAAAATATGATATTAAATTGATTGGAGAAATATAGATGAGAAAAATGTAAAATAAAATGAAATGATGAAAAAATTAAATCACATTGTTGTTTCTTTACCTGTATTTATGCTTTTGTAATTAAAATCAATCATTTATTGTTTTAAATGCAGTAATAAAACCCATTTAAGGATCGGTGCACAGTTATCAAAAGTCACAAGTTTTACACAACAAAAACCTCCTGAAGTGATAACAGTTCAATCAGAATAAACATTAATACTCCATCAAACTTTAAAAAGAACTTTTTGTTTTTTAATATGTTTCTGTAACTGCTTTGCTATAAACTTGGATTAACTTATCATGAGCTGGAGGATAGTTGTTAATTGTTAAGTATATTTTACAGTGTTCCGGTCTTAAAGCTACCACAAATTTGCTTGCATTGAAGATTTTCTGTATCAACTTCTTCAGTAAAATTGAGGTTATCCAAGTAATAAACAAATATTTGTATTTCTGCTGGTCACATTCAGTAAGAAAATCTCTACATATTAAATATTCAGGCAAAACAATATATTTTCTCTGTAAGTATGAATAATAATTTTAATTAATTTTTATTTTATTAATTTAATTTAATTTTATTCATTTTATTATTTATTTTATTTATATATATATTTCTTTTTCTCTTTATAATTACGATTATAATTTTATAATAATTAATTATTATTTTATTTATTTTATTAATTCATTTATTTAATTATTAATTTTTTTTTGTAATTTAATTAAATTAAATTTTTTTTTCGATTTTATTCAATTTTTTATTCTTTTTTAACAATAATTTTGACTTCATCTACATTTACTAGGTTTTTTTTTATTCATTTTAATAATTTTTTCTTTAAATCATTCAACTTTTTTTTCATGTAAATTATAGCGTTAAAAAGCTTTCATTTTAGTTTGTTTTAATTAATTATTTCCTTTTTTTTATATTAACTTTAATTATTTATTAAATTATATAATTTTTAATGGTTATTTTTTTTTTATCAACAATTATATATATTTTTATATAGTTTATTTTTTTAATATAATTTATTTTTAACATTTAATGACAATTTATATAATTAAATTCTTTTAATTATGAAAAATTATTGTTTAATTTTAAACAATAAAAAATAATATTGATTGATTTTCTTTTAAAAATTATAATTGAATTAATTATACTTTTTCTTGGGTGGGTTTACGTTTTTAAGTTTTAAATTTGTGTTTCAATTATGAAAACTATTTAAATGTTATGTGATATTTGTGGTTTTAAAAATAATCTAGATTGTATTAAATATATGTTTAAACACATATCATAAATATTTTAATAAATTCTACATAAATTTACTAAAGAAATTATTAATTAAATTAAAATTAAAATATAATTAAATTAATGAAATTATTAATAAAAAAATAATACTAATTTTAAGTACATTTAAATAAATAAACAAATACATTTGTAAGGTTTTATCATATGATGACATATTGACAGCAGACAAAAATATTTATGACAAATTGTAAAGAAATGTTTTTTTTATTTTGTGACAATATTGTGATAATTGACACCTTGTGTTTGTTATTTCATTATTCAAAAAATCATTCAAATATTCTATTTTTCCAGTTTTTGACATATTTTATATTGTTTTAGATAATTTATTTATTTTAAATATTATTAATTTTGATTGATTTGAATATTATTTCTCTATAAATATAAATTTATTTGTCATTTTTTTGTTAGAAAAAGTTTAAATGATAAATACACGTTTGAAAGGATAATTCACAATAATGTTTGACTTCATTTTTAAACCAATGAAACATTATAACCTCCAAACATTTAATATTCGTTATGATTGACATTTGTGTTTGGATTTTTAATGTGTTTTGATTTGTTTTTACTAAATAAATTAATTAAAAATAATAATTAATAAATATAAATTAAAAATATAATTTAATTAATTTCATGTAAGTATTACTTTTCTATAGAAATTTATGTATTTGTTTTAATTATTTTTGTTTTCATTAAATATATATTTTGGTCGATGTGTGCGCGTAATTTTTCATTAATTAATTATATTTTTTTTAACATTAATAATTTTATTATCTTTGTCCTTAAATGAAATAAAATAATTAAATCAATCAAAAAGAAATGCTTTTTTAAAGTAATTTTATTAACGCTAGTTTAAATTTTATTTTTTTTTTTAATTATATATTTTCCACAATACATTTAGTGATATTTACTCATTTTATTTTTGCTTTACTTTTTCAATTTTTTTTTTTATATATACATTTAATAAATTTATAATAATTAAATGAATTCTTTTATATATTAATTGATAAGAATAATAATTATAATAAATTAATTTTTAATTACAATCAATATGATATCTTTTTTATATGTTTATCTCAATTATTTACCTACATCCGACTGCCAACAATTATTAGGTTTTATCTGTTTTAATTCTTTTTTTTTAATTTTTATATTATATATCGATACTTTTCTTTAATTAAACATTTAATTTCCATTAAATAAATAAATTTTGGTAATTATTTTTTCTTTAGTTATATAAGTTTTTATTTAATTACAACGATTAACATTTTAATTTTTATTTGATTAATTTTTCCTTTTGAACATAAAATCAAGAAATTATTAGTTTTGGTCAGTTTTAAGTTAATTTAGAGAAATTTATGGTAAGGTTAAGCACAGTTTAATAATTTATGCAGGTTTTTTAAATTAATTTTACCAGCAATATTGTTTCTTTTTTATTCAAGCACAAATACGAAAGAATAGTATTTTCAAGTGCCGAAATGTAGGCAATATTCCTTTTTCTTCAATTAAGTTTATTGAAACTGGCATAAAGTCGTAAACACTGGTATAAACGATGTTTGTTAATTAATTATTTTATTTAAAAAACTGTGAAAAGTGTAAGAAATAAAATAAAACTAATGAATTAGTTGAAAAGTTATCAAAATTATAAATTAAAAATAATTTATTAGGAAGAAAATAAAGCATAGACGGAAAATGTTTAAAAATGTAGCTCAATTAGAAAGTTTCCATAAGGATAAATTATTTTTTTTTTATATAAATTAAGGATTATTAATATTTTGTTAATAAATTTTTTATAATTAAATAGAATATTAATTAATTTTTTCTTAAACCTTTTCAAATGACTGTTTATGTAACAAATTAACAGGTCATTAAACATTTTATTTTATTCAAAAATTACAGTATATCAGTCAAATATAATAATAATTTTATTTAATTAATTGTATTATTCAATGCGAAATATGTAGTAATTTTATTTTTAAATTTAGTTTAAGAGTTTGTTTTATAATTATTTAATAACTTCGTTCAGGAGAAAAGTATCATAATTTTGCTTGATTTTTTTTTTTTTAGATGATTATTTATAATTAATTAATTTATTTAGTAAATTTTCAATTATTACCGTTTAGTATTTTTATTTTATTTTTGGTTTATTTTAATTAATGATTAATTAATTAATCATTTTAATAGTTATATACAGCATTTTTTACACAATTAATAAATTTATTTTACTTTTATATTAAATTTAATTTTATTAAATTTATTTAGTTTTATTTAACTTCTTCTTTTCTTTTGCTTATACATAATATTCATTAATTATTTAATTTATTTTTTATTTTTACTCAGTTTTCCTTTTCTTGTAATATTTTTTTTATGATTAAATAATATAGGAATAATTAGTTTTTTTTTTTCAATTATTTTTTAAAACTATGAAACTAATTTAATAAATTAATTAATAAAGAGAAGAAAAATAATAATTTGATTATTTGTATAAATAGAATTATAAATTATTTATTGTTGCTGTGTTACTGCTGTCGTGTTGCGTTGTTTGTATGTTTTTAAAAACATAATTTTATGCAGAAAAACAAATAATAAAAGCATTTACTATGCTTTTTTCATTAAATAAAAACTCTTTGAAACGCATTTGACTAGCTTTATTTATGTAAAACAATTTTCAATTGAAAACGTTTTTTTTTGTGGTATATTCAAGTTGAAGAACATCATTATCGATGTTAGCATAAAACAACGAACATAAAAAAACAAATAAATAAAACTTAACACAATGCAAACATTAAAATCTATGTCTGTTGGTTTATTTTATTTTATTTTTATCTTTATCTTTAAGATTGTTTACTCAGCATGTGTAAAATGCCCACTTGAGTCTCTACTTAAGGGAATTTATACCTTCTTAGTCACTTTACTAATCAGCACGTGTTGTTTTAACGAATAACAAAGCATATTTTTATGCTTATAGATATAATTTCATTAATGCTAATTATGTTAATTGTAATAATAAATAAATGAAAAAAAAAATGTAACAATTTTGTGAAATTTCTACCAAAAATATGGTTCTTAATATTATTAAGTATAATAGTGATAAATGTTTTAGTTAATTTCACTTTAACATTGGCTACCTAACACTGTTACCTTACTTAGCTAACAAACAGGACTGCATTTCTTAATGATTGCTGTTCATTGTGTCGCAATTACTAGGCAACACAGTGACACTTTACTAAAGACGTGATTGTGATTTTGCTTACATTTAGCTACAAAAACACAATATTGTTTTTTTTTTTTATTTTTTACAATAACATATTATTTATTTATTTATTTATTAGTTATTTAGTTGTAATTGACACTATATATATATATATTATTTTTACTTTATAAAGTTTTATTTTCATATTATATCTTTTAAATAATAAAATAATTTAAAAAAAGAAAAATGTTATTTTAAAATAATTTCTCATTAATAAGGTTATTGATTTTTTTTTGAACAAAAATTATTAAATAATTAATGTTTCCTTATTTAAAAAAAAAAATATATATAAAGAAATTATTGATTAATATATAAATAAAACATATGTTTATTCAGCATGGAACATTATATGTTAAAAAACGCAATAAATTTCTGGCGCACGTCGTAATTAAATCGCTTTATGACTTAAGTACAACGTTTCTTCTTTTGTTTTTTAATAAAATTAAATGTTTTAATTAAATCTTTTTGCAATTATTCTACTTGTTGCATTTATTTATTATTTTTTATCACACTTATTTTTTTTTAACGTGTACGTGATAAAATAAAATTTCTATGTTAAATGCAGGTAACAGAGTAAATAACAAATAAATTCAGTTTTAATCACTTTGTATAAGCAATACAAATAGTTTTGACTATTTAAATGTCGTAATAATGTCGCGAAAGTGTTTCTATTTTCTCATCATTAAATTTCTTAAATTTTTACATCTTATTTATTGCGCTTTTAAAACTTTATATACATTTGTCCAATTGTGTGTTCAGTTGTTGCTGATCTTTTTTTTTTATAGCTTAAGCACAGCTACAATTCGTATAAATATATATTTTTAATTAAATAAAAGCTATCCCGTCGCCTATTTAATAGTTTTCATACTGTGTGGGCAAATATATATATTAATTTTATTTAATTTTTTTCTTTTTCTTTTTTAATTAAACAAAAACATGTTTTTTTATCGTTTAAATTATGCAAAGCAAAATTTGTACCGTTTTTCGATACATTATTACAATAGTTATTAAATTAATTAAATTGTTTTTTGTTAAAACATACAACAACAGCACAACCTGTACATGATAAGGTACAGAAAAAAATCTTTATTATTCATATGACTGTGTAAACTTCCTCGTTAACGCAAATTAATGAAAAGAACAATATCCCAATCAATATCAATATTCAAATATCTTAATAAAATGTTTTTCTTTTTTTCATCTAAAAATAATGCAAATCACCCGTTTTTTATGTTTGGAAACAGACTGCGTTCTTTAGATTTCAATGAATTTAAAGAAACAAGAAAAAAAAGTACAAAAAACACAATATTTCTTGTAATACACTGATCGGAAACAAGAAACATAATTATGTCAAACGAAGAGAAGTTACACAAAACAAATATGAAAGGAAAAAAAAACATCAACAACAACATTGTGTAGAAATAAAAAAAAAACGGAAAAAGTTTATTTCTCTTCCTTCAAAAATCATAAAAGAAATAAGAAAAAAGAAAAGAAAAATAAAAACATTCCCATTCTTTAGTTTCATTTCTGTGAAACTTTGAAGAAATTCTCTCTCTTATTGTTAGTTCAACTTTTGATGAATACATATATATGTATGTATTTCTGATGGAAATTTAATTTTAATATATATTTTTCATTAAATTATTTTCATTTTTATTGATATTATTTATTGTCTGCTGTTATTTTACTATCCGTTTTCTAATTAATTATTTTATGTTATTAACTTAAATGATTTTTTTTATTGTTTTAAATAAATGGGAATAGCCATGATTATTCGTTTATATTTTGGTTATTTATTAATTCTTGTTATGTAATGTCTTGTTCGGCTATGTTTGTATTTAATTTGATTTGAACGTGTTATTAGAAATTAGAGAGAATAAATGATTAATGGAGGAATCAAAACAAAATAAAAATGAAAAATAGTAGAGAAATATAAATAAAATTTCTCTATTAATTAATAAATAATTAATTAACTAATAATAATAAATAAATAATTTTGCATTATGTTAATTATAATATTGTATTTTTAACAATTACAATTAGCATTTGGTGTACTATTTTGTGGTTCTGTTAAACGTTGTCCTTTCGCACCACCAGATACAAGTGTTGGATCAGAATCTAAACTTTCCGACATTTTGTCACAAATAATATCGACCAATCGTTCAAATACCGACTGTAAAAATATAAAAAAAAATTAATATTTATTGTTTGTTGAATTTTTACATTTGATTAATCGTTTTTAGAAGAAAAAAATATCTAATAAAAAAAATATTATCACGCTTACTTTAACATTGACATTCTCTTTGGCTGATGTTTCAAAAAATTCAACACCTAATTGATCAGCCAATTGTTTACCACGTTCAAATGATATAACACGTTCATCTTCCATATCACATTTGTTACCAACAAGTATTACTTGGGCATTATCCCATGAATATGTTTTTATTTGTGTTACCCTAGAAATAATTAATTCACTTATAAGTTATTCCTTCAAAAATCAAATTCAACACAAACAATTACCAATCTTGTACAGAATTAAAGCTTTCCTCATTTGTAATATCGTACATTAATATGAAACCCATTGCACCACGATAATATGCTGTTGTTATTGTACGATATCTTTCTTGTCCAGCGGTATCCTATTTATTGTTTACATGAAATTTAAAAAAAAAGTAAATAAAAATTAATTAATCAAATATTTGTGTAATCAAAAAAAAAAAATATTAAAAAATCTTTACCCAAATTTGTAATTTTACACGTTTATCATGACGAAAAACAGTTTTCACTTTAAAATCAATACCAACGGTTGATACAAATGCCGATGTAAATGAATCATCAGCATAACGAAATAAAAAACTTGTTTTACCAACACTTGAATTACCAATTATTAATAATTTAAACATATAATCAAAATTTTGATCGGCTGCATCCTTTTGCCATTTTGGATCACCACCACCGGCCATTGTTGTTGCTATTTGATTTATTTTCGCTTTATTTACTTTTACCTTTATTTAAATTATTATTTTTTGTCCTCACTGTATGCTTTTGTTGTGTGCTTTTATGACTGAAAATAATAAAAAATTTATTTTCATATATTTATTACTGACCCACAAACTTATTATTTATATAAAAATAAAATCATATTAATAATAATTGGTATCCTATATATTTAATTTGATAAACGTGACACATGCAGGTTTCTTATTTGGTTTATTCATTTAATTTTTGTTTAAAAATTTTTTTTTTTCGGATTAATAAAATATTCGTGTTGGCATAATTTAAGGTTAGAACAATTTGACGTTTAAAATTATGCAAATAAATAATGAAAAAATAAACAGAACATACGGTATGAAAAATATGTTTTAAATATAGCAAATATGATAAAGTAAATAAAATAAAATAAATATTGTTGTAAATTGTAATGAAATTATGCGAGCATAAATAACGAACTTTATGTTAATTGTCTTTAAATTTTCTCAGTGGTTGTACTTTTATGTTTTAATTAATAAAAATAAGATTATTTTGTAAGTTTTCTCTGCTTTGTACAGTAAAGTTTAATTTAAATTCACATTTTGAAAGCAATTGAAAAAGTTTTTTTTTTACTGCACTAAAAACCGTCTAGTAGCGGCCATTTTCTACATTTAAAAATAAAAAATATGTTTTTCGGTGGTTTAAGACCACCAAAAGTCTGACTATAGTATAATCATCTATCTTTTCTAGGACATCTTGATAGCTATTTAGTGACAGTTTAGTGACACTTTGAAATTTATGTACAATGTCTTTACAATTCTTGTCTGATATTGTTTGTATTTTATAGAGCAGAAAAGCAGGAACAAGAAATAGAAATGCAAAGTGCTGAACAGGTGAATTAAAGCTTAGTAAATTACTTATGAAAAGTTTACTTTGCTTTTTTTCTTCTAGGAAAATTAAACATAAAAGAATTTGTCAAATATAAAAAATAGACAAACCAAAATATTAAGAGAAAAGTTTATCGTTCACAAATAGAACAATCAATTACTTGAGATGCTACTGTACAACTACTTAAATAGAGTAAAACTTGTTACTGCAAAAGCTTCATTAAAGTCGGTAAAAAATAATAAATGACACTGAAATTAGGTCAAAACTTTAAAAAAAAAATTTCAAAGCTTTGATATAAAAAATAATTTTAAAAATAAAAAGGAATCTACAATTTTGAATGCCTTTTCTCGTAATTATTTTCTTATCAAATTTTTTTATTAAAAATTTCGTAAAATTTACAAAGGAAAAAGCAACTTCTTGAATGAATTAAAAGAAAAAATAAATAAAAATATATTTGCGATAATAATTTAATTATTAATTTCTTTTTTGTTTGTATTATACTTTATTATAATTATATTATTAATAAAGTTTAATTTTTGCTGTTCGTTCAACAAGCAACTTAGTTAGTGGTTTGACGGGGTTTTCAAACTCATACCAAAGTGTTAAATTTATAATAATAATAATAAAAACCTTATCAACTTGGTTACAGTTCTGCTTTTTATATATATTTAACATAATTATTATTAAATATTCTATAGAAATAATTTAGTAACAAATATATATAAAAAAAAAATTTACTTTTTCTTATCAACACAATTTCTTTTTTTTATTTAATTTATTTAAAATACATCCGGTTGAGTAATTGTTGTTATTCTCCTTTTATTATTATTTATTTTTCGAAATTAGTAAACACAACCAAAAATATTTAAATAAAACTTAAGAAGCTTTATAAGCTATGATAAATCAGAGATAGAAAATGTAAAATGTAGCAAAATAATAAAAACATAAAATTGATAGTGGAGACGCCTGGTTGTTTATGTAAAATAAATGTTTAACAAACAAGCGAAAATAATAAAAAACGAAGAAAGCTTTTCGCATAAAAAATAAGTTCTCACAGCGTTATTTTTAGCTTTTATTGCTACGTTTTTTTTTCTTTCTCTTTACGAAACAAACCGATAAAAGTTTGAAGCAAGAAATGGTAAGGAGAGCAGAAAAACATAAAAAAAAATATATGTAAAAGTAGAAAACAAATCAACCTTGATTGTTATCGGTAATTATTATTGTTTGAGCAGGTGATATTATTTAGCTTTTGCTTTTATTTATTTATTTTATGCTTAATTGCGTTTTGTTTTTCTTTACCCTTAAAAAAATATTTTAACTGTTCTGCTTTTAAATGGTATAAATTAATGAAATTCTCATTATATTTTATGTGAGCTTTTTTGAAATCAAAATTTTCCAAACTTTCAAATTCAAAACTTTTATAATAAAAAAAAAATATATATAGAAAAATAATACAGTAATTTTCTTATTAAAATTAAGAGCACAAATCACGGACAGACAATTTTCTAATTTCATTTTATTATTATTTTTATTAAAATGAGTAAAAATAATACGAAAACAAAAAAATGACATGAAAATACGAGATAATTATTTTATTGATCCGTTTGCTACTCATCGTTGGGGCCGTCCTTTACCAATTTTTATGTTTATTATTTTTTTTTTTTACTTTGCTTCATGTTTATAACTGATAAAACTTTTCTTTTTATTATATTGATGACGGGAATTGACACACTTAGATGTGCGAAAATTTTCCATCATTTTTATTTTTTATATTATATGGTTGCTCTACCACCCATTCTATTGAGCATTGATGCCACGTTTATGAATTCGTTTTTTTTTAATATCATTTTTTAAAAAGTTTATTTAAAAAAAAACTTTTTAAATAGAAAATAAAAAAAAACCAAAGCAATTTCTTTTTATTTTTTTCATTCTAAAATATCGATTTCGAGAAAAGGAATTTTTTTTTCTTGCTGTTTTCGTCCTATGTATCAATTTTTTTTTGTTCGTTCTTCTTATTTTCGTCTTTATGTTTATTCTTCTGTATGTTGCTTCTCGCACAACAATAAAAATAATAATAATAACAACAACAACAGACATATCTACCCACACGAAAAACGATTTTTTTTCCTCTTACGAAATACAATAAAATAAAATAAAAAAATAATAATCCTTAAGCAAACTTACATTGTCAGTTGATGTCTTTTTTCTTTCTTTTACTATTTTTTTTCCTTTAATATTTATTTATTTGAAAATAAAAAAAGTGGAATCGCAAAAAAAAAATCAATAATTTCACTTTAAATAATAGAATAAAAATAAAATGAAAAACACAATAATTTATATATTTTACTTTTTATTAATGAAAACACAACGAGGTGAGGTAAAAGCACACAACCAAAAAATATAAATAAAAGAAAAACTGAACCAGAAAACCAAACAAAAAAAAAATTGGAACTTTTAAAACTGTATTAGTATTGGAGTGTTGTAAGAATGAAAATTATTCCTTTTCCCTTTTAATTATAATCCTATGTGTGACAGCTGTGTATTATTTTTTTCTCTTGTTTTTCTTTCAATGCTTTTTTGCCACAGAAACCTTTTTCTTATTAATTTTAATTTTTTTATTCGTCTAATTATTGAACATCACTTTCACAAAAATTATTAATTTTTATCACAAAAACACTTGTTTTCAACTTTTTTCAAATAACTCGCAGAAACAATCACAAAATTAAAAAATAAAATAATAATTCAGAAAAATCAATTAGAAATTTCTCTTTTTAATAAATTAATTTTTTATGTTATTAATGATTAACGTGGTATAAAAACGTTAACCTTTCGTTCAAACACTTTTATGATTTTTATTTTAAATTATTATTTTCGTAGCAGAAAAGCTTTTTTTATTTTGAATTAAAAATATTTTTTCCTCTTTTTGTTATTTTTTTTTTTTTTTTGATAATGGCCGATAAGGGAAAAAAAGAAAAGTATTCAAAATAATATAACTGAACGTTATACGTGCGTTTTTCGTTATGTGTGCTACGCTGTTGTTCGTTCTAAAAATATTTTACTGTCGATGAAAGTTTTTCTGCTTTGCTTTCCTTTATTTTTCTTTGAAGTAGAAGGGAAAATGTATGATTGTGTTAGTATGTACGAGAGAGAATATTTTCCCTATTAGTTTTTGTTGTAATGAAAATGTAAATTTAAAGGAAAAAATACATAACTATATATACACAATACAAGTGTAAACGAATTATATTGATGACTTGTAATAATCGATGTTGCTGGTTCTATATTTTATTTATTTGTGTTTTGCTTATTTAAATAACAACAAATACTACACGTCTTGTATTTTATTTGCGGTAAATATATACGGGTTGCGATTAGTTTAATGTGTTTTACACTTGGTAAAATGCTGCCTTATGTGTATACTACACACTTTTTTGTACTGATAAAGCTTTGGTAATGAATATGGGTAGGGGAAGCTGATTAGGTTTTTTGTTTTTTTTTTTTATTGTGGAATATTTATCAATAGAGGTTTTTTGAATTTATATTTATATTAATTAAAATACTCATTATAATATTGCGAGAATTAATTGTGTTTTTTTTTATATAAAAATATAACATAGTTTATCGATCAGCTGTCTCGTATGTAGCATACATATTTTTTGTTAGTTTTGTACTCAAAAACCAACACAAACATGATGGTGAATAGGCGAAGAAGGGATTTATTCCTTCTTCATGCGCAGTTTATTTATAGCATTTGCTTTATTATATTGGTTTTAACAGTGTAAGCTTTTTATTATTCTTCCTTTTTTTATATAATAATGCAAATGGTTCGCACTGTGGCGGTATTGTCGTCAACGAGGTAGTCTTTTATTATTTACCAACTATAGTAGCACTGGTAGTACTTTATGTGTGCAGCTTTCAATTCTCCTTGGAATCATTCCTTTTAATAATTTATCGAAACAAAACCTATTATATTTTAACTGCGACACAAACCTACGAGAGATGAAAATTTAATAATCGCTTTAAGAGGAAAACGAAAAATTAAATTTTTTCGATGTTTTATTTTTTTATTTTAAAGCTCAATTACTGAACTTTAATAAATTTATTTTTCAATCAATTATTTATAAACGACATCTATGAATTATTTAAATTAATAACAATGCTGTATGTTTTATTGAAATTATTTTTGGTGAAATTTGAAATTTAAACAGTTCTTTTGAAGTTTATTAATATTAATACATAGTTTTAACTTTATTACAATATTACAAAGTTGAATTATATCTATACAATTTTTTTGATTAAATGATTGAATTATTATTTTTAATTATTTCAAGTAGAAATAATTTTGTTTATTTAAATGTATTTATTGTCTGTTAATTATAAAAACACCATACTGCATTTAAGGAGTAAAAGAATATTATCAATAAATGATTAAAGAATTTGTATTTCGCTGATTGTCAACATTGATAATGCCTCGTTTTTTAATTTTCACATAAAAAAATTAATTAATTAATTCTAGTAATATTTGTTGCGTGTTTAATTATTTAAATGTATTCCAAATGTCATTTATTTATTCATATTATTTATTTATATTTTTGCATTTAAAATAATAAAATGTAATTTTCTATTCTTTTAAAACAGAAAAAAAAAAACGACTTATTGATTGAATTGCGCAAATTACCTTTTCAAGTACATAATAAACATTTATTAGTGAGCACTTAAACCAACCGCTTGTGTCGTAGCTTATTATATTTTTTCGCTTTTCTTATTATGAAATAGAAATTATTATTTAATTATTTTATTGAATATTTATTACCGTTTATACAATAAAAAAGTTTGATTGTATTTTCTTTATTTTTGTATATAATGAAAATATTAGCATAAAAATTAATGTGTATTTTATTTATGCTGATGCTATTGAAACAAAAACCGCAACATTATCAGAACACTGATATTATTTTAACACACGGCTGTCGGGTCTTTTTTTCGCGTTTTGAGCCCTGCCGACGGGCTGTTTTGCGTGGATATTTCACACCATAAGAATTAAAATGAAAAGTGCGATATCTTTTGTTTTAAAGGAAATAAAATAAATTAAATAATAAAATTGCTATATTGTTTTTTATTTTTCTCTAGTTTCTACGTACCTGTCTACCTATACCAAAAAAAAAAAAAAACTAATGTAAAATTCAACTGTATTTCTCGTTACAGCTTAAAAAAAAATTAAAAATAATTAGCAACAAATAAAGTTTTATTGCAGTCTTCCGATTTATAGCCAGAAAAAACTACAAAACAACAACAAAATTTGTTTTGTAGTTTCTGCAGGTAATATATCGGTAGACCGTAATAAAATTTTGTTAAACATTCCGAAATCGAAAAAAGGTGTCCCGTCCTTTAGCTATCAAAAAAAAAACGTCTAATTTAGATGGCCCGACAGCCGTGTGTTAATAAGAAAAAATTATACAATTATAAACCTGATAACGAAAATTAATATGCTAAAATTTATAATACAAACTAATTAATCATAATTTTTTTCACTCTTTAAACATATAATTTTCCTCTTTTTATATACTGTTCTGTATGTTTTCTTTTTTCTGTTTTTTTTTTTTAACTTATTTTGTTAATGTAAAAGTCACGTCACGATTATGACATATTTATTTTAAAATAAAAGTATTACATTCATACCTTTTATTACTGGAAACACGCATTTAGAGTACATTTCATACTATTTGCTGCTGTTGTTATAATTTAACTAATTATAAAAATATATTATATATATTTATTCTTTATGCTGCTCAAACATACATGAACCAGCTAATATAATAATAAATAAATATAAAATAAAATTAACATATTATTTAATTTATTATCAACATATGTTGATCAATAGACATTAAGAATAAAAATTATTGTTTTTTATTTATTAGAAAAAGTCATACAATCAACAAGTATACCAGTTTGATGAGAAGTTTAGAAAAATATATCAAAGAGTCAAACCATAATGTTTTTCATTGTTGATGAAATGTTAGGTGATTATTGCTGGTGTTATTTACGTTAAAATAATAATTTATCTGTTTTTTTTTTTATATATATGATCCGCGATATTTTTAATCACGAAGATTTAGCTTTTTAAAACACTTTTAGTTGTATAAAAAACTTATGTACATTGATTTATAAAATTATTATGTATTATATATATCATATAATGTGTCTTATGTAAAAAAATTAAATATGAGTTTTATAAGTTTAATTAATTTAATTTTTTTGATTTTGATACTTATTATATATTTTATTACAATTACACCACAAATAACTTGTCTCTTACATATTTGTTTATACTGTTAAGTTCTAATAAAGTGAAGTTGTTTTGGTTTTTTGTTACCATTAAAATTGCATAAATTGTTGCAAAATTATATGATTTGATTGAAGTAATGGAATAATGCTTATTGAAATATTAAATTACAAAATGAGAAAAGTAGAAAAAATTTCTCTATTCTTTGAATTAAATGGAAATTTTCTTTCTTGTCCTTTTTTTTCTATTTTCTATTGTTTTGTGTTTTTTTTTTTTTTAATAATAATTATGATTTTCACTTGAAAATTTTGTTAAATTTTTATTCAAAAGAGAAAATTTCCCCGTTTTATTAATTATGAATATAAAAGTAAACAAAGTAAATGTCAGCTGTGACGGAATACATGTGTTAAAATTAATCAATTAGAGTTTTACTTGCTGTTTTCATTTAAATATTTATGAATTTAGTTAAATTTAGTCATATTTGAACAGGGTTGTATTTGCTATTTATTTTAGTGTGATATTTTTTAATTTGTCATTTTAGAATTAAGAAAATTATTTTTATTTATTTATTTACTTAATAAATAAGTAAATTATTTAATTTTAATATTTTGTATAATTTCATAACTGTACTGCATTGTAATAAAATTTAGAAAAAAAAACATAATATATAATTTTGCTACATAAAGCTTTCTGCATTTTCAAGCTTTTTATTGATGCAAAACAGCAGGTAATCGCTACATTGAATTCTCATACTCTTTATAATTTGTTATATTTTAGTTTTAATTTTTTTTATATTTTTAAGAGTACAGGTTTCATAGGGTGTTTTCAGCAGTAATAAAAATGAATAAAATCAAAATGAAGCTTAAAATTAATTACATATAGTCCGTCGTAACACCTGTATGCATGTTTTTTTTTGTTTGTTTATTGTTCAGGGAAAGAAAACATTTCTTTTCACCAAACATATGTCTTATTAATTATTTCTTTATCCAACAAATTTATTATTAAAATGTGTGTAAATGCATAAAGGGAAAACGTTTTAGTAATAAAAGTAAATGTTTAATAAAACTCAGGTAAATGATATTTTTAAGTATCACTGTGAAATATATATTTACATGATACGTTTTGAGTTAAGCAAGAAGCAAAGAAAATGAAAAAAAAAATATGAAATACTTATGGGAATAGTTAGCTATTGAAGGTAGTTATTTGTTGACATTTAAGAAACTTTTTAAGGTGCTTTTTACGTTATTAGACTCGTTTTTATATTTTTAGTGACCAGATGCTGAAATTTCATCAGGTTATTGTGTACTTTCATGCTAAATGTAATAAAAATAATAACTAAAAATAACTTTTAAATTATAATAAAGTCATAAAATTAAGACATAACAATCCCTTAACCATTTGAAATATAATGGACAAATATGTTTGACCTTAACAAATTATTAAATGTAAGAAATTGATATTTTTACTTCTCTTAAAATTCCAATCTTGTTTACTTACATTTTAATTAATTAATAAATTAAACAAATAAAAATGGTGAAATGCTTATTAAAATTTAAATTTTTAATTGAATTACAGTTTTTGGCAAGAGAAAATAAACGAATTGACGTCATAACGACAAACATGAGAAAGAAAAGAAAAAAAGTCAAAAATAAATCTTTCAACCCCTGTAATAAGATTCTTAATTTAGCTTTTTTTAAACTTTTTCTATTCTCTATTGGAATTTAAGGTTAGTTTTTTTTTATTATTTATTCTAAAATTTTTACCTCTTATATTACTGCATTGTTGTTCCATTGGTAATGTTGAATAGTAACAATCCAGTAACGACGTCTTCGATTCTTTATTCATTGTGCAAAAGTAAGAATTTTTTACTATTATTATA
This sequence comes from Ptychoptera contaminata, assembly GCA_963942525.1. Taxonomy (NCBI): domain Eukaryota; kingdom Metazoa; phylum Arthropoda; class Insecta; order Diptera; family Ptychopteridae; genus Ptychoptera; species Ptychoptera contaminata. Next base: position 28,518,129 of record OZ012638.1, read on the forward strand.
TATTTTTTGTTAAATTATTCATTCACATTAATTCAGTGTAAAGAGAAAATAAAAACTTAATAACACGACTAGACTAGACACGATAAATAATTTCGTTCAAATTCTTTTATTTTATTTTTATTTTTTCATTTTCTTTGTTAATTTTTTACTGCAAAATTTTTTGACATGACGTCAATAAGCTTAGCTTTTAATGTAAATTTTTTCTGTTAAACATTTCTTAATTAGCGGGTTAAAGTTTTAATTGTCGAATTAAGGCCCTAAATCCAACTGAGTGTATTTAAAGAATTAAAAAAAATCGCTTATTTTTTTTGCACGTATTTAAAAAAATTACATTTCATCCCCTAATTTACGAGCATAAAAATTAATTTTAATCCTTTTTTCCACTGTAAAGAATTAATTTAATCCAATTAAAATTATAATTAAAACAAAGATAACAAGTTATAAACGAAAATCGATTAAAGGGTTTTGACAACTGCTTTGGCGAAGAAATATTTTTGATTAAAATTTTGAATTTCTGAATTGATTATATTATTAATATGCTTTCTTTGACAAAACAAATATTTTTATCTATATTTAACTAGTTTTCTTTTTATATTTGTAGAAAAATGATTAAAAAGTTCAACGTGATGTCACTTTGCATGAAAAATTTAGTATCACCTGTTTGCGGTGTTATCGTTTGGTAATTTTACGATGCACAAACGGAAAAATGGATTATGAAGAAAAGTGAGTAAAAAAACAATAATTTTACTTTTTTAAAATAAATTTATTACAAAATTAAATTAAGTAAACAAGCAAAGAAACTTTTTTACTACAATGATAATGTTTTTACATATTTATTTAAAATGAAAGAGGATAAAAGTATAAGAATTTTTTTAAAAGAAATAAATTTATAAAAGCATCAATGGATGACATTGCAATGCCAGTTTCGTGTTTTACTATGAAATATCAAACCAATAATTAAAATAAGTAAATACAGAAATTTATTTTTACTATCCATTAGTTTTAATTAAATTTTTTTCATATTTGTAAGCTTTTTACTTTTTATTACAAAACAAATAGAAATTGCATAAACAGTTTTGTTTACTTGTACATAGTTTCGTTTAAAACGTTTTTTTAATATAAATATTATTTTTTATAAAATTTTTATAATATTTACTTAATGCAGTTTGTTGGAATTATGAGTTGAATTTTATTCACAATAACAACAAAATTTATTTAAATAAAAAAAAACATTTTCCAATTTGATTAAAAGTAAAAGTATAGCTAATATAAGTATATTTGATAAAATTGTGTCTTTGCTGTATACCACTTTACAAAAAATAAATATATTTAACGCTTTTTTTTTAAATAAATTTTAGTAAAGAAAATCCTAACCAACTTAACTCATACGATTAAACATAAATTTTAATATTTGTGCTGGTAAAATAGATAATTTTTTTTCCGTTTGTAATTTCCATTAAATTAAACAAATCAATTTTACGTAAAATAAATTCTTACAATAGCGGAAAAATAAACATTTTTTATACTAAAAACCGCGAAAAGTTTTTTATTTTAATTTCTTCTATATATTTTTTTTACCATGCACAAAAAAAATTAGAAAGAATGTTAATAAAAGCACAGAATGCTAGACAATATGTACGCTTAGCCCGTTGATTATGCTACCGTTTGGATAGACCAAAAACACTTGCCAGTAGTTGTGTGAATTTTCCATTATAAATTCTCGAAAGCTTTGGTGTAGGTAAAGTAAAATTCTATATTTTATTCAGAGAAAATACAAATACAATTGTAAAAGTTAGTTGCAGGAATAAAACATTTACAGTGTTGTCATATTAAAGCTTTTTATATCTTGTTTACATTAGATTTGAAATTTTTTTTAAGCTTTATTGCCTCATTATTGATTTTATTTTCACCTAAACTAAATAATTTGTAACAAATTTTAGGCAATTCATTACAAAAAAGAAACATATCATTACTGCAAGTAATTTTTACCATAATTTTGATACATTTTCAGCTGAATTTAATTTTTTATTATTATTATTATATACTTGCTGTTTTGTTGCTGTCATTGTCGTTTTCATATCAATCAGTTCGCTATGCGGTAACAAGTGAATATTCCGTTCAATATAACTTCGTTTCATGTGAATAAAACAAAAGAGCGAAGTCACAACGCAAGAAAACAAAACAAAACCAAATTAAAAAGGCACATAGAAATTTGGCAGCACTAATTTTCACGGCAACGACACGGTAAACGCATTACGTTCGTTTTAACAACACAACAGTACAATGTTGTACGACAACAAAACAACGACAAAAACGACGGAGACAACGATGTCTATACAGAAATAAAATATTAATAATTTTTTAATAAATAATATACCAAAAATAAAAATAAAAAATCATTTCTTGGCTGTTGTCAGTTGTTAAGTCGACGACAAGCAGCAGCAAGTGTTGTGAGGAAATTTTATTTATATCAAGAAAATATTTTTATTTTATTTTCTATTTATTTATTAATTTTTTTTAAATATTTTTTCAAAAATTTATTTAATATTTTCTGTTGATCGCGAATATTAATTAGGATTGTGCAAAAATTAACAAATTAATTAAAAATTATACCAGTTACCAGTATTTTAAAGTGTTATAAATGATTAATTTTAATTTTATTCATCAACATTACGATTTATAAACGACGAATTATTTGCGTTTTCTTTACGTTTTCGTTTGTAATGTTTATTTGTATAAATATATATAAATAAATAAAGAACAACAACAGTAATAATGGTAGAGAAAAATAAAATAGAAATTTAAAGGAAAATAATTCAGTTGGAAAAACGTCTTCGTTGTGTTAAGACGACGGTTTTTCTACTTGTTTATTTCCTTCGTTTATTATTATTATTATTTTTTTTTCTTTAATTTAAATTCTTTCATTTAATTTTTTTAATTAATTTATAAACGTTGATTTAAATAAATCATATTTATTAATTAATAAATATAGAAAAAAAATTATTTTCTGTTTTAAATGGTTTAAAAAAATGTAATTTAAAAAAAAAACGAAAAGTGTTTATGTTTATATATTTATGGGACTGAATGTAATTTTTCATTGCATATTAAATAATTAAATTAAAAATTTAAGTAATAAATAAATAAAATGTAAATAAATAAAATTTATTTAAGCGAAATAAAGTGTTCGAGTTGCGGTTAAACGCGTATTTTTTTATTTTATTTTCTATTATTTATTTTCAAAATTTATTTATTTTAAATAAATTTAATTCAAGTGTTAATAATTTTTTACTCTATTAATTTTTTAATGTAAAAAATTTTCTTTTTTTTTTAAATTATTTTAAATTAATTAATTAATAAGAAAACGTAATTACTAGATGCGTGAGTTTAAGTGCAAAAATGATGTTTGTTTTGTGAGAAAAGTAATAATTTAATAATTTTAAATTTGTTATTACTTGATTATAGTAAAAAAAAAATTAATTCGTCGTGGAAATATAAATATATATAAATATTTTTTTATATTCTTAAGACAAGTTAGTGGCTAGTTGTTACTGGCTATTTTCGTTTTAGTTGTATTTTTTTTTTATTAAAGAAGTTTAGATATCAGTTCAGTTGTGTCTTAGCTAAGCTTTGGGATTTTTTTCTGTTATTAATATGGGAATTCAATTTAATTTGTTTTTTATTGTTTTCTTTGGAATTAAATTTCTAGAGAATTTCTTATTTATTTATTTTTCTTTAACTTTAATCGAGGAAGAGATATAAATTTCTTTTCCTTTATTTTTTAAATTTAAATTAACATTTTTGTTTTTCATTTTTTTAATATTTTTATAAATGTTTTCAGTCTGTCTTTATGTCTGTCGCTTTATTAATTTTCATTTATCATTTTCCTGAATATAATTGTGTGCGTCTTATATTGTAAGCGAGACACATAATTTTTATTTATCGCGACAATTTGTATCCGCGTTTTTTTTCTATGTTTTATTTTAAAACAAATAATTTTTAGTTGAGGATAAGTTTAGTTTCTTTACTGATTCTAAAGTTTTTTATTTTTTGTATCGTATTTATAATTTTTCTTTTCTTAATGTCACTTGTTGTCTTTTATTATATTACTTAAAAATATAAAAAAAAAAAAAAAATTAGCAACAAAATCAGCAACAAAAAATTTGTAAATAAAATATTATTTTTCATTTATTTTTATAAAAAAAAATTTCTTTTTCTTTTTATATATTTTTTTTTTGCCACTTTTCTTTTTTAATTTTTTTATTATTTTGTTTTCACTTTGCTAAAGAAAAAAAAAAGTCAACAAAGTGACAAAAAAAACATTTTTTTTTTAAGTTTTCTTTATTATTATTATTTCATTATTTTATGTAATATTTTCCGTCGTCAGTGTGACAGTTTTAATACATTTTCCTTGTGTTTTATTAATTTTATTTTATTTAAATTATGTAAATGTCTTTATGTCTTATTGTCTTAATGTTTTTTGTTTTTTATTTCGTGGATTTAGATGAAAAAATATTTTTTAATTAAAATTTACTTTATTAAGGGTTACAAATAATTTCGTTTCTGATTATAACTGAAATTTGAATGTTATACAAAATTTTGCTGTAGAATTCTCGTACAAGGCACGATTTTAAACCATTCATTATGATTAATAATTTCTGCTGTTCATATTTACCAGCTGCATTAAACACGGCTTCTGTAGCAAAATATAATACCACCAAAAATAATAATAATTAAAAATTTTTAATAAAGTTTAAAAGTAGAAAATATGTTTTAAAAAAAACTCTAATCACTCATCTAATTGCAGATTTACCAATTATTTAAAAAATTATTTGCGGATTTAAAATTTAATTTTTTTTTGTAATTATTTCCTCTTTTGCTATTAGCAACAAAATATACGTATTTTATACAAAAAGTGTTATTCGACCATTTGAATTCATTTTACTTAATAATTAAATTTGTTTATTTGGTCACTGTTTAGGTTTTTTACATTTATAAATCATTTTTATAAAAATTAACTAATGTTTCGCTTAATCAGTGTTTAAAAAAAAAATAACCGAAATGCCAAATGGTAAACAAAATATAATTTTATTACAAAAAAAGGACACTTATAAGAGCAAATAATAAATACCTTTATGACCGCAGATTGACAATTTAACACGGGCAATTAATATTTTAAATAAATAAAAATTTTAATTAATAAAAAAATTATTAACAAAGGATTTTCACCTTTTTTGTATAATAATTTTACAAATACAGAAAATTTACTTCAATACCTGTAAAGGTCCTAAGGGACATTTCCGGCTTTGTCGTGTTCATTAGTAACAGTTAATATTAAAAAGAAAATCTAAACAAATATTTTTTTTAGGTAATTGTAGGCTCTGTGGTTTAAAAGTTTTGTCTGTAATGTTTTATAGTATTAGCTCAATTATATAAACGTGTTTTTTTATTTTATTTTTTTTGCATTTGAACTTTAGCTTTGAAAACAGACCGGAAGCTTCTCTTTATTGGCATACAAATATACCAATAATTTGATTTAAAAAAGATCAATACAAAAAGTGACCAAAACATTGTTGTGTTAAGCCAAATATAAATGGAAAAAATAAATTAATTAAGTTATTAAAAAATTTTAAAGCAAAAACCGAAAAAAAGTTATGCAAAAAATTGTCAATAAACTAAAAATATTTATTGTGTTGTGGTATTTTGTTTTTAATGCTTCTTTACTTTACCACACAGAATTTATATAAATTAAAAATAATTTAATTAATTAATCAGTTTGTTGTTTAGTAAAAATTTAAATATATATATATTTTTTAATTATATCAAGGTTTGATTAGCACAAAAAAAAATAGTGTAAGGAAAACGAGCGAAAAAAAAGTTCATTGCCAATAGAATTTGGTTGGTGTACGGTAGGGCTTCCTTGATTATTTAAAACACAAAAAAAAATATAATTAAATATTTATAAAGAAAAACAAAACAAATGCTATAATTAAACGTAATAAATATACAATTAGGTGTTTCATTTAATGTTTTTTTATTCTTTTATTAATAATAATTATTTTTAGATTTTTTTGATGGTTTAACATGATTATAACACATAAAGTATTCTGTGTGCTGCTGTTGTTTTTTTATATTGTTTAATTTTTTTTTTAATTGTGAAATCATCTTATTTGCGTCAGTTGTTAAATTATTAAATTGTTTTCAATGTTTTTGGGTTTAATTTTATAAATAATGAATAAACAACACAAATTAAATAATTAATAAGATGCAAAGAAAGTCCTTAGCCATCGTCTGGTTGCTTTTTTTTTTGTTTTGTTAATTTCTTTGGCTACAATATTATTTCTGTTGGAATCTATTAGAGATTACAATCACGGGTTTTTTTTTATTTATAAAACATAATGTAAATTAACAAGATGCAACTGAAATACGTAAAATATAATTTTTTCTATGATTAATTGTGGATTTAAGTAATTAAGACATGCGCACAATAAAATTAGCTCAATTTTTCTTACATTCATTATTTTATGATGTGAAAAACCAACTGTATTTCAATGTTTTTTTACTTCAAAATAAAAGAAAAATAAAATTAAGTAATAAAAGCATGCGCAGTAAAATGTTTGCTTATTATTTTGATAGCCTTAAGTAAAGTAATCCAATTGATTTCACTAATAATACTTTTTATTATATTAATAAATAAATTAAATTTACGCTAAGTATAGTGACTCTATATGTAATATTTAAATATTTTAATGGATTAATTGTTTTATTTTTTCTTTCCACATTGCATTGTTTTCTTATGATTTTCTTGTTTTTTAGGCTTAAAATAAAAAATAAAATACGATATAGTAATAAAAACTTTTTAATGTGTTTTGATGAGAAACAACGTCTTGTTTTTTGTATGCTACACAAACAATATTGCAAAAAAATGTTTATATAAATGTATTATTTTAAATGTAGAATTACACACCTGTAGTTATCCGACGGCATACCGGTTGAAAAACACTGATATATTTATTGGCAAAAGGATAACATTTTTTTTTGTATTTTTATAAAGTTATATATTTTCATTTTACGTTGGCGCTTATTTTAATTTTTTTTTATCTCGATACTATTAATACCTATGCTGCATTTGTCTATAAACCGTCGATGTGTTTTTACTATTTTTTTTAAATAGAATAATCAATTTTGCAAAGAGTGTTGAATGTTTACTTTTCAATTCTTAAGATAAATACATATTTATTTAATTTTTTTTTAATTTGATTATTAAATTGTAAATTCATTAAAATAAAATAATTTTTTTTGATTTAAGTTATTTTATCTACTGTCGCCAAAACATTTAAAATTAAAAAATAATCACCAATAGTGACGTAATTTTGTTTAAACTTTCATTTTGGGTGGGCCCCACACAAATAGTTTTATTTTCTAATTTTAAAGTAATTATTTGATTAGATATTAAATGGTTAAGGAAGAACAAAACAACAAAATAAAATTATAATATAAATAATAAATACTAAGAAAATGAGTAATTATGTCTTAATTAATCACTAATATTGTGTTAATCCTTGTTTTTTGTTTATAAAAAGAAACTTCGTAACAACAACAAAAAATAAATTGTTACAAATGCGATTAAATTTTTTAATTTTTAAGAGAAATTTTTTCATCTCTAAATAAATAACAAGGAAAATGTAACACATACATACAGTAGAAGATGAACAAAAAAAAAATCACAAAGCATATTAAAGCAAAACCGTATCGTTCACGATTGTATAATTCAATTCAAGGTTTATGTCAGGTTCTTTTGCTTAGGTTAAAAATAAATAATTGAAAATGAAAATAACGAAGAAAATCAACAAAAATAAAAATAAAATACACAAATAAACGAATGAAATTTTATTGTACGCGGCCACAAACACTTTTCAGTCATAAATAAAAGAAAAGTAAAAAAATAAATACGAAAAGAAAGGATATGAAAATAATGTTAATTTCAGATAAGAAAAATAAATTTGAATCATATAGTAAATAGCATATATCATTTAACATCGTCACAGCCATCATCATCAACTTTATTATTATTATTATTTAATATTATCACTATACGGCGGCTGTTTTTATTGATATATTTTCTTCTTTCTTTTTTTCGTACATATTTCTATACACTCTGTGTAACGGTAGACAATTTTTCTGTTTTTCATTTTCATTAATTTATTTTTATTATTTTTATTTATTTGTCTGTCTTTCTGTCTATCTCTTATTGTTCTATTTTCTTAACCTATAATTTTTTTTATGCTTTAATTTATATTTTTTTTTTTTTGTATTTTCATTTTTAAATAATTGCTTTGTCGCTATTTTAAAGATATATTAACGCCTGGTTCGCCTGGATCAATGTGGTATTAAAAATTAAAACAAAAAGTTAAAAACTACTCTATCCATTTTTTTTTTATATAAATGTGATTCAAACTTGTGTTGTGATTATCTTCTTCATTAAGTTTCTTGTGACTTAAATGAAAGCTTAATTTATAAATGTTTTGTGGTTTTGGGTTAGATCATTATCGTGACATTATTAATAATAATAAATTAATTAGGAATTAATTTTTAAGTAAAACATTCTAGAAATTATAAGATTTCTTTTATTTAAATTTTTTTTTTTATATAAATACATTTTTTATATTGTGAAATCTAAGCTAAGTCTTAAGTGGGTTGTTTAGCGTAGCTTTGTTAGTTTTTTTTATATTAGATAAATTGAAGTTTAAATTTATTTATCTATTTAAATTTGTGTAATAATAGCAAATAAACAAAACTATTAGTTTTACAGTCTGTAAAAATTGAACAATGATTCATTTAATGACAATAATTGACATGAATATCATTTATTTAAGTTAAAATAAAATCTGTAATTCAGTATTTCCATTCAACAATTCAGTTTGTTAGCGCGCTTATTGTTATTTATCTAAATTCGTTGCATTTATTGTGAGATTAAATCCTTTTTACGTTTTTTGGTTTTGCTCATATTTCTCTAGAAAAAGCAATTTCAAGTTTATTCATAATAACGAATCAATTTTTTATAGCAAAAATAAATAAAATCAATGAAATTTACAATTGTTAACAAGTGGTTTATGTATTTTTGTTAAATTTTTTCTAGAAATTATAATTTTTGTTTTTATTGCTTGTATGAAAAAAAAATCTTTTTAAATAATTTATTAAATATTTTCATTTGTTGTAATATTATAAATTTCTAAAATTTCAGTAAAAATCTATTTATAATAATTTATTTTCTTTGAAACGAGTGAAATTGACCTAAATTGCTTATTAATGCAACAAAAATTTACTACAAAATTTTCTATAATATATTAGTTAATTAAGTTACTAAGTTTTTGTTTTTATGTTTTCTAATTAATTAATTAGAATTTGAATTTTCATATAATATTGTATGTAAATTTTGAATTTTACTGGCGTTAAATTAATCAACAATTATTGCAAAATCAAACTAAAGTTCTAATTTTATTGTAACAATTTTCTAGAATCAAAAGTTTAAAATTCTTTAAATAAATTTTACTTGAACTATGTTTAAGTCTAATTGTATACAAAAACTAGACAAATAATTTAATTATTTATATAATTTTGAACTTTTCTTTAAATTTGAGATAACCAAATACTAGTGCTATAATGAAATACTGAACTTCTGAGAATGCTTTTGTGTATTTTCTGTTTAAACTTGTTGATTTGTAATATTTTAACCACAATACAAATTAATATAATAAAGTTTTAGTACTTGAAATGTGTTTATTTCTTATAAATAATTTGTTTAGGACAATGTAAAACTATAAATTTATACAAACTTTAAACTGGTATAAACAAGTTAATACAAAATGAAAGTCTTAACTAAAGTGCGTTCGGTAAGAGTATTCAAAAAATTTAAATCATAAATTTACACAAAATATTATTAGCTACCAAAAAAACAAAAAAGAAAGAAAGAATTAATAAAAATGACTTGATAAAATATTTATAGTAAATGAAATACGAAAAAATAATAGTATAAAACCGATCGAAAAACCGTGCAACACGGAAAAGTAACGTAAGCACCTCGTAATCAAACAACCAGAAGGGGAAAAAAATAGAATTTTTATTTATATTTTTAACATTGAACACGTTGTTTTATATTTAAATATATAATTTTTTTTTAATTTTTTCTTATTTCTATTTAATGAAATTCAGTTCAATCAAAGAAAACCGAATTAAAATCCGACGAAATAAAAAATTCTTTTTCATAAAAAAATAATTTTTTTTTTATACAAAATGTAAATTTAATTTTCATTTTTGTATTTTTATTAAACAAATAAACATCATTAGTCACAGTTTTATTTATTTATTTATTTTAATTTTCTTTTTTTTTTTTTAATATTCGTTAATTAAATTTCATTTAATTATTTAAATAAGCAAAGAGAAAATTTGTTAAAGAAAAATGTGAAGTCAAATTTTTGTGCAAAGAAAATTTAAAAATATAAGTTATTAAAGTAAAAGTTTTTTTTTTATGTTTTCAATAGTGAAGTGTTAAGAATTAAGAAATTAATTAAAAGAAAAATGTAATTAATTTGACTGAAAAGTAATAAAAACAAATAAAATTGGATTCATAAATTAATAAAAAAAATAAAATAAATAAATCTAAACATGTGGTTAATCGATTTAATTATTTTAAGTGATTTAAGGTGAGAAATTTAATAAAAATTTTATATAATTTAATTTTATATAATTATTATTTAATGAAAATTCTAAAAATAATTCTCGCCAAGATTTATATGCTAAAATGTTATTTTCTCATTTATTTTTGTTACTTAATTTAAATTTTAATTTAAATTTAAATATAAATTGAAGGTGAAGGTTTTTTTATTTATTTAATTTGTAATTAATTATAACGAAAAAGAATAAATGTAAAGAATAACAATAATAAATTAATTAAAAAAATGTATATATATGATAATTAATTTCAAAATATATTTTAAAATTGATAAAAGAAATATTATTTAAACTTTAAACGAGAGCAATGTAGTTACTGTTAGATTGGGTAAATACGGATAAAACTTGTTGAATGATTTTTATCGCCTTGAATAATTGGAAAATTATTTTGTGAATAAAAATTTATTTAATGTGTTTAATATAAAGTTTTAATTAGTTTATGGTAAATTACTTCTTTGGAACACTATAAAGCGGCTTAGGAAAGGCTTAACCCTAATTCTAAAATTATAATAAAATGTTTTTTAAAGAAAAAAAGGAATTTGATATAAATGATTCAGTATTATAAATATAATTAGAAATGAAAACCTTGTAATAGTGAATCACAACGCAAAATCCTTTAAAAATTTTACAAAACAAAAAAAGTTTTAACGCCCAATATATGCTTCACTTCATCAATGACATAATGAAAATAAAAATTGCAAAGCAACCTTAAATTAAAAATATTCAACAACAAAACATCAACCAAAGTACCAGAAAAACTTATTTAATTAAAAATAAGGAAGTAAAATGCATTAATAAAAAAAACTAAAGGGTCTTCTTCTGTTTGATACTATTTTTATAATGAATTCAATTTAAATACAGAACAAAGCAAAAAAGGCAACGAACTTGAAATTAAAAATGCTAATATTGTTTATAATATATTTTTATATATAAATACTTTAGTTAGACCATTATCATTCATGATTAATGTTTCTTTTTACTATAACATTTCTCTTTCTGACTCGTTGCTTAAATTAATTATAAATAAACAAATTGAACTAGGTCTTGGTCTGGCTGTTCTTCAAGATTTATTTCTAAAAAAAAAAAATAACTATTGGCTTTGACAATTGAATGATATTTTTGTGGGTTTGTTTTTTGTTAGTAGCCAGCTACATTGAATTTAATTTAATTAAAGAAATCACACGGGATTAAGTTTTATTTAATTACAATACAAATGTCAATCAGTAAAGAAAGTTTTATTATTAATCTGCAAGAATATTTAATATTTCGTTAACTTTATTTCTATATATGATTCTATGATTTGATTTGTTATTCAATTTTTAAGTTAATTATATCAAAATATGATTTATATTGGATTTTGAAAGTTTTTGTATATATTTTTTTCAAATTTTTTGCTTAGAAACTTTTTTAACAAAGTTAGAGGATGTTAGATAAAATATATATTTTTTTAGATAAACTTTTCAATAAATCTTTGAAACTTTTAAATTAAGAATTATCTAGTTGCAAGTACTACAGTGGTGACTTATCAAAATTGAGATAAAAATTCAATTTAGCTTATTTTTAATTAATTTATTTTTTTTATTAAAAGGTTTTTACTAGATTAAAATCTAAGAAACCAATTAAAACAATTTTAATTTTTATTGAAAAAAAAATTTAGTAACCACCCACTACTATTCTATAAAATTCAATAAAATTTATAATTGTTTAAATAAATAATAATAAAGAAATAAAACAAAATAATCACAAAAATCTATACAAAGGTTTTGTACGAAATTGAATTTATGTGGTTTTAAGCATTGTCACTTCAAAAGAAAACTAACAAAATAAAGTAAATGCCATTTGTAACAACCGGCGGTCTGATCAAACGCTAGACAAACAGAGGAATAAAAAAAAATTCACATAAACAAATCAAACTGACAAAAAGAACAAAACATTAAATTAGGATTTTTTTTATAGATATTTTCTTTTCTTTTGCTTTTTACCATTATTACAGTCCATTTTGATAAATTTCGATTAGAAATTTTTTTATTTATTTTAATTTTCAAATAATAATGGCAAATGTCCAAAGAAGATGAAATTTTTATTCATCATTTTCTTCTTTAACTTTACGTTTGTTGATTTGTTTTACAAAAAAAAAACAAATAATGTTTAATCAAATTTTCATTACTTTTGACATTGTTTTATCTACGAATAAAGGTTGTAATGCGTCTACGTTTTTTCTCTCCTTTGCCGTAAAAAAAAAAGTGTCGAGCCTTAGGCTTTTATTCTCTTAATAAAATAAATTCATTTTTGGTCAGAAATCAGAATATATTTATTATTTATTTACTTTTGTTTTTTGTTATTATCTTAAAATGAAAAAAAATTAAAAATATTTTAAACGAAATTTTGATTACTAAATGTTGTTTAAATATTTAATGTTGTTTGCTGGTACTGTGAAGCTTCTGTAATATTTTGACATGTCCTAAGCACATAATTCTAAGAAAAATAAAATTATTTCCACGAAAATAAAGATAAATAAGATTTATAATGTTGGCAAGATAATAAAATATAATCCGTATGATCAATTACCACCTACGATTATGACACCTCAAGTAAAACCGTCTAAACATTTATAAGATTAAAATTTATTATATTTATAACAGGAAGAAAAATAGAAAAATTCTTCTTGATTCATCAACGAAATAAATTTCCAGAGTGAAAACTAAATATTATTTTCCTTTTCACTGTGTGATTTTCATGTGCGAAATTATTTTTAAAGACTTTTCCTTTTCCGATTATTTATTTGTGTTTTTTTTTTCTTTCTTAAATAACTTTAATGTTTAGGCCTCAGTGGTGTAGCTTTTAATATACTAAAATGTTTTTGATTAATCATTTATTAATGTTGCGGTAACATAAGACTTATTTAAGAGATAAAAAAATTTTCTACGTTAAGCGGTTTAGACGATTCAGTTTTCTATAAAAGTAATAGTAATAATTATTTAAGCTTATCGTAATAATAATCTTCTAGTTGAATAGAATTATTTTCTATTATGATACATTGCTGACTTAACTTTATTGTTAAATGCTTAGTTAAATGACTAAGTATGTGTTTAATGAAGATTTATTATTACAAATTTTAATTAATTTACTAAGAGAGCAAAAAAAAAAATATGCAACTTTGCAATAAAGTAAGTCACTATTTATATAAATATTACATCGATACTTATTACTTTGGTTCTACAAGTAAAGTTATTACGATACTAAAAGCTTAGTGACTAAGATTTTGGTTATAGAGACCAACAAAACTTAATAATTTGAACCAAACTTTGCACATTATTATAATTTTTTAAGTGACTAGAATTTGTTAAATTTACTAAAGTAACTACCTAAATACTTATAAAAACTTAGTAACAAATAATTCGATTTTAAAAGTTCAAGTTTATAATAATATAGAAAAAGTTTGTTACACTAACTTGTGACAAAAATTTGTATTTATATTGAGATAATTTTATTCATTAAAACAAAAAAATAATATAAATTAACTGAAATTGCTGGGATCAAATTCTTATTTTTATTTATGTAAAATAAAAATTTTCCACATAATTAACTACACTACTGAAAATAATAAAACTTATCCAAAAAAAAAAGAAAGAAAGTAAAGAGACGTAAAAAAGTTGATTAATAAAGGTGAAATAACAAAGAAATCTCCTCTTAACAGAGGATAACATAAAAATATGTACAATTAACAAGTGTATGATACAATGTTTTTCTTAATTTAATAAAATCTTAAATGATGTAATTTATATTGTTTATCATCATTGTCTTTGTCTTCATCTTCATCATGCTCTTATTTTTATTTGCTTCTCTACAATGCTTTTGTTGTTATTATTATTATTATTATTTGTTTGTTTTTCTACTATACTTAAAACATCTTTCAGTAAGAAATTAAATGTGTCAAAATCAAGGTGTTTAGACATCTACTGTTGTAATTTTTGTGTAATAATATTCACTCCCTTTTTTACGTAATAATAATATGTAGAAAATTTACATAAAAAGAGAATTTATTTAATTATTTATAATTAACTGTCTTAGTAAAAAAAATATGCCGAGAAATCTAAGTAACAAGTAGCTACTTTTATGCTTTCTTCTTTTCTTTCAAACGTCTAACATTTGTCAAGAAATATTAAAAAGAAAGAGGTTAATAAAAGCTTTATGTTGGCGTTTTGTGAAGCAAATTAAAAATTTTTATATGGCGATGAACTTTTAATATGTTTTCACTACTAATGTTGATGGCTTTTAAGAAGCAATTTTTTGCATTAATAGTGTTTTTTGTATTTTATTTATTAATTGTTAAAAATTAAATGCAAACAACAATTAATGGCCATTGTACTATTGAATAAATAAGAAAACGATACAGTAAAAAAATATTAATTTGTTTTTCTTTTAATTTCTTCACAAATAAAATGAAAGAAAATTTTCAATCAAAAATACAATTTTTCTTTTATTTTCCTGTCAACAAATCCAAAAATCCTTTTATGCTAATCTAAGTATGATTTTCCCGCATAATTATATTATAAACATAAAGGAATTGAATTAAAGAAAGAAATTTAAATAATTTTTCTTATTTGACATTTCCGCTTCCTTCGTTTTTCTTTGTTTTTTATTTTATTATTTACTTATTTTTTCTTGCTACAAGACTATAATTTTCCTTCATTTATGCTTTGTTCTTATATAAAGTTTTCTTGAAAAAAAAAATCATTTTTATATTTTTTTTCCTTTTTGACACATTTTCTCGGCCAATAACAATGAAAATAAAAATTAAAAGCACGAACACATTTCTGCATAAATAAGCTTCTACTCATACAAGAAAATGGATAATTATTCTTAAAGAGAATTTACAACAAAAAAAAAATATACAAAGGCAAAGACAAAACAAAAACATTTTAAATATAATTAAAAATATAAAATTCACTGTCGTGTTTCATGTTATTATGAAATAAAAAGCTTTATTTTTACTTGATAATAAAAGCTTTATAAAATTTATTTTTAATCAAATTTAAACCACAAAGTGGCCATTATAAGTTTTTTTTTTTGGTTTTTAATTTCAAGACGATAGACGTTATAAAATCCAGAAGCTTAATTTTAATTTACAGTTTTTAGTAAAACAAAATTTATATTAATTAATTTTAATAAAGCTTTTACAAAAGCTTATTAAACAAACGTTATTAGTCAATGTATTTTATGATTATGAGTTTTAATTAATTTGTTAACAGATTTAAAACAATTTAATAAAAAATTTAAAATTACGACAAAAATTTCTTATATCAAAAACTAGTACAAAGTGGTATAATGCAACAGTTTTTTTTGTAAATTTTTTACAAAAACAACAATAATCAGTAATTAGTATCTGATACTGTGGTTATAATTTATATATGTTTCGGAATAGAAAAATTTGCCTAATAAATACCGTATCAGGAAAAGAAGAAGTTTCAACTTACTACTTTCAACCACAAAAATATGAAAATAATTTATTTAAACTGCGATGTGAAACCAACGAAAAAGATCAATAATTTTACATTTTATCTAATTTAAAGAGTTTTTTATTGGTAAAAAATAAAAACGAAAATAAAGATAAACTTGTAAATTTTAATCAGCGTCATCGTTGAACATTTTTCCTCAAGTTTTCCCAAGTACTAGAATGCTATTCATAAAGTTCCCTTAGTTGCGATTTTTTTTTTATTTTCGATTGCCATAATAACACAAAACATAAAAGCAAATAAAAGGTCAAAAAATCATTGATATTGATATCGTAAAATAACGAGATTCAGCAAACGAATAAACGAAAATAAGTTATAAAAAAAACGAAAGAAAATGAAGAAGAAAAACTGCTTTTTTACAGTAAACGAAATATGTCTCCATTTTGTATAATTTTCTTCTTCATTTTCATTTATTTTTTTTTTCAAATAATTTTGGCATTGCGATGCATAAATGTAAAAATATAAAAATATTGATACGTGCTCGGGTTAATAAAAATTGCGAGAAACCATAAAACAGTGTAGGTTTTGTTTACACAACAAATTTGTTTACATTTTGAGATTTTTTCAGGATCTATAAACTTGCAAAAATGAATAACATTTTAGTTCATTTATTTTATTTTTAAATAATTATAATATCATTTTCACCCGTTTATTGTGTAACAAAATTTTTGACAAAACTTTAATAAAGTTTAACTGAATGAAAACTGTAATTTGGCACTTCAATGAATATTATGATTTTTTTAAATATTGAAAGTACAAGCGCGAATACTTTATCGTATACCTTTTTTAGGAAACTTTCTACACTGCTATTTGCAGTTTAAACATGATTATTGTCACCAAAGATAATTTTAGAAGAGCAAAAACTTTGATATTTCGATAAAGTTAAAAGTCTTGTTTCTACTTCTATTTAGATTCATGTAAAAACTCTATTAAAATAAAAATTATAATAATAAATAAAAATCATTATTTATATATATATTTACTTACCCTAGATACTCTTATATTTACATAATATCACATTTATTTGACTTTATGTCATTATTACCTTAGTAGAAAATGAAATAATTTAAATGAAATTTTGTACGACCCTATTCACAGTTTGTGTTTCTCTTTATTGTTTTCCTTTATTTATTTTTTCGTTTACATAAACATAACGTAAGAAGTACCATAAATAAATATAATAATAAAAACATACATAGAATTACATACTTAAGGTAGTTTTTATTGTTCAAAAAATAATAATAAAAATACGATTTGAAATGGGGAGGACCACTGTTGGATGACAGCAATTTAGTGAATTTTTATTATTTTCATTATTATTATTCTATTTTTAATATCATATGCTAAAGTCTAATATCCTTTCATTAATAGCAGTATAAAAACACAAAAACATCATAAAATACCCTAAATGCTACGTGATGGTACTTGTCGGTGGTTTAAAACTATAATTACTAAATAACAGCAGAAGCAACAATGGAAACAAGGAAAAGAAAATATACTTTATATACCTACATATAAGCATTATTTCATTATAAGACATAACAAAACTTACATTATTTTTAAACAAATCATCAATAATACAACAAGGACAGTAATACAGCTAATAAAAAAGCACCACATACAACTTGTCAAAGGTGTTCTACAAATAAAGAATATATAAAGAATGCGAAAATTGTCTACAAAAAATACTTGTTGTCGTGTACAGTGTTACAAAATTAAAGCCAAGTGCATCCCGTATTTTTATAAGAATAATCACCACAATAAAGCTCCCTGTTTTCGACAATTTTATTGTTATTATTATTATTATGCTTGTGTTTTTTTATTAATGCAGACAAAAAGTTTTTTTTCTGTTGCTAATGTTACTGTTGTCGTTGTTACGTTAAAAACAATAAAAAGTTAAAATAAAAAAAGAAAATTTTAATGAAAACATATAATAATAACGCAACTGTAGCATAAAGTAACGAAACAAAGTACAAATAAAAAAAAAAAAAGAAAATATTCAAAATGAAAAAATGCATAATAATAACCTCATTAATAAAACTAGAAATATATTTATTTCTCGGGTTTTTCTATTTTTTAAAAAAAATATTTCTAATTGGATAAACAAATATGCATTAAGCTAATTAGTTATCTTGTTTCTTACTTATTTTATTTATTCATTATTAATATTATTTAATTATTTAATTTTTATTTTCCATGTAGTAATTCTCAACAATTTACATCAAAATCAAGTAGAGATAATTCTTTTTATTCAACAAATATAGCGATTATTTATTGATTATAATGACCAAATATTTTACTATATTATTATTAATAAAGAAACAACAGGCATTGAAAAGTAATGATTTTTATCAATATCGTGATAATGTTATTATTTAAACTTTTACCCTTTTCACGCATCACACTCTAGGGACTTGATAATGATTCAAAGCACTTGACCTGTTTGTTGTTAAAAAGAGTATATAAAAATTGTTTTCTACATCACCTTAAACCCCAAAGTATACAATGTGTAAAGTATAGAAATGCTACTAAACTAGGTTTTATTAAACGAAACATACATCTATGATTTGAGAACCACAACGCATATAACCGCATTAGTTATTGATGCAACAAATATTTACTCATTATACAAATATTATTTGATGTAAATAACAAAAAAAAAAAACAAGTACTCTACCCGAGTAATATTTTCTTTATAAAAGCAGCATACACTGCTGTTATAAATATCGATCAAATATCATGGATCAAAAATTAGCGAAAATTATTTTTATTCCATTACATAAAACTTATTCATGAGAAATTAAAGCAGCAGACATTTACTTTACTCTAAGATAAATTCAATACGTTGTTTAAGCTTTAAGCTTCTCAATTTCTTGGCAAATTAACATTAGCCCACCAGGTTAAATAATTATATTTCCTGTTTTTTTTTTTTTTTTGCTTTTGTCATTAAATTATTATAATTATATAAATCAATTCAGAATTGATTACAACTCTTACCAGACTGTCAATAAATTTATTCTTTTTCTGTATTAAATTACATAGAAAATATGGAATAAACGATTCATCACAACTGAACAAGTAATTAATACTAATTAAAATTAGAAACAAAATAATAAAATATAATTCTTGATATTAAATAACAGTTTTTTCCAACCTTTTAATTAAAAAAATATCAAAATTATTAATACAACAACAAATTCAAATAAAATATCTAATTAATATTGAATGTACAAAGCATATAAATCCTATTATTATGGAAATACATATTTTATGTAATTGTAGATGGCATGTGATTATTTTTATTATAGCAAAAGGAAGTTTTTTTTATTCAAAAATGTGTATACCAGTTGTTATAGCGACCAATCGTTATTTTTTTTGAATGTACATATTTTCTGTATATAAAGACTACCTTCGTTTCGTATAACGCGTAACGATCATATTTGTTTTTAATTATTTATTTAGACCAATGGTTATACATCCTGATTCATATAAAACTACTAAAACAGCTTTATTCTTTACAAAAAATATAGTATTTAATTTTATTATATAAAAATCGATTGAATATTATACTATCTTGAAATAATCATAGTTTTTATCATATAAGGTAGGATAATTTTTAAAGAATATGTTTTAAAGTTTTATAAGATCTGCTTTAAAAGGAGAACATATTTTTCTGTAAAAGCTTAGTTGCATATAATACTCATGATTTTCAATAAAACATATAAATGCCATGATAAACATTATTTTGAAATCAATATGGTTGATAGCTGATAGCGATACAACATCAGCTTAAGACAATTTTCAGTGTTTATTTTTATAATATATAAAAATAAATTTATTTTTATTCTTTAACACCCGGCTTATCACATGTTTAGTATTTTTTTTTTATCAAATTCTTATGACGAGACAAATAATATATAAAAATGATATCAGTGTTTTTTTTTGTCTCTTCTTTTAGCTGAATAAAATAACATAATTTATATCAAAATATACTTTATTTTATTGTTATTTTGATGTGTTGTCACAACAGGTAATTTAATTTATTTTTTATTTCGCAAGCATAGCCATTTTTTTTTTGTTTTAAATATTATTTCTTCTTGGTTTCTCTTGTTTTATTGTCATATTATTAATATAATAATTATTAATATTTTTATTTTTATTGACATTCTGGCGATGATGCGTACGCTAGTTTCAGTTTTGTTCAAAATTATAAAAAAAAAACAAACTGACGCTCGTAAGTAATCGCAATATTGACGCATTATATGTTTATTTAATTAGTTTATGATTTTTTTTTGTTTTATTTTCTTTTTTGTCTGTTCTTCAAATGTGATTGACGTTAAATAAATTAGAGAAATTTTTAAAATAACATTAAAAAAAACACAATTCTAGTAAATGTCATCTGCACGTAATGCAGAAGTTGATATCAGTGCACATGCACGTATGTACAGACATTTCTGGTTAAAATCTTTTTCCCAATAGCACTTGGAAGGAAGCTAAGTTTGAAAATGATAAAATAAAAATATGCTAGAACCATTGTCACATAAAATTATGTCAAAATCAAATTTAAAATCTTATAAATTGAAGGTTAATTTACTTGAAAAATAAAAAGATAAATAATCCTTTTTATACTAAATATTCTATTAAAATACCAATATCATATAAAAGTGTCGCAGTAATTTTGTAATTATTTAATAATTAATTAACTAAAGATGAGACCATCTATTTTTATTAACCAAAAATAAATGTCATCGTTAAAATAGTTGAAATTTGTAAAGAATAAAAATTTTATAAACAAAAAACATATATAAATAATTAAATAATTAAGGTAAAAACAAAATAAATGTTATAGCCTTTTGTTATTTTTATTTAAATAGAAAACACTTTAGTTAAGGTCGTATAGTAGAGTTGTTGTAGTCGTTCTTGACGACATCATGTATTCATTTATACGGATTTATGTTGACTACGTGCCAGAAAAATAGGGCCTTTTCTACAAGATAAACTCTGTTCTACTCTCTATCTTTCTATTGTTATTGTATTTAATTTTATTTGTCTAATTTATGATACAGAAATGTTTTCGTTTTTTTTTCTATCTTTTTGAGCATAACATTCCTTAATTTAAACCTTTTTAATGTTTATGTTTATTTTTTTCTTTCGTTAGTTCTGTTTTTTAATAAATTATACATAGTAAATTAACCAATTAAACATTAAAATTTGTTTTATGTATTTGGGACACGTAGATTTTATTTTCTTCTTGAAATAAATCTGGCATATGAGATCGGTTTGTCAACATGATATGGGTTTTTTTCAGCATTTTAAAAAGTTTAATGGAGCTTTAGCGGAGTTTAGTGGATAGAAAATAAGCATTTTAATTGATTTGTCAAAAGTATAAAATTAAAAATATTTAATGAATGATAATTAAGTAACTACTCACTTGGTATTGCAAAAACCCCAACAGCTCTGAAATCTTTGTTTATTCACTATTATTGCCACGAAAAAAACACTATAGAGCAAGCACTAAAAATGCTGAATGAAACTAGTTATCAAGGGACAACTAAAATAAAAGAAAACCAACTAATTATGATTATTTCAAACACTGAAAATACTAATTATGCTTTTGACATTTAAAAATCCCCGGATAATTTCTTTCCCGTTTTATTTCAAGAAGGAAAAACAATTAAAATCATTGAGCACGGTATTAATTGTCCCGCAAAACTTTATTTGCTTTAAAAGTTTACTTTTCTTCTTACAAACATAATGCCATCTTATTATTTATTTTGCATTTGGCTTGTAGTAATTAGGAAAATAAATAAACCGAGAAAAACCTAGAATGAAATAAATTTTCATTATTTTCACGAGGCATGATGAAAGTTTATTAAAAAATTTCATATATATTCTTTCATAAAGTTTTAATGCTACCTATTTACCAGTTTTATAGCTAGTTATTGTTATGTTAAAAGTTACAAGAATTATGTTAAGTAACTACTAATTAAGTCGAAAATGTTTAGAAAAAGAATAATGCTTTATTTATTTGGTTATAATTATTATAATTTTCTATTAAAGATGTTTTCTTAATGAATTTATGATGTTTAGATTCTTTTATGTTTTACTTTTTATGTTGCAGTTTTATAACGGAGACTATATTCTTATGTTTTATTTATTAACTTGAATTTATGCTTCTGGATAAATAATATAAAATTTATTTCATCATTTTGTTGTTGCTACTGTTTATTTCATATTTCAATTTCAAAATATATATCTTATTTGCATATATGACCACTTTGGATGAAGTAGCATTTGCTGTTTTTTGGAATTTGTTTTATTTTTATTTTATAAGCTCTTCAGTTGGTTTTATTATCTTTATATATTTTTTTTAAATGTATTAAAATCAATGTTTCCAGACCTTTTGGTTAGACAAATAAATAAATAAAAATAATTTACACATTTCTATATTTGGTAAAAAAAAGCCTCTGATAAAAAGAAAAACCTAGAGAAAGTTTTTTCTTTTATTATAAATCAAGACCAAAAATAAAAATCACTGAATTTATGAATTGTTTAATGGAATTTCATTCTATAATTCTATCTTATATAAAATCTTTTATTATTTTTATTATTCCAAATGAGTACAAAAATTTATTTCAATATGGATTTTTTTCTTAAATAATACCTAGGAGAAGATAAACGTTAAGTTTTATTACACCTTGTTTTACCTAAAAAATTGACATTTTCATTATCATTTTCTAATGAAATAAATTATTTATATAGGCAAGAAACAATAATTTATTATTACTTTTTATATAATATTTTACATGCTTAGAATAATTTTAAATATTTTCCATTGTAATAATAATTAAAAATAAAAGTTTTCATATTTCAACGAATTATTAATTATAAATTTTCTTTTACTGCTATACTTATTATTATTTTCTTTTTAAAATCTATTTTATTCTTAAAAAAAACAATTATTTTTATTAAAGCTAGAATTAAATATTAAAACAATAAAGAAATTATTTCAAAATTTATATAAAAAGAAAACTTTTCATTGATATTTTCATTTTTTAATTTTTCTATTCTATTATTATTTATACAAAAAAAAAGGAAAGGAAAAACCTTTTTAATTCGGTTTGTGCCACTGCTAATATTATTTCCCTTTCTTATTGTTTGATATTATTTTCTTTTATAGAAATCACTTTGTTACTGTTGTTGTTTATTGTACTTTTCTACCACTTATTTTATTTCATTAAATGTCGTTTGTTAAAGCTAAAAGGCAAAACATGTTTTATGTAAATAATATAATAAAATAAATAAAAAAAAAACCAATAAAATATTTAGCTTAACGTGAACGTCGCTTAGTATTAAATTCGTTATTCGTTTTATTTTTGTTCTTTTATTGTGGTGTTTTGTTTTTGGGGTATCTCACTAGGGAATAAGATAGTGCATAAAATTACCAAATGCATTATTTATAATAATTCCAATCCGGTAAAAACATGTTTATTAAATTGTTTTTATTTAATTATTAAAAAAAATATATATTTCCGTTGTGTTTTCCATTTGAAAAATTTATATTTAATATATATAAAAGAATTTTGGTTTGGTTTGGTTTTACAATAAAAACAAACTCTTTGAACTCTTGATTTTTATCCCTATAATTATTATTATTATGCTTTATTTAATGAAAGCAAGGTAAACTTAGTGATTTGTTTTTAAAAATACCGTTGTTTTAAGCTTAACTTTTTAGGTTAAGAAGTTACCGAAATAAATAATATTGTCACTTCAAATTGGCGTAAAATAAGATCAGAATTTTTAAAAAACAAAAATAGAAAACGTATGAAAGTGACACAAGAGCTTAAGCAAAGCCGTATCATACCACACCCAACCACTGGCATTACATTGTTTTTAAGGTATCTCTTGTTTTTCGTTTATTTTTATTTATATTTCTTGCGATGTTTTTCAATCAAAAAATTGCTTTAAAGTTTAAAGATTTTTCGTATTTATTATGTTTCTTTTATTTTTAATGGAAAATATATTAAAAGAAAATAAAATTACATATTTTACATAACAACAAAAAGATCAAGACGACTTATGGACTTTTTTGATGATAAATTTCTTTTTGCTTCGATATAAAAATGAAACAAATATTTTTTCATAATTTTTATTAACTTTTAAAAATAAATGAAATCAAATAACTAATCAATTTCAATTATTTTCATATTTTTAAGATTTTTCCCAACGAAATAATGTAACAAAAAAATGATAAAACCGTAGAATAATGTTCCGAATTAAGAAAAATTTTAATAAAATCAAAATAAAGTGAGTTTGATGTGCTGCAAACAAAACATGTATAATAAAAAACTGAAATAAATATAGTAGTTAGTTGTTAGTTAGAATAGAAAAGTACTTAAAAAGTGGCAGATGCTTTGTTTAATATAACAAAAAACCCCAATACAATAAAGAACTTTATCATAAAAAAGCAATAAAAAGCTTAAAAAGACAATAAACACTTTGTAAAAAATTATTTTAAGTTTTAAAGGAAGTAAAAGTTAAAAAAAATCAGCCAAAGGATAAGTAGTTGAAGTATAGCACAGCAACAGTACAACCTGGAGCCCATCGCCATGAATCGTGGGGGCCAGGAATGTACGTGATATTTCCAGCTGATGAATTGATATATATGACATACGGTGCCGCCGTACCTAGATTCAAACCTAGACCAACTCTGGACAACCTGCACGAGCCACTTGTTCCCATTGGCACTAGGCCTTCATCATCATTATCCCAAACCAAAACCAATACGACATTAGCTAGACAACGTAATGTAGATGATACCACGTCCTTATCATACAACGATTACATTAGTAGCACTAGTAATAGAAGATTATCCAAACCTATTATTCGAGCATCTTTATCTAGAGATTCAAGAGATCATAGCCCTAGTATAGTTGGCGATCGTTTAGATTATACAAATTATTTACAAAGTGACATAGATGACACGTATTACGACGATCAGGAGAGCAACCCTAGTATTTACCTTGAACCACCCAGTTCACCTGGTCCTCCATTGTCGCTACCATACAGTCCAGTAGCCAACAGTAAAAATTCATCATCCGCAGCGACAACCAAAAAACATCGACCCAAGTTACATTTATCTATTGGTAAATTGGGCCGTCCCAATTCAAACGAGCTACCCGAATCATCACGTTTACGAGAAGAGCATCACGTGCGCGTATCTAATCCGACTTTTACTCGGGAAAATTTACGTCAACGAAATTACGATGCATTTTTCGAATCTGGTGAACCAGTTTATTCTATAGAAAAACGTGCACCATCTCAACCGCCATTTAGTGACTTTGATCCTTTTGTGCAACACGCCAATTACTTATCACCATATCAAGTGGCAAATACGCCTAATAACAATCAACATCCGCAACAATCCTCAACAAATCAACAATCGCATCATCATACATTAGGATTTTTTCATCGAAGAAAAAAATCAACGGACATCGGTAGACGTTCAAAGAGCGCCGAAATCGAAAACACGATTGAGGCGTCCCAGAAAGGTGACAGGTGCCCCTCTCAAAGTTTTCTGAACAAAAAATATTAATAACTAATATCTATTTTACTAACAAACTGATTTAATTTAATCAAATTAATTACTTATAGTGTGGCTTTCTATTAATCAAATTAATTTTAATAATTTTCTTATTTTTTCACTAAAATGTTTGCGATTATATTTTGTGTCATCCATTATTATGTATAAACGTAATAAGATCAATAAGTCATTACGCTATCAATGTATGTATAGAGAGGTAAAAATAAAGTCATATCACCTGACCAAACAAACCCATTTCTAATCACTACTACTCTACCTTACATACAGTAATATACATTAGGGAATAGCATGTTTTAAATGTGTATTATCATCATCGTTTTCGTCTCTATGTACAAAAAAAAAATAAAATAATAAAAGTAAACATTACATAAAATATATGTACAAATTGTGCATTTTTGATCAAGTTTTTACTGAAAAACCATTTTCTACATAATTTATCGGCCGCCATCGACATTACAAAACATATATTAAGTAAATAACGCAGTAAGTTTTTGAAAAAATAAATAAATAACTACTTGGCAGCCAGCCTGTACTTGTACACTCTTTATTTTTTTACATTTGATTATGTTTTTACCCATTTTTTTTTCTTTTGCTGGAAAAGGTGAATAAGCAATTTTATAGTTTAAAAATATATATACATATATTTATGACAAAATACTCTTCAGGGTGTAACTGAAACAAAATAAATTTTGCAAAAAGATGAATAAAAAATGTGCACGGATAGTGCTTATGAATAAAGTTACTTAATAAAATCGTGTTTTTAATAATTTAATGATAAATTTGGGTATGTTTTTTTTTTTTCAAAAATAATATGATAAATGAATATTATTAATTAATTAAATGAAATTTGATATGAAATTTTATAAACTTATGCTAGTGACTAGCAAAACGCTTGTTTATTTTTCGCATAAAATAGACATAAAAAGTGCGCAATTAGTATTTAAAGAATGAAATGCATGGATAGAAAAAATAATGATAATAATAATTTGGTATATGAGTTGCATGAAGTAGCCACATTAGGTTGTTTCAATCAATCTGTATGAATGAATGTTAAATTTAAAAAAAGTATATATATATTATAGTATATATATATATATATATATATATATATATATATATATATATATATATATATATATATATATAGTATATATTGAAATGTACTATTTGTATGATGCGTTGTTTGTATAAAAAAGTTATTAAATTAATATTAAAAATTATTAATGAAAAGGAAATATCAGAGGTTAAAATTTATAATAACTATATTTTACTGTAATAATTCGATAAAATATAATATACAATAGTTAACATTGGATTACGACAGTATTAGCTGATTGAAATTATAACTAAATCTGGCTTATACTGTGCTTAATCAATATTAAACAGATAAAATTATTGTATAGAAAATATTTAAATTTGTTTTTAATTAATCCATTATACACTACATTTATATAAATAAGATTGTTATGATACATGTTCCTTATACGCAAAATACTTGACAGAATAAAGTCATTTTAAAAATATTATCTAAAATCTTCTTATTTCTAGTACGCGTGCTACAAGTTTACCAGCACTATATACAACTGCATATAGATCGAAATACTAATAATAAATACACAATTCCTTATTTTCATTTGCGAATAAAAATGCTTAATGTAACCTATATAAAAGTTTCTTTTTTTTCTGTTTAATATCCATTTGCTTTATTTATTGAATATTTACAAGTTTTTTTCGCTTCGTAGTTTTTCTTCTATAAATATGTTTTTTAATTGAATGAAAAAAAAAAAAACTGAATGAAATAAAACTTTATGATAAAAAAAAATAATGAAACGATAGAATAAAAAGGCAAATAAAGATAAATAAAATGAAAAAAAAAAAAATTAAATAGATTAAATATTAATATGAAATGAGTGTTCAGTTTCAGAAAAATAGGCAACACGAATTCATTTCACAAGAACACTTTAATAATAAAAATAAAAAAAGGCCAAAGAAAAGTTTTTTCTATGTTTTGCTGTTTCAAAGTTCTAACCGGTGGAAAAATAGGGCAAAAGGATACCAAAATAATAATAAAAAAAAAACATACATATGAAGCTTATATTAACTTTGAAAGTAAAATAGGAAAAAAAAATTGTCATCTTAGAAGAGTTTCTGTAACACTTTTTTCTTTGTTCATCTTTCATGTTTCTCTGCTTAACACATTTGTTGCAAGGAGTTTTCTTTGCATTTTTTGTTTTGCGATTGCTTTTTGCTTTTCATTTATTTAAAGTTATTTATTTATACAAAAAAAAATAATTTCGTAACTATTTGATATTGAAATGAAATAAAATTATATTTTATTTATAATTTTAATAAAACAGAAAATAAAAAATCCAAATCGACATACAGAAATGTAACAGATTGTAAATAATTCAGAGATAAATACAAATCGAAAATATTCCCTTACTCGTTTTTACTATTGATTAAAACCTTAAGACACTATACTCAGTCACGTGAATATCTGAGTGGATATATAGTTAAATGTCTGATGTGATACCTTTTTATTTGTCAAGCTTCGCATAATCATCCGTTTCACATCGAGCCTTCAATCAAATAACATAAATTCTGAATAAACTTTTCTTATATTGACCTTATTTATATCTTAAACATATTTCTTATATATATAAATTTAAATCTAAACAAACATATACCAAACATCCACAAAATATATCAAATGCGAAATATTTAGGGGAAAAATTACAAAATAAAATGTAAAGAATAAAAAAAAAAGAAAAACTTTAAAGAAACCAAGTTGTCTCGTTATAAAAATAAAAATTAAATCAAATTTAGATGATGATGTTGATGACGATGCTGACTTTTAGTTTATTCTTATTTATTTATATTTTCTACTTTGATTATTAATTTATTTTCCTTTAATTTTGCGTGTGTTTGTCTTGTTGTTTTTTTTTTATTCTGTTTTACTTTATATATATTAAAAGAAAGAAAATCTATTTTTATAAAATAAAAACAATTTATTAAGATAAATGAAATGAATGTAGGAAAATCATCTTAAATATCATCATCATCATTCAAAAATAAATTTCTATTAAAAAAAAAAATAAAAAAATTAAAGTTGAAAATTAATTAAGAAACAAAAATGAAAAGTAAAAGAAAATTTATGACAAAGTAAAATCATTAAGATAATTTTGCGTAGACGCATGAAAGTGGTATAAATTTGATTATATTGTGTGGTTTTCATTAAAAAAATTGGCAAATGCATTGTGTAAACTGTAAAGATCTAATTTATTTATATCACAATTTTTGCCAGACAGTGTCAGATTTATCGAGAATATGAATAAGTTAAAGCTTTATGTCTGGAATTATATAAATGTTAAGGTATTGCACAACCTTCAAAAGGTACTTTATTATTAAAAGGAATATATCAAGTATTAAAACTTGAACCGTCCTAACATGGGTAAATTATAATACATACAAGTGTACTGAGAAAACAAATCGTAAGAACAAAATAAATTACTGTGTTTGTTTTTCATTTTTCTTATGACTAAGCTTTATTTTGCTAAAAAATTATCATCAAGATTGCTATTAAATTGTTATAATTACTAAAAAAAATATTAACAAAACAATTTAGAATTAATTATATGTATGTAGGTTTTACTAAAATATATTGTTAACAATTGTTTTCTTAGATTAATTGTAATTAAAGATTGACACAGTGTGTGCTTAAATGAAAAACAATTAACTTCTTTAAAAATTTAATACTTTTTCTATTTTTAATTGTATATAATTGCTTTTTTCTTTTAATGTAAAAATTAATTAATAACAAAAACAAAAACTATTTAATTTTTTTTAGAGCCGCCAGCAAAAACACATCATCGTAGTATATTTGGGTGGCGGGGAACACGTGGTGGTTCCCTAAGCCCCCCAGGCATGGCTACGTCACAAGGTATACTTAAAGATCTTGGCCATCCGAATATTAATGAGGCATTAAAATCACATAACAGTGTTACATTTAAATTGGTGAAAACTGGTGAGTCAATTTTATTTATTTTCATAATTTTCAGTTGGATTTTCTTTTTTCACTGTTGAGTCATTTTTTATTTAAATTTAAAATAATAAATAAATTAATCGGGGCAAAAGTAAATGAAAACGATTTATTTTTATATTTAAAAGAGAGAAAATTAAATGAATTTAACTATAAAAAAGATAAATAAATACAGTAGAAAATAGATCAGTAAGAGGAGCTAAATTATATTAAAAAAGAAAAGAAAAATAAATTATAATTGAGAGAAAATTCGAAAATGAAATACACTCACTCGATTCAATTTAGAACACCTTAATTTATGTCAGGTTAATATTCTTTTATGTTTATTAATTTTAATTGAGGAAAAAATTTATGTTGAAAAAAAAACCATTCATTGATTAAAAAAATAAGAAACAAACGCGTGTAAATAACTTTTAACTGGATGACGGTGTTTAACTCATGGGGAAAATTTAACCTCTGTATTCGATATATGTAATTGTTTTTATCATTTTTGGGTTATTCAAAGTAGAAAACATAATTGATTATAAGCTATGTATGTTTAACGCTTGGTTGCCTGTTACTATCGACTAAAACAATGCTAAAATCAAAGCTGAATAACAAAATTTCAATATTAATGGACATCAAAGTCAGCAAAATTCTATCTTTTTTTTTGTACATTTTTTTAAAAGTAGTCTAAGCACCAATGTTGAATTTTACGCTACTATACTCGAAGGTTATTATATGTTATAAATCTTGTTTAAAAACATTGATGTACATTGGGTGTGACACTTTAATATTTTCTTGTCCGTATCATAAATATGCACAACGTACATATTTTTATACAAAAAAAAAACAAGTAAGAGAAATTATGAATGATATAAAATATTTTGATATAAAATAATTAACAGAGTGAGAAACAGAGTGGAATTTTTATTTTGTCAAAATCAGTTAATCAATGCAATAATAATAATAATACTTGTTATTCAAATATTAATGATGATGCCGATAGGTATAAAATAAATTATTTATCGTCATAAAAACATATAAAAGGCATATAAAAAATAATGTATAAATAAAATAATATAAGAGGCCAATCAACTTTTAAATAATCGATTATTTAATGTTCGTTAATATTTTATGGTAAAAATTCAAAGTGTAAAGTCGAAGCTACCTCATCGTATCAAAGTTTCAAAGAATTTTCAGAAAAGTTTTTATTTTTTTCATATCACTAATGTTAATAAACTGACATGAACTTGACATTACCTTTAGTTATTTACGTTTAAAATAATATTAAAATTAAAAATTTGAATAATTTAGAAGAAAATTATAAAAAAAAGGAGAAAATTCCTAAACCAGCTGTCCTTTACTTTTTTTGCTGCTTTTGCTAGTTTTACAAGTTTTTGTTTTCGCTACAAAAAAAGTTAAAGAAAAGTTTGGTAATTTTATTTCTTTGCGATAACTTGACAAAACGGAAAAAAATTCTTGTTGTTGATCTTTTCAGTATTATCACAAAACATCAATACTGATTAAAAATGGAAAACATAACGAGACTCAGAGTAGAAAAAGGAAAAAGAAAAATACTTTTTTTTTGTTTGTTACCAAAATTTACCTGTAAATAGCCGGATAAGAAATAAAATTTTGTTTACTAGAATAATAAAGAAATAAAAAAGATTTTACAAGAAGATTTACATAAAAATATAAATACAGATTTATGTTTAGTAAAATTTGCAAGATAAATAAATTTATCTATAGCAAATCAATGGATTTTCTTTCATTTTTTTTTCTTTTATAATTTATTGATTTCTTCATTTGCTTAATCATTTGTTTATTTTTTAAAGATTAAAAGCGATTTGATTAACATAAATAAGGAAGTTGAGTTTAAAAAATAAACCACCAAGAAAATAATAAAATTCCAATTGTTATGTTTATTTCAGTAAATCAATCGTTTTATTTTTTTATTAAAATTCTGTAGAAGCAGAAAAAAAATTAACAATTTATTGATTTTTGTTTATTTAATTTTGCTTCTTTTTTGCGTTATTTCTTAATAAATATTCTTCTTTCAATCATTTTTTTTTTGTGTTCTGTTGTTTTATGAAGTTAAAATTACAAGCAATTTAAATTAATTTAACTTAATTTAACAGAGAAATAATAAGAAAAAGAAAATATGAATGAAGAAGATTTTCTTAGTATTATTCGGTGCAACGTTTTTCGTAATTGGATTTCAATTTTTTTAAAAATCTTTTTATATTTATTTTACTTTTCTATTGAATTGAAAATTTAAAAAAAAACGATTTTCCCGTTAAGTGATTTCCATTGGGAAAATAATAAAAAGTAAAAACTAAGTGCATTTTTTAAATTGCATTTTTTTTTTGTTTTGATTTGATGTAAGAAAAATATTATATTGGCGGTTTTCTTTTTTTTTACTTATTTTTAGTTTTATTTTTTGTTGACTTTTTATTCTAAAAATCCATTAAAATTATTCGAAATTTTCTAGTTTTTCACCTAAATAAAGGAGTATTTCAGTTTTTTTTGTTAATAATAATAATAATGCTGATGTCACTTTACAATAAATTGGTATACAGTTATTGACAGTGTTAAGTGAGTGCTTGTTAAAGTTTTAATTTTTTTTTATCCATTTTAGAGTAAAATTTATAAAGCAAACGATAAGTAGATTATAACACGAATATTGAGTGGAATTTAAGTTATCATGATTATAAATTTCATTCATTTTAAAGCTTTTTTTAAGTGCAAAGGTATTTTTTTTTTTGGAAAAAAATTTTAACGTGGGTTTTTTGTTGTTAAAAAATTGTAAAAGATGAAATTTAAACAAATATTTGCAATCGATAAATGACAATTTTTATTTTACGGTTTGCGGTTTAAATTTAATTATTATTTATAATGGAAAAATTCTTTATATATCTTTTTGCTAAAATGGTATATGTTTACATAAATTTTATTGATTAACAAATCTGTGATTAAACATTGATTATTGTACGATAATGTTGAAATACAACAAGATTGTACTGAAATAAATATTATTATCTTGTCTTTGTAGAAGCAATGTGAAATAATTAGTAGTTTTCGATTCTTCTTTTATAGATTTATATATTTTCTGGAATATTTTAAAACTTATATTTAATTTTTCAAGCAGAAATAAATGTTATTTTAGCAATGGTTTATATTGTTATCGTTTTAAAATAAGTAAAAATAAAGCTAAATAACAAATTTTTATCAAATTTATTGTTTTTATTTTAATCATTTAAAAGATTTTGAATAAATTTCGATTAAAATCACAATGATAGATTCGAATTAATCGGTAAAATTGAGAAAAATTGTCTACAATCAATAATTATTTAATGATATTAATAATAATAATTATTATCATTATTATAAGCACACATCCTTTAATTAAAAATTAATCAAATCAAATAAATTAATTAAACGTTTTCTTAGCCAAATAACAAATAAAAAATGTTGGAATTATGAATTACTTTTTCACTAAATTCAAACACAAATTAAATTGTTTATTATTTCTGTGTGATGATGGTTTTTACTTTGTAGAATTATTTGTTATTTTTTCATCTGTAGTTTATTTTTCATATTAACCAGAATTTTTTATATGAGTTTTGGTTTTTTTGTAAATAAATTAGTAAATGAAAAATCAATTTTCTTAAAACAATAAAAAATAAATAAATTTTCTGTTGAAATAAATATTACTATTACCTCATAATTAATTCTATTTTAATATAATATTTAGCAATATTTAGGCAAATTATTAATTTAATTAAGTTGTAAAAAAATTATTAAATAAAAGTCAATCAAATACGGCAGAAGTAGCAAATAGTTTATTTTTTAAATTTTTGTGAGCAACATTGTTGTTTATAAAATTCTCTCTAATTTTTCGTTATTCCTTATGTTTATTTAATATTTTATTTATTATTTTCTTTGTTTTTCTTTTTTATTGAGTAGTAAAAAAAAATTGTTTTTCTTTTTTATTCATTTTCTTCTCGTTTTCAAAATATCATTGTTTAACGTTTGTGTACAGTGTTTTCTGTGGTTGTTTATTTTCTGTCTACATTTAAGTAATTTTAATTTTTATTTATTTGCTTTGAACCATAAACAATAGTAATAATAATTTTATTTATTATTATTATTATTATTACTTCTCAATAATAGCATAAATAATACGGTTAAAAATAAATCATTTATTTTTCTATTACACAATTTGTAATTAATTCTTTTAAATGTTTTAACAATAGAAAAATAAACAATAAACATTGTGTTGTTTAAGTCGTCGTTGCCATAATATATGCTACACATATAATTTTTTTTTTATAATATATAAATTATATTTATAGATAATTCACGCATAAAAATTATATCATAAAAATTCCAACAGTAGTCATAATAATAATAATAATAATAATAATAATAGAAATAATAAAAATAATTTCTAATAGGATTTTTATCATTATTTCTTAGTTTTATTTGTGGCAAAATAATGTTTTTGTTTTCTTTAATTAATTAATAAAAAAAAAAAAATAATAACCGATCGTTAAATATTTTATATTATTGTGTTTTTAGGAAATTAATTTTTTTTCTCTTTAAAAATAATTTCCACTAATGCATTTTTGCTTGGATTCGTCAGTTTTTATGTATTATTTTTAATATTGTTTATATAAAAATGTATGTTATTGCTGTTGATATAAATTTATATTTATTGAGATTTTTTATTACTATTTATTTGCTTTGTTTTTTTTTTTATCTATATTATTTTATTATCAGCTAATTTTTGCATTATAAATTATAAATTAATTTAAAAATTATTATCTAAAAATATTAAATAATTAATATTCGCTCTATATAGTTTATTGTGTTATGTTATTTAAATAATATATTTTGCGCCCATTGTGTAATCTGGTATAAATGACTTTAATAGTTTAAAATATATATATTATTTTTTTAAATAATAAAAACGTTAATAATAAATGTATATGAAAATTAAATAGTAGGTTGATCTAGTTTTAATACATAATAAAAATAATGGAGCAATAAAAAGGAAATTGCAAGTTATTTTTGCAACAAAAAAAAACTAAATGAGCGTTAAAATTTTGTTAGATGTGTGGAAATTGATTCAGACATTCAAAAAATATTAATCAAACAATTTTACAAGTAAAATTGTCATCATTGCAACAGTCTTTCTGCAATAATAATTCCTTAGAAATACTTAATGTAACCATAGCATTCCGCGAAACCAATTTAAATACATCAAATAAAAGAAATAAATCCATAAGCTTTGCTTTGCGGTGTTTCGCAGAATGTAAGTAGTTTTGTTATCGTGTAACTTTACCACTAGTAACGTTGACAGAACTAACATTTATCATTACCTAATAAAAATGATCTGCTTAAAGATTTAAAACTCGTGATAAAATCAATTATAATTAAATAATAAAGACAGTAATCATAAAATAGAAACAATAAGAGATAAGAATCGACTATGAGTAGAAGAAACAAAAGCAAAGAAGATAATAAGTTACAAAACCTACTCAAATACCGCTTAAGCTTTTAATTACATCAATCAATAAAATTAATTAACTGTTTTTACTTTTAAAAATTTAATCACAATTTTTTTTTTATTCATAGACAATAAATAAATGGAAATAAACATTTTTAATGCTAAAAATAGCTAAATAAAAATAGACGAAAGACGAGCAAGGAAAAAAGAAAAAACCTTTTAAAAAATTGAAATTTTTACGAGTTTTTTTTTTTTTGCATAGTAATTTTAAAATTATTTGTTTAGTTTTTTTTTTTTGCTATCTATTTTTCATTTAATTTAATAGTAAATAAAATTTAATGTGTGAATTTTTTCATTTTAATTTGCAATATATAAATCGTTTGCTTAATTATAAACAGGCAGTGAATATATATATTTTTTTGACAATTATATGACGTTGTTATGTTTATGTATTACGCTTCTGTCCTCTGACGATAGTAAATTTATACGAGAAATTTTAAAATTTTAGTAAAAATACACATGAAAATAATTTCTGTAATTTTTATTATAATAATTATATATGCAATAAATTTTCATCTTCTTCTTTTTCTCTTTCACTTATTTTAAACATAATAATTAATCAAGTAAAAAGCTGTGTTTTCCCTAACTAAAAAAATATACGTCACACCATTTAATTATTAAAATAATACAAAAATATACTTTAAAATTTTGTTTGGTTGTTTTATTGGTGAAACAAATTTTTGTTATAGAAATACTTTTTTTTTTTTTTAATTATTTCATTTAATAGTTTTTTGTGTGGGCAAATCCTAGCGAATTTTTTAAATAAAATGAAAATCTCTAAAATAAAACGCGTATTGATTTTATTAAAAGACTTTTTTTTTACTTTTTTGATCGTTATCCTCTGCTCACTATCATCATCATTGTGATTATTAATAGTAATCTCGTTGTATCTTGCGATCTGTTTTAATAATAAAAAAAAACTCCAACTATATTCACGTTTTTCAATGTGTCTAACTATCGGTTTTGACATTAAACCAGCTGTACCGACATGTCTTCGTATTGAACATGTTAATATGCTAAAATTTTATGCAAAAATAATCCAAAAAAAAATAGTAGCTAATTCCGTTTATTAAAATAAATATTTGTTGAAATTGTGTGAGAGAAAAGCGAAAACATTTTTACAAAAATAATGTAAAAAAAAAATGGTTTTTATATGTCACGATCGTGATCTACATTTAATGCTGAAATTTTTGTTTGATTGAGTTATAAAAAAATGGTATACCAGTTCGGTAGTATACCAGTTATATTAACCACTATTTATCCTTCAGTTCGGTTTTATTTTTACAAATTTTTCTTCATATTCTTCTATATATTTGTATCATTTTTATTGGATATTTAAAATTAGTAACATGTGATACTTAAAATAAACCGTTTATTTTTGTAAATGCTATAAATATTTTTCGCGTTTTTTTTTACTTTTCTTTTTTCTTAATTCAATTTTTGTATAAAAATAATTTTCTTAATTTCAATTTTGGCTTAATATCATCTGTCTTCTCGTGTAGACCGCTTATATTTAAGTTTTGTTTTGTTTCTTGCGTTACAAATTTAGATTTGAGGGTTTATTTCACGTGTTAAACATAATTTTTATGTTTTTGATTTTAATTTTTATTTCTTTTGTTTTATTATAAATTATTTATTTAAATTTATTGTTTTGTTTATTTTGATTTTTGTTTTTAATTTTTATTTATTAAGTTTTGGAATAAAAAATTAAATATTTAATAACCGCAAGTATTTGTTGTTTATTTTTTGTTGTTTCAACATTATAATTTAATTAAATTTTTAATGCTCATCTTAATTTTTTATTTAGAAATTTATGATGAATTTTTTGCCTTTGGTTTTTGGTGACATTTGAGACCTCTTTGTAATTTATTATTTATATTCATTTTCTATAAATAATTTGTTAAAGCCGTGATTATTTTATAGAAAATTAATTACTTGTATAATGATTTAAAACTGCTTTTAAAAGGATACGATTACGTGGATTTGAAATAATACAAATTTAAATGTGAGCATGATGAAACAGTTTTTCGATCTTGAATCTATACTATCTATCAAAAAGTAAGATTTCTGTAAGAATTTTTAATTAATTATCTACCGGCCTTCACAATTTTCTTTTATGACGTAGAGAAACGTTATTATTCCCGATACGCATAATTTACTGATTGTCAGCAGTGATAACTAATGAGCAAACATGTTTTTTTTGTGACATTAACAAAGGTAAAAAATAATTTTTGACACAATGCAAAATATTAATTAATTATTTATTAAAATAAATATACACATGCACACAAAGAAAATAATATGAATACATTAAATCTCTAACCACAGATTAAATATTTAAATAAAAATTTTATTCGCTAATTACTATTTTGCTATTAGTATTATTCTATCAAGGACATTACAAATACTGTTGAAATAAATTTATACTCAGTTTAACGTATTTATGTAAAAAAGCAAAATTTTTCAATAAAATTATTACTAATAATAAAAATACATAAAAATCATAAATCTATTCTTAAGAAGCAAACGCAAATAACAAAAAAAAAGAAGAAGAAAATAATAATTTTGACAATAATAAATATTTTTTTTTTAATTTTAATTTTAATTTTTGTTTGTCTTGAACACATTTTTATTATTTTTATTTATTTAAAAACAGACAATTTAGCACATATTTTAAATTTTCTACTTTAATAATAATAAATTTAGTAAAAGAATAAAAATAAATAAATAAATAAACTAATAATAATAATTATTATTATTACGTATAATAATAATAATAAAAATCGTAATAATACTAATAAAAATTTTTTCGTAAATAAATAAAGATACATAGGAGACTGTTTTACTTCTCGAAAACTGTTTCCCAAGCTGTGTGACATAATTATTTATGTATTCTAAAATGCAAATATGTAAATTATATTTTATTTTAAAATTTCTATTAAAAAAAGATATTTATTCTCTCATCGGATTATTAAATGTACTTTTTTTAAGTAATAATATTTTTCTCTAGAAATAATATAATTAATTAATTGGTGGCAATAGCTATTGTTAATTAATTTTGTATAATCTCTTTAACCGATTATAACAATGAATTATTTTATTTTAGCATAACTTACGTATTTATAAAGATATTGCACTAATTTGAAGTACATTGCTAAATGCTAATTGATTATACATTAATTATAGTTCTTATTAAACAATTATACACTGCTAAACGAGTTAGACACATAAGATTGTGCTATTTAGACGGAGAATATTTGTGTGTTTTATCTTTGTTAAACATACAATTTGGCTGCACAATAAAAGTCTTAAAAGTTTTGAAGAATATAAAAATAATTCAATGAAATTGTATTATTCTTTTTAACAACAGACATAGCTAGGTTAAATACTTTCCTTCTATATTTTATTTGAAAAAAACAAGCTCTAAATTTAGTAGCAATATTATTAATTACTTCAATAAAATTATTACAGCTTAAAGTTCTAACTAAAGTTTTTCTAGCAGTACGATATGGTCATGCAGGTGGTCTGCCATAGAACGTCATTTATCTTCTTAAGTACCATATATTTTTAATCGTTTTGTTATTAAAAATATTCCGCGATAGTTGGGAAACACTGCATTCATACGTGTTTAATAGAAAAAATATCTTTAAGAAACTAAAACCCATTTAACTTTTGTTATAAGAAAACAATATTTTTTTTTGTCTTTTCATTTTAATTTCAAAACATTTGTCATTTTATTAATAAAAAATTAAATTGAATACAAAAAAACAAATAAAAGAGAAAATTGTTATTATTAAAAAAAATATATAATTTTTCCGAAACAAAAGAAAATATTGTGAAATAAAGAAATAATAATTTTTTTTTTTCGATTTTCTTCAAATAATATCTGTATTGTGTGTTTTGTATTGTTGCTGGTGCTTAACTAAAATAAAATGCCATCTGCTATTAATTTTATTTTATTAAATAAATATATTTTTCTAAAGAAAAGCGAAGACTCTTTTAGCTACATTTGAAACAAGCATTGAAAAGTGTTAAAATAGATGTTGCAATGAGCTTATACTGATTTAATTAAAATAACATAAAACATAAGAATAACATAAAATTGATTTCATTAACTAGTTATGTATTATTTCAACATATTTAATTTATTAAATAAAATATAAGTAATACGAAAAATTAATTAAATTAAATTGAAACCTTCGGGCATTTTTTTTTTGTTAGGCAAAAATATGAATAATTTAATAAATTCCATAACAACAAACACAGACAAATAATAAAAAATGATTAATTATTAAAATGTATATATTTTAATATAAATAATTAAATAATTTTATTTTTATAAAGGAAAATAAAAAAAAAAAAACTAACCTTAATCATGGTTATTATAATATTGTTGACGCAATATATAACAAAAACGACGCCCCTTTGTGCTCATTTTTATTCCACAATTAACAATGTTCTAGTTGAAAATATTATAATAAAAGTATTATATACTTTTTTTTTATTTAATCAATAAATAGTACACAAATATGATTGATTGACAAAATTATTAAGTGCCACCAATTAATTAAATATTTAACAAGTTGTTTTTTTTTATTATAATGAAATTACCATTTGGTTTAGTGTTTTTTTTTCTCTTCATTTTTAATGTTATTTAATTTATTGTCTTGCCATTGGTTTTATTATTATTATAGGATTTTACTTGTGTTAGAAATTTTGGCCTTTTATTATTTAATTAACCTGTAATTATGTTTAAGAATATTAAATGATTTTTATTAATATTTTAGCTTCATGTTACTTTCGATAAGTTTTTACTTAATTAAGTTTGAAAATTAATATTAAAACGATTTAAAATTATAAATGAATTAGAAATACAAGCTGAGTGCTGGTTGTGGGAATAGAGTTCTTGTAACAAATTCGTATTTTAACGCTTCACTAAAGCATAAATTCGCCTAGTTTTCTCTTCTCTATGTCTCTTGTACCAATTATTAATAAAAAACAGTAGATTTTCGTTAATATAAATTCTATAAAAGAAAATGTTATTTAAAATAAAAAATTCTGAAATATTTTCAAGAGGAAAGAAATGTCATCACCTAAAAAATATGTCTAGGACACAAATTCCTAACATTATTATTAAAGAAAATCATCACATCGTCATCAGCATAGTGTAAAATAGATTTTCTTAATTTTTATTCTTTTGTTTAGATATATGTCTTTCATTTTGTATAAGTTTTATCAAATTTACTTAAAGAAAATTATACAATTAACGCTTAAATAATAAAATTTTATAACTTTTGGATCGTACTTTTTCTTTTTTATACTAATTTTTAAGCCTGTCTTGTAAAGCCAGCATTATTACAAAATTTTCTTTTTGTTAAGTCTTTATTTATAATAAAATAAAAATTGTATTTAAGAAAAATCAGTTTTAAATAAAAATCTTTTATTAATAAAAACTGTATAAAAAGGAGGACATTGAACGGA
Source organism: Ptychoptera contaminata (assembly GCA_963942525.1). Classification (NCBI taxonomy): domain Eukaryota; kingdom Metazoa; phylum Arthropoda; class Insecta; order Diptera; family Ptychopteridae; genus Ptychoptera; species Ptychoptera contaminata. Next base: position 28,559,051 of record OZ012638.1, read on the forward strand.
CACGTTTCCTATCACTATGTAGAAATTTTATTTTTCGCAAAATTTATAACAGAGAGAAAATTATTAATAAAATATTTATTTATAAAACAGAAAATCAAAATTTATAAATAAAAAATTGTGTTGACTTATTTTTTGCTAAATAGTTTTTAATACATTTGTACACTGAAAGTCGATAAATTTCAAATTTTTATAAAATAATAATTTCGATAGAAAATTATATATAAAAAAAATATATCAAAATTGAAAGTAACAAATTGCGTAATGTAAAATATAATTTGATGTGTGATGACAATTAAATGTGTAGTTTTTTGTACTTTGTTGCTTCTAAATTTTCTTTTGATAAATTAATAATGTTATTGATAAATGATTAATGATATAAATATATATTTTTAATAAAAATAGCAGACGGCGTTTGACATATATAATATTTACGTAGTTTCTACTTGGGTTTTTCTTTTCGATTTCTTATTTTCATTTCAATAGTAATTTTATGACGTTGATGTAATTTTACGTTTGATTTTTAAAAACAAAATGCCTTGGTTTTGATTTTAGTTTATGTTATATAAATTTTTTTTGTAGTGATTTTAAGGTATTTCTAGATTTATAGGAAGTTTAATTTCATTTTGATATATTTTTTTAATCGAATTACTAATAAAGTTTTATTATATCAGCATACTGTATTCATTATCGAATGTAACTGATGTTTTTAAAATTTAACGATTCAATCAAATGGGAGTCTACTGTACGTAAAAGTGTTTCGAAATAAAAAAAGAAAAAATCATTTTCCATTGCCTTTTTTTTTATTATTTTCATTTTGAAAGCATAAAAAACGATAAAAATCTAAAGAATTTTAGTTTTTATTATTATTATTGTGTTATTATTATCAACCGGAAATAATGAGATGAAATTTGATGTTAAACGATTCATCGCTTTATTTATTTTTTCATTTTTTTTTTCTTTTTATTTTTATTACAATGAAAAACATGTGTTTAATGGGTAAACATTGTCACATGAATCCTGATTTCTTGGAAGTAATAAACTATAAAATGGTAAATAAATCTGTTAATAGGCTTTTATTGATGTTTAATAATGCGTTTTAATATCAAAGTGTGACATTTGTTTTAATTAAAACATATAAACTTAGCAAATGTTGAAATTAAATTTATTTAAATTGTTTTTAATCAATTTTTTATTTAGTTTTTATATTGTGAAGGTAATTTTCAATTATCTAAAAATAAAGTTTAAAAATAAAAAGAAATAATAAACTCCTAAAGAGCGAATTTATTATTTATATAAAAAAAACAAGTTTAAACTAAAAATAGAAAACTAATAGAATAGAAACTAATAGAACTAATAAAATAGAAACTAAAAAATCTATAAATAAATGAAGAGAAAAAAATACTCAAACTAAAATTCTGCACGTTTTTTATATTATTTGTTTTTGCAGTATATAGTTTATGGGTTTTGTTACAAAAGCAACAAACAAGTAATAAAAACTTAAGACAAACTTTTATTTTTTTTAATTTAACATTTTATTTATTTTTCCGCAGAAATATTTCGCTATATAGCTTGTCGCTTTCTTATTTTTAATAGACACCAGAAAGAAAAAACGAAAAACAAATTGTTCAGAAAAATAATGTTTTTTCTTTTCTTTTCATTTTTATAACAAGTAAATGTTTTTCTTTTCGCCTTATTATTTCTTTTATTTCTAATGCATATGTTAGCGTCACAAAAATACAGTTTTATATAAATAAATAAAAGTTTAAACATAAAACATAATAACCAGATGCTTAAGATGTTCTCAATTTTTAACTTTGTTTGCGTTGTTTCATTATCTGTTTACTTTTATTTATTATTTTCTTTGCAACGCGAAAAATATAAACAAATAAAAAAAATAGATACGAAAAAAAATTAAAAAAAAAACCTTGCAACAGGTTGTATGTTGTTTAAATTACGTTTATGTAATAAAAAAAATAATCTTTTTTTCTACTTTTAAACAAATATTATGACATTACTGGGTTATTTTTATTTTTTGCTTTTTTTCTCTCCTATTTTTTATATATTTAATTTGTATTCATGTTGCTAAAGTATGCGAATTTTTAATTTCAACTGTTATACCAGTATATGCGTTTGATGATGAATATTGTTTTAGCAAAAAATTGTGTCACATTATCGTCTAGTCCAGATGGTTTTTAGTTAAGAAGATGCATCATTAATTTCATTTATTATCATTAGAACAGAACAAAGTTACTAGATTGTACGATTTCTTTTGTAATACATCAATTGATGTCAATCTGTAACGAAAATAAATGGAAAAATATATATTAAAGAAGGACATTTACAGTAAATATATAAATACACAATCACCCTGTTATAATAATAATGAAAATAAACATCTTAAAAATCATTAATAACTGTTTTAATATTTATAAATTAAAAACGTCATTTACCAATAAGCTAGAAAAGGTAATAAAATAAAACGCGATTTTATGATTGCAATTAAAGTGTTACCTGAACACCATGGTGTGAAACAAACCAAAAATATCAGAAAAAAATGGAGGTTCATTTATTTATTTATTTTTTAATTAAATCTACAAATATAAAGAAAAAAAAGTCTACAATTTCCGAGCCGGAAATTGTTTTTCTTTTATTTTTTATTATTTTTTTTTTTTTTTGTTTTTCTCGCCATTAACAAATAAATACGTCACGTTTGAAAAGGTGAAAATTCTTTGGATTTCTTACAAAATGCCAAGAAAAAGTAATAACACCAACAAATGTAAAGAATAAATAAAAAATAAAATTATAATATAACAGTGGACGGGAGGTGTAAAAGCAAAAGAAAATGATTTGACTTTTGATTTCTCTTTTATTATTTGTCGGTTATTGTTGTATGTTTCATGTGGTGTCGAAATAAATGAACTTTATTTAGTTATTTTCTGCCTTTTTTCATTGTTTGTATAATTTTCTTTTTTTTTCATGCCTTTCTTACTTAAGCTTAGTCTGATGATGATGAAGATTCACTGGCAACACGTTTTTATTTTTCGTAATTCATTCATTTAATAACTGTATAAAGGAAGAAAAGTTTTTTGTTTTCGCTTTTTTTTTTGGTTGTGAAATTTTCCACGCCGCATTGTTATTGTTTTTTTTTTTGCTTCTGTTGTTCTTTGTGTTTTATCTTATTTCTGTTAAAGTTTTTGTTGTTGCCGTCATTTATGTCTATTAAATTTTGAATAAAGATAAACCATAAAAATAAGAAAAATTATTTTTCCTCACTTTGCGAGCCATCACGAAGACAAGAACTTTGAACTATAAAGTCTAAAGTTTTATTTGTAAAAAAATGGCAAAAAAAGCTGTTGCTTCCGGCGTTAAAAGTTTGTGGTTTTTTTTCTCTTTTTATTTTGTTACCATCTATTAAACCATTTCCATTTTAACAGATTCGAATAATATTAATTTGTCGGCTGATGAACAACAACAATAGTTTCATGGTTTTCTCTCTGTTAAGCGAAAAACTTTTTCCCATCAGTTTGACATTAAGATGAGAAAAAATATATAAGAAAACAAAGCGTGAACGATGGTAAACCTTTTGATGGTTGAAAATAAAATAAATGAACGGAAGCGTATCTAATTGGTGGATAATTTTTTTTTTTATTTCTTTATAATACACTCAAAATTCGATTGAAAGTTATTTTAGTTGATTTCTTTTTTCCTTTTTTTTTGTATACATTTAAACTTTTGTAGCTTGACTGTGCTAAAGTTTTGAACTTTCATTTCTATTATAAATGAAGCATTAATGTTAAATTTATATTGTTAAACGTATTAACGATTTGATAGCGATTATTAATGTTTTCTTTTCCTTTTCTTTTTTATTAAAATTTAATTAAGAATTTTTGTTTAGCCGATTTAGCGTAATGGAAGTATTTTGGCGTCGTAGCTTAAAAATATAAATGGTATGATCATGGGTGTAGAAGCTTATAGTAAGGATTTAAATAAACTTTCCCTTTAGGTTGCTATGAAGTTATGAACATTATTTTATTTTAAGCTTCAATTTTCACCTTAACAGTTTGACGTTACTATAGTATTATTAATTTTTTATTATTAAAAATAATATAAATACAATAAATATGTAAAATTGATAATTTTAACTTAATCTTTTAATTTTAAATCATATTATAATGATTTTAGTACAGCATTTATCGTATACATACAATGAATGATATTGAGTGATAGATTTTAACATATATTCTACATTACTAAAATCAAAATAAAGCTTTTAAATATTATTTTACAAAATTTTAATACTTTTATTTGTTTATTTAAAGCGAAAAATTTTTTTACTATAGTTTTTTCAATAAAATCTATGGCCAACAGCACGCCAGGGGTAGTTATTTTTTTTATTAAAACAACTTGTTTACTAAAGAAGTTTATCTCTTATATACTTACTAAATTATGCGTTGAAAAATTGTACAAAAAATAATATAACCAAAAGAAAAACGAAAACTTTATTAAATTATCTATTAAAAACTGTGAGTTTTATATCTCTGCAAATAAGGATGCTTTATTTAAAAAAAAATGAAAATCTCTTTTTTCATTATTTGTTGCTAGACTTTTAGTGCTTTTTTTTGCTGTACCAATATATATATATTTTTTGTTTTATAACTGATAGCCTTACACATCCTACTTTTGTAATAGAACAAAAAAAAATGTAAAATTTAAGCATTTTTTTCCGTTCAGTTATTTTCACATAAAATATGGAGAGAGAAAAAAAAATTATTAGAAAAAGAAAAATCCTTTTTGCTTCCGCCTATAAAACATATAAATAAGCATATTTATATTTTACCTTTTGCACGATGTGCTAAATAAATATTTGAAAAAAAAAATGAAAATAGACTAAAATGGATAATAATAATAATAATAATTATTATTATTATTATTATTATTTTGCAATAAAGAATCAGGTTATTAATCTCAATAACTTTTACTAACATATATGAATTATTTATGTATAAACTTTTTCTTAAAAAGCATGTGTTGAACCGTCTTTTTTGTAAGCATTTGATCATTATTATTGTTTTTATGAAAAAACTCGAAGATTTATTATTTTATTTTTGTTTGCTAAGTGATTGTGTTTTTAATATTTTTTTTTTCTTTTATTTATTCACGATTGATTATTTTTCCGTTATTCAGTTTAACATTCAATAGTATTTTAGCTATTTATAAGATAACAAAACAAATTAGAGCAAATTCAATAGACATTTGCCATAAAATTACAATTCTAATGCTCTGCTAAGCTCTAGGAATTAATGAACTGTTGAGTTAAATAAATCAATAAAAGCTTAAAAGTTATATAAACATTATTGATGATTAATATACACTGTCTAAGCTTTATTATAGTTAATTACAATGTTTAATCAAATAAATCGATTAAATAATATTTATTGCTCAACAATATGGTAACCGCTAATACAGTTAAAATAATTTTAATCGATATTTAAAATAATTATTAATTATGTACGTTATATTTTTCTTTTTAAATTTAATTACTAATTATTAAGAGTTAAGCGAAAAATGTTTTTCAAAATTAAACACAGTAATTTCAGTTTGTTATGTTGTTAAATAGTAAAATAAAATATTTATTCTCAACATACATATCTCTACATGCTTTTAGCAATCTATTAGCACTTAACAAAAAAAAAAAAAAAGAATGCTGAGTTGTGCTATGAATAAATAGAAAAACTAAAGAAATGTGCACTTTTCTTGACAAATAACAATAATAATAATAACAATATTATTCTATTTCTATTTATTTTATAATGTATTACGTTATGAAGCTTTTACGTTTATATGTATTTATCTATAGCTTTCTTTGGTTATAAAAATAAAATAAAAGCATTTGGGTGAAAACACTTAATCCAATTTAAGTTATGTTTTTTTGTATTTGTGTATTTCATATTATTTTATTTTCACTGAAATTTTCCTTTTCTTTATTTTTTTATTGTTGTTGTTTATGTTTAGTGGATTGTTGCAAAGCAATATACTCCTTTCAATTGAATTACAAAAAAGACAATACAAAGGATTGTTATTTTTTTTATTATTTTAAATTTTTTAAACAAAATGCATTTCTTTTACAGGATGTTGCAAAAAAAATAAAAAAATGTACAAAACTCTTAAGAAAACACAAGGAAATACTTATAGGAAATTTCCTTAGATAATAATATCTTGATAACTAAAAAAATGTCTATTATGCATAAGTGCATGTTTAAAGTAACAATATACTTAAAAGAAAAACACTTATACAGTCCCTAGTTTGAGGGAAAAATATAGACTAGATGGTAAACATGAACCAAATTAATATAATTGATATCTCGTGAAGAATATCGATTAAATTAAAAGTTTTTATTTTTTCTCATTAAAAAAGAAAATAATAAACTCAAAATTTCACTTGAGTTATTAATGTAATTAAACTAAAAACAAATGTTGCAATGCTGTAGCATTATTTAATCAGAATAAAAATAATGCTTGTTGCTAATATATGCTTCGGTTCTTAAAAATCCAGATCCATGACATATAAAATTGAGGTTTTAGCATTCTATATCTTAAATCATAATAAGACGTTACTACAAAACGAGTTTTAATACCATAAAGAACCTTAAACGTCTTTACTTTAAATTACCATAAACATAAATGATAACAAAGTAGAAAAAGAAAAAAAATAAACTACTTAAAAGTAACTCATAAAATTCAACCATCAGCATCATCATCTATATAATAATCACATAAAATAATACATAAAAATTATGACTGTAATAAAAGCATTAAACTGTGAAAAAATTTTGTTCAATTAAATTAAAGTCATATAAAGTATATATCATTTACATATTCACAATAATTGTCTTTGAAAGAGTTATTTTAGAGAATTTGAAATTCAAAAATCTTTTAAAGTCATTTTCAATTTAAATATATTCCTGACACAAAACTGCTTCTTTAATAAAATTTCTCATATAACTCTTATGATATTTTTATAATGATTTCTTTACATAAAAACAGCATTATTAACCTACTTTTCGAGTTGTAATTAGTATAGAAACCTTTAAAAAAATCTTCTTCTTTTTTCTCAAGTGTTATCATTGTATCATCGATCATTTTAATGATTAAAAAATAAATTAACACGATAAAGTAAAATAGAATAAAAAAATTAACGTAAACAACACAAAGTGTTATGTAAATATTTTTGTTCGTAAAAATAAGCTCGTATTTGGTTCAAAAAAGAACAACAATACTGTGTACACACAGCTGAAAGGCATTATTTTTCAAATATACACAAATTGTATGGACAATAAATAATTTATTGATTAAATAATTAATTATTCCTTTTATCATATTACATTTTAATGATAATGATTAAAATATTATTTTTTTATTTTATTTGCGATTTGCCATTTTAATTACCAGGCGCCTCCACTTGTTTAATTATAAATTTTCATTCCTTTTTTGCATTTGTTCGAGGCAGAGAAGAGAAAATTTTTTAATTTATCTGTTCGAAGGATATTTTTAAAATTTTTGTTAAATTTAAATAAATTAATTTATTTAATATTATTTAATAAAGAAACCATTGACTAAAACCTAGCAAATGTCTTGAAAAAATACTTTTCAATCAGGCTTCTAAACATAATTATGTTGGTAAAGAAAATTTTCCAGATAATATTACTTATTTAAATATTTAATTTATAAATTAATGAAAGCAATAATATTAAAGAGAAAATAAAAACAAAAAACGCAAATAAAAGTCATATAAAGTGATAATACTCGAGGCGCGCAGGTAAATATAATAATAAAAAAAGTACACCTTGAGGCATAAAAGACAAAATATATTATTTTTCTCTCTCTGTGTGTGTGTGTGTGTGTGTGTGTGTAATTTATCTTTAAAAAAAATACGATAATAAAAATTAATTTTCATGTTTTATACTAAATATGACAAATACGGTAACAACCAAAAAACAAATAATTTTTAATAAAATAAAAATACATATTTTTATTTGTTGTTATCATTTATGTAAATATTTATACTTTTTTGCTATTATTGATACAATTAAAATGCTTACGTATAATGAAATGAAAAAAAAAAGAAAAGTTTTTTTGGGTGAAAATAATACAAATAATATTTAACAAAAATAATGATTAACTGTGTCATGTAGTACGCTTTGAACAAATTATCGTTTTTGTTTTTCATTGTTTTCTTTTTCGTATAAAAATCTGATGACGTAGTTTTATTTATTCACAAATTTATATTATTATTATTGTGACGTAGTTTTGTATAATTAAATATTTTTTTCTACCTATATTTGAGTAGACAATATTCGTTTATACTTTAATCATTTATGATTTATTTCTGTGTAAACATTGTGTGATGCTATCGAAAGCTAATGATTTAAAAACTTTTGTATAAATGAAATTACGCTTTAGTAGGTTTAACTATATATTTTATTTTAAGTATTAAACGATAATTGTAAGTTTAAACATAATGTTTTACTTGTAACATATATTTGTCATTTTTGGATTGAATTTGTTTGTATAAAATCACTTGTAATCACTATAAAATATATATATCTTTAAATATGCCAATTATTTGTCATGAAATATTTTACAATATCGGTAAGACTACAGATGAATAAACAAAACATCGTTCTAACCTTGTTCTGACCATGTAACCACCGTAATAACCGCGTTTAACCTACGCTACTATCATAATACTTGCATTAAAAGATAAAAAAAAAACATAAATTAATTTTATTAAGAAAATTCTTAACTTTTTATTCACATCGTACTTTAATTAATAAAAGCATAAGTATTTTTGTCGTGTTTATTTCTAATTAAATTAAAACATAAATTCTGTATAAAAAGTTATAGAAAGTTTGTTTTTCTTTTTTTTTACACAAAACAAGATAACATTTATAAATGACTAGAATATATATGTATTTATATAACATCAAGAAATAATATTTTTTATAAGTAAATTGATTGTGACGTCTTACAAAATATAATTTAATTGTTAACAAGAAGAATGTTTTCCATCATATAAATTCAGATTTATGTTAAAAATAGAGTAAAAATCGCATAATAAAAGAATTTTATTTTTGTATTTATTTTAGGTTGAGGTTAAGTTGAAAGAAGAAATCTCAATATAATTTAGCGACATTATAAAAATAAAATGATAAAAAGTTTATATATATTTTTTTACAACATCAAATTAAAGGTAAAAATGTATTTCAAAGTTATCAACTTTAATAACCGATGGTTGGTTATATCATTGGTGAATAAACAACAAAAATATATACAACGGTATCAAATGTTAATTTAATTTCTCTATTTCGTTGTAAATTTTGTGTATGATGTATTCATTTCTTTATATAACTTTTTACTTCTTTTTATTTTATGCATTATTAATGTAAAATCGTAATTTTTTTTATTAACTATAATACTTATTGAAATACATAACTGGTATACTGGCATTTAACGTTTATTTATTCCTCTCATGTAGGTAAAAGGTAGAGAGAATAAAAAGAAAACCCTTCAAAAAATTATTAAAATGACCTTATGACATTCAAAATAAGTAAGGTGACAAAGATAATATCAATAATCATCAAAAGACAAGAGTAAATAATAATAATAATAATGATAATAAAAACAAAACATATGTAAATAAGCGGAAAACCAAAGGAAAACTTTTTTTTTGTGTTTCTAGGAGAAACCCTTAAAAAGAAAAAAAGATTTTTTTCTTATTTTATTCTATCATTCGTTAAAGATAAATTAAATTACGTTAAATATTAAGTAAAGATTTTTATAACTTTGTACTTTTGTTAGTTTTTACTAGAAAAGGTATATTAGTTATAAATAATATCTATTTTTGTATTAAATTCCATTTTCTATGTGATAATAATAACAATCAATCAAATATCTTTCGATATTTATAAATTGCATTTTTCTAATAATTTTTTTTTTCTATACATTTACTGTTGAGAAAACTTTTATCAAAAATTCTTAGTGAAGAAATATAATAAGGAAAAGTTTTATACAATTAATTGAAAACGAAAAGAAAAGGAAAATGTAATAAAAATAATTATTAAGAATAGAAAGTTATTGTTTGGAATTTTATTATGGTTTTGATTGATAGGTTATTGATCTATAAATCAAGAAATTAATTTCTCTTAATAAAATCTTTGGAGAATAATTTGATTAAATGATTTATTGAGTACAAATATTTAGTATTAAAAGGTGTCACATTTTATTTATCAATTTAAAATGAAAGATATATGCTAAAGTTACGAAAAGGTTTTTATTCATTAGTGTTTTAATAATCAGATAATAATTACATACAAGATTTTCCTAATTTTAAATCGCTACAACGTGGAATACATCTGCAAAACCAAAGAGAAAACACTTTCAAAAATAATTAAAACAAATAGACACTGTCGTTCAAGTCAAAAATGTTTTGATGAGGATGTATGCTTGTCATGATAATAAACCTATTTTTGAATATATTTAGACAAAAATAAGTAAATTTATTCAATGTGGTAGCAACATGTGTGACATTTGTAACACTATTATTAAAGTTATTAATAATATTATGAAGAAAACGAGTCAACAAGTTGTTCAAAATTGATTTATTTAAATTATTTAGTCAAATTTAGTAGTTGTAACTTTAGTGTAACTATTTTACAGCAAATAATATTATTACTGTCATTATTTTTCTTGAATAATTTATATTTAATTAATGATTTTTGAAAGAGTTTCGTTTACGTACATCAGTGCTACCTTTTTAAGGGATTGTGTTCTTCCTTTTCGTTTTTGTTTGCGGAATATTCTGTTTTTTTTTTAATATTTAATTTTGGTACTCACAGTCTTTTCTATCAATGACAGAAATTCAATATTGTCAATATTGATAACAAACTGAGTAACAGCAGCAAAATAAGATGAATAAAACCGCACACATGTGCCGTGCGTATCAATAAATAAAGACACCAAACAACAGTCAAGAATTTTCATTGAATTTTTGATTTGTTTTATTTTATTTATTTTTTGGTATTTTCATTTCTCTTCGATCAATAGATAAAGGTCTGTGTACAAGTTTAACAAAAGCAAAGATAAAAGGCAAAATAAAAGATGCGGAGGCAACCAAAGAAAATAATAATAACAATAGAAAGACAAAAAAAAAATCTATTCTATGAAAACAAAAGTGGTATACGTTGAAAAACTTTCCTTTAGGGAAATAAATACAACAAATATAAGAAAAACAAAACTATCTATTTGAATGAGAAAAAAATAAATGTAGAATATTTTCGACTTTGATATTATTACTTTTTTAACTACTTCTTTTCTTTTTTTTAACTAATTTTCACTGCTATAACTGCTTTCTTTAACGCTAACACGTTTTTATTTGATAACCATTGTTGTCTGGCTGAGTTGGTTGCTAAACATTTTATTTCTTGCTTTATATTTAGTGTTTCTACACGGATTTTTTACAAAAAAGTTAATAAAAATGTGAACAACATAAACGAATTGCTTTTCTTTAAAAAAAATATTAATATTATTGTCACATGTTTGTAGTAGAAAAAATTCAACACTTTTGCACCTTCAATGCCAATTAAAATTATTTTTTTTAAATAAGTCTTCTTGCTTTGATAAAATTTAATTAATAACCCTATAGGTGGTTATTTAAATTCATTAAGAGAGACGAAAATATTATAAATGATAAAAATGTGGTGTAACTGCATCAGTTCAAATTGTCTTCAGGTAGAAATCAAGTGCAATATGACATTGTGTACTATCGACGTATTTACAACAATTGGTTTTTAATAAATTTTGTTGTGCTTAAATTTGCTAATGTTTTTGCAGTGTTTTCGAAAACAATTTTCATTTGGATTTATTTTCCTAAAAATTAATCAAGATTATATTTATTATTAAAAACCTTCGTGTTTTAAAGCAACTGCAGTTTTTTGAACTTTACATACACCCAATACAAATCAGCACTGCAAGCAATTATATGTTTTATTGAAAAAATAATATAAGCAATATACCTTCAGTATTTTAATGCATATCTATAAAAAAAATTAACACTATAGCACGTGTAAAATTATTAATTTATGTATAAGCAAATAATAATATTAAGGGGTTGATTTTGCTGAATAACCATCGACCGAAAAAAAATAAAAATAAAAAATTATTTGCATATTATATATAAATTTTTGTTAATTAACTTTTATAATCAAACATAAAAATGTTGTTTTCTCATTATATTTTGCACGGGATTTTTCATTTTAATGATCCGTGAGAAATAAAATTAAAATAAAAAATAAATAAAGAAAACAAATTTAATATAAAAGGAAAACAAATTTAAAAAAAAAAAACGCAAACGAAATGAAAAAAGGAAAAAAAAATCTTTATTTTTCGCCTGAAAACAATTAAATTTTCTTCTCTTCTTTTTTTTTTTGTGTAAGTAATAAAACTTTGTTATGTTTGGTTGTTTATCAGTCTGTGTTTATATTTATTTTTTATTTTATTAGTTGGCTGGCATAAAAAACGTATATAAATAAATAATAAAATATTTATTCTAAATACATACTCATAATTTCTCTGCTTTTTTATTAAATTAAAATTATATATACCAAGCTTCTTAATGATAAATAAAAGAGCTTTGTTTTTTCTTTTATAATTATTATGTGATAGGACATTTTTCCTTAAATAATAGAGTGGTAATCTTAATATTAATTAAGTAAAACCTAAGTTAATTCAAAAAGTATTATCATACAAAACCATTTTTCTGAGCCTAACAGTAGTATACTTTCATTGCGCTTTAATACTGATGTATACTTTGTACTGTATGCGTTCTATTGTTGCACAGTGGAATATAAAAGTGAAAATTCTAAATGCTGCATTGACCTGCTAATTATAAGTGGTTCAATATAGCCAACAACATCTGTTACTTGAACAAATTAAAAATTCATTTATGCAAAAATTAATAGCTAATTACGATAACGAGAATTAATTTGCATTGTATTATTAATAATTTAATCTTTATAAATAGGCGATTTATATTATTAATTTTTTCCTGTCAAATAAAATTTTTCCCAAAACATAAAATTTAATTAAAGAAATTCCATCTGTGATAAAAAAAATCTCGACATCTTCACACTAATTTCTCTCAATTTTATCAGACATTTTTCTGCAAAATAACATCAGCAAATGGTTTTCTTCAAAGATTTATCGTTTTAATTATTTTCTTGTGATAATAAAGAAAGTAGAAAAAATAAAATCTTTATCTCATATAGCAAAAACGTTAAATCTGTATAGTTTTGTATGTAATTTTGTTATTGTAACCAAAGACAAGCTTCATTCATTGTCACTTATTTACCGCCTGCAGCCACCATCAAACATAAATAATTTTTCCTTCCTTATTTATAAAAGAAAAGTTTATAATTTAGAAATTCAAAAAACCAAAAGCAATATAATCATAACCGCAAATAAAAAAATAATTTAAAACTATTTCTTCATCTTATATTTTAATTTGAGGAAAAATAGAAGTACAAAACATGTAAGAAATAATACTGGAAAAATGTTAAGAAACCATTTAGATTGTATAATTAAAATAATTTATTTTGAAAATACTTAATAAAGTTTAAAATAATTATGTAGAAGTAAAACTATTAAGTTCGTTTAATTTCTAATTTAATTCTTTAACAATTAATAATTAAAACAATTCAAGTAAACAGAAACAACTTTGCTTATTAGATTTTTTGAACTGTTAAACTGGCATACTTTTATTTTTTTTAAATTTTAATTATTAAAATAATACGAAAAAACTAGAAATCTTTTAAAATTGTAAAAATAATGAGTAGAAAATTACACTATTTTTTGCTTCAGTTAATTTATAGATTTTAATACGTTTCTATATGCGACATGTTGTGTTTTTAATGATATCGATTAATAACTACTGTGTTTTAATATGCATCAACAGAAAAACATTTAGCAGAATATTTAAGTAGAAACATTTTTATTAATCACGTAACAAGTAATTCCATAAAATAAAATGATAACAATTAGCTTGACGAGCATTAAAAATCGATAAAGTGACACACACATGTTTACGTAATCTGTTTTTTTACTTTTTTAAACGAATTAAACAGTATGAACAATAATAAATTATTCAAATTCAAATTAAAAGAACATTTAATTTAATTATTTCTTTTGGTTTATTATATTCAAAAAACCATTAAATAATTTAAATAAATAATTATGATGAATAAAACAATATAAAGCATCGCATATGTACAACAGTAATTAATCATGAGTAGAATAAATGTAATAAAAACATTTTTATTAAACTGTTATCTACTCTTAATTAATTAATTAGTTAAGTAATTAAAATTTTTATTACATCTTTTTAACTGATATAAATAATTTTTTATTTAAAATAGGCCTTCAAATGTAACAAACGAACAAATTGTAAGTCACTGTGCACATGTGGAAAAGCACGTGTTTTTTTTATAACCAAAAAATACTTATATTTTGACTATTATTATTAATAATCATAATAATAATAATAACAATAAAAACCATTAAATATAATTCGTCTTTATTGATTTGTATCACGATATAAATCGTATTACATATGTTCGTTGGCAAAATTTAATAATATTAAAAAGAAACAAAACGAAACAGAGCTACAACAAAAAATCCATACATAAACCGCGTAATTTCATTAGAAAAAAAATTAAATAATAAAAGAAAGCCGGTTAAGAGGGAAGAAAACCTCGAATTCTTCTTATTTGCTTTTTAGATTTTATTTTCAGTATTTCTTTTTTCTTTTAATAACAATTTAAAGGTTTCTGCTATTATTTGGTACGAATTGTTTTGGTAAGAGTAGCACAACCACAACAACAGTACCATGAAACTTTTATATATATATATATTTTTAAAGAAAAAACAAAGAAAATAAGGTAAAAAAATTACCAACATAAAAAATGGCATAAATAAAGCACAATAAATATATGGAAATATATTTTTTTTGCTGTTTTTTCTTCTTGTTTTATTTAATAAATAAATGAAAACAGAAAAGTTACAAGAAAATAAAAATAAAAGCCACTCAGAGTTTGTTTTGTTTTCTTATTACGTAATTATTTTATTTACTTTTCTTTTGGTTTGTTGGTTTTAATAAAAATAACAAATAGCGTAGACGACGGTAGCTAAAAAATTAATATTCTTTTTTTGTTATTATTACTTATTTATTTATTTATTTATTTTTTTAAATTTTAAATAGAAATCAATAAAAATTTGCTAATAAAATTAACAGAACATAAGTAATCTCTAGATTAAAGTCAATAAACTTATTATTTTAGACTTTAATTTAATTTATTGAATAGAAATACCCAGGCGCCTCCACTTTGGCCATTCGTTTTATTTTCTCTCTATTTTTTCTTTTACAACTGAATTGCGTTTTGTTATGTTTGGTTTTTTTTTTTTTTGAATTTTATTTTAAAATTATTTTATTTGTTTTGTCTAATTTTTGTTTATTATTTAAATTTATTTTTAGTATCTGATTTTACTGAAACATTATCACAATTATATGAACAACATGCCGAAGCATTACAAGTACTTGTTTCCACATATCGTAAGAAAAATGGTGAATTACGAAAAGAGAGGTAAATAGAAATTTTATTTATTAAAATAACTATTGAAATAATATAATTAAAATTTATTATGTTATGTATTTTTCTGCTTATAGACCGGCATCACAATCAAGTTTATTTCATGCATGGGAAACATTTTTACAAGAGATTGAAGCTGATTCACAGTCAACAAGTGATGTGGCTAGTGCGCTATCTAGACAGGTAATGAAATGTATTTATAACAGTAGAAGCTTGATTAACGTGAATGGAAAATTAATAAAATAAAAAAAAATCAATACAACCCAAAATCTATGAGGATACATTATTTAAATGTAAGAGAAGAAACATCAAAAGCATAATAAAACGAAAATAATACGTTATTTTCCATACAATACCTGGGAAAGTTTTTATATCTTCCATTAATGCTAAAAAAGCCTATTGTTCTCACCCAAACGACATGCATTTAATACTGAATAATACCGCAGGGCCCATTTAGTCTTGCAAATATCCTGCACTAGGATTTACAGTAATTTAATTTCAAAAACAATAAAAAAAATATATGGATTTTGCTAAGAATAGCATTGCAAAAGCTTTTAAAGCTTCAAATTTATTTCTTCTATTTAACAATGAAAATAAAAATATAAATTTTATTTGTTAATGTAAACAAATCAAAAATTAATTGAATATTGATATTTGTTATCTGAAATAATGTGTTTGTGTGTTTCTTTTTCTTTTATTGTTTTGTAATTGTAAAACATGAAAAGCATTTTAAGTCCCCAATAATCTTTCGAAATGGTTATTTAATTTAATTTAATTTAATATAAAAGGACGACCATCAATGTATTTATAGCAAATTCAAAGGAAAATGATGCAAATCATCGAAATGTCGTTAATGATGATGATGATTTAGTCAGTGGTAGTCATCTTCAGTATATTTTCAAAGTAGACGATTTTTTCTTCTTTTATTCTATGCTCGTTATTCCTTTGACAATAAAATTTAGTTGTTTTTTTATAATTTTTCCTGGGATTTTTTTCCCTGAATTTTATAAAGTATTATTTGTTAAATTATTTACTAATTTATAAAATAAAAGAACCATAACCAGACCTAGCTTGACCCTAAAAATATTTTTAAAAAACACTCGTGCGTATACAATTTTATTACCACAGAAAAAAAAACTATTTATATTAACTTTGATGTATGTATTTTAGTAATTTTATTTATGCTTTGTTAATATTTCATCATCCAGTTGGCATCACTTGAGACAAAAATCATTAATTTATTGAACATTCATAAAAATAAAAAAATAACAAAAATTAAAATTGAATTTAAAATAAACATCATTTCGTGACAAATCAAGTATTTTTGACCATCGGTTGAAGCGAATAAAATTTGTCTTCTTATTTCTATTGTTCAAAATTGTGCAAAAATTAATGAATTTTTTTTATAATGGTCTGGACATGATGAAAATTTTACTCGTTATTAATTTCTGTATTTAGATAAAGCTTTATTAAGTTTTCACTATTTTATCTTGACATATTTAACAATTATTAAAAATAAAAAATTGAGAAAATACACATAAATTCTATTTAAAATTTAAATTTCTATTTAAATAAATTTAAAATATTTTATTTAACAATACAATGTTTTAATTTATATTTGTTAAAGTATTATTATATATGTTTTGTATTATTTTTTCATAGGTCGCCCGACCACTTTTGGAAAGGTCTTTTCATCGTAAAGTTCAAAGTAGAAAAGTTTTTACACACAGGGAATCTTTTGATACAATTATTGCAAAGACTGAGGAGAAATTACAAAAGGTAAATTATAAAAATTAAATCGGTTTTTTTATAAATAATATTTAAATTTCAGTTATAATTTTGTTAAATAAAACGAAAGCCAAGCTATTTCATTTATATTTTTAAATAAATAATTAATCTAATATCAGTGAAGCGAGCTTAGAGTGAAATTAAAGTATTTTGATTCTAAACATTTTATATATAAAAAGTTATAGTTTTAATCATAATAATTATTATTTAAAAATAAAACTTAATTAATAATTGTCTGAATATAGTGTAACAAATAATTACATACACTATGTGTCTGTCAGTCATAACTAATTTATCAATATGAATAATTATGCAATTTAAATAATAAATTCAATTCAGATAGATTATATGCCTGCCAATCAATCAATTTTATTAGGTTTATTTCTGGTAAATTATTTAAACAAAAAAAGAATAATAATAAAAAATTAAAATTTTATTAACAATTATTATGTCTAGACTGTAGACAGTTAGTAGTGTTGTATTGCTTATATATAATTTAATTATTATTCATAAAAATGGTTTATCTTTTCTTTTTTTTTTAATAAAAATTCTTTTATAAATATTTTTTTTTGTCTATTTTTAGTGCCGTATGGACTATAAACAATGTTATATAGGACATCGTACAAATCCAACACAACAAACTCTTGTTCAATATATTGATACGCATAATTCATATGTACAGCAATTGCATGCAACAAATGCAATGCTAGAATCATATCATTGCGATACAATACCACAATTATTACAAGAATTAGAAGATATTTATAATGATTTATGTAATATTGTATCAGAGGCGGTATTACAAGGTGCTGAAGTTATATCAACCAGAGTATGTATTTAATTTAATTTAATTATATAATTATTAATTTTATTTTAATTAATTAAAACTTTTTTTTTATAATTTTAATAATGTGTTAATTCATTTGACTATTAAAAAATAAAGCAATGAAAATGTAATGAATATAAAAGAAAAAGCTTAAATTTTCATTACTAAAGCATTTAAAAGGTTTTAAATCATTTTACGCTCACTAAAATGTTCTTATCATTTATATGATTTAAATTTATTATTAGATTTAAACGTATTTTAGTTAATAAATAAAATTTCAACTTCATTAACTAAATTTTTAAAATTCATTTTGATTGATACTTATTTACTTAATATAATTTAATTGACCTATGATTTCATTAGATTGTTACTATTATTATTTTTATAAATGGTTTTTCATAATAAGAAACAAGATAAGAATGTTTTTAAAAAGAAAAAAAAAAGGTCAAGACAAACGACGTTATGTAATATGCTCATACCGTCACTTTTTCAAATGTGTTTTATTTTTCTTTGTTGTGTGCTTTTTTTATATTTTAAGGTTTAATATTTTTCTACAATAAAACACGAATCTAATTTATTAGATTTATTTATTTATTTATTTTTTTGTTGATCGTTGTTGTTACCTTAACGCTACCTTACTTTATTCGTAATTTATAAATATTTAAATATATAACTTTTATGTAGTTTTAATATTATTATATTCTTTTATGATGTTTTTATTTTCTTCGTTTTTAAGTCATTTTTTTTTTCTATTTTCATTTAATTTATCAAATACATAAAAATTGAATTTACTTTCTTTTTATTTTTTGGGTTAAAGTAATTTTATATTATATATCATTTCTGGCATTACTTTGCTGCTTAATTTTTTTACTGTTTGAGGTAATAAAAGTTAAATGAAGGATAGAAAATTATAAATCAATAAATTATAACTAAAAATAAATAAATATATATATATATATAAATTAAATATCATTTACTTACTTATTATGATTATTATTATTATTAGTATATTTCTTCTATGGAATTATATTTATTTTTTTTACCTTTATTTGTCAGTATTTATTTATTACATTTATAAATATTTATTTATTTAAGTAATTCTTTTCGTATTTAATTGTATTTCTTTCTTCGATTTTACTTTATTTAGTTATTTATTTATTTATGTATTCTACCATGTATTAAATGATTAAATATTTATGTTAAAAGTACAATAGAGAATTGTATTATAAAAATTAATCGGAATTTTTTATAATTTACTTAATGAATTCTTGTATTTCTGTTTTTGTTATTACCTTATAATGAATTATATTCGAATAATATGCTATTTCATTCACGTCATCTATATATAATGAAAAGACTTTTTCTTTTTTCTTTTTGGATAAGTGTTTAATATAGATTTGTATAGAAATAGAAATTCACACTTAAAAGAGTCTTTAACTTTAGAGTTACTTAATGAAAATATAAAACCGAATTTTATCAAATATGTTTTAAGTATAAAAATTAAAGGGATTAAACTTCCGATAAAGATAGCTATTTCATTTTTAGCAATAATAAGCATTTTTTTATTATATAATTATTATTATTATTATTAATAAGTTTTTATCTTAAATAACAATGAAATAAGAAAAAAAAATAAAACTCCCAGTTATGTTATTAATAATAAAGTTAAATTAGGCCAGAAATACTATTAAATAAATCTAATCAATTACGTTTCTAATTAAATATTTATCATATGTGATGAAATTTTGTTATAACTTTGTTTCAACTTTGTATTAACAAAGGACATAAATTCAAAGTTTAGTGTCCGGGATCGTCATTGTTAGATATTTTCAAAGTAGTAAAATGTCAAGAAAATAACAAATTTCAACACAAAAAGTATACAGAGCAAAAAAAGCATAAATAACTTCTTTTAACAATTTCCTTATTGTGACCATAAAGTCTATGTGGACTTAAGTGTTATTCTGTAACAATACAAATTTTAATGATCTAAAAAAATAATAATAATAATAAATAAAGTTAAAATCATGTAATAATAATAATAATGATAATAAAAAATATTATTTTTAGAGAAACTAGAATCATATTAACACAAAAAGCTTTACTTTACATAACTTTTTACTTGAGTTTATTGTGTCAAGTTTATTTCCATTTTTTATATTTCAGTTATTTAATGCATAGGAAATGTCAATTCTTGTGCAATGCATTTAAGTTTTTTTAGTATATTTAATATAACTTCAATATGTTCGTTCGTTCGGGTTGAAAATTATTTGTGATACTTAACATGTAGCACAACGATTGAGATTAGAAAAATTTAAGGAAATTGTATGGTTTTAAAGCTGCATTATCTTTCAAGTATAGTAATGCTGAAAGTGCTTGCAAAAGAATACTTTCAGGCAAAATTTTACATATATTTTTTTCTTTTCATGTAATAAAGCACTAAAGTTACATTAGACGCGCTTAAAAATTCTTCATAAAGCTTCTTATACTAATTGTTAATTTTCTATGTTTTAAAACATTAAATTCCAAAGTCACGTACTTTTAAAGTTTTGTTTTTTCTTATTTTTAATTACTATCATTTATGGCAAGTAATAAATGTCGACCAGTTTATTATAATTATTTTCCCTATTTAATTACTTTAAAAAAAAAAACAAACAAACTTTCAGGTTAAGTATCTAATTATTTTATTATTTATTTTTTAATTGTAATTTATTTCGTTTTGTTATTTATAAATATAATATTATATATTTTATATAGAAGTCACTAACTAACTTCTATGCTTTTGCTTAAAGGAATATAAACATCCGGAACACTTAACACGTTTAAATAACAAGAGAAAATGTAATAAAACACAACAGAAAATTAGCATAAAAAATTATAATAAATTTTAGAAGAAAACAGAAAAAGAAATTTTTTTTATTGTATTTTTACTTTCAAGATAATAAAAAGAAGGTCAAGACGATTTTCCCTCTTATTGTTCTACCTTTGTTTTATTTATATATTTTTTATTTTCATTATTTTCTTTCTTTATTCATAATTTGAATTTAAATAATCTTATATTTCTTATCTTTTTTATTATTATTATTTACAATTCTTATTAATTTAATTACATTGAATTTTCCTATTTTCTATTCTTCAATTTTAATTAGGCGGTTGAACAAGCAAAACGTTATGATGGTTTAGCTAATCAATGTAAATCAGTATCTGGTGCACAAGATTTAGGTAATTTTGCTAGAGTATTATTACCAACAACCGCAACCACAACGACCACAACAATAAAGGTTCCAAGAAAAGCATTTGCACCACCACAACCACCGCCACCCATCGATGGAGAAGAAATAAATGAATTTGTAAGTTTTTATTCTCATGAACTTTTGATTAATTATTATTATTATTATTATAAATTTATTTATTTATATTAATTTCCAAGGAAATTCTACCACCTCAATTAAAAAATGAATTGATTCTCGAACGAGGAGCATCAATTCAAGTGCGACCATCTATAGAAGCATTAAAACGTGAAGCTATTGATCTTGAAACACAAATAAGACAATTACAGGTATGTTTTTGTTTTATTTAAGAAAATTATACATTCATTTATGTAGTTATAAATTTAAAATTTAGTTTTTAATTAGTAGTTTTTTAGCTTTTTTTACAATTTCTATTTTTCGTAATTTTACTTTAATTAATTAAAAATTGTAGGATTCAATAGATGCATTAGTTCGTACGCAATTGCGTGGTCTTGAAAGTCAACTTTATAATAAGGCAAACGAGCTACAAGAAGATATATCAATGAAAAAATTTGATTTACGAGCGAAACAAATACATTTGTCAGCTGTTAAAGCTCAGGTAAGCATTTGTTGTTACGTATTTGCACGAAAGTATTCTATTTAACGAATGTTATTAAAATCAATATCATTCCAAAACTTGTAGTTAAATATTATTATAGCCTTAAAGCTAAATTAAATTATTTTTATTATTGAATATTTTTCTTTAGTTATTAAATTTAACCAAAAAACACTTACCACTAACCCTTGTAAAGCCATAAACCAAATAAGTGCCCTTTTAGTGGTTAAATTAATAACAGATAAACTATGTTGTATTTAAGTTTAATACATGTAAACTATATTAGGGTAAATACTTTAAAATTTAAAGAAAAGTAATTTAATTAAAAAATTTAAATTACTTCATAATCAATTGAATAAATATTCTTAATATACCAAATAACGACACATATAGTTATTAGGCGTAAATTCAAGCTTTTTTGTAAATAAGATTATTTAAATCTTTAATTCACAAATGAAAACCAAAATAAAACTTTTCTACTTATTGTTCAATTCACCTTGAATAATAATAATTAATCAATAAATAATTAAAATCAACAAAACAAAATGAAAGTCACGTTTTTTATAGGCAACAACATAAAAATTGAATATAAAACTTTTACGGCGTGCAGGATATAATTAGTCAGACAAAGTAATACTGAATAATAAAAAACGAAAATATCTAAAAAAAAACTATTTTCTAAGTAAATCTTGTCTGTGTCTGTCTAACCGACTATTAATTTTTATAAGCTTTTCATTTAATTACTGAATAAAAAAGCTTTTATTTTTACTTCAATTAACATATAATTATACTCAGTAAGTAAAAATATGCTTAATACAATTTCGTATTCCGTAAAAATAGCAAAACAATAAATTTGCCAAGTAATTAAAAATAGAAAAAAATTAAATAGAAAACTTCGCATTAATTTTTAATTAAAAATGAATAACAACATAAATTATACTAATAGATTTTCTATTAATTAAATATTTTTTAACTAAAGAAAACGTATAATAAAATTTAATTGTTTTCTATGTTTTTTGTATTAAATAATCTTAAAAATGAATTAAACATACTTTTGTAATTAAAATGTATATTTATAGAAGAGAAATGAGGTGTTGTGCAGTACAATTTTTAAATACTGTTATAATGGTATAAATTTTAATAATTTGATAAATAACAGCAACTTTCTCTTACAAAACAATGTTGATTCTAACTGAATAAACTTTCAAATTGAATGACAATCATTTTTTTATGTCTTTAAATAAAAACTTAACAATACTTTCGTCACAATTAATGAAAAAAGTTTTTTTTTTTATTTTTATTTCCATACAAAAAGTAAAAGAAAAAGGTTTGCTCCTTATTAATTAAAACAAACAAATCTGAGGAACGAGAAAAGGAGTAAATAAAACATTTTTGAAGAAGGAAAATATTTTATTATTATTAAATAGATTAAAGTGTTTAATTTTCTTCTTTTTTCTTTTTTTGTTGATTAAAATCTTTAAAATAAGCAAAACGTAATGGGAATAATGTTATTTTAAGTCATTAAAATCGATTTGTCAAGCAAAATAATAAATTTTAAAATGTCTTTTTTTTTAATTTTGTTACTTTTTAACAATATTATT
Source organism: Ptychoptera contaminata (assembly GCA_963942525.1). Lineage (NCBI taxonomy): Eukaryota > Metazoa > Arthropoda > Insecta > Diptera > Ptychopteridae > Ptychoptera > Ptychoptera contaminata. The sequence continues at coordinate 28,582,807 of OZ012638.1, forward strand.
AAGTTAATGGCAATATGCTGAAGATTTTTATCGACAAAAATTTGTTGTAAAAAATCTGATTTATGATACAGGGTGGACGAATAGACTATATCTGCCAGTTATACCAGTTACAAATTATTTTTATTATTAATTATTTTTCCATTATAATTTTCTCAGTTATTATTTTTTATAAAAATTCATTACTTTATTGTGATCTAATGTCTACAATTTAATATGATTAAATATAAAGGAATCCTGATTATCGTCCAGACTTAACCATTTTTATTCAAAAACAGAGTACAAACCATTTAACATACTTTGCAAATAATAATATTTGTCTAATTACCGAAAAATGAGACGTTTATATCCTAAGGATACGACTGTATTTATATTTATAAAAGCAATTTAAGAACTAAGCAATGAAAACCAAAAGTAATTTTTCGTTTTTATTAATATTTACCTTGTTGACGTAATTAATGTTTAAGTAATCAAATTACTTTATAATTGATTTAGTATTAATTAATTTTTTTATACTTTTTCTTTATTATTTTTTTTTTGTCTTTAATAATAATTATTTTAATAACTAAGTTATCGTGTGACTAAAAGCTTTTTTAATTGATTGCATTTTATGTTTTTTTTTTTATTCAAAATAAAATTGTTAAACAAATAAAACATAGTAAATGTTTTGCTTTTGTTGAGTGAAGTCTTTTATAAATGTTTATATTTCGTTATACTTGTTGCCATTAAAGTTTGAAAAAATATAAATGAATTGTTTTTTATTTTGTTTCTTAATAATAATCGAAAATAATTTTAATAAAATAAACTATTAACGTAGCAGAATAAAAATTATTTAATTGTCACACATAAATAACGATAAATAGTTAACAATAAATAACCTGTTAAAATGTCTAATTTACTCTTGAAAAATAAGAATAAATCATTTTATTTGAACTGGTATACTGGGTATATATAATTTCTTATTATTAATACCCACACTGTATACATTCTTAAATCAAATTATAATAAAAAAATATATAACATTCCTTTGATTAACTTTTCTCATTTTTAAAACGAATAAACAATAATAATAATAATAAAGAAAAAATATTTATCTTTACATAAATAATTTTATTGAACTTACTTACATATAACTGAAAGCATTTTACTTATTTATTATAACGAGAGTATAACAATCTAAAAAAGAAAAAAATTAAAATAATATTTAAATGTAAAAAAGCTATTGTAAAAGCTATTTTTATTGAAAACTGTTTCAATGCATGCAATTTAATTTTTTCATTTTATAAAAAAATCTTTATTTATATAACCAATTTTTTAGTTTATTTCGTTTATTTTACTGTAGAAATTTATATTCAAGCATATGTTGGGTAAGACAGCAGTTTCTTGCTTAAAGTTGTTTTGTTCATTTAAAGAAATAAAAATCGCAAATTTATTACAGTATAACGAAGTAAAACATAGCAGAACTACAGAATAATAGATATATATAGTTTAAAAAAAAATTAAATGCTGTGTTTTATTTTAACTGTTTTTTTTTTGACTATATTAGCATTTTCATTCGTAGTTTACATGAAACACAACAATACATGTACTAAATATAATTTTGTAGCATTTAATATCAATTTTTATTAGTAGAGACAGTAGTTTTTCATCATAATTATTTTTTATATAAATTACATAATAAATTTATTTATTTATTTTACTACTCTATCAAAATTTATGATACTTAATTATTTATTTTACTATTATTGCAATGAATTAAACAAAAAAATATTTATTACATTTATAATGAGTCTCTTTGATTATTATTTAAATTTTAATTTAGACATAAAGATAGAATAAATATTTATTATATTGTTTAATAATAAAATAATTGATCATTTATTTACTATATAATTATATTATTAACGAAAAAACCTTATAAAGCTCAATATTTTATGCAAAAACGTTAAACATTTATAAGGTTTGAAAGCTGTGCGTTTTCTATTTTTCTTTTCGAAGAGCTTTCGCACAGTGCTGTTGAATTATTTAGTGCACATTCTCTAGTACATATGTGATAATAAATTATTTTTGTAAGGCACAATATCAGATAATATTTTTTCTTGTATACATTGAAAAGTTTCTGTTCAATATTGTTAAATAATTTATTTATTTATAAAAATAAAGCAGAGGAAAAAAAAGAAATTATTCCATTACCTTCCTATTGCAAATGCAGCAATGACATAACTATTATGCAATCGTTATTATTTTTAAATTTTATTTTTTCTGCATTTTTAACTAAACTTATTGCAACATTGTTATGAATTCTTAATAAATTCTTACATAACTTTTTTTTTATTTTTGGTAAAGATATAAATATATATTTTGAAAATTCATTTTAAGTGGATCGTTATAATTCAACAACACTGTTTTTATCAACATTGTATATTTTTTTTTCTTTTATTATTATTCCTAAAGCACTAAAACAAGGATGTTTCTATATACACAAAAAGCACGTTGTTTAAGATAGTTGTCTCTTGTATACCTCAGCACGAGTAAAAATATCAAAGTTTTCTCATCAGTAACTGAGTTTATATAGAAAACCAAAAACAACAACTGAAAATGTGAAAATTTTGACATTAATTTCGATTCTGCGCGAGCAATAAGGATATTATATTACTTGGTTTTTTTATTTTATTTCTTATTACTAAAACCAACACAAGCATATTTAGTGATGTTATTTTTTTGTTTTTAATACAAGTGGAGCCCCAGTCATTTTCAATTCTTAAGCTTTTCACAAAGTCTTCTTGAATAAATGTTTTATTTATTCATAATTTCATTCTTCTGTTGTTGATTTTTTTTTACTATTTGTATTTAAAGTTTAGAAATATATTTTTTTTTAAGTGTTTTGCTAATTTTATCCTAAGTTAATAACAATTAAACATTTATTTAAATAATAAAAACATTGACTATTATTTTGCACAACACAAACATAATAAATAAATAAATATAAAACCGTTCATCTGCTTCTTTTTTTTTTAGAAAATGTAAAAGCACATACACAGTGAAAAAGTTAACATAGAAATTTCTCTCATTATTATTTAATTGTATATTTGTGTTTGTTTCCATCGGTCTCTATCCGTAAAAAAAAAAACAAAAAGCTTCTTATGTTAACGAAAAAAAAAAAATTCTGTTTCATACGAGAGAAGAAAACATGAAGGATTGTGTTATCTAAGTGGTTTATAGGTTGTTGTTTTTCGTAATTATTATTATTAGTATGATTTTAATCAGTTTATCTAAAATACAACCTTAAAACAAAAATTATTTTATTAATTTTTAATTCGGTTTTAATAATAAATTGGTAGAAAAAAAATTAATAAACACCACGCACTAGTGTTGATAAAAGGTGAATTTTGTTGTTCTTGCTGTTGTTGTTTTTGCTGTCTTTCATTGATAGTTTTTTGTTCTTGTTATTTTGTGCTTTTCGTTATTTTGTTTATCGTGCTGATGGTAATACATAAATAAATTAACTCTACATGTCATGGAATATTTTTTTCGATTATTTAAAGTTAAAACAATATAGAAAAGTTTTTTTGTTGTTTTTTTGTGCAAAATTAGAAAACAAAAAAAAAAACCCCGAAATTTTCAAAGACGAACTGTTTGAATTCTTTATAGTTAATAAAAAATATGTTGGTGTAGGTGGGTGTTAATAGTTTCTTGTTTAGTTTCATACAAGCACAGTATGTTGCTAAGGGTCGATTGAACGAAATGGTTATTTTTTCTTTAAAATAATTTCAGCTAAGGAAGTAATTTTAATTAATTTCTGTTTCTTTGTTGAAAATTGTAAAAAAGAATATTAAAAAAAAAAAAAACAAGGAAAACCCCAATTGTTTGGGGTTAATATACAACAAAAACAAGAATAACAATATTAGCAACAACAACAGCAACAAAAATACCAAAATAAGAAGAAGAAGAAAATTTTATATAAATAAATTTTCTGCTCTATTTTTCGATTCATAGTCAGACAACAAACGAGAGAATCAACATTAAACAGTTTTTAACCAGTATTCAAACCTAGCAAATGTATTCGTCAGGGTTACACTAGAAGCAAACCACCGTCCTATTTTTCATGTTTTTAAATATCCTAATTACAATCATAAAAACTCTGTTTATTAATATATAAAATTAAGTGGCTTATATTTTGTGTTAATTTTAAATTTAATTATTCTAAATTAAGCTTTAAATAGCTTTTATTTTATTTTAAGTTGATTTTAACCCATTAAATGGGTCAATAAAAACTAAAATATTGCCAATAATTTTAATTAATTTCTAGTGTATTGTGACATAAATAATTAAACATTATTACCTTTTTATTTAGTTTTTTTTTTTTTAGTTATTTATAATAAAAAAAAAAGTTTTTATTATTCGTATTATTTTTTTGTAACTAAAAACAAAGTGATAGGAAATTTTCCAAAAGTACTAAAACGCACAAAAGTTGCTTTAATCAGCAACAAAAAAAAAAAAATAATAATAAAAAGAAAAGGAGAAATAAAAGACAATTGTGATAAAATTAAATTAAACGTATATTTTCTGTAAGTTAATAAAAATAGAATATATCTATGTATATAGAAAATAATTGAATTTCGATAAAAGAAGAAAATAAAGTTAAATAAAAATAAGAATATTATGGGATGGAAACGTCTTCGTATACATTTTGTAAGCGTAAATATATATATATATATATATGAACAAGCAAAATCAAAATAAAATAAATAATCATAACAGCAAAAATACGAATTTTATAATAAAAATAAATAGAAAATATAGCAAAATAAAATCTAATCAATCACTTCAATCCATCAAAAAAGCAAAACGCAAAAAAAAAAAAAGCAAGCAATAATAAAGATAAAAAATCCGAAGATAGATCATTTTACTTAGATAAAACACGAACTGGTATATTAATTAGGCTGCATTCAGAAAACAAAGGCTTTATTCGTAGATTTTTAAACAATAATCATTGTCATTTTTTTTTTGTTGTTTATTAATTTTTGTTATTATTGTGTTGCAAAAAAAAAATAAAATTAAAAAGAAAAAGAAGAAGAAGAAATTAGATAACATGAAGCTTATAATTTATAAAATTTATCAAGAAGTTTTGAAAATTTAAGCTTTTATTATTTTTATTTTTATTATTTGTTTAAAAGACAAAAGAAATTATCTTCTCTCTTTTGTTATGTAAATTATAAATATAATATTCAAGCACACAAATCACAATTGAACGAAACGAAATTCATGGCAAATGTTAATTTATTTATAAATTATGATTTTATTCAATGTTTTTTTTGTTTTTTTCTTATTTTATTTTATTTAATTTTTTTTTTCTGAACTAATAACATTTTATCATTGTTTAGTAAAATGATGAAGTCAGCTTAATATACTGATAAGAGACTAGTGTATGCAGAAGTGTAGCAACAAAAGTACTAGCATAAAATCATCACTACTTGTCATATTATTATTTTATTATTAAAATTTATATTATTAAAGGTTAACAATATAAAATATATGGTGGAAAAAAAGCCTTCTTTTTATTAATATTATTATTACGATAATCTAATGAATATTACATAAAAAGAAATCGAAATGACAAAAATATATATATATCTACAAACGTGAAGATTATAAAAAAAAATCCACAGCTTTTCTTGCTTAGCTTAGTGTTAATGATATGAGAATGACTATAGAAATACAAACAAATATATAAAGCTTGAATAAAATAAAATAAAATAATAATAACAATAAAATAAAAATGATGATTTTGCTTAAATAGAAATATATATACATATATATATATATATAAATTTATCCAAATATTGTTTGTAATAGGGTGATTTATACGTTACAACTACATTCCAAGAAAAAATAAAATAATTTTATAAAAGCTTTTAGCACAATTGTGCTATATATATGTATATATATTCTCTATTTTTTTTTAAATTTGCTTTTTTACTTGCCACCATGTAATAAATTTACCAAGTTTATAGAAAAATTCCAAAGATGAGCGGCAAAAATATGTAGAAAATAATAATAATAATAATTTCTCTTAATTCCGTCACTTAAAAACTCCATGATTTATTCAGTTTAATGATAAATAAATAAATAACTAAAAAAAATAAAAGTTTTTTCATTATAAATTCACAGGCATAAACATTTTTTTTCTTTTTAATGCAAAAATAAACACAAAAAGAAATTTAATGTAAAAATAGAATAAATGCACTTTGTATGTACTTTATTTTCCACTTGAAAGCTACAGTTTTTTTTTATTGTTCCTTGTTGTTCTGTTGCTTTATGTTTTAATTTTTAATTTATCCTTCTGCTTGTTATAAAAACGCTTAATGAAAATAAAACGGAAAAAATTATTTGCTTGTTTTTAAAATAAAAGAAAAAAAAATACCTTTTTTCTGTATAAGTTATGTAAGTGAAAAACTGTAATAAACAGCAAGAAAGTGACGTAAACAAGTAAAAACATTATAAACAACAAAAGCTAACAGAGAATAATATAACTAGGTCGTGGCCTATGTTTAGATAAGAATATTCTAGCAATTCACTAGGCATTTAGTATGTTGATAAACATTTGCACGATTACACATTGCAATTATAAAGTAATCAGTATTTTATTGGAAATATTGATTTTAGTTAATTAATAGCGTAAAAAATTGTTAAGAAAAATTAAATAATTTTTGTTTTTTTTTTGCAAAATTCCAGAGAGAACTTTTCCTTGGTAAAACCGAACCAGGATCACCGCGTGCTGAACGTAAGCTGTCCTCAGTTAGTTCAACATCAATGAAAACAAAATGGTTAAAGGCTTTTCGAAGCCTAAAACCGGCTGGATCGGCAGGAAATGAAAAGTAAGTAATTTTACCTAACAACAATAATAAGTATTTCCGTTAAATAAATTTTTTTTTCTGTCGCATAAAGTTTTTTTTAATTTTGTTGTGAATAATGGGAAAACACATTGTCAATGAATATATTAATTTTCTACACGTTAAATAAAAAAAGAAAACAGACGATATATAAAAGTAACCGAAACTAAGGGATGTTTTCGAATAAATATAAAAATCAATAAACCATTAAATTGCTTCTATTTATTTATTTTTTGTACAGTGTTTTTTCGTTTTGCTTACGTTTTTCATTATATTTTTTTTTTATAATAACAAATCACCGTCACATAAGTTCAATCAATCAAAATGCTTAGCTAAGAAAAAAAATAAAGAAAAACTCAGTTCAAAATAAAGCTTTTTTTTGTATTCTTACCGGGAAGCAAAAACTCACGTTAATCATACAAAATGTTAAGCAAAATCTATATATCACACGCTTTGTCGCGTTTATATTTTTTCATACCTTTTTTTCTGTATTTATATTTTATTTGTCATCTCACAACGTCTTCTTGGAAATTCTTTATTATTATTATTGTTATCTGCATTAACTTAAAAAAAAATATTAATAAATAAAGAATTTATTTTTATATATATATATCGTGATAATGATGTTTATTTTGTACGTCATCATCATCATTATAAATAAATAAATAAAAAATATATAATGAACGAAACCTTGCAAAGGTAGAAAATTAAAATAAATTAAATTAAAAATAATCATACAGCGAGAGTAAAATATAATAATAGAAAATTGATACAAAATTCGAATAATGTTGATAATATATTTATTTTTTTTGTAAAATATTTTTGACAACTAAAATATCAGATAGCGCGGTTCAGTTTTTTAATTTGACATTATGTAATTTGATAAAAATAAATATATTTTCATTTGAAGATTGTATTGTTTTGTATCAAGAAATGAAAAATAACATTTTTTTAAGGTAACAGAGACAATGTTTTTGTATTGAAATGTGGTGTTTTTTTTTTAACCATGAGTGTTATTTTTATTTTATATTAATTAGCCATCTATTGAGTGTACCAATAAAATAATAATGTGCTTATAAGTATCATATTTTGAATGTTTTTGAAATAATTTGTGCCTTATAAACAATACAATTTAATAATAACGTAATAATAAAAACATAAATGAAATTTATTAGTTAAGTTATTAATCGAGCAATAAAGTATTTACAGTCAATTTTATTAAAGAAAAAACTAATTTCTATAAACAGTGGTATCTACCACGAAACATCTTCACGAAAAATACATAAAGTAATAAATTTTTATTTCCACTCTATAGTCCAAAAATAAAACTCTCTTATTTATTTATAATTTTTATGTTTAATGTATTTTATGTTGTTTGTCGTTGTTGATTTTTATTTGTGATTAAAATAACAGTGCAAAAGACCAGCACCAACAATAATATCATCATCAGCAGCAGTAGTAACAGCAGAAAGAGAAGCAGTACCAACAGCAGCAGTTACTACCCAATATAAGAATCAGTCAATATATTTTTATTGCAAATGTTTTCTCCTTTTTTTTTTCTTTATTTATTTATTTTTAATTTTATTACATCGAGAATCTATAATTTTTCTTCAATGTTTTTTGTTATGTTTTTGTCAATATACATATGATTTTATGTTGTTTTTTTTAATCGTTTTTATTATTGTTGTTATGATGTGTGTTTCACATTAAACTTCATTTAATCGCGTCTATATATTTATGTTTTTCGTTTTTTTTACATTAATTTAATGTTTTGTATTTGTCTGGCTGTGTTTTGTCAAACAGCATCCGAACAATTTTCAAGAATACAATTTTATGCAAAATAAGGAGGCGAAAAAACACCGTCGTTGAAGTGAAATTATGTTTTTGTTTTCAACTTAAATGTTTAATGTTATTAAACCTTTTTTTTTTTTCTTTTCGTTTTATTTACTCAACATATTTTAGCACTTAACGTCATTACAGTTTTAAATGTTTTAATTAATTTTCTTTTATTTTTTATTGTTTTTTGATTATAATTTTTCGAATATTATTTTATTTTTTTTTTTCGTTTCAAATACAATTATAATTTTCTTAATTTTGATTTTGCATGCCTAAAGTTTTGTGATTTTGATTAAAAAAAAAAAAATAATACTAAGCTTTATTTGGTTGGAAATTCTTTGTGTTAATTATAGAAAATTATAGACAAACAACAAAAGGAAAATATGTTAAAATTCTCTAATTTGTATTTCTTTAAATAACTATAAATATAAAGTAAAGAAAATCCTTTATTTTGTTTTGCTGTGTCCCTTTCTTAATTGCAAAGCACCAGTATTAATAGTAAACATATTTTCACTATAGAATTCTGTACAACCCACAATATTTTATCTGGGTCAACCTAGCACACGATGGTTTAGTTTTTTTTTTTTCCTTTCTGGTTTTTCATTGGAATTTTAAATTAATTTTTTTTTGCATTTTTCATTTTCTTGTTTATAGAAACATTTTTGTCTTTAAGTTTATTCATAGAGATAGTGTTTTTTTTTTGTGAATTATTTTCATTAATTCAAGTTTTTTCTGTTTTAATACAATTTTTCAATGTCCTTGACGATCGTTTCATTTTTTTTTTTTGCTCATTGGATTCAATTTTATGTTTACCATTAAGGTGTTTTTAATACTTATCACAGTTATTACTGTATGAAAACCACTGATTAAAAAAAATACCATTACAAAATAGTTGGTATTTCTACTGATTACATATTTTTTTGCAATACAAATTGCTGAATTTTTTATTATTCAAGGAACTTGTTACAAAATGTTTGCCAACCAATCATAGTATATTTAAATAATCATCGACCTATCAAAATTCAGATTTTAATAACACATACCAATCACAAAGCTTAAAATATTCAATTTTCTTTAATCAATTTTATTGTTTTTAGTTTTTTTTTTTGTTTTTAAAATAATTAAATAAAATTAAAATTAATAAAAAAAAAAATTAATAATCAAAACATTAATTTAATAAGAAAAAATTATCAAAAGAAGACTTCCAATCATCATCTCATCATATTCAAATAATTGAATTAAAAATTAATACAAATCAAATTAAAACACAAAAATCATATCATTTTCTTTCATATTTTTTTTTTTAGTAATATCAGTACAAGTAACAGTAACAGTACAAGTAACCGAACGAATCATATGTATCACGCTGTATCCACCGTGTTAGCATTGAGGTAAAAAAAATAAAAATAATCAAAATTTATTAAGAAATAAAAAACAAACAAACTAATTAAAAACCAAATCAATTGACAATTAAAGAAATGAAAATTTATATTATTTTTTTTTTTTTGTATAAATTTATTCTATAGTAGCAAAAAATAAATTAATTATTTATTTATTCTCTTCTTCATTTTTATTTTTGAAATTATAATTATTATTGATTGAATAATATTCAGTAGGATTGTTCTTTATCTATTTATTTTTACATTTCCTTAATTAATTTTTTTTTTATTTTTATTCTACATCGTTTAGAAAAAAATTATGAAATTTTGTAGATTTATTTTTTTTTATTAACAGAAAAACAGTATTTTATTTTTTGAGATTTTATTGCATTTGATTAAAATTATAAATATCCTTTATTATGCACAAAAAAGTTTTCATGATTTATATGTATTTAATTATAATTTAATTAATTTATATATATTTTTAAACCATTCGGTTTAAATGGTGACTTATATGCTGGACGTTAAATTATAATTTTAGAGATCATAATGATTATTTGATACAGGCATTGTGTTTTGCGTGTATTCGGTCGTAATGCTTGAATGCATTTAGTTAATTAAAGTTAAATTACATTGCTAATACTTGAAAATAGATCGATACTTATATATAGCTAGTGAAAATTAACGTTAAATAATTTAAACATTAGTTTAAAGAAGAAAAAGATTCCTTCATTTTTCAGTAAATAACACCGGTAAATCAACTTTAATAATCTGTTATTAAATTTTGACGCAATAGAAATAATAAAAAAAATAATTAAAAACCCATAATTAATACCATTTAGATCACATAATTGCGACCTTCTTTACTTCTTTCTAATTAAAACTGTTAAATATCTCCTATTATCAAAACATAATTACTGTCGTCTGTACAGTGTGTAAAAATAATCGCCTGCCTAAAAGTAAATTAGTTGATTGCTCGAGAAAAATAAGTCATCCGAAATGGATAAAAAAATATTTATTTATTTTTTTAATGGGGAAATACCTTTTTTTATTTCTTAATAATTTTATTTTATTTATTTTCTTATTATTATTTTTATTTCTCTTCACTTAAGTAACATACCGAGTGTAATAAATTTTTTTGAATTTATAGATAAGGGTAAACAGTAATGGAATAAAAATAAAACCCTACAATTGTTAAACATGTCAATCATTGTCAATTTTTTCATTTCATATCATTTAATTTTTTTCCTTTTTTTTTTTTTTGATATCGTGTCTGTTATTTATCCCAATTTAGTTATGTAAATTAATTGAATGCAGATGTGAATGAAAAAAACATAAAAAAATATATTGAAACGGATACATAGAGCTTAAAATACAAAGAAATACTTTTTGAAAACTACAAAAAACAAAACAAGTTTAAAAGTTCATTAAAAATCATTTAACAAAATTAAAAAAATAATAATAAAAATAAAGATTAACATAAACTTAAGTACAAACTAGTAAGATATATACTTAATTTGATTAAAAAAATTTTGTTTAATTATTTATCACATTAATTTTATTATTATTATTATTTCTCTTTTACTTTTTTAAGTAGTTTTTTATTGTTTTTAGTGTGTTTTGTAATGGTTTTTTGCTTGCTGTTTTTATTCTTGTTAATAATATTATATAAGATTTTATGCTTAATGTTAAATTTGCTTATTTTTTTAATTTAAATAAAAATTTGTGTTTAGAATTCAGATTACACCAAGGTTGTTTTAAAGATTACTTATATGCGAAATAATGGAGATTATAAAACCATGACAATAGATATGTAAAAATGTCTAGAAGAGTTATGCGTTTTCTGTCATTAATCATTTACATGAACAGAAATAATTTTAAAAGACGTTTGGAACTATCAGGCACAAAGTGCTATTACACTATAAATAAATTTTGTTTTCTCATCGAAATTTATTTATCGCGTTAAACATGGGTTATATTTTTACAAAATAAAAAGTATACAGATAACAATCCTTAAATAACTTTAAATAAAAAAAAATTATTTCTCTTTTTTAAAGTCTTTCAGTTAATAAACCCGACTCGGTATTTTGTCAGATTGCTGTCAATTGCATTTACATAAATGTGGGCTTTAACCGAAAATAAAGAAAAACAAAAAGTTTTTCATTTAAATAAACTTTAAAAATGTAAAGATAAAAACCAAAATAAATCCAAACATTTATTTTTACCAGTCATGTTGCTTCTGTCTCGTTTATTAAAATTACTGTTTTGTCTATATGTTTTTAGTTCATTCAATGATAATGACTTTTAATAAAAGTTTCGTTAAACTCTTATCAATTGTTATTAAAACGAAAATATAAATTAAACATTTATTTTTATGTAAATTATAGTTTGTTTAAGCTCATTAATGGAAAATTTTGATTATATATGTATTAAAATTTAATTATGCTTTAAATAATTTACTTTTAATAAGTTTATTGTGTTTTTTAATTATCTACAAAACTTTTTTTATAAAGTTACCGTAGCGCTTTTGATCAAAGACTAAAATAAACCAAGACATTTAAGTATAACTTAACAATTTTAAAGTTTAATTTAATCATAAATACAGTGAAAACGTTGCCAAAACTTTTAAAATAAAACAAAAACTTAATTTTCCACCTGTTGTTGTGCAGCAGGAAGATATAAAAATATATAGAAGCAATTCTTTAACCAAAATTTGCATCAGTTTGAACTTTAGGCAACAAGAGATATTAAAATAATAAAAGGATAAAAATTTATTAACAAATTTAAAATTTCCATGGAGATTTAAAAGAGAAAATAAAACAACAAACGAAATGACACATTTATTTCAATAAAAGAAAAACACCTAAGCAAAACGAGCTTAAGGAAAATTTATAACCAAAACAGAGGCTGCTACTAACATTTAAATAATATTAATTTGCTTTTAAATAATTTACTAGGTTTTGTTGTTATTTTTTATGCGCTAAAATACTTTGCTTTTATGTTGTTGATTTAAAAGCTCGAAAATATGTGTTTTTATTGAATTTTATTTGTCTCTTTATATAACTGAATATTATACATAAGAAATATCTAGCTAAAATATAAATAATGTAATAAAAAATTACTCAAATTATGTAGTTTTATTCTACTTCTTCTTTTTTTTATCTGTATATATAAAAAAAATTTGAATAGAGAATAATTTATATAGACTTTTATCTATTCATATAATTTTTTCTGTTAAATATTCTGTTTTATTTATTATTATTATTATTTTTATTATTATTAAAAATATTAAATTTAATATTTTATAATTATTATTATTATTAATGTATTACAAATGGGAGGATTTTTTGTGTTTAATTTTATTTAGTTGATTAATAATTTATGCTACAGTCATAATATACATTATTTATGTAGTATTTTTTTATATTTATGTACCAGAAAATAAACAATTTTATTCAATGAACCGAAAAGCTTATAAAATAAAAATATTATTTGAAAAAAAAAAGAAAGAAAGAAAGTATAATAATATTAATAAATATAAATAATTTAGGAAAAATGGTGCAACAACAAATAGTGGCGGTGGAGGCGTACAAATACGTATGGGCGACACTGATAATCATAATTTACAAGAATATACATATAAAAAAATAACACCATGCGATGTGTGTTCACAAGTTTTACGTGGCAAGTATTTTTTATTTATTTACTATTTTTTTCCACTTTAATCTAAATTAGTTTAAGAAAAATATTAACTAATTAAATATGGATTATATTCTATAGATGAAAAATTGTATAATTTATACCAGTTTAGATTAATGGATTTTTTTTCTATTTAAAATAGGACACACGCGCCAAGGATTACGATGTCGTATATGCAAAGTAAATGTACACGCAGATTGTGCACCAAAATTACAAAAATGTCAAGTAAAGCAAAAATTATTACGACGACAGAAGAGTACATCGGAAATTGAAAATCGTGTCGATATGGATGAAGAAAGTGAGTAGAAACGTTTTTTTTTCGTCTATATAATCATTTTTATTTTATTTTTTTGTCGTTTTTATTAGTTAATATGTTTTATTTTTTTAATTCTTTATTTTCAAATAATTAATTAAGAAAACAAACCAAAATTTTTACATTTTTTTTTTTTTTTTTTTTTTTTGTAAAATCCTGTACAAAATTAAAAAACATAAAAAAAAATGAAGAAAAAGCTTTGTTATCGTCTGTTTTTATTGTATTTATTAATGTGTTTTAAATATAATAAAAATTTATTAATAGGTTTTATAAAATAATTAAATTAATTGTTTAAAGACAAAAAAAAAAAAAAATAATAAAATTAAAAATATTAAAAATATATAATTTTATAGCAAAAAAAAAATTAGCTATTTGTTGTAGCTTCACGCAAATAGCTGCTTTTTTGTTGTTGTTATTCTAAACAAAAATTAACATAAAAAGGCAAATAATAATCATTAAAAGCGTTTAAATATTTATAAATAATAATTTAGCTATTAGAATTAATTATTTAGTAAAAAATTAGTCCTGTCTCAATGTTAATCGTTTTTGTTTTTAATCATTATTATTGTTAAACGCCGCTTAGTATCGTCACTCACAATGTATACCAGTTATAGACAAAGTTTTTTATTTTTTTCATTCTAAACGTGAATTGTTTGTTTATTTTATTTAATATTTATAAAATAAAAAGTCTCATAGCATGCTTAGTTTTGTATTTAAGAAAAATAGAGAATTCACTCGTTTAACTGGTCTAATTTAAGTAAAATTCATTCAAAAGCATTTTTATAATAACGGTTATAAATCATTAAAAATTTACTTTTATTTATTTATATATGTTTATAATTTTATTTAAACAATAATGCTAATAATTGTTAAATATTTCTCTTACGTATAAACCAATTTAGCAAATATTATAATCGTTCATTATTCATTTAATTAAATTTCTTCAAATAATTATTACGTTTTATTTAATTGACGCTTTTTTTGTCTGTCTAATTAGACTATTATTATAATGAAATGATTTTTTTTATTAAAAACTATTTCAATTAAAAGTCTCAAAAAACTTTTGAAGTAATAAAGAAAAATCAATCAGTTAGTAATTTCGTTACATAAAAGTTCTTTAAAAAGAAAATGTATATACATATATATATAACATGTGTGTCGTATTTCAACAGAAAAATCAATTAATAATGAATTGATTAAAGAAAAATACGAAATATTTTATTCGGATTTGTTTTTATTAATATATATATTAAAGTTATATGTAAAATGCATTTTGAATATATTAATTTGTGTGTAAATGTTTGAGTTTTTGGTTATATATAACATTTGCATTTGTAATTTGTAACATTTATTCATAAACAACAATAATATATCTATATAATTATATAAATACAAATGTTTTCCTTCGTATTATTATTTTTTTAATTTCAAAATGTTAATGAAAAAACCATATAAATGTTTTATATTAAAAAAAACACATTTTTCTTCATCATTTATAAACATAGATCTGTTTTCTTTGATTAACAATTTTGCGATTTCCATTCATTAAAAATTTAACAAACAAACAAATATTTTTATTGTTGTTCCGTCGTATAACTTGTAAATATTTTAAAACATTTTTCTTGTACGTTGTGAATGCGGAATAACCAAAATAAAAAAAAATATTTATATATACAAACAATATTCTAGAAGTAAAGAAACGAAGCAAAAGAAAAAAAAAACTTAAGGCGAGGATAAGAAATAATTTTTACAGAGATAAATTTTACTTTATATTTTTCTACTCTTGTCTAACAAAATTCAACCCTAGAGAAAATCAATTTTTAAACATTCGTTCTAAGAAAACAAACATACACAGCATTACGATAAAAAGTTAAAGAAAATGTTGAAGAAAAAATAAATATATATATAAAAAACAACTAATTCTTCAATCCTCAACAATAAATCGTCTAAGATCAATATATATTTATTTATTTTTTAAAAAGGAAAAATCTAAAAGATTTTCTGTATGACGCATTTTTTTATCTCAAAAGTTTTATGTTAAATTTTTTATTTAACAATACAAAAAAAAAATAAAACAGTATGAATGGCAAAATGTTAATAAAAGAAAATTTTCAAAAATATTACAATAAAATTAGAGCCATCAGCGGAGGTAGATCAAATTTATCAAGTCTTGAAACAAGCTGGTGAAATCTCATCGAGTAAAACGACAGGCATAGCGACATCAATAACTGCGACAACGACAACGACGACGACAACAATTACCACAGAGAATATAATCGGCGGTGGTGGCGTCGGTGTTATTGGGTTAGGTAGTAGTGGTTTCAGTGGTAATTTACTAGGCGATATACCAGTTGTAAATGTACCTGAGTGTCCTGATCGTGTAACAACATCACGTGGTTTAAAAGGACCATCAATAAAAATGTCTCAAGGCGGCAGTAGTGGAATCACTACAACAGGTGGACATTATCAGCAACGGACAACAACCGGTCTAAAGGCACCACCGATGGCTGATATTTCTAGTTCAGGTCCGATTTTTCTACAAAAAGAAAAAATATTCAAACAATTATCAAATTATTAATTTTATTTAAAACATAAAAACAATTTTAACCTTTTATTTTTGGTTTTTCATCTTCTTTTTTTTTAATTTTCATTTGGTTTTTTATTTTTATAGTTTTGTTTTTATTAATTATGTTGTTTTTTTTCCTGTTTCTCTACTCTACTACTCTTGTTTAATCTTCAACAACTTCTGCTACAATAATTTTTTAAAATATTTAATTTTATTTTATTGTTTCCTTATGACATCAACAAGCAATTTTTATTAAGCTAACTTAATATAGTAAAGCATAAAAGCAGCAAAGAAACGAAAATAAAAAAAAAATTCTATAACTTTTTTTTTCATTCGAAAAAGAGAAAAACATTTCACCTGTTTTTATGGTTATTCTTTTGCTATAATTTTTTAACGTTTTATATTTTTTAGTTTTTTGAATTTGTTTTCATTAAAAAATTTAAAAAAAATAATTAATTTATTAATTACTTAGCCTATGTACAGTTTTCTTTCAATTTTTATATATATATATTTTTTTAATAATAAATTTTGTAGATAATTTTGCTTCTTAGAAGTGAGAGAAATGAGTTATTTTTTTCTGTTTTTAATTCGATTGCTTACAGCACAATTAATATATTTTTTAAATTAATTATATTTATTTAACTATTGTACAATTAAAGAGTTGAGTAGTTAGAATAGTTGTATTTTATTTACTTTAGATGTTTTTTTTTAAATTATTATTATTATTATTATATGATTGGAGAAACAAAACTTTATTGTGAATCAAAGATTTTAGGGGATGAAGATGTAGTGATTTTATTTTTTGTATCTTTTCTTCTTTATATCATATATTTGTGGGTTTATTGTTCGACGATTCGTTGTTTGTTTTATTCATATTTTATATTATTGTGCAGAACACATGGATTTATTAAGAAAAATATTTTATAAATTTATTTTAAATTTAATTAAATAAAACATAAATCACAAGAAAAGACAATAAAATTATATAACTCTGTATAACAGTTCCAGTTGCATTATTAGCAAATATCACCACCAATAGTATAAACAACAACAATATTAATAATAATATTATACCGGTTGCAACTGTAATACAAACAGCGGATACAGGAACCAGAAGACGTTTATTTGCTGGATTTCGACAATTATCTGGTATTGGACGTGGCCGTTTACGATCAGCACAACATCGTTCAATTTCATTACCTGAAAGTAATTAAAAGAAAGAATTTAAAAAAAAAATTAAATTTTAATTTTTGGTTTTAATATTTAGAAAAATAAATAACAAAACAAAAAAAACAAACAACTCATCATTATTATGTCAGTTTCAAAAATTTTTATTTATTTTCTTATTATTTTTCTTTAATTATTATTTTTATGCACGTAGAGCGTTCGTTAATGAGAGATCTTTAAAAAAGAAAATGGTTTTTATTTGTTAATTTATTTATTTATATCTTTTAATTGTTTCTTTATCGACAGTGTTAAGTAATTTCATCTTTATAAATTTCCAGTTTGCGATGGTGAACGCTACACCCCTACTATTTGTACTTTATTCCACTTAATTTCTATTTGTTTCGTTGCAAAAAAATTCTATTATTTTTAAGGGTTTAGTCTGTTTTGTTTAATGTTTTTATTTTTTTATTTTATTCTAAATTTAAATTAATTTTTATTTTTATAAATGTTTTTAATGTTTATTTAAGTCATTTGTTTAATGTTTAAGTGTTTTATTGAATTTATTCCTCTTTTTTTCTACATGTATTTAAATATTTTATAAAATTATTTATGTTTATTTGTTTATTAATTTATCTCTTTTATTTTATAATTATGTTGTACAATAATTACTTTTTTGTAAGCCTTCTTTTTCTTACACATTTGAAAGGTTTCATTTTATTTAGAAAGACATTTAACGAATCATTACAACATCGTAATAACAATTGTTTTTATTATAGCTGTTGTTATGTACATCATTTTAAATAAGAAACCTTTTAATTGTACATTTATAAATGTTTTTTATTGTATCCATTATTCATTGTCAAAAGCTTTCCAAGTCTGGTTATCAGATCTGTCTGTTGTGTGTCTTCCATCATTTTGTCGTCGCCCACCTCACTCAATGTGTCTATATTTTTATTTCTTCCTTTTTTTATTAATTACATTATCATTATTTCAATGTGCGTTATATAGTTTAGTTATTATTTCTGTTAAATATAAAGCTTTGTGCAAGCTTTTTTTTATTTTTCGTTAATTAACTATTTTTTTTTAAAAAATGCTTATAAAGGAATAATTTAATAACTGTAAAGTAAATTTATTCTTAATAAAAATGAAGAAAATTATTGCTTCAAATTGCTCCTCCTTCAGTTACTATTATTATATTTCGCTTATTTATTCCATTAACACACCGCTTATATTTACGATCATTTTATGATCATATCTACAAATCCTGTAAAAATTCAAATTTAATGATATTTATATGAAATAAAATTATTACGAAGTGCTTGGGAAATTAAAAACACCAAAAATATACACAAACGACATATCATTTTCATTTATATTTTGAGTAAAAAACTTTTTTAATTTATAACCTTTTATTAATTTTGTTTAAATTTCCAATAATTACACACAACCAATGATTGGTGACTTTAAGGTTGGTTAAATTTTTGAAATTTATTCACAATAACAAAGAATTACAACTGAGATATCCTTTTAGTAAGAAACTAAAGAATTTATACCAGTATATCAAAATACATTTATACCAGTTTGTAATAACTAAGTAAAGAAATATTTTTCTGCACTACATTTTTGTGTTTTTTTATTCTTTTTAATTTTTTTTTTTGTGCTTAACAAGAATAAAGCGTGAAGAATTTTTTTTATGTGTGTGTGTTTGTGTAGACTTTTGATTCATTTTTACTTTATTTTATATCAAAAAATTTAAATAAATCAAAAAATCCAAACAAGACAAGCAATTTTTGTATATTTAAATTCAGCAAAAAAAAAAATAAAATTATATAAAAATCAAGTAAAACCCAAAACAAAAAAAAAATAAAAATATTTCCAGAAGAAGGTGTACAAGGCACTAGACCATTTGGTCAACCATTGTGTTTGGTAGCTGAGGATACATCATTAAAGGATGCTAAGGTGCCTTCGCCATTACTAAAAAAGGCAACAAAAAAGAAAAAGTAAAAACAACGAAAAAACAATTATAAATCGTGTAAATATTAACCCAAAAAAAAGAAAAGAAAATTAAACGAAATGAAAATTAATTCATTAATTAAAATAAAACTGCCATTCGACTAAATTGAAAAAATCACCCTAGAATTAGTTAATAAAATTTAAAATTAAAAAAAATATATATATTTATCTAATTATCAAGAATACGTTTTGAGTTTTCTTTATTTTTTAAAATGCTTTTTTCAGTTATTTTTATTTGCAAACAAACAAAAAATTTAATTAGTTAACGAAATTTTTATTATTAATTATATTTTTTTTTGTATAATTTTATTTTATCAAAGAAAATATTTTTATATGAAACAAAAAAAAAATAATAGAAAATAGTTCTGCAAAGTGTTTCAATTAATGAGAAAAGTGTTAAGTAAATAATGTGAAAAAAAGAACGAAAAAATAATTAATTATCGCACCCGTACTACCAAACCACAATATTATTTTAATTATTATTTGTTTTTTTGTTTTTTTTTATTATTTAATTATTTTATTTAAACTATTTTTGTTCTATTATTATTGTTGTTGTTGTTTCACCCGCCCAAAGTCTGTGATAATGATGTTAAAAAAAAAAAAAAATAAAATAAAATAAAAAGTTTAAATGAGAATTTACATAGAGAATTAAAAATGGATTTAAAGAAATATAAATATATTTAAATAAATAATTTGTTAATGAGAAATAATTATTATGATGAAATAAATAATTGAAATATTAAATTATTATTATTATTTTCTTCTGTTTTTATTTTTATTTATTGAATTTGTTACTTTTTTGTTTAATTAATTATTATTTTTTAAAATGGCAAAATTTATACAAACATAACTTTAGTTGGTAATTGACTTGATTTTGCAATAAAAATTAGTGGAAATGATTGGAATAAAGCTTATTTAATTGATAAACTAAGAGATAAGAGTTATATGATTATTTTATAAAATAATTATTATACACGAAAGCATGTCAGAAGACATTTCAAAAAGGAAATATAAATTTAATAATTACATAACACAAGACAAAAATATATAAATTTATGAGGAAAAAAAACCTAGTAAATGTTAAATGAACCATCACATTTGTAAGCATTGCATACAGTACGGAAACAGGAATGGAAGCAAAAAAAACATTATCAAAGTTATGTAATAAAAATTATAATAAAAAAAGGAAATTTCAGAAAAAAAAATATACATAGAGGAAAATAATCCTTTGAAAAATAATAAAGACTCATTTAACTGGAAAAATCAATTTCAATAAAGGAAAAATACCCCATTTAATTTTGCAATATTTCATCGATAATTATTTGCTTTAATAAAAAGACAACAAAATATGTGTAATAATGATATTTACATTATAATATAAAGGCAGCCACTGATAACTAAATATAAATATGCTTTTATATAGAAAAATATATTTATGTTCTAAAAGAATTAAATCATAACAAAGTATCGAAATTATGCTTTTAATAAAATTAATAACTAATTGAAACATTTATATTAAAAAGAAGTAAAGTAACAGCAAAATATTATTTAATTTAAAAAAAAAAAAACTGATATTCGCTGTCGTTTCTATAAATAAAAATTCAAATATCAAGTCATAAACAAACAAAAACAAAGTAACAGCCTTGTAAGTTCTAACAATATTGACTGCCACATATATGGCGAATTATAATGCAAAAATTAAATTAAAATTTAAAGGTAAAATTAAAAATAAATTAAACAAAATATATCTGCACACACATATAATACAAATAACGCAAAAATATAATAAATATGAAAATGGTAAGCTGGTTGTACAATTTAGCTTAAAAAAAAAGTTATTTTCGTTTACAAAATTTATTGTATGCTAAAGTAGTCACTGTTGTTATAATTGTTGTATTTTATTTATTGTATTTATGTATTTAATGTTAAAGTTTAGTTAATGAAATTTTAAGAAATAAATAGTATATTAGTTTATTGTTTTTAATTAAAGGTAAGAAATTCTATTTGCTTAAATAATATAAAAAATAAAAACCTTTCTAATAAACTTAATCCAATCTAAATGTCTGTCTGATGCGCTTTTCTTTCCTTTTTTTATAAATATTTATTAATTGATTTTATTTTTTTTAAATAAAAGGAAAAACAGCTTTTCTTACTCTGCTAAATAATTAAATTTTCTTCTTTATATATTCTTTGTTCTATCCATATTCTGTCCAATTATCTCTGTTTTTTTTTTTATCATTCTTTCTTACTTTTTTTTCTCTTAGTTTATTTATTTATTTTTTAATTCTATCCATTATATTATTTAATTTAATTTTTTATAATTTACATTAAATACAAAAAAACACTAAACTTTGATTATTTATTAGAATTTTTATTTATAAAGTAATTTTAAATTAAAATTAATAAATTCCTTTGTAAATTATATAAATTTAATTTTAATTTATTTTATTTTATTTTTTTGTATTATATTTTGTAAATAAAACAAACAAACAAATTAAAAAAAAAATAGCTCCACACTCACCACGTCGTCACAAATTGAATTTACGTATGAAATCGCTTAGTTTGGATTCACCTGAGTCATCTGAATTGCATGGACAAATGCGTCGAAGACATCCAGGTGGTCCATCGTCTAGTTCAGCGGCCGGTTATCATGGTGGTTCTGGTGGGGCTTTAGAGCACAGTACACCGCCATCAAATAATAGTAGATTACACTGTAAGTTTTGTTCAAAAAATTTTTAATTAAAAGGTAAAAGAATGGCTTTCAATTGCATTAAAGAGAATAATTTCAGGAAAAAATAGATTTATTTAATTGTCTTAAATAAAAATAATTCATAATAAAAATTTTCAAATAAATAAAAATAATATTTTTTTTATTACTTTAGCACCGTCAAGTCCATCATCACAACAACAACGGAAACTTTTATATGCTAATCGCGGCCTACGAACTGGTTCAGTTGATTTACCAGATGACATAGAGAAGAGTCTATCGTCGGCTAGTACATCGCCATGTCCATCACCAGTAAGAACACAAAATCAGGTGCTTGCGAAAATTGCTTAGTTATTTTTTTTATTGATTATTATTTCTCTACTTTTTCTTATCTTTTTCAATGACTTTTAATTATTTTTGTTGCTTGCTATCGCTATCTACATTTTCACAAATTCCCTTTATTCCTTCAGAATAAACTTATTACTAAGTGGATTATATAAGTAATTGTTTTCTTTTAATCTGAATGTAGAAACCACATCGCCTTTTACCAACAAATCTCTACGTTGTACTTTACAACTTTAAAGCTAGACATCCTGATGAATTAGATCTGAAGGCTGGCTACAAGGTTGGTTAATCGTTGATTGTATAAAATTAATTCTACCAATTGATTAAAATTAACACGTTTTACAGGTAACCGTTATTGACACATCTGATCCCGATTGGTGGAAAGGTAAATGTTTAGGACGTGTCGGATACTTTCCATCGAAATATTGTACGCGTTTATCGGGTGGGGAAAAACCATTACAAGTGACACACAATTTACAAGTAACAGATGGTGAACGCGGTGATACTGGTATGACATTATTAAGGGATCAAATTGTTATTCAGGTAAATTGTAGACAAACAAAATGTTATTAGAAATGATAAGCAAATAAAGATTAATAAATAATTATAGGTGGGTGAGGAAGTTGGTGGCATGGTAATGGTACGTTCAGCTGAAAATCGACAAGGTGTTTGCCCAGTTAAATATTTACAAGAGGTGTGACAACCAGATCGCTTAAAATTAGAACGTGATCGTGATAAAATCATTGACAACAATAATAATAGTAATAATAAAAATTTAAAACACACAAAGCGACGTCATCATTTAGATAAAGATAATAAAAATTTGAATAATAGTAACATTGTAAACACAAAAGATGATATCTATATGCATTTTCATAAAACTGACAAAAATAAATCACATGTAAAGAATGATAAAAATTGGGAACGTTGGGAGAAATTCCGTGAAAATAAAATGGAAAAAATGCGAGCGCACAAGCTAAGTGTTGAGCATCGTTTAAAATATGAGGCGACAAATTTTGCACAACAGCAACAGGATTATTATAACAGTTATCATAATAATAACTATACAAATATTTTCCATCATCATCATCACTATCAGCACCAACAACAGCACCAGCAATATAACCAACAGAGGATTAAGCGTTATCCAAAACAGGAAATGTTAGACTCAACCTGGTACACAGATAATATATATTCAAATCATAGTATCGACATGGATCATGACTATAATAAATATAATAATTTATTATTGCGTGATGTGAATGGTAATGTAGAGAATTCATTCGATTCGGATGATATATTTGTCGTTCATAAGCCAAATTTAAAGATGACAAATAGTAATAATAATAATAATAATAATAGCCAAGCAACGACAATACCGGCATCAGCATCGGCAGGAGCAAAAACAGCAATAAATGAGTACCGATATCCACGGTCGAGTAGCTGTTGCTTTGGCGGTGGTAGTGGCGGTGTTGGCGAAAGCTATGATAAAAAAATTAAAATTTCCGCAATGCCAAAATCGCATTCGTTTACAACGGCGACGACACTTACGTCAAAAGAAAGCTCAAATTTAGCGAGAATACGGGAAATAAAAAATAATTATGATTTAACGCGGCCTATGATTGACGACTATTTACATAATCATCATAAAAGCTTAGGACATCATAATCGGCATCGTAGTAGTCACCATCGCCATCCGCATCATCATCAACGTTTAAAGCAATCAGCATTAAATCAACCGGTTAATGTAGACGACGATGATGAAGATGACGATGTGGAGGAGGACGATAATCGGGCGCATATTAACAATAATTACATTTATACACGTGAATGCGACAGAGATGGTTGCGTTAATGAAACATGTTTCACAAAAGTTATCGCCAATTATAATCACCACCATCATCATAATGGCAATCTAAATGCAAGAGCTGGGAAAAAACATAGGCATAATCATAACAACCATAATAATAGCAATAATCTTAGTAATAAAAATAATAATGATTATATATTAAACGATTGGAATGATAATTGTAATAAAAATATAGATGATGATAATGATGACGATGATGATAATATATTTTATGATGATCATGACTTTATAACAGATATAGAACCAGATATGGTCTACAATAGTAACATGCATCAACGTATAAATAATCAGAATAATAATTTAAATAATAGCAATAGCAATACTGGTAATAATGGTAATCACAGTAGAAGGAAATTATATGATGATGAATTGAGTCTATACGAGGAGATTTATTATAATACAAAACGTCGTATACGCGCCACCCGATATAATACCCAATTGAACAGTGTGAATAATTATCCAGATGACGATCTAAATCAATTGATACAATGTGAACGTTCAAAATTATTATTACAAGATAAATTAGCAAAGCATATACAAAACAGACGTGGTCATCGTAGTCCATATAATACATCATTTGAGGATATATTTAATTTGTCATCGTCATCATTGCATCAGCGTCGCCAGAATAATCATAGACATCGTGCATCATTAGCATATCCATTACATCAGCCGGCTACAAGTAAATCAATGTTAGAAGTAAAACCACCAAATAAATACGATGATTCATCATCGGACTCAACTGATTTAGAATTAGATGATTTTAATTTTGATTTTGCTAAATATTGGGAGGAACTAGACAAACCACCAAGCCCATTTAATCGTAGTAATAATAATCCTTATAATAATAATTTATTAATTAATAATAGTAATAATTGTAATAATAACAATAATATAAATATAAATAATAGTAGCAATAATAATAGTAATGATAGTGTTAGTAGTGGCATTAGTACAGCTGCTGCTGGTGGTATTGCTACAAAAATAAAAAATGTTAATATAAATGGCCGGTATAATAATTGTCAAAATATTAATAATAATAATTGTTGCTGTTGTATAAATAATAATTGCAATAACAATAATAATTTATTAATAAATAATGATAATAATAACTATTGGTATGATTTTACAACAGATCATACTATATTTACGCCACCATCAACACCAACACCGACATTAACTGATGAATATATAAATTCACCATCGCTTCAACCACAACAATTATCATCACCTCCACCGCCACCACCAACAACATCACAAATCATACCAACAAATTTACCACATCAGCAACAGCATTTAATACAAATGCCTACAAATTCCTCACCATTAAATAAAATTCGACGTAAAATTCATCCTGAGCAAATATTCTTATATCCAAAATATAATAATTTTTATAATTCAGATGATTATATACCGCAACAACATCAACAGCAACAAAATAATTATAATAAAAAGAATAAAAATAATAATATTAGAAATAATATAATAAATAATAATAATAATAATAATAATATCAATAATAATAATAATAATAATAATAATAATAATAATAACAATAATAATAATAATTCAAATAGAAATAAAACAAAAAGTCATAATAGTAATGCAATAAGTCTTATAAATAATATATTTTCAATATATAAGCCAAATAAGTATTCGCCATTAAACTGCCATACACAATCAACTGGTATCAAACCGGAACCATATAAGAAAATGAATGTTCCGAGCACAATACGACCGTTAGGTTCTAGTTCACCACCACCGCCAACCTCACCAACAGCACCAAATGATTATATTATGACCTCAATGAAACGTCCGTTACTTGTACAACCGCCATCCACATTACCACAAACAACAATTAATCATCATCCAATAAATGATTTATCACCAACCAGTTATAATTCATCGACGTCCGCTGAGTTACAGGCACGCTTTAAAATTATACCAAATAAGACTGGTTTAAAAATTTCACCACTTTATCGTTTTGATTTTGTTGGCGGTAATCATTCAAGTGGCGGTAATTGTAATGGAATAATTAATTATAGTAATAATAATAATAATAATTATAATATCGGTGTTGATAATATTAATAGTAAAATTAGTAATAGTATTAGTAGTAAATTTTCATCAAAATTAAAGAGTACCGCACGGCCTTTACTCTTTCGTCACTGATATTTAAGTTTATTTTTATACTATTTTAGTTTTCGTTTTAAAAAGAAAAGCTGATAATTAATACTTTTATTAATTTTTATTTTATTATTTACAATTTTTTTACTTTATATTTAAAAATATAATTAATTAATTAATAATGTGGTTTTGTTGTATTGTATGTTTTATGTAAATGTCATTACAAAAGCATTTACTATGTTTTATTTAGGTTTTTTATTTAACAACTTAGCAAATTCTTTTTATTTATCGGATAAAAATTTTATTAATTAGTTAATTTTTTTTTTGTTTAAGCTACGAAACCACATTGCAGATGTATTATTATATTAATATTATTAAATATATATAATAAATAAGTTATATCTCCTTATTATAAATGTGATAAACATATATATGTAAAAGAATAATTTAATGTTGTTGCTCTGGGATCGCTGTTAAATGTATTTAAAAAAAGAGTTGATATATTAAAAGTAAAGAAATGTTTTCTTATTTTTATATTAATCAAGATAAAAAAAGATATTGTTATTAACTATGCTTTAAATAATTTCGTTTAAAAATAACCGCGATCCCACCTTGTTGTGTATCAAAAATACATTTTTATCTATAAAAAAATATATATAAAAATATCAAACCTTTTAAATGTTTATAAATGAAATGAAATGAAAATTCATTTAATTTTAAGAGACCAAATATAATTAATTAATTTAATTAATTATTCACAATTTATACTTCTATATTACTTACTTTTCTAATGTTATTTTTTATGAAAAGCATTTAAAAACAATTTCTATTTAAACAAAAAAATCGACAAAATAAAATAAAGTCTATACAAATTTATTTAATAATAAAAAATTATATATTAAAGGACTATTTACAAATTATTTAAAAAAGAAAAAAACAATATAAAGTAACAAAATATAAGGATCTTGTAACGAAAAAGCTTTATAACAACCACATTAAAAAAAAACACATAACATACTTAACAAAAAGAATACAAAAAGAAACCCAAAGAAAACACATTAAAACTTTGTCTAATCTAACATTTTTAACGAATTATAATAAATATTTCCAATAAAATTAAAAAACAAATAAATAAAGAAAAAAATAAACAAAACAGTATTGTTATTATTAAATAATTAAATATTTTTAATCATAATTAATTAAATTTATAAATAAATAAAAATAAAGAACTTTTTAAATCACATTTTATTATTGAAGAAAAAATAAATATATATAAGAAGCCATTATGGTGAATAACGCACTAAAAATTTAAATATATATAATTAAATAATTTTATTACAAATGATTATTGTGTGTTATAAATTAATTTATAAAATATATAATTTTTTAAAAGCATACAATAATTATGAATGTACACGTATGCCCGAATCTTATGACTATTAAATGAAATAAAAAAATTTATTTAATTAATTAAATAAAGATAAAGAGAAAAATTGAGATAAAAATATTATTAAATTAATTAAAAAGGTATAAATTAATTAATATTTGTTTTTATCAAAACCGTCCGCTAATTTTTTTTTTAATTTAAATTTTATTTCTCGTTAAACACTGAATTTTGTTAATTTTAACGATTTTTTAATTAATTTTTTATTCTGCAAAATGAGATGAAAATTTCATTTTTTATTTACCCCAATTAAAAAAGCAGGGTTCGCAACTTTAAAGCTTATACCAGTTAACAAATTTCTATTTTATTATACCAATTTTTATGCATACTTTTAATTTCTTTTCATTAAAAGAATAAAATAAATAAAATTTACCATAAAATGGGACAAATCTTATAACTTAATTACTTAAATAATATTTATCTAATTTAATTAATAAATAAAAACAATGATTGTAGTTTCATTAGAAGAAAAAAATTTAAAACATACCAGTTAATGAAAAACTGTAGCATCTCTCACTCACAACTAAAAAAAAAAATTATGTAAAATAGGTAATAAAGCTAAAAGAGAAATTAAAATAAAAGAACCAATTAATGTTATATTTATATAAAAAAATATATTATAAACATAAAAAACAATTTATTATTAATTATAAATATGTAAAAGCACGCCTTTTGAGAGTAAAAAAAAAAAGTAAATTAAATTTATCCATAAATACTTTAATTAACTGTTAATTATAATAAAATTAATTAATATTAGGTTAAAAAAAATAAAAAGTATTCAATGTATTAAAAAAAGTATAAATATAATGCAAATTTCTGTTACATTTAACTTTGTTAATAGTGCGCGTTACCAAAAATCTTGTTTTTTTTGTGTTTTAAATAAATAACCCTTTGTTGCGTTAAAATTATTAGAAAAAAAAAAAGAAAAACTAATGAAAACAGCAATAATTTATATATAATTTAATTTAAAAAAAAAATATTACCAAGAACTACTATATAGATGTAAAATAAAACCTTATAAAGGAACATCTTAAAAAACCGAACCTATAACGTAGCATTAAAATGGCTTTAGTCGCTGTCTATATTTGTCGTATTAATTAAAAAATTTAGTATATATTTGCAGACAAAAACACCGTTTTATTATCGAAAAAATTAAAATTACATAAATTATATAAATTCAATTCAAAATAATCATAATAAAATGTTAAATAAATGTTTAATTAAATAATCACTGCACCATGTAATAAAAAGAAACAAAAACCAAAAAAAAAAAAAACATAATTTAAAAATTTTTATTCACATTAAAATCTAAGAAAAAAATATAAAATAAAACTTTAACCACCTAATCTTACCATCTAAGTTACATTTAAATTATCTTCATTAGTAAAACCAACCAACAACTCACCCTAATTGTAATGTAAATGTTATAAAAACCAAAACTAATCCATAAAAAGTAGTTGAAAAATATTAATTATTAAATCACATTTCATGTTTTAAATAGAAAAAGAAAAAAAAATGTAAAATTACCCTTAAATTAAATTAAATAAATAAAAAAAAAACCTTTTCAGAATGTGCTGTGCATAAATATTAAAAAAAAAATTAATTTATTAATGAAAGAAAAACCTAACATAAAAAATAATCAATAAATATATTAAAATTTTTGCATTAAATTATTGAAAGAACATAAAAAAAAACAAATTGGATTATAAGAAGATACAGATATTAGTTAAGTAAATAAATAAAAAAACCTTATCATTATTGTCAAATAAAAATCATAAATTGTGTTTTTATTAAAACTTTAATTTCTTTCAGGATAATAGATATAATATGCCACCTGGACAATTTATTAAATGGTTAAATTTTTACTTGGAGCTTGGCCAGGCCAGGCACTGATGCGTTTACATAATTATATAACTATTTAAAACCGATCAAATTCTCATAGAATTATCAATATCAACCGAATTGTTGTATAAAAATTTAGATAATAAACTGCTCATCATCACATACTATATTAACGGTATTTAATAAATGTATAAATTGTATCCTTTATACGATGTTCAATGAAATTTACTTTTTACCGGATTTAAATCCCATAGAATCTTTACTTATAAAACAAAACCTATAAATGTTTGATTTTTCAACATACCGACATTTGCTTAATATTTTCTATAAATAATACTCGTTAATAATTTTGAATATTATTTCTATGTATAATGTCACTAATTTCTCATTTCTAATTGATAAATACTATAAAAATAACCATAAATTTCTTTAATTATTTATTTAAAATAAATTTTGGAAAAAAAGTTACTAAGAAACAGGATAGCTGGTAAGAGTCTACCAATGTCACTTAATTTTGTGAAGAAAATTTACTTTATGCATATTAAAATGCACTAAAAAAGATCATTGTTCTTCGATACAATATTATTTGCATTAAAAGTTTAGCGAAAATTAGTGAAACATGTACTATCTGCCAGTGTGAATTTATTTTCATTTTCCTAATCCTAAAGTCACTACTATGTATTTGTTAATGATAACGGTAGCAAAAAGAAATTTTAGTTAATCTAATAAATATTAGCAAAGATACATTATAAAAAGCATAAACATCAACAGTATAATTTTTTCTGAAACAAGTGTTTAAGCGTTTATAATCTCATAGTTAGATAAGATATTAATTATCTAGATGAGTTTAAGCAGAGGAGACATCCTCCACCATTGAAATAAAACGCAACGAAATAACAATCACACAATGAATAAATGTTTACATTTATTTAATATTATTTAAATTTAATATAAAAGGATTAAATTTATAAAATTCATTATAATTAAATAAATTATTAATATATAATTGATCATAAATCAGTATAATTACCTCAGAATATATAAATAAAATTGTATTCATTTTAAAATATTCACCATTCTTATCATATAATTTTAATTTAAATAAAAATTTTAATAATCCAATTATTGTATCATTATCATTATTATAATTATTATTATAATTATCATTATTAATATCTTTATAGAGTAAATTATTTATATTAATTTTATTAAAATAAATTTTTGTTATTGGTAACCAATTGTATTTAATATTTGATATTTTAGTAAAATCTTTGTGTAGATTCCTATCAACAGTATCTTTAGAATTATTATTATTGTTATTTTCCTGTTTATCATTATGATTATTATTATTAACAATATTAATGCATATTTGTAAGAAATCCCATTTCTTTTCATCACTCCAAAAATATACATGACTATATAGAAAAAATTACAAAAAAAAAAGCATAATTTTAATTATACAAAATAGCAAAATAAATCCACAATGTTACTTAATCAACCGACTTAATTATTTCAATAATATTTGGCCGTTGTATTGGATCAGATTTTAACATTAAATATAATAAATTTGATAAATCTAAGCAAAAGGCACTAACTTTTATGTTTTTATTCTCTAAATTATATAATATTTCATTTTTATTACAACCAAACGGATGTAAACCACATGAATTTATATAATGTAAAATTATACCGCATGACTTAAATTGCAACAAAAACAAAACAAACATGATTAATTTCATTAATAATCATAATGTTAATTATTTTTTTCTCACCTGAATATCAGACATTGTTGTACAATTTAATATTTTCATATATTTATATGTTATATTTACTTCACTCGACCACCATATTTGACAATCAGAATTTATTAAATTCTGTTTTTTATTATATAAATCCTTAAATATTTAATTATATAAATAAATAATTGAAAAGCAAAATAAAAGAAGCAAAACACAAGCAGTCATTGTTTATTTAAATAACACGTGCGTCTTTTAAACAACTATTCTGCTCTCTATGTTTTCATACAAAAATTAAACATTGTCAAATAAAATTTTCATACCTTATAAATACCAAATTCAGCCAATTTTAATACACCAAATTCATCAATAAATATATTACTTGGCTTTAAATTACCATGTATTATTGCATTTATATTATAATTATTTATTATTTTTAAATTATTATTATAATTATATAAATGTAATGCGGCCAATCCTTTAATTATTTGTATTGATAAATTTTTTTTCAATTTTATATTATTATAATTATAATTAAAATATGCTTTTATATATTCATATAAATTATAATTACATAATTTATTATAAAATATAATATTATTATTTATATGATTTATAATAATAAAACTTTTTAATAAATTATTATGATTTAATTTATTTAAATTATTTATTGTTTTTCTTATATTATTATGATTATTTGTGGTTGTTGTCGTTGTGGTTGCTACTGCTGTTGATGATGATGATGTATTACCATTATTATTATCACTATTATTATTATTAGTAGAATTAGTATTATTATCATTATCATTATTATAACCATTATTTATTGCTGTTAAATTTTTAATTGCAATTGGTATATAATTTTTTGTTAAACCAATTTCAACATTACCAAATCTACCATTACCAATAATAAATTCATAACGATAATTTGGTAACGAATAATATATATTATTAACATTGACAATACCTTTCTTTAATAATTTATATTTTATTGATAAATAACGATTTAAATTATTATTATTATTATTATCATATAAATATATATTATCATTAAATAATTTTTTATAAATTAAATTATTTAATTCAATATAAATATCATTGAAAAATTTATTATTTGTTATTAATTCATATATTGGAAATATTTTACGATCAACATGATCGGTTATAATTAATTTTTTATCATTTATATTTTTTTCATTGTCATTATCATTATCAGCTAAAGCATTATTGTTATTATTATTACAACAAGCATTATTAATTAATTCATCATTAGCAGCAATACTATTATTATTATTAGTATTAATATTATTATTATTATTATTATCAGTAGTAAAATTCTCTTTAATTAATTTCTCATCGCTTAATTTGAAAATACCCAAAGACTTTTCCATTATTATCAATGAATTATTGATTGGCTTTAACAGTGAATCAATATCATTTATATCATGGATTTTTTTTAATTGTTTTACATAATTTAGCCAATTTGTTTCAAAAAATTTCAATACATACTCCTCATATTTATATAATTTTTTCATTAATTTTTTATTTAAATTATTATTACTATTAATTAGTGATCGTTCGTTAAACCATTTCTTGCGATATGTATTTATTAATAAATATATTTTATCATTTATTGTATCGACTTTCAATAATGGTATCTCACCGGTACTTGTTGTTTTCTCAACGGTTTGTATAACATTTGCTTTAACACAATTATTTACATTTGCTTCATTCTTTCTATTCAATGCGTTTACAATTTCCTTACACAATTGAAATATATCCTGAAAAATCGAATATAAATAATTTCACCTATCTGTTTTTATTGAAATAATAAAACATACAACCGCATACTGATTATCCTCAAAACAATTTTTAATTATATCCTGTATTATTAACATTATTTCAATATTATACTCTTTGTGCACGTACTCAGTATTCTCAATTAAATTCTTTACTTCGCTTAATATTAAAAAAATTGTTTCATTTGGTGTTTGATGTCTTAAAAATTGACGAAATTAAAAAGGTTAATAAAATAATTCACCATAATATACCTTAATTTATATAATATATTAATTATTGTATCAAAATTATCAAATTTTATTTGTTCAATATTGCCAATTGTTTCATTATCTTTGATTAATTTTTGTAATTTTTCAAAATTTTTATTCACCATATTGTGGATGATTCTTGTCAAAAAGTAAATAAAAATAAAATGTTTTTAAATTATAAAATATAAAATTAGTAATAATTGTGTATAGAAAATGTAAAAATTCATTTTTAAAAAATAAACAATTTTTATTAAGTATTTTGTGGTAAAAAGTGAGTGATTTTTCCGTAATATTATTTATATTTTTTGTATTTTTCTTTGTGACAAATCTATGATTTTAGTTATTGCCGTTTTCGTATGTTTCTATATGTGTATATATAGACGAATATTTGTTTCGTGTTTGTGTATGCAATCTTAATCCCATAGGTTGCTTTAAGGGTTTTTAGATAAATAATACTGTTTTGTTGAAAGAATTATTTTCAAAGCTTTACAAATCAAAAAAATAATTCGCTCTGACATTCTAGAATAAATCAACTCTGCTGTTACTGTTCAGACACAGTAAAGCTTTTAAAAAATACTTCTTTAATACTGTCAATAAATTTTCGTGGTAATATTTATTGGCGCAGTCAATGTTGGATATCCATAAATCTATTTTCATTCAAACAATCTTTACGATATATAAAAAATAAACATTTGAAGTGATTTAAAGTGGAACAGTTTAGCCTTTGTAGGGATTTATAATATAAAACAGGCTTTGAAATATCTCTAATATGATTTTTTAAGTGCTGGATTTCGAAGTCTATAGATAAGATTTTACAAAATATTTGGAAGTATCCACTATATAATTAACTATATAATTTTCTGTTATTTTTTCTATTAATCTTGCAGTTTGCAAACACAATAAAGTGCATAAGGTGAAGTATACAGAGAGATATGCTTGTAAATTTGAATTTTTTCACCAGCAAATTAAATTGCTCTTTGCCCATACGAAAAAGTCTATAATTATCATCCTTAGAGCTAAAAAATGATAATAAGCCTTTGCTAAATATTTCTATGAACACCTTAACACTTTTCTCTACAAAAAATCATTAAAAATAACAATTCCATCTACTGAATTTAATTCAATTATAATTTTCATTAATTTTTACTTTTTATTTCATTTACTTGTTACAATTAAATTAATACAAATTTTCTTTCTTCTCATTTATAATTACAGAAATTATAAAAAAAAATACAGAAAATAGAAGCAAACATTATCACAATAATTATATTACACAAAATAAAATAAAATTTTATTTAAGAAATCAAAATTTATATATCTATTTTCATTTCACATTCTCTCATATTTAGACAAACTTATTTTGGCTTTAATAGTTATTCTTTTCAATTATTTCTTTTACATTAAAATTATAATATCAGTCCATTTATCTTTGTGTTATATTTAAAAAACAAAAAAAAAACTTAATTAATTCTATTAACTAGATGTACTTTGTTCTGGTGTTTGTTCAATTACTTGAACGCTGCGTTGATTATCAATTGGCTGATGTTGATTTTGGCATAAATTATTACTATTTGCTAATTTTTGTGTTGGAAATAACACAGAGTACGAAGGTGGCGGATCTAATTCCTCATAATTTGGTGGTGTTACTGGTTCAACGGGTGTTGTTATCTGTATAACACCGGGTATTGTATCAACATGAGAATCCTCATCATCAGTAATATCTTGTGGTTTATGATTCCGACAACAGCATTCTATATTATTATGATAAATGAAACTTAGTTATTAATAATATACGAAAAATGAATAAATAATAAAAAATAATACCCCATAAGCCACATATTAATAATGCGCTGCCACATATCAACATTCCTAACATTAAATAACCCCAAGGACCATAACGTGATAATCCTCGTGTTAAACTATTACGATTTATCTTATTATTTATATTTCTTTTATTCTCTTCATTATTATTTATGACTTTTGTTATAATATTTCTATCATTATTACTATTATCCTCAAATTCTTCTTTATAAATTATTGGTATTTGAGCAGTTGTAGTACTTGTCGTTGTTGTTGTCGTTGTATCAACTGATGTACTTGGTTTAAATAAACTTTTTAATACTTCAAATGAGAAACGTTCCAATGCACTCAAATCAAATTTAAAATTATTATTACTATTACTATTATTTTTATTATTATCTAAGGATTTTCTATCTTCACATAATTGACTATCCTCATCGCTATCATATTCTGAACCAATTGGACAGTGTTCAACACCATCACAGGTTAAATCTTTTGAGATACAAAATAATACAAAATCTCTGTAAAATTAAAAGAAAAACGTAAATAACTTTTTTTGTTTTTAAATTAATGATTATTTACCCTAATTTCAAACAAGGATGTTTTTCCTTTTCTAAGCAAGGTGCTCCACGGCCTAATACTGTCACCATTAATCTATATGCAGGTTTATGGTTATCGTGTGTCCAAACAATACGTAATCGACCTTGTAATAATCTTACTGGTTCTTCAAAACCTCCCTGTGCTTCTAATTGGCAAGGATCAATACGCCAAGGTGGTAATAATGGATCATTTAAATTATACTAAAAAACAAAAAATAAAAATACAGAAAAACTGTTATAAAACCCTTCAAATGCATTTATTTATATAATAATTTTTTAATCATACGAAATTTTTATTTACAAAATAAAATATTTACACGCACTCACTCACTCATACACACACTATATACTTATTTAATTTATTTAAATATATTTAAAGAGTAAAGATTTTGATTAAAAAAAATATTTAAAGTTAAGTTTTAAATCAATATTAAATTATTATATAAATTTAACTAAATAACTACAAAAAAAAAACTTTAATATATATTTATTCAAAGCACATCATCGTTAAATATATATAATAATAATAATTAAATATTTAATAAATACATATTCTATCGTTTTTAGTAATATTTATTTATATATTTTAATCATAAATACTAAACAACTTACAATACTAAGTGGACAAGAGTCACTACTTGCTGGCACTGCTGTATTATTATTATTGTTATTATTATTATTATTATTATTATTGTTATTATTATTAAAAATTGTTTTTATATTTCCAATATTTATATTATCTAAATTCATATTTGCTGTTGTTGTATGCAAACGATTTTTATTTTTAATAAATTGTTGTTGATGATTATTATTATTAATTTGTTGTTGCTGTTGTAATAATAATTGCTGTTCATTAATTATTAATTTGTTTGTACGATATAAACGTATAAAAAATCCATGTTGTTCTGGTGCGGTAATTAAACGTTTACATGTACCATGTGTAGTACTTGGTTGTAAATCAAATGTTATACTAGAACCGCTGCCATTCTCTTCAATAAATTTCTCTGGTGCATAGTTACATATTGATTCGATATTTGTATCTAAAAATAAATAATTATTTTAAGAATAAGTAGCGAAAACATATATAAAAAATAAATTAATTAAGATAAATAATAAAAGAAAAAAAATCCAAATAACTGGTTACTTTTAAAGACGTTTAACGAGTTTTTTTATTATAGTAAATTAGAAGTAAAAAAACTGGATTTCTATTGCGATTAAATAATTTATTGAACAACGGATTGATAATAAGTAATAAATCATTAAATAATTTTTTTTTAATTATAATGCAACGTTTTTACTATGTCTAGAGGTTTGTTATCAATCGTTTTACTGATTATAAAAAGAAAAATCATAATAAGCCACAATAATAAACGCAGCAAATAATTTATTAATAACAAAAACAAAAAAAAAAAAAACATTTACTGCAATAATAATAAAAAATTATGTAACAATTTTTTGTAAATAAATAACATAATTAAGAATTCACAAGAATTATATTTTATTTTAATTAATAATAAACATATATCTGTGCAACGAATAAAAATTACAAAAGAAATAACATATTCTTAGCGCCAGATACAGTAAAACAATAATAAAATTAACACCAATAATGTTCAACAATAGAAAAAAAACCTACACATATGATAATTAATTAAATTAATAATGGAAGAAATTTATTCACTTAATTCAATTAAATAAAATTATAATGTTTTTCGAATAAAAGCAATAACAATGTTGCGAAAAGTAAAACGCATGAAATAATAATAATAAATTATTTTTTTATTAATTAATTTCATTCGCGTATATGTGAGTATTATGATAGTGTACTTAGATCATATAACATAGGTCAGTTGAAAAAATTAACCTTTATCAATTGATAGGAGTTTTTTTTTCTGCTTTAAAACTATTTATATTTCTGTAATTGATCGTTATTTACTTTATGAGATGATATTTTATTTGTTCTTGTTCATTCATTTTTTATAGCCTTATTTAGTAATTAATAACACAAAAATAATGTCTCATAACTTTCCATTGAAAAATCAAGATAAATAATTCACGAAAAGAAAATAAAACAGTCATCCGGATGTAAAAAGATTTGTTTTTGTTTTATTAAAATAAATATAAAACCAAAATTATCTGATTAAAAGTAATTAGATTAACTTAATAATGATTCATTTCTTTGTTCTTTACGTTTTTAATCATTTGAATCAATTTTTTTTCCGTTGTTGATCAGTATTGTATACTTAAATGACTCAAAAAGACTATGATTTTGATTTGTTTCTTCAGTGAAATTATTTAACATTTAAAGCCTAACAAATTACTTGAAATTATTAAACTAATTAACAGCACGCTAAATATTTTTTTTATCTAATTATTGTAAAGGAAGTATGTACTAACAAATCTTATTAATTTAATTTAAAAAACAACGTATATAATTATTTTTGCCATTTATTAAAGTAAATTTTGGTTAATTTAAAAAAAAAAATGAATAATTTTCTGTTTGATTAACAAAAAGTGTTAATTTTTTTAATAAGATAGCATCAAAAAAAAATTATTATTACTATTATTATTAAAAATAACAACAAAAATGTGTTAAAATAATAATTAAATAATTATTTATCTAATTTATCGTTTTTTTATATTTTTATTTAGATTTTATATAATAAAAAAAGAAGAGAAAACGACATTGACAAGTTTTAATTTATATTTTAAGAAATAAATACCAAATGCACTGGATGTTTTTTAAAACATTTAATTATTAAAAAAGCAGATAAATGTTAAAGGTGGATAAGTTAAACGCCTTAGCAATTATTTAATGACAAATCAATGGTTAAGAAATATATAATAATTATATTATTAATTAACAAGCATGTAGGTTAACAAAATAACATTTAATACAATTTTAATTGATTATACTGTAAATTTAGTCATTATTACTAATTAGTTATATAAAATTAATAATAATAATAATAATAACAAACAATAAAAAAATAACCGAACGTAGCCTTGATAAAGTCGCAATATAGTATAGAAATTAAATAACAAAATACACAAAAGAATTAAATAATAAATTTTTTGTATAAAATAAATAAATAAAAAGATGAGATTATTATACTTTAAAACAAAATATAATAAATAAATATTGAATTGCAATAAAAATGTTATAAACAAAGCAATAAATTTTCATGCGTATACCAGTTTTACGCATTTATGTAAGAAGATAGATAGTAAAACCACTAAACGGTTAATTAAAACATTTACAGGGTTTCATTTAAATTCATTTGCAATCCCATTATCAATGATATTTTCTTAATTATTTGTTTTAGAAACTATTATACGAGGCTTAATAATCTTACATACAATTAATTTTATTTATAATTATATTACAAAACTAATGAAATTTATTGTATGACAAAAAAAATAACAAAATGACAACGGAAAACACAACAGAACAATAAATAAGATGATAAAAATAAAAGATTATAGATAGAAAGACAGAAAGACAATAAAGATGAAACTTTTGTGATGTTTTTATTGGAAAACATACATAACCGTTTAGTTTTATTTTTTTTTTTTTTTTGCTTTAAAACTAACTTGACTTAACTGAATTATATGTGTATATATATGGAGTATTGATTATTTTTATTTCCTTCTGAACATACATAAATATATAAGTAATACAAGGGGTGTTGTAAGGATTTTAATACAGTCACCAATATTGTATAATTTTTATTATTTTTATATTTATTATATATATATCTAACAAAACCGGATCAATGAACGTTCTGGACGAACAATAACGATAACGAATGCAAGAAAATAAATATCAACCCCTATTTTATGTAATAAAAAACATGAATTATAAATAAAATAAAAATTTGTATACTTTTAACTTTTTGCTATAATATGACATAATCTAGGAAACAAATATTAATATATTATAATTAAGGAATTTTTATTTAAATAGAAAATAAACTTTATTTCGATTATTGTTTACAATCTTCATCGTTCATCTGGGTAAGTCTTTGAGCAATTTTTTTTCTATGTGGGTTTTATTATCCTCTTATGAATAATAATAATATAATTCCTTTTCCTATTTTTGTTTGGGGTTTTTATTTTCTAGATCAAACAAACATCGTTTTCGTATTTCTATTTGATTTTTATTCAAATGTACAGTTTTTGTAGTAAAGCAAAAATAATAAAAATATAATTTTGTTTTCACAAATGTGTCATTAGTAATTTAATTTAACTATGCAACAATAAGATAATTTTAATTATTTTGACAAAATCCGAATCTAAAAGAGGGTAAAATAATTGAGAACTTATAATATTAAACTCTACAAATGTAAACGAAAATTAAAACCATTTAAATGGTTATATATTGAAATAAACAGGATTGCATAGTAGAATTAAGTTCATTCACATATCTGTAACTAATAAAAAAACACATTCAAAATCATTGAATAATATTTTTTTTAACATTTTTACACATAATTTAACATTTATTATTAACAAACATTTAAAAATAAAAATATTATATACACGCCCAATAATTAATAAACGAAATAAAAATTATTTAAGAAAATTAAAAAAATTATCCACTTAATAAAATATAACATTTGTGTGTTGTGTTACATTGATTTACACAATATATATATATAAATTTCGTCACTTTGGTGTCGAAGTCACTATAAAGTAACATTTTATTAAATTTAAAATGACTCAGTGAGCAATAATATAAATAACTTAATTAATTTATTACAAAAAAAAATAGAAAAGAAAAGAAACTACTTAAAACTCACTTGAATATATCGAAGCACAGTAAATTAATTGTATTGATAATGTAAATATTGATAAATTCACAACTAATAATATATATAAATTCATATTTAATATTATTTTTTTATTTAACTTTAGTTTTTACATCACTTTATTTGCACATTTAAATCCTTCAATTGTGTTGAAATTCTTTCCTATTCGTTTATTATTATTATTTACAACGAAATACCAACTAAGAACCCATCACAAAATTATTGCACAAAACAAACACTGTGAATTCAAAAGGGAATAAAATTTAAACAATAAAAAAAAAAACACTCAGTTTATTAAACTCCACAAATAAAATAAAAACAATTTAAAAGAATAATTGTTTATAATGCTGCTGATGCTGTTGCTGTTGCTGTAACTAACTGCTGTTTGATTATAAAAAATATATATGCTCAATAACTTTTTTTTTTCTTCATTTCTTCTTTATTTTTACAATACCGCAGCGTTATGCTTCAATTCGTATTACTCTTATGTTACTAAAGTAAACTAAGCAATTACACATTATTTTGTGTTTGTGTGAAATTTTATTAAATGAGAATGAGAGTCTTTTAAGTCAGTAAAGTGTTACTCGTGCGCGCTTAAATAATATTTCTGTTATTGTTTCATGAAATGAAATTTTGAAACTAAAAATATTTTAATTAATTTATTTTATTAAAGTTTCTTTATTTTCTATTAATTGGTGCAGCTTAATTTATTTTATTTTTTTTTTTAAATTAATAAAATTAATGAGCGAAATTACTGTACATATTTAAAATAAGAAACAAATAAACGAAGCAAGCATTACCAACGCCAATGCTAGCAGAATTATACAAAAGAAAAGAAAAAAAACGTTATAACAGCTAATTTAAGTAATTTGCTGTTATAATGTTGAATTTTTGTTTTCTAAACTCAAGTTCACATTTCTAAAAGTTTTTATCAGACTCCAACACTAGTTACAATATTATGTATAAACAATTAAAGCAATGATTATATTTATTTATCAAAAAAAAATAAAAGAAACGAATTTATCAAATGAAAAATAAAATATCTTTATCTATTTTTTAATGCGTCACAATGATATAAAACTGACGTCAGTATTCCGTATAAAAGATAATAAAATAAAGAAATATTTTTATTTTTTATATTTTGTCATAAAAAAAGAATTCATATTTTTTTGATAGTCAAAAGTTAGATTAATAGATTTCGGAAGCCGGCATAAAATATAAAGTAGATAGAATAAATATGTGAACTTGGGATAAGTAAAGTATTTAAAGCCTATATACAAGCAAAGTTTTCTCTTGCGTTATAAACCCCTCTCACGCATTTTTAGTCTAAAAATAGTATTCTTTATCGTAATAAACGTTTAAATTGGCAAAAATTCATATCAATTCCACTTAATTCATATATAAAGCACATGCATTTAATGTTGAGAAACACGTGAGTACAATATAAAACAAAGTAGATATCTGGAGAGAGAAACAAACAGACAGAATTGAATTACGTGAATGAATTTTGTAATAAAAGTTATACAAGAAATTGTACAAAAAATAAAAACATTAATAACAAATAAACTGTTTTACATATTAAGTATTTTATTATTATTTTTTGGGTAATAATTGCGCTAAATTATATTAAAACAAATTAAATAAAATAAAGACAAAAATACTAATCAGTTATGTCCATGAAAACGGGCAATCATTTCCCGATTAAAAATTTTTATCTAAATAAAAGAAATAATTGTTTTGCAGCCAGCACGATGCACAAATTTAGCTAAAAGTGTGTGATTTATTTATTTATTTAAAATTCACTAAACCTAGACCGGTTAATTATATTGTAAGCCATATGTTTTACTTAATTCGGCTTAAAAAACGTTTTGTTTATTATATTTTTTTTCATTGATAAACTTGATGACGGCTTAATCCCATAAATGGTGGCAAGTTAACTAACCAAACAACCTACCTTAAAATTTAATTTAAAAAAAATGATTTTTTGCTGTGAATCATATATAATTATCGACTTTTGTTAATTACTTAGAGGACAGACTTAAGGCAAAACAGGTTGATTATTAATAATTTATAATGACGACACTTTCTTCAAAAAAAAAAACTATAATTAAGTTGATTATCGTGTGGAAGAAATTAAAATGACGTCATGTTAATAAAAATAAACTTTACTTTAAAAAAAATATCTTTTTGCACAAGAAAAGCATTTTTTTAGCTTTATTTATTCTAATAATAATAAATATGAGTAATTTTGTATGACAACAATGTGTGTCAATCAATTTTTTTGAAACATTTTGTTCTATTTTATCACAGATGATAGTTGACTCTTACAATACATTTTATAATGAAAATGTTATTACAATGGATGGTTAAAAGTTGCATCATGTTATACTGTATATAACTGGATAATATACCACCAATGTCAATATTTATGTATGATTAAAAAAGTTTAAAAGATCAAATTAAAATGTAACAATAAACATTTTATATAATTTAATTAAATCATCCATAAATAAAGAAAAACGATTAAAAAATTATGTAAGAAATGTTTATTGTAATATCATATTCATCGTTGCAAACCATTGATTAGTTTTTTCAGTTATTCTGGTGAAAGTTGTTGGTTGGCAAAGGTATTTATATATTTTTGAATAAAGCATGACTCTAATCATGCTGAATAATAATTTTTTATCGGCTGTGACAATGCATAAAATAAGCTGCTAAATGCATTGTTTGCTACATTAACTGTTTAAAATTTACAATATTTTATTATTATATTGTTTAATTTATGAGAAAATTTGTATATTAAATGAATTTAATAACTATGGTTTATACACATAAAGCTTAATGTTCTTTAGGTATTCTTTTATGTGCCAAAATATCTGAGAAGAATACTGTACGAAAACTAATCATTTCAATTGCTTAAAAATATTTTGTTTTGAGTTATAGAATTTGTAAGGTTATTATAGCATTAAAACACTCTGATTCATCATTTCAGTGGATTTTCATCATTAATATTCATCCATTAATAAAGTAAATAGAAAAATTAATTAAAAATAATGAATATGTAACCAAAAATAAAATCTGCATTACTTACAGTAGAATTTTTAATTATTTGAACAGTAAAAAACAGGTTAAAATAAGTTTCTTTAAATATTATTTTAAAATAAAAAAGATTATTTTTATTATTATTTCTATATAATAATAATATTTACAGTAAAAAATATAATAATTTATTATTATTATTTTTTGTAAATAAATAAACTATTACGTTTTTAAATAAATAAAAGTAAAGAAAAAAACAACAATTATAATTCGCTAGACGTTATTGTCTCGTTATCTAAATTATAATAATAATATTAATAAAATAAATATATAACAACAGAAAATTAAATTAATTAATTATTATTTTTCTGTAGTTAATTAATAATTTATCATAAAAATTAACCTTATCATATTTAAATTTTCCTAAATATCGGTTAGGTAAAATGTTTTTATATTTTTTATTCACTTTCGCTTATCAATATTTATACACTTTGATTTATTCAACAAAAACAATTATTTATTTTGAATTATTTATTAAGAAAAAAATCCATTTATATTTAATTTTTATTAATTATTTATTAAACTAAATTTAACTGAAATGAACCGGA
Organism: Ptychoptera contaminata; assembly: GCA_963942525.1. Lineage (NCBI taxonomy): Eukaryota > Metazoa > Arthropoda > Insecta > Diptera > Ptychopteridae > Ptychoptera > Ptychoptera contaminata. Next base: position 28,627,646 of record OZ012638.1, read on the forward strand.
TTCTGATGCTTCTTTTGATTGAATTAAATTTGAAAATAATGAAAAAAATACGATAGAAAAAAGTTTTTATTATTCATTGATTTTACAGAAATTAAAAAGAAAATCACAATCATTGAACAATTTTAATCTCTTTTAAAGCTTTTTTTATTAATTTAATTATCGATTTTTTATGAAAATTTATTTATAACTGGCGCGTGTGCGGATTTATGCTGCAGAAAAATATTGCACCATGAACAAACAAAATGCACAATTAAATAGAAACACTTTTCTCTTATAAATAAATTTAAATTAAAGCTTAAAAAAGTTTCAAAGAAGGTGCAAAGAAGACGCTTTAGAATTAACATATCCATTACAACTCACTGTTTTTTAAGTAAGTTAGTTTCTTTAATATTACTTAGTTAAACCTATTTAATCCATAATAATATAATTAATTAAAATTAAAATAAATTATTGTACTGTTTAATAAAGCTAAACACAAAATATTGTTACAATCATAACTATTAACAACAATTATTGTGATTGCGTAATGCTGAGTCAAATATTTCGCTTTGATTTGTTTATATTTTTTCGATTGTTGACAAAAAAGAGCAATTTCGAGATTATACTAAAAGTTTTGATGTTTTAAAAGCATCAGTCTGGTATGAACTCAAATCATTATATTATCTTAAATTTCTAATGACCGTGAACGTTATATCAGCCATAATGTTTTCTAGTCTTTTAATAACTATCATTTTTAAGCGTAGCAAATGCCATAGCCAAGAAACCGAGACTTCATCAGCCAATTATATTATGAAGCAGATTATACAATAAACCAAACCCATTTTAAATTAATTTAAAAAACCCATATCTTACCTTTGATACTAAGTACAAAATTTAATTAATTACAAAGTCACACGCGCAGACTTTACTAATAAAAAAAATTTAAAAAAACAACAATACACGAATATAGATAAATTGATAAAAACCGAATAGAAAATTTTATTATATATGTTAATGGTGACAAAGACGATTATGATAAGTGATAACGTAAAGTAATAATTCTTTGTTTTTATTGTTTTTCTTTTCTGCTTAAGTAAATATTTTTTTTTTTTTGGTATTTAAATCAAGCACATGATACTGCCATTCTTGATGTAATTAAACGTTTGTTATTCTAAAATTGATAAAATACGTATAATTTATTTATGCAGTTATATTTTATTTAATAAACAATAATAAATTATAAAGTCTGTGAATTCGTTAAACATTTAACGTTAAGTAAGCGCCAACCTTACCTTAAGTTATTTCTATGTTTACTACTCGATGTTATTATTTTAATTAATTTTAAATGGTTTCTTCAATTTGCATCTTATTATACACATGTAAAATTACATATATATTTGATTAAGTTTTACCAATTTATGTAAACAATATGAATTTTTACACTGTGTTGCTGGTAGTACTGGTGCCACTGTTGTATCCATTCTTCATTTTTAATCAAGTTTTATTCACCATGATATTGTTGTTTGTTTACAAATCATTTTTGTTATTGAGAGAAGAAAAACATGTGAATAATAAATTAGGTAAAAGTTATGTTTAATTTACGTGTACGGTGTCACGTCGTTCATTTTTATTCATTAAAAAACTTTTTTTTTATTTCATTTTCTTGTTATTGTCAGACAAAACTTTTTTATATTCGTTTATTTATAAAGGTCAATAAAAATTGCAGCCGAAATATCGGTTACGTTTAATTTGTTTAAATTTTATCCACAATTTTTTTAAGATATAAACTTTATTGAAATAAAAAAATTTAATTTATTATAGAATTTTTTTAAATGTTGCAAATAATCCCCGAAATACGGTAATAATAAATGTTTCTAAGCGCTTGACTCAGAATGACTGTGATAAAAAAAAAAGCCTTTAAATGTTTAATGTTTCCAAATGAAAATCGCTGTAAATGCATTTCTGTATAGCATTGTAAAACAATCAATGATAATTAAAAAGATTTTATTTCTGTTTATTCTGCTCTTTTATTGGTAATCGTCAAATATTGGTAATGGTTAATAAGATTTAATCACATTTCTTAAGTCAGAAGGTAAGTCTCTTGATTATAGCTTGTTCTCAACAAATTTTATTTCTTAATTAACATTAACTTACCTTTAAAGTTTATAAGGCTGTTCCAATTCAAAATTGTTGAGAAATTCATGGTTAATTGTAAATTTAATTAAATAACCAGCAAAAATTTAATTACCTTTACTTCCTTCTTACATAATTGTATGAAAAAATCAATTAATGCACTCATATTTAAATTAATTAAATAAAAAGTCTATATAAACGTAAAACAATAACAGCAATAATAAAAATATTGTTATTTATATTTTTATTTTTGTTTGTAATATTCTTATTACCATTTGTATTTAGTTGGTATGATCCTCATCCAAATTATGATTTTCCAAAAAATTTTAAAATTTGACTAAATAATTGTGTGCAAAAAAATAAATAAAAATAATTATATGTTTTTAGATATGGAAAATTGTTATGAGAGAAATATAATGCACGATGTGAAGCGATGTATGGTTTCTTGAGAAGATTCCTACCTGAAGATTATACAACGTAATGTATTGTGCCGTTATAAATTATTTGCTAAATATTTATGCTAAATAATTAAGAAAAGAGTTAAAATACATAAATATAAATAATAATAAATTACGATTTACCTCAACAGTAGAAGGGTGTATCAGTGCAAAATGTAAGTGCCATTCAGGATTGTTTAGGCATTCGTAACGTTTTCCATGCTCATAAAATCAATTTATGCACATAAAATTGATTTATACAGAAAATATTTTACTAATTAAATAAATTCATATATAAACATCATTATCATGGTGCTTATAGGAAAAAATAAGGAAAGATATATTGAAAATGATTTCTTTCATTTGTATTATTCTAATTACCATTTGTTATCGGGAATAGTTATATTGAATTTTATTTCATTAATAAATTTCAATATATTACATTTTTTTAAATAATCTCCAAATTATTTTATGATTTAAAAATTTTTAATCTTATCCAGACACAATTTGACCAAATCTAAGATGTACTTCGAAGTGTTAAGATATGTATGATTGCACGAGACGATCCCTACACTTATTTATGAATATCAAGATTTTCTATATTAATATTATCAGAAAAATTTCATAAATCTTATGTGAAGTAAAATAATAAAGAAATAATAATTTTCAGTAACAAAATTATTTCAAATTTTATTATATTATTAAAAAATTGTTTATTGATTGTTTAAAGGAAAAATTCAATATCAAAATAGATATTTCTACATTAAATATTAATATTTTTTTATTGATTTATAACATTATTATTGTTATTCAGTTGTTAGTGAACACTAATAAGGAAAATTTAATATTAATATTTAAATGAGAAAAACAATATTGCAGACAACTACTAATGATTACGAAACAATTTCAAGTGCGATGGCGATGTTATTATAATTTGTGTGTGCATATGCAGTAATTTTAGTACTTTACTTTACTTTACAGCTTTACTTGAAGTTTTACTTTAATTACTATGAATCTATATCAACTATTTAGTAATTAATTTAGTTCGTTTTGAATATAATACTTGTTACTTGCTAAATGCACGAAATCTGTTTTGGTCGCAAAGTTTATTTTTAAAAAAACTAAACTAGGATTCAACCATGTTCAACAATCGTCAGACTATTTTCTTAATTAAATTAAATTTCAACAAAATATAGCTTTAAAATAATTATTAAATAATTTCTATAAACGATTACGTCAAAATAAAAAAAAGCATAAAGTGCAAAATAACAATCAATAAAATTAATCACTTTTGTTTACATTTCTAAACTGACTTTATTGCAATTTTATACTTTATTACTTAATTTCTTTCCTGTTTTACGTTCAAATTTAAATGACTAATTGTTATTTCCACTAAATTATTGATTAATAATTTTATTGATTTATTATTTTATTAATATGTTTTTTGTTGTCTGAATTTATTTTCTTGATGAAAGTAATAAATAATTTTTTTGTTATCGAATAACCAATTGCGCCAAGTTCATGGTCCATTACACCAAAAGAAAAAAACAAGGCAATTAACAAGATACGTTTTTAATTACTGAAAATAATCATAAATATTTTTGATGTTTTTTTAAATTTAATTAATGATTTTCGGTTTTATTTAACGACGTTGTTATTTACGTTTATTAAATTACCGGCCTTGTTATTTAATAATAATTATTGAAAAACATTTTTAATATTATTTTAATATTACCATTTATTTACAAAAATAAAATTATTTCTTAATTAATTATACAAATATCACATTTTCTTAGTTACAATTACTACTTAAATTAAAAATTAAATTCCTAACTAATGTTAATCAACAGTTCGCATGAACAAATTGTTAATGCTGCCAGTATACCAGTTTCATATTTTTTATTTATAATTATTTTAATCACAAAATTCTATTAATAAAATTTAAAATTTTTATTTATAACACAGCAAAGAACATTAATTAATATTAAGCTTTAAATTATTTGCACATTTAAATTAATACCAATTTTTTTTTGTTTGCTATTTTCTTGTCTAATATCCTGCGTAGCATTCAATTTTTTTGTACCTTAAACATACGTCAATTGATGATAATAAAATTTTAAAACTTGGTATTATGTTTGGTTAGTAGCTAGTGTTAAGTTTGATATTTTTTTTATTTATTTATTCATTTATTTACAATAAATAAAAGAGATTTTAATATTTTAAACGACTGGTTATCAATTAATTTTTAATGATAATAAAAAAAATACATTTTTCCAGTTCGTATTGATAAAATCAAAAAAATAAAATAAAATAATAATAATTACGTTATTTTATTTCAATTTTTCTGTTTTATTATGATTAATATTTATATTAATTTTTTTTTGTTGTTTGTTAAGTATTAATTATACTATGGGTAATAAAATTAATTATCACCTTATAATATTTATTTTATATTTTATTTTATTTTAATTAAAGAAAATCCTTTAAGTTCACTTTTAATGCTGGATTAGTAATGATATGTATTAGAGGTAAAAAAATATTTGTCTATTTTTAACTAAAATTATTTTTATTTGTCATTTTATTTATTAAACTAAAATATTTAAATATTTTTTTTTTTTAAATTCTATTTTAAAACACTTAACGCCTATTTATAACTCAGTATTAGGTAAACACAGCACAGGTTATAACAGTTTTTCACTTAGTTTTTTTTTTTTTTTCATTTTTTCTCTTATCCAATGCACAAACCCAATGTCTTTTTTAATAATCCCTTTAAATGTTTTGCACAAATTTAGAGAAATTTAAAAAGTTGAATAATAAAATTATCACTTTTGATTATTTTTTGTTTTTATAAATTAAATTACAATCAATCAAATTTAATTACCAAAATTCTATTTTTATTCTAATTAACTATTTATAAGTCACAGATAATTTTTTTTATAAAATATTATTTATAACTTATTTGACTATGAATCCATTGATTTTTTAACGAAGAAAATATAAAAGATTTCATCCAGATGGTGACGTTGATACAATTGATTGTTGCCGTAGTAAATTTGATGTGCTGGCCATGCTTGATGAACTTGCTAATCCTGAATCAATGCCACCAGATGGTGAAACAAAATTTTGCGCATTTATACCCAATATTTTGTTCTGTTCATGCACCGGAATTATGAAAACACGATTTTTATATTTTTCCATAACTGTATCGTAGCTGGGTGGTGCAAATTCACGGTATGATGGTGCCGGTGTTGGTGGTGCACGTTCTGGAATTACCTCTGGTTTTCTTCCGCGGCCACATGTTGTTTCCGAGCATGCCATAACAATGAAAAATGCAACCAATGCAACAAACGTGGAGAAATACCAAATAATCGTTATAACATCCATTTTAACGTTGTTTTTGTTTCTTATTTAACTTCTTTCAAAAAAACAAAATTAATTAACTTTTTTATTAACTGCTATATGGCTCTCATTGCTTAAAATTAAACTTTTTTTTTTTTTTGATAATTTCAATTATAAAGAAAACACGGAAATAAAATTTATAGCAATTAAAACAATAAAAAAAACCCACTGACAACACCTGTCTAAACGATAAATGATTAATTTTTAATTTATTAACTGACTATCGAGTAACTAACAAGTGTTTGGTTCAATAAGCAATTTACTAATAAAATAATTTATTTAAAAGGAAAATATATTTAAAAAATGTTTTGCAAAATGTATAAACTACTTGTTAACTGTTTTATCAAAGTTTGATTAAAAAAGAAAAAATAATTAAAAACATTTTTCGGATTTTATTATTTTTACAATCTTTGCCATTATATTTTATAAACATTTTAACGTACCTTACCATTCTTATCATCAAAACTTATCTTATCGCGTTGTTTTTGTTTTAATATTTTTATTTTTATTGTTATTATTATAATTTTTATTAATAATGACGTGTGATTTATTTAATTTTGTACAAATAAATTTTATGCCACAATTCAAATGCATTGTGTTGCTTGAAGCTAGACATTTTATGGTCGTTAGTTTCGCTTTATGTGTTTTTAATTTGTTGAATCATTAATAGCATTAATATCATATTTTTAATTTTAATACAGCATAAACAGTATTATATACAAAGATTATCGGTAAACAAATGCTCGTTGCTGATATTTTTATAAATTTGTTTATATTTTACTAACTATGTTATAATTTAAAAGCGGTAAAGTGTGGTATATTGTCGAGTTCATCCGTAATACGCAGCATGTGCAGGTAAACATACTCTTTTAATAATTTCAAAAACAGTGATAATTATTAATTTTTAACGGTAATAATAGCACAATAATATGACAAACAAAGCATTTAAATTTTTTTTCAAATAAACGAAAGTGCTGTTAATTCAATTAAATTTTATTGAAATAAAAAATCCAGCGGAAATAATTTCGAGTTCATTGTAAAACTAACTTTATATATTTTTAGATTATTTTTAAATATAAATTATTTATATTAGAAGTATTAAAAATAAAATTTTTTAAGGAATTTAAAGTAGCAGCTTAAACCTGTCGACTTCTGTTTTGTTTACTACTTTTATATTATTTTATTGCTTTAATTTACGTCAAACAGCTGATACTCACAAAAGCTTTTTCCACTTTTTAAATTTTTTAAAATAATTTACGTAAATAATTATATCAGTTGCATCATTTTTGCTATTTTAAATCAATAAATCAATAAAATTTATTTAAATGTTAAAAAAATAACTAGAAAAAACTGACGATAATAAGAAAAATATTATCACTTTACGGATTTTACATTATATAAATAAATAATAAATAATTAAATAAATATTGCTATGTCAATGGCAATAAATAATATCTTGAAAATTAAATGATAAGTGACTTTATAAATTTATAATTTAAACAGGAATCTTAAATACATAATTGATGGTCAATCAAATTTTTTGTTACTAAATCAATCATACAATTTAGCAGCACAAATTATAGATATTTAAACTTATTTTACCTGTATAATGTAATATTATTTATCACAAAAAGCTAATTGAATATAAAATTATACTATTTTTTAATGATTTTAAAATTAAATTAGTTTTTTAATGCTATAAAAACGCGTTAAAGACATTATTCATTATTTAATGTTCCATAAATGACAAACCTTTCAAATGCCTTAAGTCAAATTTAATATTTTAGCACTGTAAATGTTTTACGTTTTAAAAAAGCATTATAAATGTTTATTTTTTATTTATCTATCATTATTTTACAATCGGAAATCAATTATCGCTTTATTAATTGATTTTTTATTTAAAAAAATATAAACAAATATTATTTATTAAATATAGATTATAATATATTATTATTATTATTATTATTATTAAATTTATTTATTCTTTTCTCTTTGTTTATTATTTCTTTATTATGTTTTAATTAATTATTACTAATTTAGTAATTATCATTTGTAAAAATAAAGTTATTAATTAAAGCAGTTATATTTAATATTGGAAAAATATAGAAGCAAAACTATTTATAATGAAATTAATAAACATATTTACTTTCCACTCAATATTATTGATTATTATTTAATGACGACAATATGTTGCGTTAATTGATAATAATAATAATTATTATTAAAATAAAATGAAAAGATAATTAATTAATGAATACTTTATTATAATTTTTAGTTTTTATTTAAATAAATCTATAGGAAAATTCATTCAAAGTGATAATCATTTTCAATTCAAACTATATCATTATTTACCAAACTTCAAAGTGCACAGTAATATAGATTATTTACGTTTTGTCTATTTTAATACTCGAGTTTATGGTTTAACAATATTTATTTATAAATTTTATTGCATAATTTTATTATATTTTGATAAATTTTACATTAAAATAAGCTGATAAACGTATTTGGTCTTATCAATTTGCTTTCCTTTTTGTATATTTATGATTATTATTAATATTATTAACTATTATTAATCCACAAAAGCTATTTAGGTTTTTTTATCATTATTAATTATCTGTTTGATTATTTTATTCGATTATTAGAATTAACAATTGTGTATTTATTTACCTTTTGGATATACCAAGAAATTACTATCGTCATTACTTACATAAAGCATTGATTATTTTATTGTTTCTGAATATGAGACAATAATTAAAATTTTTTAATCCTTACCTTTTGTTAGTAGAATTTTCTACTGGAATCTCCAGATTATACGCTAAACAATCTTTAGCAAATCTCAGTCAAACATTAGCTTTTACAAAATATTCGTTTATTATAACTTTATACTTGACTATTTGTGCATAAATCTATTTATACTTTTCAAAATTAAATAAAGTTTCGTTATAAATTATTCTGTCACAAATAATGCCATGCGAGAAGGTCTTTCCACAGACTAGCAAATAAAAATAAAAGTATGTATTGTTTAATCATTTATTTCTGATATGAGACAGTGTTTATGATACCATGAAAGTTTACATTCAAGTCTCTTTATCTTGTTTTCACATTTATTGTCACAATTACTTTGTTTAATTAAAAAAAAAATTAGTTATTTGCCCATTAATTTATTCATCATTATTGACAATTTAATAAATATTTTACTATATACACAAAATACTATTTAAAGATATAGCATACTCGTTTACTTCTTATTTTTTCCCCTTTTGAATCATTATTCAATTATTGCTATAAATAATCGAAATTATTTCTTTGGTTTTTCTACAAATAATTCTTGCGTCAATACCTATAATGAAATACATAGTTGCTGATTATAACTATATTATTGGCAATCAATCCATCAAAACACTCATCTAAGATTTATAGTTTTATATTTTTTTAAATCAAATAAATATTAATTGAAATTCAACGACAAGTTAAGTAGTAATTAAGTATGAAGGGTTAATAAATTTTAATAACTTTTTTACTATCAACAAGTGATTATTTTTTGTAATAGAAATGAAAAAATTATTATAAGTAATGATAACCAATATCAATAATTACAGCAAACAATTTTTTTTTATTCTATTAAAATTTTGCTAATTCTACATGTATTTTTTAATGTCAATGTCGCAAAAACATTGATTTTAATTATTTATTTTAAAGCATAACACACACAAAAAAATTAAATTAAATAAATCAATCAAATTTATCAAAATATTAAATTAAATTATTAAAAGAAATAGAGAAAAATAATAACATCAAAAATTATATTATAAGCGGCTATTGATAAGATAAAATAATTTTTTCTACTTTGCTTTGCAAATAAAAATTCGTTTGCATTATTGCATTGCATTAATTTATGAGCTTTAGTATACTTATTTGGTAATAATGTATGATTTTATTATTAAATTGTTTATACTTCTGTTTCGCTTATAAATCTGTTTTACTACCAGTAGGCAAAAAATAATCTACTTAATAAATTGTATTAAATAAGACTTAGAAAGGAAATTATTATCTCAATCGACAAAAGAATTTAAATGTTACATTAAAACCGTATAACGGCTAACAAAAAAAATTAATTAAACGTACATAAAAATCAATCATTAAATTAAATATTAAATTAAATGATACTATTTTTAGACTTAACATAAAAAATTCTTATCATTGTTTATTTTTATTTAATAAAAATATCTATTAATTTTTTTTTTTTTTTCATTAAGAAACGTAAAGATAATTCTGACTCATTTATTTATTTTTATTTGTTCTTCTTCTGTCTGTCGCATATGTTAAATTGAATTATTTTTTGATTTATATTTTAGTAATTATATGATAAGAATTAACTTAAGCTTTTTAATTATCTTAATTGGATTTTTTAAAATTGATTTTATATAAATTATTTTTTTTTGTTATTTATTGGTATTAGAAGATTCGTATTAATTATTATAAACATTTATATATTTTATTCATTTGCATTTGCTAAGCTTATGGTTGATAACGAATTTGCTGAAGTAGATTTACCAAGCTTCAAAAAGGTATTTCACATTTGTTATGTTGTCTTAAAGTACATGATAAAAGGTGTTTTTTAAGTAGATATGATATATGATATATATCGATATAGATATGACATAAAATTCATCCATTATAAGAAAATTAAAAACCTTTTATAAAAGAAAATATAAACAGTAATGGCTATAAGCAACAATCTTTATGCAAAACAATATACCGACATTAATTAAATTAATAAAGATAAGTTTAACAGTTTGCCACCTTTTTTCTGATAACTATTATCCCCAAATACTTTATTTATCACTTGGTAATACAACAAATTATTTTTAAATCATCATTAAGCGCCACAGGTAATTTTCAACAGTAAATATTTTATAAAATCAATCAAAAAAAAACCTCATATTTTGATTTATTTCGTTTAAATCGATTACAACCAATTAATTTTGATTAAAATTTACTTATCAAATTACAATTTTAATTTAAAAAAAATAATGAAAATTGTTATTTAATTAGCTTATCAAATAAGTATTAATAATTAATATAGAAAAATAACTTTTTAATTAAAAATAGTTTTTATTATATTAATTAATTTATTCAATAATACACATTTATTGTTATATTTGTATAAAAGAATTGTATATATCTTATCTAAATTTACATAATTTTTCTTTTATTTAAGAAAGAATACAGATAATACATTTGTACATAGTATAATAAAAAGGAGGTTGTAGAAAATATTAAAATTATTAATTAAACAAGAAAGCTTATATAAAAATGTTACACCCTGTATTTCTTGTTAATTTTTCTTTTTTATGTTTAATAAAAATTTATTAATTATTTACACACCAAATAAGTGTTTCCCGTTTATTGGCTTAACTTCGTTGTTAATTATAAATGAACAGAGTAGTTTTATAATTTTATTTAGATATAATATATGCGATATATATATTTTAATCATTTAGTACATAATTATTTTATCACATATTATTAATTTATTAAAAAAGAAAATAAAGAAGTAAAATGAAGAAACCAATAATTTATTTTCTTTATTTCTACAAAAATAAATTGAGCTTTAAATACATATTTTAATCATCACATTTTTGAGTAATACAAACTGATTATATTAATTATATAAATGTTAACTGTTTTATTCATAAGGTATGTGCCTATCATCATAAATAAGGTAATCTGGATATTTATCGGTTTTCAATTTTGCTTTATATTACATTTGATGAGATTAATATTATTATTATTATCATAAAATAAATAAATATATGTATTTCATTTTTTTTTTATATTAAAAATTCTATAATTATTCATTTGGTGAATAAATTTTATTTTTACTTTTAATTTTTCTTTTTTACTTTAATAAATTATTAATAAAAAGAATAATTTATTGTTTTTGTCAATAACTGCAAAAATTATTTTAATTTTTTAATATTCACATCGATATATTCAATTAAATAATTTTCTTTATTATAAATTTTTATTTTCTTTAATTAATTCAGTCGTTTTATTTTATTTATTAAATTGAATTCACTTATTCCTTATATATATTTTAGTTTTAAAATGTTAATTAATTAAATTAAATTATAATTAAAAAATTAAACCACAGAAAACACAAAACATTAAACACACAAAATAATTTATTAAGAAATTAATTTTTTTTCAACACTTTTCATTGTTTTCATCATTAACCAGCCGGAAATAATGAATCGTAACTGGGTGGTAAATCTTTATCGTCAATTTTTGATGTTGTTTCATGATTTCGACGATTATCTGGTATTATTGGTGTTGTCCCGATAGACGACACCTCGTTTAAATCCATATCAACAGCTGGAGCTGACGGATCATGCTGTAATAAAAATAAATAAATTAAAACGTCACAAATTATGTAATTAATTCAAAACTAGAAAGAAAAAAAAACCACTTACATTATGCCTACGTCGGGTATTTCTAGATGTGTCATGTAAATTACTTGTTGACGACGTACAACAACCACGAACACACTCTTTATACTTCCAATAAACATAAACACATATTCCAACGCCAACCATTGTGAAAACTAATGATGTTAAGGCACTAATTACTAAATTCTTTGTATTTATTGTCTCATTATCAATTGCTGCCTTATTTATAGTATTTGTATTGCATTTCGTTTCATCTAAACATAATGGTGATGGACAATTATGTACAGTATCGTTAACTAATAATTTTGATATGCAAAATGCTGTATTATCATTGTCACATGAGAAACTATTTCCGATATCCTTAGAGCATGCATGATATGCTGTCGCTATTATTCTAATATCCAGTGTATCATTTAAATACTCTAATGGCTTAAATTTATCTATATGCAATTTTATTGTTATTTTACCGTATTCATCGATATATGATTTTCCATTATTCATTGAAATCGGATCACACAATTTATACGTCAAATCATTATTTAATTTTATTTGTAAATAGTCAATACACTCTCCTGTATATTTATCTATACGTAATTTTAATTTTTCTATAAATAATATAATACCAGAATTGTATTTTGTTGCATCAATTATAAATTTACAATCATTATCAACTTTTTTATACGATGATGAGTTCCATACTTCATTGATTATCGCCGATGATTCTGTATTTAATTTTAAATTTATAACATTTCGTTTTTCTGCAAAAAGATTAAATATTTTATCGCGAATTGACGGACATATTTCTTTATTATTTATCGAATCTAGAATATATAGAATATTTAAATTACTATAATTTCATAATTAAAAACGTTTTCGTCACATGTATAAATATATTAAAGCAAAATTACTTACAAGTGTTATAGGACTGGCAAATATGTATAAAAATTGTTAAGGCAATTAAATAATGTAGTTTTATCATTTTTATGTTGATTACTTTACGTTTTATTTATCAATAATTTTTTTTTCTATATTATAAGTTATTAAGCAACAACATTTCTTATTTATTTATGAATTATTTATGATAATGAAATTTTTGACATTTAGATGAGACTCTTCAATCGTAATAAATTAATAAATTTGAGCAAATATATATATTGAGAATATTCTCTCTAATATATTTCACCAACGTATAAAATTTTGTTTTTAGTTTATTTTCAAATAGATCGAAAAATCCCAATTCATCGGGCAATTCTTAATGTCATACAAACAAAATACAAAAGATATGTCATATTAATTGTGCGAAGTTAAAAAAAAAAAAGTTAATTGCTATTTTATACAAAGTTAACGAAATTTTTTAAAAAAACTAATAGAAATTAATATATTTCATAAATTATATTTGCAATAATATTAATTTACAAATGGTACATTAAAAGTGATATACACAAGTAAATAAGCATAATCAAATAGAGAATATTTGTCACATTTTTATGTATGGATAATTTTTTTTTCTAATGCATTTATTTATTTTTAGATTTCTATTAATTTTTTTTTTTAGTATTTTATTTTTTAAGAAATTTTTACATTTCTTACTTATTGGTAGTGCTACGATAAAATGAAACGAAGAAATGAAAATTCGTCTCCTGTTTCCCAACATGGTTCGCCAAATGCACAAAACTCTGCATATTATGCATCGGCGGTGGCGGCAGTTGCTAGACATTTGAATCCACAATATTATATGGACACAACAATGCCTCCGCCAGAATTAATTAATCCATATGCACAGAACGCAGATGGTATTACTAATTTTTCAAATCAAATTTGTTATACGACTGGACAACCGATAATACCACACCAGTCAATGAATTGGCATCAACAGCAGAGTTCTTTAAATCTTATGTATAATCCAAATCAGCCACCACCACCACCTAGTATGCCTCCATTACCAACAACATTACCTCCAACGTTACCTCCATTGCCACCATTACCACCACCATCAACGAAAAATAAAGCAGCAGATCATCCATATCATGGCCAAAATAAACGAAAATTTCCGGATCGATCAAAATTATCAATAAATCATTTAACTGAGAAGCAAAAACCATTTTCAGCCGATGGTAATGCGACTATACCAATTACACCTCAATCTGCAAAGCAAAAGAAAAAGAAATTAAAATCACCAGCCACCCAAAGTGCTGATGGTGAGCAAATTTTAATAATTTATAATTAATAAAGTTATTTACCTTTTTTTTCATTTAGATAAATGTATATCGGTGAATAAAAAAGCCAGACGAAAACCGATGTCAATACGTTATACGAGAAAAAAAGAGTGGGATCGAGACGATGCAATGTTAGCAATTGGTTTAGAAAATGAATATAATAATCGACAAAAGACGCCGATGTTGATATTAAGATTCCCAGACCCTGAAATTAATAAAGAAATCGTTAAAAGTTTTTCATCAGCCATTCAAAATGTTCATTTTCAGCAGCCATCAACACCACGATATTGTTTTCTTCAGTTGCGCTCAGACGCAAATGTAGAGCAGGTGAAAAAGGAAATTACAGGAATGCCATTTGGTGCTGGGCATTTAATTGTCGAGAGTAAATACGGTAAGAGTGAAGTACACAAACATGAAGTACATCCAGAAGAAATAGATCCATATACACTGTATGTTGGTAATCTACCGACAACTGTCACTGTGACAACTGTTAAGGAGAAATTTCCGTTGGCACAACGTATCGACATTGGGTATGCCCAGCGAATGAAATATACGCGCTATGCATTTATACGTTACAACACTGTCGAAGAGGCAATGGATGCCTTTAGATCATCTTATCATATAGTTATTGAATCACGAAACTTAATAGTTCGCTTTCGACGGCAAAAGGGTAATGTCGGCTTACCAGGAGAATCTACTCAACAAATAGTTAATAAACAAAATCAGCCAATAACTGCCGCACAACCAGAAATTAATGATACCACAATGAATGAGATAAGTACATTAGATGGAAGTGATTTGCTGAATACGTCATTTAATTCAGTGTCCACAGATACAAGTGTTGTTACCGGTATTGAAAAAATGGCTGAGGAACCTGTGAATGAAAGTCAAAGTGCAACTAACGGTGAAACACCTAAACAGCAGGAAGACACAATTGATACTAAAGAAGATGTGTTGAAAGAGGCAGCCGCATTACTTCAACGCACAAGTTCTCAAAGTACAAAATTTCTCATTTAATCTATTAATATGTTTGCCTTATAATTATCCATTTATTTTTAAAGATGCTCCAACTACGTCAACTGACGGTGTAGTTAAAACCGAGAATTCAGTATTTGAAGATATTACTGTCAAGACAGAACCAAAAGATGAAGATGATGATTTTGATTATGCAATGGACGATGACATTGATGATGACGATTTAGAAGAAAGTGAGTATTTTTCTATGCAAAGCATTGGAAAAAAAACATTATGTAATCGATAAATTTTAATAATTAAGGTGATGATGACGACTATGATAATGAAAAGGAGGAGGACGATGAAGATGCGCATAGATACAAAAAATATCATTGGGATAGATTAAAAATACAGGACGACCATAAGGTGAGATAATTAAATTTTTATTATGACAGTAATGTAATTAAATTCTATTTTAGCCTGATATACAAGCATTGGAAGCGTCTTTATGTTATAAAAAGCAAAGTAACAAAGATGATGATGTGGATTCAATATTTAGCGAAACACAAAATGACGATGATTTTCTTGATTTCTAATTTATGTTTTTGTATTTGATAAGTACATGAGCTTTTTTCATAACTTCTGTATTTCTCGTTATTACCGACAGCAGGTTATTGTCTACGAACGCTTTAACTGAATATGAGTAGGTAAGATGAATGCAGTTCCGAGTTTTGCAGATTTCTATGAATTTTGCCATAATTTCTACATACTTTAAGACTTTATATGTAATTTATTTATATGTATTCAGGCAAATACTTGTCTAATGCAAGATGACTTTTTAAAGAATAAAATAAAAGAAAAAAAATACAAACATTCATATTTATTCCATATAATTTAATTCTAATATATTTAATGTGTTTTCTTTAGCATAATATTTAATTCTGATGGGGTTTTAAAATAATCAATAAGTAAAAGAACTTTTTCGTTTTTGATCTTATAACGCGCTTCCCGCCATGGTAAAATACCCTGTACCGGCATCGTAATCACTTCTCCTTTAATAAAATTCAATTTCTTATTTTGAAATGGTAATTGTCCTTCAAATATTGCTACATAACTGAAATATATTTCAATATTTTATATATGTTAATTGTTTCAATACAATTTAACAATCATATGTAATAAATTACCTATTTTTGCATTTATAAATCCTTAATGGATAGCGTTGGATCATTACACGCAATAAAACACTAATCACTAGAAAACCAACAAAGAAACCATATATTTCATTGTTGTCAATATATATATGCTTGAATGGCTGTAATAACACATCTGCAGAAACAAAATTCTCATCTTTAAAAAATTTAACTAATGCTAAGCCAGCAATTGATAAAAATGTAAATGATGTTATATGTTTGCATGCAATTAAATAATTTTCCATAGGCGCCCGATATATTAAATGAAAATTATCATTCATTTTGTCAGTTCTTTTATATTTTAATTCTTTTGCGCTTATATTTTTCATAACTTGTCGATTATCAATTGATTTATGAAATAATTTCCTGCAAAAAAGAAGACAAAAATCAATTTCAATTTTGAGGTTATAAATTTTCTACAATTTTTTTCTATTATAAATAATACAAATGGTTTTATATGATATTTACCAATGTTGACATCCTTTTATTATACTAAAATTAAATTTAATATTTTGTTTTGTTATTAAATTTATTAATAAAGACATTTTTATATTAATTTTTTATTATAAAATTGTATAAATAAAATTATATAAAAAATATTTCTCTATTGTTTCTTATTGGAAAAAAAACAAACTAAAAACACTTTTGTTATTGTTGTAAAAGGGTAATTTCGTGGGTAATTTTCTCACCAATTTTCACCAATAAGAATAACATTATACCAATTATTATATTAAAACCTTATAAATGTTTTAAAGCCTCCAAACAAACAATTAAAATAAAAACATATGTAATTTTTCAATAGGTATAAATATATTTTTGCTTTCTTTAGACGACATTATTTTTGCACAATTAATTAATTATTATAATTATTTAATTGCGATACAATTGTGGCAAAACAAAAACAAAATTTTCTATTTCTAGTCAAATAATTATTTTGTGTTTTCTTTTTTTTTTTACTTATAAATCTAAATTTATGTTTCTTTTTGTTTGACTTTTATATAATTTAAAATTATTTTTATTTAATAAAATGTTTAATATTTTTCATTCTTTTTCATTTAAACTATAATTAACATTAAAAATATACATTTTAAAATCACGTCATTATTTATTTTATTTTTTTTTATACAAAACAAAAAATAAAAATTAATTAATTAAAACTATTAAAATTAAAAAAAGAAAAGAAATAAAATTTATAAATTATTTAATTTAGTAAAGAAAATCCTTTGTTTTCTTTTTTCCTAGTTTTTTTTGTATTTTATTTTAATTTTTTTTTTTTTATCTTTTTAAACTTTTTATTTTCATTTTAATTTTATTTTTTGATTTAATAATGTTTCTACTATTTACAATGAAGGCACTGGAACATTCATTTTATCCGTTGGATTTTTCATTTTGTTGATGATGTTGTTGTTGCATTTTTAGGTCGTTTTCATTAAATAATCAAATTAGATCATTTTCAAATGTTAAAAAATGCTTTTTTTAAGCGTTTATTATTATATGTGATTCTTTCTTAATTTATTATTATTAAAATTTAATTATTTTCAATAGAAAATATTTTTAATAAATAAAACAATTATTGTTGAACAAATGATGTATTTATGTTTTAATAAATTAATGTTATTTGCTGAATTTCCACCATATTCATCGTGGGCTGGTCGGTCATCTGTGCCAGCTAAATTAAAAATTAAATGAAAAAATTAATAAGAATTCATTTTTAATTGGATAAAATTAGAAAAAAGTGTGCAAATTTAAAATTTTTAAATACAAGTATAATTTTTAAAGAAATTTTACAATAAAATTGTGGTGCTAATTATCAAAAAAAAAAAAAAAATTAAATAAATAATAATAATTTGGAATAAATTTAGACTAAATAAACATGGACAGGTAATAACTATCTTCAAATGTAACACAAAATAAATGACAATGCTAAGAAAAATAAAACTTTATGTTGATTATTTCTTTTACAAAATATTATTTAAGCTATTATTATCGGAAATTTCATATATAATTAGCAAAGTCATTTATGCGTTACATATTTCTCATTTTAACCTGATAAAACCATGTTTACACAGTCAAAGGGAAAAAAGAAAAATTTTTGGATTAAATAAAAATTAAATAAAAAAAAAAATCAAAAAAATTAATTATCCAAACTGAACGTAAAGAAATTAAAATTAAATAAATTAAACTAAAAACAAGGAAACACACGTACATTTGATGTATATTTGAGGCCTTGGACAATATTCTTCGATGATGAGTTTTAATTACTTAATTAATTATTATAGTTTGTTTGTTTGCTTTTTTAGATTAAGTATAATGTTTTTTTTTGTATTACTAATTAATTATATAAAACTAAAACAAAAAAAAATGATAAAGAAAAAAAAATTCTTTTTTGAGCAAAATAAGTTTTTTTTTTCAGTAAAATTTTTTTTTCTCTCTTTTGTTTGGTTACAGAATAGTTTTTATTTTTAATTTTGTTTGGTTTAACTTCGAAGATTAAAGCCTGTAAATATATTTGACCACACATCTTATCTCATCAAAATAATTCTTTTAAAAATAAAAAATTTAATTAATAAAAATTAAAAATAATAAAATCAAAAAAAAAAAAAAAATTATAATGAAACTAAAAAAATAATTAAAATTTTAGTTCAGTGTGATTTAAGCATAAAAATAATTCGGCCGTGCATTGAATAATTTAAATATAATTATTATTTTTATTTGATATAAATAAAATTAAAACGTGCGTGATATATTGTTTTTTTTTTTTATAAATTAATGAATTAATTCATGCTAAATCCATAGCATAAGTATTTTATTTTTAAATATAATTAAAAAACATTCAAATGATTTATTATTACTTCCAACTGTCACTTTATATAGATGATTGTGCGCCTATCACTTTTTTGTTCTTTTAAATGTGTTCATGCTTTTATTTTATTTTTTTTTTTTGTTTAATTTGAAAATCTAGTACAATTTCTACGTTCAGGTTGTGGAAATTAATTTATGTGATTTTATTTTTTTTTTAACTATTTTATTGGCAGTGCATTTTCCTCTAAACTACCTTATTGTTATTTATTAATTTGCATTTTATTTGAAAGTTAATAATTGGTGAGTTTGAATTAATAATAAAGCAAATAAATTTATTGTGCAAAGCGTTATTTTGTATCAAGTCTACAGAAATTATAAATTAATTATATGTTTATATAGTTATGTTTTGTTTAAAACTAATTGCATGCAAAAATCTACTTACTACATGAATAATGAATTAATTTTTTTTATTTAAATTTATAAAAAATATATATTGTATTGGTTAGTGAAACCGACCATTATTAAGTTCAAATATTCAGGATCTCGCGTACAATAATTTTTCTCCAAAAATTTTGTTATAAAATTTTCATTAATTTTTTTTAAATTTGTCGAGTTTCCAATTTTAGTCACTAAAATGTGCAACTTAGCTATTTATTCCAAACCTAGCAATTTATTAAATTTATTTGTTTTTCTAAAATTCGAACGGTTTTTCGATTTTTCACTTTAATAACGCATGCAATTGTTTTTTTTTAATCAATTATTAATTTTGTATTATTTACTCGGATTAATAAATAAATTTTGTTAATTATTTGAAAAATTGATGAGTTTGTTAGTATTTACTTGTTATTACACAATTTTATTAATAATATTAAATAATTTCCCTTTATACTATTTTATAAACCAACACCACAATTTTTTTTTTTACTTAAATATCTAGACTTATTTTAAATGTACATAAATTAATTAAAATATAGTTTTAAAATTATTATAGGTAATTGATATTATATTGCTTTAAATTTAATTTTATTTTTTAAAATTTCCAACATTTTCCAACAATTACGATACTTAGCAAATAAAATATTTGAGGAAAACAAACATATTTTTATACATTTGTAAGTATCTTAAGTGTATAAGAGAAATTTGATTTAAACAAAGCAGAATCAGAGAAGGTATAAAAAAAGTTTACAAGAATATTAGGGAAAGAAGAAAGATCAATAATTAACCCAGTAATGGATAGAATTTCAAGCAACAAATATATAGGAACATAAAAGACTGGAAATTTCTGGAGCTTTTATTAATAATTATAATCTTTTTTATTAATTATATTTCTTTAAAAAATTCTATTTTATTATTTTTTTTTCTAATTATATCGTCGGTCGGTTTCACTTACCTGCATCTAAAATAAGATCACTAATGTCGTCAGAATGTGATTCTTCCGCCATAACATTACCTAATGAGTTAAATGATGAACCAACATTCTTACAACCAAACCACCAATGTGCTGTTGGACGTGGGAATGGTGGATCGGCAGTATCAATCTGTAATTATTAAACATGATAAAATATAAATTACTTATTTATTTCTGTGATTATATAAAACTTACCGAAAATGTACGATCATTAAATCGATAATATTTATTGCCCTTAAAGAAATATGTGTAACCATTTGTATACTGTAAAGCTGCATCAATGCTACTTGGGACACCTTCCCAGTTTGAGATTGGTTTTGGATATGTAGATTTTACTGGTGGTCGTTTTAGCGGATCAAAACGCCAGAATTTGGTTCCTTTATAGAAATAAATTTTACCATTACCACCCCACACTAGTGCTGCATCTAAATGATCAGGAATTCCTGTAAATCCGTCGCTGATTTCTTTTGGATAATCGCCGTCCATTTGTTTACCAGAATATCTCCAGTATTTTGTGCCTTGGAAGAAATATGTTTTCCCGTTTTTATACGTAAATGCAGCATCAATGTTACCTAAACAATTATGCATTATTATAAAATTTTATAAAACAAATTTTAATTTAATTTTAATTTGTTACCTGTTAGACCCGGCCATCCTTCCGATATTAATTTTGGATAACCATCAGCTATTGCATTTTCTGTTAGTTTATAATATTTATTTCCTTTAAATGCAAATGTACTGCCATCAGCCGTATTAAAGATAGCATCAATCTTGGGATCTGTACATAATTCATTATCTGCTTTTGGTACAAAAATATTTCTTGGTGTAGTTTGCACTGTTGGACTATTTGTATTTCCTGGTGATTTTCTACCATACAAAGCTTGAATACCCTTTAATATATAAAAAATTTACAATGATTTTACCTGTTTTTCAATGATATTGTTAAATAAATTAATTTTACCTGAACATCATCAGAGTCTAATGTAAACACAGGATCGAATCCACGATAAAATGGGGCCATAAGTGCTGATTTAACATCTGAGTGACTTAAACCTAATGAATGTCCAAATTCATGAGCTGCTACTTGGAACAAATTTGTACCACGATGACTACCAATTGTCCAATACTCAGCATCATCAAAATGAGCGTCTCCACCATACACAGGGAAATAAGCATGAGCTAAGGTACCGCCTGGACCATCAAATGGATCACCATCACCATGCTCGTTTTCCTCAAAACGAATTTCAATATGGACGGGATTTGTACGTTTCGGTGTGAATGTCAAATCAGTATATTCACTCCACACAGAAAAGGCACGTAGTATTTCTTTATCCACTTCAGCTTTAGCTAAGCGCTTAGGATACTTTGCAATACGATAAGTTAAAGCTTTAACCTTCCATCTGCTGCCTTGTAATGCATAACGTTTCGAACGTGAGTCTGTGCCAAAACCAACTTTGTCGCGTACACCACACCTAGGCAATGACATTAGTTCCATTGTTTCGGGATCAAGTTCGCCAGTAGTATTAAGGCCAGCAAATCCCTGAAAGTCAACTATCGCTTTACTCCATGTATCCTTATCTAATAACGAACCACTGGCTGGATTTCGAGCCGATGGTGGCAAATAACCAAATTGTGATAAATAAATCTAGAAATGAATAAGAAAATTATTATTAATTTAGATGTTTTTAACCTTATAAATGCTTATTTAAATTTCAGGTGACAAACAATATAATTGCTATTAGAATAATAAACATTTTATTATTCTAATAATTCATTTTCTTTAATTTTATATTAATTTTGCGATTAAAGATTGCGAAATAGATAAAATAGTGAATTGATTGACAGGCATTTTCCATAGAAATATAAAAACAAAATAAATTAATTAAATATTCATACAAAAATGTTTCATTTTTTTTTTTTTGCCAAATAAAATCAAAACCGAGGACATCTATTATATTCTTCTATTTATATGTATATAATTAAATAATTCCTTCCAGTTTGAGTAAATAAATTAAAAAAAAAACTTAACAATTTATTTTATAATTTAAAAAAAAAATAATAATTATAATAAAGCGACAGTGAACGTTTAATTTTGTATTCTAAATGAATAATTTTATTGAGTTTATAGTGGAGAAAAAAACCAAGAAGAGTAAAATAGCATTTATGAATGCTAACAACACATGTTCTGTTCAGTCATTAACAAAATAAAGTTTATAAATTTGTTTATTAGAAAAAAATTAAACAAATTACTACGAAATACATAAAATCTAAAAATTTTATTGCAAAAAAAAAATCAGCTTGGAAATTTATCATACTTTGCCAAAAGTAAATGAAATAAATTGCTAGGTTTTATATTATTTCTTATTTCAAGCGTAAGAAGCTCATGTTTTGCAGCTTTGTACGTCAGTTTTATTAAAATTATTGCATTATAAACGTTTTTTAGGTGTCGTTTAATTTTTTATTACTACTCAGAGTCAAGTCTTTTTTTTAACATTTAATTCACTTTATGTGCTTTTAATTTACCTTAAATTGTAATTAAACAACACAATACAGAAAAAAAAAACAAAGTAACAAATTATAATAATATTATTTTTAATAAGAAGTAAATTAATAGTATTTACAGGTAATTGATTTATTGTTTTGTTTTTTTTTTTTTATATTTATTTTAAATAATTATTACAAATGCAGGACGCGAAATCTCGAGGTCGTAATCACAGCTCTATACATTAGTTTATAATTTTTCTATTTTAATATTGTTCACATAAATGATAATAATAATAATTATTATAATAAATAATTTTTATATTATAAAAAAAGGAGATTTTGTGGTCAAGAAATACAAAAAATAAATTAAATTAACAAAGAAACAGAATGTAATTTGTGTGATGATTTATTGCTCTGTTATTAATTTCTCTGTATTTTAATTTTTTGCTGCATAATTTTTTTTTTTTTTTTGATAATTTAAGGATTGAATATTTTATTTAAAGACAAAAGAGACTTTAAGCAACGAATAATAACAATAAAGAAGGTCAATAATATTGTTATTTGTATTAACAATCCTTCTTGCATATTTTTATTATTATTATTATTTTATGAATTTATTTTTTCTTTAATATCTAAAATGCAATGCGATGCATTTTAATAAGGAAGACACATATTTACACAAAGATATAGAATTAAAAATTTTTAAATGTAAAAAACATTTATAATAATATTAATAATTGATTAAAATTGATAATAATCATTTATATTATTTATTATTAATATTGTTTTTCTTTAGTTTATTTATTTTTTAAAATAATTTAATTGCTAATCACATGTTTTCTTTTATTAAATTTATTTATAGGTAAAATAAATTTATTCATTATCGTGTATTAAATGAAAACAAATGTTATAAAAAATAATAATTTAATTTAATAACAACAGATTGATTTTAATTATAATTTACGTTTGTTTTATATATTTATTTATGGTGTTTTGAAAAAGATAAAATGATGAAATTTATTTTGATTTTTAATACAAAAAAAAATAAAAATATTTTTTCAACAAAAGATTTGTCAATAATTATAACAATGTCACACGTGTACAACTATAAAATCACTTTATAATTTAAATTAAATCAATTTAATTCTTGTTAGCAATACATTTATTTTATTATTATTATTAAAACTTGTTAAATTTGGTTAATTCATGGTAAATGTCGTTTTATATTATTAACAATTTCGTTGTGTCGCGTAGTATTTTTTTTTTTTATTTATTTTGATCGATTTAAAAGTATAGTTTTTATGGATTTATTACGTTAAGGTGCGTTTTTGATTGTAGTTAATTAAAATCGCAAAAACGTAGACTTTTTATTTTAATAAACTTATAAATATAAAATAATTCAAATTTTAATTCAAAATAATCAAGAGACTTGTTACTGATTATATGCGAAAACTGGTATAATTATTATTTGATATTTCTTATTAAAACCTTACAACAGTTAAGAAAAACATTTCTTACTCATTTTATTAACTAACAAATTGTATAACTATTTTTTTGTTGATTAATTTGTTTTTAATAGTTGCATGAAACATTTCTAAAAATTTATTTAATTTAAAATATATTAAAAACGTGTTTCGGTTTTTTTTTTAAACATTTTTCATCCAAAATGACGATAGAAAAATTAAAACAACTAATTTTCTCAACGAAATATTAATTAACCAAAGTGTTAATTTAATTGTAAAATTATATTTTAAACATGTTAAAAGATAATAATAATTATATTAATATTAAAATGAATGAATCAAGTTTTGTGGTAATACAATTTATTGGAATAAAAAAAAGCATCAATGAGTTTTTACAAACAAAAAGATTGAATTTGTTGACCCATATTTCTCGTTACTTTTAGGAAGAACTTAAAAATTAGTACATGACTTAAGTATTATTATTATTTATTCTTTGACTCGTATTTTTTTTAATGCTTTACAAAGAATTTTTATACATTATGAATCATTAAAAAGAAGAAAAAATTTCATTTTCGTTTTATTGCTTTTTATTTTCCTTTTGTCATTTCTTTTAATTGTTTCATGGTAATTTAAACGTTTCAATTGTTTAACGACAAACAAATGTCAACAAACAGTTTCTTTTATTCGGCTACTGCTTTTTAATCATTTATTTATTATTTTAATTAATTCAACCACCCAAACCACCCATTTTTATCATTAATTTTTTTTTAAATTAATATTAATTGTGTGATTATTTATTTTTATTATTTATTATTTAAATAACAGTATTTTCTTTAGTTAATAAAATTAATTAAAAATACAAAAAGAAGAAAAAATTGTCATCATGCACTGAATTAAAATTAATAATAACAATAAATAAATAACAAAAAGAGTTAAAGGAAGAAAAATTAAAAAAATACAAATAAAAACTTCAAGGCATATGACCTCAAGTTTTGTGCTCATCAAATATTTGCTAAATAATATTTATTTATTTTTTTTTCATTTATTTTAATTAAATTATATTAATTTTGAAAAAGAAGAAATAAAGTGACGATGGATTGGGTCGTTGATCATGTTTTTATTATAATTTTAATATGAATACAGTGGCTCTTTTTATTTAATTTTTTTTTTCTGTTAATGTTTGTTGCTTGTTTGATTCCTCGTTGTGTTTTCGTATTCAAATCAATTAATATTCATACAATGTTTTATTTGATATTAAATTGTATTTACTCTACCTTTATTATAAGTTTATATATAAATTTGTATAATAAATTAAATAGAGACGACAAATAAGATTTAATTTTTTTTTTATTTATTTTAATTTAATTTAATTTTTATTGAATGTGCGCGTTTTATTTTAATTAAAAAAAAAATAAATAAAATGTTTCTCCGTTTTGTTTTCTATTAAGAATTTTTGTTAAAAAAATTAATAACTTTTTTTTTTAATAAGAAAATGATGATTTATGTTGCTTATGCATGTCTTGTCTTTGTTTGTAATTTAATTTTTTTCCTTTTAATTAAATTAAGTAATCATCGTTTATGATTAATAACGACCAGCATTACTTTTTTTTTAATAAAAACTAAATATTATTCATAATAAAATTTATTTTTTCTAATTTAAATTAAATGTACTTATGCTAAAATTTTGTGAATAAATTTCTTCTTTGCCAACTATTGTTGGCGGTTTATTTTCGTTTGTTCTTTTTTAACAATTTCCCTTTAACTTTTTATTGAACATTTTTAATGTTTTTTTTTTGTTCTATAATACAAAAACTAAATCATTTACATCATTTAAATAATAATGGTAATTTTTATATTATAATTATTATTTAATTGTGATTATAATTATGATTATTTAATAATAAAAATATAAAATAAGTAAGGTGTTACACAAGTAAGTGGTTGTTTTATGCAGAAAAATAGTAAAATTGATTTGTTGTTTGATTGTTCTGTGGTTCTTGTCTTTGATAGATTATTGATTAGGATAATTTATTACACATCTTAACTGTTGTCGGGTTTTTTTTTTAAATATGTAATTTATCGTCTTGCTATTAAATTTGATTTATTAGTTTATTCTTCTAATTAAGAATAATATTTAAAATAAAAACAAGTACAAATCAAACAAAAAATATCACGTGCTGAACAAAAGCTTTATAATAGTATTACGTTAATAGTAAAAAAATATAAATAATTAATAAAGAGAATATTCTATGTAAGAATTTTTAATAACAAATACAATTGCAGTGTTTTTTTGATTGTAATCAAATCATATTTTTCTTTATTTTTTAATTAAATAAACTTTGCTATTTAATTAATTATTTTATTTGTGTTTTTATTGTTTCTAATTTATTTAGTTTTATAAATTGTCAGGTGTTTAATAAGATTTAATATGTATTGTACATGATTTAAAGCTATAAAAGCATTTAGGTAGATTTATATTAATTAATTTATTTTATTTAAACAAAAATAAAATTATTTTTTTACTTATGTTGACGATGTATGGCCAGAAAAATTCTTGTTTCTGTTTTTTTTTTTTTTTTGACAATTTTTTTTTATTAACTGAATATTTGTTGAAATAAAGCCGAAAATTAATTAATAAAATAAATATGTGACTCACTGAATATAGTGAGGAAGACAAGGTTAATGACTAACAGCAAAAAACGCAACAAAATGTTTCACTTGTGGTTACAATTTCTTTTTTATCTATTAGAATTATTTAATTATTTATTATTACACATACAGACAGCGATAATAATTATGTTTAATTAATTTTGGATAAAAACTGAATGTTGATTCATATCGTTTGTTGATTAAAACTAAAAAAAAATAAAACACAGTAAAGTAAGTAAAGCAGAAAATTCCATAAGGCAATTAAGCTTTTAATTGTTTTGGTTTTGTAACTAGTTTTTATTCTAAGTAAGGTTACAAAAGTGTAGGTAATTATTTTGAATAACCCTATATAAAAGCATTAAAAAAAAATTAAATAAAAATAAACTCACAATGAAATACTTTTATAGACGGCACGGAAGCTTTATTATTTATTATTATAATAATTATTAATTTTTAATATTGAATTGAATAAAAATTAAAAAAAAATATTTTTCTGTCTAATTGACCTTACATCATAATTTTTTCTATTAATATTTATTATTTTTTATTTTATTTGTAATTTAGTCTTAAATTTTATTCATCATTTCATAAATTCACTTGTTATCTAGGCTAGGTAAAAAAAAAAATGTTTTTTTCATTGCTTTTATCAATTATTTATATTATTTAATGAATTTCTATGTTTTATTTTGCAAGCATTTATATGTTTACCGCTTATCGGTGATAAGAAAATATTTTAATAATAACAAAAATAAATATAAGGAAACGTAAGGGAGCGTCAATGATAATTTTATGTTACCTTAAGGTACGGATTATTATTATATGAGTCAAAAGTTATATTAAAATTGTTTTTTTTTTGTCTATAATTATGACTATGCCGGATAAATAAATTAATTAAATACAAATATCGTGCGTTATAGATCAATGATAAACGTGATAATGAAAAATACTGATGTTTTTATAAATGTGTAACAACCGATTAAACTGTAATTAAATACATAAATGCAATTTTATGTAATATAAAAACAAATAAAATGCCTTAATCATCATTTAACGGAAGTAATAAAGTTTATAAAAATATCTGCATAACTACTGTAGGTGTACTATTTTGTATTAATTAAATTTTAAACTTAAAAGAAACGAAATTCTTATTAATTTACTATGATTTTCTATTGAAATTGACACCTTTTTTTACAATTTTTATACAAAACTTTGTTACTACTTCGCTTATTATATTTATAAAGAAATTTTATGATTCATTCATGGCGTTTACACATGTACATTGTCTGTTTTTATGTTGGTTTCGCTTTTTTTATATTATTTTATCTTTCTTGTATCGTTCTTTATTTTATTTTTTTTCTCTTACAATGATTCATCTCGCGTTTATTATTTATTTTTTTATTTCATATGCAATTTATAACAGTTTTATTACAGATAATTGATATCTAATCATGGTTAACGTTTTTGTCTTTCAATATTATTATTATTATGTTTTTATTAACAAACTGTTTATTGTTTTTATTAAGGGTCTATACGAATGTTAATTTATTATTTTCTTTTTTATTTATTGGTATTACTCAGTTAATGCAATTACGTCATTAAAATATTCTTGCAAAGTAGTTATATGAAGGTAGTTATTTGTTTCAATAATTCTTTTAACTAGAATTAGAGATGACTTGCTTCCTTTTACGCAGCTTTATTCAATTGATTATTTATTGTGTGCATATAGGCTAATTAAATATTTTATTTTTAAAATATTCACAAGTCAAGGAATATTTTTATTAAAAATATTCACAAGTAAAGGAATATTTTTATTAAAAATAAAAAAAAATTTAAACACGTGCCAGCTAAAGATTTGGAAAAAATATTGAAAAAAAAAAATATTACTTGAATTAGTTGTATTCGGCAGAAAATCATAAAGTATATTAAAAGTGGTATAAATAATTCCACTTGTAATTATTAAGTTATTTTCCATCGAAATCATTTTTATGTTAAAATTCTTGTGAATTTTTTTTTATTATTATTAATTAAAAATCACAATATGTTGAGTTAATTCAATTCTTGTTTTTTAAATATGTTTATTTTTATTTAATTAGGGAATAGTTTTAAGAATTTTATAAATATCAGGTGTTTTTTTTTTTTTTTGCATAGGGTATTATTATTTAATTATTAAACCACAAAATTCATCTAAACTGTGTAAAAAAAAAACGCACCGGAAAGTCTAAAAAATATTTTTTCTATGAAATAATTAAAAAATTAAATCTAAAGATTGCAAAAAAATTAAAAAAAAACATATCCAGTAATTTCCTAGTTAATTTTTTATATTATTTCGCTGGAAAACAAATAATTCTTTATTTAATTATTTATCAATGTTTGATAATCAAATGTGATTTAAATAAATCATGAAAAATACATTTATTTTCTAAATACAATAATTTCTTTCTTAGCAAATTTATGTTTTTTTTTTTCACAAATGCCCTTAATAATAATAGAAAAATAAATAAAAATATTAAATACAAAAACACTGCAGTAAAACAAGATAACATAAATAAAAATAAAAATAGAATAAAATGCAACAAATAAATAAAATATGTAAAAAATGTTAATTAACTTCCTTATAGAAAAAAATAAATAAATCATAAACAAACGTTTTATTTGTATTTTATATTTATATATATATAAATGTATTTATTTATTAATATTATTAACTTCTATCTATGGTTTTATATAATTTACTTAAAAAGTATTTTTTATTTTTATCTATTTTACTCAGTGTTTATAGTTTAATTATGCTTAATTATCATTAATTTATTAAAAGAACACAAATAAAAATTACTTTTCTATATGTTATAAGTTGCTAATTTTTGTTTTTCTTTTTATATAAATTAAATAAATAAAGCCAACAACGATTCTAGTAATTTTTATAAATAAAAATAAATTTATAACGAAACGTTTATAAAGCATCGATAGCCTTGATTTTTATTTCTTTTTTTTTTTTATTAATTCTATCTCTCATTGTAGATGTTTGTTTTATATAAAAATATATTTAATAAAAAATAAATAAATGAAAAAAAGAAGCAAAATTCAAACAAAAAATAACATACAACAAACAAATAAATAAATACAACATGCGAGTCTTTAAAACCGTTTATTGAATACAAATTTGTATTAAAAAAAATAAATAAAAATTAAATAAAATTAAAACATATGACATTGTATTTATGAATATGCAAATTTTTATAATAATTATTATTAGTATTATTATTATATTAAATTTAAAATTAACCTTGCCAATGAAAAAATTAAAGTGTGGTGATTTTTAATGATAGTTTTTCCAGTTCAACATTTATTTTTTTTTTGTTCATTATTTTTAGAGGGACACATTTGATTTAAATTCGTTTTTTTTATTATTATTATTATTAAAAACAAACGCAATTTTCCATATAATTAAACTTAAATGACATTACGAAAGTTTAATGATGAATGTTTATTTTAAATTAACGGATTTTAATGTTTAATTTAAGTTTTAAGGTAATCTAAATATGTTTGGAAATTGTGAAATAATAATAATAATAATAATGAAACAAGTACAATTATAAAGGTAAAGAAACCGATAAAAAATGTGTCCACACTTAATAGTCAATTTTTTTTTTCATATTTGTTTTGAATTTTAAAATTGGTATAATTATGTGTCCATGCTTAAATAATTTCCTTTTATTTATTATTTATTGTTCACGAAAGCAGAAAAACAGACAGAAGGACGTTAAAACAGTCGAAAAAAAAAGAAACAGTTTAAAATTAGGTCATTTATTGATTAAATAAATAAATATTTAAAGATTATTTTCTCATTTATTTCCTTTATTTCTGTTAATAACATTAATAATTACACTTCATTATGCCAGTTATTTTAATTTTGTTCTACAAAATAAAACATCTAAATGCTACAATACAACTCTCTTAATTACAAGTTTTTTGTATTATTCTTTGTTCTTAATTGTTTTATAGCTTTTTTATTCATTAATTATGCAAACAAATTACCTTAATTTGAAATGTTTATTAATACATTTTTGCGCATTTAAGATGTGTTTATTTTTCTTTTTCTTAATTCTAAAAATCGTGATTTAAATAAATATTTTTGTGGTATAATAAAGATAATAGAGTAAATTCTTAAAACTAGAAGTTAAGTAAACCAGAAAAAACAAGGCATTTCTTAGTTGTAAATCTTTTTTAACCTAATTCTAGTTATTCAGTACAAATTGTAAAGGATAGTGCTACTAATTTCCTGAATAATAATAAGTTCAAAAAAAACTTTTTTTAAATAATTATAAACTGCATACAAATTAACATTTTTATGGGTCTGATGTACTTGCTCTAAATATATTGACAATAAACTTTACAATTAAAATACAACAAAACTTTATTGCTTTCCTAGTTACTAATACCTTGCATATGACAGTTAATTATTGACAAAAAAAAATTCAATGTTATGTATGCTCCATGTGACTGTAGTTTAATAAAAACAATGCTGTGCAGTAGTAAACATAAAACACTTGTAAAACATAAATTCTATATCTAAAAAAATAGAATTGCGTTTGTAATTTATTGAATTAAACCAACTGAAAAAAAAAAACTAGACCAAGAAAATAATCATTAAACAGAAAGCACAAAGCTGAATAAATAAAAATAAAATTTGCATGCCTTTTGGCAGGAAAAATACAAATAAAAAGCCCAAGTACACCGCAAAGTGAGTTTTATTTTTCTTCTATTTACAAAAACACTAAACGAGGGTAAAAACCGATTTGCTTAATCCATATGTACTTGAATATATTCTTTATTTATGATATTAATAATAATAATGTGTAAACATTTATTATGATTATTAAATTGTTTTTCTTTAACGAGAATTTACTGTTTATTTTCATTTCTTTTTGTGCCTCCTTTCAATCTAAAATTAAAATCGGTAAAAATAAATAACATAAAATGTCTAAATAAGAATAAGTACAACGACCTAGGATTAATAATTGTATGTTGTTGGTCATTCACGAATTTATTTATTTATTTATTTAGGCTAAATTAGCTTTTCTTCTTTTCATACACAAAAGAAAAAAAACATTAAAAAGACGAAAGAAAGTAAAAAATTAAAACCAAAGGAATGAAAATTTAGGGTGGTTGTGATATGTTTCGTTTTTTTTTATGTTCACCTCAATTCAAGAGAATTATAATTGCGTCAACCTACTTGTTACTCTTTTTATAATGTTTGTGCTTTATTACTTTGCGGGTGGACGGACAGTGGTGTTTGTTTATTTTTTTTTTGTCGGTATGTTTTTTCTATTAAATATTTTTAATGATATTAAAAAACATTAGTTTATGTTATTGTGGTGTCCAGTGCTAGTAGCATGTTACAATGTTTTTTTTTTTTTAATTTTTTTATTATGTATTGAATTATCAGGTTGTTTTATGTAGGTTCTTGTAGAGGGTGGTTACTCATGTTTATTTAAATCGATTTTATTTATATTTTAGCATTTTTCTTTTATTTTTAAATGCTTTTTTAACAAATAAACACATTAGAGATGACATTTTGGTTGTTCAAATTATTATTATTAGTATTTTGTTTGTAAAGGCTACAGAGGAATTATATAATTTTTTTTTTTTTAATACTAATAATAAACATTTATTTACGTTTTTATTTTTATTTAATTTTTACAAAACCTTGCTGTGAACTATTATTAAAAGCTTCACAACCTTGATGTAGTCAATTGTTAACTTTTAATTTTATTTTATAATCATTTTTGTTGTGTGTTTTTTTTTCTATTTTTGCAAAATAATAATAAAATTTATTTATGCTTTTGATTGATTAGATTTTTGTTTAGTTTGTATACTAAGATATTAAAATATAGTACATAAAACGTACAATGAACTGTGTTGATGATGTTTAGTATGAATTGTAAGGCAAAAACAAAAAACTTATTAAGGTGACAAAATAAACATTATTTTTATTTCATTTGAAGGATTCGTATATTTTGGTTTCTTGGTTTTTTCTTTAAATAAATAATTTATTTTTATTAAGCTTATTTTTTTGACAAAACATAATAAAAATACGTAAATTTGTTTCTTTTTTTTTTAAGTTAAATTTAATAAAGTTATTAATTAAAAGTTTCCTGTTTTCGTTGGTTTTCTTTCTTTTCTTAGTAACATTAATCGTTAATTTGTGTGTTATTCAATGATTCAATGTAACATGCGTCTTGTAATCTTTTAGTTATTATTTATTAAAATTAATTAATTTTTTAATTCGAATAATTGTGGTGATAAATTTATTTTTTTTTTGTTTCATTTTAATTAAAATAAAACAACACATACTGTTTGTATTTTAGTGAACAAAATAGTAAAAGTATTCTTTAAACAAATACCAGTAGAAACTTCTATAACCATTTTTGGTATTCCGCCTTATTTAGCATAATACTATGATTATATTTTTATTCTTTTCCTTTTTTTCAATTATTTACTACGTCGATGTAGTAATTTTAATAAGAAAAATAAATACAAGAAATTAGAGATTAAATTTATAATTTGTTGATTGTGGTTTTTCTATAGTGCTTGTTGTTCTTGTTTACTATCGGTTTCCTTTTTATTTATGTTTGTTTTCTATTTTTCTTATTATTATTGTTATTGTTATTATTTTTGTGTTTCTATGAATGCATTTCTTTTCTTATTGGTTTTTTTTCTTTATATAATTTAAGATTTGTTAATCTTTGTTTACTTTTTCTAATTACGTTATTATTTATTAACTTCTTAAAATCAATATTGAAAGTACCGATTCGTTGCTTTTATTAAAAAAAGACAAAGTAGACTACTGTCTAAGCTTTATTATAAAATCCAGCAATCCTTATTACAAGGTTTAAACAAAATTCAATGATCCACATTTGCTATTTGATATTTCTACGAAGTTCTATTCCAAAAGTATGTTACTATGGTCAATTGTATCGCCTACGATACTAGTAGACCATAAAAAAAATTGGTCATTACCCGGTTAACAACAGAAAAAAAATAAATAATTCACAACTAAAGTCTTTAGCAATTACATGGATAAATGATTCATTGTCAAGTGAAACAACTAACAAACAATCTTAAATCACAATAAAAAAATTCCTTCAAAACTTGATTTATATTTATTTAAAAACATACAACCAAACACATTAAGTAGTCTAAAGTAGTTTATTTATTTATATTCAATTTATATTGAATTATTTATTACATATTTTTTATACTTTGCCATTTTTCACATACGATTTTTTTTGGAATTTCTTTAACATTTTAAAATTATTATTATTAGTTTATGCAAAAATAATACACTTATGTCTGGCAAAGGTTAGAAAAGAGAAGTAAATAAAGCAAATTAACATATTACTAAAAATAAATTGCGACATTTTTATATTATTAATAAGTTTCAGAAACAAAAAAAAATTTAAATATATTTCAAGAAATTCATTGAATTTTAACAGAAATTCGGATAAAAAATGGTTAAATTAAGGTGAAACGCGATGATAATATTTAAATAATAAAAAAAGATACAAAAAATTACACGATTACGTCATAAATAAGACTTGACAATTCACTCAACTACTTTATTTATGAAGAAAACCAGCGAAACTGGTATAATGCGTCATCGATTGGATAATTAAAGTGTAAAACAAAACTCTAAGTTATTTCTTTTAATTCAAAATTTTCAAAGTAAAACAACTAAATAATCGTTGATTAATAAATTTTTGTGACGTTATTTTTATTTGTGTTGTTTTTATTGAAAAAAATATTAAATAATTTAAAACTGGTTATTTTACTTTCGTAAAAAAAAATTCGCTAAATAATAGTCATGATTTGTGTTTCAATTTTCAAACGTATCATCGTCGACGATACTTTGTTAATTCGTATTATATTTATTTATTTGCCTACAAATAAAAATATTAGTTTTCTTAATTTTCGGAAATAATTTGAGTCATAATTAATATTTATTTTTTTTTTTTGTGCTTCTTTAAATATTTACGCTATTTCTCTCTATTATACCAGTTTCTACGGAAACACAGGTGGATTTTCATGAATTTAATTTTTGTTGAAAATAATTAACAAAATACATAAAAAGAAATGTTTTTTTGATTAATATTGTTAGATTAATATTGAAGAGATAAATCTTAATTGATTTTATACAGAATTTTAATTTATTTAATTAGTAAAAACTGCTTTATTCTTTTATTGTTTTAATGTGTTTTCCTCACTCATTTTATATTTGTTTAATTATTTTAATTATTATGTACAATTGTGCATCGTATTTCTTTATTTGTTTATTTTTAATATTATTTACATTTATAACAATGAAAAAATAATTATTCACGTACTTTGTCTTTAAATTTGTTTAGCTGTCTCCACCCTACTTTTAACCTTGTTTAAATTTATTGAATCATCATTAATTGTTTAATGTTTATTGTAAATTTTATGCTTGTATTAATTATTTCCTTATTTTTGATTTTATTCGATAAATAATATAAAAAGGTATTATTTATGGTAGGTTTTTAGCAGACAATAAATAATTCTATGAAATAGGGAGTTTTTGTTTTTATTGAAAACCTTTTAAATGTTCTACAATAAACATTTTATTGTTTTCGATTAAAAGAAATTTTGTTTTGTTTTGTTCTCTAGTTATCAATAATTAACTAAATTTAAACGGTGTAAAATAGATTTTGTTAATTATATTTAATAATGAAATACTTTTCACTTGATAACAACTCAATCATTTAGTTATCTTTTCTTTAGTTGGTTAAATATTTTATTAGTTAATGCATCGCACATAGTTAGGGTGTGATTAATGTTAATCAATAATTAGATAATATTAAAAATTAATTCAATGTTATACGATTTGTAATGCCTCAACATAGTTTCATTTTTCCAATAAATTAATCTTTTATTTATTGATTGATAAAAGATAATAATTTTTTATGTTTATAATTTCTACACCTGATAACATGAAATTAATGCATTTAATTGTATTAACGACTTACCTGAGCCTGTGATGTTGTCTGTATTGGTACCGAATTACATGACGTTATTGTTATTGTAATCACTGTTATAATTAAAATTAATTTTTCTATTAAAATTATTTGTTCCATTATAATTTTTTTGGTTATTTCTGCTTCTCTTCGTATTAATGAATGAAAATTTCTGCAAAAGAACAAAAAAAAATGATTTAATTAAAAATAATAATTATTATTATATTTATTATATTATTTTATATACATTCAATTAAACATTTGATTTATTATTGTTATTTGTTAACAATTACAATAATTTAGATAAAAAAAACGTTTACCTTGGTCAATCAAAAAATACTTGTTTATGCTTTATTATTGGTTATTTTTTATGTTGTTGTTATTTGACATAATTTTATAAATTATATAAGATTAAATGAAGCAGAAATATTTTTATTTTTTTTTTAATAATAAAATTAGGTAAAGTAAAAACTTAATTATTGCATAATTATGCATTGTTATTTTATTTTAGTAAATTATTATTTAATTTTTGATAGAAATATTTTTTTTCGCCTGAAAAAAAAACTCTAATTCCCTATGCTTACAAACGAAAAAGAAAGAAAAGAAAAACTGATTTTTGTGTGTTGCGATTTCTTTTAAACATAGATAACGAAACTAAACAGAAATTTAATAAATATTTTATTAAATAAATAATAATAATAAATAAGTCAAGTGTGTAAAAAACATATTTATATTTTTTTTCTTCTATTATTATCTGTAAATAAATATAAAAAAAAAAATAATTGACAAATTTTTAATATAGTTTTTTTTTTTTGCTGTGGTTATTTGCTTTTTATTTCTATATTTCACTTTCTATTACGCAAATTAAATGAAATTTTAAATTAAAACATTATAAACACTATGAGTACATTGAATAATTGTTTAATATGAAACATAGAATAACAATTTATAAGTTAATAATGCATGCGTAGTTAATTAAAACATGACCAATTTTTGTTTATACCAGTTTATGCCTAGTTTTGTTAACAAAAACATAATAAAAAAACATTTACTGGATGTATCTATAACATAATTCTATAGATTTTAATTAATTATATTGACTTATTATTTGACTTATATTAATTCGATGTTGTAATTAGTTTTAATTTTTAATCAATCAGCAAAGTAAACTGTGTTAAGTGTGTAATGCTGTAATAAGAATTATTTATTTCTTATTGTTAATTCAAGTGAAAATTTGATGTAAAACAATTTTTCTATAAATAATTTGATCATTTTGTACCGAAAAATATGCAAAATTGTTAAAAAATCAATTTAAACTTCATATTAAGTGGATTAAATATTAATAATTGACACATTAATATCAGTGAATTGTATTTAAATAAAAAGAAATTGATTAAAAAATTATTAATAATTTATTTTTGAAAAAAAAAACACATATATTTTACAGAAACAAGACAATAATATTATCAAAAAGCACTTATTTTTATCAAAATTCTGCTAAAATAATCTATTAAGACAGTGAACTCTTACTAAGCAAATAGGCGTATGAAAGAAAAATAATAATATTAAATAAAAATTACATAATAGATGTATTTAGTGCACACTTTTGTTAGTGTATTAAACATTCTTCAATGTTTTTATTATTTTATTATTTTCTATTTTTTTTTTAATAAATTTTAACGTATAAAAAACAAAAGAAAAATATTAATTATAGATAAAAATAAAATTATAAATTTATATATTTTCATTTAAATGATTAATTTTCGCTTGTATATATTTGCTGTGATGTTTTTGGCTATAATTATTACTACTAATAAAAATTATATTTATGCGAATTATTTTAATAATATTTATGAAGTAATTATTTATTTATATATACATAGATAAGAATATAAATAATAATAATAATAATAATAATAAATTACTTATTTGCCTTTAATCATTTAGCTAGATTTTTCGATCAATTAATTCAATTAGCAAACAAAAAAATCTGTATTTATCTTTTTTTCATTAATTTTCTCTATAATTGTGACTCAGTTATGTTTTTAGTCATTCTACTTGTGTTTATTTAACAAAAATAATAAAAAAAATATTTAAAAAAATTATTACTACGTTAACACATGGTTTTCAAAGCTTAAAAACGTTTAAATAATTTCAGAATTATTATTTTTAATCACTGTGTGCTGATTGTTTAATATTCTTATCCTATAAATTTGATTTCTAACCTCAGTTAATCATTTTTGCACTTATTCAGCTGTTAATTATTTTATTTTATACAAGTTTTCATTTTCACTACACTGAATTGCATTTACTACTTTGCTTTATTTGAATTTACTCAAAAACCGGAAGTTTTTTTTTTATTTAAATAATATCAATTATTATAGGAAATACTAAGAAAAATATTAATTAAATATCAATTTAATAATCAAATAAAAATAATAAAATAGTAATTAGAAGAAATCTATTTGATTATTTTGTTTAGAAACCATTAGCGGTTTTTTCCAACAAAATTTATGATAAATTTATTTTTCTATAATAATCACACCTTTACGATACCTTTTGTTAATTAAAAATTTATAATTAAAAGCTTTTATTACTTTAATTAATTAAAAGGTTTTCTTAAAATCACAATTACACATTGGTATTTTATTTTAATTATTGCAATCATTTGTGTAGCATCATCAATATTAAATAGTTTCAATCTGTGTCATTCAGTTAATAATTATTTAAATTTGTTTAGCAAACTGCGAAAATTCAATGTTAAATTACAATACCTGCTGTAATCTAATAAGAAGTCATAGGAAAATAAATTTTATATAATTTTAATTAATTGAAATATCAACAATAATAATTTTATTGTAATAAAAAAAAAACAGCAAACAAACAAGCTTTTTTGTTACTAAACATCGTATTGCACACGATTAGATAAAATTTAAATAAAAAATAAAACTGTAATTACTGTAACTACTGTAACCACTAATAATCACTGTAACTACTGTACCATTACTCCATACCAATTGTCACATGGAAACAATTTAATAATAAAAAAAACAACAACATTATTAAAATCACACAAAAATAAGCTTTTAAATCATCGCTTAATCAATTATTAATTATTTTCTCTTAATTTATATAATAATTTTTCATTTATTATTTTTATTTTTTTTTTTTTTTGCACAACTCTCATTACATTATAACCGTTTTCATGCTTTTTGTATATAAATTTATTGTCAACAAGAAATAATTATGTAGTTATAAACATTTTATTTGTGTTTTATAAAAATAAAATAAATTAACAATTGTAATAATGACGTCACACTTAATAACATTAATAGATAGTTAATTAATTATATAATTAAATTTCAAATAAAAATATATTTTTATTCTTAGAATTTTTTATTAACATTAACATTTCTCATTTATAAAAAAAAAAATTATTTCTATTCTATTTAGTTCTCTCTAGTTTGCTATTTAGCATAACTTATGGTAATTTATTAAGTATTAATAATGGTTTTTTTTTTTTTATATATAGTGAAACGTGATTCTTAAATTAAATAAATTTTTATTGTTGTGTTTTCGGTCGTTTTACTCACCTTTAAAATTAGAATTTCAATTGAAGTGTTTTCTATGATCTCTTGTTAACTTTTGCTTTTTTTATCATTGAATACTTTAACATACAGATAAAATTAAAACAATTTATTAGCTTTATTGTTTTTTTTTATATAAAATCCTCGTAATCCTTCTTTATTATTACTTTTTTTTACATCACTTTTAATTATTTTCGGTTTTTTTTTTTAATATTTCTTTCTCGTACGTTTTGTATTACGCGACGCGACACCAATTTCTATTCATTTAATTTTAATTTACCTTTTTCGTATAAGTAAAAGACAATCACAATTTTGTTTGGTTTATAATCAAGTAAAGATAATTATATTCGTTATAATTATTATTATTTTTTCGCAATCGTAATATTTGTTATCACTTGTAAAACACATAAACACACTGATTAGTAAAATATTATCTTATCATTTAAGAGAAACTAAATACAATAAAAAAATAATAATAGTTAAAGAAAAAAAGGTAAAATGTTTTTAACAAGACATTCCCCAATATTATAATATATTTTTATTATTGTGTTAATACTTTTATTTTTACGTTAATTATCAAAATATGACTAATTTTTATTAATAAAAAAGAATAATGGCAGTTTTTATTTTAAAAAAGTATTTAAAATTGTTTTTTAAAACCAATCAAATGTTTTTTTTATCTTGTCGTTATTCCCTTTAATCAGATTAAGTATACATAGAATCTGTATACCAGTTTCTATTAACAAACTTTTGTTCCTCTTAACGAAATTTAAAATAAAAACGAATTTTTAAATATAACAAAAAAAAAATTACACAAAAACACAACACAATTTAATTATAATTAAATAATTAAAAAAAAATAAAAGAAAAAACTGTTTTTGCTCTTGCTCCTTAATAAAATAAAAATAATAATAATAAACGTTTAAGTTAACCGGGTTGTGCTTTTGATTGTAATTCACAATCAGAACTAAAAAAATATTTAACGAAGTAAAGTTTTTTATATAAATTTTTATTTATTTTGCCGTCTCTTTTATGTTTACGTTTAATTTGTAATTTTTCTTATTGTTTTTTCGCTTTATTATTATTATTATTTTTTTTTTTTTTAATATTATTTCGCTTTTTGTTAGGTATGTATTTTGTGTTTGTATTCAAAAATAAAAAATTCAATGCCTGTATTACCATATAGTAGTTCCACTGTGGAATAATATATAAATTGACTATAAAGTTATACTGTTGAACATACCAACAACAAAATCGAAACGGCTGTATATTGCTCATATGAGCTATAAAACTCTTTCATTTACTCCTAGGAAATACACTTATATCATTTTTCATTATGAGAAATTATTATTTAAAATTAACGTTTTAATTTATTCATTTAACAATTATTGTATTTTATTGTTCTTAATTTATTTAATTTAAATATTATTCTTTATTATATTCCATTTGATTGATTTTGTTGTTGGTGAAATTATTAACTTTATAGCATTATCATCCCAGATAAAAGAAATCACATAAAACCTCTTAATTCCTTTTTTGTAGAAGCACAAAAAATAATCACTAAACAATTGAAATGTTTTGTTGTTGTTGATTTTTTACCTTAAATATTACTGGAAGACTAATGAATAATTTTATTTTATTATGATTTGCATATAATTTAGTCAATAATAAGGATAAAATATCATTTATTTTATTTGTTAAATCAATAATTAATGGTTTATTTGTTTTATTTATAAATTAAAAATAAGGAAAAATATTTTCTTTGTGTCGTGTTTTAACCACAAAAATGTTTAATTCAAAAAAAAAAAAACACTAGACAAGCCACGAGAAGATACAAAAAACAATTGTATATTATAACAAACAAAAAAAAAAATTAATTAAGCATTATTTATCCTTGAACTTATTGTTTTATTTTTTTATTATTATTATTATTAATATTATTTTATATTTTTCATTCACAAAATTCAATTACACTAATTTATTTAATGTGTTATTTTCGGTAATACACAAGTAACCAAAACACACATTTGCATTTTGTATAATTTCGTGTTAATTCTTTTGTTATATGCTCATGTTTATAATAAAATAGCTGTTGTTATGCATATTTAACATATTACCGATGACTCATTTAATTATTATTAATAAAAATAAACATCAAGTTTTTATAAACGCACAAATAAGAAACTAACATAACATCTGTCTGGCAAGAATAAAAATAAATTTCTTTCTCTTTTAATAAAAGCAATTAAATAAAAATTTTAATTTAATTTTCTATTTTAATTTATATATTTTGCTATTTTTTTTTTTTAAACTTCTGACTAAGATAGAAATGTCCTACAACTAAAGTATCTAGCAGGACACATTGCTTTAAACTGCTCAGTACACGAAAGAAATGGTTATTTTTTTCCTACAATATTTTTACATATTTTTGCTACCATAACAACGCTATTATAACTAGGGATTAGTTTATATGTTTAAAAAAAAAATAAAATAAAACACTAGTCTAGTCCTTAAATAAACAGAAATTCTAATAATGAAAACAAAAAGTAGGAATAAAGAGGTCAACGTAATCTTACAAAGGAATCATCGTAAATTATTCTAACATCGAAATATGTAAATACACCCCCAATAATTTAATTTAATTTTCTTTTTATTAATTATTAAGTAACGTTTTAACAAGAAATGAAAAAAAAATTATTCTAACCACAATTATACGTATGATAAATTAATATAAATATCAATAACACTTGTGGCTACAGTGGAAAAATTTTAACAAAATTTTAAAACCAATGAATAAAAAAAAACTCTTTTGATTACAATAAAAACCGACAATGTATGATTAAAGTTCATGATACTATTATTGCTTTGATTTAAATGCAATGAGAAGTAAATTGTATTTTATTGAATGACAAATAAAATACTGAGAAACCACGGTTTAATAAAAATAATAAGAAATACCATTTCTACCGCACAAGACAATTATGATCTTGAATTATTATTCTTTTCAGTTTTATTTTTATTTATTTCCCTTATGAATCGTCATTTTGTGTGTAAATCTACTGCAACAGGTTACTTGTTAACCAAACATAATAAGTTCTCAATGCTTATTATCTTATTAAGTGACTAATAAATGATAAGATTATAAATACTTCAAATATTATGCCGTTGAAAATGCACGCACATAAAAAGAACTAAAAAAAAATTAAAATGTTATCAGATAATTATTTATATATTCTTTGTTATCAAAATAATAAATAAATTCCATAAATATCTAATAAAAAAACATTAAATAATAATAATAATAACACCTTAGGCCACGTTTAACATTAGCGTGAAATTTTCAAATAAAATAGAAACGACAATAGAAATGTTTAGAATAAATTATTAAAATAATCATTTACAATAATTGTTTAATTAATTAATTAATTATAGTTATTTTATGTAAATTAATTAATCGATGTACTTTATAATAAACAAAGAAATTTTTTTTGTACAAAGAAATAAAACTTTGTTTATATATTAAATTTAGAGTAAAACAATTATAATTTTTATTTTATTATAATTTTGCTTTATTCACAAATAAATTAACAATTATCTGGTTGATAAATTCGTAATATACCATTTTGATATAATGAAAAATCATCACCGTTATTCATGTCAATTGCCATTAATTTTTCCGCACTTAATGGATGCCATGAGCCGAACGTGCACGCTGAATTTATCTAAAACAAATGAAAATTATATAATTATTTATTTATTTATAACGCAATACAAGTAATTACCTCATTATCATAATAATGACAGAGCCCATTAAACCGTGTCGACGGTATATACTCAATCACATCAATATATTTGCAATAAGGAAGTAATAAGCCAATCCCAATAAATCCTGACGTTGGTGGATTTTTATAAATTTTAATTTTTGTATAATCATGTAATAACTCCCACAGTAGCCATAATTTTTTTGGATTTATTAAATAAATATTATAATCACGATATAAATTACGAAAAATTTTATAATTAAGAAATAAATTATAATCGGGCCTTATAAACCAGTCGTGTAATGTTGTTATATTATATTTGCCAGGATCCCAGCCAATTATTGTTATATTTTGAAATAATTTATTATATAAAAAATTATACTCGATCTTACTAATTACCTTAAATAAATTTAATTAAACATTATTATTATCCTTTGATTTATTTATTTGAATAATATTTGTTTATAAAATATATCTGTTTATAGAAATATATAGTTTACAAGGACATACTTGAGAATTAACAATTCTTATTGTTGTCTTACTGCCAACATCTGTTTCGTATCCTTCAATTGGTGCATGATTAAAACGGACAACAATATCATGTGAATCTAAATAAATAATTTATTGTTATTAATAATAATAATAATAAAGTACCCTGAATTGTTTATTAATAAACAATTAATGTTTATGCATTTAATTTAAATTATTATTGTTTTATAAACAAATTTTGTATTCATTTCTTTTTTTAATTTTTCTAATAAAATTAATATAATTAAAATGTAGTTTTTTAATGAATTATGACATATTTTTATTGACACTGGAGGGTTGAAAATATTTATTTATAATTAAATTTAAATGTGTTGCATTCTTTTAGGCGTAT
The DNA here is from genome assembly GCA_963942525.1 of Ptychoptera contaminata. Taxonomy (NCBI): domain Eukaryota; kingdom Metazoa; phylum Arthropoda; class Insecta; order Diptera; family Ptychopteridae; genus Ptychoptera; species Ptychoptera contaminata. Next base: position 28,672,475 of record OZ012638.1, read on the forward strand.
TGCTCATATATATTAAGAAAAATAAATTAACTGGAATTTAATCAAATCAAATTAAATTAAGTAATTATAATTATAGAATTTTATCACGATTTTTTAATTAACATATTTTTCTTCTTCTTCTTTTATTTAACAACAAAAAGCTTTCTTTGTTTTTTCTCTGATGGACTCATCACTTATTTTGTACTTTGTAATTATGAATATTATTCATTATTTATAAAAATAACATTTTATTTCTGATAAATGTGTCACTATATAGAAAATGAATAAATAAATCAGCATAGATACAAACCAATAAAATTTCCTAATGATGAGTTTAATATTGAGCCAGCACTGGACACAATGACACATGTTTGATTAGAAGCTTTTTGCTTCTTAAATTTAAAATGAAATAATTTTTTATTCTTTTTATTATAATTATTTCTATTAATTTCACTATTATTAAATATTATTGTTTCACTATTATTACTATTATTAATAAATAAATAATTATCGATGAAAATATTTAATAATTTCTCTTCATTTTTCTTAAGAACATTTATACCAGAATTCATAAGTAAACACTGTGGCCGTGTATTATTTAATGTTTTCCTTGTATAATTAACATAATAAATATTTGTGTCATCATATTTATCATTAATTATCCGTTTAAATTCATTTATTATTAATTTACGATATTCTGCAGTTTTATTTTTACATAAATTATTATCACGTTCATAACATTTATATAAATTTGGCAGGAAGTTATTTTGATTATTTGTTTTTGATAATTTAAAACTAGGACGAAATGGTATATTAGTTAAATTTTTAGCTGGTTTATCTTTACTCTCGATTATAATTAATTTACTAGTATTATGACGTGAATAAAATACATTACGTTTACTGTGTTTATCTGAAATTATAATAAATATTTATATTGAGATTTTTATTAACAAAAATTTAAGTATTAAGGTGTGTCTTAATAGTAATAATAATAATAATCATAATTAATTTAATAAATAAATAAGACACAAAAAAAAAAAAAATAAACATTAAAACGTAATTTAATTTAATTTAAATTAATTAAAACTCACTGAAATACATTTGCGTTGTTTTCATATTTTTTATATTATTGTTATTATTATTATTATTAAAAATATTATATTGATATGTACATAGTAAATTATTTATTAAAATAATTAATAAAATTACTATAATATTGTTATTTATTATTATTATTCGCATTATTTGTTTATTTAATGTATTAAAATAATTAAATTAAATTAATTTAAACGAAAAGCAAAAAAAAAATGATAAACAAGTTATTAACCAAGAAATAACTGCTATGAATTTGACACAAAGAAAAACTAAATACTATGCAAGAAATAACAAAGAAAAATCATGGTTTTTTCTTCTTTCCATAAATGAAGGATGATGGGGATGATGATATTCAATAAGAATGAAATGGTAGAAAGAAAAGCTTAGCAAATGTAAACGGTGTAGACTTGTTGACTAGACATATGATGAGGGGCTTTTTCCATATTTTTTATGATTAAACATGCGCAGTTTTTTAATTTTTTTATTTTACAGCTTTAAAAATTTCCCGATAATATTTCCCAATTTTTTTTACCATTTAAAAAATTTCTTCGTAACAATATGTCGTTGCTGTTACAGTCAATCAACTTTGATTGCCCTAGAGATTTAAATCTTCAAAGAAAAAAATAAACACTTTAGAGAAGAAGATCGATATTATTGTTTTTACCCTTCCTGTCTGTTAAAAAAAAAATTCAGAAAAATTGCCCAGTGTCCATGCGGTCATATTACCAATCCTCAGCATTTCTACTTTATTTAATTTATGCATACAATACGAAATAGTAAATAATTTTGCATCATTCAAAAGCAAAATAATAAAGTAAAATCGAAAACGTGTTTGGTAAAATAAATAATTAAAAATGCAATACATCACGGCAATAAGCATGTTAGTTAAATGAAATTATATGTAACACGAGCATCTAAAAATTGAATAATATAAGTTATTTAAATAAGTTCAAGATATTTCTTGGAATTTATTAAATCTTTTTGTTTGCTTATTAATTTAATTAGATTAAATGTAAACACTGAAAGTTTGTTTTGATTAAAATGTTGATCTTTGTTGATTAGAGAAAACTCACCTTAATTCGATTAAATGCAATTCAATTCAATTTAAATCAAAACAATTAACTTTATAAATTAATTAATAAGCGTCAATCAATCGTATTGCGACGTTTTAACATGATAAATGTTTATATATATTTATTTTTCAATAATCTAGTTATAACTGATATACGACACTTGTGTCTGTCAGAATAATTTAAAAATAAAACTATCAAATGTATGGGATAGATAGAGGTTCATATTCTGAATTGACTAGAAAGCTGTTTAAGGATTTAAAATTATATGAAATTTATTTCTGATTACTGACGAATGCAATAAGGACTTTTAAAACTAAATGTACCTTATTTCGAAGTAATTATTTAAATTATAAAAAACACGGAACTTTTTTTAAAATAAGCGCAATAATATTTAGAAATAGCACAATGAATCAATAAATATTAATGTAAACTCCAGGTTCAACATTATTTTACTAATAATTATTTTTAAGAAATAGAAGTGATAATTATTTACTGCTGTACAGAGTGGATATCACTTATTGGTAGTGTAATAAGTTATAAAAATAAATTAACATTTGCAGTGATTATATTTTTAATAAATTAAATAATTATAGACTTTTAAGGATTTATCAGTTAATTGCTCTGAATTCAATAATAATAAATTTCATCTATTAACTATAACCCTGGCACTAAGTATTTATTTGTTATTATATTCTGGTGTTGTCAAGTGTCAAAAGATTGTTGACAAATTGATTAAAATGTCATTGTTCACGGATATGGAAATGTAAAAAATGGTTTAATCAAAAGAAAATTGAATAAAAGAAAATTGAATTTTTTTTCTAACATTTTAATGCTCTTGAAATCGAACCAACACGTACATATTTTTTTTTTTTGTTATTTTTTTTTTTGTTTTTTTTTTTTTTTTTAATTATATTTAATTTATTTATATTATTTATTTATTTATTTTTTTCTAGGTATAATTTATAGTGTCTCTCTTCTCTATACTTTATACCATTATACTGTTTAAATTTGTTTTTTCTTTTCATTTTTTTTTAATTTATATTCTGTTAATTAATTAAATTTAATTTCATTTTTTTTTTTTTTAAATATTATTATTAATGTTTTAATTAATTTATGGGATTTTGTTTTCCTTATTTTCATTTTCATTTTAATTATATATATATATATATAAGGTTTATTAATTAATTTCATTATTTTACTGGTTGTTATTTGTTGTTAATTAAATTAATTAATTAATTCTTATTACACCATTTATTTATTTAATAATTTTTTATTTTGTTTAACATTCGCTCATTATTATATGGTTTTCAATTTTATTTGTTATTTTTATACAATAAATATAATTTATATGTGTTTGGTGTGTTTTATGCATGTGTTTTTATGTTTTATTATTTAATTTTTATAATTATTTAATAATAATTAATTATTATTATTATATATATATAGTTTTAATTTAATTTACTTTAATGTTATTAATTAATTAATTAATCAATTAATTTTTTTTAAATAAATTTCTATTTTAAATATTCATCTTTTTTCTCTAATAATTTTAGTTTAAATTAAAGTTTTATTTTATTTTTTATTAAATATATATATTTAATTAATTTAATTAATTTAGTTTAATTAATAATGTTTTTCTTCTTTTTTTTAAATTAATTTAATTATTCTTTATTATTAAATAATTTAACTCATTCACACTGTTTTTGTTGTTAGTTGTTTTATTATTTATTAATTATTATTTTCATATACATATTGTTTGTTTTTTAATTTAATTTATTTTAATTAAATAAACTAAAAAAAAAAAAAAATTAAGTAAATTAAAACATTTTTATTTTTTTTTTATATTTCATTAAATTAATTAATTAATTTTAGTTTTTTTTTCATTTTTATATATGGAATATATATATTTATATAGTTTTTATACTTAAAATCTAATCATTTCTGTTCTAGAAGTGTATCTATGTAATGTGTAATGTTTGTTAATTTATTAATCAGTTAATTAAATTAATTAAAATTATTTAAAATTATTTTTTTATTTAGTTTTTTTTTTTTTATATTTTTAATTAAAATTATGGAAAAAATGTTAACATGAAAATTTTTGCTTTCTTACTTTGCTTTTCTTTATTTTTAGTTTTTGGTTTTAATAATATATTTTATTGGTGGCTTTTCGCGGTTGGATTATTGATAATAAAATAATTAAAAAAGAACACATTTCAATGATTTAAACAAAAAAAATTTTTAAATATAATTATAAAAATGTTTAAACGATTTAATTATTATGTAATTCGTGTTTAGAATTAGTTCACTGACTAGACTAAATCATTCAGCTGTTTATATGATTTAATGTAATGACGGTTAAACGACCGATAGGCATTTTTATTTTTTTGCATAATTTTTTATTAATTAAATCAGAAGAAACATTTTCTACAAATAAAATAATTAATTAAAATAAACACGGGAATTTTTATTGTTAATTAAAAATTAATAAATAAAATAAAACAAAAATGGTCCATTAATAAATTCGTTAGGCCTCTATTTATTTTTATTTGTTTTTTTATGTATTTCTATGTTAATTCATTAAAAACTATTCATTATTTTGATCAATTTTATTATTAATATAATTATTATTATTATTATTATTATTATTTCATTCTAAATTTTACTTTTAATTTATTCCACAACAAATTACTAACAAATTTTTTATTTCGCATGAGGTTTTTCTTCATCTTTTTATATATATTCCATTAATATAATTTTTATTTTTATTTAATTATTAAAATTTAAGTTATTTTCGTGTGTTTTTTTATTTTTTTATATTATAATAATAATAATTATTATTATTATTATTTTATTTTAATAAATTTTAATAGATTTAATTAAAAATTACTATGTGCGTTAGACACTGACTAAAATGATGGATTTCTTTGTTTATGGTGTACTTGCTGTTGCTATGTTTTTTTTAATCTCTCTCTATTTTCTTATAATTAATTATAACAATTGATTAGGGGTTAAATGTTTACGAGAAATTATAAATAAATGGCATTAATAAAACAGTAAAAAAAAATAATAAAATTCTGCGCGCTTAATAATTAATAAACAAAATTAAATTAAATAAGAAAATATTTATTATGTTTAATTTTTTAATATTTAATTAATTTGGCGTTTTATTTATTATTGTATTTATTTATATTTTTCTGTAATTAATTCTTTGTCTTCACTATTGTAGAGTTTTTTTATTTTATTTTTAAATTAATTTAATTATTGTATTTTTCATTAAAATTTTTCGCAATGTAATAATTGCTACTACTTTGCTTGGCTGCATTTTATATATTTTGTCACAAAGAAAATATTCACTCAAGTTTTGTGACAGTTTAAATTTTGTGTGAGATAAATGACTCAATAATAAATAAGTAATTCTTTGTGGTTTGAAAAATTAAATTATTTTTTTATTTTTGTACAAAACAAAAGTCTGAGTTCTTGTCACGTAATATTTTGTCACTTTCTGATTTTAATTCATTTTTTTTCGTTTCTTTTTCAGCACAAAAGAAGCACATTTCTGTCACAAGAAACATGTACACGTTATGTGACAATTAGCAAAACAATTTGTTTAATTTTTTCTCTTTAGCATTTCAACACTTTGTGTGTATTTTTTTCTTCATAAAACTATTATTAATTAATTATAAACATTAATACAGGTAAAAAATACATGAATTAATTTCATTTTAAATATTAATTAAATAACAATTTGTAATGTAATCTGAGTGTAAGTAATTTGGTGTTACCGATTTTCTTCTTATGTTTATTTTTTATTTGTTAATTATTCTGGTAATTAATTTTTTTGAAACGAAAAAAATAATAAAAATTAACCGAAATTATGTGTGAGTTTTTTAATATATTATTTTACATTAATAACGTGTAATTAGGTAATTAATTATTAATTAAATATAATTTAATTATATTTTATTCGTAATATTTATCATAAGCAATATATTTTTTTTTTTAAATAATTTCTTCCTTTCATTTTATTTTTTAATTTAATTTATATACACGTGTGAGTTTTTAATTAATTAATTAATTTTTTATGCTTTATATAATTTTATTTTTCACGAATTTTTTTTTTTATGTTTTAAATTATTTTATTATAATTCTTTTCTTTTACTTTTAATTTAATCTTTTTTGTACTATTTACATAATTAAAATCGTTTTAAATTAATTTTTAATAAAACTTGAGGCGTCTACACTATTGCCATTTGTTACAATTTTTTTTTTACTTTTTAATAATTTATTTTATTTTTATGAAGGGGAAAAACTAACAGAAAGATGCATTAGAAAATTAATTAAAAATTATTTTAATTAGCTCTATGTATTAAATTTTATGAAAATTTACTATGAATTAGGCTTTGGTATGTTAGCTATACTGTTAATAGCTAGTTTATGGCCTGCAAAAGTAATTTTATCATATTTATTTAAATAATGTAAAACACTTTATAAGTAATTATATATTATTTATTTTGTTATAATAGAAATAAGAAAATGAAGATGAAAATAATTATTTTTAAAAAATATAATTATTTTTTTTATAATAAATTAATGTTAATTAATTAAATTTTAAACATCATAATCAGGCAACTATTCATGTTAACTCTATTAATACAAATAACTAACTTTTAATTTTCTGTATTTTAATAATTTTATTAAATTTTCTTCTCATTTACATCATACAATATTTTTTAATTTATATTTATTTATTAATTAAATTTTAATTATAATTTTTTTTTTGTGTGTTTTTCTTAATTTTTTTTCTTTTCTTTTAAATAGAATATTGCATTATAAGGCCTAACATTTAAACGGACGAATCTTAAATCTAATATAAATATTAAAAATTTAATCTTTTTTTGGTTTTTATATTAATTAAATAGAAATTATTGTAAAATTAGCGAAAAACATTTACACAAAGAATACAAAATAATTAAGTAAAATTAAAATAAAACTATGTATGTAGGTAATGCCATCTCATAACATTTTAATCAATTGTTAAATAATTAATTTTCTCTGTTTTTGTTTCTTTAAATTTTTGTCTTTCGGATAAATACAACTTCAAGTTAGTCAGCTTTTAATTACAATTACAATATGTTAGGTTATGTTTTTCATTTTAGTTTAATTTAATTAAATTTAATAATTTCGTTTTGTTTTATAATTTTTTTATTTTTGTCTAATAATTATTTAATTTTTTTTTTTTCATATATTATAACATTTAACGATTTTTTGTTTTAAAGATTACATTTTTTTTACGATTTTTTTTTTTTTGGTTTTTTCTTTTCTTTAATTAAAATTTAAATTTAAGTTTATCGCTTATTTTCATGCAGTTAATTAATTAATTATTATTATTTATTAAATAGGTTAACTCTTTTTTTCTTTTAATTTTATTTAAGTAAATTAAATTATTTATAATTAAGATTTTTTTTTTCATTTAAATTAGTTAATTAGTTTTATAACGATTTTTATTATTATTATTTATTTATTTATTTTTTACGTTTACTTAGCCCTGTCGGTCCAAACAGTATGTTTTAATATAATTATTATTATTAATATTATTTTTCATCTAATTAATAATTTCATTTTTAATTAATAATATTCAATACTATTACAAATAGCTAATTTTTAAACAGAAAATAATTTTCCATTAGAATTTTCATTCAACAAAAAAAAAAAAGTTAAAATTAACGAAAATTATATCAAATGATAATAATTGCTGTATAAAAGTTTTTCGCTACATAAAAACGAAATAGAAAGATTATACCAGTGACACAGAAATTTATAGCAGTTTCTTAAAGATTAATTAAAATCTCTGTTTTATAATTTAATAATTTTATCAGTTAATTAATTTTATTTTAATTTTTTTTTGTTCTTTACTAGTAGACACATAAATTCGATTTATATTTATATTGTGCTTATTAGTGAAGATTGGAAAATAAATTTTATTTAAAAATTTTCTTTATCGGCATTAGAAATATATGTATTTAAACTTTTCTTTGTATTTTTTTGATAAATTTTTAATTTTAATAAAATAATTATTAAACTGCCAGCAGTTTATGAATATTTTATTTGTTTTCTTATTTTTACTCTTTTTCTTTTTTTATTTTAATACAATTTGTATGTGTGTGTGTGTCTTTTGTGTGTTTGTGTTGTTAATTAATTTATTTTAAATAATAATTAAAAATTGTAATTACTTATTGCATAATGTATTGTTGCTTAATGATTTTTAACTTAATAGATAAGAATTAATGTCAAAAGAATTCTGAACATCCAACCTTGTTAAAATCACGTACATATTATAAAACCAGCGACATGGAACAATTACAAAAAATACCACAAAAAAGGTAGAAAACAAGATCAGCTAAAAAATAATTAAACCGATTAATAACTGCATTAATAGTGTAATTAAAAATTTACAAATAAAAATCTACACACTGCTGCCCATTTGCTTTATAACTTCTTTAAAACTTTTTTCTTATTGCTTTAATTAATTTATTAAATTAATTAAATTTATTTACTTTTTATCTAATTAACTGAATTTTTTAAATTTTTTTTTTTTTTGTTTTATTTTTTACAAATATTTTTTTTTTCTTTTTATTTTTTTTTTTATTTTTATTAATTTTTTATTAAAATGTTTCATTGATATGAGAGTTAAAACTACTGTAAATTTTTTTTTAAACATTTATTATTAGAATTTTTATTATTAATTAATTGGTTTTTATTACGAATGAAATAAAAAAACAAATCAAAATATAATTAATAATTCGAAAAGGAAAAATTATTATCTCCTATTGTTCACCGTATTAACAGTAGTTATTGATTTATAAATAAAATTAATGTACTCCGTCGAATAAACTGGTATAAAATGTCAAACGAATAGAAAAACAAAAATCACACACATCATAAGTTGCCGAAAATCGTTAATCGTTAACGGTTAACTCCGCATTTTTTTGTTTTTATACCAGTTGTGTTAAGAATTTCTTTTTGTTGCGTGTCTTCTCGTCACCAATAAAAGTTTTAATGAAATTTAACAATAATTTTAATGTTTTATGTTTTTTTTTTTAAATTTATTTATTTAATTAATTAATTAATTAACCATTTTTTTTTTTACATTTTTAATATTTTTTTTTCACAATTATTTAATCCTACATTTGTTAATTTAATTTAATAATATAATTTTTGTTTTTATTTTGGCAGTATGTTAATTTTTTTTCATTTTTTTTTTTTTATTAATTTAATTAATTAATTAATTTTTCTTTTATTTTTCACTATAATTTTTTGTCAAATGTTAAGTACAATATTTTTTTTAATTAAAATAAATTTTTAATATTATAAAGTCGATGTGTGGCTGCTGTTTGTTTTTAGTGTTTATTAAATTTTTGTTTTCTTTCTAAATTGATTAAAATATTTTTTTATTCTTGTTGTGATTAAAATTGTTTTTTTTTTTTTAATTTAATTATTTAATGTTTATTTTTCTTTAAATTGAAATGAAGAAATCACTTCTTTGATACTAGTTTTGTTGGGTGGATAAATTATTCTTTATATTACTTTGCAATAAAATTTATTCTCTTATATTGTTCAAATGATAAAACACCTAAATTTATATAAAAATTAAAAATAAAATCATTATTAAAAAAAAACGAAAATAGAAGTTTGTTTTCGCCTAACAATTATGCTATTACTACTATATATATTTATTTTTAATGTTTGGTTCATGAATTCGCTTTATTTGTCATTTTATCAATTAAAATAATTGAAATAATTAATTTAATGTTGCTTTTATAGTTTGTAAGTAGTTATGTGACAGATTGTATTAGTAGAAGCAAATTATGATTTTGAAAGTTTTTAAATTATAAAAGGTACAGCTATATAAACGTGTGAAAACAATGGCGCAAAAGAAGACTCCCGCGTGAATATGTAGAATTAATTAAAAATAATAATAATTATAATTATTTAAAATTATAGCTTTGGATATTAGCATTTGTGGCATTGCTACACATTATAAAAATAAGTAAAATTCATCACATAATTCTGAAATTGACTTAACTTAAACGTAAAAGCGTTTAAGCGTTAAAGTTTTGTTTTCCTTTGTACTAATTTACCTTTATAAAATTGTTATTTGGGTTTGTTTTTATCATTATCATTATTACTATTAATATTATTTATTCATTTGTTGTCTCTTAACGTCATTATTTTTGATTATTATGTTCATTTTATTTTTAGTAAGAAAATTAAATGAAATTAAACAAAGGGCTTTTGGTTTTTCAATTGAGTTTTTCAATCAAATTTATAACAGTTTTCTAACAAGAAAATTTATTATTTATTTATTATTATTATTTATATTTGCTATTATATTTACCATCAAAATAATATTTACTTTATTATAAAAAAAAACCAAAAGAAAATTATACAATATTTGTGCACTATGCACATTGCTAACATACATTCGGTGCATATAATTATTTAAAAAATAAATAAATAAATAAATTTATAGTTAATACAACAAAAGAACTAAATTTTATTTTATTTTTCCAATTATTATTATTCTACGTTTTTTTTTTGTTGCCTAAACTTCCTTTTAATTAATTAGAAAAAAATGTTAAACTTTTTGCCAAGTGGTAAATTGAATATAAATTGTAATTATACCATTGTAGCAGCTAATTTATACAAAAGAGGTAATTTATTTAGACCATAGAAGTAATTAAAAATGCTCAAATTATTATTTCCCGCTTTAATAATTGATATTTAAATGTCTGCTATCAGGCATAATGATGCCTTAAGCAAAAAAGAAATTGGTTTAATTAGTAACAGAGTAGCTGGTTGCAATTGTCTGCAGGATAAATACATACTAACTAGTACTGTTATCAAATAAATGCATGCACCTTAAAAACTCAGCGAAACTTTTTAATTAAAACAAAAAACACAATTAAATTACTGTTTCTCCTGCTTAGATTAAAAGGAAATTTATATATGATGCATCCAGTGCCTCTACTATTTACTATGAAATTAATTTTTCTTAAGTCGCTGAAATGTTCTTATTTCGTTTGGTACTAAAATTAATAATAGCCAGTCTAATCAATTACACGCTCTCAGTGTTTTTTTATGTTAAATCTTTAATTAATTACCATTTTTAATAGTATTAAAAAATATATATATGCAGTTTAAATAATAAAACAAAAAGAAAATGTTTACCGTTTCGAAGGAGTTTAGAGACAGGGAGAGAGTGCTTAGCAATAATTTTATACCAGTTTAAAAATTATATATTTATTAGAACCGTTTCGAAGGCATGGTATATTGAGATGACTTTATAAATGAAATGTTTAATTAATTAAATTGCTACAAAACAAAAACGTTTTTGTGAAAAGTGAGAATGTGAGAAAATTTCTATTTGTTTGTAATTTTAATTAAAATAAATTTTAAAAAAGAAAAAATAATTAAAAGAATTTTAATTAAATAGTACCGATATTCAGAATTTTGTTTTTTAATTTTTGCTTTTACTTATTAATTTAAAAATTTCTATTTTTTTTTTTAATTATTTATTTTAATTAATTAATAAAATTTAATGTGTCTAATAATTTTTTTTATTAATTTAATTTTTATTGAACTAGTGTTTGTTAGATAATTAATTAATTAATTTATTAAATTTTTATTATAATATTTTATTAGTTCCTTTAATTAATTAATTATTATTTTTTTTAATTAGATTTATTATTAATATATCATCTACTATACAGTGAATAGCGTTTTTCGTTAAACGATTTTTTTTTTAATTATTAATTAATTATAATTTTATTAATTAAATTAAAAATTATGTTTTTTAGTTAAATTAATTTAAATAATTATTACTGTTTTTAATTAATAAACTTACAATAAATTTCTTTTTTTAATTATTATTATGGTTAAATGTTTTTTTTGTTTCAGTTTTTTTAATTAATTTTTCTTTTAAATTAATTTAGTAATCGTTATGACGCCATTAGAAAAATACTAGAAATAAAAATAAAGAATTTTTTTCTTGTTTAATTATTATTAAATTAATTTCTTTTTGGTTTAAGGACAGGTGGGGTAAGTTGTTTTATGTCTTTAGTTTTTTTTTAATTAATTAATCAATTAATTACATGCTCTTATCCTCATGTTTAGCAGTGTGAATTTTTTTGGGTTTTTAGTCTTTAATTAATTAATTTTTTTTTAATTATTTAACCGATGACGTCAAAAACAAACGCTACTAACACACCTAAATACGAGTTTTTTTTTTAATTATTAATTTTTCTTTTTTTTTTTAAATAATTATTCAGTAAATTATTTTTATTATTATTATTAATTAATTAATATTTTACAGTTAAACTTTAATTATTTATTTTCCACACATTTAAGTAACAATAATTTCTTTCTTATTATTTAATTTATTTTTTGATTAATTAAATCTAAACTTTTATTTATTCATTTTTTTTTTGTTTTGTTAATTATTTATTAATTAATTAGGTTAATTTTTTTTTTTTGGCTGTCGCACGTTAACAATTTTTACAGGAGTTTAATAAATTTTATTAAATTTTTGAAGAAAGTCTGTAAGAGCTTTAAATCCTTTCTTAAAACATTTTCATTTATTTTATTTAATTTATTAATTATTTTTTTTTTTTAACAACGAGTATAAAAAATGAGAAGCTTTTTAAAAATAATTCATTTATTTATAATTTAAATTTCTCTTTTCTTTTTTTTTTTAATTAATTAATTCATTAATTTAATTTAGTTTAAATTTTTTTTTTATTTCTTTGTTTTTCCTAATTCCCATTAGTGCATTTTATATGATTTATTATATAAATTATGTTTTTTTTTTTATTTCTTTAATTAAATTAAATTTATTAAGTACAGTTAATGCTTTCTTTTCATTATTTTTTTTTTTTAATTTATTTAATTATTGTGAACGTTTTATTTTATTTTTTTACTTTTATTAATTAATTATTATTTTGTTTAAATTTTTTTTTTTTGCTTAATTAAATATCCATCATTTAAAACTTTTTCTATGTTCGGATCGAAATTAATTATTTATTTTATTAAAATTATTAACTTTTTTTATTTTATTTATTTATTTTTTTCTTGTTTTGTATAATTATTAATTTTTTTAACTTTTTCTTTTGTTAATTAAATTACAAATAACAACAATTTTATGTGTTGTAAAAATTGACGGACTAATAATTTATTTCATTAAACTTTTCATTTTTAATTATATTAAATAAATGTTTTTTTGTTTATTATTATTATTTTTTTTTTTTACTTATTTTTAATTTAATTAAACAATTATTAACATATTTTTAATTATTTATTATTATTAATATTATTATTATTTCATATTTTTTCGTTTATTAAAATTATTTGCTAATTTTTAATGAAAATTAAAACAGAAAAAATATGTTTGTAGTAAATTAATGTACCATTTGTGATTAGTAGTGCTGCTTGGTTATTATTTAATTATAATTAAGGAAATTGAGTTGTAAAAAAATGATAATAAAAATATTAACTAACAAATTAGGCATCACTTGTTGTTTGACAAAATAATACATTTTTAAAAACACACATGTGTCTCATAATTATAAATTAATTAATCAACACAATATTGTTTGTTTTCTTTTCGTTACTCCTTTGCAATTACATAATTTCCTAATTATTTCATAAATATTTATTATTAATTTATTTTTATAATTATTATTAATAAATGTTGACTTTATTCATGCTTTACTATTGATTTCCTTTTAATTAATTTTCTTCTAGCTTTTGTAGACATCATTTGAACGTAGAAAAAAACCAAGACTTCATTCTTGTAAAACAGTTAAAATACGTCTGCATAACTCTTTGACACAAATAACAAAAATAAATAATAATAATAATACGGCGAAAATGAATAAATAATAAACGAAAAACTCTTAACTATGATTTAATAATTTTATAAAATAATTTTTTAGTCCATAAAATAATAAAATTATTTATAAATAATAAATAAATATAATAATTATAAAAAATTAACCATCCTATAATAATAATATTTAATAATAAATTTGTTGTTAAAATTTGATATATTTTGCTTATTATTTTTGTGTTAAAATATTGTTGATGGTGTTGCGGTAAAATTGTTTTATATTTAATTTTTATTGGTAATAATAACGTTGATGATGAGGATGCTGAAGACGACGACGTTGATGACGATGATGATGATATTGTTGTTTTTGTTGTTGGTATTGCTGTTACAACTTTTCCTCCAGTTCCTGTTGTTATTATTGTACTTGATGTCGTTGTTATTGTTTTACTTTGTACCGTCGTACTTATTGTTGTTACACTGGTATCCTTACTCGATGAAGAAGATATACTTGATTGCTGTGTCATTGATGAACCGGTTGCGGTTGTTGTCCCAGCTGTATAATACGGTATCGTACAACGTGACGGTTGTGCAGACGTTATCGTACCTTGTACATTTTGGCAAGTATTTGATGTATTTATTGTAAATGCCAAATCATCATCATTATGATAATTATTTTTACTATTTATAACATCATATTCTAATTGATTATTAAATAAATTGTTACTAATTAATATTTTTTCATCACCAATATTATTATTATTCTTTAAATTATTCTTATTATTATTATTATTATTATTATTATTATTATTATTAATATTATTATTATTCTGATAATTTATATCATCAACACTTGTTTTATTATTTATATTATTATTATTATTAAAATTATTATTATTATTATTATTATTTATAAAATCACATTGTGAACATAAACCATCTGATGGATTTTCACAAAATTCATAACAACAATTAGATGGACCACTATTTGATTTATATAGTTGTTCACCGACTTCTGGTATATTAGGATCTAAAATTATATGTAAAAAAGAGTTTTTTTTTATTTTAATGATAATTTTACAAATATAACACATAATACCATTATGAGAAAATAAAATAACAAAATTAACAAAACATTTTACTAAATCTTTCCACAGAGGTTAAAGCTTATTATAGTTTTTTTTTTATTAGATAAAATTTTTAACCTTTTTCTCTTGTATTCTTCAATTAAGTAAATGATTCTTACTTTATATTTTTCAATTTAAAATAAATTATTTTAAATACACAAAAGGATAGACGCAAAAATTTACTAAATAATTTTTAACAAACATGTACTTGTTTGTGGTATTTTATTATCGTTATTATTAATTTCACTTTACTTTGCGTGTTAATGCCTTTACTTGCTATTTTTATTCCGTTTTTTTTTTTTGTAACGAAATTAAACTACCGAAAAATAATTGTAATAGGATTTTCACTCAAAACTTATTATCTAATAAAAATAAATGTTTTATTTAATAAAAATAAAAAAAAACTTAAATTATAATTAATGTGAATAAAGATAAAATTATACCACTTGAAATGGTTTTTTTTAGGTTAAAAATTAAAGAAACTTATCATATTCCAAATATAAACAGACAGAATATATACGGTTTTTTCTTTTCTACTTGTTCGTGTTAAGAAATATATAATAAATTATATGTAATGTAAAACACTTAAAGCAAAGTAATTAGGTCACATTAAAAACTGATCAAGATGAAAATCATTTTCTCGAATCTTTTATGAATAGTGTCAAAACGAAAAATAAGAAGAAAAAATGCTTCTACATAAACTACTTCTTGAATTTTTTATGTAAAATTTTTATGTTTTAAAAAAGAATAAAATAATTAAACAAACCTAGACATAAAAAGGTTGGTTCGCCTGCATATTGTGTCGGATGCGCTGGTGCACGATCACCAGGCAACATATATGGACATTTTTTTTCGACTGTTTCACAAACAATTAAACAAGGCCTGATACGTTTTCTTATACGATGATGGGGTTTTGTTTGTGGTGTTTTAGACGTTGTTGCAGTTGTTGTTGTTGTTGTAGCTCTAAAAGTCATTAAATTAATAAATTAACAATGATAATATTTTAAAATATGTTTATTGTATATTATTATGTTACCTTTTATGAATTGTATTAAATGATGGATTATTTTTATTATCATTAATTTTATCCTGTTTTTGCTGTTGTTTTGTACTGTTACCTATTGAAATTTCTGTTTTTTTCATTAAATTATTATTGTTATTATCTTTATTATTATTATTATTAATATTATTATTATTATTATTAATATTATTATTATTATTAATATTACTACTAGAATTATTATTTAAATTATTATTCTCCGATATATTGTGTCGTATATCTTCTGGTTCAGCAAAATAAGGTATTAATGTACTACAGACCCATCTTCGATAAGCTTCCTAAAATTAGAAAAGAAAATTACATTTGTTTATTATAATTATTTATATTAATAAAAAATTAATTAAAGTAAATCTTTCTTGTTAGTTTTTTTTTATTATTATTATTATTATTATTATTGATTTATTCGTAATTAATTAAAATATTCAAAGGAAAATAAAAATTGACTAAAAACCTTTGAATTTTATTAACAACAAAAACATTTATAAGGTTTAACGAAAACAACTAAAACAAAAAACCGTATAGCTGTCAAAAAGACATTCTATTTTTATAAGAACATTTTTATTTTATTTATGCTAAAGTTTTTGCCATTAATATACATACAAATAAATAAACAAAAAATTAATTAATTAATTTGATTAGTCATAAAAAAAAGTAAAAATAAAACAATTTAATTATACAAAAAAAAACCTTCAATATAGGAAGTGTAAATATTGATTAATTAAAAATATATAAGAGTGACGACGACGACATCGCCGCATCATGCAAACACAGCGATCACATGTTTTTTGCTTTGTTGTCGCAAGGTGAGAATTTTTTTTTCTTTCTTTTCATTTTTAATTGCATTATCGTGTGTATAATGTGTTTAACCAGAATATTTATAATTAGAAAAATCGTAAACATTATAATGCTCGATAGGAACACTGAAGTTACTACATTGCCACCCACAATTTTAAACGTTATTTCTTCTTCTTTTTTTTTTGTTTTTAATAAATTAATAATAAAAAAAAGGTGAAAAGTTTTATCGAAGTAATCTACACCACACGATTTGTCTTTAGTTTATTTTTATTCCTTTTTTACATATTTCAAGTTTATTTTGGTGTTAGTTTACCTTAATTTAGTTATACCAGTGTGTGTCATACACATGTTTTTTTTACATCCATATATGACATGCAATCGATCGGTTTTTCTCTTCATATAAAGGTTTTTTAATCATATAAAGCAAAAAAAAAGAATAAATAAAAATATATAAAAGTAAAGTGAAAAATGATATATATATACAAAAAAACGACACAACAGCAGGAACAACAACAGTAGCAAGAACAACAACATCAACAACAATATAAAGGAGAAGGAATAAAATTTAATAAAGGGAAAAAACAACAACAAATGCTGCGGTTAATCATTTAAAGGTTAGAAAGAGATCTATCCCAATGTATAAAAGAAACATTTTTTGAAGAAAATTGATGTAAAGAAATATATCTATATATAACGAAACGTGTACATCATGGGGATTGACGACAACGACAATGCAAGGATAACGACAACGATAACCAACAAAAAAAAACTTTCCTTGCTTAAGTAAAAATACAAATAGAAAAAAAGGAAAAACCAACGACGACGACGACAACGACGTTACCGTTAACAAAAACGTCTATTTTCCAACACAACCATCACTAATAAACCAAACAGCCAGGCAACAAACACAACGAAAGAAAAACCACCAACCCCCTTAGATATAAATATAACTCCACACATCGCCCCAATTTAACAATTCCTTTTATATATTATCTTTTCATTTTTTCGCCTAGCGATTCTCCTCTCTTCTCGTATACAAAACAAAATAATCAAACATCCAAGCGCAACATAACACCCATCCAACAATTTTAACATAAAATCAAAAAAAAAAAAAGAAAGAAAAATAGAAAAATGAAAAGAAATCGGGGCCAGTTGATTGATATTAAATCGAAGGAAAAAAAAGTAAAACTAAGAAGCAAAATAATAATAAAAAAAACTATGGAAAATTATTGTTGTTTTTTTTTCTTATTGAAAGAAAATTATTTTCCTTTATTCTCCCACAAAGTTCACGTGTTTTGTGAATGAGAATTTTTGTTATTTTTTTTTTTATTTGTTTCGTATGCAATTTTTTCTAATAATTATTATCTAATTATTATTATTAATATTAATTCACATTTTATCATTATTAAAATAAAGAATTAATATTATTTCCGCTGTTTTAAAACCATTATTGCACTTTATCTATAATATTTTTCCTATTTTATCAATCAAAACATTTTCTTAACTATAAATGACAAATTCATTACCGGATAATTAATATTGTATTCAATTAGTGTTCAATTAACAGGAAATAAAATAAAAGAAATAAAATTTCATTTTTAACATTTAATAATAATAAAAAAGAAATATATAGCAAAAGGAAAAAAATTCTGATTGCAGTGATAGATAATTTTCTTGTGCTGTTTTTTTTTAAAAAAAAAAAAATCCTATTGTTGAAGACGGTGGTTTGGTAATAAAAAATTAAACATTAACGACTATAAAAAATAAATTCTTTTTTTATTTTTCAACTGAAGATTTTATTTCAATAACATGAGCGGATTAAGGAGTCTTTTCTATAATAAAATAAGTGCACACGTAGTTAGTATAAATAACGTTTTGTTAGTAAGGTAATTTTGTATTTGTGTTTTCATTTTGTCAATGTTAAGGAAATAATCCAGCAGAGTTTTTATGCAGAACATAACGCAACAGACATCCATAAAAAGTATAACAAAATATACCCGTTAATGTTTAAAAATTAAATTAAAGAAAAATAATTTTCTATTAAAATTTCTCTAAAAGAAAAACGCTGTTAGCAAAAGAGAAAAGAAAAATACTAATTTTGTGCACTGTTTAACAAAAGATTTTAAGAAATGAACGAGTTTAAATTACATAATCGTTAATAATAAAGATAAAAGCAAAAAAATTAAATAGATTTTCGTAATAAAGAAAACAATTAAATAGTAGGGGCGGATATATTATTATTTTGCGAATTTATTTTTTAAGTAATTCAGACAGCATAATAACTATTTTGCTTTTTATTAAAATATATATATACTATTTTTTTTTATAATAAAAAAACTAATTTAACCGCAATTATCTTTATCTTTCTTTAAGTGTTAAGTAAGATTTGTTTTGTTTTTTTTTTTTTGCAAAACAACTAATAAATATGCAAATGCAATAGTAACTAAAGATAAGTAATTATTTTTACTTGATTGTCTAATTAAGGTATAAAAATATAATTAATAAAATTAATGTCTAATGTTATTTTAATTACATTATGCTTGATAAAACATATTTGTTCCTTTCTTATATAAGAATATTTTATTTATTGTTAATTTGCTATTTAAAAGCAATGAAAATTTTCAGTTTATTCTACTAACCAATATATAAATCATTAAATGGCAAATTAAAATCTCCATTCTATTCTCTACTATTTTTTTTTCTTATTATAAAATAACATTTCTCTTCTTACTGTCAAGCAATTAAAAATTACTTTTAATTAAAAACTAGTAAAAATAAAATTGTTACCTAAGTACAGTGCTGTTTAAACAGATAAAATATAATAAAAGTTAAAACAGAAAACAGAAAAGAAACAATAAAATTTAATAAAATATAATAAAATGCATTTGATGGATGCATATACATGTATGCATTTATATATTAAAATGTAATAAAATCTATATATATTTATATAAATCAACAACAGCATATACAGTATGTATTGAGTTGACTATTCTTATTACATACTTATTATTTTTATTATTACTACAAACATTTATTACTTTAAAAAAAAAATTTATTATTATTTTTTTAATATAAAATAATAAAGTATAAAAAAAAATTTTTTAATAATAAAAAGTAATAATTCTTTAATATATTAAATTAGCGCAGAGATATCTCTACGTTATTATGGGTCAAACGTTATAATTTTTAGGTTGTTTGAGTGAATCACTTATTTTTCATAATAATAATATTTTTTGCTTTGTAAAGCTTTGCTTTAGGGTGCTGTAACTTGAATAAATTACAAAAAAATTTTAAAATATGGTTAGCATAGCTACAAGCAATTAGTACTTCGTTATAATTTTATTTAAAATATTTTAAACGAAAACTATAACACCATTTACTTTGATAATTAAATTTAATGTTAGTATTACAAGTAAAAAGTTTAAATCAAAATAAAAGGTATCATGAGATGTTATCGAACTTGAAATTGAAGTTGTTTGTTAAATGGTAAAGTCTCATCAACGCAGCATAATAAGTATTAACACACCAACAGATTAATATGAAAAATGGTATTAACCATTAATTAATTAAAGCTACAAACAGCTGCTTGAGCTTTGTGGGAAACAAGGTAGCCAAAAGGTTAAACAGTATACAAAAACTAGAATAAATTTTAATTTTAAAAGAAAATTAATAATAAAAATGAGTAAATTATTGACGAGGCGCCTCCATCGAACAACAACATTTTACAAAAAAAAATTGGAAAAAATAACTATTTTTTGTGGGTAGTAAAATGGCAATAAGGTGGTTTATACAATGACAACAAAAAAGTAAATTTAAACAAAATAAAGTAAGGAAAAGTAAAGATAACAAATGAAACAAGCAAACATTAGAAAAATAATTTACTAAAGTAAAGCGAAGAAAATTAAAGAAAATAAAAAAATGCCAAGGAAATCCCTAATGTACAGTGACGAATCTATATTATATGTGCAGACCTCATGAAATTACCAAAATGTAAATAAAAAAGAAAACCAAAAACCGCGTAAATGTTGGCAGAAAAAATACTGCCATACACACGTACATATGCTGATTACCTTTTACACATAGCCAGATGCGACTCTGATTATAAATTCATTTTTTTTTTTTTAATTCAAAATTCCTTTTCACTCTCTTTAACTCTCCTTTATAATTATAAAGTTTTCCTAGTTGTAAAACAGAAAACTTCGTTACCTTCGTGTTTAAGATTTTTGTTTTTGTGTTATTTCAGTTGTACTTTCTTCCTTTATGTTTGCTTTAGTTAAACAAATTAAATATAATTCGTTGTATTTTGTATGTTTGTGGTTTTAATATTTAAAAAAAAAAGTAACAAAAAAAAAAAAACATAAGGAAAATGAAGTGAAATTTTCTTTTATTTTATTTATTCATCAAACAGAGTGTAATTTTTGCATTTTACTTTGCACACACAGAAGTAAAAAAAAAACACACACATTTAAATGATTTGGGATTGGAAGTTGTGCAGGTTTTTACAATAAGAAGGAAAATTATTTAAAAAAAAAAAAAAACCAGGGAAGAAAAACAAAAAGCAAATAATAAAAGGATGGAAATTTTTATGTTAAAAAAAAGAAAAAAAATTGTAATAAAAATTAATATTTTTTTTTGTTATTTTGCTATTTAAAAAGCACACAGAAAAACGATATGGTTATGTTCTGACATTGTTGACCCATTTACATTCCACCACAAAATAAAAAAAAAATAATAAAAATATAATTCACAACAAAAACGTGCAAACGTTTTTCTCTCTACCTGTGCATATTTATTATTAATATTTTATTTTATTTTTTAATTCATTTATATTCACCATCATCAAATTGATCATTATTTTTGTGTATTCATTTTCGTTTGTAGGTAACTACATTGTGGTTAAAATAAAATAAAAATTAACAATTTACCAAAAAAAAAAAGAAGAAAAATAAGAAAATTGTTTTATAACTTTTGTGAAGCTTTTTTTTTTGTACCTAATTTATATTTATATTTTTCATCGTTTATAATTTCATATTTAATTTTTATGGAAATATGTTCCTTGTTAAAAAAACAATTAAATGGTTTTTGCTAAAAATATGCTTTTTTTGCTATAGTTTTGATTTAATTTTTTTTGCTGATTAGAAACAAAGCATTTTTATATTAAATTTAATTACATTATTAATTTATTTGTAAAAATTATTATTGTTTCTGTTAAAAACATAAATTTTTGTACATTAGGTTTCTCTTACTGGTATATACGATAGGATTTTTATAATATCAAATGAAACACACCAAAAAGCTTCTTTATAAGGAAAATCAGATTTTTTTTGTGATGGAAATTTATAAAATAAAAACAAGAAATAATTTGCCATACATTTAAAAAGGCATTTTCCGGTTATTTCAAATTTTGTGTTTTTTGCAAGCTTTTAATTAATTTATTTGTATCTGTTTTCTTCTTTTTTTTGCTCCTATTAAATTGAAATTTTAATTTACATTCAAAGTAACACTTTTCCTTGCTGCAAATTTATTCACAGCAAAAACCAAACCAAAAAAAATAGAAAAAACTAACTAAAAACCCCTACACACTAGATATATAACCAAAATACATTAAAAAAAAAACAAAAAGCTTTTGCTACTACACAAAAAGCACATATTTTTATATTCTTTGTTTTATCTAAATAAATCTTTAGCCAAAATTTTGCTTAGCAAAACTTTACTTTTGTAATTTTTCTACTTTGGGATATGAAAAGAAAATAAAAAAAAAAGTTTTGTTTGTGTTTCTTTTTTATTTTTATTTTTTTTTTCTTAACAAAACTATAACACTGGGTAACAGATTGTGAACTTAAAAATTCTCCATAATTTCTGCCCCTAAAATAGCAAAAGGAAAAAAAATGTAAAGAATATAAAACTTTTTTCTTTCATACATTATTCCCTTTTATTTTCTTCTGGTGTTTTTTCTTTTTTCATTCTCAATCTTTTTCTTTTTCCATTCTTTAAATGAAAAATTATCCCTTAGTTTTTGCCCTTCAAAATTATAATTTGTTCAATCTACAAACGTTAATTGTTTTTATTTTTGATTCCTGTTGTTACGTTACCAGAAAAATATACCAGTTTATACTTGTATACTGGAGTTATTGAAAAGTAAAAACAAAAGAATATAAAAATAATAAAAAGGATATAGAGCTTTTCTTTTGTATTATTGTGACTAATAAGTAGGCTAATCCATTAATAATAAGTTTAAGAGCGATATTATACCCAATGTAAATGTTACTGAAATGAACAATTTATCATTCTTTCATTAAAATAAAAGTATTTTTCTACTTCAAAAAAGCACAAATTAATTCACTAACAAAAATATTTAAAAAAAAAAAAACAATTCTATCAACTAATACACATTAATAACTCCCTTAATAATAATTTTTTTGGTATACTAATTTATTTCAATATACATTGCTGCTGTATGTCAGTACAGACAACGAAACATTTCATTCAGTAAACATACATTTATAATCTCTTTGTAACAAAGTACACTAACTAGAAGACTCGTTATACCCGTCAAGAGGAAAATAATTTATTCCCCTCTTATGCAATTATACAAAAATAAAATAAAAATTATCACAGAATATAAATTAATTTATTCCCCTTGTATAGAATTTATTTTTCCAACTTGCTCTAATTGTTATCAAATTTGAACAAACTATTTTTATTTTATTTTTTTTTTTTGCTTTGCTTTTTGGTAATGTTTTGTTTTGTTTTGTATTCATCGTAATATTAATTAAATTTATATATTGTTTTTTTTTTTTTTAATTTTAATTTAATTATTAAACAAAATTGGTATACATTTTGATTAATTCTGACTAATTGACATTTAATTTGAATATTTAGTGCTTTTTGTGAGAATTTTGCGCTGTTGGCGGCATTATTTGTGTTGGTGTAAAAAGAGTAGATATAATTATATTAAATATAAAAAAAAAAATATTGAAAATAAAACTCTTTGCTTATTTCTAAAATCAAAATCAATAATTTTTCCTATTTATTCTTGTATAATGTTGTTGTATAATAGCAAAGAAAATTTATATTAATAAACGAGTGGCAGAATAAAAAAAAAAAACCTAAATAGGAAAAAAAAAAAAACAATAATAAATGGGGCAAACAGAAAAGCAAAAATAAATAAAAACAGAAATGATTATGGAAATCTCCTATAACTGAGTTGTGTATATGATGAAATGGCGTCGTAGTATGAGCAATGTTCACGTGATGTAATATTTTAATCATGTACAGCCACGTGTGTGTACGTTGCAATAATATAATTAATAGAAGAAAGGAAATAAAATAAAATTAATATATAGAAAACATTACTCTAATTTTATTATCAACGAATAGCATAATTGAACAAATATTATTATTATTTATTTACTTATTGATTTTTATAATAATAGTTTAGCGAAATAAAAATTAAAATATAATTAATTAATTAAAAAAAAAGAAAATTATAAAACAATGAAAATTTAATTAAAAAATAATAATTTTTTATGGAGTTTTAAGAAATTAATTATAATAAACATAATAAAATATTTTTATTGATTAAAAACTAAGAAAATTAATTAAATTTTTAAAACGTAGTTGGTAGTTGGCATTGCTTTTTGTTTTTCTTCTTTTAATTTTCTTCGCATTTTTAGTCTGAATGCACTTACTTATGATTCGATTTGATTGGTTGCTTGTTTATAGGTTAAAAGCTCACAAGTAACGTATGTGATAATTTTTATCGCTTTTTTCTACTATTTAATTACTTAAAAATCATTTTCTTTTTTCATTTAATTAAAATAGAATAAAACGGGGGTGAACTTTACTTATCTAGATTTAAAAATAAAACACTTTTTTAATATTTATAGGTTAGGCAAAATAAAGCTTTTATCAGTTATTTGCTGCTTTAATTGCTAACAAAGTTGATTAATAATAATTGAATTAAATATGCATTAATTCTCCCTTGTACTGATTTTTTGAATGGCTTTGAGTATGGCTTATTATGGATTTTACATTTTCAATATTGAGTCACACAAGTTAAATATATTTATGTTCAATGCTTTAAGCTTTTTTATTTGGTTTTTAAACCATGAGTAGTTATCTCTTTGTGTCACTTAAAACTATAATATTGTTTTTTTGTTTCTCTGCATATCTTCTAATGTTTCGCTTATTATAACAATAATGTCTAAAAAAAGTTAATTCGATTATATTCATCTTTTACGCTACTCTATACATAATTCTACAAACAATTAAAAATAAAACAAAAAAAGAATAAAATTATGATTGATTTCACCATTTAATTAACTAAAAAAGTTAATTAAGTAACCAAAAAAAAAAAAGTTAATAAGTCAATTAGTTAATAGGTCATTAAGTGTAAAGTTAATAAAAAAAACTGTATGCCCTCGTTGTTATTTATAAAAATGCAAAAAAGCACGAAAAAAAAACTTTTTCCTACCATACAAGCACACTCAAGCACCAGGCAAAACATTCTTTATTAATTAAACAGCGACGCAACGAAGAAAAACAAAGAAAACAACAATGAAGTCCAAAAAAAAAAGACAAAACAAAACAGAAAAACCACCCACAAATATTTTCACGATAAAAAAAAATACAAAAACTTCAATTAAACAAGAGCTTTAAAACGCGCACAACAGACAAACAACAACAAATCGAGATTAAAAAGATTAAATTAAAATAAAACAACCAAACAAGATAATAATGTGACAAAAAAAACGTATTAATTTATTTAAGCATAAAATTCCCCATTTTTGTGCTTAAAGTTTTTCATTTTTTTTTTGTTTTTACCAACGTGGCAAATTCAATTTATAAAAAACAAAACAAAAAATAAAATTGAAGATAGAAAAAAAAAACAAATGTGTAACTGCGATATGAAAACAGCAGTGACACCAAACTATAATACTAACAGCAATCACCACTTCAGCACAACCACAGCACAGCCAGAAACAAAACAAAATAAAGCCAAATAAAAAAGAAAATTTATCAATTTATTGATTTTTATTCCTTTTAGTTTTCTTTTACATAATTTATTTTCGTGTTTTTTTTTCTCTTCTTCTTCTTCATTATGTAAAATTACAATGACTAAATTTCCATATGTAACTAGTTTGTGATAATATTTTTGGATAGAAATTCTTTTTATATTTTTTGGTAATATTGATTAAATTTTGATTAAAAAAAGAAAAGAGATGAAAAAAAATTTCCCAAACATACAAAAAAATAAACAAAAATTATCACAAAGTACTTGAAAATGTAAGCCCATCAAGTGCGTTAACAACAGTACAAGCGGAAAGAATATGGGATTTTTACCAGAAAAATAAAAAAAAATTCTTAACTTCTAATATTTGCATAAATGTAGTAACTGAACTTTAATTTTGATTTGAAAAAAAAAAAATGAGAATAAAAATCCCATTATGCAAAATTGGCAACTGCAGAATAAAAAAGAAAAAATAAAAACATCTTATTGCCTCAAGCACATAAGCGAATGCATATAATTTTTCCACCTTAATGACATTTAATCTTAAAGTAAAAATCAATTTGTTTTTTTAAACAAAAGAAATTGAGAGATTTGCAATAATAAAAGAAAGAAGCAAAAAAGAAGAAAAAACAAACCACCCTTGGTAAAATCCAATAAAAAACAGTTACAACAACGTAATATTATTGATTTTCCATAAAAACTATTTTACTTTTTTTTATTTTATTTTTTTTTCTTTCTATATACTCGATGTATTGACAGTTTCAAGTGATATCAAAGAAAATTAAACAGTAGAAAAAATTATGTGAAGCTTTTCTTCAATAAAGTTAATTCACAATAGATTCTTATTTTTTAATCGATTTTGTTTATTTTTTGTATAATAATAAAATAAAATTAAAAAATAATCAATATATGTGTACTAAACACAATTTATAGAAAATTGAATAATACATATCAATGTGCAGTTTTATGTTATTGCAGAATAATTAAAATTAAAGCAAGCAAATAGCTAAACTAAACCTAACAAAGACGAATAATATTAATTCGTTAATTAATGGTTTAAGTTTTATAATCTTAAGAAGTACACCCTCGATTTGTTTATTTTCCAAGCTTGTTTCCCTCAACTGTTTGAATATGAAACAACCTACACTCGCCAATTGACATTTAAATGCGTTTTTTCTTCAAAACAAACTCACTTAATTCTAGGTATTTACTGAGAACTGAATGAATAATAAAAAAATTAGAAATTGAATTTTCTGTAAAAAAACGCCCAAATTTATGAAATGCAATTGACTTTATCAGTTAATTAATATAAATATTAACTTGTAATAACATTTATTAAGCATACTATTAAGTAATTTTCTCACCTAAACAATATTTATTTCAGTAATATAAAAATCTACGTCAATAAATACCAAAATATATAATAATTAACCTAAAAAGGCTTAATTTCATGTCAAAATTATGCCTAACTGTATCCTGTGTATGGTAATGCAATAAAAAAAAGAAAAGAAAAACTTCAGCAAATTCAAATACTATCTATTTATGCTTAATATTGCTGCTTATGCTATGCTAATAATGATTATTTTTGCTTTATTTTATTTTTCTACAATGTTGACGTTGATGATGATGATTATATTTTATCAATAATAAAAACAAAGAAAAAATAGAAAAAAAAACCAACACAAATCGCGTATATATTTCATTACACAGGGTGTGTCTATTTAATTTAGTAATCGTCAAATTTCTTCTCTTGTCTGATAATAAAAGAAAAATGAAACAATAAAAAGGGTTAAACTGTCTATAATACATATATGTATCGTATATACTCTAAATTAGAAGAAAATAAAAATTGTTTTGATTAATATTATTATTATTATTATTTTGATTATTATTATTATTCTAATTAATAATAATTATAATAAATAAATAAATAAAGGTGGGTGGCAGCAGTTAAATAACGTTTAAAAATGTTTATTTTATTTATTTTTTTCTTTTAGCTGATGATGATGATGATTTTAAAAGGTTAACTTGTGGGTTTTATTATTTTTTTCTTCTTTTCTTTTTTTATTATTATTAATTTCTACTTCCTATACATGACTTTTTACATTTTAAATTGTTTGTTTTCGTTGTTTTCTTTTTACTTTGTTTTTTGATTCATTTAAATTAATTAATTAATAAATGAAATTTAAAAAAAAAAAAAAATTATTCTACTTACTTTACAATCTTCACAATGATGTATAATCGAATATGGTTGTCTGCAATCATATCTAACTAGAATTTCAGTAAATTCACATGTTATTCTAGCTGCTAATGCATCCAATTCCAATAATTCATTTATTGTCCTTATACATTCTATACCACCATTTATAGCATTTATTAAACTTTGTTTATGTAATGCACTGATCGCATTACGTTCACAACAATGTCTTAAACGTAATGATCGTAATTTGGTCTCAATTGATTTTGATGATTTTTTACATATTTGTGCAGGACTAGACTCCTCATTATCGCCCAAATAGTCAAGGCACTGTTGTTTTTCATAAAACATTGTCGTCGTCTCCTCCATCTTTTTATTATTATTAATATTTATATTTATATTTAAATTATTATTTATATTTTGTTTAAGTTTATTTATATTATTTAAATTATTATTATTCGTTTGAATTTTTAATGAACCGCATGGTGGAGGACACCGCGGTGGACCTGGACCCTCATCTACCCAAGCCACAGGCAAGGTTCCCGCTGAACATTGACCCTACGTTGTTTTTTTGTTTTATAAAAAAAAAACATTTTTGTTTCAATAAAACACAAACATTTAATTATAGTAATTCCTCGCTAAGCACGATTAATTATTAACACAAATAGATCATTTAAACCACTGTAAAATCGTAAATCGTGCTAAATCGTACTACGCAAGGTATTAATTAAGTAATTTCAAAAAAAAATTAATAATAATAATAATAAATGCGAAAAAGAAACGTATTTTTATTTATTTAATTTTAATTTTAATTTAAGTGGTATACGATTTTCAATTGGTATAATTCGATGTACAGTGTTTTTAATTTGAATTTTTGTTTACTTTTCATATTTTTACGCAATTACTTTTACGTTATTATTTTGAATAATCTTCCAATTGTGTGTCATAATAACTTATGAAAATTAAATTTATAGGTAACACATAAAGCAGTAAAAGCTTTAACAAGATTATTTAAAGAAAACTTTTAATCACACGAAAATAAAAAGCACAAGCAAAGAAATGAACAGAAGAAAATGATAATTTTTGTATTTTTTAATCGATAATTTTGATTCTATAAACTTTTATAGTAAAAAAAAAGACAAGAAGATAAATAAATAAATAAAACGAATTTTGTTCATTTCATTCATTATATTTTTTATTGATTTTTTCTTATTTTTTTTTTACTCTGGATTGCTAGTGCTGCTGCTGCTGATTTTTTGCTCTTTTTTCATTTTGTTTCGTTTCGTTTCCTTTTGCTTACATTTATGCGTTTTTCGTTTAAATTCTTTGGTTATGTTTGCCACAGATAATTGATTATTTTCTCATCGAATAGATAAATATCAAGTGATTAAGAAATAATTATTTTATTAAATTTTTCATTAAAGTAATGAATTAATTTATAATGATTTATGCAGCAAAACATAACTAGAAAACTCAACACGTTTAAGGCACACGGAATTGTAATTATTTATGCAGTCAGCAATTTTCATTATTAATTAACGAGAAATGAAAAAAAATATTAAATTATTTAATAATTCACACGGTTGAATTGGTTTTTGTTTGATGCAAAGCTTTTATATGTGTATAAACCCACAAAGCTCTACATTAATTAAAAGCACTGTATGGAGATTTAACTCGGAATTAATATTTTAATTTTTTTTTATTATTATTGAAAACTCTGTATTTTAACCAAAAGCAATGTTATCACCCACCCACATGCTCAAGTTTCATGTTTATTATTATTATTATTTTTTTTTAATTCTTTATAGGTAATTTTCGTTTTTTTTTTTCTTTTTCATTAATAAATTTAATTAAATAGATTCGGTTGCGAGTATATGTCTGTACCTGGAGATCCGGTGCTGTATTGGGTTGCGCCAGGTCGCAGGCTGATAACCACGGATTAACTCGCGCCAGGGTCCCTATATCGTCGTTATCACTTTTTCCCAATTTGCCCCCTTCTTGACTTGGATTTATATTTTGTAAACCGAAGCCTCGCCGAGCCCCCGAAATAAACGCAAGCGCCATCACGACCAGCCCGGGTCCTGGCCGCATATTGACCTCGGGTTCGGCGGCGCTAGCATGGTGCAGGCCCGCTTGAGACGCGTTTGCGACTCTTGGTAACCTCGGGGCTCGGGCTCATGGCCCCATCATCTTCCAACTTCTTCTCGCTCCTCCTTACTTCGTCTTATCCAATTTTTTTTTTGTTTTGCTGTTTCTACTTTGTTTTTGCGATTTTTCCTTCGATTTGCTCCTTTTTTCACTTCCTTTTTCGTTTTATTATTATCTATTACTTTTGTTAATATCCTATTCGTCCTTTAAGGTTTTTTTTATTATTATTATTTTTATATTTGTTCTCAACGCAAACTTTTATTCATTTTCGTTTTTTCTTCCATTATAACATTGAAATTAAATTAAAAACTCATAGAAAAAAAATCCAAAAACAAAAAAAAAACATAAAACAAACGAAAAAAAAAGGATTTCTTTCTTTTTTAACTCTCTCTGATTTAAATTGTCTCTATTCGTGTCCTGTTATATTAATATTTATTTCTAATAAATGCATTAGGAAAAAAAAAAAATAAAATTAATTAAAATAAAAATTAAATCGATTAAAATTTAATAACAAAAAAAAAAAAAAAAAATTTTCGAATTAATCCTTTAAAATTGAAAATTTTCTTTTTCTTATTTTACAAAAAAAAAATTATTTTTTTATTATTATTATTCCACTAGTATTGTTCAAGGACCACACGGCCATCTTGAGCACACTCACACACTTTATTCAATATGAATTTGCACATACACATCGCCTGTATATGTGTTTATTTTTACTTCATTTTCTTAATCTTTTTCTATATTTTATAATTATTATTAATAATATATATTAATTATATACATAACAACACCTATGAACTATTTATTAATATATTTACACACGCGGTGCACTAATTAATTTAAATCCAGTGAAATTAATTAATGAATAATCAAAAAAAAAAAACCAAATTCTAACAAAAAAAAATTAAAGAAAAGAAAAAAAGGAAATTTTTCTCTTTTCAATTAAATAAATTTAATTAAGAATGATAATAAAAACAATTTTCACACAAGGATAAACAAACAAAAAAACTTAAACTTAAAAAACAAAACCTATGTAAAACCAAAGGAAAAACAATAATTAATTAGTCCCATTTAGAGCGCTACGTTTATTATTTTTACTTCTTTGCTTTCGTTTCTTGTCGATTTTCTTTGCACTTTTAAACTTTTTATTATTTTTTTTGTATAAATCCTTGAAATTTCCTTTTGCAACCAACAATAAAAAAAAAATAAAAAAAACTTTTCTCTTAAACTTAAAAAAAAATCTTTTTTTTACTTTAAATTTTACTCAGTTTTTCTTCGTTAGTTTCCTTTTGCTGGTGAAGTATCGTTTTTTGTTTTCTTTTGATTTTTAATTCTCATAACTTAACGAAAAGAAAAATTCGAAAAACAAAAAAAAAATAAGTAAAATAAAATAATAAAACCACATAAAATGGGGACGACGACTATTAACGGCGGCCCGATTTTTTCATTATTTAACCAACGAACAGCCAACACACAACAACAACAAGAACAGCAACAAAAAAGCCAAAAACGAAAAATTTGAAGAAAATTGCACGATTGAAAAACAGAATTGAGAGCAAACGAAAAAAAAATTAAATTAAATTAATTTTCCTTTTTATTGATTTCACTTTTTTGCTTTTATTTTATTTTTTTGCTGCTTCTTCGATTTTTCTTTTTAAATTAAAGTTAACTTTTCTTCGCTTCTTTGTTGTTTTTATCTTTTTTTTTCGTTCGTTCGTTTTTCTTTTTAATTAATTGTTTTTACAAATTACTGGGCAAACACAAAATACGATTTTTTAATTAATTTCTTCGTTATAATTTTTGTTTTTTAATTCTTTTCTTTTTTTTCAAATTAAATTAAATAATTTTTTTTTTGTTTTCTGTGTGTTATGGAAACAAAAAAAAAGCCACGGTACGCGTTTCGGGATGCCGTTCCCAGCTTCTCAGTGGCCCCAAACGGCACTAAGACTGAATGGCGCGATGATATTGCGTGCGCACAGAATCGATATTTATCACGCATGCCACATTCAATAGGGCAGGCAGGCGAAGAATGTACAAGAAGAGATGGCCACAAAAAAGCACAAAGTTTCGTTTTTAGCACAGTGATAATAACGATGTATTAAGTGAAACGAAAAGAGATAGTAGCTTTTCTTTACGTAGGGTTTTTTGGTTTTTTTTTTTATTATTTTTTCCTGCTCCGTCGTTTTTCCTCTACTTTTTTTGCAATTTTTTTTTGCTGTGCTTTTACATTTGTATAACGTTGCTGCTGCTGATGTTGTTGTTATTTATTTTTGCCGTTTTTCTATTTTTTTTTTATCAATTTTCTTTTTCATATAATGACATCTATATAAACTGTTAACTAATAATCAACCTACATTTAATGCAGCGCTGCCATATGTTAAATACTTGTATTAGGCAAATAATTTATAATGATAAGAAGATATCGAAAACGTAATCGCGCAATTTTTATTTATTTTTATTTTATCACATATTTATCTATATATATATATTACATAAATCGTTTTGTTGTCTCTATTACACTCATTAAATTAAAAAAAAAAAAAAAACTATATACTAAATTAAGAAAAAGAATTTATTTCTTTAATAAAAAAATATATAAAATGAAAAAGAAAATTCTCTTTTGCTGCTTTTCTTCTTATTTCTAATAATTTTTCATGATTCCGTTTTTTACTGCATTATTATTATTTTTATTATTATTATTTTCAAACTAAAAATTATTATGGGTTTTTTTTTTTGCTGTTGATGTTGCTCTAAACTTAATAATCTGGGTGTGACAGACAGAGATCGTTGCTTTATATATAAAAAATATTTTTATTTTTATTATATTTTAGTTTTATTTCTTTTATACTTTATGAAATTGTAAAAACGAAAAAAATCAGTCACATAAACAATGTTTTATTTATTATATATTGTATGTTTTTTTCTTTTATTATTATTTTATTTTTTAATTAAAATAATTCATTTTATTTTACTTTTTTCTATTATTTTATTTAATAATTATCAGCAATAAAACATTAAAAATTAGGGCAGTGTCTTTTATAGCAATGTTGTTGTTGTTTTTTTTTATTATTATTATTATTTTTATACTTTAGCCACCCACTTGAAAGCTTTCAGTTTTCCTTTTTTTCATTCATTGGAATATTACTTTTTTTTCTGTTTTAATTTTTATTCTACTTGCTATGGGTGCCAAAACTGAACAACTTGTGTTTGAAATTTAGCGAATACAATAACCATGTTAATGAAAATTACTTTGTTTTAGTAGTAAAATTATACTGCCATCTAGTTATTTGCATTCTGTTATTATTAAAGCGCGTACTGAATTTTAATTTACCTACGTAACCGTTTAATGTTTCGTATTATTTTTTTTTTGGTATCTCAACGTCACTAATTAACATAAAAAGTGTTACAGTTAAGTGCTTTACTTATTTTTTTTTTTAATTTAATAAATTAATTAATGTGGTAATCGTGAATTAAATTCTTAAATAACTAAAATACGTTTGTGTGCTTGAATTTGTTTTAAAATTAAAATAAGAGAAAAAAAACTTGTCTAATTTTTACAACGTCTTTGGCACAATTTTATATATTTTAGTGCTTTAATCAGTTAAGCTAAGTGATTTAAAGTAAGGAATGGCAAAATAATGACTTTTTTTTTAAGAATATATATTTACATTCACACACAAGTGTGCATAGCAGACTCTCCCCTTAAATAATAAACGAAAAAAGAAAAGAAAATAATTTGTTGTTTTTTATTGTAAAATTATTTGAAAGAAACACAAAACAAAATGCGACAACAACGCAACGACGTTTAGTGTTAATTATTACAAGCAACCAGCCAGAAGTTAATTTTCTGCTGTCTTTATATATATAAACGCGATATAGTTTCTGTTGTTGCGTCCCAAGTCATCGCTTATTTTTATTTTCTTAATACGATTTTGTGATTTGCTTTATTATTATTATTATTCTGAAATAAATTTTGTGTGTGATTTCGAAAGAATCAAGTAAGAAATGAATAAAACAAAATAAATAAATAACAAATACACAACCCAAGATAATTATAATTTTGTTGTGTATCCTTGTGGTTCTGTTCGGTTGAAGTTGGCTGTTATTATTATTATTATTATTGTTGTCGTTGTTGTTACTTTGAAAAATAATTTTTATTTTATTTTCTTTATAAGAAGACGACGAAGAAAAGAAATTCTTCTTTTGTAATTTCGAGATTTTTTATTTTTATTTTTATTATTATTATTTTTCTCAACTTTCTGCTGATCGAAAAAAAAATCAGTAGCTGTGTAGCATTCTTGAGATTAACAAGTAATAAAAGAAAATAATTAAAAAAAAAAAAAATTTAAATAAAAATCATTAAAAATTAATTAAATTTCAACAAAAAAAAAATTAAGAAAAAAAAATTTTTTTTTGTCTAAATAATTTTTTTTTTAATTAAAAATTAATTAAATTAATACTTTTCTTTAATTAAAAAAAAAAATTATTTATTTACAAAAAACAAAATTTTTTTTTTCACTTCTTAAACCGAACGGAAGTCGTCCATTACGTCACGTGATCGGCTGATCAAGTTTCTTTTTGCAATCTAAAAATAAATCTTAAAAAAGAAATAAAAATACGAATTAAATTGTGTTAATTGATTAATTTTTTGTTTTAAATAATTTTTATTTTATTTAAAATCAGTGCTGATAAAAATTGTGTGCTTAATTAAAATAAATTTTTATTTTTAAATTATAAATAAAGTTATCAGTTTTATTTTGTATACCAGTTTAATTTTTAATATTTTTTTTTTATTATTTTTTAGTTAAAAAAGACTTAAAAGTTTTTTTTTCTCGTGTTTTATAAAAAGAAAAAAAGAAATAATTTTGTAATATTATTTGTTGGTTTTGTGAGTTTTTTTGGTGTATTTTCTTCAATAATAATAAAATTATTACAAACGAGAAGCAAAAAGGTCGTTGCTAATTTCAAGGTGAGAATGTTGGATTTGTGTAGTTTTTTATTCTGTTTTTGTTTTGTTCTGCTTTTAGTGAGTTAGGTTTGTTTTTTATTCTTTCTTTAATAAAGATTCACTTTTATACCACTTTAGCTCCTTTTTTTCTGCATTATAATGTTGGTATATTTTTTTTTACATATTTAAATATATCCAGACGTTTTGTGCTTAATTTATTTTTTCTTTTTCGTTTTTATTTCGCTTTATTTGATTTTAATTTATTGCAAAAATAAAAATTACATTTCTTAGAAAATTACGTGTTTTAAACGTTTAAAAATAAACTCATTTATTTTCTTTATTGTTTTTAATGGAGAGGAAACATATTTAACGTAAGGCAATAACAATGTATTGTACGAGATTAGTCATAACTGATGTCAATAATCGAAAATATTATTAATTTAAAAAATAAAAACTATGATGAAGCCTCAATTAAACGGAATTATTCGGAATCTGTCCAATATTAAGATTAATATGGAAAGTGAAGTGTTTTTTTAAGCAAATTAAATGTTGACAAAGTAACTTAATTTATCATCTAAAAACACCGGATATTTAACGCAATTAATAGTAATTATCAATTTAAATTCCACTACAGGAACTATTATTTTCACAGAATTTCACCAGATAAATTGAGGTTTTACTGTTCCACTGTCATTATTCGAAAGCTTTGGAAAAGAAAAATTAACAATATTCAAATAAAAATATGATGTAAATCTCTCGATGACGGATTATTTAAATTTATTTTTTTTTTCTTATTATTATTATTTAAATAAATATTTATTTTTCATTCATTTATTTTAAAAAATATAAAAAAAAAATAATAACAGCGAAACGATTTACTTAAGCTAGTGACGGAATTTTTATTATTTATATTATATATTTTGTATTTATATATATATATAAAAAATTATGGAAATTATTAAAAAAAAAAGAAATGAAAAGTTAAAGAAAAAAAAAAAATTAAGTAAAGTAGGAGGCGGGAGACAAGCAAGAGTGAATTTTTTTAAAGCAAATAAAAAGTGCAAAACGATCATATTTTTATTTTTTTAATAAAATTAAATTAAATTAATTTTGTGGAAAATATAAATAAATTTGTGGGGAAATTTTTATTTTTTAATAATAATAATAATTTTTTAATTTAGTTATGAGATTTTTTTTGCTTTGAGTTAATTTTATTTATTTTTTTGTTGGTATAATAAAAAATAAATGAAATAACGAAAAAAAATGGCGTAACTGGGCTAAAAATATCCAATATTTAGTCGTTTTATTTTCGTAACGAACATCACTAATAGGATTTTTATTTCAGAATCAAAATACATAAAAAAAATTCAAATAAAATAAAATTTAAAGAAAAAGCAAAAAGTGAAAAAAATATATATCAAGAAAGACATAAGACGAGTACAGAATTTTTGTAGTTTGGTTTTTAAAATGTAATGAAGACGAAGAATCTAGACCGTCGCAAACATATAATATTAAAATAAGAAAAACCAGCAACAAGCATGTTGATCGTCGTTTAAAGATTTATTTTTGTGTTTATTTTTCCTTTTTCTTTTTTTGCTTCTCGTAAAGATTTTTTTTTTAATAACAAAATAAAAACGGAGAATTTAAATAGTTTCATTATGAACTGGTATAACTGTTTTGCACATATTGTGCGTCCTTACTAAAGGGTAATTTTAGCCGTTACAATACAACAACAACAGTAATAATACAGTTTTGTTGTTGTTGTTACAGCTATTATTAGCGTAATTAGGACAATTTCTGGCATTTAATTGAAGAAAAATGTGATTTTTGTTAAGTTTATAATGAACTGGCATGCTCATTTTTATTTCACTTTAATCATAAACATTTTTATGTTATTTCATTCAACTACAGGTGTTTTTGATTTCTATTTATTATGATTTAAAATTTTATTTTATTTAATTAAAATTTTCTAGCCTT
Organism: Ptychoptera contaminata; assembly: GCA_963942525.1. Classification (NCBI taxonomy): domain Eukaryota; kingdom Metazoa; phylum Arthropoda; class Insecta; order Diptera; family Ptychopteridae; genus Ptychoptera; species Ptychoptera contaminata. The sequence continues at coordinate 28,709,771 of OZ012638.1, forward strand.
GGAAAGTTATTTTACTTTTTTTCAGTTTTATTATTAGGTCAAGTCATAGTTGATAATTGGCATATTTATATTATTAATTGAAAATTAAGAAATATTGTATAATTTAATAAAATTTACTGTCACTATCTGGTTTAATTAAAACAACAACTATTTAAGTGTAAAAATTAAATAAATTCTTTTGCATTTCTGCTTAATATCACTTTTTCTGCTTTATTTAAGTAAAAAACTATAATTATTTAATCTAATTGAAAGAAGAAGAAATTAGAATATCTGGGTTAAATTTAAAAAGAAAATGTTTTAGAAAAATTGAAGAAAAAAATACAAACTTACAGAAATACAAAATTCCTTGACCTTGACGCAGGGCAGCAATTTTAACGTAATTAAATTTTCTTAACACATTTCCATTATATAAACAAATACAAAAGAAATAAATTATTAAAATATCATCACATTGCTACCGTGTTTCTTTTTATTTGTTTTTCTTACCTTTTTTTTTTTTGTTCAATTAAAGAAAATAAAGGTTTTTCGGTTTATTTATTTTTTCTTTGCTTTTCATTTGCCACTTCGTAATGAAACGAAGAATATTTAAAAAGAAACGAATCATTGCATTGGCGGGAATTTAATACATGATTTGAATTTTTTCTCCTTTAGATCAAATTTATTTACTGTTGTTAGGCTTTTTATTTAAATTTAATTTCTTTTGAATTTTCTTTCGCGTTTTTGAATCGTAGAGGTTTAAAATTTTATTTTTATTTTTCGGCAGCATATTTTGTTTTTTTTTTCTTAAAGGATTTATGATTTTCAATAATTTATGAATTTTACGCCCTCCATCTCCTCCTTCACCTATTTTGTTGTATTTGTCTTCTTATTACGAGTAGGACGATTTTTATTTTTTTCGCAATTTATTTTGTTTTTTATTAATTTTTAACGAATTTTAAATGAAAAAAGAAAAAACAAAACGAAAAAAAAGAAAATTTTTGCAGCTTAAAATTTTTATTTCTGTTTTACTGGCACTCTGCCGACAATTGCGTTTTTTTATTTTTTTTGTAATTTGTGACAAGTTTTTTAATAATAATAAAAAATTTATTTATTTATTAATAGATTAATATTATTTGTTTTATTTTAATATTTTTAAAAATTTTTATTTTAATTATTAATGGATTTTATGGTTATTTTAGTCTCTTTTTGTTTTTTTTTTTTTTAATCATAAAAATATTATTTTTTTATTATTCTTTTATCAGGAGTGGAGTTAGTGATACCAGTTACGTTACAAAGTAGCATTTATGTAGGTGGTAATTATCATACGCGTATCCACTATATATTATTATTATTATTACCGATACGGCTGTCGTTATTTATTTATTTTTAAGCAAAAATTATTTAACCATCTGTCACATTTTGGCACAGGGCAGAAAAAACAATTCGGCTTGTACAAAAAAAAGAGAAAAATAAACACAAAACTTATATAATTTAAATCTGAATAAAGAATTTAATTAAGAAATTAAATTATTTTATTGAAATAAAATTATAAGTAATTAGAAAATTATACACCCGCCCCCATTGTATATACACAGAAATTATTTATAAATTATACATTTGTGACTCATTGATTTAATTTTAACAAAACAAAATAATAAATAACATACTAAATGGGGGAGTCATACAAGCGACCCTAAAATTAGATTAAAATTTATTTTCTTTATAAATATCAAGTTCATGACTGTGAAATAATAATTATGATGAGTTGTTATATGTGTAGGCGAAAAAAAACCCTGAATTTTAAAATTAGATAAATCATCATTTATCAACGAAATAATTAAAATTATTGAGGTCAATTTAAGTAATAAGCGTGACAAGTTGGACTGTTGTGTCCTCAATCATATTAAAATTCCACAAATTTATTATAAATAATGTGCTCTTAATTACACTACTGATAAAATTATTATTTCAATTAGGAAAACCGAAATTCTTTCCATCAAATAACACCCTGTAAAGCTATTAAACATTTTAATTTTTTATCTTTTAAAAGAAAACTAATTTTTCTCTTTTACATTTCAATAAATATTTTGCAACAAAACTATAAAAAAAAAATAATAATAATCAAGAAACAAACTAAGAAAAACATATCCAATGCCAGCCAAAGTTTTTTTTTTCCTCTAATTTTTACTTGTACAATCATGTCGTTCATTCGTCCCTCGTCTATTATTTAATTTTGAAAATAAAAATAAACCGAAAATATTTTCAATACAAATTAGTTTAGCTTCTGTGTTACATTCTACTAGTTAAGTATAATTTTACACATTAAAACTCGTGATTAAAATAGAGTTAAAGCGCAAAAGAACAAACAAAATACAAGAAATTTTTCTTCATTTACATAATAATAAAGAAAAAATAATTTATTAAAATTAGATCAAAAATTAGATTTCAATAATCGTTTATTTTGTAATTTTAATAAAAGAAAAATTAAATTAAATTAATAAAAAAAAGAATATATTTATAAGTAATTAACTATTACATAGTTTGGTTAAAGGAAAAAAATTATTTTTTCCACTTGTGTTGTGGCAACAGGTGGAATTTTTATTATTTTTTTTTTATAGCAAATTATTGAAATTTAACAATATTTTGTTAATCAAATTATCAAAAAGAAGGTATCTGTTGATAAATAGATTAATTTTAAATTGAAATAAGATTTTCGTTTAATTACTATAAAAATAATAATAAATAAAACTGGTATACTGTTATATATATTTCGCTTAGCAAATACACTAACCTTATTTAAGGATTTAAATTTTTCAATTAAGAGAATAAAGAATGTAGAATAAATTTTAATTGTTTAATTAATTAATTTTACAGTGATAAATAACAATATTTTTAATTAAAATCTTATCTGTTTTATAATTTATTTATATTTAATATTATAAATTCTTACAAGGATGTTAAAAAGAATTTCTGGATATAGGTTATTTATTACAATCTAATTAGAAAGTATAAAACGTCTCTGGTGTTAATTTTTATTCAGTATTTTTTTTCAATAAAAACATTAAATTGATGCAGAAAAAGAAATTTTACCGGTTTTTTTTTTTAATTTCTCATAAAGAAATTTCTTTGATTAACATTTATAAATTTCTTGTAATAGTTTAAAGCAGGAATTAGTGACTCACAACTAGAGAGCCATTTTAACGATTGTAAAGCATAAAAAATTAATAAACCACGATACGTTTCTGTGTAAAAAAAAAAATAAATAAATATGAGAAATAATCATTAAAATAAATGAATTTCTTTATCTACAACCGGAAATTCTTTAAAAATGACATAATGCGTGACAATGTTGTTGCATTTTTTTCTTTAGTTTTTTAATGCAAACGTTTATTTATGAAACACTCTGTTAAACAATGTACATTGAGCAAATAATAACAATAATAAATATAATAAGACATATGTTTACACATATAGAAAAAAAAATAGAATATTATATTTATATTCCTTGTATTTTGTTTATAACATCTTTCTTTACATTGATTTAGTACAGAAATTAAAATGAAGAAAAGCAAAGAAACGAAAATAAAATTTAAATTTAAGAAAAAATTAACTTAAAAACAACGAACGAAAGAAACTAAATACATACTCACACATTATTATTGTTACAACATATATATTATTTATAAAAAAAAAATAACATTTTTCTCTTCTTTTATTTATTCGTTTTAATTTTTATTTTTAGATATGGCACAATTGATTACGGTTCGTTTGAGCCGTTCAGATGCTCAACCATGGGGATTTCGTTTGCAAGGTGGCAAAGACTTTGGAACACCACTTTTAATACAAAAGGTAACATTATTACGTTTTTGTTTTTGTTTTTTTTTGTCTTCCTGCAGCGAAAATAAAAAATTATTTAAAAAAAGAAAAGGGCCAATGTCTCCATAAATCTTTTCAACGTTAACGAAATTTCTTTCTTTTATTTTTCTGCCTTTTTCTGTTTCGTTTTTTCTTTCTGGTTTTTAATCAAAGAATTATTTAGGCTACAAATGAACAACCTCAACATATACATCATTTAAAAACCAAAAAAAAAATTATAATAATACTCTTTTTAACAAAAATGCAACACCATTTGACTGTAAATACATACTGGCAGCGATAAAAAATTATAAATAATGCCAAAAATATAAAAGAAAGTTGCTCAATTGTACGTTTGATTGTTGTTCTGTGCATTGATTTTTAATTAGATTTAATTTATTATTATTATTATTAAAGTAAATGAATTTAAATTTAATGTAAAACGTATGATACTGAAACATCGTACACATATTATTTACTTATTTAAAAAAAAAAACAATTTAAAGGTAATAAAGTGGAGTAAAGAAACAAAATAAAAGTAACAAAGTTGAGCACACCTGCTGTGAAGGATTGTTTTCTTTTTTCTGCAATAAATTCTTTATTACCTCTTCCTTAAGTCAACACAATGTGATTTATTTTTAATTCAGTTCAATAATATTATTTTTATTAACAAAAAATAATAAAGAATTCAATTGCGTATAGAAAACGATACGTACGCATTCAGTCATCATCAAACAATTTTTATTAACTGCATAATGCGTATTACATTTTCTTGTATAACACGACGAATACCTGAATAACACTTAACCATTAATTAAGAGGTGTCAAAAAATCATAATAAAAACCAAAATAGCATAAAATTTCTTTGTTTTTAAGTATTTATCGCATGCGTACCATTGTCATCTGTAAGTTAATTGCGCGCAAATATTAAAAAAAAAAAACTTTTTTTTTGTTTTTCAATTATTTAATAAAATAGGTAAACTAGAATGCTATTTTTGCAAAGTGTTTTTCTGATAAGGTGACAAAACGTTAAGTAAAACTAAAGACGAAACACTGACGCAATCAAATAGGAATTTTATTTTTGAATTTTTGTAACAATATTGCGTAGTTCTGGGCGTTTAAAATATATTTGTTATTTTTTTTTCGTATTTCTACCTGCCTAATTTAATCAAAACATCACTGTTTTCAATAAATTTTTTAATTATTTATTACATGTAATGAAATAAGAGAATTTTTTTTTTACTTTTTTTACTGAATCATCAAATAAAATACTTAAATAAAATTACGTCATTTTACTGGCGTTTATTGTTTGCGTTAAAAACATTTTGTAAACTTATGATTTTTTTATTTTTTTTGTTAAATTTCATATGCAAAAAAAGCAAACAAATAAACATACACACACATTTTGTTCGTATTAATATAAACAATTAAAGGATTTATTTTGTAGATTTTATTGCTGTTAATAAAAATCGAATTAAAAGAAAATGTGAAAAAAATTAATAACAACAAATGAGTATAATAATCCTACGCAATGAAAAAAAAAAAAACTAAAGGAAAATTAAAGAAAAACTTTTTTCTGTATTTTTCTAAAAAATGATTGCGAAACGAATAATTCTTTTTCACAATAGAAAAATAAAATTCACGCGAAAAACCGCTAACTGTTTATTATTTTATTCTTTAGAGAAAAATTTGTTTTTTCATTTTATTTTTTTAAATTAATTTAATTTAATTTAATGTGTCCCACAAGCAAAATTATGTATATAAAAAACATTTAAACAAAAAAAAAAAACGAAATCGAAAAGAAAAATCGCTTAACAACTATATAATGAATTATGTGTAACGTGTGCAGGCAGCAACAAGAAGACAGAACCTAAGACAAAAAAAAAGACACAGATAAATAAGAAATACATTTTATTCTTTTCTCGTTGATTCTCGTTTTTATAATGCTTCTGTAATACAAATCAAAAGTTAAATTATTTAAAAAAAAAAAAAATAGCCCAGTTGTTGCCAAAAAAAAAAAAAAAAAAATACGAGGAAGAAGCAAAAACGAGCAAAAAAAAAATCAAAAAGAAGTAAAGATCGTTTATGTTAAGTGAAATGTTTCAACTACATACATTTTAGTTAAATAACAATCAAGGAAAATAAAAAAAAAAAAAAGAAAAAGCACAAAAATGTTTTATTTAATTAAAAAAAAAAAAAAAAAAAAACAAGAAAAACAGAAGGAAAACGAAAACACAGGCGACACAGTAACAGAGAATAACATTACTTCTACGTCATATTGTTATGCTGTTGACGTTGGTTTCATTAATATTATAATTATTATTTTTATTCTTTTTTCCTTTTACGTTTGTTGTCACCGATGTTACTGTTATTAGTACATAGCATAGGGTGTCCTGAAAAAATACAAAATTAATTCGAAATTAAAGGCAATTAATGTGAAAAGAAAAAAAAAAAAATAGAAATTTAATCCACCGTCCACCCACCTACACCTTTTATGCCAGGCCACAGTGCTTATTTCTATCTATTTTAAATCTATTCTACAGTTTCATCTTGTTTATATAAAATAAAAATAAAATTTATTTAATTCAATTTTTTTATTATCATTATATAGGTAAACGGTGGCAGTTTAGCTGACCAAGTTGGTTTAGTTGCTGGTGACGCTGTACTGAAAATAAATAATCAAGAAGTCTTTAATTTAAGACATAAAGATGCCCAAGATTGTGTTGTACGTGCTGGCAATTCATTTGAAGTGTGTGTACAAAGGTAAAATAAAAAATACAAAGTGTATATTCTATTTTTTACATGAAATCAAGTAAATAAAAATGATAATTTTAGGGGTGGATCAACATGGAAACCAAGTGTAACACCTACTGGTAATTTACCATCACCAAATTCACAGTACGGTGGTCCAGTAACACGTACCTCGTTAATACATAAGCAACCAGATGTTCATCACATTGGTAGCGGACATAATTCATCTGCACGTCCGTTTGGAGCTGTAAGAAAATATTTTTTACGCTTATTTTAAAACCATAAAAAAATAATTTAATTTAAAACAATAATTATAAAATCAACAGGTAAATGGTGATGGCGCCGTTAAGAGTATAGTCAATAAGCAATATAATACACCAGTTGGTATTTATAGTGATGAGTCAATCGCTGAAACATTATCAGCACAGGCTGAAGTACTTGCCGGTGGTGTTTTGGGGTAAGAATTTTTATTTATTTTATTTTTTTCTAATTATTTTATTTCGTTTTTTGTATCCGTTATGAGTTTTTTTTTTTTTTTTACCTTTTGAAAACTACCTTTTCCGATTTATTTTCTTATTTGTTACTATTAATTATATATAAAAATATATATATTTAATTAATTAATTAATGTTATATGTTTGTTTAATGTTTACACATAAATTACCTGATAAGTAGACCAACCGCAATATCAAAAAACATGTTTATATTTATTTATTTTCTTGATTAAAGAAAACAATTTTCTTTTTCTCTTTATTTATTTAAATCTTATTAAATCGCGTGATACATAAAATTTATTTGTCAATATTTACAAATAATGAATGAAATGATTAAAAAAACATTAAATAATAATACAAACAATTTGTTATAAAAAAAACAATAAAAATATTAATAAAAAATTAAAAACGAAGCAGAGAAATCAAGGTAATTTAATTAAATTTCTTTTATTTAATCGTTTTTCCAGTGTTAACTTCAAGAAAAATGAAAAAATGTACAACTCAGCCAACTCTGAGGTTTATAAAATGTTACAAGAACAAGATAATGATCCCGAGGAACCAGGTAATCATAATAATAATAATCATAATAATAACAATAATAATAATAATAATACATTAAGTGATGAGGAAAAATTATCAAATTATTATCAATTAGCAATTATGTTAAAAATATTAAATGGTGATATGGGTATCTTTTCTGATAAATTAATTGATTAGAGATATATTTTATTAACATTTTTCATTTAATTTATTTTTATTTATTTAATTAAAACATTATTAACATTTATTTTAATTATTTTGTGTGTCAAAATGAAACCAAAGAGAATTATTAAAATATAAATTTATATATTTATAAATATTACAATTTATTTATTTATCGAAAAATAAAAATATTATCTATTATCGTAATTATTTAATTAATATTTATTATTGAATACGAATTTAATAAATCAATTTTAACGTATGATAATCATGCATTATCATTCCTAATTTGTTTATCACAATACTTTTGAGAAACTTATGAAACTGAAAACCAGAATATCCGGTCTCCGTTCCTTACACTAAATCAGATCGTCCGCTAATGCAACAAAAAAAGGTCATTCGCTAAATATGCGCTTCAGTAAATATAATAAAGTTATAAAAGGGTATTTAATGTAAAATATTGATGCTAAAAAACCATCGAAAACACTTTCAAAAACACTGTGCTGATAACGTTGCCTTTATAAATCGTAAAATAATATTGCATATGGGGTTCTAAAATGGTTTCATCATATATCGAAGCCTGTAAATGTTTAATTTTATAAAAATTCAGTTAAAGTATATAATTATTTGTATTGCAAAGCATTTTAAACCTATAAATCAGATAAACATAACAGATTGCAAAATTTATATAAACACGATCGAATTCGTTCAGTATAAATACCAAAAAAGCGATTTAAATATCATGTTTATACCACTTAATATCTGCATAATATTAATAATATGAAAATACAAGAACTTTTTATTACTTAATTTAATTAAAAATGTTAAAAAAAAATTCTGGCTTATATTATGTTCAATTTTTACATAATATCAGCATTACTACTACTACGTACTATTATATAATTAATCCAAATAAAAAATTATTATAAACGAAATAAACAATAAATATATTTTATATTTTATTTTTTTTATTAATTAATTGATATGTATTGTGGTAGATAATTAAAAGAAAAAATTAAATTATTATTTTCGTGCATTAAACTAACCAATATAGCACATAATTACATATTTTTTCCATGAAAATTAAAATTACATTTCGTAATTTAACTATGAAAAAAAAAATACATACAAAAACCTAACAATATGTGTTCGACAGAGGATGATCCCAGTAATAATACAGTACACCATTATCAACCACCTCAACAACATCATCAACAGCAACAACAACAACAACAACATTATCAACAACAATTATCTAGTAATGTTACAAAACATGTACACGCTCCAGTTGATCGTCCAAATCAACCGCCCGCAACTGGTGGTTTACCAGCCGGCCAAAATATTTGTGCCGACTGTGAACGTCTGATTGTGTAAGTTTTCTAATTTATTCAGCCAAGGATAATTAAACAACAACAACAACAGTATGAATGGAATTTTAGTGTGATTGTGATAATTTTTTTTTTTTTTATCTCAATTTAAAACTCCCGAAAATCGTCTCCTAATTTCTTCATTATTTACTTTGTTATCTCGTCTCGTATTACTAATAAATTTAAATTAATCATTATTACTTTACAGCCGTATTTATTTTCGTAAAATTGTCATCAAATTAGTTTTGATTAATTAATTTTAGTTTAGTAATTTTTTTTTTAATAATTAACAAAAGTTAAATAAAATAAATTTAATATTAGCTGGACCACAAGGACAGCAATTTTATTGGACAGCTAGTCATGCAATCGGTGGACAAAAATCACCGCATTCGTTTACACCAAATAGTGAACATCATCAGCAACAGCAACAACATCATCAATTTAAACATGAAATTCATGAAGAACATCAGCAGCAACAACAACATTACGAACATCATCAAGAACAACAAATGATAAATCATGATGAGAAAATGATTGGTACAATATTGCAACAGCATACATTAGCACCGTCAGCTGTACATCGACCAAGTTTACCAAAATTAAATAACGATTATAATAGTACCGTCGTCAACAATAATCTAAATGATAAAATTAATTTAAATGATAATTTATTAAAAAATCCAACATGTGATGATTGTTCAACGATGATTACGTAAGACTTTGTTTGTTTCTTGTTTTGCGTTTTTAAGCCAAAGTAAAGAGAAAAAAAAATCATTTTTATGTTTATTAATTAGGCAAATTAGTTGAAGGCACACAACCGCTCATAAATATTTTTTTAGTCTTTTTGTTGGATTTTTAATTATATAATTGTCGTTTTTTTTGTAGATTATTTACTATTATTATGATTATTATTATTTTATTTTTTTAGATGTTTTTCTGTTGTTTCTGTACCTTTTTCTCAATGTTTTTTTTTTTTTTAATTGTGTATTTATTTAGTGATTTTCGTTAAATTATACCAGTAACAAAATATAATAGAAAATTGTTTTAACCGCATTGTATTAAAAATAAGAAACTCATTGAATTTACGATTAATTTATGTAATTGGTAAGTTTTTTTAGTTGTTAAAATTTATGCAAATATATTAATTTACTCTTTTGCGATAAATTTTGACAACTTTATTGGCTTTAAACAACTTTATTGGCTTTAAGTAATTAAAATAAAACGATAAAGGTAATTAGATTATTAGTACAAATTTTATGTTATCTATTTCTGTTCATTTTCTATATTATAAAAAAAAAGCAAAGCATCTAACTAACAAGAAACAAAAAACTGGAAGTAATAAAAATTTATTTAATGATAGTCGGTCATAAGATTACGCTAGTTTACGAAAAAAAAAAATTAAACTAAATAGCATCAACATTAAAGAAATGAATTTTCAAAAAAATCATTGATTCATATCATTTAAAAATAGAAAAATTTAATAAGATTATAATAAGTAATTAAGCTGGTTATAATTTAACAAAATTAAAATTCCTAATCACTGTGAAATTTCTCTATCCTGTAGATTTTTGCATTTATCCTAGACACACTCACATATATATTATACCAGTTTTATAGATCATTGCATTAAATTTTCCCTCATTTTGTAATATGTTTTAACATTATTCTTATTACCTGTTAATCGCAGTACATATGTTTATGAATGTTTTATGCACGTTAATAAAGTAATAAAAATATTAATCTATTTAATATTTTTATTATTTTATTATGCATTTGTTGTTTAGCATTGTTTAATTATTTTATTTATCAAATTTTTTCTTTTGTTGTTTTTCAATTTTTTTTTTTTGATATCATTTGTTGTTTTGTTTTCTTTCTTTTTATTTTCACAAACCACAAAAAAAAAAAATTATTAAACAAAAACTCTCATTAAATGGTACACAGTGGTGTGTTTGTACGTATAAAGGATAAAAATCTTCATGTTGATTGTTTTAAGTGTGCAACATGTGGTACATCATTAAAAAATCAAGGTTATTTCAATATAAATAATAAATTATATTGTGATATTCATGCTAAAATGGCGGCATTAGCTAGCCCACCACCTGGTACCGAGGGAATGATTCCAATTCCAATTAAACCGTAAGTGAATGTTATTGTTGTCATTTTGTTAATAATAAATTGATTAAATGTTTTTAATCCGATAAAAACACAATTTCACTTCTTTTTTTTTTTGTTATTCAATTTTCATTTGTCTTTAATTTATCAAAATAATTAAATTCTTAATTTTTTATTTTCTTTATCTAATTGATTTCTTTTTTTTATCTGTGTAGTAATGTTTAATCAAAACTAAATATGTTAATTTTATTTTTAGAAATACAAAACTTGGTGCCAGTACAATTTCAGCTGCTCTTAATTCTCATATTGCTAATACAAATGGTAGCCCACAATTAATTACATCACCAAATGCGCCAGGCAATGTAAGATTTTTTTTTTTATTCTTCTTTGTTATTCGTTTTATTTTTTTTTTTGTTTTACAAATTTTTATTGATTTATGTGTTGTATTGCGTTAAAGAATAATTTTTGATTTTAATAATTTATAATAATAATAACTTTAGCTGTTTAAACGATATTTTTAATTTTTTAATTATTTTATATTAAATATTAAAAAACAAATAAGATTTATGTAATCAATCTTAAGCATGTTATAATTTTATCTATGATTTTTAATTAACTGTGTTCTGTGTTTTTTTTGTGTGTGAATATTTTTAATTACTATGTTTTTAGCATGAGATACTATCAATACTAAAGAATTATTGTAATAATGATAATTTAATAATAAAACAAATGGAAACGACGGCAACAACCCCATTAAATCATTTACAAAAAGCAAATATTAATTGTGATAATATTAATATTATAAATAATAAAATGACTAGTAATGAACAGGATGACGATGAAAAAAATGTGATAAAACCATTAAAGCGTGTCGTTAAAGAGATTTTTATCGATAATAATAATTTTAATAGCATTAATAATGATAATAATAACGAAAATAATAATAATAAAAATATTGAAAATAATAATTTTACAAATGAAATTAATGATAATAATAATAACAATATTGAAATATTTAAATATCAAACAATTGGTGGTGATACAATAAGAACGGTTATACCACCTGGAAAAAATATTACTGTGCAATATAAGGTAGGTAGGCTTTTATTGTTGCTTTCTTGTTGTTTTAATAATAACATTTTATATTTTCTAATGCTTTATAATTATTTTGCAATAAAATAAATTAAAAAATTAATATTCCTTGTTTGAAGGTAAATACTGGCGGACCAAAGCCATTTAGTTATACTGGTGGGCCACCAATGGCTGGACCAAAAAGTCCATCATCATATCCACCACCATCAACAAATCAACAACCAAGTTGGCAACAACACCAACAATCTCAACCACAACAACATAAACCAATGACCACCTTTGGTCCAGCTAATACAATGTCACGTGCAACTGCTGGCCAAAATAATGCTGGTATGTTTTTTGTTAATTTTAATTAATTAAAGAAAATAAAAAAAAAAAAATTTTTTTTTTATATATACTCTTTATGTTATTAACATAATAATTAATTATTGTGTACATCATTAACTAATTAACATTGAAAATTAATAGGACGTTTCAGTACATACAACACTAATAAACAAGGATATCCGACACAGAACAACAATAATAACAACATGAAAGGTACGACAGATAACAACAATTACAATACATATGCTGATCAATATGTACAATATGCATAAACACATTTTTTTTTAATTCTATTAATTAATTTATATTTTTTTTTTTAATGCAAACACAAAGAAATAGAAAATTTATTTTAATTTAAAACAAATAAAAAAAAAACAAACACAAACAACAACATCAAAAAATTAATAATAAAAGTTAATTATTAGCTAAACATTTAATTAATTTAATTTAATTTGTTTTTACCCCTTTTATTTTTTATTTATTTTTTTTTTTTTTTGGTTTTTTTTTGTCAGTTACACTTAATTAATTAAAATAAAATAAAATAAAAAAAGATGAAAACTTTGTACTAACAAACAAACAAAATTTAAAACTATAATTTATTTATTTTTTTTCTAATAATTATTATTTATATAAAACAATGAATTAATAATAATGAAATTAATTAAATGTAGAAATTAATAGTTTTCTGGATTTTTTGTATTTTTTTATTAATGCGAAGTAATTATTTTTTTATTATTGATTTGTGGTTTAATAAAAATAAATTATACTGGAATCAAGAATTGTATGATACGCATCAAGGTTGGGTCTGATTTGATTTTGAATAAAGAAAACAGTTAGGGGTGATAATGAAGAGAAATAATAACAAGTACTGTTCACAATAACCAAATTAAAAAACTCCTACTATGTACTTATGTACAGTGATTTAGTTTTAATTTGTTTGCCACAACATTATAAACTAAAACACGCTTTAATAAATATTTTAAATCTTCTCAATTAAAATCTACTTATCTCTTATACCTAATTATGCAAAATTCGTTTTTATTATTTAAATAAAACACACCAATTCTGCAGACCTAATCGTAACGTATCATATTCATTTTTGTCACCAGTTTTATTAAATTTATTTTGTGTAAATTTATATCTGTTTGTTATTAAACAAAAATTAATTAAGCGAAAGTTTAAATTTAATAAATTAACTAGTAAATAAAAATTAAATTAATAACTAAGCTAAGAAAATGCAATTTAATGAACTAAAGTAAAAAAATCAAGCGTTTATTTAATTTTTAAGGCCAATTTATAATTAACATTATTGAATTTTTATGGCTTCAAAAATAGTTAGCAATTAATTTGTCGGTTTTGATATTAATTACTTTTAAAAACAATTTTAATTTTGCATTTAATTAAATAATAAAAAATAAATCAATAAATTTATTTAAGAATATTAGGATGCAGGAAATACTTATTAAAAACGAAATTCTAGTCATTTTCATTAAAAAAAAATAATCAAAAATTCTGTTTTTGTTTTTTTTTTTTAAAAAGATAATTGTTTTGTTGTTGTCTAGAGTCATACTAACCCTTAAAAAAATAATTATTTACTTAGGTAAAAAAATAAAAAGAATGAAAAATTCGATAAATTATAATTATTGCCTACTTTATGGCGATAAAATTAATAAAAATATTTTATTTTTTTGTTTTGTTTTTTTTTTTTTTAAATTACGAAAAATAAATTAATAATTTGTCCGTTTGATTTATGAATATTATATTCTTGTTGTCCTGTTTATTATTTTCTTTTAACTTGATTTTTGTTTATTTATATAATAATTATTTTTACATAATTTTTTCTATAACAAAGTTAATTAATGAATAGAGAAAAAATTATGTAAAATCAGACACTTAGTTTAAGTATCATATTTAATTGTTAAGCGAGAGTGTAACTGAAATCATATTTATTTGAATGATAATAATAATAATAAATCATATTTATATGTTTGTGTATGTGTGTTAATATATCTAATTAAGTACCAAAAATTAACAAGAAAAAATCTCATCTAATGCTTAACGCTTATCGCTTATTAACATTATATTATTTTTTTTTTCTTACTATTTCTTTTTTTTTTTCACATCAATTGTCAATACTCTTCCATATATAAATATAATTTTATTATATTATTTATCATATTACTTTACACATATTCTCATATTTTGTATTAAACAATATTTACAATATATAAATAAATATCAAAAAAAATTATCTAATTGAATTATTGAATAAAAAAAAAATATCTAATAAAACCAAAGAAGATAATATGCATCATAATGATAACGATATTTATTGTCATAATAACGACAACGATGAGCATGAACTAGATAAACAGTTAAATGTTAATCCAACATTTAATTGGCCACCACGTAATTTAGATAATGAGTCATTACCAACAGCATCACCATTATATATTCCACCACCAGAAACACAACATAATAATTATTTAATAAATAAAAAATCAATAAAAAATTGTGCAATTGTTGAACAGAAATATCAACATCAACAGAAACAACAACAACAACATTATGAAAATACAATTAAAACAGCATCATCATCATCAACAACAAAAACAGCTACAGCTAAAGCGTCATCAATGTCTTCATCAAAATCATTAAAATCAAGTCAATATAAATCTGTTGAGTTTTCATGTAATAATAAAAATTTTACTTCTTCATCGTCATTATCATCGACGACAGCATTAGATGCTGTTGCCTCTACATCCGCATCAGCAACAGAAATAACAGACTCTTTGGTCAATTATCAACAAGAGGACCATCAGCAATTTGGTCAAGAACTAAATCAACAACAAACAATGTATCAAATGTATGCCACAACACCGATACAAAATAATTTCCAGGATGCTTTAGAAGATATATGTAATGATAATGAAGTTGCGGCTGTCGATATAAATTATCAGGAGGACATAGCGATAAATGGCAGAAAGAGTGCACAAGAATGTGCTGAACTGTTAACCGAAACAATAGACACTCAATCATTAATTAATTCAATTAAAGAGACGACACCAAAGGTGCCATCATTTATGCAGCAAATGCCATTACCTAAGCCAGTAAAAAAAGTTGAATTCAATGAAGTAATCGGTACATCGGCAAAAGTGGAACAGGAACAACAACACGTTGAGATAAGGCATCTCGACGAAATAAAATTGAACGTTAAGGAGTTGCCACCTTGTAAGTTGCTTAACACTTTGCCACAAGAGTACAAGAGTCCCATGTTGAAGGCATTGGAAACGGCACCAATTAAACCCTTTAATATGGATCATTACTCCGAAATGCTAGCAGATGAGCACTTGGAATCTGAAAAACAGGAATTTAAAGAAGAAGTTTGCACCCAGCGACAAGTTGAAAAGAATAATGAGCCAACGCCTATTATAAATGTTGATTTGGAGCAACTAATAGGAAATCCACCAAAGGAAAAGTCTTTTATGGCGAATGTTCTTACTACAGCTCCGTTAGCTCCTCTCGAATTTATACCAAAGACAACAATGGAGCCAATTCAGCTACCAGAGGAGACTACACCATACTTTCCTCCTCAAACTGTTTTTAAATCATGTAAAAAGGATGATAACATAAGTGGTAAAAAGTCACCATTCTTATCAGCACTAATAACAGCTCCAGACAGGCCTTATTCTCCGTTCAGTAATGAAGTTATTTATCAACTGGATGACTTACCAACGCCCAAAGGCAAGATGACAATGACTGCAGCCTTAGCTGTGGCACCAGATTCTTCTTCCTCTCCATATTCTCAGGCGCAGAATATCGACCATACAGGTTCAACAACCACCAATGGAACAATTGACTATAAAATGAAGCAACAGCTATCTGCCTTCGCCAATGTATCAACATCTTCGACAACGATGACAAGCACAACTGCTTCAGCCAAATCTTTTAAAAGTATGGAATGCTATCAAAATGCATCAACAGTCGTAAAATCATCGACAATCGAACAAAATAGTCAGAGTGCATGTAGTATTAGTAACACTAATCTAGCACGTTTGCCACCGCATAAGCAATTTTCTGGTCTACATAAGCCAGAGCAAATACCCGATTATCAGAAACAAATAGAGCACCCTATCCTACCACCTGCTTCACCAATTTTAAAAGAAAATGTACCAATCGCTTTTCTAGATATGCCAAAAGAGATTGATTCACATATTACTAAACCAGTCGCTATATCTGGTAAAATGCACAGTACGGCTGATGACGCAATCCAAAAACCCTGTAATATACCAAAAATAATTGAAACAGCAACACCAAACACAATGAACACCACTATTCAGTCCCTTGAGCATGACGATAATAGGTTTATATCAACAGAACGTACAGCATCTACCCATGTGACAGCTAGTGGAAGACTGACACCATTAAGACCCTATACACCGTCTTCTATGATCAACAAACCGGCACCAACAATCCCCTATTATCAACAAAATCTGGTTACAACAGAACATGGCGCTATGGAGTCTCACTTGTATAGACCATCTAGTAGGACGCCATCTCCATGTCCACGTAAATCACCTGCTTGCTATCAGCAACATCAACAACAGGTACATAACCAACAACAGGCACAATATCATCATCAACAGCAGATACAGCAATTACAGCAACAGCAATTGCAACAACAATCTAGCAACACAATCCGTGCTCATGCACCTCGTCTAAAGGAAAAAAATGAGCCACAACATTACCATGAGCAACATCAAATGCAAATTAATAAATTTGCTGATAATAATAATTATGAGAATTTCATTGAAAGTAAACAAAATGAGGTAATTGTTAAACCTGAGGAACGAATTCAATTAGGAAACAATTACGAAAAGAAAATTAATGAAAAATCAATGAAAATGGAGAATCACAAAGAATTGGAGAAATGCGAAGAAAAGAAAATTGGTAATGTGGAAATAAAACGTAAAACACGTGTCGTCGAAGAATATGAAAGAAAGCAAAATGCAAAAATAATTGAGGTACGTCAAGCATCGAATGATGTAATAAAAAAGTCCCTAGACTTCTCAAAAATACCGAGCAAAGTGCATAAAATGCAAGCGCAAACGAAAATGTTCGATGATCTAACACACAACATAAAATTAACAGAAAATCAAAATACGGATGAGAGTTCTGATGAGGTGGAAAATTTAGTATATAACAATAATAATAATAATGATGAAGAATTAAAAAATAATATTGTAAATTCGGAAAAATTATTTCCCCAATGTTTAACACCGGAACCAATATCGAATTTCCCAATAAAAAATTTTCAACCAAAATTACGTCGATCACCATCACCCCAGCCAATTACTAATAATAAATTAATAAATAATAATGAGAATACGCATCAAATATCATCATTTCCACCACCACCGCCCGGTTTTATTAATAATCCAAATTCAATAATACAACAACAAAGTCAAAATATATGCCAACAACAATCATTATCATCTTCATCATCAGTTTGTATAAACAAATCAAATCAATTTATAAATCAAACAAAATCTTTAGCTGATTGTAGTTTAAGCAGTTGCGCTAACGCTATTGTACCAACGCCAAAATTTAATGCAACAGCAGCATTAACACAGCAACATCAGCAACAACAAGAACGGCAACAATTAACATCATCTATATCAGCTTCAACAATATCAACAGCAACTAATTTTAATAATAATTATAATAATAATAATATTAATAATAATAAACAATTAACAAATGTCTTAATGCCAAATAAAAAATGTGCAATAAATGCTGCTTCATCATTAATTAATAATTGCCCTGGCTTAATATCTAAAACCAATCCTAACACACAACAAAATCCTAAAGCTGATATAAGTGATCCCTCCCCTGCCAGTGCAGGTTCACAAAAGAGCGGTACAATTGGTGCAACATCAGCCCCAAAACGTGGACGTGGTATTTTAAATAAGGCAGCTGGACCCGGTACACGACAACCATTATGCGGTTGCTGTAATCAACAAGTTAGGTTTGTACTGATTTTTTTTCCCTAAATAAAGTTTTGTTGTTTTTGCCCGAATTTATTAATTTTTTTATTTTTAATAACACCGATAAACCTCTTATCAAATTTCCCATAATTTTTCCACAAAGAAAAATGAAATGAAATTAATCGCAATGCATTTTGTGTTTTCCAAAATGATTTTTTTTTCTTAATTACCTTAATAAACTGTTATTGGCATGATTTTTGTTGTTAATTTTTCTATAAAGACATTAATTTTGTGTTTTTACTTTTTAATTATATTTTAATATTAATTTAGTGAATGGTTTTTAGTGTGTTTTATTTTGTGATTTGTTGTTTTATTAAACGAATAATAATAATTTAGTGAGACATTTTTTTTGGTAAGCTTTTAAATTAATAAACAAAATCTAATACAAAATTATTCATTTAATAATTGAAGAATAAAATTATCTTAAATTCTACAATTTTAGAGGACCATTCATAACAGCACTCGGACGTATCTGGACACCTGATCATTTCGTTTGTGTAAATAGCTCATGCCGTCGTCCATTACAAGATATTGGCTTTGTTGAGGAAAAGGGTGATCTATATTGTGAATATTGTTTTGAAAAATATATAGCACCAAATTGCAGCAAGTGCAATGGCAAAATTAAGGTAAAGAGGAGATTAGTTTCTAATAAATTTACAAATTAAACCAACAAAAAAAATAATTCTAGGGTGACTGTTTAAATGCAATCGGAAAACATTATCATCCTGAATGCTTTACATGCACTTATTGTGGTAAATTATTTGGCAATAGTCCATTCTTCTTAGAAGAAGGTGAACCCTATTGTGAAGCTGATTGGAATGAATTATTTACAACAAAATGTTTTGCATGTGGCTTCCCAGTAGAAGCTGGTGACCGTTGGGTCGAAGCATTGGCACATAATTATCATAGTCAATGTTTCAATTGCACTGTTAGTATCTAAATTAATTATTATGTAATATATTTATGTAATATATTTACTAATTTGTGTTTTCTATTTATATTAATAGATGTGCAAAAAGAATTTAGAAGGACAAAGCTTCTACGCTAAGGGAGGACGTCCATTCTGTAAAAATCATGCTCGTTAATAAACGCAATTAGTCAATGAGCAAATTAATTTATAAACGAATAAATAAAAAATTCTGCTAACAAAAGAAAAAAAAAATAATTAAATTAAATTAATATAAATGAAACATAATGCTTATAAAAGGAAAAACAAGCAAAAAAAAAAGAAAAGAAAAGAAAACTATAAATAGCTTAAATTTATTAAATTATTTTAATCCCAATTAAATTATTATTTTATCCACTATTGAGATTTTACTGCTTATTATCCTCTTGCTACTTCTCTATTACTTCTTTTATTTAAAAAAAAAATACATTTTTATTCTAATTTTTTTCAATTAATTTTCCCCTCTATGATTTAAATAAAATTAAAATAATTTAAAAAAAAAAAACCCTAAAAAAATGAAAAAAAAAAAAATAATAAAAAATATTATTTTTCGGAAAGTTTTTCTTTATATAATTTATTGTTTGAAAACTATAATATATTTATCATTTAATTTTTAATTTAAATATTTATTTTCCTTATTATTTTTGTTGCAAATTATTAAATTAATTAATTTTAAAAAAAAAATGAATAAAATGAAATGAAATAAAATTATTGTAAAATTACGAAATTGTAGAGAAAGAAAAATAAATAAAATATGAATTATTGAATTGTAAAAATGAAATAAATAAAATAAATTATTATTGAAAAAATTATATATATTGCTTGTATTTAAGAAATTTGTGTTTTATTTTAATAATATGGTAATTAATAATTAGTGATTGGTAATTATTGTCCGTTTCTCCTATATTGTTCTATTTAAATTGGAAATGTGACAAAATGTTCGTTGGGTCTTGACTAAGTACAGTTTATACCAATTACTTTTTATACCAATCCTAAATGTCATTTTCAAAAAAAAATTAATTATTAACCCTAAAAAATTTATACAATAGCAATGGAAAATATATTATTAAAGTAAATATAAATATATTTTATATATTTAAATAATTTATTAATTTATAATTATTTTAGTGGAGAAATTTTAGTAAACTATAAACACGATGATATAAAAAAAACCGGTACAGTATTTTTAAAAAAAGTTTACCCAGAAAATACAATCGAAGAGAAAGAAACTATCATTAGTTTACAAAGTAAAAATTAAATATTTTTATCAATACTTATTATTTTATTCAATAAATAAACATTTATTTTTCTATAGATAATTTACGAAAAGTATTATCACAGCAAAGAATAAGTAAAATAAAATCAAAAGCTGATTGGGACTTCAATAGTTTTCGTGGACGAGTTTGTAAAAAAGATGGAAATTGGAGTAATTTAGGAACGACAGACAGATCTGAATGCTATATAAATTCGTATGAGATGTTACACCTTATTGAAACTGTAATGGTTCATTCATTTACTTTTTTATTTTTGTTATTATTAATTTTGATTTGTAAAATTTTAGAATCGGTTACATTTGTTTAACAATCAAACAATTGTATCGTTGGAGCAAGCGTACCATTTAGCTTTTCACAATAAAACGAAAGAAGATTTTAAAAATTATCCTGTGTATTCACACTATATGAGATCAGGATGTTTGTTAAAAGATACAAACAATAAAAACCAATCAAAAAATAATTATTCAATATTGGTTTTTGATTCATTAAATGAACTACTGAATAATACACCGCAAAACTCTAGTAATAATTTAGAAAAAATAAAGGACCTAATCCTAAGAACGTCCAGTACCACAAAGAATACTCACATTGAAGCAAATTTTGTGCCAATAATATCGGATAATCAAAATTGGATGGATTTTACTAAAAATAATAAAAAAAGGAAATTTAGTGAAAAAATTACAAAATCAAATAAGAAACCAAAACTACTACCATTACCTGATAATTTTCATTTAAATAAATCTTATGCAGATATTTTTAAAACATTAGCGAGTAAATTTATGAAAATTTCAATAAATTCATTAGAACGAAGACTTGACTATAAATTTAATTTATATTTTATAAACAATAAGAAAATTAACATTCAACAACCAGACAATAAACTATTAGTCTTAAGGTTAGAACATATTGAAATAGCATTTCTTAAACTGAAATTCTTTTAATTTGGTATTTTTTTAGGACAACAGACAAATTCTTATCATCAACAGAAATTAATTATTTAAAATCATTACATAATTTAAGAAAAATTATAATAATTTACTTATCAGATGTTATGTCTATCCATGGCTTTGAATTTAATTAATTATTTTTGAAATATAAAACTATTTTAAATCACATTTTTTATTGTTTCTTGTCATTGTTGAAATTTCCCTTAAATAATACCAACGTAACAAAAAAAGGTCCCATTATCTGTCAAATTTGTTTTCATTTTTACCTATTGTGTCGGCTTTTAGTCAACCACATAAAAATGGTTTCAAACAAAATAAAACAATTTTATAACACTGTTTTATCACAAGTATTTTCAACATGTGGAAAATATTTATTTATCGGTAATAACTTTGGTGATATATTTGTTTATAGGTAAAAATTAAAAGATATTATTTGTGTAGTACATAAATTCTAACCAAACAATTTTGTTGTTTATTTTTCCAATTTTAGCATTGAACAATTTATAACTCATGCAAATGAGACCAATATCAATGAAAATCAAATAAAGCAAATGCAAATATATAATGTGTCTGAAAAACATCAAATACATAGTTTAGCATTTATAAATAATTTTTTAATTGTTGGTACAAATGGTGATATATCGGGTTATTCCTGGTCGGAGACTCAAGAAAAAATATTAAAAAAAGCTTGGAGTATACATATACCAATTCAAGCATATGATACACAAGATGTTAATGAAGTCACATCTTTGTGGTTTAATAAAAAACAAGAACAATTATATGCTGCCTGCGGTAATTCTATTTACGTGTACAACATTGAAGATAGACAATTAATTAAAACGTATGCAGAGCATAAAGACTATATACATTGCATTGATGGAAGGTATGTTTAGTTATAGTAAAAGATGAAAAAGAAGTTTCTGTTTATAAATTTATTATTATTTAAGTAATAATCAATTAGTATCAGCATCAGAAGATGGTTCAGTAAAAATATGGGATATACGCCAAAAGAATTCCGTTGGGAACATAGAGCCAAATAAAAATAAAGCTTTAGAGAGACCAACATTAGGAAAATGGTTAGGCGCCGCTTCAATAACTGATGATTGGTTAATATGTGGTGGTGGACCTAAGCCATCATTATGGCATTTGGGATCTATGGAGTGCAGTACAATATTTTCATTTGACAACGAAGTTCATGTAACAGCATTTCTAGATGATAATATATTAATTGGCGGTAATAATCTTTTGGAGCAATACAGCCTAAATGGTAATATAACAACAGAAATACCAATTTTATCCACAAATATATTGACAATGATTTATCAATTGCAACCAATTAAACTAATGTCAATTGGTGGCTCTAGCAATAAAATCGATATTTGTTCTAATTTTAACTATCGCGATATAACAATTAATTTATATAAATAAAAATAAAACTAATTATTAATATTCTTTATTTATAGTTTTTATATATAATAAATCAATTAAATTCTCACGACATATTTTTCTTCGATTAATTTTATTATTTCTATTTAAATTATAATTATTTGCACCACCACATTCTGATTTGGAACTGTTCCATTCGTTACCATTATCCATATCATAATCCAGAGTATTTAAATTAGCCAATGAAGATGATCTATAAAGTAAAAATGTATTAATATTATTGTTCACTCTTTCTTACTCAAAAAAAAAAAAAAAAAATGTAATTACTTAGCTGCCTTTGGTAATATCCCTAGAGGTACACATGCCATATAACATATATAGCCTTCCTCCGCATGTGGAGTTTTAACATATAACCAATTTTGATTTTTAAACATACCATTAACGACCATACCCAATGGTAAATAGATTTCAACTTGTTTATTTATATTTTGTGTTTGATATAAAATGCATGATGTTAGTAATACAACTGGTATATTTCCGGGTGATGATAATGAACACTATAGTATTAAAATAATTTTAATAAAATTTAGATAAATGTATTTAACATGTAAATAGATAGCACCTTTGATAAAAAATCTTCAACATTTTTTATATTATAACCGAAATGATATTGATAATTTTTTCTATTATTATTAATTAATTGTTGTTTTTTAATCATTTTTAATGTTGTATCCTCATAACGATTTAAGCATGGTTCCGAGTGTATACTTTTTAAATTAAATTCCTTTATTATGTAATTATTATTATTGTTATTATTATTATTATAGTTATAAACTTCATTACCATTATAATTTTGATAATTGAATGAATGTCGACGTTTATTTGCATTATTATTATTATTATTTGTACAATAATTATTTACTTTAATATAATTTTTTTTATTCATTTTATTCTTTAATTTATACCTTTTTATTGTATTTTCATTAAAATCTTTTATATATTTTTCACTAAACATTTTTTGATTATTTTTTATAATTAAGTCACTGTGTGCACTTCCGCTGTTACGTTTTTGATGTGTATGCTGTTGCCTATGATTACGTAGTTGCTGTTGTTTATTATTATTATTACTTTCTGATGTTAAAAATATATTTGTCAGTGATTGTTGATATCCTGTTGTTGTTGCAATTGTGGCTGCTAATGGTAATGTTGTCGTTGATAAATTTGTCTGTTGTTCCTGATGATTTTGTCGTACAATCCATACAAGAGGTGCTCGTGACTTTTTATTACTAAATATTTGACCCATTTTTAACGTTTATTTATTTATTTAATATATATAAACCGTTCTGAACCAATTCATAATATAAACTGATCACCGTACAGTCTCTAATCCAGTTGTACCTTTTGTTCTAAAAGAATTAATAATAAAAATAAAAAATAATAATTATAGTGATACGATATATGGTGAAAAAGATAAATGTTTTATTTTCTGAAACCAAACATAATAATAATAAAGACAACAAACCGTAATATTTCTTCTTATTTTTCTTTTTCTTTAACATGAGTGATGCGCGTTATAATCTTAATATTTTTCTCATCTTATTATTATTTTAATCCTATACTTTGTGTGGTTTTATTTACAATGAAATTAAAAAAAAAATTTCACGCTTTATTAAAAAAAAAACGAATTCGCGAGAAAAAAAGGGATTTACGTTAAAAATAACAAACCAAAAAAAAAAGAAGTAAAATAGTAAAGAATGTTATACCATGCTTTGTGTGTTTTATGGGTTTTTCTTTGCCATATATTTCGGTAAATAAGTTTTTTTTTGTTTTTATTCTGCTTTACACGGAATTTCTCTTCTTTTATATACTAACCCAATAATTATGGCAATTACATACCCCGCCACACTATATAAATAATAAAAAAGGATTTTTATTTTATTAAATTATTTTATTGATTTTTTTTTTTAATAAATCAGTTAACAACGAAATGAATTCTAGGTAAATTAAAACTTTAATTAAATGAAAACAAAAATAAATTATTATTTGTAACGGTTTTACTTTACTTTATACAAATTTCACTTAACTTTTCCTTCTTTCTTTTTTTTTAATAATTAAATTCAATTTAAAAAATATTACAGAAATTTTATTAATAGGATTTTAAATGAATTTTCAAAAAAAAAAAAAATTTTTAAGTAAATTATTATTTTTATTAAAAAATTTATATATATGCGAATACAGACGTGAAAAAACTACTTTTAAAGTCACGCATCTCACGATCTAACTATTAAATTGTTGCAAATTTTTTTTACGAAATCTTTACTGATTTTATATTATTTTCTTCTTTTTTTATATCAGCATTCAAGAAAAAGTGTATACAGTAGATACTTGTTACTTCTGACGCTAAATAATTGACACAGGTTTTGTGAGTTTATTATTGCTTCTAAAAAACAATTTTTATTCTATCATCTCCCGTTTTTTTTTCTTAACACACAGTAAGGTCGATTCATATTAAAGTTTTACTTGCAGAAACCAATAACCGATAAATCTGTAATTTTATTCCAAATAAACTGCTAATCAACTCAACTTCATTTTATTAATGATTTATTTTTCAATATTATTCGTTAGAAACTGGTAATTAAGTTTTTACCACTCTATTCCAAATGAGCCAAAAATAACCTATCATCACTGTATTATTAATAAGTTTTTAATCTTATTCGTTTAACAACATTGGTAAGTAGTGATATAAAGGGAAAAAGGAAGAAATATTTCAGTGGGAAATTTTACAAATTTTTTTTTAAATAATATTTATTTAAAACTAAACTATAAGAAAAATAAATCATAAAATACCTAATTATTTCTGCTTTCATAAGTTTAACAAGCGATAACCGAATATGTTGAAAATAATGAAGAAAAAAAAAATTCAAACGTAGCAAAACAATTTTTTTTTTATCAAAATATAAAGAAAAATTACATTGACGTGATCAAAATATAAACGGAATAAGAATATAGTATATTATGTTGACCCTAATTCATAAAGGTTAATTACGGATTCAACAAGAACAACGTACTCAAAATAAAATTTAAAATATATATATATATATATATATATATATATATGTATACTTATAATAAAACGTAGGGTTTGGTTTTATCCGCAAAATAATACGATTAAAAATGTTTTAAATTAACACCAACGAATAAAATAAAAAAATAAACAATAAAAATTACAATTAAAATCAAAAAGAAAAACATATATTATTTTTTATTTATAATCTAAACTTCCTAAGCTTTTCACTTGCTTTAAAAGCTCCGGATTTGCAATTAAACCACTATATATAGCGATTTCTAATTCATTGTATTGGAAATGTGGTGCAAATGGCATATCTTCTAATGCTAAAACTTTTGTGTTGCCCTCTGCATCGCCGACAACTATTGAACGTCCACAGGTTGTAAATCTTAAGTACAAAAAAACAAAATATGTATAAATTTTAATTCTTTTAATATATGTTTCCATAATTACTCAAAAACAGTCAAGGATGTCCGTAAGCTATATGAATGCGAAGACACAGGCCTTAGCGTGCTTCTTCGAATATCCCATACTTCAACATGATTTTTTGTAATACCGATAATTATGGTTGAATTTATTGGACTCCAATATGCACAATGCACTGCTCCGATTCCACTGGATAACACCAGCACGGGCTCGTATATTTCCTCCACCCAAATGCGAATACACCAATCATTGCCGCAAGTTATAAAAATTTTTGGACTAAATGGAGAATAAATCATACCAAAAACTCCACCGTTATGGACTTGTATAATACCAGTATGCTGATGGGGATAATTTGTAGAGCACCGGTGTAGACAACCCTCATCTGTGCCCACAAAGTAAACATCAGGTTTTAATGGATGTATAGTCAAACAAAGAGCTTGAGGATGCCTATCAGATTCAATACAATCTTTTTTCTTAGGTATTGCTAATCCTTCGACTACGCCCTCCACTCGATCAAGTCTCAATTGGCGATATCCCAATAAATACGGTCCACTTGTTAAATTGTATTTCATTATTCTACCATCTTCCGATACAGTTAAAATTTGCTCAAATGTGCCTAAAATCGAGCTTTCAGCTGCTGATACCCATTTGATTTGCCAAATTGGCTCAAAGCCAGGTGAAGTTGATCGATGAGTTTTTCCAACCAATGGTCCTGACTCTTCGGATATATCGCGAATTTCGACCGTTCCATCGTATAAACCTATTGCTAATAATTGTGGTGTTATTTCAGAAAATGCTACAGCCGTAACAGGTTCGCTATAACGGTATTTCCGTTCAGGATTAATTGGATTCTAAAAAAAACCGAACCAATAAAGTTATCGACATTAGGCATGTTTTATCTATAAAATACCTTAATACTCCAAACACAAACATATCCACTTATTCTATCTGCGTTTGAAGCAAAATTGTAAACTCCATAGCCAACAGCCAATAAATCGGGATTTGACTTACACCAACTCATGCTTGAAACTGCCTTTCCCATTGTTTCAACCCCCTTAAAAACCCATAATTCAACCAAATTATAATAGTATTTGACCGATAAATCTAATGGATCTGGCAAGTACATGTTACGGAATCGTTTTTGTTGTTTACGAAAAACATTTCCAGCTAATAAACGTTGCAAAACCATAGAAGCCAAATTGAATTTAGGATTGCCGCTAAAAGAATAGAACCAAAAACTAATTTAAGTATTTTTGTTTATTAATTTTTTAAAATTGCCTTAATTTTTTAAGAAATTCATCTGATCCTTCATTTTTATATGTCGTCATTTCAATTTTAATCAATTGATCATGACTTGTTGTTGTAAATCTCTGCAGATCCGCATATGTATCGTACATATCGTAATTAGACACAAAAGTACCAGAATTTGACTTCTTAACTAATCTAGTATTAACGCCGCGTGTTTTAAATAAAATATCTGTTGTTTGCGCTTCACCCTCTGAGGTTCGTCGATTCTTGCCTTTTAAAAAAAATTATTATTAATTAGCATTAATGAAATTAATAATTTAATGAGTGTTAGTCACCTTTTCCGGTTGTTAAAAATTCATACTGAGCATTATCAAGTAAAACACTAGTTGCTTCTTCTGATGCTTTAGGAACTGTCAGTCCTGGTTTATCATAATAAACAAAATCTTCTGTTTCTCTTAAAATAATCTTAATAAATTTTGGCATTTTATTTTCTTTCGTTAATATTCCGTCTATGTATTCGAATGAGTCTTCTCGTCGTACTTCCTCGTCGATACTAGCAACACTACCTGCAATCTTTTAGTAAAAATATGCTTTGTCTGAAAACTTTCGTTTAATCAATGATAACTATAACAACGTGTAACCAGAATAACCTGTAATGTTATATCATCCATGTTATATAATGCTGAGCCTGTACTTCCACGAAAACTATTACTGTCATCTTTTCGTAGTGCTAATTGAAGCGATGGTGTTTGGTATATGCTGCTCCATAAATTATATTCTTCTAATTGTTCTTCATCAATATCAACTGGAATAACAAGATATTTAGGGGTTACATTTTTTCCATTTCTTTCAATCTATACGATAATATAGAAATAATTTTTTTTATCGATTAAACAAGATGCTTTCTTTAATTTATTTTGCTATTTCGTTACACAATATGTTGCTCTCTGCCTTATAACAGCTTGAAGGTGTTTGTCTAAATGGACTAATGTTTTCTGATGGAAGCTGTTTACTCTTTTAGGCGCCTTTTTAAATAACGCCTTAAATGTAGTTTTCTTTTTCGTCTAAATTAATTTTAAATCGAAGAAATTAAACATTTTTCTACTAACTTTATATTAAAAATAAAACATATTTACACTTTCTGAATCGGTCATTTTTAATGATTTTCTATTACAATATTATTATTTACAAATTTCCGATTTTACAGCAAATGTATTGCATAGAAAAATAATAATATAAGGAAAAAAATAAGTAAAAGTTCTGTTTAAAAATTGCATAGCCTCCTTGTATTTTGACAAAAACTTAATACACATGTTGCTTACTAATAAATAAAAAAACTAAGCAAACATAGTTTTACTAAATGAAAAGCATGTTTTTATAGTTTATTTGAAAAATTTAAGAAGTGATGACCTATTTTGCAAATTCTCTTTATTTTATTGTTTAATTTGTGAATTGATAATGTTTAATAATATTAATAATATAATTATATTTTATCATTTTATTGAAGAACAAACTAAAAAGCATTTATAATATAAAAATAGTGTTTTTATGAATATTAATAAAAAAATAAATTAAAATAAATAAATAATATAATTGAAATTAAAAATTTAAAAGTGCCGCATAATATATTATTTATAGCAAAGAAAAAAAAACAATCTCGAAACGATAGTACTATAAAAATACTATCGACATATAATGCTTATAAGAATACACACTAAAGCGCTACTTTCGATTAATATTCAATTCCGGTGTTTATACGTCTCTTTTCAACAATAATTTTTAATTTAGTTCTTTTCCAACAAAATGGCACCGAAAAAACCTGCCGAAAGTGCTGGTAAGACGGGATTTTATTGTTTTTTAGTTAATAAATGTTAAATTATTTATTAATTTCATTATTTTATAATTATTTAATATATTTGTGATAAATGTTATGTGAAAGTTTATTGAATTACAAATTTAAAACAATAAAAGTTTATTGATCAAAAAATGACACGCCACGCGGTCATATACACAAAATTTTGATGACAATTGTTCATTAATGTTTGAATAATTTATTTTTATTTCCATAATTTCAAAGTTTAATTTTATTAAAATTGCAAATGATGAGATATTTTTGTAGGAATCTCTTTGAAAAATAGTGAAAACAAAATTAAATCTGACGCAATTCAACATAACCTACAAATATATATTTCAACATGTAAATATTCAACAATTAACATATTTTTTTTTTAATTGTAGCCAAACCAGGCGATAAAAAAGAAAAAAAACCAGCTGCAGCTAGTGCAAGTTCATCAGCTGCTTCAACCAAGAAACCAGCAGAGAAAAAACCTGCTGCTGAAAAAAAACCAGCAGAGAAAAAAGTTGCTCCGGCACCTAAGGCTGCTGCTGGCCCAGCCCCTGCTAAAAAGGCTGCAGAAAAGAAACCTGCAGATAAAAAGCCCGCAGATAAGAAACCAGTGGACAAAAAAGCTGGCGGAGATAAGAAACCAGCCGCTGCTGCCTCTGCTAAAAAACCAACATTAGAGAAAAAAACAACTGCATCAAAAACTTCAGCGGTCAAAAAGCCAGTTGATAAGACAAAGGCCAAGGATGCCGCTGCCAAGAAGAAGGTTGTTGGAGCCAAAAAGGTTGCCAAACCAGCTGTCAAAGTTGGAAGCAGGCCAAAACCTCCAGCAGGAGCTAAAAAGCTCACAAAAGTGACAAAACCCAAATCTGCTCTTGCAGCTAAACATCAAAAGGGAACTGCTAAAGCTAAGGCAGTAGCAATCGTTAAAGCAAAGAAAGCTTTAACTAAGGTAATTATAAAAACAAAATGAAAATTCTTTACTTTTATTTAATGATGAGAAATTTATGTAGGAATCTCTTTGAAAAAATTTGAAAACAAATTTATATACTGACTAATTTTATTTAAATTCATAATTTTAATTTAAAAAAAAGAAATGTTTATTAATTTAGATTTGTTTAATTGTAGGTAATTAAAGGTCCTTTCGGAACACGTACGCGTAAAATCCGTACCACAGTGCATTTCCGTAAGCCAAAGACATTGACATTACCACGCCACCCAAGATACCCCAGGAAATCAGTTCCCAAGAAGAATTGGTAAATAAAATAATGATCCATTTGTTTTCGTTTATTTATTTTGAAATTTTCTTTTTAGCATGGATGCATACAATATTGTCAAATATCCAATGACCACAGAAGCAGCAATGAAAAAGATTGAAGATAACAATACTTTAGTATTCCTTGTCCACCTTAATGCAAATAAACATCATGTTGCTGATGCTGTTAAAAAGTTATACGACATTAAAGTAGCTAAAGTCAGTTTAATGATTAGACCTGATGGCAAAAAGAAGGCATACGTTCGATTGGCAAGAGATTACGATGCTCTTGATATTGCTAATAAAATTGGAATTATATAAATACTTTTCATTTATTGTTTGTACAATTTTAATATAAGGTATAAATAAAATGTGAAGAGAAAAAATTATAAATATTGTTTACATTTTTCATTTTCTGTGTACATCATTTTTTTTTTGTATTTAAGTTTAAATTTAGGGTTTTTATTGGTATTCACGTGTTCACATATTACTTGAATTAGTCTTGCCATATGAATACTGCTATAATTATGAAATCACATCTGTCTTTCTATGTATATGGCAGCACCTACAGTAGAAAAACTCATTTGTTAAACATGGCTGATTGTCTGTCAATAAAAATACGCGTAACAACGTATTAGAAATAAAATAAAACTTAATTAGTTATAATAAAATTTCCATACATATTTATATAATTTAAGTGATAACCATATTTATTATTATTATATAAAGTTATTTTGTTAACAATTATAATCAATTTTTCTACATATGATAATTTATGTAAAGAGAAAACAAAAAATTTTTTTTTGGCTTCATAAAGTTTAATTTGTTTTAAAAAATATATAACATGTATAATGGAATTGGTTTAGCAACACCACGGGGTTCTGGTACAAATGGTCATGTACAAAGAAATTGGGCATTTGTACGACCCGGCAAAAAAGAGAATATAAGTTACAAATCAGAGGACGACATTGCAAAATTAGATGCTGCAACAAATAAACAACCAAATCGTGATATTTTAGATCATGAAAGAAAACGTAAAATTGAAGTTAAATGTGCTGAATTTGAAGAGATTTTAGAGAAACAAGGGTAATATATAAATAATTGAATTTATAATGATTATGTTTGTAAATGATTATTTTTTATTTGTAGTTATTCCCAAGATGAAATTTTAGCAAAAGTTGATTTGTACCGGTCTAAATTAACTACTCAAGATAAAGGCGATATACCCAAAGATGAATTTGGCCGACCTATGTAAGTATTTATCATTCAAAATTATTCATTAAATTACCATTGCGACACCAGTAAATGTATACCTCAAGAAAGAAAAAAGTCAACACTGCAGTATAAAAAAAACCAAAATAATATTCCGCATGTATAAAGTAATAATAATATAATAAAAAAACAAAATCATTGATCCACCCCTAATGATACCGAGTAGAGTAAAAAAAAACAAACCAGGAAAATGTTGAATTAAACACCCATTCCACCCTAATGAACATATGCGATAAAAGTAAAAAGTCATTAAAGTGTAAACGCCATCTATTTTTAACTAGTTCTAACTATTATGCTCATATTAGGAGGGTGAATTTTTAATTTTCTCTTTTTATTTATTTTTCCAAATAAAATCTTTACCAAGTAAAAAGTAGGTTGTACACTGTAATTGTGTTTGTTGTGCCGTCGTGTGCAGTGATACGAAATCGAAAAGTACAAAAAAAAAGAAGTCTTGTAAGGGCAGCAAAAGAGAATAAAAAGGGAAAATAAAATGAATAAAATAGAAATTTTAATAATATTTTCCGGCAATTATAAAATTTTTAAGAAAATAAAAAAGGATTAAAGTGGTTTTTTTAGTTCCTTTGAATATTATTTTATTTAATTTCATCCTTCATGGAAGGAACTATTCTGTTTTCTATAAAAAAAGAATATGTTTCTGAGAGGGTGGTTAAAATCGATAATGCTATCAAAAATGGCGCAACACGAAAATAATAATAAAAAATAAATGTGATATAATTAATTTATGCATTTAAAATCACAAAAGTCTTCCAAAACTTACAAAAAATAATATATTTAAATTATTTAATAAGTAGTTTATTAAGTATTTATTTTTTTTTTTATATATATAATAATATTTATGTAAATCCTTTTGATTTGCTTAACAAATGTCTTCCATGATAAAAGAAAATAAATAATATTATGCAAAAATATTGTATTAAAAATAAGTCTTCCATAATTTTGTTTAACTTAAATTAATTAAGAATTAGAAGAAAACAAGATTGTGTTTATTACGATCTGAATTTTCACAAGTTCAGTGTTAGCTGAATATATTTGTAATAATAATAATAATAATAATAAAGCAATAAATTAACGCATATTGTTTTAACACATAATTATAATAAAGAAAAAGCTGCTGTATTAAAGTTTTATAAAAATATTTTGAAAACAAAAATAATGGCAAATGATGTCTCATTGAAATCAGACACAACGTTGATAACATCAACAACGACACCGTCATCGTCAATGACAGCATCAATAACAAATGAAAATTTAATAATATTTAAAAAATTATGGAAAAATATGTTGGATAATTTAAGTAATATAATTGATGATAATAAACCAAATAATATTAATAATAATAATAGTAATAAAATAATAAAGAAGCCAAAAATTCAAAGTAAAGTATTAAAGAAATTTAATAAAAATTTATTTAATATAAATTCAAATAAGAAATCACAAATTAATGGTAATAATAAATTTTTTGAACATGATATAAGATTAAATAATAGTAATAATAAGAATTTAAATACAAATTTTTATAATAATGGTAATAATTTACAAAAAACGAAAAAAAAATTAAGAAAAAAGAATTTTAAACAATGTCATAATAATATTAATAATAATAATTTTAATAATAATAATAATAATATAAAATGTTTAAATAATAATAATAATAAAAAACTAAAGCAAAAATGTTGTTGCTCATGTAATTGTTCAAATGTTAATAATCCCTCATCGGCTGCTGCCCTTCAAGCATTTGTACATTCAAAACAATTTCGTAGTTTTTTTAGGTTAGATTTTAATTTATATTTTTAAATAATTGAAAATTTATCGTGAATTTGGTTATATTTATTGTTAAAAATATTAATTATATTTTTTTTTTTTTTTCTGTGAAATAGTGTCCGTGAAACACATCAATTGGCCGAGGCACAACAAGAGAAAAATGCAAAATTACGCGAAGCATTTGGTATATCAGAGTATTTCGTTGAAGGTTCAAGTTTCGATACAGATCGTAAGGCAAAAGAGGATGTACAACGTAATAATGTATTATTGCAACAAGAATTGGATAATCAACGGTCTGCATTATTGGAAAAGGAGAAAAGTAAAAAATATCATTTAATAAGGACACCGTCAAGGGAACGTGAAAAAAATAATACAAATGATGATGATAATAGTTTAAATGTTGGCGGTGCTAATGCTGCTACTGTATCATCATCCTCAGTTGTTGCAAATAAAGATAAAAAGAAAAAGTCTAAAAAATCAAAACATCGCAACGAGTATGTAGTTTTTTGTTTTAAATTTATTTTTATATTAAATAATTTATTAATTATAAATGTAATTAATATTTGTAGATCAACTGATCGGAAAAAAGACAAAAAGAGGAAAAAATCAAAGAAGAATAAAAAGGAAAGGTAAATATATTTTTAGTTGAATTCAGTTTTTATATATATTTTTTTTTAATAAGAAAAATCACTAAAGTGAAGTTTTTTTTTTTTTGTTTGTAACTAAATTAATTAATAATTATTGAATCTTTACTATTTTTAACAATATATATATTTATTATTTTCTTTTGCCTTAATTATTTATTTAAAAAAAAAAAAATCATAAAAACGTATTTTTTAATTTTATTTATTTACTTTTTTTTTGTTATATATATAAATTTTTTTTTTATTTACAATGCTTATCACACAAAACAAAAACTTATAATTAACGAATCTATCGATTAAAAATTATATTTTATATTATTATTTAAAATAATAATATATTTCCATACCGCAAACCTAAAAAAACCACATCAAGAAAATAATTTTTGTTAAAGATAATTAACTAATAATGAAACGATAAAAGGATAATAATAATAATAATACGATTTTTTATATTTAATTTTTTTATTTAATTAATGAAAGAATATATAAATAATTAAAATTTTAATTAAGAAAACGAATTACAAAATATATATTACTAAAACCAATAAATTACTGTTTTAAAGACACAACAAAGGTAAGTTTTATTGAGAAAAGAAATTTTGTTTTAGTTAATTTTATGTTTGTTTTGATTTTTTTGTTTTCTTTTTCTTTTTGTTTTTAAATTAATAATTTATTTATAATTTTTATTTTTTATATATAGTTTAATTTGAAATTAATTATAAATAATTAAAAGATATATATAAAAAAGAGAAACAATAATTGCCGAACATATAGAAAGTTTTATATTTTAATTTTATTTATTTATATTATAATTTTAATTTTGTGTAAATACAGAAATGATTTTTTTAAATAAGGGTTGATGGTTTGTTGTTTATATGATGTTATATTAATTTATTTAATTTTTCTTATCTGTAGCTTTTGTTGGTTTATTATTATGAATTTTATGTGATTTTTTTATTTATGGTAAAGATAAAGATGTGAAAATGTTGCTTGTTGAATATTAGTTAATATTATTTTTATATTGTTATTCTTTATTTACTGGAATCTAATTAAAAGTATATGTTTTTTGCTTTATGGAAACTAGATTAATTATGACTACAATCAGGGGTCTGCTTTGGTTTTGAAATTCTCTTTTGATTAGCTTCTTGAACTTCTCTTTGATTACCTTCTTTTACAGATTAGAACCTTAAACTGTAGAGCCTAGTGTGTAAATTACTCGTAAAGCACTTGATACATTAAACTCATTAATCATTTAAAGTCGTGTTTTACTGTTTTTACTAAAGGGTCTAATATTTAAATTAGTTTTTTTTTTTTTTTTAAGAATCTTGTTTTAGTATACTATACGAATTCTTATTTGGTTTGATTACTGATCTAAGGATATGACAAACTTTTTAATTAGACATAAATTTAGAAATGTTTTATTTTAAATAATTAATTTTATGTTCTTTTACAGTTGAATGTAATCATTCAACAAGTTAACAGGGAGAACTTTTTAGAGTTTAAATTAATTAATTGTTATCAATTATTTTTAAATAAATAAATTGGCGATTTTAATGTAGATGGTTAGTAACAGATAGGTAGTAACAGGTAGATAGAGAAATATGTTTGGTTGAGTTTCTTAGTATAAGAATCATTTCTGTTGATTACAAATTTCATTATTTTTTTTTATTAATTGGTATTTTTAATAATATTGTCAATATTTAAATAATTTTTGTTGTTTTATCAAAGTTGTGTATAATTTTCTTTTAATTTTCTTGTTGTTTGATAATTTATTTGGTTTATTTTTTTGTTTTTCATTGATTTATTTATTTATTGATTATTTTATTTATTTTTTTTTTACTTTTTGTTATTTCAATAAAAAAATATTATCTATCTGTTTCTTTTCTAAAGACAGACCATTATGATGAATCGTAATGAAGGTAAAAAATAATAAATATATTTATATAACTAAAAAATAAAACATATATAATGAAAATATATTATATACATATATATGTATGTATATATATGTGTGTGTATATAATAAGTATATAAAGAAAGAAATTTTAGAGAATTTATAAATTATTATAAAACATGAAATAAAATTATTATTATTAATAATAATAATGATAATAAGAGTTTAGCCACTGTTTTCCAACTATTATTTTCTTTTATTTTTTTAATTACTTAATTTCTTTAGCTTTAATTAAATAATTAATTTATTAAATTTGTTTAGTTACAGAATATAATTTTAGTTTTTTATTTCTTTTGTCTACTATAAATTTAATTTATTTTCAATTAAGAACATTAATTTTTTTTTTTCTGTATATCATTATTATTATTTTAGTTTTAATTTTTTAATTACTACTACTTTAATTAATTTATTTTATTATTTTATTTTTAATTATTAACATAAGTGCAAGAGATGAAATGCAGAGAAAAAAAAATATATAAATAAACGATACAATAATTTTATTAAAAATATTTTTTCCTATAATATATATATAAAAGAAAGAAAAGAAAATATTTATTTGTGTGATTAAAAATTTAATAATTATTTTTTTTTACTAAATAATTAATTTTTATAATTTTCTTTTCGTTTTTTTTTTAAAAAAAAAACATAATTGTTTAATTTTATATTTATCGATTTTAATTATTTTTGTGTTTGATGATTCTTTCATTGTTTTTTATTAATAAATTTTCTTTATTTTTTTTTCCATTTATTTATATATTTATATTTATATTCATACACAACAAATATATACATATATATATAAATATAAATTTTAGATCATCAAAAAAACATAAGAAATATAATGACGATGATTTAACATCATCATCGGATAGTGATACAGATAGTACAATAAGTAATTCAAGTCATAGTGATAATGATGATGATGATGATGAACATGAGCATATTAAAAAACGTAAAAAATCAAAAAAGGATAAGGTAAATAAATAAATTTTAATTATAATTTATGAAAATGATTAATTAAAAGAAATGTGTTTATTTTTTTGTATAGAAAAAGAAGGATAAAAAACGTAAAACTAGTCGTGATACTAGAGATAATTCTAAAGCATCAACAAGTCGTAATCATCGTAATAAATCGAATGAACGTGAACAACGTGATCGTGATAAAAGTGTTAAAAGTAAGAAATCGTCTGTGTCAACAGTTAAAATTTCAAATACAAATGATGAAAAGGAGAAAAATAAGGATAAAGATAAGGAGAGTAAAGTGAATAAAGATAAACGAAGTCGTTCACCGTCAAATGATCGACGTAACAATTATAAAGATGCAAAACGTGGTTCGAAGAGACGTTATTATGACACACATGAACGTTCAAGGGATCGATCACGTTCAAATAGCCCACAAAAATATAAATCATATTATAATAATTATAATAGTCGTATTAATGACAATTATAATAATAATAATAGCAATAAACGTTATAATAATAATGGCAATAATAGAAGACGTAATGATCGTTCCCAATCGAATGATTCAATGAAATATAATGATTACAAATATAATAATAGCAATAATAACAAAGATGGCAAAGAATTACGAAGTCATCGTTCACGTAGTAAAACACCATCACGTCGTCGTTCACAAACAAAAAAATATGAACGATCAACATCACGAAATAGACAAAATGATAGAGATAGAAATAATAAGGATAAATATTCATATTCTTCGCGTGATATTGACAAAGATAAAGTAAAAGAGAAAACTAAAATGAAAACAAAGTCCCGGTCACGATCAAAATCACGATCGAAATCTAGATCACGTTCAAAATCGTATACACCGCCAAAGCGTAGTATGATTAATTTTAAATTAAATAAAAAAGAGTCACTGGTTGATGAGAGTAAAGTAAATAGAAATAAATCACCGGATATTGTATTACCAAAATTAAGATCATTGACACCTCCTAAACGTGAATCGGTTGTTGCAAAAATAATCGCCACAAACATTGAAGAAAAATCAGCATGTGATAAGAATCTGAAAGCAATAGAAAAAGATGATAAAACTATTGAAGAACCGTCTACCTCATCACAGCATGTACCAGCAACAATGGCATCGTCGGCATTACCATTAAGTGTAAAAAATGATAAAAAAGATAAAGAAAAAAAATCAAAACATGATAAAAGTGATTCCGAGAATTCTGATGATTCGTCATCAAGTTCAACATCAGGCAGTGTATCTAGTAAATCATCATCATCGGCATTAAGTTACTCACCAGCTAGACGAAATCCTGAAAAGTATAAGGATATCCTTGGTAATATTGCTGAGAATAAT
Organism: Ptychoptera contaminata; assembly: GCA_963942525.1. Lineage (NCBI taxonomy): Eukaryota > Metazoa > Arthropoda > Insecta > Diptera > Ptychopteridae > Ptychoptera > Ptychoptera contaminata. The sequence goes on from OZ012638.1 coordinate 28,748,864, forward strand.
GAAAAAATAAAAGAATTAATGGAGAAAATGAACCGTGATAAAAACACCAATAATAACGAGAAAATAAATAATGAAGATGATGAGGATGAAGACGATGATAAAGATGCTGAGCCCGCTGTTAAACGGTTAAAGTTCCTCAAAGTGAAACCAGTTACAACAAAGAAAAAGAGTAAAAATGTAGAGGAGCATGATGAGGATGAAGATGAACATGACGATGATAAGGAAAAGGAATTAAATTTATTAAAAGCATTAAAAACTGATTTAGCCGCTAAGGTTAAGGATGCCATAGAAAAAAAACGTTCAACCACAACAACAGCACAGATAGTGACACCATTAGCGGCGATCATAGCATCAACATCCGTTGCGCAAGGGCAAAACAAAACAGAGGACTCAGAAGACCAGTTTGACGTTGCAACAAAAAAAGAAGCGGAGACAAAAATTAAAGAATATAACAAAAAGCAAACTCAAACAAGTAAAACGGCAAAAGACAAAGATATTGATGACATTAAGCAGAAAACGGGAACGAAGAGACGTTCAGTCTCTAGTTCTAGAACATCGGAGTTGAGTAGTTCGAAAAAACGCAAATCAAGAAGCCGTTCCAAATCTAGCAACGGGTAAATATAATTATATATTCCATAATTTTTAACAATATATTTTAAATAAATAAATTTTGTTATTTGCCTGCCAGATCAAAGCGTTACAGTTCATCGAGTAGTTCATCATCAGATAGTTCACGTTCCAGAAGTGGATCATCAGATTCTAGTCGCTCATCTCGCAGTAGCAGCAGATCAAGAAGTCGTTCTAGGTATATTACACGGTTTTTTTTTATTAAAGTTATATAAAATCTTATAAATGTATTATTTTTCTTTAACAAAAAAGTTCTACAAGATCTAGATCACGTTCTACGCCATCAAGATCACCATCAATACCAAGACGTCGTGGATCGCCAAGTTTTTTGGACCGTCGAAGAATAACAAGGTATAGAAACAAGTAATAGTTTCTGACACTTACTGGTATACTACGGTATACCAGTTTAATTATAGTTTATCTGTGGGTAGAAGTAGTAGAAACGTAAATAATTTTTTTAAAGCACGTAAAATAATTTTAAATTTAATTTTTTTTTTCTTTCGCTTATTATTTTTTTTTTTAATTTTATTCTTTTTTTTTTTTGTTTATTTTTTCTTTATTTATTTTTTAGAAGTAACGAAAAAAAATCAAAACGTTGATTTGATGCCTAAAACTCACCCCTACACACATGTGCTTGTATAATGATAATTTTGTATTTGATTTGTAATTTACTCTTCGATTATTATTTTGCAGATTTATTATTTTATTTTATTTTTTTTGTGTTCTTATAATTTAAGTTTTTTTTTTTCTTTATTTATAATTTTATTTTTTATTTTAAATGAATAAAACAAGAAGAATAATTTTTACAATAAAAGAGAATTTAATTGTTTTATTATTATGATTTGTAACGTCGGTTGTATGCATGTTTATTTTTTTTTTTTTGTTTATTAAATTGGTGCAATTTCTACTGTGTTGAGATTTATTTTTGATTATTTAACTCAATACAATTGCACTTAATTATTTATATTTTAATATTTTTAATTAAAAATTTTCAGTTTTTTTATTTTTTTGTTGTAGAAAAGAGATTTTTTTTTTTTGACCAGAAAAATGAGTTTTCTCTTATTTTGCTGTATTTTATTATAAGTGTTATCCATTTTTATTATTAATTTTGTTATCCACGTAAGGTAAGTTTTATTTTTTTTTTTATAATTTTCTGTTCTTTTTTGCTATTTAGTGCAATTAAGAATTTTTTTTTCGTTTAATTGCTATATTTGATGTTCAGCGAAAGTAGAAATATCTTATCACAAATCCATCCATTTAATTTATTTGTCTCTCAATAAAATACTAATTTGCTTTCGATTTATTAATTAAACTAATTTGTGTTTATTTTTTTATTTAATTTTAATTTAAAAAATACTAACTAAACTAAACCTCGCTCTACTAATCAATAAAAAATATAATAATCCTTGAATTGGATATGGGATTAATAAAATTAGTGCACGTAAACGACCAATACCTTATCATCGACCGACACCATCGAGTCCGTCAAGTGTTAGCAGTAGTTACCATAGTCATGGTGATTGTGGCAGTTGCTCACCATATAGTCATGGTGGAACTGGTGGCATTGGTACATTCTCATTAAGTCGCAGCAGATCACCATCGCCATCAACAAATAGTTTTAATTTTTAAAAAATTAAAACCACAAAAATACTAAATTTTGGAGAAGGAACAAGAAGAAAAATACTCACCAAATGTACTAAAAAAAATATTAAAGAAGGAAAATTACTATTTTTTTGATTTTATAATTAAGTTTGAACAATGAAAGACATAAAAAAAAAACTATTAAACGACAAACTCAGCTTTATATGCACTTTATATATTTAATTTATAATTTAATTTATTTATTTATTTTGTGATTTAATTTAAAAAAGAAAACATTCACATATTCTAGTCAAGGAAAATGATTTTTTCTAGTCAACTTTTAACTATTTATTTATTTATCATTATTTTAATTTATTTAATAAATAAAGAGAATATTTCTTCCAAATAAAATATTGTCATAAAAAAAGAAATTATATAATTAAAAAATAAATAACAAAACAAAAACACATTTTAATATTATACCAAAAAAAAAAATAAAACAATTAACAAAATTTAATAATATATATTAAAAGAAAAAAATAAAAATATATCAAATAAAGATTTAAAAAATTTAATTATTTTTATTTAATTTTAAACAAGTTTTGTAGTTGAATTGGAGAATCAACTGTATCTGGTTGTTACCTTAGCTTTAACGTTATTTTGTTGTTGCTTCATGAATACTGAGTAAGTAAGTACACAAACCATTATTACACTTTATTGTTATTAAACCTTATAAAACCCTCGGTTGTTTCAGTAAACTTATTGCCGTTGCTAGGTTTTACAGTATAAGCATTATATTGCACAATAATTGCAAACAAAGTAGAAAATACAGTGATTCATCTTTTTATTATTAATCGCAATATCAAACATAAATTTCTATTTTTGGAAATGTCCTATGGTTATTTAAAAAATTATTCAAATTTAATTAATTAATTTGTAAAAAGCAGCAAGAACTTACATAAAATAAAAACAGAAAATATGCAAATGTCTGTTAAAAATTCGTTGTTACAAGGTTTTACATCAATTATTTTCTAATATTATCAACATAATACATATTTAAATTTAAAAAAAACAACGTACAAGTATTTTTAAGAATAAAAATAATAATTCTTTATTAAATACCTTTGAGTTTTATACAATATAAAAAAATAATGTAAGAATGAACAAACATAACCCTATAACCAAAACATAATATGTGTTTAAGAGAAATAAACATTTATTAACGTTTATTTATCTTTGATTTGTGCCTGGCGTCGTTTATTCGCTAAATATATAATCCAAAAGAATCCCATTATATTTGTAAATAAGACACGTAGCTAAAATAATTAATAATTTTGATAAGATTATTCAGTTAGTATTTGTTATATATATAAGTATATAAATTTAAGATAAGAAGTGTTTAATTGCACTAATATTGGAATCTTATAAGAAAAATAAATTAAAATAATTTATAACTTACAATTGGTGGCACAAAATTAATATTCGCAAAGATAATGATTGATAAGTATCGCCAATTTGCTTTTAATAGTGGCCAATATAAATGTATTAAATTATTAACAGCAGCTTGATGACCTTTACCCTAAACATTATTAATTTATTTTTTAAAAACTTATAATAAGGAAATAACATTAATTGAATTTACCTCAAATCTGGCTAATACATATAACGATAAAAATTGAAAGAACGGCGCAAATAATAATCTTTCTGATAAAAATTGCACTAATTTCCGGAATGGTAAATCCTCGCGTAAGGAATTCTCTAAGGCAACATAGAAGTAATGTGATAATGGTCCGGCAAAGAATAAACTAAAAATTATCAAATACTTTTATTAAAGTTAATTCAATATTTATATTCACGATAAGCTTACCCAAAGGCACCATAAGCTAATAAACTGTCCTGATTAATTTTTTTAACGCCAGCGATTTTCTGCGATGCATAATTACCGGCTGTTGCAATGACGCAGCTAAAATTGTTCATTTATTTTTAAAAATAATATTGCATTAATTAAATACAAAAATACCTGGTAACTGCTTTTGTGCGTAACGGATGGGTAAATAATTGTTCAAAATATGTACTCAAAAGGCTATAAATTGGCTTCGAAATAATCGACATTTTTTGTTTTTTTTTTTCTTATTTACTCCTTTGAACTTTTATTCTCATCAAATTTAAAACAAATAAACACTTAATTTAATTTCTATTTTAATTTTTTTCTTTAATGATAATATTATTCTTATCACATTAAATAATTTATACAAATTAAACAGCACAAACACAACAATAAGATGAGATTATTAACTTTTTAATGAAAAAAAAAAGTGAAACCAAAAAATTGTTTTTTTGTATAATTAAGAAAAACATGAAACGTTTGATATGTTTTAACAAATATACACTTATTGTTCTTTTTTTTATGATATTAAGTAAAGTACAAAGTTTATGTAAATATAAATAAAAATAAACGCAAGACAAAAGTGTTTTGTAACCTTTATTAAAAAAAAAAATTAAATTATTATAATTAATAAAAAAAAGCAATTAAAAACAGGCAAAAAAAACAACATATAAAAAACCACAATTCTGTGGTGAATATAAATTTGACAACATCGGTGTGTATGTGACAATATGGTTGATTGAGGTTATAAACAACATAAACAAAGAACGACTGGCAACACTTTAACTACCTTTCACCGAACAAAACTAAGATTTTTTTATTAATTGTTAATCCACTGTTACTAATATCAAATTTTCTTTTAAATGAAAATAATTTTCATAGCTTTATGCAGAAAAAATAAACGAATATAAATTCGTTTTTATATTAGCATAAATAACTGCATGCAATAACGGTTTTAATTTGAGTATTTTCTGTTGTTTTTAATTAATTAATTTAAGTACAAAATGTGATTCTTTATAGTGCAAAAAAATTATAAAATAAAGCAATTAAATCAATTATGAACATAAACGTAATAAGTTCTTTTTTTTCTATGTAGAAATTATAGGAAAATAAAATTCATTTTTTTTTTACCAATAAATTACAAAATAAATTTTTATTTAATTAAATGAAAAGTGAAACTGTTGCATTTAAAGAAAAGTTTTATTCGTTTTTTTTGTATTGTTTTCCTAAATAATAATTATATTCGACTACGACTACCGGAACTTCCTGTTTTTATATCAAATAATTTTCGTACAAAATATACCTAAAATAGAATAAATTTAATAATTAGATAAGAATTATGAACATTTAATTTATAAACACTATTTACCTGTATTGTGCACGTCACTAAAATAATAACAATTTGTGCTAAGGACCACTTTTGTACATAAGAATTATTATCAATTAATAAAGCATAATCACGAGCCTCTCGTCCTCTACTAAACGACTGATATTGCAACATACCATTTATGTTGTGTTCAACGGTTCCAATTGTTGTCTTACATAGAAAAAAAAATAAATATCAATAGATAAGACAGTAAAAAATATTTATGTCAGATTTTTACCGTAAAATTTTGCATATTCAATTGCAACTCTTCGATTTCTTTTGTAAATTTATCCCACTCGGCGTACCTTATCACAGTTATATAAATATTAATTAATTTACCAGCGAAACGGGAAAATTGATTATCAATGCATACAGAGTAGTAGCCGCCGGTTGATGTCTGATCTGTATATTCACCGGTCGGTTTCCATTGATACGGATGTACAATTTGTCCACTTGGATGTCTTACAGCGAAGCCAGCCATACCGTCACCACCACGAACTACCTGAAAACAGAGTCCCATGTAATGTATTGCTTCACTTGTCATTTGCTTCACTTTTGCTCACCTGGAAGCTAACATAAAACGTTGAACCCGGTTGCACATATTGAAAATAACAATCCTCTTTGCCAGCATCTATATGCACTTTATAATCCATTGCAACAGCTGGTAATGTTTCATACCATGGTCTGGCTGCATTACCTACAACTTCCTGTTGTTGTTGTTGCTGCTGCTGAACATGCAATTCTTGTTGATATACCTGCTGTTGTTGTTGATCATGAAATTGTTGCTGCTGTTGTTGCTGTTCATGATATTGTTGCTGCTGTTGTTGTTGATGTTGCTGCTGTTGTTGTTGATGTTGCTGCTGTTGTACCTGCTGAGGTGTTGGTTGATGTTGTGGTGGTTGCTGCTGTTGTTGTGCTTGCTGGGGTTGATATTGCTGTTGTTGTTGCTGCTGCGGTTGCTGTTGTTGTACTTGTTGACAATTAATTAAATTTAATAACAATAAAATTAATAAATTTTTCGTAATGTGCCACGTTAAAGTAGCCATATTTATATATGTTTCTTCTGAACCAAACTTTCTTTTACTCAAAAAAAAAGACACAGTTAAAACAACAACAAATCAAAACAGGCCAAACAAACAAATGAATATACTAAAGATTTCTGCTTTTTTGTTGTTGCTTTTCGAATAGCGCAAAATCAACAAGTGGGAGTTTTAATGTTAAAATGAGACAAATAAAAATTACGTTAAACGTCAAAAATGTAACATGTTCGAACGGGAAAAGAATATATGTTAATTTTGTATAGTATATGTTTTACTCTTTTCAGCTTATTAGAATATTCTAAGCTTATTTTAACTAAAAGCACACGTCATATGATTAAAAGTACAAAAATTAAAAGAATTTTCTTTTTAAATGTTTCTAATTATCCTTAATTTATTATTATAAAATTACACGTTTGTTTAATTAATTATTTTTTTTATCAATTTAAAATTACCTGATCATACATAGATATTGAGTATTTAAAAAAGGAAAAGTAAAAAAAAAATCATGGAATGTATTTTTTTCTGATTTTTCTATAATAAAATTGCTCATTTTTATCGATTTATTTTCTGTTTATAATAAATTTTTATTACAATTATAATATAAAGACTAAACATTTTTTTATGATAATATGTATATTTATTTTCTTTTTTAATTTCTAAATAAATTAAATATTTTCAATAAACGTGTTTTCAAAAACAATTATGTATTTTTACTTATTTTTTTTTTTTATTATCTAATTTAATTAAATAACGGCAAAGGGAAGTTTATTTAAATAAATTTAATTGATTGCTTAAACAACAGTGTTACCAGCACTATATGTAATATTAATAACAATTCCCCTTAATTTAATTAATTATTAAACATTTATATATATATATATAGAATTATTTTTCCATTGCTAAAATTACCACAAAGTTTAATATTATTATTTTCCTTTTTTAATTTATAAATATCTATTTTAATCTCTTTTTTTTATTGCTTTAAGCATTTTTATTTATAATTTGCTTGCTCGTGACATTTACATGACTAGCTTTTTGCCCCAAAAATATATATTATTTAAAAATAAATTTTAAAAATAAAAATAAAACAAACAACGATAAATGATGGAAAAATCAGACTAATGATTCTCACAGAAGTATATCATCATCGTCGTCATTATTTAACCGTTAATTTTTTTTTTTGTTTTGTTTGCTCTAAAAACCAAATAACATAAAATTTTCTTAATGTAACAAAGAAAAAATTAATTAAAATCTTTTTTTTTTTCCATCTATTTATTATTTATGACGAAAAGATTTTTAATTTTTTGTTTTTAATTAGAAAAAAAAAAAATTTATAATTTTTGTTATGCAAATATAAGCCAGGCTAATGATAAAATAGCAACCCAGAGAAATAATTTTGACAAAAATTGTTCCTCTTCGAATTGTGTTGAGCCACGGGGTGCTATAATTTTGGAAAAAAAAACAAGAAAATTTATTTTTAAAACTTTTTATAGAAAAGTACGTTTTATAAATATGTTTATTTACGTGGACGTTGTTCTCCGAAATTGAATGATGATGTTATAAAACCGAGTGGAAATGCTCCAATTCCAAATGACATATGAAAACCACCATCACCAAAACCGAATCCTTGAAATCCAGGCATATGCTCGGGCTCTGTACGTTGACCAGCTGGTCTTGGCGGAACTTTTGTTCTAAAACATAATAATTTACAAATTTTTAATTTCTTTTCAATGCTTTGCTATATTAATTATATGCACCTAGGATCCTCTTGCTTAGTGCTGCCTCTTCCATATAATGGAATAACTTTTTCTTTACTAATAGCAGCCTTACACACCGGACATAATTGTCTCGTTGGCCTTGTCTCTAACCACTGATGTAGACATGGCCAACAAAATAAATGTCCGCACATACTAACAACCGCATCCTTAGCAGTATCTAAACAAATATTACATTCAAACATTGAATCATCTTTTTTCTCTGCTTCCTCATCATTTTTATTATTGTTATTTGCTTGAAAATTTGGTTTATTTGTTGCTGTATTATCTGGTGTTGGTGATGCTGCTGGTGGTGCTGGTGGTGCTGTTGCAGCTGTTTGTGAAGATGACGACGCCATTTGTTTATCTTTTAACTAAAAAAAATTTTTTATGTAAATTAAATATTTATTTATTTTTTGCGTATTGCATTATAAAATAGCACACAAGTATATAGCACAACAATGTATAATAATAAAAACAATATACATATATGACAGCCGAGAAGGACACGTAATATGTATTTTTTTTATTACTGCATAAATTATATTATTTTCTCTAAACTACACCTCAAAATTAAAAAAAATATATAAACTTAGTAAGCACAAAAAAATAATAATAATAATACAAAACAATTAATTAGCAAAATCATCTATTTGTACCTTTAATTGTCGGATAATTGAATTAAATAAATTATGTTCAAAAAAGACAACAACTATCAAACTTCATTAATATAAATAATTTTTTTTATTTATTTAGGTATAAATTTAATTTATCTTTTTTTAGTTTTTACAAATTTAAATTTTCACCACTATTTTGTTTGTTATTCGTTTTTTGGATTTTTTTCCGAAAAAAAAAAAAAAACAATAATAAAAATTTGAAAATTAAAAATCAAAATGTCTAAATATAATCTATTTTTACTATGAAGTAAAGAAAAAAATTTATATATTTTTTTCCATTGGGCTGCTATAAAAATGTTTTTTATTGTAAAACTACAATAATTTCACATCAGAAACACTAAAATCACATGTTTCGTATCGAGAAATATTTTATTTTCTTTTTGTTATTATAAACAGCAGGTGACACAAAAATAAAAGACAAATATTTGTTTTAATTAGAATTTTAATATTTTTTTTGTTTTTATATTTTTGGTGTTTAATTTACAATTTTGTCTGTCCCTACCAAAAAAACATTAACATTATTATATTGATAGATTTGATTTTGCTTTAATTTTTTTTTTTACATTATTTTATTAATCTTTGAAATTAAATTAAAACTATTTGTTTTTATTTACATATAGAAATATACTTCTCTTATTTTTTGATTTAAGTTTTTTTATTTTTCATCATAAATATAGTTCCTCTTTTATTCGCTCTTGTTTTTCTCTCTCTCTCTCTTCTAAACACATTGCTAATAAAGTTTTACTTTTATTATATAAATATAAATTAGCTAATTAATTAATCACAAAAAAATTATTTTAATAAGACAAATAAAGAAAAAAAATAACGTTTATGAAATGAAAATTATTTAAATAATTAAAAATGTTTGACTGGCTCTATGATAATTGTTTTCTTTTCGCTCTTTTTTTATCATTTAATATTTATAAATTTTGATAATTTACTAAGTACATTGATATAGTATTTTTAAGTAATTTTATTAAATTTACAAAAAAAAAAATATGTATTTATAATAATGAATTAAATTAATGCTAATAAAATTTTTCTTTTTATTTATTTTTATCCAAAATATATTTATATATTTTTTTTTTTTAATTTTTCTCTACCAAAAATAAATTTCTTTTTTCTTTTGATTAAACTTTTCTTTTATATAAATTATTCTAAAATATAGTTAACAAGATTTATTTATTTATTATTTATTTTTTTTTTGTTTAGTAAATTTTTTTTTAAAATAAATTAAAAACAATAATTTTTTCTTCATTAATTAATAATAAATGGCAACATAAATTTACAAAAAAAAAATGTAATTTCCAGACAGAAAAACACAAATAAGTGAAAGTCTTGAATGTTATTTTTTCCTTTTCCTAATAGATGGCAATCATGTATTCGTTTTTTTCTTCTCTTCAAAACTTTACTTTTTCTTATATTAGAAAAACAAAAGCACAACTAATTCTAATTTTAAATTAAAAAATTAATTTTTTTTTAATTTGTCTAAATAATTAACCTGTCTGGATATTTTATAACAAATATTCAAAAAGAAATAATAATAATATTAATAATAAAATAAACAATAATTATTGAATTAAAGCTTTTTTTTCTTGTATTTCTATAGATTTTTTTTATGCTTTACCATTCATTAATTTTTTCGAACATCCATTCGTTTGTCTATCAACAATAATGTCATCATAATCTAAAAATAAATTAATAAACAAAATAATAATAAGGAAAATCATAAAAATAATAATAATAAAACAATAAAGAAAGTATAAACTATTAAAAATTAAATAATAAAATAAAGAAAAGAATTAAAATTGAAAAAACTTTCGTTTCAGCACTTTGCTAATATAAAAACGGTTTTAATCACATATGTGTGTGACAAGATGATTGGTTTTTATTAAATATTTCCGCAAATTTTATTTTTGCAATAATTAATATTGTATGGCTATAGAAAGAAAGAAAGCAAGTAGAAATCACAATATGTATTGCATAAGAATATTATTAAACGAGAAAGCAATTAAATGTAATTAAGTGAAACTTACCTAAATGATGTTATGCTAATACAATGTAATTCTTAAAGTGACAATAAATCATTAAATTGACACGTAGGCCAAACACTTAATTTATTAGCAATTTACTCAAGTTTAATTAAAAAAATCAATATATATATTTATTTTGTGCACATATTGCAATTTTAAGGTTATAAAATCTTGATAGCAAAGCTAATTGCATTAATCAGCAACTCATTGAAACTCGTATATTAAGTAGTTTTGTATTGTTATACGATAATAAAATAATACAAAATCAAACAAAAAAATAATTAAATAAATAATAAATTGGTAAAAATAAATTATAAAAGATATAAGAATAATTATGACTATATATGATCCGGAATATATAAACTATTTAAAGCTATTTTTCTTCTTCTTTTAGTTTTATAATTTTTTTTTTTTTAGTTTTTTTAGTTTTTTCTGTTTTGTTTTAATCCTAATTAATTTTATTAATTATGTAATATTTGAAAAACAAAATAAAATAAAATAACATTAAATTGTAAGTATTATTTAGTTAATGTTATTCATTATTAAAATCATTTGCATTATAATTGCATATAATACTCTTACCATGATGTAATGAATGACAAAATTTATTTGATTTACTCCAATCTTCAATTAATGATAAATTATACATTGAATAATCGGGATCACCGGTTACTTCCTTAACAATATTTAAAAATTTTGGTAAACAATTTTTTAATACTTCACTATGTAATGACGAATATGTTTCAAGTAACATTAGGCCACGGCATCTAAAAATAATAAATAAAATTAAAATCTTTATTGCAGATTTATTATCATAAATCTTTATTACCTCTGATGTCCTGGTTCTTTATAGATATCCAATTGAAAATATTGATTATTAACTAAAAAGCAACGTCGCTTTTTATAAATAGTAAAGTGGGCATCATCCTTCTGTGCCATTAAATTAATGTAATCACGATGGGTCAATTGGGTTTTAACTTCAATTGATTGGCCATGCAAATGTGGACGACGTATTGTATGTATATAACTCCAGTGATTCTTTTGTCCACGTTTACGAAGGCGTGCCTGCACCTTTGGACCAGCTGATTGTAAATAATGATGAACCACATCGAAATCTTGAAATGGTGGAAAATCTTGATCGCGTGGTAATACACCGGTAACTAAAATATAAACATAATAACCATAAAAATTTATGCCTTTTCTTTTTGCTACAGATAAAAATCCAAACACAACATACCAAGAAACTTTAATTTCTTTGATGTTGTCTTAAGACGGTCACCAGTGTCAATGCCAAGTTTTTGGCAAACACATTCAATCATACGATTCATTTTCGTTTCGAAATCTGTTGAATTATCAATAACATCAAAATATGGATGACCGACCCATGCTGCAGCTGATTTATAATCAAGATCTCTTGCTAATATAACACCTTCTGAACGACAAGCATGATCCTACGATAAAAAAAAAAAACAAATAAAATAAGAGATGAGTTTACATTAATTAAATTAAAAATCATAGCGATAATACCTCAGTAGAGTAAAATTCTTCGGCACCATTTGCTGCTGATACCATATGAATTATTTGATCATAACGATTATCACGCAATTCAATTGGATTCCATTTATTCACACCCATCATACATTCCCATTTCTCTTTTGATATATCTTTAAAATATTGTTAAAAACATAAAAATGAATTGTACATTTTTCTTTAATAAAGTTAAATACTTACAAGCACTAGCGTCCATAACACCACGATCACAAATTATTAAGCAATTTCTTAAACATGATTTGCCCAATTCAAAATATGTATTCTCAATTTGAATCATTGTTCTCAGTAAATTTTGTTGAAATTTAAACGCTGCAAAGATAGAAGAAAAAAAAACACATAATTAATATTAATAACCATTGGATTAGACAATTTTTTTTTTGATTAAATGTAAAATTTGAGCAAAAAAATTAACCAAAAAAAAGGTGCTAAGTGGTGTGTTTATAAAAATAATAATTAAATAAATTATTAATTATCAATTTTACTCCTCATTCATCAAGTTCAAAAAAGAATAAACAAAAAAAAAATATTATAGGAAAAAAAAAACAAATTAAATTAATGAAATCAAACAAACAATTAATTATTTCAACAAATAATCAACCACAAAGTTTATTCAACTATTTTTTATTTTTATAATTCACAAATCATATTTAATAAATAAACAAAATAAAAAAAATTAATTAAACAAAATGAGAAAACATATTTGTTTTTGATAAAATATTATTAATTTGAAGTATTGTCTGGACTGACTATTGGAAATATAAAAAAAAAAAAATGTATGAACTTTGTAACTGGATGGGTGGCTGGTTGCATTCAATTAGTATCTTAAAGTGTTATTGATTGGTAAAGGCGCACACACTTAACATTTTTCAATCAATTACAATTTTAAGAAAACTTATTGACTTTAAACCCCATCTTATCTGCTTTTGTTTTACTACAAGCAATATCTTTAAAGATCATATTATGTGTATCTTTCTTAAAATAGTCTTATCTTTAATAATTATTAAGACAAAAAAGAAAAAAAAGTAAATAAACAATAAAAAGAAAAGAAAATAAAATCTAATTTTAAAGAAAATTACATTAAAATTGATAAACGACATTTTTAAAACAGAATAGAAAAAGAATTTTATAGAAGAAAAATAATAAATATAAATAAATCATTTACATTTTATTATATGAATACTGCTTAGGACCGCAGAGTAACACAACACACAAGTAATATATATAAATATTTATTTAAATATTAAAATAAAAGTATAAATAAATAAAAAAGCGCAAAAAATAACCAGGCAAAATAAAACAAAAAAAAAAAACAATAAAATTAAATGTTAAAAAACACTGTGTGTGCTCTCTCAGCTAACAACGCTGCTAATAAAACATTCTCCTCATATACAGAAAGAAAATTAATAAAAACTTTAATTTATTGCACATACAAAAGGAAAAATAATTAAATTACTTTGTAATAGACAAAAAAGTATTTAAAATAAATTTCATTGTGGTGATATTACCATTATTTTTCTGTTAATTTATTATTACAATTATAATTAGCACTAAACAAACGATTCAATTTAATAAGCTCTTAAATTACTTATATAAAAAGGAGACAAATAAAATAAAATTATATAATTTTGCTTGTAAAAAATTTCATTAAATCTAATTAATTAGAAGTTTGACATTAGTAATTCTTCATCTACTGACTTATTAAGAAAATACGTACCGTAGAGGTACAATACTGGCTATATTGCGACATACAGCTATTTCCAGATAATAATCATAATTTATTCAATTATATATACATAACTATTTATTATTTATTTACAACAATATGTATATATATAAATAAACATAGTTTCAAGTGTCAAATAATTATTTAAAGAAAGAAAAAAACCCTACATAGTTACACAGCACAAACGAATACATTGATTATCTTATAAGAAACGACACAACAATAATAAACAAATATGTTTTCTTTAATAAATAAAATAAATACTGATTATTTTAAACAATTATTATTAAAGAAGAAAAAATAAATGGAAATATTAATAATAATAATAATAATGATAATCACTTTGGTAAGCAATATTATTTAATCTTTAAAACCAAGGCGTCAAAATATTGTTTTAATTCTATAAACAATAAATATACATTATTATGATTAAATGACATCTAATGTGTTTTAAAAATAAATGCTTATAATAGCGTCTTCTATAGAAAAAAAGTAATATAAATAATTAAATTTGTTTAAAAAAAAAATGCTTTTAATTGGTTAACATATTAGACTTAAGTTGCTAAGTGTATAAGGCTCGTCTTATATTTATTTATTGTAGTAATGAATACCCTTGATCTTATGAATTGAGACAAGTATTACATACTATTGCAAAAAAAAAAAAACATTTTAATTATATAATTTTGTAATCAAAACTAAAAATAAATAAAAGAATTATACATATAAAAACAGATAAGAAACATGATTTTGTACTTTATTACATAAGTTTATGTTTAAGCTAGCTTGTTATTACAAATCAGCATTTATCTAGAAAACTATATTTATTGTTAAATTTAAAGAATGTTATTCAATAAAAATATAGCAAATCAATAAATTAATCTATCCTCCCTGATAGGAATAACTTAAAAGATCTAAAAGAAAAAAAAAGGAAAAAAATGCAACAATGTGGTGTTTCTCTGCTGAATTTTACGTGATTGTAGAGATGATATAAATATATACAACAGTCGCACAGCCAGTAATAATTGTATTTATTAATAAAAATTATTAATTCATCTTTATATTAATTCGTCGGGCACGTACACACATTAATGCACATTATCCTTTTATAGTATTTTTAAGTGATTTTTAATAATAATAATAATGTGATCATTATTAATGTATAAATAGCAATAATATTAGCAATAAAAAAACATACAACAATAAAACAACATCACCAATACGAATGTAGCATTAAAATGTTGAGAATAATGAATAATGTCCCAAAAGAATACATTTAAATGAAATAAGTATAATCATCCTTTCGCAAATCCATCACTTTCTTTCTCTCTATTATTTATCTATTTATTCTTATTACAATTATAATTAGAATTTAATCTCTTTCCACATTTGCTTGAATATTATTTATATGAATGAATCTTTATTTTTTTATTTAATTAATTTATAAACAAAAAAAAATTCAATTAAAACAAGAAACAAAAAAAAAAACATGAAACCCTTCAACAACTCACCCTCGCTGCCGGGCTTTTCGGCCGCGGCTGCTAAACACCGAGGACAAGATGCAGTCAGATCAACACTGCTGTGTTCTGGTGTCCCATCTTTGAAACGTATTGATGGTTCTTTTGTCTTGATTTTTTTACTTTGATTGTTCTTCACTTGAAATTTTATTTTAATTTTTAATAAATTTTATTTATTTATTTTTGAATTTTTATTGAATATATAATATTTGTAATTTAAATAGAAAAAAATGAAGTATTTTATTAGATAAATAATTAAATGCATGCCATGAAATTGTTTGTTTAAATTTATTCTATCTGAATAATTAGTTAATTGATTAGTATTTTTTGTATGAGAAACGATATAATGATTTATTAATTAATTTAAAGAAACAAACAGTTTTTTTTTTTAAATCTTATGTTCTTTAAGAAAAATATTTTTTTTTAAAGATTTTTTATTATTTTTATATGTTTTCAATGTCAAATTTGTTACAAATAAAACATTTATTATCTGTTATAAATTGTTATTATTATTATTATTTCTATTGTTAATAAATTAATCTTTATTGATGATTTAAATCATTGATTTAAAAAATTAATTTATAAAAAGAAAAAAAAAAAAACCGAAATTAAGTGAAAAGAAATTTTTATTTAGTAAAACAAAAAAAAGTAATAAAAAAACAGCTGATAAGACAACAATTGCGCCATTTAAATATCATGATAAACAAAACAAGTGTTTAGCTAGAAAAATAACTAATTCCTTATATAAAAGTAAAAAAGTACGGAAAAAACAATTTAAAGCACTTTAAAAGAAATATTAACAAAACTAAAATAAATATCCTGAGAGATTAAATGCAGCCAGCAAGACTGCACTCAGCAGTATAAAAATAATCAATAATGCAAAACAAAAACAAACATGTCCTTATTAGATTGACCTAAAAAAAAAACCATGGAAATTTTTTTTCCCAATAAAAATATCTTAATCCCCTTAAATAAAATTAACAAAAAAAATACTTCGAGGAAATGTCTTACTTTAAAATGACGTCAACCTCTTCTTTCTTATCTAAGCAACAATTTATTTCTAATAAATTCAAATAAATAATAACAGCAGAAAAGAAATAAAACACAAAATCTAAAGAAAAGAAGAAATTCATTACACAAAATGTGACATTGAAATTATATATGAAAATGTAATTGTATTGTAAATTGTAATTAAAATGTAATAATACAAAGGAACAATTTAAACCATAATAAATTAAATGAGAAAATTAAAAAAGAAAAATATTCTACGCGAATCATAAAATTTAACCTTGATAAATGAATTTTCTTTTCAATCTAGATTTTTATTTTTTTTTTATTTAATTGAAATTTTATTTAAACTTTTTTTTTCACATGTATTTGTGCATAATCTTTTAGTATTTTTATTTTTTTTTCATTTAATTTCATTAGTATTTATTTTTATTATTATTATTATTATTATTACTAGTATCAACAACATAAGCAACCTCATGTGTATAAATAAATATTTAAATATTACGTAAAAAGACAAAATATAGAGAAAAAAAAATTATAACTAATTGTATTAAAAAATAAAATAAAAAATAAAAAAGAACAAATTAGTGGGCAGGAGAGATTAATAGACAGTTGTATAGAGCAGCAGCAAGTACGCGATATAGAATAAAAATATTATTTAACTGGCAAAACGACAGCAAAAAAACAATTTTTTTTTTCAATAAACAGAGGCTCGTCGTTCAAAGCTGCGTTGTGACGGTAATAGTTTTGCGTTAATTTATTTAACTTAAAAAGATTCAAATTAGATTCCCAGTGGTCTTGAATCGCCATAAGGACAACCTGTTAACTATTTACAATATAATAAATCAATTTAGGTTTCACTGTTCTTCTGTATTACTACAGTTTAGCTATTTTTTGCAGATTTTTCTAGAGATAATTTTGCTACAATTTTTATCCATAAACTGGTAACCTTTAATTTTGATTATCTATCATCCTAAATATGCAGTTTAAGGTGGTTTATACAGGTATTTACAGTAGAAATTTGATCTAGCTACAAACTACTATCATCAAAACCTTTACTCTCCTTATTTTTTGTTAATTTAATCAGTTTGTAAAACTCAATTAATTCTATTAAAGAATCTCTAGAATTAGACAAAAAAAAATACTGTCGTCACGTCACAGATAATGCATAATCAACATTTAAATTACAATTTTTTTTTCAATTTTCTTTTACTATTAAAATTGATTACTAAAGCAAATAAAAAAAAAAAATAAAAATTAGCACGTTTTTTGCATTAATTCCTTCTTTTTTTTAAATCACATTTTTCTTTTTATTTTGTAATTATTAATAATCATATGATGATAATAATAATTAATGCAAAACAAAAAAAATATTTAGAAAATGTGGAACAAATACAAGAAAACATTTATGGAAAAAGTCAGCAGAAATAGCACATGCTATTCTACGTACACTAATTAATAATAAAAATAAAAATAATAATAATAGCAACATTTTAACGTTTATTAAATTTAATTATTATTAAAAAATTCTATAGAAAAATAAAAAGAATCCCATTAAACAGATAATAATAAAATTAATTTATAATAAAGGTAAAAATTCTTTTAATTAATTTCCGGATTTGGTTTATTCGTTGATTCTATAAAAAATACATTGTTAAGGGAAATACATATTAAATTAACAACAATGTTAATTAATTTAAATTGATAGGAAAAACGTAATAATAATAACAACAATTACAAATTGTTTTTTATAGTAAAATCAATAATACATCAAATGCACACGCAATAATGACAATAAAGAAAACGTAATCACGAAACAAATAAATAAATTAAAATAAAATGACAAAATACGACCTTTAAAGTATATACACTTCTTCCTTGGGATTATATAAATTGTTTATTATTTCTTTGTTATAATATTAAAAATAATAATATATTATGACATTTATCTACTTATTAGAGAAAATAAATAAATTTTAATAATAAGAAAAATTATATCACGCGATTATTATCAAAACGGGGGAGCCCCTTAAGACACGGATCAATTTATAATAAAAAAAACGACAATATAATACAAAAAAATAAACAATTAAAGGGAGTTTGTTGTTTTTTTTCCTTCATTACAAATAGAAAATTAAAATTTAGATTTAAAAAAATAAAATAACCTTGACAACGGTTTTGCATATGTACTTGTCGGCCAAGCATTATATAGTTTAATTTAATTTTAAAAACTAAATAATATAAAAACCTATTACCATCTATTACAGTGGGCGGTACTAAGGAAGAAAAAAAAAACCATACAAATGCTAACAAATTTAACTCAAACCATATTTATGTAAGATTCACATAAACACTAACCACCCCCTAATATTTGCACAAAAAAAAAAAGATTGAACTAGAAAAATATATTTAATATAAAAAATGACGTTTATAGTAGAGTAACGTCATTTGGCCTTTAAAAACAGAACAAATACATTGCATTTTTTATTATTATTAACTCAGCTCAATGTCTCCAAAGAATTATAAAAATAAAAATCAATTTATTAAATTAAAAAAGCCAAGTAAAAAAGCAGCAGCTGCTATATGATTTCCCAATACATTTCTTATATTAACAAATTAAAAAAAAAAATAAAAATAGAAATACGTAATCAATGAATCAATTATTATCATATAATGCTTCATCTAATTAAATTTTTTTAAATAAGTAAGTAATCTTACTTAAGTAATTTAATTTTATTTCGTAGCTTAAAGTATTGCATACTATTTATAAAGAAGTTCTTATCGTAAGCAATTAAGACATAATGCCCTCAAATAAAGCACCGACAACGCAACAAAACTTGTACAGTTTTTTATTTGCTTTTTTTTTGGAAATAAATCATAATTTTATTAGCGAAATTATTCATTTCTCGTTTTTCGTTTTGCTAAAAGTAGTAGTATTAAAAAGTAATAACCGCAAAACATTTTAAAGAAATTTATAAACAAATATAATAATAATAATAAAATCAAATAATGGTCGCAGCAACAATAACATAAAAAATAATAAAAGAACATTTGTTTACAAACGAACTAATCAATTTTATGAGTCACAACACAACATACAATAAAATATAATATTTTAATGTTTCAAAAAAAAAAATAATAAATAGCATTTATGGACAAATATAATTCATACTTTGTATATTTTGCGGAGTGATGTTGTTATTATTTTTATTTTCAATTTAAAAATTCATTCAAATAAATTAAAGAAAAAACAATTTCATTAAAAATTTCAATTATTTGGTGGTTGTGTGCGCACATATATAATTTACAACAGCCATTTTGTCGGATTATGTAATTTGTATTAATTTTTCCAGTAAAAAATTATTTAAAACTGTTTATGTAAAACTTATTTATAGCCAATAAATTAAATAAATAAAAAAAAAAAACAAAGAAAATTAATTAATAATCGCAGAAAAGAATTTATTTACAATTTATTGAACATTAATATCAACTCAAATAATGAATATCACGTAATCTGTCTTTAAAGTTACAATCGGCTATAATATTAAATGTATTAGACACGACAATTTAATTAAATTCTTTATCTTATTATATTAATCTTTAAAAAATACAAAAAAAAATATAACAATAAATGTACAAAAAATATGCACGATAAATCAATAAAATTACAAATACTTTGTATTCGTTAAAAATTATGATCAAATAAGCTATTATTTTCGTCTGTAATAATAATTAATAATACCTCTTTTCTAATAATTGGTTCAACATTTTAATAATAATAAATAAAGAAAACAGAAAATTATCATGAAAAATACAAGATAAAATTGGCGGGAAAAAAATTAATCTAAAAAACACAAAACAATAAACCATATGAAAAAAAGGAAAAAAAAAAACAATTTGTTTTATTTTTCAAAAAAAATTAATTAATTAATCAATATTAACAAAAAAGAAAAAAAAAATTCAATTAGCCACAACAAATAGTTTTTATTATTATTATAATTAATTGTGAAACCATAAAAATAAATAAAATTATCATATTATGACGAATAATTTGTTTTTTCTTTTTATTTAATGAATAGAAATATAACGCAAATTTATTATTATATCCATTTTATTACGTTAATTCATAGTTTTTAAACAATTTATCTTGCATTTTGTGAATTTTATTAAATTATTTCTAGTTTTGACTTATTTGAACAACCTTGTTTTTCGCTTTACTTTATCTAATTTATAATTAGTTTTTAAATGATTTTAATAATATGTATAACAAAATTCACGTTTAAACATTTAAACTCTAATACAGAAACAGTAAAAAGTGTTCATCGACCAAAGAGACAATCTAATTGCATCAAATTTAGCTATAAAATGGGAACAACCCAAAAGGACGTACACCTTCAAAAATTGTTTATCTCTAAACAGCGTAAGAAAAGTAATATTAAATATTAATAAATATAAAAAAAATATTCGAAATATAATTAAAAATAAAAAATAAAATAGATTTCAGTATAATTGAATTTTATTTTTTATATGTTATCAAATTAAGATAATTCAGAACAATAAAAAAATACAAATTAATAACAACAATCATTTAGAGAGGAGTCAGAGAGAAGTGTAGTGTCAGAGTATGTAGAAACAGATATAAATATGTACGTATGCTTATACAATCTTTTTTTTAATTTAAGACAACAGAAAAAAAAAGCTAAATGATAACGAAAATAATTTAAAAAAAAACACACATATTTGGTTGATTAAAAAAATAACGACAAAAAATCCCCACAACAACATCAGCATTGGACAATATAATGATAGTAAACAATAACAAAATTTTTAATAAAAGAAAATCATTGTGAATTAAATAAATTAATTAAAAAAACAACAAAAGAAAATTTCATTAATTAACAGCACACTGTTTGACAGGTTCTTGCATGCATCTAATTATTATTGTTATTAAAATAAGAAAAAAAATCACTTTTAATACAGTAAATACGTTTTAATTTATTCCGAAAATTCTGTATTTTACGATATCAAAAGATTTTACGATATCAAAAGATTTTACGTCATTAATACATCAAGTATCTAATTGATACTGTCAGTATTATTTTATTACTTTACAGGTAAACATTAGCAAACACGTAAAAATAATTGTTTTAGTTAAGACAATATTTGTTTAGGGTAAATAATTCTTAATATAAAGACATAAAAGCTTTTAAACGTTAAATCTATTTCTTAGTATCAAAAAAGGATTATTATCCATGACACAATATTATTTTATTTCATTCGTCAAATTCTATTAGAAATTTGTATAAATAACACAGTTTCGATAATGTTTAAAAAATGTATTTACCATAATAAAAATTAAAGAATTTTTACATTGTTATAAGCAAAACGCGATAATTATCTTTTGTGATTCAGATTTAATTTTAAAGAAGAAGCAAGTGTGTTAAAGTAATTTATCTTTTTTCATCTGTATAAAAATAGAAGTTCACATAGTGAAACGAACCAACTAAACATGCTAATTTTTTTTTCTTATAAATTTTCAACGAATTTCAACAAAACAATAAAAAAAAACCGTAAAAACCGCTAAAATATTTTTTTTATTAAATATTATATCAATTTTCTTTTTATTAATTGATTATAACGATGTCAAAATCTACGCAAATCTATTATTAAAATTATTAAAACGTATTAATTTTATAGATAAAATTTTATTTTATTAAATTTATTAAATATATCAGTCAACAGACAGCAAATGTGAAAGATCAAAAATTTAGACTAAAAAAAAAAAATATCGTTAAACTATTAATCACGTTTTTTGCCAGAGTTTTTCTTTTACTTTTTTGTTTATTTCACAAATTATTTGGTTAAACTGTTGATGGTTGAAAAGTGTATATAGAGACGAAGAAACTGTATTGGTTTGATATTAGTTGACTTTAAGCAAACGAAAGAAAAAAATTTCAACTGATTGAATTTTGTATTTTTAAGATAAAAATTTGATTTTTTAATTTATTTATTACATTGCATGTGGTTTATAATTAGCAGATTGTTTACGAACCTGCAAAAAAATATCACCACATGATTATAAATTGTTTTTTATCCAAAAAGATCCAAATTAAAACAAAGCCAATTTCTAGAATGTCAACAACTCAAAAGCAACAAAGACTCTACACCCGCAACGTTTCTCAGCAGCGAGACAAAGTATCGCTTTAAAAAATAATCCAACAATAATTAATTAAATTATTTGAAAAGAGATTTGGCAATAATAACTTGTTCTTTTCATTTTTTTTTATAAAAATGCCACCCAAGCAGCAGCATTAAAATATTTCTATTTATTGTAAAGAAAATTAAAAAAAAAAAAAAAACCATTTATTGGCATAAAAATTACATCAAAAACACACAAAAGAATTAACCTACCCCACCACATAATAGTTGCAAATAAAGGAAACAAAAAAAAAATAAATAAATGATAAACGCAATAACTGTGCGAATTTATGAAAGAAAAAAAAAATAAATTAATAATTTTTTAACCACAATAGAAGAGCAAAGAACAAATTGTATTTTTTTTTTTATACAATTTTTCATTCATTTACTTATTGAAAAAGTTTAAATTAAAATAAATTAACTAAAAACAAAAGAATTTATAAATAAATAAAACCGAGTCTTGAAAAAAAAAAAAAAATTATATATTTACAAAGTCGCAATTAGCCGAGAATTTAAGATTGTGTCGTGACTTTGTTAATTTAACCCCAATAAAAAAACATCATTTTTTTCTGTTAAAACTTTTAATTTTATTTTTAAGAAAGAAAATAGAGTATCTGTGTTTGTAAAAAAATGATTGTAAGAAGGCAAAAAAAAAAAACTAATTGTACGCACAGAAAATAAATATATAATTAATAATAGTATTTACGCGCATTTGACTGATTGACGGGTTCGCGATAATTCTTTTCTTATTTTTTTTTTATCGCAAAAATAGAACACATAATTTTATTTTAAGTACGAAAATTTTAATTATATAAAAAAGAAAAATTGTAAATAATATGAAAAAAGAATTAAATATGTGTGTCACGCTATTAATACTGTATAGACACAGTGAATGCTTCTTAGATTCGTGTTGAAGATTTGTATCGAATTTGCAGCACCAATTAATAAATTAAGAACCATCGCAAGTAATTACTGGATTTAAATGCTGCTTCGTGGTCACACGAATATTTTTATTAAAGTTGCATTTCTAGAAGATAAAGAATTTTTTTTAACAAAGATTTAGCGCAAGAAATGTAAAATTTAATATAAATCTGACAAAATTAGATTTAAAATGATATTTTGCTTCAAAATTGCAACGTTTTTAAGTAATTTGCAAACTATAATCTAATTAAAATTAAATTTACATAAATACATATTCGACAAAAAAAAACGAGATAAGGTTTTGTTGTAGGTTATTAACATAAGTTATAATAATAATGCGTCTCATCGCACTATAACCTTTATGGGTCAGACAAATGTATTTATTTTCACTTGAAATTATGCAATAAAAATCCCGATTTAAATCTTTATCTGTTAACTGATATAAATATAAAAATAATAATAAAAATAATAAACCGTATGATATTCGCAAATATAAATTAAATTTCATTAAAAATAAATAAATAAAAAAAACAAACAAGCATGAGCGCGATAAGAACAAAAACAAAAAAAATTAATTTGATCAAATCAGAAAGAAGAACAATAATAAAAAAAAATAATAAAATTAGCACGTGGTCGTCGTCATAATAATAATAAAAACACATTTTTGCACAAATAAAAAAAAAATAAGTTAATTATTTACAAGAAAAAAAAAATAATAATTAAAAATTAAAATACATATCTAATAATAATAATAAAAATTTAAACTAATCTTACCTTCATCAGCTGTCAGGTCCGAAAATTTGATACCACCACTGGAAAAATAAATGAAACAAAAAAAAAAGAAAAAGAGAGAAAAAAATTGTTAATAATTATTTTTGGTTTTACCATAATCTTATCAAATTATTAAAAATAAAATGTTTTTTTTTCTTATTTATTTTTTTATTTTTATCACTTGAATTTACTTTTTATTTATTTTTTTCTTTTAATTCTGTTTCTTTCAGATTATTTTTTGAAAATAAGATTTAACAAAAAAACAAAAAAAACGTTTTTAAACTAAAGGCTAAGCATTCATAAACTGTATCTATGGTTAATTTTCGTGTCTTGAGCGCAAAACCGCTGATACTTAGTTCAAACACATGTAATGCCACAGACAAAAAAAAAAACGATTAGAAGAGCCAATTTCTGCACTTCTTTATGATTTTTTTTATTTAAAGCAGCCTTATGATTGAATAAATATCAGCTGTTTTTAGCAATTAGACACAGAATTAAGTCATTAATAAGCTACAGTTTATGAAAACCTATCCAAACAATATAAACTTTTTATTTAAATTTAATTATTCTTTTTTTTTTCTCAACAAACTAGAAATTTAACAAATAAAAAAAAATAATTAATTAAACAAGAATTAACACAATAAACAGACAAAAAAATAATTTTTTCTTTTCTTTATAATCAAAGTTAAGTAAAAAAAAAAATAATTTTCTAATTTTTTAATTTATTCATAAAATTTTTCTTATTATTTTAACAAAAAACAAAAAGTCAATAATTCTAAATAGCAAAGAAACAAAACAAAAAAAATTTAATTTAATTATTAATTAATTAATTAAACAAGTGAAATTAATTTTTTAATTATTTTATTATTATTATTATTTTTTTTTGCAATTTTATTCATCATTTTATTTAATTATGAATAAATTATTAATTAAATAATATAAATATATTTTTCTTTAATTATAATTGATTTAAATTTTTATTATTATTATTATTTTTTTTTTGTAAGAGACATTTTATTAAGCTCGTACCTGAGAAGTACCGTAGCTGTTTCAGGCACTCGGAACACCTGGAAAATTATGAACCAAGAAAGCAAATTACGCCTTTGCCAACAACAAATTCTTTTTATATTTAAATTTTTTTTTTAAGACAAAACAAAATGTTTATTTTTTTTTTTATTTATTTATTAATTTATTTTTGGTTTGGTTTGTGTGATTATATAAATAGTGATTAGAGAGAGAGAGTTTTTCTTTTAAACAAAAATAAATAAATATATAATTAAAAATTATATAAGGGAGAATAATTGAGTTGTTATGGGTGTTTTCTTTCTTTTTTTTAATTATTATTTTAAATTTTGTATTAAATTAATTTCCATTTAGAAATATATTTATTGATTTTATCAACTAAGATAATGTGTGTTAAACTCTACTAAATAAATCTAATTAATAAACATGAAAAAAAAAAAACACAGCGAGATAATTAATCTAAAATATCTATCTGGTTCTACTAATTAATCAAATATACATACATATATTTAAAAAGTTGTCTAATTAAAAGTGTTTCGTTATGGAATTTGATAACATTGGATAACATTTTCGTACATAGAAAAGTACCCACAAAGTTCATAAACTGTGGCTAGAAGAAGTTTATGTCTTCAAAAAATAAAAAAAAAAGCTATAAACAGCTTATATTTGACCAATCAACCCAGCCAAGCCATATAAAATTGAACGACTAGAGCTGACTGTGCAAATATAATAACATCTTCTTTTTTTTCAACATAATATTAGTCTAGCCATAATTTATGAAAATCCAGTGTTAGGTTACTTGAGAACAAAAATCAAGTGTTAATACACTTTTGCGTGATTTATGTCAGAGATGGTAAATTTAAGCAACAAAATTTTCCAAAAAGAAAATAGAAAATTTAATAAATCTATCTGGTAAATGTATTGAAATGTATTTTTGAAATGCAGAAAATCATTAATTAATCAACAGCAGTTTCTATTTATATTTTAATTTTATAAACAAAAAAAAAGTATTTTAAAAGAGATTTAAAATGAAAATACCGACATTTACTGGTTTCTGTTTTTTTGGACATTTTCTAGCCAAATTATACAAGTGAGTTTGTGTACAACACAGGGTTAAAAAATACTATTTTCTAGGTATATAGGGGCTTTTTGTGTTTTATTTTTATACATAATAAACGTGATTTAACCGCAAAAATTAATAAAATAAATACTGAAAAATTAACTCAAAACACAATTACACAAATGTGTACAAGCAATATAAATTTCTGTGAAAATAATAAATATATTTTTAATGTAAATAATATTTTCGATAAATAATTAACATAAATAATTTATAATAGGAAACTGTTTAACATATATCGCATTTCAATTTAATAAAAATAAATTTGTACTTTCAATATAAATAGTTATTAATATATATATATACAAATTTTATTAATATTTTTTTTATGAACATTGCTAAAGTGGAAAATTTAAAAGTGTTAATTTGTTGTTTAAAAAACCATCCATATTTCACAATAATTAATTATAGGTTATTTATAAATAAAAAATATTAAAAAATTAGAATTCTTAACGTTTTTATAAGAGAAATAATTATTTACTTCAGAGTAACAAATAAAGAAAAAATCGGTTTGTCAAAACGCATTATAGTGAGATTTATAATCTAGAAGAAAACAAAACGCTTTCTCTCATTAAAGTAATTGATATTTGATTTAGAAAATTAAATCACCATTTATTGAACAAACCTTTTGTAAAGGAAACACCATCAAATTGTCTGGTTAATTTTTGTTATAAATATGCTAACTTATCAAAGTTAATTATGGAAAATGTGTAATAAACTAAGCTAAACTAAATTAAAAACTAAAGTAATGTTTTTTTTAAGGCCTGTTTACTGAAACGTTTTATAGTAAAAACTAATCTTATTTTAGATTTTTATTTAGAATTTATTCGATTTATGATTTATACCGGTTCTGAAAGTTTAAAAAAACTACTACGATACGATTCAGTAAACTTGCCTATCTACTTAAGAATCATCCTATAAATGTAATTTTAAACAAAAAATATAAACAAGACTAAAGGAATAGTATAATGGTTTAAAAAAAAGGATTTTGTTCATGTTTTTGGGAAATTTAAATCATTTTCTTTTTTTTTTTTTTTAATAAATTCATTTTGTGTATATTGTAACCCACCTTCCATCCGAGATTCTCAAAAAATGTGCAAAGTCTTGCTTGGCCAGTTGTTTTTCCGCCACATGGTCCTAAATAATTTTTTTTTTTTTTTGTAACAAAACAAAGTTATTAATAATTTTTTATTTTTTAAACATAACATATGTTTTTTTTCCTAAACTTAATTCATATATTTATTATTAAAAATATATATTTTAGTTAAAAGAAATGTACCAAAAAAAAAATCCATTTATGGTGATTATGTTTGCGTCTGTGCTAATTTTGTTGTACTTTTTTGGTTGTTGTTAACAGGATGTTGTTTTTTTTTTGTTTATTTAAATAAAACAAAAACAATAATGCTTCAATCAGTAGTAAAAAAAAAAACAAACTAATTAAAATAACAAATAAAGTGCAATTGCACTTAGAGAGATTTTAAAATCAGACGTCAATGTGCCAAAAAATACAAAACAAATTTCGTTGCAAAAAAAAAATATACATATATCGCAACTATTGTGTAATTAAAGCATTTCTTCTTCTTTTTTTTTTTAATTTTCATCAATTGACAAAAAGAAGTGATGAAATATCATTTTATATAATAATAAAATTTAAAACAAAACATCACAAGGTCCTTAAAACATCCTTAAAATTTTAATTAAAAAAAAAAACATTCATTATAAAAGAGTTAGAGGTGAAATTGCTTCATTTCTTTTTCAATTTGTGTAGTGAATTAAAGATAAAAATAAAACATGGATGAGATTCTTATGCTGTATGTAGAGAGTCTTATATGTTATATAGTCAGATTTCTGCTGTTTCTTTTGCCTTATTTTATTTTATTAGTTTAGTTTATTATTAAACGAAGATATAAGACAAAAAAAAATAAAATAAAAATAAAAGCGAACCAAAGCACATGACTTGATTTTTAAAAATAGAAGGGACTTCATGGTGTGATTATAGCATTTATACAATATTTATTTTTAATACAAAACTAAAAAAAAAAAGAGAAAAGAAAAACAATACAAAAAATAAAAGAAAAGAATTTTAATTTTTTCTTTACGTACGTAAATCCCGTGCAAGATGATTTTCGCTAAAAACAAATATTTGTTTATTTTTTATATACATATACATGTTTTCGTTTTTGCAAGCTATTATTAATTTGCCGA
Source organism: Ptychoptera contaminata (assembly GCA_963942525.1). Classification (NCBI taxonomy): domain Eukaryota; kingdom Metazoa; phylum Arthropoda; class Insecta; order Diptera; family Ptychopteridae; genus Ptychoptera; species Ptychoptera contaminata. The sequence continues at coordinate 28,777,864 of OZ012638.1, forward strand.
AAGTAACGAAATTAATGAATATTGATGTGTCCACGTCAATTATTATAAAATAAATAATATAATTTATTTTCGATAAATGATAAATTACACATGTGACGACAACAAGCAATATTATTATTATTATTAATTTTATGAAATTATCATTTAATAGTATGTTTAAATTTAATAATATACAATTATGTTACGTTATCTGTTACAGGCTAACATAAAATTGAAAAATGCGCCCAAATTTTTATTTGATAAAAAACAAAAAATTCATACGACGACCACATGTTTTTCATTTCAATTCTCTATATGTACGTCAATGTGTCTCGACTATATTATTTCTCTTTTATATTCAGGCACCACGTTGCGTAGCGTATACAAAAGAAAAAAAAACAATTGGCAGGTACTATATCCACCCATCGATGACACATTGAAAGCTTTTCTTTTAGTTGTTTTTTCTTTATAAACAAAAAAAAAGGGAATTTCTTTATTATATCAGTTGATAGTATAAAATGATTTTTAAATTAATATTCTTTATTGAAAAAACAAATTTTTTATTTAACTTAATTTATTTTTTATCAAAGAGAAATTCTATTTAAAATGATTAATGCTTAAAGAATATATATAAATTTGCATGTTGAGAAAAATAAATTACATCAAGATAAAAACCCGCGTAATAATTTTAGTAAATAACATTTTTATTTGCTTATTTAATAAATAATATTATTTTAGCAATTTTATTTTAGCAAATAATACATATAAACTAACATTGTAATTGTATTTTTGTGACATGTCTTATTAATCTTATTAATAAAAAGAAAACAATAATAAAATTATAATTGCCCGCCCCCGACAATAATAAATTGACAAACAAAAATAAAATAATAAAATCACATTTTATAACTCATCATTAACATGTCAATTAAATCACAATGTTTTTAAAATTTCTTTTAGTGCCAAAAATATAAATATTCAATGTAATTTTTTAATTTTCAAAAAAAATAAAATAAAATCTAATTTTAGAGGTAATTTTTTATTTTAATTGATAAAGGGCAATTATATATGTACATATATATTTATTTATTATTATTTGTTTAACTTATTATTTATAATAACAGTGGCAGGCAAGGAATTATCAATTAATAAATTCGTGTAAATTTATTTACTTTTATCAAAACTTGTGATAAATTATATGACGATACGGTAAAAGAAAACATATATGTATACGCGGTTACGCGGTGTATATACGACGTCTAGATAAATACTCTTTAATTTTTTGACGGGCACATGTTTTTTTTTTCTTTATTTTTGTTTCAAGGCAAACTAAAAAACCACATGGCATAAATGGAAGTTTTTTTTATTTTGTTTTTTTTTTTTTTTAATTCTACACATTTCTTTTTCAATCATAGAAATAAATATTTTGCAAAAAAAAAAAAAATTGCATTAAATAAAAAAAAACAATTAACTATTTAAGTTCACTCACCCCCAGTTAATACTAATCTGTAAACTTTTTTTTGATGATTTGTTGTTGATGTCTCCATTTTGGAAGTTATTTGATTTTACCTTCCTTCTTTTGTTATTTTTTTTTTCTTTTATTTTCTCAAAATTAAAAAGGAAACACTTTTCCTTCGAAGAAAACTTTTTTTTTTTAAATCACGATCGAAAAATTAATTTTTTATATAGAAAAAAAAATTAATTTAAAAAAAAAAAATAACCGAAAAAAAAAACACTCAAAAATTTATAATTAAATAAATTTTATTTTATATCAAATATAAGTTAACTGAACCATTTTTGTGGGTTTTTTTTTTTTTGTTGTTGTGTGTTATTTCTGTATGGACTGGATGTTGTTGCTTCGAAGATGAAAATCACTTTGTGACTTCTTAATTAATTTTGCCACAATTATTTATTTTTTGTTCACCATACACAACACAACTTCAATCTTCAATGACTTGACACTAAATGCGATGGATCACCTAATATTCTTAGCTGATTTATACAATAAATTTTTATTTAGCAGCATATGTATTTTCCGCTAGTTATTTATGTATTTTAAGTTTTAAAAAATAAATGAAAAATAATTATATATATATATTTTTTTCTTAGTGTGAAGTGTCTTTATAATTTTGTACAATAAATATATAAGTATATCGGTCGTTCTTCGTTACATCAGAAAATGACAATTTAGATAAGAAAATTTTTTACAAAATGTATTTGTGTTGAATGAAAAATTAATCATAATATAAATAATAGCACATTGAAAAAATATAGAATAAAAACTAAACAAAACACATAAGTGATATATATATTTTACAAAATGACAAATAAATGTATTACACTATATGGTAAACCAGCATAGTTGTATGTACAGAATTTATATAAATATAATAAGAGAATTGCATTGAAAAATATCTATGACGTCATTGCGGTTGCGCTATTTATGCTAGTATTTGAAATATAAAAATATTGAATATGAATACATTTTTTGACATGTGCCTTTAGACTCGCGCCATCATTAAAAAATTGAAACATAAACTTATCGATTGTTGAATGGGGAAATTTTATTTCTATTAGTTGGTAGTAAAATTTAATTATTTTTATTGAATTCAAGATTTTAACGAAGCAACTAATGGGATTATTTAATAATAAATTGTTTCTTTTTTTAGTTTAAAAGTCATAGAATTATGTTTTTTTTTATTTCTGTTAAATTCTATTTACAAATTTTAATGGTATACCAATTTCTAGTAATTTTTGTTTATTAACTTTATTAATCGATGGTAAATAATTCTGAAGAGCTTCCCAACAAATTACACTTAATTTAGGTATATGTGTCCACATTTGGAACATGTCATTTGTTCTTGTATTTACATCCTCTCTTCCTTTTATGCCACCATAAATATACATGGCACCATCCGTTGAAATAACAGCATCATGGAAAAATAATGGCTTTGGAAGTTTCGCTTTTACGTATCGATTCCATATCATACTGTTTAAATTTAATTTCCAAATATCTCTGAAACGTTTTGTTTCATTATATCCGCCAGCAATTATAACATCAATTCCGTTGTCCGTACTGAGTTGTACCAACGAATGACATTTACGTGGCAGCGGATATCCACCATTCGTTTGCACACTAGTATCGGGCTTCGTTTTAATATGTTTCCATTTATTATTCTCTAGATCAAAGCATGGAACATCGACCAAGTCATGAGTTATCTCACTTGTGCCACCACCAAATAAATACACATAACTTCCATCATAAGCTATTTCATGACGATATCGTCCTTTTGGATCCTCATTCACTTCACTGCACGTATATACATTTTCCCATGTTCGTGATTTTAAACTTACTCTAAAACAAAATTTAATAAATTTTTTCACAATCATTATGTGTATATTATGTTAATAAACCAAAAATATTACACAAGCTAAGTTCATAATTAAAAATCATCTTGCTAATTATTGCAAAAAAAAAGTTACAAATAATATTTACAATAAAAACAGTCATATAATACCTCTGTATATCACATGAAAAATAATAGCCATTAGTTCCACCAATAATATACAAATAATTATTGTGATAAATTATTGCTTGTCCGTATGTCTTCTCTGGCAAATTACCATTAGTATTTATTTTAATCAATGTATTTTCATTTTTTGGGGAATAAATATACAAATCATTTGAGCAGCGAAAACCAAATGGAATTCCACTGCCACCGTATATCTTAAATTTGGAAAATGAATTAATTAGAATACATTAGAATTCACTAAAAAAAATACTTACCATTAATAACTGTCCAACTGTCAGCATAGAACTGGATGCTAATTGCGTTGGCAGATCAGCTGTATTATTTAGTAATAATTTCCATTCATTATTTATTATATTATATTTCCACAATTCTTTAAATAATGGTAAAGCACTGTCTACATCAGGATTATAACCACCAAATAAAAATATATCGGAATCATTTAATATGACAAGTCTATGTCCACTGCGTGACTTCGGTAAACACTGATTCTTTAGGCTACTATTACAAAAATTAATTTTTTTTATTTTATATGGATAAAATATGTAATCCTTTGTTGTATTCATTATGTTATTTTTATTTATTTTATTAAGCAATTCCTTTACAAAAACTATATGTTGAAATATTTCTATTAATTTTATTGTGTAATAGAGAATAATATTTATGATTTTATTTATCATAACTTCGTCTAATAATAAATTGTAATCCCATGGTACAATTATTTGATTTTGATTTTTTTCTTTTAGTTATTACAAATTTTAAGGTTATTGTTATTAATTATTTTTTATTACTTAATTTTATTTATTTTTTTTTTTAACTTTCTTTTTCTTTTTAACTTAATTATATTTTAGTCTTTCGTTTTTTATTTTTTTTTTTCAATGTATCAAATATCACAAAACAGCTGCTATAGAAAAAAATACACAAAACTAGCTTGACTACTTGTTTGATTATGCAAGCGAGCAATCAAAAAGAAATAATTTAATTAAATTAAAAATTTAAGATGAGCAAAAGGGAAAACAATTTATTTTATATTATTATATTGTATCAATTAATAAACTATAAGGAAATATCTGGTGATATTATTATTTAAACTTTATTTATTAACATATAATATCATAGTTTTCCTAATAACAATAAAATGAATTAAATGATAATTTTTATACTAATAAATAGGACTTTTATGACGATATAAAAAATATCATCTAAAGCACACAAATAACACATTAAACGATTTATTTTTAATATTAATTTACACACATATTTTAATCATTATTAATATTTGATTTTTTTATTAGATTATTGTGTATACACAAGAATGATAGGTATACATACTTTTTTAAATAATAATTTATGTTGGTACAATAGTACCAAGAGTTAAAAATCAATTTTTATATCTGGTAACACTAAACTCATCAATAATATATGTTTGGTTGATGTTTTTGTTACGTTTATAAGTTGAAAAATAAAAATAATTGAAATACTTTATATTCATTTAAAAATCTTTATTTTAATTAATTAAAAACTATTATATTAAATTATTTATAATGTCGCTTATATGCGCTAGTAAGTACTTTTTTTAATTTTAATTATTTATATTTACACAAAAAAGTCATCATGTTTCTGTTTGACATTCAATAGTTTATAGGTTAGAATTATAATGCCGCTTATAAATAAAAAAAATTATTATATTTTTTAGTTACAAATGAGGTTCCAGAATTTCCAGTTATATCACCATCATCTGGAGCTATATTTGAAAGGCGTATAATTGAAAAGTATATTCTTGAGAATGGATGTGACCCAATAAGTGGTCATGAATTAAAAGTTAAAGAATTAATTGAAGTTAAAAGTTTGTTTAAAATTCAAATGCTAATATATAAATTGTAATGTAATTAAATATTTGCATTATTTTAGCTCCACCAATTGTTAAACCAAAACCTCCTAGTGCTACAAGTATTCCAGCTACTCTTAAGTCAATGCAAGATGAGTGGGATGCATTAATGTTGCACACATTTACCCAAAGACAACAATTACAAACAGCAAGACAGGAACTTAGTCATGCACTTTACCAACATGACGCTGCATGTCGTGTTATAGCTCGGCTTAATAAGGAAGTAACAGCTGCCCGAGAAGCTTTAGCAACATTAAAACCACAAGCTGGTATTGTTGCAGCGCCCCAAGGTGTTCAACAGCCTGCTATTGCTTCAGAAGCTGGAGGTACAGCATCTCAACCAATAGAACAAGCTGGTATGAGTCATGAAGTAATACAGAAATTGCAAGACAAAGCAACTGTATTAACACAGGAGCGTAAAAAGCGCGGCCGTACAGTACCAGAAGATTTAAATACACAAGAGAAAATACGAGGCTTTGTGACTCTTGCCTCACATCCTGTAATTTATTCCAATTTATAGGTAATTTAAACATTACTGACAAAATTTTATTTTTAGGGCCTCCACTCAGCTAGTGTTCCTGGTATTTTAGCTCTTGATATTAATATATCGGATCATTGTAAAATTTTAACTGGCGGAAATGATAAAAACGCAACAATTTTCAATAAAGATACAGAGCAAATTGTTGCTATATTAAAAGGACATACAAAAAAAGTAACGCGCGTTATTTATCATCCTGAAGAAGATACGGTTATAACTGGTTCCCCAGACACAACAATTCGTATTTGGAATGTTCCGACGTAAATATATTAACAGACTTTTTTTTCTTGTAATAATACAAAATTTTACCAATACTCTTGTTATTTTAGATCACAGACTCAACTATTGTTACGTTGCCATGATGGACCAGTAACTGGTTTATCTTTGCACCCAACTGGCGATTATGTTTTATCAACGTCAGCTGACAAGCATTGGGCATTTTCGGATATTCGTACCGGTCGTTTATTAACAAAAGTTATGGATACTGCTGAAGTTGGATTGACAACAGCACAATTCCATCCTGATGGTTTGATTTTTGGTACAGGCACAGAAGATTCGCAAGTCAAAATTTGGGATCTCAAAGAACAAAGTAATGTAGCCAATTTCCCTGGACACACTGGTCCAATAACAGCAATTTCATTTTCGGAGAATGGTTACTACTTGGCAACTGCGGCCGATGATGCTTGCGTAAAGTTATGGGATTTAAGAAAATTGAAGAATTTCAAAACCATACAATTAGAAGATGGTTACGAAGTTAAAGATTTGTGCTTTGATCAAAGTGGTACATATTTAGCCATTGCCGGTACTGATATTCGTATTTATTTATGTAAACAATGGCAGGAGTTGAAATCATTTACAGACCATACCGCTATGGCCACTGGTTGTAAATTTGGTAAAAATGCTTTATACTTAGCTTCCACAAGTATGGATAGAACATTAAAGTTGTACGGAATTGAGTAAAAATAGATTGAATTTCATTTTTATAAATAAATAACAATAACTTTATATAAATAACGAAAAATAAAAATAATTTCTTGTAATTCAAATTGTTTTTTTATTTGTTTACCAAAAATGTACTAGAATACTTACTATGCAGTCGATAAAAAAGGTATCTTTTGTACTGAATATATATGAAGGAAAAACAAAAAATTGTTTGTCAAAAACAGCTGATTTTATTTAATATTTATTTCATTGTTTTCAATTGAACAAATAAATTAAAGTTTATAAAAAATATTTAATAAAATAATAATGCTTAAACCAAAAGTATTAACACAAGTCTTGGGTCAAGCAAATACTGGTGGTGTTGAAAATACCTTGTAAGTTTGTTTCTTCAATAAATAATAAATAAATTTTAATTTAAATCATATATTTAAGACTATTAAATCATGAAGGTGCACTATTGGCGTACTCTGGTTATGGTGATCGAGATGCCCGTGTAACATCAGCAATTGCAAGCAATGTATGGGCAGCATACGAGAAGCATGGCCGTAATGCATTCCGAGAGGATCGCCTCCAATTTATATTACTTGAATGTGAAAACGGATATGTTGCAATAACACAGGTGGCAAATTTATTACTATGCTTATATGCAAAACAATATGTTGGATTAGGTATATTAAAACAAAAGGCAGCAGCATTGGCAAATTATTTAGAAGGCCCACTAAAGGCAATCGCAACGTCATAATCTCTCAAATATAATTTTATTGTTTTTTGTATTTAATAAAGGAATATTTTTTATTTATATTTAATTTTGTCAAAATGTTTAGATTGATTGTCTTTGCAAAATCTCTTATTTCCTTGCAAAATGTCTCGTCATCCTTTCTATCCATCACAATGTATGTTTTGGTTTCGAAATATATTATGCAATTGTCCGCCATCAAGTTGTTAAATTTGTCATTATTGTTAATGAATTTATAGTAATTATTACCAATGAAAATCATGTTGAATTTCTGTTTCATCTCTTTGTTGCTGAATATCTTCAATACTTCATCAATTGGCAGGAAGAATAAATTAAAATTTCCATTCACTGGTAATATTGGCTTATTGTACTTTTTTAATTCTGAAGGACTGTCATTTGTAGCTGTCGGCAATAATTTACCTGCTTGCAAATAAACAGATCCGTATTCATGTGTATCACCTGGTTGATGGACGTACTCGTGCTGTTCTTGTATTTCATATATGATTTCGTATAAATTTCGTTCGGTTATGTCCGTTGCACGAAATTGATTAATTCCATGATTTGATTGCAGCATCTTTTCATCTTTTGCATAAATACCAAATGGAATATATGGTCCGATAATCATATCCCCTAGGTATCCTCGATGGCCATAATTATTACCATTTTTGTATATACAAGTAGCAAATGTTTTATTCGGTTTGGTGTACTCAAACTCTGGAAATGTAAATGCAATCCCAGTTTCTCGAAATTGTTTGTATTCTTGCGGGCAAATTTGTTGCAGACCATTGTCTTTGAGTTTCATTTGTAAATCCCAGTCAAATACTCCTGTTCTGTAATCATAGCGGGTTCCTAGGTTTTTTCTTAATCTGTTATTCCAATCTTTGATTATATCGAATTGATTTTCTGCCTTAGTATTCAGCCAATAATTGAAAATATTCTCCAAACAATCGCGTTCCTTATACTTTAACAAGTGAAAATTATAAATCGGTGCAATTTTTTTATATTCATCTAAATCCGTTATTAAGTTAATTAGATGCGGGGTCTTGCTCAGTATGTAATTATACGATGTTGGTCGAAGTAAACTATTTCCATATATATCCATAAACATGTGTGTCTTACCACGAACTGATAGATCATCCGGATTCTCAAATATTACTGTTAATAACAATAAATTTCTAGCCAGTACCTCCAAGCAACCATCAATTATATAAATATTTATTTTCACATTTTTATATTTATATAATTTCGATAAAGTAAAAATTATATGACGCAAATCACCGCCTCCATATTGTAAAATGTTGATCTCTGTTTCCGTCTCGTCGTTCCAATTGATGTATGTTTTGTAATCTTCAACATAATTAATTGCTTCACTAAAACCCCAAAACATGTTTTTTAATCTTATAGAAAATTAAGAAACTGAATGAATTAGCAACAACCAAATGGCAAAAAGAAAATTATATCGAATAATCAACAAAAGCTGTTGTCCCGGAAACAGATACCTTTGGTTAAATATATTTTAATAAATTATCCGGGTTAATAATATTTAAACGAATTATGTAAAGTGGACTAATTTATTTGGTCAATTTCCAAATATACATTTTTACCAAATTTCACACTTTTTAGAGTATTTGAGGTTAGATTTTATAAAATAAGTGTTTAATAACAAAAATGTTAAAATTAATATTTAATAATTTAAATAGAAATAATACATATTTATTTAATGCAATTAATTATAATAAATTTTGTTTACAAATAAAAAATGTTTATTCAACAACAATAACAAATACACTACCAACAATAGATGTTATAAAAAATCCGGATAATGAAAGAACATTAAAAATTTTACAATTAGAGTTAGACGTATTATATCAAGAAGGACACAAAGTGCCAAATCCAGAAAATATAAAGAAAGATGACTGGGATAATTTGTTAATGTTAAAAAGCCGTTCAGCACGTCGCAAATTTTACACATTTTTATTTCAAAAGGAAAAAAAGAAAGAAAACATTCAACAGAAAAAAGATATCAAGAGGCAAGAAACTATGGAACGTAATTTGCAATTACGTGAAAGTAATAAGACAAATGATCATATAATATACAGTTTGATGCACACATCCTTTTTATTAAGAATTTATGATTCTACAATTAACTTATGGCAAAATAATCGGTTAGTTAATGAATTGTCATCTCTGATGGCAGGAAAAAAATTAAAATAATTTCTTTTAAGATTAATACAAGCAATGCAATTTGGACAGAAAATAGTGTTGGATTGCTCATATGATGAATATATGACAAAACGTGAAGCAATAAATGCCGCAAAACAATTAATGATACTATTCTCGGAAAATCGTAATCACATAAATCCCTTCGATATACATTTATGTAATTTAACACCGAATAGTACTACAATGAAATACCTCTTAAAGCATATTCCAACGTTATTAGATAAAGAATTTCCATTAAACGTACATGAAAATAGTTTTATGGATTTATTTCCCAAAGAGCAATTAGTTTATCTAACACCACATTGTAAAACTGATATGAATAGTTACAGTCATGATAGTATTTATATTATTGGTGCAATGGTAGATAAGGTAAATCAATGATTCTACAAATTATATTTCCCTATAATTATAAAAAAAAAAAATAATTTCCAGGTCAATAATGAACCATTGTCTTTGGGTAAAGCGAAAAGTTTAGGTTTAAAAATGGCCCGCCTGCCGTTGGATAAATATTTACAATGGGGTAGTGGCTCTGGTAAATCATTAACTTTAAACCAAATGACTAATATTATGCTAGACATGAAAACCTACAATAATTGGGATAGGGCATTAAAGCATATTCCAAGAAGAAAATTATTTTTCGACAAAGAAAAGAATTATAACGATAATAGCACAAAGTATAATGAAGACGATATTCCTGAAAATGAAATTGTTACAAAAAACAATTGGGATAGACCATTGAAGCATATTCCAAAAAGAAAATTATTTGTCAATAAAGAAAACTATTATAATGATAAAAGAACAAATTATAATCAAGATGATATTCCTGAAAATGAGATTGTGACAAAAAACAATTATAGAAGGGTTGGATTTGATAAATCAGAAACGAGAATGAGTACTAAAAAAATGTACAATAATACAAATTTCTCCGGACAAACAGTATATAGGGATAAAACAAAGAAATTGGATAAAAAAATTATAATACCAGATTTATTTGATAAATAATTAATTAATTATATTCCTCTTTAAAACTATGTAATTTAGAAGTAAAAATAAAAGTAAACACGATTATAAGCGATTTTTGTTTAATTTCGTCGCCGACGTACACGAGAAATACGCCATGCATTTGGTTCCTCATATTTATTATACAGTGGCTCCAAACGTTGATTCTTTTTGAATTTACTTAATTTCGTTGGATCAGAGAATTTAAAGAATGAAGACGCGAATTCAACTAACCACTTTGGATCGATTGTTGTTACCTCTCTCATATATTCTTTAGTTGTTTGCACTAATTCATGATAAACAACCCATTCCGGTTGTCGGTTAAATAGTGCACTCGATGGATGTATATAAACAACTTGAGAATCGACCAAGGTACGATAACCTTCTTGTGGATCCTTTTTAGCAGCATTCCTAAAGAAACCGGAACAAATAGTCTTTTGTACGCGCACCGTATTTTTACCAGCTGATACAACGTCTAATTTATGCCTGAAATAACAAAATTAAATTAATATTTTTGAAATAAACAAAGATGAGAATATTTATACCTGTCCATGATGCCCAGCAATTGTTTACGCACATCTTGAGCACGCTTGAGTGTACGAATTTGTACAAAATTTTCATAACACCATGCATTTGAGAATTTATTATTCTTCCAACTATTATACACAGCCAACAGTGTTAGATGATCTCCTTCGGCCTGGTTAAACTTTGCCTTTTTCTGATCAGCCAACGATTGTTTATCTTTTGGTCTATAGAACACATTTTGAACACTTAACATGGAGACAATTGTCAATATTTCATCAGAACATTGCAGTGCAACAGACATGATGAGTATTTTGGATAAATTTGGTTCCAATGGAAATTCAGCCATACGTCTGCCTAAACGCGTCAATAAACCTTCATCGTCTAGTGCAGACAATGAGTGTAATTGTTCCAAAGCCATTACCAACGACTCAACTGGGGGCGCGTCCATAAAATCAAAATGTAACAAATCGTTTATTCCCATGGTTTTCAATTGTAAAACGGTAGTGGCTAAATTCGTTCTTTGAATTTCTGGAACTGGTGTTGGCAACATTTCATCTCGATAAGCACGTTCTGTGTACAATCGGTAACATTTTCCTGGTCCAGTACGTCCTGCTCGGCCAGCTCTTTGCTTGGCTGCTGCTTGTGAAATGGGGGTAACTACAAGGGAGTCCATTCCAGTTTTTGAATTATAAACTTTTTGTTTTACAAATCCAGGATCAACCACATAGTAAATACCATCGATAGTAAGAGAAGTCTCAGCAATATTGGTGGCAATAACAACTTTACGACTACCTGCTGGTGCAGGTTCAAAGATACGCGTTTGCATTTCAGATGGGAGGGCAGAGTACACAGGCAAAATGATTAATTCTGGAACATCTGGACCCAAAGATTTCATTCGCTCGTATAAAATTTCACAAGCAGTGTCAATCTCTTCTTGACCAGTCAAAAACAGTAAAATATCTCCTGGTGGTTCTCGTAAATGAATTTGCATTACAGTGATCAGTGATGCATCTAAGTAATCTGTTTCGGGTTCTTTTGTATATAAAATCTCGACAGGAAATGCTCTGCCAGGAATTGTAAAAATTGGCGCTTCAAAGAAATATGAAGAAAATTTGACGGCATCTAATGTAGCAGAAGTTACGATCAATTTTAATTCCGGGCGCTTTTGAACAGCTTGTTTTAATAAACCGAATAAAACATCAGTATGTATTGTCCGTTCATGAGCCTCATCCAACATAATAACGGAATATGATTTAAGATCTAGATCCATTAAACATTCGCGAAGCAACATACCGTCTGTCATGTATTTTATTACAGTTTCTGGACTAGTGCAATCCTCGAAACGGATTGTGTAACCAACTTCTTGTCCTAAACGACAACCAAACTCTTCGGCAACTCGTTTTGCTACTGACATTGCTGCCACACGCCTAGGTTGTGTGCATCCTATTTTTCCGCGAGCTGTAAAGCCAGTTTCAGCTAAATATTGTGTTATTTGTGTCGTTTTTCCAGATCCTGTCTCACCAATAACAATCAATATCTGATTGTCAGACACAGCTTGAATTAAATCATCGCGTAGTTTAAATATGGGTAATGACTGACGCTGTTCTATCAAAGTCATGTCAGTCTTTTTACCAAATGATGATTTTTTGCCACCAATAACGTGCTTTTTCCATTCTGGTACTTCTTGTGGTGCCATTCCAACACCACGTACATTAGCCGCTAATGCTCGGCTATCCTCTGCAAAGATCATACAGTTGGTTAGATATAGTTTATCTTGATTAGATTTAAAATTTATTATTTCCTACCTTCTGGCAATGGATCAATCCAGTTTTTACTTAAACTCGTTGGGATTGTGTCCATTTCTTGTTCTCGCTGTAACATTTTCTGTTCACGACGTTCTTTAGCTAATGCTGATTGCATCATAGCTGCTTGTGCCAAACTTCCATCAGGATTCTTAACAATTCGCACTGGCGATAAATCATGTAAAGCACGACCATGCCCTTGTAAAAATGGTGGCTCTTCCTCTACTATTTCAATTTCTATATCAGCCTCATCATCTTCATCTTTTGGTAAAAGCCTAAATTATAATAGAACTTTTTAGAAAATCTATTTTTATGGAAATAAAAGTAAAATACTTACCCTGTCTCATCATCGAAATCAGGTAATTCACTACGATCAATAACACCAGATGAAATCATTTGCTTAATCTCCCATCGTTCTGGACTAGATATTCTGGTCACACGTTTTCGTGACTCATCTTCATCACCATCTAAATTACCTTGTAAATGCAACATAGATGTACCTCCAACTGGACGATCGGGATTTCTCGATGATAAATCATTATCGGGTTGTAAATGAGCATGAGATGCAGGATTTAAATCCCTACCACTATCTTGATCAACTTCTTTCATTGATAAAGATACTTTTTGACCAGCTATCGACATAACCTTAACTCGTACATTATTGCCCCTCGATACAACGTCTGACACATTTGTAACACGACCTTCTGCTCTTAGCTGTGAAATATGAACTAATCCTTCCCAACGTTTACGTAATCCCATTAATTGTACAAAGCAACCAAATGGTACTATATTTACTACTTTTCCACTGTAAATCTAAAAGAATAAATTATTTTTTAATTATAGCTCAAGTGAATAAAGATTATTATTGTATAATTTACCTTTCCAGCGTCAGGATCATCTTTCATTGTAGCTGATAGTGCTGGATCAGCGTTTTTATCCTCAGAATTACTACGGTTTCTGTGATGTTTATCCTTGGAACGACTTCTACGCCGTCTAGGAGATGGACTTCTGTTTCTATCACGTCTGTCACGATTTCTATTTCGAGATCGACTTCTACTTCTGCGCCTATCATGCTTATTTTCAATTGATCTACTGCGTTCTCTTCTACTGGTTTTAGTTCGAGATCTGCTTCTGTCCCTTCTGTGATCTCTTGATCTAGAATTGTACGATCTCCTTGTACGATCTCTGGAATGACTACGTTTACGATCCTTTGATCTACTCCGATGTCTATTTCTGTCACGCGAATTACTTCTATGTCGCGTTGAACTTTTTTCACTCTTTTTTATATCTGTTGCTTTTGAACTTGATGGTGCTAATGCTTCCAGTTCAGCCATCATATCATCTACTACATCTTTTTTAATAACTGGTTTAATATTTTTCTCTTTCTCATCAACTTCTTCGTCCTCTTCATCGCTATCTTTATTTAAAGAATGCTGGGCTTCATTTGGTATCGCTAAGCCAGGAAATTTTGTTGCCAATACATTAACATTTTTTGAGAGACTACTTAAATCATTATCAATAATTCCTGATTTTGGTGGTTTCATCAATTGAATTATTCGTAATAAATTTGATATAAATGAATCAGAGAATTCAGCACCATTTTCTAGTAAAACTTTTTTAAACAATTCAAAAGAAGAATTTTTTTGTGCTATGTCAATTATAAACTCGGCTAAAATAAAAATAAATTAAAATTATTTGTTTATTAAATGTATAAATTATATAAAAATAAATAACAGAAATAATAGAAAAAACCTAACCTAAATCTTTGTCATTTAAACCCAAATGATTATCTAGCTCTGTACAGATTTTAGACACCAATGATAAATGTTCCAATCTCTCCAACTCATCCATTATTATAATACAAACTTTAAATTTTAAAAACTATAATAGTTTTTATTTATTAATCACTAAAAACACTTAAAAACGTTTCACTGGATATCACAGTATAAACAAACGTCAAAATGCTTTTAAGCATCATCTGTCATGTAAAAATACTTAAGTAATTAAAACTAGTATAACTGGTATACATTTGTTTATATTCATTATGCGGTAAAATAACCGCTAGTTTTAAATTAATTTTTTTAATTTTCGTTTTATTTTTAGTCATAATTCATTTATTTATATTTAAATAAAATCTAATTAATAAAAATTAATTAAATTGAAAAACTAGATGAAGGTTGAAGGCAAAAGAATATTAACAACCAACGGAAGGAAGTGTGTAATTAAAAAGTTTAAACTAAAATAAACATATTTTAATTAATAAGCTTATCGTTTGTCAATATAAATGGTTTTTTTCTTGTGTGTTTAAATAATCCAA
Organism: Ptychoptera contaminata; assembly: GCA_963942525.1. Classification (NCBI taxonomy): domain Eukaryota; kingdom Metazoa; phylum Arthropoda; class Insecta; order Diptera; family Ptychopteridae; genus Ptychoptera; species Ptychoptera contaminata. The sequence continues at coordinate 28,793,343 of OZ012638.1, forward strand.
CTGTGATGAGTTAAAAAATTAAAATAAATAATAATTTAGAGAAAAAATTAATGGTTCCATCCAGGATCGAACTGGAGACCTTCTGCGTGTAAAGCAGACGTGATAACCGCTACACTATGGAACCCACATATATATCGTAATTTAAAAATGAAAAATATATATATATTTATGCTCTACAACACTTTTCCAATACTACTTTTAATAAAATATTTCTATCATATCTTTAGCATTAAAAATGTATTTTAAATAAGAAATCTTAAAAGTTGTTTTTCACACACAACGATTACGAAAATCAGATAGAAATATTAATACAAACAACAACAGCTAAGAAACACGAATTCTTATGAAAATAAATGTTTTTTTTTTTCCATATATTGAAAGACAAAAAAAAGTCTGCTAAAGCTGAACGAAACTTCAAAAAGTATACACAGTAAATAGTGAATAAAAAAAACTCAGCCAAAGTAGTTTAAAAAAACATAAGAAACGTGTATGTTGTGTTATTGTTATTATTTAGAAAATCGAAAAAAAAAGTTAAATATATTTATTCTTTCATTATTTTCTTTTATAATTTTCATTTATTGTTTCTCTACACATAAAATAATAATTTAATATATTTATATTTTTTTTTGTGTGAAAATTGTGTTGTTTAACTGAAAAAAAGAAAAAAAATCGTTTGAAAAGAACAAAAAAACAGTTAACTTTGTGCATTGTCAAGTTATGTTCTACGCAGCATAAATTCCGTGAAAATTTGTATAGTTATCAGTTCAACATAAATAATATTTTTAATAAAAAAAAATTACAGAAAATTTAATTTTCATATAATTTTACTGTATGGTAAAGAGGAGGAGAAAACCCACAAAATTATTAAGAAAAAAAAAATGAGTTGCATCATTGTGTTGGTTTATTAAAAGTGAATGAAAAAAGTTGTTTTTAAAAAATAATTGTAAATAATTATTAAATGTGTGTAAACGTAATTAAAGTGTAAAAAATTAAAAAAAATCGAGTGGTTATTATTTGTGGTTTTTAACTATTATTTACATTATAGTTAATAATTTTTTTTTTTTTAAATAATAATAATATTAAATTATTTAGATTTATATAATTGAAAAATAAAGCAAATAAAAAATACCACAAAAACGGAATTCAAATGAATCTAACAAAACGTATAAAATGTTTTAAATATTTTACATATTCGTATATTGTTCTATTATCTGTAAGTAAAATATTTTTCTTTTCTTTTATACATATTTATTTATTCGCTTCTTTTTATAATATTAATTACTTTTTATTTATTATTACCTCTTTTCTTTTTTTTTTTTGGTTTTGTTAATAAATATATACACATAGATATAAATTTATATAATTGTATTGTTTAAATCGTTTATTATTTTATAGATAATTTAAGGTGTGTACAAGTACATATTACCTGTTTTTATTCTTTGAATTGTAATCTTTAAACTTTCAAGAATAATAATAATAATAATAACAGAAAAAAAGAGCAAAAATAAGTAGAGAAATAATTAAAACAGTGGTGGCTAAAATTTTAGTGAAAATAATTACACACGTGTACCGTGTAATAAACATCAAAATGGTCGTTAAAAATCTGCTTTTAATGAAATTAAATGAAAGTTTTATTTTACCTTGTTTACCTTAATTATTGTAATTTAACTCTATAATAGGATGTAGAAAATTGTAATAAGACCATTTTAAGTGACTTTATTAAATGCTTATTAATGCATTTTAACTTTTAAGTCATACCATCATCAAGTTTACCCCTTCTGCTTGAATTGTCATTAATTATTCTATAATATTGCAATTATGTAAATTTATTTATTTATAAAAACTATGTTAATTGATAGAAACAACAACATTAAATTGTGATTTACTAAATTAAAGTAAATATTTCCCAAAAAAAAAAAATAGTGTTTTTGCTATCTACATCGTGTTAAAAACGGTTATTAGTAAATAAATGTGACACCACTGTACATTTGTTTATAATTAATTAACAAACAACAACATGCATAATAATTTAAAAAAAAAAAAAGAATTATTAAATAGAAATTATTCAGGTTGCCATTTGCAAAAACTAAAAAAACGTGTTTAATTTCATGCCATATTTGTGTCTGCATAAATTATACAAAAGCTCATGACACAACAATTTTTTCTTTAACCAATTAATTTTGACTATAGTTATAAATAAATAAATAAATGTATATAGATTAAAGAATAAATTACTTCTTAATTTTGTACACCTGTGTTAATTAACGTATTTTTATTTTTGCAAAAAATTCGCCACTGTCAAATCGTATGCCACCTTTGTTATCATATTAAATACGTTAAATTAGACAAAATACATAAATAAAAAAATTACCAATAAGGTACGTAATTAACGCAAATAATTAAGTAATTTCATATCAGTAAATTTTAAGTAAATAAATAAATAAATAATAAAATAGATAAAAATAATAAATAATTTTTACTTTTATGTTTTTTTTTTCTTTCTTCTTTCTACAAACACGCAAGTACATTAAATAATATTAACTAGACAAAATAAGAACAAGTGAAGAAAAAATAAAAATAATTAGTAGATAAATTACTATAAATTCGATTACAACCAAAATATAAATTAAAAATTAAAATTTAGGAACAACAAATAAAAAATAATAAAAATTCTGCTTATCGTTATTGGTATATACATATATTCATATAAAGTAAATAAACAAATAATAATTTTATTCTTTTTTCTTATTTGTATTTTTTGGTTTTTATAATTTTTTTTTTGTTTTTTTGTTCAAAGATAATTAATTAATTTTTTTTTTTTATATTATTGAATAAAATAACTAAAGAAAAAATAATAATATTATGCAGGGTTAAGCAGTGATGAAATTTTGTAAACAATGTTTTTTTTTTTATTATACAGATTGATACAAAAGTTTATTCTTTTGAAAATAATTTCTTAATTATTATTATTAATTTTTTGTTTGAATTTTAGTCTTAATTTTTATCTGATGAAATGCTCTGGAATGAGCTTTAAAGATGAAAGTTTTGCTATTTATTTAAATTCTTTTGTATTTATTGATTTACTTTTATTTTGTAATCAATGTAATTTGCAAATCACGTGAAAAAAATCATATATAAGTATTTTTTCCGCTACTCAAGAGGAATGTTTGTAATTAATTCATTGTTTTAAGGTAGAAAAACGTCTATAATTATACTTAATGCCACTTAAAAATATTTATTTATTGATTTTCGTATAAAAAACAGTAAAAGCTGATAAACAGTAATTAAAGTAGTTTTACTAAAGATATAATAAACTTCTGTTTAAACTATTAATTAATTAATTTAGTGAGAATTTCTAATTAATCATATTCTCATCATAATTCATTTCTTGTTAAATCGATAAAATTAAACCAAAAATTAAATGACGTTAACTGTGACTAGTACAAAAAATAATTTTGCAAATAAATGAATAAAATACGCGTATACTCCCTGTAAGTTTAAATAATTAATAACAACAAAAAAAAAAAACAGAAAAAAAATTAAACCTAAATCTGTTTATTTAAAAAAAAAATAAAAAATCAAACCAAATACACATACTCAAACACATACAATGTATATACTTTTAAATTTGATTTTTTTCTATGTTTAAACTAAAAAATTAAAAAATATTTTATTTTTCGTATTTGGTTGTTGTACGTCTCTTGGTTGTTTTAAGTTTAAAAACCTCATCATCCGCAACATTAAAGCATGAGAGTTAATTTTTTCGATGTTTTATTATTACTGTGCTTAGTAGTTGTAAAAAAGAATAAAATAAAAAATTATAATTTTAAATTTTAACAAAAAGTTTGATTGTTTTTTTTTTTTGCTTTATATAAAAATAAATTTTACCGAAAATTTTATTTCAAACAAAGAGCGTAATAATAATAATAATATAAAGGAAAAATTAAAAAATTAGTAACAGTACAAGCGCTAACAATTGTTGTCGCTTTTTTATTTTATTTCTGTTGCTGATTTTATGGATGATGGCTTTCCCATTGCAAAATTATTAAATTATTTTTTTGATGACTCAGAGTATGTAACAAGTTGTCAGAGCTTACATTCACTGTAGCTCAGTAGATTTCGTTAAAAGCATTTAAATATCTCCAGTGTATTTAGAATTTTATTCTGAAAGCTAACTGAATTGACAGATTTTGCGTTTGGTATCTTACGTACTGGCAAAAGTTTCCCATTGCTAATAACAATTACGTGGAATTACGCTTATGCAATTGGGAGCAGTTAACCGCAATAAATTATTTGATGATAACTTTCCTAGAATGCTTTTAAGCTTAAATAATTTAGCATAAATGACATATATTTTTTATATTTCCAAATTCTCTAATTTTTTAATTATATTCGGATGGAATTTTTTGTTAAAAAATTATTCGTAAAAATTTTGCTACCAGTATTACACTGAATAATAATAAAAATTTAAGCAAATGCTATCTTAATTAATGTTTAAGTCTACATAATATCTTTTAACATTGTTAATTTCGTTATCTTATTTTATTTTTATTTTTATTAATGAATAATTTTTTATTTATATTATATAGAAAAATAAAAAAATCCGCAGTGTATTATCAACAAATAAAAAATTAATCATTGCGAAATTACTCATTAACAAAAAAAAATGAATCAATAAATATGTTAAGCACTGTGTAATTCCTACGTAAAGTCAAGTATAAAAAAATTAACCAGTAATTATCGACATACTTCTCAAAAATTTACAAATTTTTTTTTAATGATCGCCGAATATATTTAAATAAATAAATAAATAAAATAAAAATATTATTTAAATAGAGTAAAATATATATATATATATATATATATATATATATAAGAAGAATAAATATAAAAGTCAGTAAAGAGTTAATAAGTGTTTGCATGGAAAAAGTATCAATAAACCAATAACACGTGATTTATTTAAAGAAAGCAAGAATAAAAAAAGAAAACATAAAATAAATAATTCTCAATAAATTACAGGCGAAAATAATAATAATAATAATTATAATAATAAACAAAGACATAAGAATTAATTAACATAACACAAAGTGGTGTAATTTAATAATCTTTAATATACTTTTTGTTTATTTTTTCTTTTATTATTTTAACTGATTTTTAACCTATTAATTAATTTAATTGTTATTTATTTATTTTTAAATTCTTTTATATATGCTTCTTTCTAAGGAAATGACAGTGAAATAATTTAATTGTATGTTTTAATTATAATTCAATCAATTAGTACATAATTTCCGTTACGAAATCTATTGCCATTTTGCTGATTTGTTTTTATTTCTTATTTCTCCTTTGAATTTTAATTTTATTCTTATAAGCACAAATTTCATAATTTTAATAATAAGAAGGTTTTAAGCTTTATTACATTCGGATATGTGCAAAGTATTTGTTAATTTATTTTTTTTAATAATAAAACTCGTAAACGTCACTACATTTTTTTAACTGCGTTTTGTTGTCGGCTAATTTTATGACTTTAATATTTGGAATGAACTAGATTAAATTTTTAAATCGTAATAACTTAACTTATTATGCCATTGTTGTCACTATTGTTAGATTCGGGACTGTTTATAATAATTTAGTAATACCCTATTTGTATCGGCTGTATACTATGCTTAGAGGAAATAATTGGATGATTATATTTCAATGGGACATGCAACAGATGGTAGCATTTGAAATCATTAATATCTGCTTAAAATCTGAGTAGTGTTCCTCCGTTTTTATTAAATTTTGAATAACAAAGTAATACTGTAATTAAAAAAGTATAAATTTAGGTTATTATTAGCTTTATTAATAGTAATACACAGACATAATGTATGTATTGTATCAATCATGCTTAAGTTCAAGGCTTATTAACACTTGCGAGCCGGGTCTCTTTTTACCGCTTGTGCCGTGAATTCGGGCTGTTTTGCGGGAAACTTGCACCGCATAAAAGTTTAACTAAAAAGTTCAGTGTAATTTGTATTAAAGGGAATTAAAAATATAAAAAAAAAATTTTAAAAATATTAAAATCAATACAAAAAAAAAGTTTGATTTCATCTAACGGTAAAAACCTATCATTAACGAAGAGAAAGAGAAACAGAAAACGAATATACATGTTCTAGTCGCACCGAATTTCTTAAACGTACTAGGTCTAGTACCCCGGATTCAGAGTGTTAATTAAAAAGAAAAACTATAAAAATCAAAATATGTATGCAATTATAATAATAATAATAATAATAATAATAAAATTAATTCTAAAGTGGAGGATAACTTTATATTTTATCTAATTCAATCAATAAATACATACGAGTGATTGGATTTAAGTGGATTTTCTCATTACAATAAATTTATTTTGCTATTTTTGATTTCGTTATTCATAAATCAATTTAAATATTATAATTTTTCTTTATCCATTCTGTTTAATAATAAATATTTTTTTTATATTTTATTAATAGATAACAGCTGGAACACAAGTAGTATTGGGCGGCTTATTACTGTATAAACATTTGACTTATAATAAAATTATTGCAAATAATTTATGGATGCCATCAGCATTGTTATTTTGCTTAGGAATATTAACGTTTATTGTTGCGTGGTTTGGTTGGAAGGCAACAAGTAAAAAAAGTCGTATGCATTTAGGATTGGTAATTAATTAATTAAATTTTGTATTAAAATGTTTTAAATAAATTAGAATAAAAACTAGTACTAAAAACCCTTTTTTTAAATTTATTTTTAGTTTAGTTTTGGTTTAGTTGCATCAATATGTGGTCATTTTTGGCTATGTGGATGGTCTGTGACATTATATAAGCGAGTACCTGGTTTAGCAGAATTAACCGTTAATAGTTCATTTAAGGAATATTCAGACCAAAAATTACATATTGATGAGAATCACTTATGGAATCAATTGCAAAGTGAAGTAAGTTTATTGTTTAATTAGAAAAAACTGAACAAAAATTAATCATTTTTATTTTGTAGTTACAATGTTGTGGTTACGTCGGTGTATCAGATTATTTACGTACCGGTATACCTTGGGCATGTTGTGCAAGACCAGATAGTCCATATGCGTCTGCATGTAATACATTTTATCAGCGTGGTTGCTTACATGTATTATCGTTTTATACAAAACAACACTTTATGTACGGCGCCCTAATATCATTTATTATCGCTGTAATTCAGGTAATTCAAATAATAAATATTTCACTCAAATATCTAATACTACATAGTCACATATAATTGATGTCAATCAATGAATTAAAAAACAATTTTTTACTTGGGGAATTCGAAGAATTACCGTAAAACTCTAACAAGTAGATATATAAAAATGTCACATAAAAATTGTTTTCTTTTGCTTAAAAATAAAATATAGTTCATTATAAACGTTTACGTTAATTGGTTAGCTCTCCCCCTTTTTTGTATATTTACATAGTTTTATTTTTCCTTACATAAAAATAATATTATTAACGAAATTTTTAAATAAATAAAAAACATTTTTTGTTACATAGTTTTTACGATTCTGTTACAAATCAGACATAGACGGTTGTTGTTACACCGAGTAAAAATGAGTTTTTAAATTTAAAACGACAGTGATGGAGTAATGTCAACAATAATATTGTATATTATGTGGAAATGGATTTTTGATTTCCTTTACGCGGTTTCGTTTTCTTTAATTTTTATTTATATTTTTCCTAGTTTCTATTTTTCTTTTTTAAATTTAAAATGAAAAATAAAATTTAATTTATGTTTTGTTCCAAAATTTTTGCACCATTCTTTTTTTGTAATTTAATTAATTAATTGGATTTAAAATGAGAAATAGAAAAAAAAGTTAAAATATTATTAATAAAAAAAAAAAAAAATCATTTCGTAAATATTTTTATTAAAAAAGAGAATTAAATAAATAAATAAACATAAATGTGTTTTCTTCCTACCGTGTTTCGTTTCATTATATCCGAATATAATTTTTGCTGGTTATTTGTTTGTTAGTTTTTCCTATGTAAAATAAAAAGGAAAAGAAAACAATTAATTAAAAAAAAATTATTGCCTTTGATTAAGTTGTTATTAATAAATATATATATATATATATTAAAATTCAAATGAACATACATATGTATATAAAACACAATAATAACTATATAAATAAATAAATAAATGAGTTCAAATAAAATGCCAAGCATTGTTAAAAGAAAAGCCAAAACAAACACAAATAAAATGCATTAAAAATAAAATAAAAACAAATAAATAATTAAATTTTATTATAATTTTTTTTATAGTGAAATAAATAAAATATATCATTAATAATTTTAGATTAGAAATAAAGACGGACGAAAGGCAAAGAATTAAAAAAAGATGAAAACAATTTCTGTAACTTCTCGATTACGACATAAATTTTCTTTTTTTTTTCTTAATTTTATTTCGTTTATTTTTTTATATTTTTTATGATAGAACCGAACACGTGATTATTATTATTATTAATAATAAAAAAATTAAATAACTAATCAATTATATGATGACCTGAAAAATGTTATAAAGAAAAAAAAACTAAATCAGAATTCTAAAAGCAAAATGAAAAATAAAATGGATTAAATTTTCTCGAAAAATAATATTTAAATATTTTTTTTTTCATTTTTGTTTATTCAACAGTTTATTGGTCTATTTTGTACATTTCAACTGATGTCACTAATAAAAAAGGAAAACGTTATGAATCATATGAGTGACACGTTGGGTGTAACAAGTAGTCGTGCAGCCGGCTCAAAATTACATGAGTTAATACCAATTGCGACAAGTAGTCAAAGTGGCGGCACCAGTGGAATAACACAACCGTCAAGACTTGGTGGTAGCACCGGCAGCAGTAATAAAGGAAATACAGAACATTTATCACCATATGATAAGCCAACGATAAAAACAAAATTAAAATCATGATTTTATATTTAGCCAGTTGAACAAGATAAATTTTATATATTTATAACATTTTCAGTCTGATAAACCGGCTTAAATTAATTTGTTGACTTTATTATAGTTAAATTTAACTAATTTGTTATCAAAAGAAAAATAAAAAATTATATATAAACGTGGCGAAAAACCCAGAAAGAAGAGAAAAATCTTCGTCTGACTTAAGTTCATTTGTAGGTTATTAGATTTAAATTTTATAAATAAATTATATATAGGGTTAAGTGAGTTTTGTTTTTCTTTTCTAATTTTTTTTTTATATCGTTTAAAATAAAAATTTGTGTCAAAAAAAATTTGTCATTTAACGTAAATGCTAAAAAAGAATTTTTGAAAAATTAATTTAAGTCTGATTTGTGAAAGAAAAACATGAATGCCCAAACTTAAGCTAAGTTAAGAATAAAAGAATAACAATACAAAGTTCAACTGTTAATTAGTTCTTTAAGATTAAAAAGATTTTCGACTCGAGTGATATATAACCTTACGCACAGGATGTGTTAAACAGGCCATAAAGTATGAGAGATAAGAACCATCCAGTGTTAAAAATAAAGAATGTTATAAGCACTATATAACAAAGATTATATAATGTGCATTATGAGTTTAATAATACCGTTAATTACTTAAGATTTATTTATTATTAATTAAATTAGAAAAAATAAAAAAAAAATGTAAATTATTGAATAAAATTATATGACTAAGCTTTAATTAAATTTCTATGAATGTTTTTTGATTTTTCATTTATTAAATAATATGCTCATACTCAAAAGTATATATTATTAAGTTAATTACTAAGTTAATTCATTATTGTTATTATACGATTAGAGTATAGAATTTTTCGTTTTATTTAATAATAATTATTATTAATTTTAATTTAATCAGTTATTATTATTATTAATAATGTAATTAAAAAATAAAAATAAAATACAAATGTGTTTACCCATTATATATGTTTTATTAAATTTCTATAAATGATCCGTCACTTTTCCATTAATTTATTTACGTATTTATTAATTAAATCAAACGAATAACTTTACTACGTGACTTTAGTTAAGTTTAATAAATGCAAAATTATTATGTGTATGTTAGAAAAGTTAATATAATTAAATGATTTGTAGTTATTATGATTAAAAATAAAATAAAAATAAATTTAGTTAATATTATAAAGGAAATGTTAAGTTAGTTATTTTTTTGTCGTTATTTATTCATTAATAAGTAATTTTTTAATCAAGTTAATTAAAAGAAAAAATAAAACTATTTCTTTCTAACAAAGAATCTATTTTATATTTTGTTTGCTTAAAAATTTTCACTAAAAACAATTAATGAAATAAAACGGTTATTCAGTAATAATCTGTAGAATATTTAATTAATTTTAAAATACATTTTTTAATCACTATAAACAATCTAATCATCAACTCTTAAGTAATACAGTATCGTTAAAATAAATCTTTTTATAATTGATTTATTTATTTATCTTGTCATAATTTGGACAACGTACACTTTTTTTTGTTTTGAGTTGGAAAATTATATAAATTATTATGATTATTAAAATTAGTCACTCAAAGTGATCCATTTTATAAATTATTTATTATTTAAATTGTATAATCAGTTATAAATATTTATTTCTATTATTTATCTAATCGATAATTTTTGGACCTGAAAACAATACAATTTTTTGTTTAATCGACAAAAAATAATTTTACATAAACATTCAAGACACCCTGTAAGTGTTTAGATACTTTATTTAATGTTAAAATTATGCTTATTAATTAAATTAATTTCATTTCTGTATTTTTATCATGATTTATAATATTAAAGCATTTGTTTATTTATGTCTTAAATTACAATACTGTTTGAACGTTGTGCGACATTGAAAACGCTCTAGACGTTTGAAGAACAATACGAAGAATCTGTGTTATGTGGGCGTTGCATTTTATTGCCGATTATACAATTTATATATGAGCTAATTAAAGATTTAATAAAAATTATTCATTTACAAATTTAAAAAATCAAATATGATTTTCTTTTTGGATAATTTCACGTTTAAAAAACAGAAGAAAACAACGAAAAACATCAACAAGTTGGGAAATTAATATTTCCCATTATTTTTCAAAACCAAAAAAAAATTGTTTTTATTTTTTGTACTGTAATGTCATGGCTAAAACGATTTGATTTTTTTTTTGTTTTATTAATTTATTTCAATGAATAATTTTTATAAATAAAGGTTATGACGTTTTTTTTTTGTTTAAATATAATAATAAAAAAATTAACATAAAACTTATATGTTTTTAATACGTCATATAGTATTTATTTATTATTTGTTTAAAAAAAAAAATGAATAACCTGTTGCTGGTTCACATATTATTCAATTGAATGACAATTAAATTCCATAGTGATAGTACGGCGTTATGATTCATTGCAAAAAAACAGTAAAATTTCAGTACATTTGGCAGAAATAATAATTGTATTATCTAAAATGTTTATTCTGTAATTAATCAGTAATTTTTTTATCAAACGGCTTAATATATATATATAAAAAATTAGACAATAAATACCCATTTAAATCAAACGAAAAAATTTCTTTTAATAAATGATTCATTCATTTGAAGCCAATATAAAGTTTTATCCCATTTGTTGTAAAAATTCATAAAAATAACTGGCTTATCGATAACCAAGTAACTAAAGAACAATAATAAAAAAAAAGATGTATATCAGTGGATAATCATATTGATTTTTTTTTAATGTGATAAGAAAGCTTACTCTTTGTCCTAATGTTTACTGAAAGAAAAACTTTTTTTCCAGGTTATTTTTTTATAATGTATAACATTTGAATGTACATTTATAGTACCATTAACAGAATAATTCCAAGTTTTTATTGATTTGTCGTTTAATAATTGAGTATTTTAACGATCTAAATAAACTTTAATTCATTTTATTGTTTAATAAAAAGTAAAGGAAAAACAATTTCTAATAAAAATATACACGCAAAGTGTTTACAAGCAAATTGCTGTCGATATTTCAATAAACATTTGAAAAATGTACTAGAATCTAACTACAAATTTTCATTTAGTATCGTATTGAATTCGAATTGAGATATTAGTTTAGCGAAGCGATAAACCGCGCGCAGCTTGTTCAACTTTAAATAATTAGGCCATTTTGTTTTGACTTGAAGTCAGTATTATACGAGCGATTAAAGGTAGTAAAAGTGTTTTTAAAGAGCATAAGACAGTGTCTATAAATAATTAATAATATTAAAGTAAGAATAATAAATAGTGATTTTTTAATTTAAAGTGTAAACAATATATTGATTTTTAACAAAAATTCATAACTCCTATTCTTTTTTTTTTTAGTTTTTATTTTAATTAACGCAAAAGGGATTAAAAAAAAATCATTCAAAATGGGAATGGGATGTGGAATGTCTTTAGTGAAATATGTCTTATTTATATTTAATTTATTATGTGCTGTAAGTATTTTAACTATTATTTATTAATTAAATTTTTTTGACATATAATTAAAATATTATTTAAAAAATATATAAATATAAATTAACCTTGGTAACGTTTATATGCGTTTAATTTTTTAAAAAGAAATATGGTGACTCATCGCGAAAAACGCCTCTGGGGTCATTTAAATAATATTTGTAATGCATTTATTGATAAATATATTAATAATTTTTTCAATTAATTTATGTACGCCTAATCTAATTAGAAAATTATTCAACGATTGTTTTATCAAAAAAAAATTGTTTTTTTTATTTCGAAATAAAATTTATACCGAAAATAAGAAAGAAAAAAAAAACACTAAATGAAGAACAAAAAACAAAAACCTGTTGCACTAATACAATAAGAAGATAATTATACGTGAAGAGTTTGATCAGAGGAAGTTTTTTTTTTAGTCATGTGGTCTGACTCTGTGGTTGTAAAAACATTTTTTCGTTTTTATTTTATTTTATTTAAATTTCAACATGAAAATAAAGTTTTAAACAAAATAGCGATGATGTCAGCTTTCGTTTATTACTAAAAAGAGTACAGTCAATTATATTTAAATTGTTGTTTCTCCATTTTAATTCAAATATTTTATTATTATTGTCAGTGACAGATGAAAATCATTTTTGTTTTGTTTTTCCGACATTTATTTTTTTCCTCTTTTCTTGTTTTAATTATAGTAATTTCTAGTACAATTAATTTCCCATAGTAAATTCAAATAAAATTCAATACAATGAATAATAAAAATAATATTAATCATGCGCTTTATAGTAGAGCCTCATTAAACATTAATGCAATTTTATTTTATTTTTAAATTAATAATATAGATAATTTTAAAACATTATTTTATTGATTTAATTTTATTATTTATAGTATATTGATTTTTTCTTTCTTTTTTTATTTTTAAAGTAATTTTTAATTACAATTTTGTTATTTTTTTTCTCTAAATTATAGTTTGTTGATAAGAAAAAAAATCGTTTTTTTTTGCACCTTTATTAAACATGATTAGATATAAAAGAAAAAATTTTATCATAATTTACTTTCTGATAACACTAATGGTGAATTTACTTATTATTATTTTATTTATTTATTTATAAAATTATTAATAAATGTAGATTATTTTTATTATAATAATATTGTTTGTCAAAAAGAGAGAAAAAAAATAGCGATCATTAATTATATGAGTCACTGTTGCCTCGCTGGGTTTGTGATTTTTTTTTTTCCCTGTTGCTTACGATTATTATGATTATATTTTTGCTGTTTATTTGTTTGTTTATTCTGCACGAAATGAAATTAATATTGAACAAAAAAAATAATACTATTAATAAAATAATTTTAAAATATTTACTAAATTGAAAAATTGGCTTTTTTTCATTTCTGTTAAAATTAAAATCATAATAAATTATTTAAAAAAATAATTATGAAATATTTTATTTGTTGAATTTTTTATTTTTATTACAAAATTGCGTTAAACAACGTTATTTTATTATTATTTTAATTTTTATTAGTAAATTTAAATAAGTTTTTAGTCAAAAATATTTAAAATAAGATACTCAAATTGCTGTGTTTTTTAATTTTGAATAAGTTTGTTGTAGGCGTTTGTTATGCTTTTTTTCATTATATTTCTTTTGATTAGTAGCAAAAGTAACGAAAACCAAATGATAAACTCTTTAATATTGTTTTAATTTCTTTATTTTTATATAAAAAATTTATCGTGAAAACACATAGTTAAATGCGAAATTTCTACTTATTTAAATCGGTTTTACTTAGTGGCATTACTACTTGCTTTTATTCTATTAAAAAATAATACTTGCACAAAACAAATAAAGTCTGTATTTGCTCTTGGTTATTATTGTTAGTAAACGCGTTTGCTTGGTTTGGTTAGTCGGTTGGTTGTGTGTTGTCTTTCAATGTTTTATTACTTAAATTTTTAATTTCTTCACTATGATTTTTTTATAATTATAATTCTATGGTTATAAATATAATAAAATAAAATAAAAACGGCTAACAAGAATTTTAATTATTTTTTATTTGTTGGTTGTTGTTTTGTTTGAATTTTGTTTTTCGCTTCTCAATGTAAACATTTAGTTTTTCCATGGAATTTTTAGAATTTGTTTTATTTATTTTATTAAAATGATATTTTTGGATTATCTTAATATTATTATTTTGGAGTTTAAAATTTGTTTGTTTATATAAGAAATAGAGTAAAAATGTTTGCTTAACGGACTTTTGTTGCTCTTAAACGCTGATTTAGCATTTTCCATCGTTAATTATTATTCTTGTCTGATTATAAAAGATTTTGATTAATTTCGTAGCATTAAATTAGTTGTGATACCTTGAAAATATTTGGTTTCTTCTAAGAAAACAATAAACTTTAATAAGGAAATTTTTTCTTTCAATGTTTTATATGCAATGTCTCTTTGGTCTGTAAATGAATTTCGTGCAGTTTTTCAGATATGCAATATTTCTTACTTGATAAACCAAATATAATAAACAAGGAAATATTTAAGCTCTGATGGAAATCTTTTTGAAAAAAAAAAAACGAAATATTAGTTTACAAATGAATAAATTAACATAATTATATAATTTGTTGATATTTATTGATTGTTTTTTATGATCAGCGACGAAGGCGATCTTAAAATGACCTTTACAATCAGTAACTTAATGGATTAAGTATCTTTTTTTAAAATATTTATTCATTTTTAATTTCGTTCAGATTATTAATATTTATATAAATAATATTTTTATTTTCTTTTTAGTACAAAGAAGCAATCAGTTTAAGCTTTATCAAAGAAATTTCCACTCTGATGCATTAATTTTTCATAATAAAATCCAATCAGTCATTATACACTATCGTTATGCAGTTAATTATAATAAATTAATTCGAGTATTATTTTGTTTGCAATAATATTGATTTATTTTGTCATTTAACATGTTATTGTTGATTTTTGATTTAGTATTTATTTTTTTAATGTGTTTGCCTGTGTGTCATAAAACTTTATCAATTTTCAACAACACTTTCGTAATTATAGATATTCGCAGTAATTGAATTATAAATAATTTTAAAACAACAATTATAATAATAATAAATGTAAACACCTTTCGCCTTGTATTCGTGATAAAAAGTTAACGAACAGAATATTAATTACTGCACATATGTGTGTTAAAGCTATAATGAATTGACGTAAAAAAAACTTGTTTATTTCACTGACCGACCAATATATAGAGTTTTTTTAAATGTTTTTATTGCTGCGTTATTTCTTTTCATTTTATTTTATTTCAATAAAAATGTCAAAAAATAAAAATATTTTTCTTTTTTTTGAATGTCAACATACGAAAATAACACACATTATAATAACTGTGAAATAATAAAATAAAATTTGCAAACAGCATATATATATGAGTAGAAAATAAAAGAGATAAAGATTGGACAAAAATGAAGAAGCAAAAAAAAAATTATTATAATAATCGTAAATTAGCGCAATAATAAATATTTTTGTTTTACTTTTTATTTGTTTATATGGGTCGGCCAGCCAGAGAGTTTTGATAATTTTCATTATCCTTTAACGTATACAAATTATAATGTAAAATTCTATTTTAATTTTTTATAATGTCTCTTATTGCGATAAAAATATGCTGAATTATAAATTATTAGATAATTTTTTTTTTTAATTAGAAGATTAGAGAGCGAAAAACAAGAAGACATTAATTATAAAGAAAAAAAAATTATTTGATTAAAATTTCTTATCAGGAAAAGTTTTTTTTTCTGTGTTTTGTTGACAAAAAAAAATATTACTGTATTTTTCATGCTGTTTACATTTTTAATTTGTTTCTTTGCTTATAAAAAAAAATTCGAATAACAAAAATGAATGAAATTATATTAGTCATTACACTTTTGTGGTTTACAAATATAAAATCTTATTTATTTTTTATTCATTTCCGAGTATTATAATTATTCCTTTTATTAAAATTTGTACGTAAAATTTTTCATTGTGAAATTATTAATATTTTGTATATCGGTTAATTGTGTGCCACCATATCCACCGTATAGAAATAGATTATTTCCCTGTATTTTTTAATTAAATTAATTAACGTACCTATGGTAACACGTTTTTTTTTTCTTCTGTTTTGTTTATTTTTTTTTTGTTTATAACTTTTTTAATTGAATTTTGTTTATTATTTATATTTTAATCATGCTGAGAATATTATTGCGAGTTTTAATATTAATTAACTTATTATAATGAAAAAGAAAACATATATTTTTACTTATGGTGGTTATTATCCACCATCAACAAATATAAAATAAACCAGTGGTTTTTAATTATATAAACGAAAGAAAAATAGCAGAAATATATACATATAAATTTTTTATTTTAAAATAAAAAACAATTTGTTTACTTTGCCATATGCATATTGTTGAGAATATTATGATTAAAAACAAACGAAAAAGGTGTGTCAGTACTGGTTTTTTGTTTAGTTTTCAATTTATATAAAAAAAAAGAATCCAACAAAATGGCACAAAACAAAATAAGTGTAACACGAGAATTGATATATTAATGTAGGTAAATTATTTGTTTTTTATTCACCTGTCTCTAGAGACGTTTTAATTATTTATTCGTTTTAATTTATTTTGTATATTTCTATTATTTTTCTATCATACACTTGTTGTTTAATTAAATGAACTAAAATAGGTCATTAAATTAACACTAGTTTGCTGCCGGTTTTATTTCTAATTTTTGTGTTATAAATGTATATATATAATTTCTGTTATTTATAATTTTAATTATGATAATTAAATAATCATCGAAGCCTCCTCCTACTTGTTTTTTTTTTATTTTATTATATTTTAAATTATGTTAATTATATTATAATGTTTTGTATTAATTGAAGTTTTTCTTCTTTTTTTTTATGTCCATTTTATGTCGAAGAATCATTTAAATTTTATACATAATTTTTGAAATTTTTATATATTTATTGTTTAATTCAACTAAAATTAAAAGCATTTATGAGTAGTTGCTGTTGTTATTTAATTGTAATAAATAATAAAGAGAGAAAAAAAAAATGACATGACCCTGTGTTGCTTTATTAGAATTTATATATATTAATGTGCTAATAATAAAGAAAAAAAAGTGATGTATAGTGGTTTTTTTTATTATTTTTATTATTATTATAACCACGCAATGTCACGCCATTTATTAAAACGTTCCCAACATACTTTATGCTTTTGCATATTGTTATTAATATTATTTTTTTTTTTTTAATAATTGAATGCTTCGTATTTGTTGCTTTTCTTTTGTTGTAATTTTGTTTTATTAATAAAGTACGGAATTTTTATCATTTGTGACTTATTATGCAAATTACTTAAATAACTTTGTAAGAAAAAATGCTATGCTTGATTTGTAATCTGTAAGACCAACAGTTGGTTGTTTTGTATGGTTAAATGTCTAATAGTTTTTTTTTAAATAAAAGAATCTCCTGTGATACTTGAACATAATCCTATGATTCAATATGAGTTATTTATTTAGCATATTTTTCAAGCATACGATAAAAAGTCTTAAGTTTGTTCAGCCCTTAGAGTAAGAGCCTTTAATTAGTATTAAAGGCTTCCATATATTGTTTGTAAATATATGCCAATTATACAAAAAAAAAATCATTTTGTTTCTCGATTATAGCCTAAAGTTGAAAACTTTTAAAATATTTTCATTTATTATAAAATATGTCATAGGTCATACACTTATTTATTTTTATTTAATATTTTTTATGGTTTTTAATACAATTATGTGACTGAAATAAAAATTATGTGATAAATTTTTAGTAGATTATGTATATTAGAAAATACATCCTTAATAATGACATCATTCAATTTCCGTCTTTTTATTTTTATTTTTCGTATTTATTTCATCAATTTTTGTTTGTTTGTGTCGTCGTCGTTGCCGTCGTATTATTATTATTTATTATTGTTGGTCGTTGCGTCGTAGTCGGTGGTTTCTTCGATGTATATATGATGCAATTTTCTTCTACCTCCTTCTGTTTGTATAGAAAAAAAAGCAAAAGACAACTAAAAAACTTACAACCTACTATATCGGTACGATGAAATTTTATCGTTTCTTCGTTTTTTTGTTATTAAATAAAATGAAAATAAGAAGTAGAAGTAGAAAAAAAAAAAACACACAACTCAAACAATTATGTCAGTCACAAACAATAAAAATGTTTTTATATTTTTGTGTAATAAAAATTGCGTTTAGCATGGTAGAAGAATGCTAACTCTAGCAAAGAGGAAGAAGTTGTTGAATAGTAGAAGACTATAAAATAATGTTTGGCTTTTTTTGTTTTTTGTTGTTTCGGTTGTATTTATATTGGTTGAAAAATGGGGCGTCATTACGTCGCCATGGATTTTTTTTTTTATTAAATTTAAGATAAATTGATTAAAAGGAAAGAGTCAGCAGTAAATAAAAAAGACATTGAAATAATTCAATGTTATGTTAATTGGTTTGGGGAGTAAATTATAATAACATAACAAAAAAAAAATCACTTTTAAATGCTGTGCATTGTTTATTTAATTAATTAATATATTTATTTTATTTTATCTTTTTGCAGCTTTGCGGTATCGCCCTATTGACCGTTGGTATTGTTGTTTTAGTACAATTACAAGATTTTGAGAAGCTTTTTGAGGGCAATGTGTATGCGATACCAGTTGTTTGTATAGTTGTCGGTTCCATAGTATTTTTAACGGCATTCTTTGGATGCTGTGGCGCTATCAGGGAATCACATTGCATGACAATCACTGTTAGTATTTAAATTTAATTAAATTTTTGTAATATTTTTTATTACAATTTTTATCTTTTTTTATTAGTATGCATCAATTTTAATGGTCTTGATCATTATTCAAATTGTAATTGGTGCTTTAGTCTTTGCTTATGCTGATGAAGTTAAAACAGCTGTTGATAGAATATTCTTGGAATTATGGGAGCAACGTGAAACAAATGAAAAATTCTTTAATTCAATCCAAACTCAAGTAAGATGATTTTTATTTGTTAAACGTAGAACGTATAGTTATTTTTTTTTAAATATTAGCTTAAATGCTGTGGTAAAAATGGACCAGCAGATTGGGGTATACTCGGTCCAATTCCAATGAGTTGTTGCGGTGGAAATAGTGTTGTTGGAACTTGTACAATTATCGAATCATACCAAACTGGTTGTCAAGCCGCTATCAGCGATTTCTTACACACATCCAGAAATATGATTGGATTTGTTGCATTGGGAATTGCCGCCATCGAGGTAAAAACTTGTCTCAATTTTTATGTTTTACATAACATTGTTGCATTGAATAATTAATGAAATTAATTGTAAATTATTTTTCTTTATTTTAACAGCTCGTTGGATTTATCTTTGCTTGCTGTTTAGCAAATAGCATTCGCAACGAAAGAAGGAGGTCAGCATATAATTAAAAAAAAAAACAAAGATTTTTTTTTTTTTTTTTTACTAATATTCAATCATATTTTTGTTTTCATATTTTTATTTTTTTAATATTTTTATTTTCCTTTATTAACAAAATAAATTGTTAATTCACTTTTTTTTTTTAAATAATACTTACGTTCGAAATTTTAACTTCTTGTTAACAAAGTTTTCAATTAAACAGCAGCTTAACATAAAATTTCTTAATATGTATATGAATGTTGTAAAATTTTTACGGTTTTTTTCCATAATAATTGCTTCTATTTTTATATTATAAATAATTAATTAATCAAGGTGGTTTTTTTTTCTTTTAAAGTGTTACTAATATTATATAAATTAAGTTTTTATTCTTTTTTTAATGCTAATTCCTTAGTTACTTTTAATTTTTTATAAATTGACATTGAAGTCGACAATAGAGAAAAATTAATTAATAAATATAACGCTCACATGCATTCGTAATAAAAGGTTTCATTAAAAAAAAAAATCCAACTAAATATGACAAAATTGAGAGAACAAAATCATTAGTAATTGAAATAAAATATAAAAGATGACGCCATCATTTTTATAGAGAATTCTCGTAATTGATAGTTTATTTTTTTTTTTCAATTTTATTTTCAAATAACCTTTTATTTTAATTGATTAATATTTTAAAACACCTTGCCTATTGTCGTTTTGTATTGATAAATTATTTATTAACCTTTAAAAAAAATGATATGAAAGAAAAATGAATGCAAAATTGCATTTATATTTAATAAAATATTACAAATAAGACAGCTGTTGCTTTTACACGTACGAAAATTTAAAATTTATTTTTGTTTTTTGATGTAATGACCGAACTCTCGATTTACGTGGTTAATTGCTTCTGCATTGAAAATATCTTTAAATTTAAAAGTGTTTATCGCGTTAATAAATAGAATTAGTATAAATATTTAGACAGAGAGAGAGATACGTCACTTATTTTTTTTTTTTAGTTAATTAACATTTAATATAAAAGTGTTAATTAAATATTTATTGTTTTTTTTATTATTATTATTATTGCCTAAAAGCATACGCAGAAACGTATTGTGCTATCGTAAATCGACGGTTCGATGTGTTTAATATTTAATTTTTTTTTTATTCAAAGCATTTATTCGTGGTTAAATATAGAAATTCAATAAAAATATATAATATAAAAATTAATTTAATTGTTTTTTGATAAGAAATTTATTTTTTCTTTATGAATTTTCATTAAATTTTATTTTATTCTTTTGTAAATTCATTTCTTTAATTTATTATTATTCATTTAACTTATTTATTAATACACATTAGACTATATTACTCATCATTTTATTATACTCTACTCACTCATTTAATCATTATGTAAATTTATTTATTATTTTTACTAACACAATTTTTTTTTATTTTTATGTTTTTTATGTTTTTATGTTTTTTTTTTTTCTCTTCACCTCTCTATTGTTTCGTTGGTTTTGTCTTTGTTTTGTCCATTTTTTTTTTCTATTTTATTTTTAGATAAACGCTTATAAACGATTTCATTAAAATGAAAATTACATACAAAAACCAAACATATATAAAAACATAAAAAAATTAAAAACAAAAAAAAAAAAATAACTTAACCATCTTAAAGGGATTTGTAAATATATATTTGACTGAATTATTTTATTTTTACAGATATGCTTAAATTATTTAAGAAAAGAAAAAGAAAAACAAAAAAAAAAATAAGAAAAAAATCATACAAAAATCAATCAATTATTTAAGCTTATATAAGTAAAGGTGTGTTGGATGGGGGTTGCCTTGCAAGAAGCGAAATGAGAAAATATTTTCTTGAAATTATTTTTTTTGTTTTGTTTTCTTTTTTTTTTTTAATTGGTTTTTAAATTTTGTTTAAATAAAATTTATTAAAAATAAATTCATTGATAAAATTATGAGGTGTGTGATAAAAGTTACGAAGGAAAAAAGATAAAAAAAAAGTAAAAAAAAACTAAAGAAAATATTTCTAATCACCATCGTCGCCGCCGTCACCACATAAACAGAAAACAGAAAAAAAAAGTTCTATATACAAACACAAATCGATCGCCATCGCGCGCTTATCAACAGATTACAACATGCATCTTCTCTTCCATTTATTGGTTTTTTTTTTTAATTAAAACCAAAAAAAATTGAAATATATATATAAAAAAAAAATGAAAAATTATGCGCTACACCACACCACACCACCATCCACATTATTATTATTATTTAATTTAAATTTTTAAGTTTTCGAATGAAAAATTTCAAAACAAATAAAATGTATTATTTTTTTTTTATTAATTAATTCATTTACTTTATTGTTTTATTATTATGATTTTATTATTAATTAGAAAGAAAAAAACCTTGTTATTGTTTGCTTTTTGTAGACATTTTTTTTATTTTTAAATTCATTTATTTAATCTTTAATTTTGAAATTAGAACTTTTTTTAATTTTAATTTGTTTATAAAAGAAAAAGATTTTTTTTTTTTTTTTTATTTAAAATTTTTAATAAAACAAGAAAAAATGTTTTTAATATTTTTATTTTATTTCGATGAATTTTTATTTCTTTTAATTTTTTCTTCATAGTTTATTTTTTTTTACATATTTATATTTTATAATACTTGTTTTACTGTAGTTGTTTAACGTAGGGGAAATTTTTAATTATTTTCTAATAATATAATTTTATGCTTGAAATAAAAGTTTTTAATTAAAAAGAAAACAAAAAAATTGGCAATGAATTTAGATTTTTTTTTTTTTTTCATTACTTTAATTTGTAAATATTATTTTTGGTGAAAGAATTCTTTGATACACATAAATAATATAAATTTAATAATATATACACAGAAACAATAAAACAAAAATGCCTTTATGAAAACCAATTTTTATTCTTAAAATAATATAACATTAGGTTTTTTTTTCTCTAAGCATTTATTGAATTGAATAATAAAATAAACATTAATTAAAAGTAAAATAATTAAGAAATAATAAATATTTACGATACCATTTGAATTGGTAATTTTTTTATTTTAATTTTTATTATATAAATAAAATGTTTTAAATAATATAAATTCATCAAATATGTTTCCTTTTTATTCAATAATTTTCTTTTTTCTTTTTTTTGTTATTATCGTTTGGTATGAAATCGTTCATTTTTTTTATATATTCATATTTTAGTTAAATTCTTTTTTCATACGTGGCGCTGAATATTTATTTCCGTTTTAACAAAAAACGTTTATCTTTTCTTTGTCGTCTAAAGTTATCATAACTTCTGACGTATTACACGGTTATAAAAAACTATAAATCAGTAATAAATTAATCAGTTAATAAAAGAGATTACATATTGAATAAAAAAAATATAAATAAATCATTTAGATTAATTAACAAAAGTAAAACAATAAAAAGTGTCGGTAAATTTTTTATTATTAATTTTTATTGAAAGTTAAAATTGAAAAAAAATATTAAATATGTGTTAAAAACGCTGCTTTTTTCCATCCATTTTGTAATTTCTGTTTGTTTATTTCTGTAATCAATTTTTTTGTCTGTGTTTATTGATTTGGCTTTTATTTAATTTAATTTATTTACATTTTGTTTTCATTATTGATCACTTGTTAATTAGTGCTTTTATTTATTCATGATTCATTTTCTATTTAACAAAAAAATTATCAAATAATTTTACAGTTAAAAGTATATAAACACGTGATGGTGGCATTATAATGAATAATTTTTGGTGCATATTAATTTCGTAAAATTAATTAAACAGAAGTGTTAATAATAGTAGAAACAATGCAATTGAAATAATAAATCCTTTTAATTCCGTATTTCAACGCTAAAATGAATTTTTCCAAATCAACGAAATTATTTAAAGAGGAGGTGTGACTATCTACTAATTATTTCTTATCAACGTATTAAATTTTATTGGTTTAAACGTTTATACGCTGATAAAAATTTATATTTAATTAATATTCTATTATAAGTGTGTGTTTGCGTTCTCAGATAAACGTTGAATTAATTACTGAAAAAACTAAAAACAAGTTTTTTTTACCAATTAGCACTGATGAACTAAATATTTGTACACGCTGTTTATAAGGAAGAATATAGTTTTTAATTAATCGACACTAATATGTGCTGTAATAATAAGGTACCTTATAGTAATTAGTTGTTGATGAGGATGGCTAAGAAAATTAAAAACATGTGGTACTACCAGTAATAAAGTATCACTATTATGTTGTCTCTGAGAATAGATAAGCTAATAATAAGTTTTCCTAGGGATGGTATATTTTTTATTCTCTTATTTTACAAAGCTTTTTTTAGTCGAAATGTCATCTTTTAGTCTAAAGCACAACATATTATATGTGATTTACTGTATAAAATATAAAAATTGATAACTACACTATCAGAAACTTGAAAAAATACCGGAACTGTACTCATTGCATCGGTAAAATACTAAACTTTTGACAGCTTTGTTTTAGTGAATACACAAACTTTCTTCAAATGCTGTTCCTTGATGATTTCTGCTGGAAAAAAGAGAAATGGTTGATGGATAAAATAAAACCTTGCAATTGTTATAATTTTTTCAAATTTTTATTATCATATATCAATAGAAAAAAATTCCTTTTATTTTTTGTACTGATTATAATTCATTATTTTTTTTTTTTAACTTTTCTTTTTCTATATAAATATAAATATGTTTTTTATGTTTTAAATTTTGTATAAATTACTTGATTTAGACTCATCTATTATGAAACGCATTATAGTTAATTTATGTATTACAAATTAAATTCACCGGTTATTTAAACGGTACAATTTAAGGAATTATTGTAGGAACAAAATCACTATAATATTCGTTTCATCAAATGTGCCCTAATACATTTATTATTATTGTTATTTTTTATTATTATTATTATTTATGAATTAATATCTTTATTAATAATATTATTAAATATTTCTTAAAGTCTAAATAATATTTTTTGTATATTATTTTTGTTACAAACAAAAAAAAAAAACTTCCATAAAGAAAATTATAAATTTTTTTTTGATTAAATTAAATTAAATTTATTTTTATGTTTTCGGATCGTTTTTATTTTCATTTTTATTTTCATTTTTATTGTTTTTATATTGTTGCTGTTTGTGTTGCATTTTCAATTTTCTCTTAATTTTAATTTTTCTTTATTTAAAATTAGTTTTTTTGGAAGCCACTTTTTCAATAATCAATTAAACGTTAATCTATTTAGTTGATTTGTTTTTTTTTTTTTTTTTGTTGTTGAATATATCAGTTATTATTTTCTCACTACTAATTACTAATGTTTATTGTTTTGTCATTTTTATTATTAGTTATAAACTATTGTTCAGTTAATTTGTTTTTTAAATTTATTTATTTATTATTTTGTAGTTATAGGAAATAAAAATTATTTAATTAAATAAATTTAAGAAAAAATGATGAACATGAATTAAAAAGAATAATAATAGTAAGAAAAGTAGTATTTATGTTTGAAGATTCGAAGAAAATGCATTGTTTAAAGGGAAATTTAATAGTTGTACGAATTATATCTGATCTAATAATGTTTCAATAGAGTTTTAATTGTTTATTTCTTAAGACAGAGTGACATAAACTATGCTCTACAGAGATTATGAAATACTTTATTAAGTTAAACATTTATTAGGTTTTTTTGTTAAATTCATTAAGTTTATTAAGAAATAAAGTAAGAATTTCTATCGAGAGTGGTTAGCTAGCTGAAGATAATTTATTTGAAAACTGTTAAACAATGTTTTGGTAATAGAAAATAATTTCACAATAACTGTTTGCAACTGTTGTAATATAGGAAGGAAATTACCCCATCAAGGGTTTGATTACAATTAAACAGTCACAATTCAAATTCATCATTGTTAAGTTTTTTTTATTAATTAATTATTGTTTTTATGTATGAAACCGTCAGTATATAAAGTTTTTAGTTTTACATTAAAGTAATTAATTTAATGAGGTGGTATTTTGTATGCGTGATACAGAATTACGTAATTTTAAAAGAGAGAAAAAATAAAAGTTGGAAAAAAAAATAATTATAGAAAAACAATAGATTAATGAAATAGTAGAATTAATTAATATTAATTAATTATTAGTCATATTTTTAATTATTTATTTTTATATATAAATATAATATAAAAAAGGCAACAACCTAATTTTTAAAATTAAATTGATAATTAAAATAATTAAATTTAACCAGTCATTTCAGTATTTGTTTTATTTTTGTTTTCATTTAATATATATATTTAAATTTTAGTATTTATTATTATTATTATTAATTTTTAACAGCCTACAAATTTTTACTTTTATTTATAATTAATTATTAATTAAACTTTCTCCCTTTCTCACGATTACGTTTATTAATTATTTTTTAACTTCATTTTAATTTTTACAAATATCTAAATGTCTACACAAAGATCGTTTTATTTATTCTCTTTTAATTAATTATTAATTATTATTTTCTGCAATCTCTAGTTGTTTTATCTTTTCTAGTCTATTGTTTAATTATTTATTTAATTTCTTTTCTTTTCTGATTTTTTTTTTGTTATAAAGATATGCAAATTTATTATAAAAAAAAAGTTAATTATTATTATTTTTATTATAATTAATTAGGATGATTAAATAAATTAATGTAATTTATAGGTAGTATTTATTTTTATAATAATTATTATTAAATATGGGGTTTTTATATTATATTTCACTTTATTAATTGTGTAGGATTATAAACTCAACAGTACTGTGTTTTGATTGTATTTCCTCTTTAATACTGGCAATCAATATTTAAATAATTAACTTGCAGCTGAACGTCTTATTGGTACTGGGGGTGGTTTTTGTTGTTTATTTAATTTACTTATTTGTGATTTTATTTTATTATTATTATTTTTTATTGGTATCGTTGTTGTTGCCGGGGCAGACGTGGGTGTTACTGTTGTTGTTTGATTACCTGTCATTGGTACAATTGGAATTACACCGTTTGTTATTGTTGTTTGATGATGACTTTGTTGTGTAGCGACCGGTATTCCTGTTGTTTTTATTACTTTACTATTATTAAATGAATTAATTGTTGGAAGATTATTACTTGTTAGATTTGTATTCTGAAAAAAAAATAAAAAAAACCAAAAAGAATTAGTAAATTGGCAAAATATTCTCTTGCTGGTGAAAAATTTAGTTTCACTTACATTTAATTGCTTTGAATGCCAACCATTACTTAAAGGCCAATCATTTGATGATTGTAATAAAAAATCATCAATATTTCGAGATTGTTCTTGTTGATGATGATAATGATGACGTGGCTGATGTACATGTTTTTGTCTATGCTGTGATTTTTGATTATATTTAAATTGTATTGGAAAACTATTACGTTGTCTTATTAATAAATTATCATCATTATTAATTATTTGTAAATTATTATCTATGCGTGATGAATCAATACTAATTGAATCACTTGACGATGAGCAACTGATTAATTCGGCACGTCCAGCCTCACTAGGCGTTGGACTATTACAATTACTACGGCTAAATCGACGATTATTATAATTATTCATTAATATATTATTATGATGATTATTTACACTATTAGAATTATTATTTAATTTTAATTTTATTTTATCAATTTGTTTTGTCGTCAATAATTGTTTTCTCTTTTTTTTCTTTTTATTATTTGATAATGTCGTTGCCAAATTACCATCATCGTTTGTCTGTTGTTGCTGTTGCTGTTGTAAGGTTGTTAAATTACAACAGCTACTCGTATTACTACAATTACTGGTACTACTACTTCTACTGCTACTGCTATCGGTTGACAATTGGGATAAATTATCATTTTCTGTATCATCAATTAAACCACCATCATCTTCTTCATCGTCCTCCTCGGTATTATTTTTTAAATTACTTTTTTTATTAAATGATTTCTTTGATTGTAAACTACGCGTACTATCCGCATTTATATTAACTAAACGATAAAAATCATGTGTAAATTGTTTACTATAAGTCATCTCTTCATCATCTGAGTAGACTAACTGTAAAATCAAATTATTTAAATTTATTTATTAGAACTTCTCTCAATAGAAACAAAAACAATACTCACTTCATCTTGTAATAAAGCGTTAATATTTTCCGATTGTGATTCACTTGTTGATGGACATAAATTCGATATAGAAATCATCCATTCGCTGCTATCCTCCTCAATTACAATTGGCTCAAGTTCTTCTTGTGACATACTCCAGTCTTCCATTTCGGCGGTACACGGTTCTGCCGATACTAACCATTGTTCTGGTTCTTCGGGTAAATCCTCTAATTGTGCAGCGTTTGGCGGTGGCTGCCCAGAACTCATTGTACAATAACCTTCATCACGTCCCTTTGCCGGACTACCACCGACTAACGCTGCATTCTGTGCTTCTAAATCCTGTACACGACTCTTTAATATAGACACCTCTACACGTAAACCATCTTCGGCTACAATTGCATCAACCACCTTTCGCATAACGTCATCTAAACAGAGTTCATACTGTTGGATGCGTTGTTGAAGTGTTTTATTTTCACATTGTAATGTTTGTAAAGAATTCTCTTGGCGTGTACAACGAGCCTATAAAATATATACAACACACAACGATATAATAAATATGAATAGAATCATCAAATTTTACATAAAAGCTTTTATATAAAAAAAAAATAACACGTGTACATAAAATAGTCTACATTACGGCGATTTATTTATTTTATTTTCTTATCTTACCGCTAATTCTTTATGGTCACGACATGCCTGCATAACTTGTCTATCTTTCGTTTTCATAGCTCGACTCATACTGGTTGATAATAAGGGTTTAAAAAAACATAAAAAAAAATAAAAAAAAACACAAAATATATGAATAAATAATAAAAAAATTATATAAAAAAAAGGAAAAATATAAATTAGAGAAAGAGAGAAAGATAAAGAGAAACATTAAGTAAAGAAAATAATAATAATAATAATCGAAAAAAATAGTTAAAACTACTTACATTTCCAATTGCTCTTTATGTTCATTTTCAATTGTCGGTGAACTACATTGGCACTGAAAAATTATTTAAAAAAAAAAAAAAAGAAAGAAAAAACAAAATAATAAAATAAATAATATAAAAAATAATTTAATTTTATTTAATAATATTATGATGAGAAATTGTTCGTTTATGTTAGTAGGTGGGTGGGTGGTTGGTTGTGGTTGTTTTTTTAGATATAGGAGATAGAAAAATCAGGTCAATTGTTGTGATGTGTTTTTTATGATCATAACTTTTAGGCGGTTTTATATTGTGGTTGTTTGTTGTTGTTGTTGCTGCTGACAGTCTACTGAATTTTCTCATCCTTTTTGATGAAGTACTATCTATCCTATTATATATATTTTTGTCGATTATTATATTCTTTTTTTTTTTTTTTGGTGTAAAAACCGACCAGCTGAGCTTTGTGCTTTCGCCTAGTTAAACGATTGTGTAGAATGAGGAAAATTTTATATGACAAAAATTTAACTCAATACAATGTGGAAGTAAACAGCCCATAATCCATTGAACGACACATCATACACCAGCAGCAACAACAAAAATTATGTCAAAATAGGGGGAGTGAAAAAAGTTCATCAAAAACAATAAAAAAAAAAGCAAAAAACAGGCTCTCATGTTCATCATGCACAGCTGAGAATTGGGCATAATACGAACCAGGAAAAAAAATAAATAAATATAAGCAAAAGGGAAACTAGACGACTGATTTGGATAAAGAATAAAAAAAAAAATCAAATGTTCTCTGCTAGGATGGTAATATTTGTTCTGCTTTATCGTCTTTGTGCTTAATAATTTCGTTCTTGTTTGCTTAGTGCATGCAAGCAAGAAAAATTTTTCATTTCTTTTTTTATTCTAAAAAAAAAAAAGTTCACTTTAGAAAGTTAATAATAGAAACAAATAATAAAAAAATGAAAAATAAAAAACACTAAAAATGTGTTTATTTGAGTATATATAAATATATATTTGAGGGTGATGGGGTGGATTTATAATGATGATTCTGTGTTTAAGTAGATCAGCCATAAGTGGGTTGCTTGATGGTGAAAAATTTACAAAAGAATAAAACCTTACAAATGCGTTTCTTTGTTATTATTTTTTTTTTTGTTGGTGGATGAATACTTTACGCAACAAAAGCGAGAAAAAATACGAGCACTTAAAGCTTTAAGCAACCACCCTTAATGGCAATAAAAAAAAGAAAATTCTTTATTTAAATTTTGAAACAATTTTTTGACATTTGCATTCATCATATAAATAAAAAATTGTTTTTCCCTTAACAAATCAACTTCCATTCGATAAACGGAAGGGGGGAAATATGTACGCTGTTTTGTCTTTTGTTTCTTTGTTTATTTCCTTTTTTTATTATTTGAATTTCCCTTCCAATAATGCCAAAAATATGACGATATACTGTCAAATATACAAAAAAAAATAAAAATAAAAAATTAATGAAGGAAATCGCATAATTGGAAAAATAAAAATTCGGAAATCAAAGGAGGAAATCTGTCATTAACAGAAGTTAACGTACATATTTCATCAATTTACTTTCAGTGTTTTTTTTTTATTCATTTTTTAAACTGTACACCGTCTGTCTGCTTAATAAATGGGCAAAAAAAAAATTAGAAATTCATTTTGTTTTTGGTGGCAAATAATAGGTACAGAGAGTGACACAAACCACATAATTAGTTAAAAGGCATTTGTTGCTATCGCATTGCAAAATTGAATTAATCTAACCTCAGTGTTTAGTGATTATTTATTTAGTTTTAAGTCAAAAACCGTTTAATTCAGAATAAAATACATTTTTAAGAATAAAATTCAACATCTCAGGAAAAAACTTCTAATTAAAACGATTTGTTATTGATTGTTTTTGGTAATTATTCACAGCAAGAGGATAATAATATCGAATTCGGTTTACACATTTAACCAATACAAATGTGTATTTTGTTTATTTACTAAAGAAACATAAAAGCACAAAACGTATAAAAGAGCTTTTAATTAAACATAAATGATCAAACATTTTTCAAATGAACATATAGCTATCTATATCAATGAAAAACACTGAATCGACCACAGTTCAGCATTCGTAACAAACATAATAACTGCATCAAAAATTAACTTTCACTTTTTGTCACTATTGTCATTCGTTTCATTGTTTTTAATAAATAAATATTATTTGCAGTAGAGTCTAAGCATAAAAGCCCCACGTAAAGCAGTAATGTCAACAAATGTAAATATATGAATTTCATAATATAAAATCAAAACAATATATATATATATATTTAAGGATGGCTGGATGGATGGATAAAGAATAAGTAAGAGTTTTGTTTTGTCACTCAATAAAATCCATATGGTGGTGTTCGCTCAATAACATAATAATAATAATAATAATGACACCAAACAACAAAAACACTTTGTACGATTGTCATTTATAAAATCGGTAAATATCTTTGTTTGTTAAATAAAAGACAAAAAAAAAAACTATTTCCACAAGGATATGAAAATGAAAAGAAATTTTCATTCGTATTTGGTATATAGTAGTAGTTATAGATATATTTATAGTACTAGCAACTATTACGACAAGTTCTGCTTCAACTTCTATTGCTACTGCTACTCAATAAAAAAAAAAACTTTTACAAATAAATGGTAACAGCTATTATGTATCGGAAATATAAGAAATCATAAATTGATACGACATGATAAATAAATAAAATAGGGAATATAAAATAAAGGAATCCTATAACTGTCACATACCAAACATAAAAAGACAAAATGATGACACGTAAATATGTCACAAAAGTTTTCTGCTTTAATATTTATTTTTCTATTTAAACTTTTATTTATTTATTTATATCTATATATGCTTTTTTTTTTGTATTTTTGATAACATTTTTATTTATATTATTATTATTTTATGCTTTATGATTTTCTATATTAATAGTAAATAATAAAACTAATAATGTGTTAATTTAATTTTAAACAAAGAAAAACATTTTATATATTATTACAGCTGGTATTTCTACTAACACCTAAATATAGGCAATTGACTAGCTAAAAGTGTTTGGTTATTAGAACAATAAAAGTGCTTTCTTGTTATTTATTTTACCTTTATTTATTATATTATACAGGTGGCTTTATCAAACACATTATTAGAGAGAGAAAAAAAAAACAACAACTACAATTGAAAAAGAATTTTAGAATAAAATAGGGGAGTTCTTTGTGCTCCACAACTTAACACCACTAAATATATTAAATACTCTTCACATCGGAGCCGTTCAACGTATTATTATATCACTTTAAAAATTATTTCTTATCAAAAATTCATTAACCAACTAAAACAACAATAAACAAACTAATGGGGCAAATACATGAGTGTCAAGGAAAAACGTCCAAAAAACGAAAAGGATGAAAAACCAGTGACGATTTGCAATTAAAAAAACGAAATATTATATGATTCATACTAATGTCCTACCCAAAAAAAAAAAAATTAAAAAATATTAAGCATTAAGAGGAGCCTCAGACTATACACTTAATAACGAAAAATATACTTTTTTAGTTTAAAAAATGTAAGAAAAATAATAATAAAATTTAGAAAAATCTTTATCATTAGTGATTTGTTTTTTTTTTTAATTCAACGATTCAAAGTGTTTATCAATGGCAACAACCAACTCAAGTGACTGTGATAAGTTTATAAACGAACCGATGAACAGTAGTAGCAGGCAGCATCAACAACAACTTCAAATCCTCAGTTATTGCGGTTTAAAAATTATTTGAACAAGATTTTTTTATTCCAGATGATTGAGGAAATCTACTATCAAATCCATATTTAACAACTATCAACATAAATGATTTTCACATATGTAAGTAATTCAAAAAAAAAAAAAAAATAAACGACTACCGTAAGTAAATGGGATAAAATAGGAGAAGATAAAAAAATAAATAGTGTTTGTGATTGGGAGCAGTACTGCGTTGCTTTCAGTAACTTTTAGCTCCACATGTTTGTTAATATTATTATTTTTACAGTTGTTGTTGTTCCAGCTTACAACAACCCTATAAAAACTACCCGAATGACACAAACAATACGAACAACAACAATAATAATAATAATAACCGCACACAACACAAAAAAAACACCCCAAAAATAAAAATGATATGTTTAGTCGAGCGGACAATTCAACCATTATCGAAGTGAATTTCATGTTTTATTTTTTTCCTTTTATATTTATATATGTGCTTTAACGTTCGTAAAACTCCCCAATAGATTTATATATATATATTTTTTTTTTATTTTGGTTGTTACTAGAAAAACCAACAACAAGAAAGAAAAATAAAATAACTGTTTATCATCCGGATACGCGATTAAAACCGCACACAATCTACCAACCAACCAACCAACCAGCCAACCAACCAACAACATCGTATGGAACAGCGTAGAATATTTGGTTGCTGAGTTTTATTGTTATGTTGTCGGTTGCTGGTTGCAACATAAAAACAGGAACAGAATAAAAAATAAAAATAAAAAAAAAATAACACGATTTTATCAAACTGGCATTTGTTACATCTCAGCAGCAACGTCATCGTTGCGGAGAGTTCGGTGAATGTAATGATGTTGTGGTACTTGATGTTTTTCTATTTGCATTATAAAAATATTGTACGATGATTTTTCCTTTATGTTTTCTTTGTGTAATATTTATGCTGAGCCCAGTAGTTGTGATTAATACTGCTTTTATTCTTTACCAAAATATAAAAGAAAGTGTTACCTACTACTACAGGGTGGTTAACGTTTACTAATGCTCCTCTAATGCTATTGCACATTGTTTAAACAAAGCGATTTTTCTTTACCATTCGCATATTAGTTGTTCATATTATAACAAACCGCGTGTATGGCGTTTTTTTTTTGTTGATATAAAATGCATTATTTAGGTGTATAAGTGTGTACAATGGATACATATATATTTATTAATTAATTTTTATTTTAATCAATCATGGGGAGATTTTCTCCTATATATGTTGCTTTATTATAACATGTAATGAAATGAGTGAAAAACAGTAAATACAGGAATAAAAAAAAAGCTACAAAATAATTTAAGGGTGCGTATGAAAAATAAATTAAAAAAAAACAACAAGAAATTAAATAAAAGGGGGAGCATTGAACATTTAAACAAAAGTTTTTGTACTAAATACAAAATGCAAACAAAGAAATTATCAAAAAAAAAAAAATTAAAATAAGAGGAGAACGATGTGATAAACAAAGAGATTAAATAATTCGTATACGCACTTAAACCCCTTAAACGGAAAGTTAAGGTATTTATGTGAAATATTAACTTAAAAAATAACAAAATAAAAAAAAACACAGTAAGCTTTAACTACTTACTGGCCTATGTAAAGTAATAAAGTTTACTCATGTCTTGCTCCTTAAATCCGGAGCATTAATTGTAAAAGTGTGCTGTTAAAAAGTTGATTTATTTATTTCTTGAATAGTGCTTCAAGTGCTAAGGGTTTATTTATTTTCTCCTTTATTACATTATGTTTACGGTGCTTTTAAGTTTTCATTTGAATATCAGAAGAAATTGTCTATATGGTCAGTTTAAAAAAGTTTTCTTATATCCTTCCAAATGGATTTACAGCATAGACGGAGTTAGTAGCCGTATAGATAGCACCAAACTAGTTAATTTGTTTTAAATAATTAAAATTGATTATATTATTTGTAATAACCCTAAAACCACAGTATTTATATTCAAATTGACATGTTTTGCATTTACTTTTTACATAAGCTTATCGTTACTATATAACCGTTAACTATAACCGTTTAAGGGGTGAATTTTCAAATTTTAAAGGACTTCTTATCGGAAAATCTAAATAGAAAATGCGATTCATTTCTTAGCTGTTCGATTAAAATAATCGATAAAAACAAATTTTTCGGTTTGTACGTTACTGAGTATCGCTGCTGCTAGGGCTTTAATCAATTACTCATGAGGTAGTAAAATTATTCCATTTCTGATTTTGAGTGAAAATGATTCTTACTCATTTTGCATTTAAAAAAAATATTTTAGTTATTTTTCACTTGACTGCTATGAATAGAATTATTATCAATAATAAAATTCCAGTGTTTTTTCTTATAGGTAGAGCCAACCGTATAAATTTTGCACAAATACGCATTAGATATAATTAGTACACTTGAGATAGTTGAAGAACTGCTACTAATATTAAAAAGTTATGAATTTTTTAAGCATTTAGTAATAATAATAATTATTATTATTCCTATTATTATCAAAGAGTTTTAATATTTACATAAAATTCACAAGGATAATAATAAATATTTGTCATACTTAATTTTGTTCCTAAATAAATAATCAAAATACGGATAGAATGTAACATTTTACGCCTCCCACATACGCATAAACAAATAAACCCATTTAAAAAAAAAACAACAAAATAAATAATAAACAATGAGAGGAAAAACATGAGAAAATCCTTTAAATTAAGTCAATTCTTCGATTATTCATATTTTTATTTATATTTTTTAATGCCGTAGGGGATTTAATATACATACACATGGTTGGATAATACATGGGGGAATAAGTTTAACAAAAAGAAATTAATAATAAAACATTCATAGTAAAATTTTAAACTCTTTCTTCAGGAGTTTAACCAAAAAAATATTTAAAGCAAATTTAAAAGGTAAAAATATAAGGAAAAGAATAAAAAGAAAATTTATTAATTAAAAAATTAAAAATATAAATAATATTTAAGCTTATTTTTCTTAAGTATTTGTTTCATCAACTAATTTACCGTACTTGATACGTACCGTTTGCATATGAATAAAAATTAAGTTAAGAAGAAAAAATAAAAAAAATATTTCTATGTTTATTAAAAATAGGCAGGCATATCACCCTCTAAACACAATTTAACTTCTTTTGTATTTACCAAAAATAATAATAATAATAATAGAAGTAGAAGAAACTTAACCATACAACCACCTACACTTAAATATTCAAGGGAAAACACATTAAATTTACATATATTATGAAGGAAAGTAATAATAATAACAACAGTACTGTAGCTGTAGTATTAGTAAAAATAGTAGAAATAGTAGCAACAGTACCCACAAAACATTGAAAATATGTCGTCGTCCCCCATTTTTATAATCATTATAATTATAATAATAATAATAACAGAGTGCATTATCGTAATCGTACAGTACGATTTTGCAGTGAAAACACCGTGCTGTTGAACGGTGTATATTTGTTAACCTCGAAAAACAATGCTTCTGTAATAATGATAATAATAATAATAATGGTGCTGTTTGCACATGTTTTAATTTTAATTATTTTTTTTTCCTTTTGCATTTTCTTCATTTCAAAAATTTTAAAGATTTAAATATTAATGCTATTTACCTCTGAAGCATGCCATCCCTCCGCAATAATATATAGAAATGCTAAATGTTTAAAAATGTACGTGTGTAAACCGTACAAATGTTATATAATCCAATTCATAGGTAATTTTAATAAAAATTAATTATTTATATATTTATTTTTTAATGCTTCAAATGTTTAAATTGTTTAAATTATGTTCCATTGCTAGAAAATTAAGAAGGTAAGAAAATAACTTTACTTTTATTTAAAAAGAGAAAAACAAAAAATGGTTTTTTATTTTTTTTGTATTACAAGAAGGGAGAAATTTTTTAACATAAAACTTCTGTCACTTTATGTCTTTCTTCTTGTTTTCTTTTTTAATTTAAAAAAGTTTAAATATAAATGAAAATATGTTATTACCGTAATACAATAATAAAAAAAAAAAAAAAGTTTAATTTAATTTATCAAAGGTAAAAATACCTGAGAAAAGTCTACAAAATTTAAGCTTCAATTAAATTTCGTAACATTTTTATTGTGAAAAAAAGTTTTTATTTTTATATTCAACAATGCAATGTATGTTTTTTTTTGTTATTAAAACAAAAAAAATTAAAATGTTTTAATTAAATTATCTTAAAAGATGAAAAAAAAAAATAAAATTAAGACAGTAACAACCCTTTTTTTTCAAATCCCTTAAGCAAATGCAAATGAAAAATCCATCAATCATTTAAGAAGAAATAAATGAAACGCTTGTAGTATACATTTCGGCTTAAACTTTTACACTGTATTTATTTTTAATTTCAACAAAAATATTCTACCAAATCCACCATATATACACAAATGTGTATGTACACAATTTGTTAAATAACTCATAAATATTACCACCTACTCACTTAAAATTGTGTCCCTTTAATTTTTTTTTTGTTTAGTATTATTAATACATTCTGCAAATATTGTACACATTTTAAATGGTATTCTTCATCTTCTATTAATATAAATTTGCTTCTGTTTGTTTGTTGCTGTTGTTGGTTTGCACCCTTAATATAATAATACCTAAACAGTGCCTAGGTAATGTAAACATATACACAAATAAACTGGTAATTGTAAATAAACGAAATACAATTTGTTTACATTAAAATAATTTTTAACTTTTTATTAACTAATACATTTATAAACAACAAGAAATCGAAAAAAAAAAAAAACGAGGAAAATGCCAGATAGTATGCAATGAAAACTAAATGAAAAACTAACAGCAACACCATGAAAGTAGTTTTACAGTGGAAAAATATGATTTCTATGGAGAGGAAAATGAAAAATAAAAAAAAACACCACCATCGAAAGCTAACAACAAATAAACATAAAAATACAAAATCCAACCCTAAAATTTGTTTAAAAAAAAAAAAACGCAAAACAGAAAACTTTTTATCATCCCTAAAATTTATTTATGCTTTATGCTACAAGAAATGACAAAATAAATATAATTTTAAAGGTGCTTGTGCGCGCCTACTATCTATATTTGGATTGTCAATGTTTTTCTGTTGGGTTTATATGCTGTTGAGTTTTATTCTATTTGTTTGTCTCATTAAATGCAACACATAACAGGGTGGTGGTGGTGATGGCGGTGGTGGATACATAAAAATGATTTTAAAGTTTGTTTTTTTCCAGAGCATTCATTCATTCATTCATTTTTAGGGGAGGCTAGCAGTTAGTTTGTACATATATCAGGTTGGATAACGAAGTACATGGCATGAGTAGGATTGATTAAATTGCATTTCCTGATTCTCATATACATTTGCAAAGGAAATTATTTAATTTTATTTCATTATGTTGCTGCTGCTGCTGCTACTACTACTGAGGTTGAAATTACCTTTTATTGTTATATTGCGCCACCCACTTTATATACGCGTTTATTAATATTATTATTATTATTATTATTAATTTTGGGTATTTTTGTGGCGTTTTATGTAATAATTTTTTTTTTTTTTGTTTTTCTATTTAACAAAAGTCCTTATTACTGAAGCCTCTAATAAAAGTAATCATAATAAAAACAGGATGTAGAAAACAACCAAAAAAAAAAAAAAAATTAAATAAAATAAATGAAAGAAAATTAAATAGAAAATAAAATGAAAACAACAACAAATCACGTGGTGCATTTAATGGTGGACATTTAGTAGGAGCAGCACCCAACAACAGCAGTAGCAATAGCAGCAACAATGGCAAAATGCCGTTTTTATTTTCATTTTATTGCCGCATTTTCTTTATTTTATGAAAAAATCAATAAAAAAAAAAGTGAAAGTGAGGTGATTTTTTTTTTCCACTTTTTTACTTTCGATTTTTTTTAACTTTTTTTTTTTTATTACAGGAAAATGAAAGGACAAAAATGTGTCGAGTCAACTGTTTGCAGTAGCAAAAAAAATGAAAAAATTTAAAAGAAAAACCTTTTTTAATTGCGATAAAATTTCATTTTGTTAAAAACAAATATTTACGATTTGTAAGTATTAATTAACGATTTTAAATTACATTTTACAAGTTAGCAAGTGCTTTATTTTTCTTTTAATATAGATAATATTTAAGTAAACAAAAAAAAAATACATTAATTTTTACATCCCCGATTTAATCACTGATATTATTACACCTTTTTGCCTCAGTAGATACTAAAAATCACTTAAATCCCATTAAACACAGATTTAATAATAGATTTGTTTGCCAACTCTGAAAGCTTATAAAGCTTTTGTTGTTAAACCTATTAAAACTAAATTAAATAGTTTTTATTGCAACCAAAGAGAAAAACTTCTGTGTTAGTTTTAATTTGATTTTCAAAGAACATATATGTGGGGCTGACTAAAGAACACAAAGAACAATATTATTAACAAAACGTGATAAACGTGAATTTTACTTCTTTCAATCTTATTACGTTTTAATTTCTGTTCTTCTTTTCCATTTTTTTCTTCTATTTTCAATGGCAGATAGTCATTATTACTTATTTAATTACTTAACTATGTTGTTAAACAACTATTATTTTCATTATAAACCAACAGAAAAAAAAAACAGTTTCTATCACGTGTTAAGATAATATAAATAACAGAAGAAAAAAAACTTTTCTCTACAAAACATCACTTTATTATATAATTTTCTTTCTACAAGGTTTTTTATTTTCGAATACGCCAAAATGTAGACAATATTTACTACATGCAAAGCATTTCTATCGTAGGGATAGAAGAAAATACACCCGAAAATTGATATCGAAGAATATCATAAAAAATCAATTTTTTAAACATAAAAGTAAATTATCGTATTGAATCTTTTAGTTATTTAACTATAAGTAAATTTAGTTTCTGTTCTTTTTTTTTTTTTTAACTTTCTTCCAGTCAGCTATAGCTAATACGAAATAAAGAATCTATTTCATCCCTTTTTAAATGTCCTATCAACGTTTTGCATTACATTATACGTTACGTTACGTTTCTACGAGAGTTTTTCTACAATTTTTTTTTTCTTGCTTTTCATTTTCGCAGTCAGTTTAACTGTAATCGACCCAAATACACATCTACTAGTGATACTTCCCTTTATACACAACAATTGTGATTTCCTTTTCTTAGTGATTTTGGGCTTTATGTATTATTATTATTATTATTTTTTTTAGTTATTTAAAAGGCGAATACACTGAATACAAACTACGATAGCATAGCAATTTTCTTTCACACAATCACTTAAGTAGGATAAAAATGAGAAATGAAAAAAAAGAAAAAAAAAACTGTCTTCAGAGTTTGGGTGATTTTGATGATGTGATTTTGTATGGTGCAAAGTTGTATTTGTCACATCTTCTGTGATTTTTTTTTATCAATTTCTCTTCATATTACATCAAGCACACAAGGACAACACAAAAACCGTACAATACGGAACGTATTAGACGCACAAAACGTATTACAATTTCTTTTTTCTTTTTTTGCCATTCATACATTTGACTCGATTTTTCTATTTAGCTTTTAGTGGAGCTTTTATTTTGCGTGCTAATTTTTTATGCTGATATCTATATCGTGCTTTGATAAATACACAGCTAAAAAACTACCACCCATCATTCGCCCGCAATATCAGTAAACAACCAAGTAAAGATAAAAAAAAATAAAAGATGAATATTCACAACCCCAATTTCTTTTATGTGTATATGATGGGGAAAAGCTTAAAAAAAATGAAAAATAAATAAATAAAAAGCTTAAAAAGTAAATTTCGCCAACCAAATAAATAAGGCGACCAGTCATCAGTAAGTCAGTATATAGTAGTTCGTTTGTCAGTTCTTTTTTTTGGCTATATTACTTACGACAAAAAAAAAATTCTTATCGATTTGACATGATGATGGTTTTTTGCCTTCGTGTATTCTTTCTTTTTTTTGTATAATTTAAGCAGCAAAAAACAAAAAAAATCTTAAAGAAAAGGAATTTTTAGGGCAAAGAAAAATCTTTAATAAAGAACAAAAAAAAAAAAGTTAGCTTAAGAGTTAAGAAGCTTTAAAACAAGGAAAAACAAAAAAAAAGAAGCAAGAATAATGGAAAGGATAATAATGTTTGGTTGTGCTTTTTTCTACTATTCTTCTTAATTTTCTTTCCTTATTGCATTTGTAATTTAATATAATAAAGTAAATTGCCTCCTACTACCATAACTAAAATCAAAACTTCTTCTCAAACCAGCAACAAACAAGAACATAACCCAACTGAATTTATCCAGATTTTGGTATTTTTTTTTTGCTCTTTGTCGTTGCTGTTGTTGTTAAAACCAACCCTAAGTCATTTGAGTGACTTCGTTTTTTTTTTATTCATTATTGTTTATTAAATTATTATATTTCTTGCCCTAATTGAATTGATTTTAATTTCATAATTTTTTCTCCTTATTGTATAATATGTTTATGTGAATTTTATAATTTCTATTTCTGGCTGTGTGTGCGTTAGAGTTTCAATTAGTAGTAAAATACTAATATGAATAGGGGTATTCCCCTTTTTATTTTTGTTGTTGCTGTTGTTCATGAT
Organism: Ptychoptera contaminata; assembly: GCA_963942525.1. NCBI lineage: Eukaryota > Metazoa > Arthropoda > Insecta > Diptera > Ptychopteridae > Ptychoptera > Ptychoptera contaminata. Next base: position 28,834,658 of record OZ012638.1, read on the forward strand.
GATAATAATATGACAGCGGCGTCAGCACCATTAGGATAGGATTTGGATTAATATGATAAAATATTTATTTTTTTTTGGAATATTATTTATTTGACAGATAATGCCCCAGCTATAATAATAAAAGCAAAAAAGCTTTTCATTTTTTAATATCAAAAATTTTTGAGTTTATTTGCAGTTTTAATAAAACATAAATAAAAAAAAATAATATAAATAACGACACTAAACTACAGCAAAATAATAATAAAAACGTTATACATTGTAAAACCCTTAAAAAAATTCTCAAAAGGAAAACACCCATGGGAGTGTTATATTACATGCAGAAACTATAATAATAATGTCAATTTACAGCTACTACTCGCTATATGCTTATAGTTATAATATTTGGTCATCCAGAATATTTTAATGAAGGAAAAAATTGTCAAAATTTTGGTTTTAGTCTGTCATGGTGTTGCTGACTGCATCACCAATCACTGTAATTTTGTTTGAAGAGGAAAATATTTGCCAATTAAATAAAACTAAAGAACCAACTACCATTGATTGAAAAAATTCAGTGTTATGCAAAACCACAAATGATTATGACAAGTAATGTATTAGTAATGCACTGAATAAAGGGTGTGTGTTAAGTGCAAAAACCATTGAAAGGGACAAATCAGGATAAAATGACCAAATAATGTTAGCGTGTTTATCACAAAGGGCCTATTCCTGTCATCTCAATTATTATTTTTTAACATCATCTCTAGAGTACAACAATTGTTACATCAAAAAAAAAAAAAAAAAACTTTTGTTAATTTTAAATACGGAATAAATACGTGTCTCAGGAGATCAATGCAGAACACCGTGACCATTAAAACTACTTAGTTTTAAATAATTTTCATATATTTTTTGCTTATTTTAATATTTAATAATTAATATAAGGGTGCAGTTTAGAGTTGTTTAGAGCACCGAAATTACTCGGCAAATATATTAGACCATCAAATCCATTAACAAATATATTTACTTAACAAATGCACTTGTTTTCACTACTTAGTAACTGAAAATAAAACTATTCATAGATTTTATGCTACAATATATTAATAAATTACTTAACTAAAAAAAAATAACTCTATAGTCATGCTATTTAAGGTAATTTCTCTCTATTAAAATTCGATTAAAGAACTTCTTTGATATCAAAACAGAAAAAAAAAACGAAAAGAAGAAAATAAACAAAAGAATGCTGAGAACAAACTGATTACTGAGAGCAGAAGAATAAGTAGAATAAAAAAACATTAAACGTTCGTTGTATGCAAATTATCCAAACAACAATAATAAAATTGCAAAGAAGAATAAAAAAAAAAAATCGCAGAAAAATCAAATTAAAATTCTTTTTTCTTTATAAAAAAAAAATACTTTTCTTCTTCTATTCACAAAATGCAAATACAGAAAACGATATTTATTTATTCTATTTTATATTTTCTCGTCTATTTTTCATCATCATACATAAATTTCTATTTTGTAAAGTAAAAAGCATAGAATATATATAAATATGTATAAAAAATAGAAGAAATAAAATTAATAAAAGTAAATTATATAGAAGTGGAAATTACATATAAGTATTATTATATTATAAAATTGAAAGAAATAAAAAAAAATGTAACCGTAACGTAATGTAATGTAATATATATACGCGCAAAATAATTGTTTTCGATGTTAACGAATTGATAGTTGGTTGCCTGGCTGGCTGATTGTTATTGTAATTATTATTATTATTATTATTATTATTACTATTTAGTTTGATGTTTTGTAAAGATTAAAATGTCGATTGTGTGGGTTTTCTTCTTTACTAACTAAATGAATGAAAATTTATTCAACAAAATTATAGAGTAACAAAAAAATGAAACACCAAAAATAAACGATAGAAAAACTATCACGAATTTATTATTATTATTATTATTACAACTATGAATACAATTACCACAATTACTATTATCATTATCATCATACTCACAGTGATTTCTTGCATTGCACGGTTAATTGGTGTTATCAAAGTGTTTAGATTACAAGCAAACACACGCTGTACAAAATTATTATTTAATCGGAAAAAGGATTCAGGCAAATTATTTAAAATTTGCATGAAAAAAAAAATAAAAGCAACTTTTCTAGTAATGCACCGATGTTAAAAGCGCTGATAATCGTTGATTGTCAGAATTTATCCATTTTATACATTTCAATTAAAATAGAAAACGTGAATAATGTTGTTCATCGAATAAATAAAAAAAGCGTTTATAATTGAAAAAAAAAATTAATGATTTTTTGAATAAAAGTATTGTTTAAGTGTGGGAAGGATGTTCTGTGCTTAAAATTTTTCATTGTTTTTGAATGGAAAAATACGCGTAATATTCACTCTACATGCTACAAACTTCACACAGTACTAACATTAGAAAAGTGATTGTTCTTTTGTTTAAATAATTTCTTTTAAATTTTATGATACATGGGAGGAAACATGGATGTTTATTTTTTACAAAGAAATAGAATAATAATAAACGTTCAGGTTAAATGATTTTTATAACTTTTTTTTTGCCAATAATATTGTACTCTCGGCAGTTGCATAATTTTAATTAATTAGTTTTCTCTTTATTTATTTTTTAAAGAAAATAATAAAACAAATAAGTGCTTTCTTTAAACAGTTTTAGAGCATCAACTAACAATTATTATCACAGTAAATGTTAACAGATCGTACGGTTTTTAAGAAAACATATTTAAAATTGAGCTTTATTTACACAATAAATTAGGATAACAGGTATTTACGGATAATTTTTTCGTTTAAATTCTCATCACTTTATGTTTAAAAACAAAAATTTTCAATAAAAACGTAACGAAAATACCAGAAAAGTAATAAAAATACAGAAAAATAAAACGAATAAACTTACTTGATTTACTTTATCCTGTATTTTAGTTAATGATTCCTCCAGTTCTGCAATTCTTGCTTCGAGTGCCTCCTAAGGATAATAAAAGAAGAAAAAAAACAGAAGAAAAATTAATAAACAAAACCAAAAATCAATAAATAATTAAAATAATTAACACTGACCTAACTAAATATAAATTAATGACTAAATATAAATTTTAATTAAAAATGAGAAAAGGAAAAAAAAAAACAAAACACTAACCAACGCAAACGAAATGATGATCTGATAATATGGTGGGAGGAGAGTAGTTTGATTAACGTAAAATTTTTATTTTATTTATATTTTTTGTCAAGGTTTGTTTTGCAGTCTTTTGATTATTTTTATTTAAATAAAATAATTAAAATTCCTTTTTTATAAAAAATATATATAAGAATAATTTTTATTATTATTATTGTTTAAAAAAGTAAATAAATTTAAACGGTTTATTGGTTGACGGCAGGCAGGCAGCGCGTAAGTCTCTCATATACACTCACTGTTGACACCGTTTGTACTTGACTTCTACGTGGATTATTATTCGTCTCCTTTTTTGGAATGATTTTTAATTTATTTATTTTCTTTATATAATTTTTATCTGATATAAAGACGATAACATTGAGATAAAAATAGTAAATTAAATAATTTTTATTGATTAAAATAAAAAAAGTGCAATAAATACTCAATTATATTGACGATTTGAGTGAACATTTTGAGTGCTTTTTTCTTATATCAAGTTTCAAGTGTAACAAACAAATTTCACATAAAACCTTTGTTCATTCACTTCACTGGCTATTCACAAAAAATAAATTAATAAAAACCTTTTTTAATTTGTCTCGAAACAAACAATTAAATTGCAGAAGCAAACAAGACCACAAGCAAAGAGTTAAAATCGCAAGATAAAATACTAAAACAACGGCAAAAATGTATTAATAAATTTCGGTTGTCACAAGATAAGCTCATTGATGGTTTTTCTTCCTTTTCTTCTTCTTCTTCATAAAACGACACCATTTCACCGCTCTTGATGTACGTATTTTAGCGATTTAATCACCTTTTGTATTGCATACATTACGATCGATGCTTTTAAATACTTTAAATGAGGTAAGAAAAAAAGAAAAATTACCTTTAAATATTGAAATAAATTCGCATTATTATCGATTACATAAGAAAATTTATTGATTTTTTTGTTTTTGTTTAATGAATTAAAAAAAAACACAAAATGATAAACGCTAAGTATTTTGTATGCTTTTCTCTTATGGTAATAAAAGCAAAGCTTATTCAAGGCATGGATAATATTAAAGTTTCTGTTTTTAATGCTTGACAATATTTTAGTTAATTTATTACGAATACAAATCATAGCTTAAGCTTATGCAATTAAGCTTAAATAATTAATTTTACTTAGATTTGAATTGCAAGGAAGGCATTTATGCAAAAAAGAAATTATTTTAAATATAATTACAGAGATGAAATTGCATTTTTAATTAGATTATTTATTTGTGTCTGTAAATTGTGTCTTCTTTAGCAAAATTGATTTCTAGAATTTTGATAAAAATCAATCATATCTATTGCAGTTTTTCTATAAATTATTTTATTAAATTCCACTGATATGTCGTTTATACGAGTTAGCAATTACGAAACAATTAAGATATGATACAGCAATGATTTAAACAAAAAAGAAACAATCCTTAAATATCTACTAAAAGCTTAATAATTCCTTGTAATAAAAATAGTACAGAGTATCTTCTATAACTATGGAAAACTACGCATCTGCTTTACCCTTAGAAAATTACCACTAATAACGAAAATTAATTAAACTAATTAACTGTCAAATAATAATAATAAAGTAAATTCTTCTTTTCATATAATAACTAAAAACAGTAATTGTAACATTTATTACATAAAATAGATTACTAGATTTCAATTAAACGGATGATAGACCCTTTTCACAACGCAAACACCATAATTATCGCTAAATACTAGGCATTAGCTGAACTAATCTAATATTTCTGTAACAATAATAATAACAGCAGCAGCAGCAGCAGCAGTGCAAAGACCAAACAGAGGAAACAACATGTGTCACAGGTGAAACATTATTTCAACGCAAATGATGAATTTGTTTTTTTTTCCTTAAAAGCAACCAAAAGAGCAGATGATTTTCTTTACAAAGAAATTTTTAGTGTTTTTTTTGCGTTAGTTTTTTGCATTATTATTAATTTTTTTATATAATCGATTATCATAATTTACTTTAATTTTATTGCTTTAATAAATACATTAAAAAAATGTATGTGGTACGTGTAGCAAGTTAAACAAACAGGTGTTTGATAAACAAAATTGTGCAAAAATAAAATAATAATTATAATAAACAAATAATAGATGTGTGCAGGCAGGCAGGCAGGCAGGCACAAAGAGTAAGTAACTGAGCAACAAAAGCACCTTTTTGTCGGTTTTTTTTTTGCAAAATAAAACACAAGCGGCACGCTTTTTTCTCGCCAAAAACAAATAAAAAAAAAACAGCAACCTTTTATCATTTGAACATCAAAGCGCTTGAAATTCCTTTTAAATAAATGTAATTATCTGTATGAGTTGTATAATATTGGATGTAACATGCAATTTTATAATTTACTTGATGATTATTTCAGTAAAAAAAAAAACGAACTAAAAAGGATCAAAATACCTCCTGATAAATGATTGATGAATTTTCAGTTTTTATTATTTATTTTTTTATTCTCTCTTAATTATTATTTGATGCAACAAACACTTAATAATGATTATTAACGAGAGGCAAACACATTTATTAAAATTAAATTAAAATGTTTTGTTGAACTTTTGACAGACATATAATATTATTCGTTCGAGTTATAAACAAAAAAAAAAGCTCAATAAAAGAGTAAAAAATTAAACTTATATAACAATTCGCAAATAAATGTTACATTACTTTTTACAAAATAATTGATGATGCAACGAAAGAGATTTGTTAAAAAATACTGAACAAAGTCATCAGCATTTATGCACAGCTTAATGCATTTTATTGAGGAGTATCTATACTTTTAAAAGATAAAAATTGTTATTACTTCTGACGTCTGATGAATAATGCTTTCAAATCTCGATACATTACGTTTCTGCAACTGTGGTAAATTTTCTTATTTTGCAATTTAAACTGAGTCCACGTTTTACGCTAGTTTGGCTAATTTTTATGTTTAAGACATAAAGAATTTTTAACAATCAATCAAAATCAATAGAGCTTAAAACACTTAGTAAAGAAAATAATTTTTAAAATCCAAGTAAAGCCTACTAAAGTATACTCTTCTGAGTTAAATAACACCAAAGCATAATACAGTAGCTGAATATTTACTATTTTACATTAAATTGTAAACAAAATACTGGCTACTGAATGACCAAAAACCATTTCTATTTAATTATGCGAATTTAAATACTAATCCATTAATATAGCATAAAAACTGTATTAGGTATACAATGGTAACAAAGGATATTTTACTAAAACTTTATCTCCTTTTGTTCCTATTCAAATATTAACAAAAAACAATTTATTTAAATTACGAATTTGCGAATTGTTTGACTGTGCGTCGCATTTTCAAGATACACAAAAACATATTAATAATGTTTGTCAATAAACGTAAATTGCAGCAGTAAAAGAAAAGTCATTATTGTTTCTTATTTTTCACATAATAATAAAAGTTCGACTAAAGTACCAAAGTTCGGCAAAGTCGAAAGTATAAAATGAAATAAAGAATTAAATCTGTACCCGTTTATATTATATTTGAAACAAAAGTACTTCTATCAGAGAGAAAAGTATAAGCAAAAGTAAAAAAAAAAACACAATTAAAATAATTGCAAAGTAACGTAAGTAATAATAATAAAAAAGAAAAAAAAAACTACAAAGAGGACACACGAATAGGGTGGACAATGATTGATTTCTTATTTAAATGTTTCTTTCTTTTTTTTTTGTAATCAAGGAAAAAATCTACAAAAACAGGCTTGCAATGTATGATGATAAATGTACTTGATAAAATGACCAAAAAAATACACAAATTTCCTCTCTGCTTGATGAAATGAAATAAAGAAAAAAAAAAAAACAGAAATTTCTGCATTTTTATACTTTAATAAAAATGAAAAATGTTTTTTGGGTCAAAATGGGGAGACAACACAACATCATCAAAAGTAATAGGAAAGAAATATAAAAACAACAAAGAAGCTTTTACATTTATTAAAAAAGAACACAGAATCCAAGCTTTTCTTTGATTACTTTGATGTCACAATTCTGTTCGATTCTGTTTTTTTTTTCTACAAAACACAAAGTTGAAAAAAGAATATTCTTCAAAACTACCCTGCTGTCCTTTCTTATTATTTCTTTTTTACTATATTCTAATTAAGATAAGAAATATAATTTCCCCTATTTAGATATGTTTATTTTTACTTTTTTTTTATCAATTAAATTGGTTTTTTCTTAGCTACCTGTACAGTATCATTGCGGGATACTATGATTGACTTTACTGATAAAATTTTACATTTTTTATTTCCTATGCATAAAGTTTTATTTTAAATTGTTAATTAAATTGATTGAAAATTGAATGTCATGTTACCTCAGCCTTAGTTGTGTTTCTGCATTTGAAGGATAATTAAATGGAAAATAATATATTTGAAAACGAGAAAAAAAAAAATATATCAAAAGAATTCGGACAATACGGTCGGTTTGGCTGATAATGTGAATTGAATTCGCCTCTCGTACTTGCATAAAATTATCAAAGATTCATTAATTCTTTGTTGGGTTGCTTTGAAATAATTTCAATAAAAAATTTTTATGTCAAATTAAAAAGGTAATAATAGTATTTAAATGTCTATTCGATGTATAATTGACGGTAATGAACTATTGCGAATACGTTTTAAAGACAAGAAATTCTTTAGAAAAAATAATAAAAACTAAATACCAAAAAAAAAACCCAGTGAAGATTTATTGATTACCATTATTCTCCTTTTGATTACTTTTGTATTTTAATTTATTTTAATTAATTTTTAAACAAAGCTAGGGAAACAAGTATTCGTCTCCAGTTTATCTATGTTCATGAAAGTTAAGCCCCTTTTTGGTTATTTACTTTAAAATAATAAAAAAAATAATAATAATTATTTTACTTTTCTCCTTTTATCGAAAGTTTATCATCAGGTGGGCGGTTTTATAATCATTTCACAATAAATAAATAAATATAAATAAATGCAATATACGTAGTAATAATTGCTTAACGTTTTCGCTTTTATTTAATTAACCATTTTTGCTGGTTGTTGCATCTTTGCACGAACTTAAATAAATAATCACAACAAGGTAAGATATGTTGATTTTTCTAAATACCAAAGAAGGATTTGTTTTAACGATAAAACAAAGTAATCGAAACAAATTTATTTTTACTGTAATTAATTTTTTTTTTAAAGTGAAAACTATAGTAAAATTCCTGCGGAATATAATCGCGTTGGTTATCAACTGAAATTGGCAAAGTAATATCACCTTAGATAATGCAAAAATGAAAAAATTTTAATTGCAAATTAATTAATTTCACAAATTAATAACATTCAAATTAAGCAAATATGTGAAAAACTACATTTTTATGTGTGCACTGTTTTCACCAAAGAGTAATATAAATTCATAGGAAAATAACAAAAAATTCCTTTTCATATGGAAAAATTTCTATTTTTGACTATTAATTAAAAAAATAATAAATATCACAACAACAGGTTAAATACACCTGCCTTTAATAATAAATTACGTTAAATATTTAAGTCATAAAAGGATTATATCAAGTAAAATGCATGGAATACATAAAATTCATAGCGCTACGCGTTTGTTGGTTAAGATTTTTTTTAGCAGTTATTAGATAGAACAACGATGAAAGGAGAATACTAAATGAACATTTTGTCATACAAGCTAACAATCGTACTTAAAATCAGTCATAAAAGCAAAAAATTAATAGCAAAATACATTAAATATTGACAGAAAGCATAAAAATGAAAGTAAAAATGCTTATTTTTAGCAAAAATCAAGATTCTATTAATAATTTTATTTAGTGCCGTAGCTATAATTTTTGTGGCCTTTGATAATACCTTAACGTTTTTAAATGACTAAGGACGTATCCTTGAACAGTTGCTGATTTTTTTTTTTAAGATTTTTTTGCACTGGATTGCAATCATGAAGATTACACTAAAATCTCTAAGCATTAGTTAAATCTATATTCAATTGCTTATGTAGTAAAAGATCTCAGACTATTGTTCTAAAAACCTTGTTGGCCCAAAAAAAAAGAACCTCTAAATAAGGTGATTAAACGAAAAAAAAAAAAATGTAACGTGATTTATGTAGTGAAAATATTTTTGCCAAAGTATTGAGAGCTTGATTCCGTCGAACCAATATAAGATTTACGAAAGAACAATAAACTTTCAACGATTAAACAGTCAAAATGCACGTAAAAACAGTAATAAATAAATCACAAAGCGTGTGCGAATTTTTAAAAGGACCAGATTTCCGTATAACATACTTCCTGTCTTTAACTATGGCAATAAAATAAAAATTAAAAAAAAACTCAACAACCGAACAAGCACCATAAAAGCAAACAAAAACGCATAAAAACCGCACAACAAAGCAAAAAAAAAAAAAAAAATCCAAAGGTATAAAAATATCAAAAAGGTAAAAATGTTTTTAGTTTTTCTTCTCAATTCTTTTCTTTTGTTCTCAAATTAAACATCAATTTAATTTAATTAATGAATGAAAAATGTAATTTATATATACATTGTAAAAGCATTAATAAAATAAAAAAATAAAAATTATAATTAAAAAATGAAAATAAAAGAAGAAAAACATCATCATTCTCAGGTACATCAAAGGTAATAAATGTAACAACATAAAAGAGCGACAATTCATCATAATTTAAAGATTTTTTTTTTCGTTTAGTTTTGTTGTTAATTTCCATTCATTCAACATACATATATATATATACACTATAATGATTATACCCACTTTTCTGATATTCATTAATGGGAAATGTAATAAAAATAAAACTTAAAAAACACTTAAAACAACTACAGAGAGTTGAGAAAGAAAGAAAAAATAATAAATATAAAGTAAAATTATGTTTTGTTAACTTTTCACGTGTCATAAAATAAAAAAATACTTTTAAAACGAAAACTAAACGTACGTAATGAAATTGAATGAAAAATAATTTTGTATACACAAGAGATGAGACAATGTAAATACCAAAAATAAGATCTTTTTTTTTTTTTGTTTAGTTAATTTAAATTAAGAGGAATGAAAGAAGAAATGAAAAAATAAATAGGCAGACAAAATCGAAACTTAAATGAAAAGAAAAAGTTAAGAAAAACTATATAGAAAAGTGATTTTTTTTTTTTTTTATTTTGTTCACTTGATGATGATGGTGACCTGATTGTCGGCATTTTTTTTTATTTAATTCAAGTGAAGACAAACAAGACAACAAATAATGTTTTTTTTTTTTATTTATTTTTATTTTTTAATGTTATTCGTTGTTGCGTTACTTCCTTTCGACATTTTCATGGAAAATAATGTATAAACATTTACAATGATTTAGAGCTAATGTTTGTTTGCATTTGTAAGGCTTTTTTTTATAAAAATTATTCTTCATTTGAAAATTAGCATTCAACGGTCCGGTGCTGATAACGTACCGCTGCTACTTTGCTAATGAAAATTACTAAAGTAATAGAAAAAGAATTTACTGTGCTAATTTAAATTCTGTTTACAAAAAGGAATTATAGCAATTTACTTTAAATATATGTACGGTGGACCTAGAAAAAACGTAAAAGAAAACGAGAGAAATTGATTATTAAGCACACGATTCGTTACCTTACATCTCAGTCTACATATTTATTCCTCAGAACGCATTTATGCAATACTTTCAGGTATAAAACGTAGTTACATATTTTTATTTTGCATAATCAACTATATAACATAATTGCTAAAATTTATAACAATCTACATTCGCACTAAAGTCACTGTGCGTCTTAAAAACCGTTTTTCAAGAAAACGCAAATAAAAAAGATAAAATCGATTAATTAAAACCTTATATTAAAAGAAGTTTAGTATATAGTAAGATGCAGATACTAAAAAAATTCAGCAATATACTTAACTACTGCACAAACTATAACTTTAAGATGTGGTTATAAAGATTTAACGGACATCATTTCATATAATTATTTCGCTAAATTAATTTTTTCGCATTTTAATTAAAATTACTTTTTTTCCAGATAGTTTAAGAACTGAAGCTTGATAAGAAAATGTAGATTCTTTGTAGGCTTATATAGATATTTTATTTGATAAAAATTTTAGATAAAAATTACTAGCTTAAATCTCGTATTTCGATTAAGCAATCCAAATGTTTTTGTTTGATCTAGTCTTTCATCATTACTTTCGAACAAAAAGAATTTTATCCTTGATAATTATTATTCTTTTTTATTGCATTTTTAAAAACTCCGCCTATTAAATAATTAATTCAACAGAACAATTTACAATAAAAAGCCATAAAAATCCTGTTTTAAATTAAAATCAAACAAAAATAAAATTCAATAATAATAATAATAATAATAATTATAATAATGAAACAAATAGCTAATAAATTATTGAAATAAATAATAAATAAATATTAAATGCATGCAGGTGTGTGCATATACAAAATGTTTTAATCAATAAACAAAAATATTAATTATTAATATGCAAAAATGATTAAAAAATAGTTTTACATTTTGGTGAAAGGCAACTAAAGGTATTACTCAAACTTTTCGCTAAATTGCAATGTGAAGAACGATCAGTTTTATTTATTTTGTTGAAAAATTAAATACTATAAACACAGTAGAATCAAGTACAGTTTAAGAACTCTAATGTAGCAAGGATAAACATCTTAATAAACCATTTCATGACATTTTTGTATTTATTTAAAACTAAAGTGACTTTACAAGCTACACCAGAAGAAATAACAAAAATTACTGCACACCAAAGTATCACTATAAAAGCAAAAACTAAACGACATACGATACGCTTGATGTCCTACCCTAGTAACATAGATTATTTCCACTAGTAAATATAGGGCTCAATTATTGATCTAGACCATTGATCTACAAAATGAATAACCGTGAGATTTACTTTTCATATTAAAATTATTTATAAAGCTCTCTTATACACGTCTAAAAAGCTATTTAGACATATTTTTTATTACATTCATAAATAATCAGAAATAACATAAAGCAACCACCAAAAATGCATTAACGAAATATTTATGATTAATCAATTCGACGGTTTTTCGACAAGTCATCTAGAAAATATAATATGAAAATATTTATTCATTAGTTCAGGCAACCTATCTAGAAAATAAAAACCCATTTACTTGTTTAATTTGCAAAACAATAAATAATAAAATATCAGTTTGGTAAGTAAATAGCTTTGTTTTTACAAAAATAAATGCCGAAATTTATTTCATTCAATCAAAACAAATAACGGTTTTTTATTTGGTAATCGACACCACAATCAAGATAATGCTTTATCCTCTGGATACTCTATAGTTATATTTCTCGATTAATATTCCCAAAAGATAATAGGAAGACAAAAAGCAAAATCCTTTATCCCCACTTGATTGTTGTTGGTTAAATCTAAAAATCTATAGAAATTTTTCGGGGATTCTTGAACAACCTTTTGTTTACACACGATAGAAACAAAGGAATTAAAAAAAAAAACACTATACAACGACCGTAAAACATAAACAAAACACCAACTAAAAACAAAAGCTTAATAAAAACCAAAGCAAAAAATGTATAAACAATCAATTGTTTGATCAATGATGCGATATATTTAACGCGGTCGTTAATAAATACCCAAAAATAAATAACTAAATAAATAAATAAACCAAAAAAAAAAAAAACGCATAAAATATATAAATAAATCGCGCGAAAAAAATAAAACAATGGGGTAGTGGCGTTTATTATTATTATTATATGTTAAGATTTTATGATTTCAATCAGTATCACCATCATACCATTTCTCATAATCGTTATTATCATCCTTTCTCTTCTTATTATTGTTCCTGGTTATTTATATATTTATTATATTTTTTTTAACAATATAAATTTCAATTGAAAAGAAACAATTATTAATTTCACCTGTGATGTTAGCGCAGTGCATTGTTAACAAAATATTCTTTTCACCTTTTTTTACAGGGAATTTATTATTTATTCATTGTTTTATGATTTATATTTTTTAATTTTATATTATTATTATTATTATTATTACTATTTGTCGCAGCATAAATATATTTTAATAATAAAAAAGTATAATTTTTATTTTTAATTATTAAAGGTTATTGTGTTGTGGTTTTTTATGTTGTTTGTTATATATGTGTTTGTTTTGCCTGTTTGACTTTTTAAAAACATATAATAATATTTTTTTTTTTGTTAATTTTATGATTTATGCATGATAGCGCAATCAGAGATTTTATTAAATATTATTATTATTATTATTCATATATATATATTATTGATTTATAAATATGCGATTGTGAAATTGTGGTATTTATTATAGTTTCTGTTTGCATATTTATTTACAAGTTAAATTAAATGCAAAGAAAAAGAAAACCTAAATAAAACAGAAACTTTCGAAATGCAATTCTTAGTTTGATTTAAATAATCATGGTAAAAAGTAAAAGAAAAATAATAATAATAATAATAATAATTATAGTAATAAGAAAAATGTGACTTTTGTAGAACTTTCACTAAAAATCTATTATATATTTTGATTTGATTGTCTTATTATCATGGTGATTTGCTTTATGTTGCCAATCATATTGTTAAAAGAAATAATAATATATAGTTGAAGTTCCTTGATGTCAATGTGAAATGTATCTCAGACTATAAACACAAAGACACTTGTGTAGAGTTTGGTTTTATCTAGTTGTTTAATATTTTAAAATGATGAAATTTAATTCAAAGAGTGTTTTAATAATCGGGTTAAAACGCTGTTTTATAGGGATTAATTACAATTTTTGAAGCTAAATACGTAAAGTATATTTAATGGTCTACAAAGACTATTAAAATAATTGTTGTACTTTCAGGAATTGTGTAACCTATTCAAAGTTTTATTGTAACATTTACAGTACAGTTTTAAGTAGAATTTCATAATGCCGATTAATTAAACAGAGTAAAAACAGAGGGTAAGGAGACGTCTTTTCAGAAAAAACTTTTAAAATTCAACTTCGAGAACTCTTAATAACAAATTTCACTGCAATTGTAGAAAAAATCCAGTGAAAAACACCTGAATTTTTACTACAATTCTATTCTTTTTGAAAACTTTTAATGGACCACATTATTTTCGGTTAAGGTTTTACAATTTACAGGTATACTTTCTCGATTAAATAATTAATTAAACTAAAGTTACAAGTAAATAATATTTACTATAGAGTAGAATTCCACGATTGAAAAAACAATTAAATGAAAAAGTTGCTTATTTAATTATTTGCTAAAAGTAATCACGAAATAAAGTTTTATTCTTCAATCAAACAACAACAACAAAAGAAGCAACAAATCATCTTTATCGCCTTTTTCTTCACAATAATTTCCATTCAATTATTGTTCCACAAAATAATAAAGAAAAAAAATAACCAACAAAAAATTAATATATATAAATTTCGGAATGTGCTTAAGGCGCACGCACAAATCAATCAATCATATTGCTGTTAGTTTTATGTTCTTAAATTCTCTTTACGACAAAGAAATGTATACACGAAAAAAAAAAAAAATTCATAAATTTATCAATGAAATAACAAAATTAAATAACAAAACAGAAAGAAAAAAGAAAACCTCATTACTCTTTTGTAACAATTACATAAAATATAAACAGCTAAGCGCACACCATGAATTACATTTTTATCATTTTTACCAACAAACAAGCAACAGCAACAGATCATTTTTATTTTATTATTTGAAGCAAAAGAAAAAAGCACACAAAAAGCACAACAAAAAAAAAAACAAGAAAAACTAAAATACTTTAACCTGTTGCGTTTTAATATCTTAAACGATGCACACCTGAGTATTTAAGAAATTATTATTCTATCGACTGTATGCTGTTTTCTTTTTTTTTTGCGAACATTTTTTTTTGTTTCCTTTAATAAATTTAATGAAATTATTTCTTGTAATAAAATATTTTTTTTTTTATTTTATTAAATATTTACACAGAGCTGTAACATCAGTATGCTGCACATTTATTTTGAAAACACAAAAAGTTATTTCAAGTCTCCACAATAACAAAATGCAAGGAATTATAACTCTCCACAGCCGTTAAAACTAGCATTAGTCATTTGTACAGTGTATGAGTTTATATTTTAGCACTAAAGCTATAGCAGAGTTTTTCTAGTGTTTATAAAGAAGTTAAGCATTTTTTCACGTTTATTACTTTATTAACTTGCTTTTATATAGTTTATTTTCGTTTATTTAATATCAATAATATTTCTTTACTACTTTCAAACACGCGCTCAAAAAATAAATTACAAAATTACAAAACCAAACGAATAAAATAAAATGTTTTTTTTTTTAAATTAAATTAAATTATAAAAAAAAAAAAAAAATTATCACACGAAACGGATGAAATAAAAATCAAATTAAAAAATTAATGAAAGAAAATAGAAAATAAAAAATAAAATTTTAATCTTAAGTAATGACGAATAGGAAATTATGATAAATTTTTATTATTAACGAGTTTTTTCACTTTATTTTTGTAAAAAGAAATATAAAAATAAATAATATTTTTTATCTATTCGGCTGTCCTAAGAAAATCAATCAACACTTTTTAATTGTTGGTTTTTATAGGAGTTTTTTTTACTTCTTCTTTTAATTCGGTTTTATTGCCTTTTTTTCGTGATTAATAAATTTTCAATTTTATTTTTATTCAATGACATGTGCTTGTAAAAGTGTTTTTTTTTTGTTGAAAATTTTCGTTGAGAAATTAATTAAATAAAATTCTAAAGAAATTTTATTATGAAATTTATATAATTTTTGTGTTCAGTCGAAACACTAGTAGAAAGCAACTTCATTTTATCTATGGATGATCCTAAGTTTATTCATAAGATAAGCTATTTAAATGAGTGAATTTACCAGCAACCAACTTAATTAAGTCATAGCTAGACAGTATCAATCGCAACATCAGGAAATCACACACAGTACGGTTCACCTTATTAATCTAGTTTTGAAAAGAAATGCAGAAGAAAAAGAAAAAAACCGCACAAAACAAGTCAAACATTAAAATTCAATAGAAAATATAAAATAAGAGAAGCAAATCATCTTTTTTACATGAAATATTAAAAATCATTACTTGCATCAATGGCTTAAGTTGTTTAAACAAAAGACTTGAATAAAAAAAAAATAAACAAGAAATAAAACTCAAAGAATAAAAAAACAGAAAAATCAATCAAGCATAAAAAAGAATAAAATTGCATCAGAAACAATAAAATTATAAAAGAAAGAAGAAAATTATTCTTATACAATACAATAAAACCACAACCGGAAAAGCAGTAAGAGCAGTAGCAAAGGCAGTAACCACCAACAACAAGAAGATGTGTAGAGACAAAGGCTAACAAACAAAAAAATAACATTATCAAACCGCATCTATACAAAGGTATAGTCGTGCAATAAACTAGCCAACATTGATTTGATACAAATAAAATAAATAAAAATAAAATTACATAATAAAATTTAAAAAATAAAATGCTGCATAAAACTCTGCTCTCCGCTACTTTATGTTATAAGAAAATAAATTTATTTAGACATTTTGGTACATCCCCAGTAATAAATGAAAATCAAATAGCTACTCCTATTGCATATTTATCATATATATATAATTTCCATTTTACATCGTTCATGTTATTTTATATGAATTTTTCTATTATTGCGGTCAATGTTGCAAGAAGAATTATTTTTAGTTATAGAAATATATCGCGTTAGTCGCAACAATTTAAAACATATTATTAAAATCAAGTAAAGTTGTGTATTATTGCGACTACTATACTGCATACCTTAACAGCTGGCTACTTTATTATCGGCTATATATCAGCTGTTTTATGTCACAAAACTCATTGTCATCGTAATTTATATGAAAAACTATTAAATTTTTAATCCTAGATTTAACTGTTATTCTATTATTAGTATTTTAGCAAAAAAAAAAACCAATTAATTTATTTTTTAAAATAATATTTTAATAAACAATTTCAGAATGCAGAAAAAGAAATAAATTTCATTTTTAATATGAAAAAAACAATAATTAATTAATAATTTATCATCGTTTAAAATTTTTAATTAAAAATAAAAGAAAAAGAAAAAATATTTAAAACCATTAATTAATAGGTATGTTAGCCTTTAATACTTAACAATCACCTGTCAAGCACACAAATGTTGATTTAATAATCGTTTTAATGGTTATAAAGACTTGTAGAAAAAAAAATAAAAAGAAGGAAAAAAACAAAACTTATCGTCAAGTGTGCTTAAGTAACACAAAATTAACGATACGAAATATATGTAAGAAGTAAATAAGAGAAATAAATAAAGAAATAAAAGCACGAGAAAAACGACAATGATGATGATGATGATGACTTAAAGGTAAAAATAAATAATAATAAAATATAAGAAGAAAACAATAACAGTTAGTTAAAAGAAGTTTTGTGATCACGAATTATTATTATTATTTTTTATTCTTATAAACAGAGAGGAACATGTACAAAAGACAGAAGAAAAAAGTGCTTAAAAAAGAAGCTGAATTACATTTAACTGCAATGCATAATGCAATGCAGTATACTTGTTATTATTATTATTTTTCTTTATATTACATTTCTTATTCTTATATTTCTTTATTAAAATTTTCAGTTTTTTTAAGAGGACAGATGCACAGAATAATATCATAATTGTAAATAATAATAAAAAAACAAGCACACTTCCAGCATTGCCTCTGATGACTAAAAGAACATGATTTTTATCAATTAAATTTCGGGAAAAGTGCAACAAACAAAAAAATAAAATACTAAAAGGTAAAAAAAAAAAATTAAAATAAACGAAATTGTCACAAAATTTTTAAATAAAATAAAAACAAAAATTTATTATCGCCACGACGGATGTCTGCTAACACGGATGGATGCGCATTCATTTACTTTAGTTTTTCAATTGAAAAAAAAAATATCAAAAATTATTTAATAGGGGAATTTAAATATGTTAATTTTAATTTTCTTTATTTTATTTATTAATTATATATTTTTTTTAAATATTAATTGAAAATTATTACAGGATATACTTGGTATAGGTATAATTTTGGTAAAATAAAACATAATAATTGTTTCGGTGTTTTTATTTTAATTAAAGGAAATTATTAGGTTTTTTGTTATTTATGTCAGAATGACAAGTAGATGACAATCTATTTTGAGTTGTAGATATATGTATATAAAATGTAATTAAATATTTCTTGCATCCGCAAAATAGACATCAATATATATAGTGCAATTTTCCTTCTATTAATCGTATGACATTGCAGAAAAAATAACTAAATAAATTATTTTGTTATATTAAATAGAAAAGAGTAAAAAAAAAACAACTCATCATATCACAACATCACAGATATTTTATTACCTATTCATTTCACTAACCGCAATTAAACATTTTTCTATTATGAATAATAATAATAATAAAAAAAAAAATAATAATAAATAAATTTCTAGTTTATATCAATTCAAAAAACAAAAAGATTAAATTTCTTATTATTTATCTCGAAAAGATGTAACAAAACAAAAAAAAAAATCAAACAAAAGAAGAAAAAACTCGTTTAAATCATCAACATCTTGATGAAAACAAAAAATAAATAAATAAAAAATATATATTTTTTAAAATAATTAAATAAATAAATAAAAAAAAAACTAAAACTAAAACCGTAATAATAATAAAAATGTCAACACAAACAAGTAAATATTAAGTCATTAAATAATAAAATAAAAGAATGAAAAAATTATAACCACCGCAAGCAGCATAAACAAAAAAATTAATAAAATCTGTGTTAAAATGTGACAAATAAGTTGAAAAAAAAAAATTCCAAAAAATTATTGATAGAAAATTTCTGCTAATGACGACATCAGAATTTGCATTAAAAATATTTTCAAATTAAATCAAAAAAACAAATGTAGAAATTTAACGCAAATAACTTTTGACAATTCTCTTTGCACAATCTTCGCAACAATTCTTCGTACAATATAAGCGAGAAAATAGTAATTACATTCTTTTGAAATTAAATTGTTAGAAAATTTTCCAGCAAAACATATTGTTTCATCTATCTTCGTTACAAATTAACTAGGATTATACAGTTGATCAATCAAATGACTTTGGACAGTCATCACCTTTTACATCCATCCATCCATCCATCACAAAAGTATGCTATTTTTTTTCAATAAAAGACAACAAACTAGAGTATAACTCTAGGGACTACATTCGCTATTGTTTTTTATTTCTTAATAAATTAATTCAAAAAACAAAGTAAAAAAAAAACCACTCAATTTGCCATTTATTAAACAACAATATGACCTGGAATGAAACAAAAAAAACCTTTCAAATACATTTCACCTTAATTAACATAGATTTAAGGTAAATTTTGCTTGATTATTAATGCATAAAGCAAAGCAAAAAAAAAAACTAGGAATATGGAGAAAGAAAGAAAAACTGATTTAATTTTTATTTTTTTCTACAATTAATAATAAAACTCCTAAACAGAAAACTGACAAACAACTATAGAAAAACCACCACAAGGAATAAGCATATAAATATAATAAATAACAGCAAAATAATGTTAAATGAAAAAAAAAAAATAACAACATAAACCTTGACCATGATCATAATTTATTTCAATAAACGTAGAAAATTTATATAAAAAGCAATAGCAACGTTTTTTTTTTTTAAATCAAAAAGAAAGTAATTTTTAATTATTTACGTATTTTTTATTAACAAAATATAAATAAATTAATTAATTATGCAGGAAAATTAAAATAAATCGAGAGAGAAAATAATAAAAACAATTAAACGATAGAAACAGCTGGGCGTGTGGTGTTTTTTTTTTTTTGATACATTGTTTTTGCTGTATTTTTTGCTTTTTTATCAAGATTGAATTAATTTTATTATTTTTTTTTTACAAACAACCAATTTGAATACAATTAAATTTGCATTTTTGTAGGTGAGGTGAGGACAAACAAGAATATTTTAAACAATAATGAAATCTGGGGCAGTATTGTCAGTTTTAGAGTACTATCGAGGTGATCCTCTATACTAAGCACTGCTAAAAACGTAAACAAAAGCTAATAATTACAGGTAATTTTAGCATTTTTCAGAATTTTCTATTAGTTGTGATTATGATTTATGTATATTAGTTGTGAGCATGTTTATTGTCTGATCTTCATCCTAGTTAAATAAACCACTAAAACCCTCTGCTAAAAACCACTAAATATTATTTTAAAAGCATTTATGTTGATGCACTATCGCCATTGATTACTCTCAATACATTTCAGCTACAAATGCACGATTCAATAATCACATAAGAAAAATTCTCAACAAACTTTACGATAAAAACACCTTCTGAACTTACCAATGAAAAATCTATCGTATTAATAATCAAGCAAATTCGTTGCTTACGCTCCCAGAACCAATAATTCATTGTCCCTGAAACGTTATACAACACAAAAACAAGGAACTTTCCCTACTATAATAAACCATAAAATTCCAAAGCAATTTGTTTATGTAAATTTAGAAAAATTATGTAAAATAAGATAAATATTTTAATCAAAAAAAAAAAAACATTAAAAAATTAGACTAAGAATAAACGAAAAAAAAAGTTCGTCAAGCATAAAAAAAGTGTAAAATGCAACAACGATCGTGAGAATTTAACAATTCTTTGAACAAACAAACGATAAATTATTAAAATTATAGAGAAAATAATTACTTTAATCATAATAAAAGAAAGGGGGAATCAACGATTATGTTTATTTTGGTTAATATTCTGTTTTATTAATATTATAATTTTTTTTTTTTTAATTTTAAACGAAAGTTTAATAAGCAGAACATGTGGTTTAATCAGGGCCGACCTGGAAATTACATGGATTTGTGCAGCTTTCTTGAGTAAACAAGCAGAATTACAACCAGCGAATAATAATACCAAAATTTACCTGCAACGTGGAATCAATTTTAACTGGCACTGGTTTTCTTTATGGTACAAAAAGATTATTTTTCTCGATGATTTTCACAGAGAAAAAACAATCGATTTGAATAGATATTAGACTGACGTAAGGTTTATTCAGTGTTTTTTTTTTATCTTTGGACACACACAGTAGAAATATACCAAAAAAAAAGAAACAATTTACCAAAATAAATAAACGAAAAGAAGGTAAATAAAAATGTAACTGAAACTTCACGGATGGTCAAATAATTTAAGTAAATAATAGAAAAAAAAATTAAAAATTAAAAATCAAGAAATTTAGTCAAGTGAAAAATGAACTGAAGAAATACAAAAAACTAAAAACAGTTTTTCTATGCAGCAAAATTAATAAAATCTTCTTCTTATTGATAATTAATCAAAACATAATGAAGACTGAGAAGATTATTACAGTCAAAATCAATGAAATTATTTTCTTTGGAAAGTTTAATTAATTAAAAAAAAAAAAAAGAAATTTATTCTCTAATTTAAATAATATTTCATATCGTTGTTCAAGTGTTAAATTAATTAATTAAAATCTATTTATTATTAAATAAAGTTAATTTTTATTTTGAATTAAAATAAATTAAGAACGTAAACTCAACTCAGGTGTTTTATATACAGCAAATGCTATTCAGTGCGCGTGATTATGGTGAATTGATTAAGGTGAATTGAGATATAGAAAATCTGCAAATAAGAAAATTTCTTCCATTTATTATCGTTTTAATAACGTTTCCAATAAGATTTAATAGAAAAAAATATAATTTCTCCAGACATATGTCGAATATTAAACCTAAAAACTCAAAGCAGTTAAGTGCCCAATTTTTTAACGCATCAATAACAAACTATAAGCGATGCAAAAGTAAAACCTACATATTTAAAAGATAATCAAAGAAAAAAAAAATTATTCAATATAATAAAAGAAAAACATTCCCCGGAAGCCAGATAAAATCATAGCTACGCAATATTAACATTTGTATAATTATTACTTTCTTTCGTTTAACTCTAACAAGTAAAAAAAACCTTTTGTTCCCTTAATCAATCAATCTTAAATATAAATTATAATTAAAAAGTACAAGAAAAACATACAATAATTTATTAACAAAACAAAAAAATAATAATAATAATAATAAAGAAAAACCTTTAAAATACCATTAGGCCCATTATAATTAGCCTGAATTCGTAAAATTCTCCAAAATGAATAATAATACAAAAATAATAATAATAAACCAACAATAATTAATAATTAATTTTCTTTAAAGTTTTATTTTAAACAAAGAAAAACAAAAAAAAAACATAAAACCGCTAAATAGTATTTTGATTACAACAATCAAGATAAATAAAAATCAATTAACAAATGTCATAAAAGCTTAACATAATCTTACTGACAAGATGAAAATTAAGAAGAAAAAATTGATTAAATCAAATCAATAAACATAAATTTAATTAATTTAAATCAAATAAAGAAAACTGATAATTTCAAAGGCCATAGCATTAATTTCGTAAGCGTATGTATCTCTTAATTATGTTATCTGATGAGCACAAGATAATGTGGATGGAATTTTCACTTTAACAATTGTTGGAAAACAGTACGCAGCTTCGACCTTCGCAGCTAGATACCACTTCTGACGTAAACTATTTCAGAATTATAGTTTTCAACACTTCAGGTGTTTAAACTCATCTTTTAAATAAACTAGACTCACTTTTCACTAAATAAAACCGCAATCTTAAGCTTTAAATCCGCAATTACTTACATCTAATACAGTCACGACAAAAAATTCTTTAATTTTTTAAAGATTATCCTTTAGACTTCGAATACTAAACGTTAAGCTCATTAAACCCATTAAAAATTAAAAGCGATACATCTGGAGGCATATTAATAAAAAATTCAAAAGTAATTTATTTAAATATTTATAGCAATTTAAAAATTTTTTAAAACTTTAAAACGCTATTAAGATAGCAAAAAATTTTATTAACCAAAAAAGTAAAAACAAAAAAAAAAAAATATTAAACGCTTTTAAAAATCCGCACTAAATACTTAATTAATGCAAAAATAGAATAAAAAATCGTTTATTATTTAAATATTTCTATGAACTTCTCATAACATAAAAAGTAAACAGAAATCCAGTTATGCAAAACACAGAACAAAAAAAAATAGCATAATTATGGTAATAAATAATCGATAATTATTGATAATAAATAAGAAAATTAAATAAATTAACATAAAAAAAGCAGAAATAATTAAATTTGTTAATTTTATCCACGATAGATAACAACTTGGTGTCTATGCCCATGCTACCTTTAAGAAAAACAAATACAAATATGATGAGACAGTGTCGGAAGAGTAGTTAATGCCAAAACAACTACAATGTAGTTTTATTTGCAAAAATTTATTTTGGTAAAGTCAGCACAAACCTTCGATTAGCATATCAAATTTGTTATGTTTATGAATAATAAATCAATATGTCAGCGCTTACCATTTGATTTAACGACATTTATGTTTAGCAACACTAAAAAAAAACGAGAAACCTTTAACTCATTTTTACGAAGAAAATTTATAATAAAACTCTGCATATTGCATACTTAACTATTAATTACTAATATTTCCTTGAATGTTCCACCTCTGTAATACATTTTAGTGTAATAAAAAAATACATTTTTTTATTTTTTCCTCTTAATTCTAACAAAATTTATTATTCTTCTCACCAAACAACAATTCACAAACAAATAAAATGTAAAGAAAAAAAAAAGAAGCGACTTAAAACAAGCTAAAAACATACTCAACATAAAATTTATACATTTTAAATATTTAAATGTCTAAATAAATAAATAAAAAAAAAATCTATCTAATTTTCATAATTAGTTAAGATTTAACGATTTTTTTTTTGGTTCTGCCTTCTTCTTATCGTTTTCTTTTCTTTAGTTTTTGTTTTTGTTGTTTTCCTAACTAATAAATTTTTATTGATTTGATTAGAGGATTAGTAGAGTTATGGTTTCAATAGATTTGAGAATTACAGTTGAGATTTGTTAAGTCAAATTCGAATGCTGTGTAAACAACAGAGTTAGCGTTGCATAACGGTAGGATTATGTCTAATAAATTTATGCTTACTAAAGGGGAATAGCTTGCATCATTCAAAACTACCTGTAGCCGTTCCTGATCAGAACTCATAAAGAAAAAAACACTATAAACATCATTTAACCATGGAGAAACGATCGCTTATAACAATAAATAATCATTAATCTAAGCTTAAAGTATCGTTTAAATCATTTATTAAAAATTTCTCACATTAAAATTAAATTATTATTATTATAGAAACACCCAGCTTACCCGATCTTTAGCGGCATCATGTTTCGATGGGCCAAGTGATATTTTTCCTTTTTGTATTTCAATAAAACGTGGCGGTAATATTAAATCATCCGGTTCATCCTTATCATTACCACTGCAATTACCATCCTCTTGATAATCTATTGGTCTGCAAATTAATCAATAAAAAAACAATAAATTAGTTAAATCTGTTATGCCAAATATACAAATAAAAAAAAATAATCATAATAATTTAGTGTGAAATAGAGGATTGCGGATAAATTTCATTTTTAATTGATTTATTTTTTTTACTATTTTATATTTTTGCGAATGCTGATTTATGATATTGTGGTTAAAATATTCCGGTATAATAATAATAATAATAAAAATAAAAATTTCTTCATGTTTTGCCAAATTTAAAAACGATTATTTTAGCCATAAAATAAAACAAAACTGGAAGACATTTTCATTGCGGATTTTTTATTGAATTTATTTTATGTTTAATTTTCTCTTTATTTATTACCAAAATAAAATTCTTTCTTTGCCAATTAATAGTTTTTAAATTGTTTTATATTTTATTATCTCAAAATTAATTTATTATAGCAATGAAATATCGACTTCTATTAATTAATTATTTATTTATAAATGCACGTGGTGATAACCTTAACCTTAATCAAGGACAGTGTAAAATTGCATTCATTTTTATTTTATTTAAATATTTTTGCATCAAAATCTCTACACTTTACAACCCACAAATGATTTACATGAAGTGAAATTCGATTCAAATGTTACAAAAAAACAAATGTTTTTTCTCTTCTTTTTTTATCAAAAAATTATAATCAACGAACGTCACTTAAGCATGAAACATACATAAAAAAAATATATAAAAAAGATTTAAAATATAAATCATTAAAAAAAAACATATAAACGATAAATCTTTTTAAAAAAAATATATAAATAAATTTTGATAACAAGAAAAATATTAATAATAAACAAAAAAATAAAAATGCTTCAAAATCTTGAGAAATGAAGTGAAAAAAATATAACAACAGCAACAACAAAAAACACGTGAGAATGAATTTTTATTTAAATTTTTTCGTGTAAATTAATGTTGATTTTAATCGTAATTTTATTTATTTATTTTTATTATTATTATTATTATATTTCTAGTCTATTGGGAACAACAACTATATTAATTTATTTTTAAATAACAAAATTTGTAACTCATTTGTGAATTTAAGCGTATTAATAATAGCTGGTAGCATGTTGGTAATTTTAATATAAACATTAAATTATTTATTTTTTGCTTTTACTATACTACTCGCTTTGTAATATATGCTAAATGGTGAACATATGTTTTAATTGCAGTAATTAAAATGAATAAATAAAAACTTTCATGTATGTTGCCGCGTTACTTACTCAAAAAGTTATCATTAAAACTACTAGAGATAAATACTTTTATTTAATAAAAAAAAATTTCAGTTATATTTTAATTGTTGACAAAGATTTTTGCAGTTAATTTTTTTTTGCTTTTTCTATTTATTTCTCTAGAGATTTATTTAATGTAATTTTGCTGAAAGAATGTTGCAAAACCAAGCAAATTAAACATAAGATCATTTCCAAGTACATTTGAAGATTAAAACATAAAGAACGGAAAAAAAAATTATTACAGAAAATTTAATTATTAAAGCTTTACTTAATTAAACTTAATTTATTTTAATTGCTATTGTTGCTGGCTATTGTTTCACGTATGCATAACCTCTAATGTCACCTGTATATGTTAAAATAAAAACATTTTTTCAAGTAACAGTATAGTAAATGTAATAAAAATTGATTCTTAAACATCATCGCAGTCACAAAGATTAAGCTTTTCATTAAAAAAATGTTACTTGGTTTCTTGTTATTACGCTAAATATATATAGAAACTGTTATGTGTCTTAAACCTTTATAACTGCTGATATTTAACATTTAAACATTACTTTAACTACTTGCTATTTTATGGAGTTGTATGAGAACTTACAGTTTTATTGAAAACATACTGCACACGCAGTTTCTAAAAGCACTAAAATTTATTTGATTAAAAATCAATAGGTAAATTTTTTTCTATAAAAATAAATTTTATTTATATACTTAACCATAATACACACTTTAATAAACTTTCATTATTTGCGTGCATTACATACAAGCAACTTTATTTTGTATTTCTACATTCAATTTTTGGCTACTGTCGCGATGGCGTTGTGACAAGAACTTTTACCAACAAATACCACTATTTTAAGTGAAATGTCTACATACCGGATAATAGTTTTACGGAAAGCATAGTAAAATACAAAATCCTTTTGGTTAATAAACTTATTTCAGAGTACATGTAACGGCCAAAAAATAAGTAAAATAATTCCTATCTATATAATCCATAGGCTAGACTTGTGAACATTTACTGTAATTCTTTAATTATATTTTACCTAAACAAATTAATTAATTTAAAAAAAATATTTTTAAAACAGAAGCAAGAAAACAAGGGAAATTTATTTATATTAAAACAATTTACTATAATTGACATAAAATTTGCATGTCAAAATACCGTTCAAAAGTATTACAAAAAAAAAAAAAAACTCGATTTAACTAAACTAAAAGTAACGTAAAAGTAATAAATAAATAAATAAATGAAAAAGTCACATAATTAGGTTAATAAAGTGTTTTTTTGTTGTTGTTATTGTATTTATATATTTTTACTTTCTTTTACTTATTAATAAAATACAACAAATAAATGGTGGGTGGGTGGCAATTTGTATATTAAAAAAAAAAAAAAAAGAAACAAATTAATAAATATTGCCAACACCTTTTGTAATTTTTCTTTTTTTTTATAAAATAAAATATTTAATTGAATTATGAAAGAAAAAATAATTTCGGTTTTTTTCCCTTAATTGTCATAATTCCTGAATATATTTTTATTGAATATTCAAAACGCAACGATATGAAACTAAATTTCCCTTTATTTTTCCAATAATAATCAAATAATGTTTGAAAATTGATTGAATTTTTTTTTTTTTTTGTTTCAATTTAATTTAATTCAATAAAAAAAAATGTAGTTAAATTAGGTCGAATTGACTAGTAATACTAACAACGTTAAATGTATAGTAAGGATTTGACCTTATTTACGTTCGTTTATGTTGGCTCATTATGAACGCAAAAAAAGTTAAATTTTTTAGGGCAAAATAATATTCCCTTTATTTTTTATTATTACATTTTTTCCAACTTCTGCTTTGTTTAGTAACAAATTTAAAAGAATTTTAAGTTGAGTTTACAACGAAAGGAATTCCTTGTTTTTTTTTTTGGTTAGTTATTTTCTAGCGCAATGATGCAGAGAAAACACTGTAGAGTTTTATTTATTTTTTTTTTCAGTCATTCATTTTCACAAACAAACACAGCAGGCATTGTTATACCAATGAGGAAAATTACCTTTTATTGCCATTAACCTTACTTAATTTTTGTTTTTATATTTGAAACGTGTGCAAATTTTTATTCATTTTTGAGACCTTTTTTGTGTCGCTTCGGTTTCATTTCAGTCAGTATCCAGTCTATAATATATAATTTTTAATTGAATTTATTGTAAATTTCAAGAAAAGACAGAAGAAACAAAATAAAATTGTTAATTAAATTTTATTCAGTGTGAAATTATGTTGTTTAACCTTTTGCGTTTAAGTAAATTAATTTTGTTCCGTAGACTGAGGAGAAAGACCAGAAAAGAATATTTCTGTTATTTTTTTTGCCTCTTAATTTATTTACCGACAGTTTTGCATACTATCTTTTCCTCTACAAGCAAATTATTAATAAATTCTTTAATAAAAATAAATTAAAAAGCAAAAAATGACAACCAGCAGCTAGTTATATTAAAAATAAAATAAAATAATTATTTATTTAATGTTAAGAAAATGAGTAAAATTTTGGACCACCCACAGTGTGAATATCAGTGGTGTTATGACAGGCGCGCAATAAACAAGTTAATTCCCATTACAGACGTAGCAAAAAAACCGTGTCAACAACGAAAAATTCCTTGCAAAAAAATAAAAACCGCATAAATCAAATTTTTTTCTAGCAAAAAAATAAGATTGCAAAATGACGTGCAAAAACAACTTTTAAGGTATTTCAAATCTAGAATAAACATTATATAATAAATTGGCAAGAAATCAGCAAAGTTGTATAAAATGTAAAGTAAAAATTTCAGTCGCCACCAACTATTTAACAATTTAATCAACTTTAAAAATATCTTTATAGTGGAAAAACGGATGTTTTCCTATTTGTTGTTTTTCTATTTTTTTTTTCAACCAAAAAAATAGCCATTCTTTGCTACTAGAGTTTGGCAAAGAATGAAAAATCAAAAACAATTTCCAGTTATGTAATTTTCGTATTTTTCGCTCTAATTTTTCCTTACTTTATTATTTATTATTATTATTATTATCATATTAAATGAATGTTCTTTCTGTTTTTCTTTTTTGATTCTTTCAATTCTTTTCTGCTTTATTTTTATTCTGATGTAACCAAATACAGAAACAAAAAAAAAAAAAAAATACCGCAACAAACAAAAATGATTTATTTCCTATTTGCTATTTTATCTAAACACACAGCAAAGTTATTACAAAGAAAAGTTTTTCTTATTGTTTTCGTTTTTCTTTCTAATTTTTTTTTTTTTTTTGGAAAATTTTTTTTTTTCTTGTTAACATGTGAAAGCTTCAAGCTTTCAAAAGAAGAAAACAACGAAGAACAAATCACATATAGGATAGTGATAGATAATCAACTTGTTTATAATTTTTTTTGTGCTTCTAGTTTTTTTAGTGTTTTGCCTTCATGGTATTATTTTTTTTGTTCCTTTTATTTAATTTCTTTCAAATAATAAAAAAAAAAAAAAAAAATAGAAATTTATATACAGAAATAAATTATTTTGAACTAGAGAAAACGCAGTGCGGACAAAGAAAACATAAATTTCTTCTTCTAATAATAATAATAATAATATTCATTCTTGCTTTATATTTAGCCAACATATTACTTTATAGAGCTTTTAAGTTTTCTATATTATATGATGTCTCGCCATATGATTTGTGCTTTTTTATTTTTCTTATGTATATATACATATGTGTTTGTATGTGTTTTTATTTATTTATTTATACGGGCGGGTATTTTTTGGATGATTTTTCTATTGATGTTATTCATTCGTTGTTATTTAACAATCCTAAAAACAAAACGAAAGAACAACCAAATGGCAGTATTCATTCGATACGATTTTATTTGTTATTTATTTGTTATTATATTATTCCAGGATAATATTTTAGGGTTATAAAAGGAAAATAAAATAAATCCGGATAATAAATAATTTATTCAAAAAAAAAAAAATATTTCGAATAACAAATCATTGGTCAAACATTAGCCTGATTAAATTATATTTGAATTTTGTGCTGATTTATTCACCAAAAAAAGAAAAAATTGTAAAAATACCTCGCTTATGCAACAGCAAAAAAAAAAAACAGTAAAAATATCCCCTTTTTAAAACAAATAACCGGAAAAGAACAAAAAAAGGACAATATCGGATCCATTGAACTAAAAGCACAACGACAACCAGCTTTAATCTCTTAAGGAAATGAAATTTTGAAAAAAAAACCCTCCAAAGAAACTTGCCAAACACACCCTTAAACTCTCAACACAAAAACAATAAGTGTTAATTTTATTTGTTTTTTATTTTTGCTTACGGTTATTAAGGAAAATTCTTATAATGATAACAGCGGAACGCTACTTAATATAAATTATATTCTCTGTGTACATTTACCCGCGCTTATTACTGTAGTTTTTGTTACGCTTTTTTATGCGTTTTTATTGTATTATTTATTTAAAAAGAAAACAAACAATCAAAATTGGCTTCGTCACTGAAGAAAACAAATTTTAAATAATAATACAAAGATAACAAAAATTATAAAAGCATTATCATGGCTTTTTAAATACTGTTGATACAATTAGTGTTGCTAGTATTTTGAGTAAAAATAATTATTAAGCGTTAGAACTCTACAATAAATTGTCTTATACGTGTTTTCCCTCTTTTCGCGCAATCATACTATTATTATTCTTGTGTTTTTACTTTAAAATTAAAATAATACACGAAGAAGAACACAAATTTATCTATCTTTTAAATTCCAAGAGGTTAAGGAACAACAAGAATATAAACAAAAGCTAGCTTAAGTCACATTTAAGAAATGGCAAATGTGTAATGTTGCGTAGAGTAAACAAAAAACATACAAGAAAATACAAAACTACTGTTAAGGGTGCAATAAAAATAACTGAAAATCACTAGAAAAACTGTCAAACAAGAAGAAGAAAACAAATTATAAACAAAAGTACCGAACAGAACAAGAATAAACTAACAATTTCGTTGCGAACATTTCATTTTATTTTTTTTATTTTAGTAAATAGTCGTGTTGTTTACAATAAAGAAAAAAAATTAACAAAATACAAAACAAAAGCACATGTAAGTAGCTTAAAATTAAAATTTCCGTTTAATTTATGTGAAATTTATTTAAATAAAACGAATAAAAATTACAAGGAAAAATTTACAGTGGAAAAGTTTTACATTTTAGTATTTCGAAAAAAATAGTAAAGCTTATTGTTGCTACTAAAGAATCTGCTTCATTTTTTTTTCAGTTATAAAAAGTTTATTAAATGGAAAATTATTTTTTAGAAAGAAAAATTCATGTAATTTTATTTTTTTTATTATTATTATTAACAAAGCTTTAGTCAAGAGTTAAGCTTACTTTTTTATTGAATGAACTTTAATCTAAATGGCAACGGTACAGTTTGTGTGAAAAGTTTAGTTTTTTATTTTTATGTTGATTATACGTAACAAAGAAAATTTAATAAAATTAAATTTATAAAAATAATAGGAAAAATATGTTTTCATGTGAAAAAAGTGCAAAAAAAAAACTAATTCGAAATGATTTGGTTAAACAAAGGGTTGATTAAGCTTTATGTATTGGCAACGATTAAAGTTATTCTATTTTTTTTTGTTATTATCCTTATTAGCTTTAGCAAGGTAATGTGGATTCATTTACCATATACCAAGGGTTATTTTAAGGTAATTAATTTTTATAATTAAAATTAAAATTTCTTTTTTACAGAAATGACATCATTAAAATCACATGTTTAATTATCTTTATTTTTTAAAAATACAAATTATGATCAATAAACAATGCTTTAAATTTTAAAAATCTTAAGCCACAGCATTAATACATTCATCAATGTGCTTTAGTTAATACTAGTACATTAATCCAGCCAGTACTATTGAAAGCAACATTATGATTTTATGTCATCAAATACAAGCAAAGAAAAGTAGTTTCGTTGGTAAATGAGAAAAACAAAAAATAATTATTATTAATCAAAAGCATCAACAACCTACATGACTTTACATCATTAAAAAGAGAAATAAACATAATTTAATCTTTTCGACAATTTTTAACACCTTTTCATTTTATTACTATAAAAAATCATGAAAATTATAATTAACAATAACTTAAGAAAGAAACATTTTAATTAATCATTAACACAATTTCAATTAAAAACAATAATAACCTCAACAATAAAACAGAAAAAACAATAATATTTTCCATAAGATATCACAAAATTCATACGACTTAAAAGCAACAAAACATAAAAAGTAGAAAATACATATATTTAAATTAGGAATAAAATGAAAACGAGAAACAAAAACAAAAATTATTAACTACCGGAAAGACTTAATTTTATCTGCAAAATAAAATTCATCTAATTAGTTATGTTTCATTTACTAGAATAGAAATGAAAAGAAAAAAACATTTAAAGAAACAAACACAAAATAGAAACATCATTAAACGCCCACAGTTAAGCCATAGTAAGTAAATAAAAGAAGTGAAATGAAATGTAAAGAAATGAATTTTTGTTTGTTTGCGCTATTATTATTCAAGATAAACTCTTGATGAGATATTTAAAGAATTGTTTTTTTCACATGAATTGTGTATATTATATTTTCTTGTTTATTATTATTATTAATAAAATTAATATTATTATTATTATTAGTATTATTGTGTTGCCTTATGCTAGATTACTGTTACATTGCATTAATTTATTTATTATTTATAATTTAAATGAGAGATATTAAAGGCAGAGGTAGCTAAACTTTAGTGAAAGAAATATATTAATGTGGTATCTTGTGCAAGACTTACAAATAAATAAATTTTACTTTACTGGTATTTAAGAATAATAATTATAAGAGTAAACGCAGTAAATAAAATCGAATAACTATTCAAGCAATATCGAGAATAATACACGAAAGATTTAAAATTTATTGCAGAAATTTCCTTAAATTCCTATCAATTAGGTTTTAATTTGCATTAAATTCGTTTAAATAATCTTATTAAAAATATCTGCGCTTTAACTTTAGCAGAAATATCGTAAGCAGAAATTCTAGATTTTATTTCTTAGCGAACAAGTGTTTCCACCAAGACCTACAGTAAATAAATGTTAAATGCCATTACTTATGGTCATTTTACGATTAAAGCTTGTCAATATATTTAAGTATTAGTTACTAATTTTCAATTAAATAATATCAAACGCAAGAAAATATAATACATTATTAATAGAAAACAAAATAGAATATTAACAAGTTTTTCTATATATAAAAATCGCTTAAATTTCGCGAGTTGTTGCTCGTTAAAGTCTTATTTATTTTGTAATTATTTAAATTAAATAACTTAATATTCTTCTATAGTATTTTAGTTTACAACTTCTGATTTTCAATAATAAACACATTTATTTTATATATATATCAAACAACATAATAAACAGCAAACAACAGCAAAAAATGTATACCAACGAAGAAAGAGAGAAGACAAAATAAAAATAATAAAAAAACAATCAACAAGAGCCAAACAGCAACAAAAATTATAATAATAAATACAACCATTTATCAAAATATATATTTTTATTTATATAAATTTAATTCAATATTTATATACATTTTTGTATGAAAATTATTCTACAAAAAATAATAGAAAAGTAAAGAAAGCAACGAAATCTGTTTATTTTTTATCACGCGCGGACGATGGCGGACAATATAGGAAATGTTGAACTATTTTTTTTAATGTTTTATTCATTTTAATGAATTCCGCTAACACTTAATATGCTGATTGATTACTTATAATAAATAATAAAAGAATACAAAAATAAAAAATAAACACTTTTCCCCCATACAACCAGGAACAATTGTTAGCCGGAAATCAATAAGCGCTGGTCGGTTGTTTTAATTCATTTATTTTTTTTAAATAGAATTTTCATGATCGTTAAACGTCTGTAGAAATAAACTTTGCTTAAAAGAACAAGTGTTTTGTGCGTTGTTTAGTAAGAAATTTTATTAACATTTCTGCAAGGTAATTTATTTCATTTCTTTTTTCTATTGATGAGAGTATTTCAGGTAATCCGGATTACTAAAAAACCATTAATTTTCTTGCAGAAATCTTATTAAAAAAATTTCAACAATCAAAAACAGGATTTTCTTTCGTATACTTCCGGAAATTATTAAAGCAAAAAATACTAACAAAGGTGAAAAAAGTTAACTTCCATTGTGTTGGCGGCTGCAGGATTATTATTTCTTTGGTGAATTCGTTTTCTGTTGCTATTTCAATGTAACATCGAAAAATAATTATTTTTCCTGTTCCTTTTTTTTTGTTGTAATTTTACTTCCGGATGAAACCGTAATCTTATTTATTCGATAATTTATGTCAAGATCATTGTATGTGTTCTGATAGCCGTAAGGAAAATAATGTTGTTTTTGCATAAACAAGAAAAATAAAAATAAAATATAAAATAATTGGGTGCGGCCGTTATGATTTTTGTAAACAAGAAGAAGAAAAAAGGTTAGAAGAATTTAGAAAGGTTTTTCGCTTTTGATTGTCAAAAACAGTTATTGGTACAACAATGACCTTTAATTACTTAATAATTAAGTAAAAGGAAAACTTATTATTATTTCATTAATGAATTTAAACCCTTTTGTTTGTGTTTTCCGTTTTAAATTGTTTTTTATCGACGGTAAAAAAAAAGAAAAAACTAATTAACACATTTACATTCAATTATTGAAGGTTCTACATTAAAGTTGTTATTTTTTTAAAAGGTAGAAAGAAATATAAAAAAATGTTTTAAAACAGCAATACAGAGAGCAACAGAAAAAAAAAACATTAAATCCCAGACGTGATAAAAATGAAATGAAAAGCTCTTTGTGTAAGAGCTTATTTAAATATAGAAATATTTTTTTTTATTGCGATTTTTTCCGGTTAATGTTCATACAGTGGTAAGGTATATTCTTTTGGCATTTATTCAACAATCGAAGATGGTTTTAAGAATGTTTTTATAATTTTCTCTTAATTTATTTTATTTTTAATAGTATTTAGCAAAA
This sequence comes from Ptychoptera contaminata, assembly GCA_963942525.1. Lineage (NCBI taxonomy): Eukaryota > Metazoa > Arthropoda > Insecta > Diptera > Ptychopteridae > Ptychoptera > Ptychoptera contaminata. The sequence continues at coordinate 28,869,607 of OZ012638.1, forward strand.
ATTTTGTAAATTTTATTGAATTTTCTTTATTTTAAGATATAATGAAATTTACAAAGAATTTTTCATCGCTTGCATTATATGTCTAGAGATGCAAATAGATAAATAAACACTGTAAATTGCAGACAATTAATAGACATTAATTAAGTGCATGTAAAGCTGGGTATGTATTGTACATAATAAATAGTATAAACAACAACTAATAAAAAGCAATTATAAAATACAAAAAACTTAAATTTTAGTTACAAAACATTTATTAAGAAGAATTTAATCCAGTAAATGTTGAAAAAAAAATCCAAAATGCAAATAATTTTCTTGAAATTTCATTGAAAAAGTAATAAACTTCTTTAAGTAATAAAAATTATTCACTTTGGCGTTACTGTAGACTTTTAGACTTTGTAAGCGACGTTTTCAACTTATTGTAATGAAAAGGAAAACTTCTTTCATGGCATACATAATGAATAATAACCTTAATTAATTGTTACAGCATAGCTAAGAACAAATCAAATTAACAGAATTAAATAAACACTGAAAACGTGTACAAAAAGTCACTAAAAGTCGACAAAATTAAAATTCAATAAATAAACAATCAAAATAAAACATTTTGCTTAAAATATTCAATGCAATTTTCACATCCTAGTCAATAAAATTCTAATATTCCATTAATCAATCGAATTATTTATTGTCTAATTAAATTACAAAATGTTTTCTATATAAAAAAAAAAACGAAAACAAAAATTAATCAAATATGATAGACATGTGAATTTAAAATATTTATCGATTGTATTTTTCTCTTTTACTATTTACTATTATTATTATTATTATTTTTACTTTCCAATCCAATTTATCCATATAAATACGATAAATACATCGAACGATACTATTGACAGCTATGCAAAGCATAAAGTGATGTGAATACGGCAAAAAAAATATTGTATGTTGCATAGTAAAAATTCAATAAAGAAAAATAAAATTGACAATGGGCGAATTGATGTTGAAATAATGAAAAAACTTACAGAAGGTGCTCTTAGTTTACTTCAACAGATTTTTATTATTAATTTTATGTACGGTGGGTGGCTGATTTTCATCGGTATTCAATTTTTTTTTTTGTTATCTTACACACACTGAAGAAGGTGTTTTTTTTATTTTGCTTTCAATCTTTTTTTTTTTTTTATTTATTTTGTCAAGCGAATATTGCTCGTTGTGCATTTTTTTTTTATTATTATTTTACTTTATGTTATGTGTTTGTCTTTATGTCTTTTAAAAAAAAAACGTTATAAAATACAAGACAGCATATAACTTGTTACAGATTTACTTAACAATGCAGTGTGTACATGGAGGCATGTATAATCGAAATATAACACAAGTAAACGCATAGTAGTTTTTTTTTATTATTTTAGGTAAAAGAAAAATTCCCTAACAAAAAAAGGAAACCGGAATGATGGTTAAGATTGTTAAGATTATAAAAAAAGAAAAAAATAATAATAATAAATAAATAAAGATAAATATATCGTTCATATCGACATAATATGACTCTTGATGGTAGGCAACCCCTATGTGTCGCTTTATGTCTTGTCAGAAAATGAATTTCGACTTTTTTTTTTCTTTGCGTTTGCCTTTCTTTCTTTTCTTTTGATTCAACAATTTATTGTGATATTTTTGACATTTAAGATCGTATTATTTATTTTTTTTTTTATTTTATAACGTTTTCTACTTAGATAGTTTATTATTTATTTATATTTTTATATTAATCCGATAAGAACATTAATTTATATTTTATGTTAGTTTGGTGAATCGTTTTATATTCAATTCTTACATAAAAAACTATAAATAACCTAGCTAAAGTCAAGAATCTGTACAGAACTTTAATTACAATGATGTGTCTCAGGGTTAATTTTATCATAATATTCGTTAATCAAGATCTTATTGCAATTTTATCGCTTTTAGACAACAACTTAAAAATACCAACAAACAGTCTGATACCCTTTTAGTTATAAGAAGTGTTTTGGTTTCTTTATCGGATTTACAAATGCAAAGGTCTTAGAATGATTAATTTGTTCAAAGTTAAATAACTTAAATTGTTAACTTTTTCGTATAAAGTATATAACTTAATAAGCATTAAGAATATTTTCTAAAAGCTTGTATATATTAACGTAAACCATTACAGTACATTGTGTCCAACTTTTATAATCGCAAAAAAATAAACCCAAAAACAGACAACAAAAACGATAAATCTCATCATTTCTCAGTTTATAATTCTTTTTTATTTTTCTTTTAACCACTTAAATATGCAATATTATTTTCATTACACAAAACTATATAATAAACGAAAGCAGAAAACATACACAAAATTGATTACTTGATCGCAGAATAAGACAATAAAAATTAACTTAAAATCTGTCTAAAACAGAAACAATAAACTTGTTGTAGCAAATAAATTCTTTTTAACTATTAAAATCTTATTTACTGAATAAATCAAAAATTTAATACACTTGAAAACGCTATAATAAAATTGCGTTGTCATCAAATGTCGGGTTATATTGTTGTTTGTGCTGCGCTGCTGCTTTGTTGTGTTGTTTATTTCTTGGTTGTTTGTTGCTGTTGTCGTTGACGTTGAGGTTATTATTATTATTATTGTTTAGTTATAGGCACATAAAAATGATAACAATAATAATAATACATAATAATAATACAGAAGTAGTTTTTTTTTTTCGTATATAAATATAAAAATGTATATACATATATTTTTTTGACGATATAGTAGTTATATAGTGGTGGCTGTAAAATAAAATTCTATTAACTTAATGTCCCATCAATTTTTCTACAAGTCTTTATTTTTATTTTTCATATAATAATAATAATAATAAAATAAATTTATCAATTTATTTCTCTGTTTTATTAAAATATTTATAGTTTTTATTATAATATCAATTCAGTTTATTTATTAATAAATTAAATATTTAGCATTGATTTTGTATAATAGCGGCGCGTTATAAATTTTCTGTCATTTATGCTTGCTGTTGATTTAGAAAATAAAATTTTCACTAAAGTTAAAGTCAATAAGATTAATAGCATCACGTATAACCAATTTGCATTTAGTTAGTGATAATAATTATTTCGTTACGCTACTTTGTTATTGCATTAATAGTATTTTGAAATAAAAAGTTTAAAAAAAAAAAGTTTTAGCGTTAAAAAGCATATAATTAGCATACAAAGATAAATGGTAGTCACATACAGTTTTTATTTATGTTTTCGATTTTAGTTTAAGCAAACAAATGTAGACGTCTTGCAGAACATGGATTGTTCGTTGATAAATCTGTACAGTCTTTTGAATCAACACTTTACATAGAAAGAATTCTGTTTTAAACGTGTTAACACAGATTGATTACGTAAAAATCCAAGAACTTAGCATAAATACTTGTATTTTACACTGTAACTGACTAAATTAATCAAAAATGCACAAAAGCGCATCCAATGACCCCATAAATTTGAATAAATTTCTCTAATTAAAAAGAAATAAATAGTAAATGATGTAAAATTCATCTTTTCGTCAGTAGATAAATAATTAAAACCATCAACTAAAGTTTATTATAAAAGTTAAATAATAGAAAATTATACAGAGTAGTGAAACATGCGTAAATTTTCTACAATATTCTGTTTTTTTTTATTAGCACTACAATTACTAAGCAACCCTTAAACGTACGCACCACAACAATAAATTTTATGAAAATAAAAAAAAAACGGGGAAAAATCGCAAACACAAAAAACCATGACACATCGACTGCCTCCTCACAAAATTATGCAAAATAAAAAAAAAAAGAAACACACTAACTAGCAACGAAATGATGTCATACTTCAATTAATATTTAAAAAAAAACGTCTAATCAGAAGCAAAAGACATAGTAAAAATGAAAAACGCAACAAACGCTCACCTGTCCTCTTTTATTGCATTTTATTGTTGAAGTACAACTTTTTTTATAATATTTTAAAACTCTAATCTATTAAGATCATAAACTTATGTGTATTTTTATACAGTAAAAAAAACACAACATAGCAAAGTAGTTTTTCTATTTTCACCATACAACAATGATTCTCAAGCAGCAAAAAGGTAATAACAAGTAAATGCTAAAGAACTAAAAAAGGGCTGTGAAATAATAACTGATAAAAGGTAAAAGAATAACTGTTTAGTGGTTATATTTTGTCTTTGATTCCCTTTTGTAGGAAGTCAAGTTGAGTGTTTTTCTTGTATTTATTCTTTGCAGAAAAACAAAAAAAAAATTTAATGCTGAAAAAAGCAAGTCAACCACTTGGTGTTATTGTGTGACTAGCGAATTGTGACTAGCAATTTGTGACAGCTAATCAAAGGGGAATTATTTATATTATTATTTTTTTTTTTTTATTATTATAAATTTTTCTCTATATGTTTTTGTCAGGCAGTGGAAATTAATTTTATTTTTTATGACTCATTGTTGTCTACGTGTTAAGGGAAATTTATTACTTAAAATATTTACATTTATATTTATTAATATTTAGTAGATTTAATAGTGAAATTTCTAGTGTAAATGACAGTTAAGTGCGTTAATAATTCTATTTAACAAAAAAGAAATGGAAAAATAACACAGAAGTTGACAACCTTTACATTTTTTATTAATTAAATTAAAAATTTTGTATGTTATGCTTGGTACACTGTTTTGTCATAAATTTTATTTTAATACCTTTGCGCTTCACGGATTTCATAGCGGTAATACAATTAATTAATTAATAAAAATATATAATAATTTTTATTTTATTGTATTTTGCAACACCTTGCTGCTCATATTTTTATTACTTTAAGGTTATCTTTTCACTTGGAAACATTATTAGCGAATATTAATTTGGTTTTTTATTGTTTTAAAATCGGAGTTATTTTCATGGAAAACGCCACATAAGCTATTTTCGAGTACTTATATATCTAATAATGGCCATTAAAATTCGTTACAATTCCCATATTTCAATAAATCGAGAAAACTCAACGTAAAACTCTGTAAAATCAGAAAAATAATTTATTTTTCACGTCACACCAGTGTTCCAGCACTGAAGCGTTTAAATAAATTTATTAACGATTTGCCTTTCGTAAAGTAATTAAATCAAAACTAAAACCATAATCAGTAATTTAAACGATTCGGTTAAATAATTTTTCTCAATAAATAACAAATGAAATCATAAATAATAAACTATTTTTTGTTTTCATTAGGAAAAAATATAACAAATATTCATTTCCACATGAGTATCGCATACAAGTGCTTAATATGAAACCAGAGATGAATAAAAACTAAAATAATTGATTTTTATTAATTAATTAAATTTATTTCGTAATAAACAAAATAAAAAACAACAAAATTTCTCTTTTAGATGGTTCGATTTTTTTCCTTTTTAATTTTCTATCAATTATTTAGGGTTTTTAATGTGCTTTTATCGTTACTGCATGCTTTCAATTTATTTTTTTTATTGACTTTTAATGAAGAGTTTTGAAATTTATTAAACGAATGAACGCTTGGTGTGGTGATTAGAGTGCATTTGTTTTTTTTAGTTCACTTAATTTAGAAGTTAGTTAAAAAACGATTAGAATTTCATTTTTACGACCGTTGAAGAGTTTCTTCTTAAGAAGAAACGGAGAAAAAGAAAATTTATAAAAAACTTGAAAAATTATTTTTTATATTTTATTAAATGCAACTAAAAAAATTATTTAATAATTAAAAATTGACTAAAATTCAAGAGTTTGAAAAAAAATGAATTTTTATTCTGAAATGAAAATAAAACAGTAAAATGGTTAAGAAGACTACTGTACTTTGGAGATTTTATTAAATAATTTTTCACTTATTTCTATCTAACGGCCTACGTAGAATAAAATAAAAAATTGGTAATGTTAGTTATTCTTGGCTTTAAGAATGCACTTAAAAGATTATTGTAAATACCACTCTGGTAAATACATGCTTTTAAACAATAGATTAGTTGCGGTAAAAAAATGTAATTTAGAACATTTCAGTTAAAACATTTACAATAAATAATATTTATTGCAAAAAATATTAGTGAATTTCAGAAGAGCTCAGCTTAGTGGTTCTTTCAGCGAGCTTATTAGTATTTTAGGCTTAGAAATACAAAAATCCGTTTGATTGAAACAAAGTTGAAACGTATGTATATCCAGCTTATCATTTTTATCAATAAAAAACAAGTAATTACAAAGTCAGCTCTGTTACCAAATTCAAACAAAAAACTATTTTATTTCGTAACTAAAAATACCTTTAAATTCTTATTTATTACTTAAAATAATTGCAATTCCCGTAAAATCATTATTTTACTCACAATAAATTACATTAAAGCATGTGAATGCTATAGGGTGATCAAATAAGAGCTATATACTTTTAAATATAAATAAGCGCAATGCTGTTGAAAAAGTATATAGTACTAATTTGATCACACTATACATATAATCAATTACAATAGCTCTTGATTTGTATTATTTGCCAATTTAATTAATTTTCATTTTTACACTAAATTAACTTTATTTATTTATTTTTACAAAATACTTAATTATACTGTGGTATTGTTGTTATGGTTTTATTTATAATTTTGTTACTAAATCTCAATTTGATAACCCATTGTTACGAGCGTAATTTAATACTATTATTATTATTATTTTTTTTTTTGTATTTAAACAAATAAATAAAATGTTCTTTTTGCTTTATTTATTTTTTTGTTAAATAATTATTAATTGAATAAATTGATAATAATCGCGAATTTCCTCCTTCTCGTTTGATTTTATTTATAAAAATTAAATTTTTATAAATTAATAATAACTGGCGCCAATTTGTGTTTATTTATTTATATAATAAATAAGCACACAGTAAGAATAGCATAAATAAAAATAATAGTATCATACTTAAGTTATTATTGTTGATTAGATATTATATAGTCTCGTGTATCACATATTATCAATAATTATTTAATAACTACTACGCGATATCATAAAACAAAAATAAAAAGAGTTAAAAACTAAATAAACAATTTTTATGCAAAAGAAAATAAAAATTAAATAGATTTACCGGAGCCGTTTTCTACTTGATTATATTTAATTAAATGCTTTATAATTAGTAGATTTATTAACATAAAAACTAGTATAAGTTTACATATATATTATGCAGTTATTTACATGAATTGACAATGTGATTACCGAGGGAAAAATACTCAATCTCAAAAGATAATAAAATTTCTTTTTATTCAATTGAGAAAACAATTTGTAACAGATTGATAGAAATATCAAATAAAATCAAAATTCAAAAGAAACCAACATATTTAATGTTAATTTAATAACGAAACAAAAATTGATAGTATGCCCCTGATTTTAATATTTAATTTTATTTCTTACAATTTTAAATTTAATGTGAATTTTATTAACAATAATGTGTTTAGTTGTTGTTCAGACGTTTTTCCTACTTTTTTTTTTGTTATAACAAACAAAGAAAAGCGTGATTGCGAATTTAAAATATTCACCCTATCAACATCATAATAGAATTGTAACATAGCTGACACATTCAAAAATATATACCAATAAAGGCAGAAGCATCACAATATATAAAAAGCCTTACGGCAGAACTAAAGCTCAAGAGGCGATGAATTTGTTTTTGTTGAAAATTTTTCCACATCGTTGCCGCTTTAAGTTAGCTAATTTCTACGTTTTTTTTCTTTTACGTACTTTAAGAGAGATTATTAATCAAACTTTAATAATATTAAAATTAAAGATTCTCTCAAGATTTTTATTTATTTAATCTTTTTTTTTTTTGTTTTCATCTTTTTTCACGCTGCTGCTGTTGCTGCCTTGTCGTTTTAATTTTTTTTTATCTATTACATAAGAGCGTCGTGTGTCAACATTTTAACATATATCTATGTTATTTTTGAGTGATGTTAGGAAATAAAAACAATAAAATATTCGTTAAAAATCAGTTTAAGTAATTTAATCCATTTAAAAAAAAACCTCAATTAACCCACCTACTGTTCTCTAATAGTTAAGCAAACAAGGAACAATCCCATATGTAAATACAATCAACGTTTTTTATTTAATTTAAAATGACATAACGATAATTGTGTGCTTTACTTAAGCACAGTGTACTTTAGCGTGACTTACAACAAGCAAAAAAATCTCAAACATTTACTAAATTAAATAACTTAAGTGACAAAAAAAAATTATTATTTAAATAAATAAATAATTGTGAAAAATTATTTATTTAATAAATAAAAGCAAATTTAGATCACGTCATGTTAATAAAAATTATTTAAATTATTTAAAAAAAAATTTAATAATTAAAAAAATGTTGAAAAAAAATTTTTAATTTTATTTAAGTCACGTTTTTTTGCTTTACTTAATTTTTGGTCACAAGCGCAGATGTGCACTGCGTTTTAGTGACAAAAGTTAAGTAACACAAATAAACTATGCGCATACAGATCATAAACCATGAATAAAAATAAATATACATACTGCGCAAACGACTTAACTTTTGTTTTGTAATAGCAGAGCACAAACAGTGCTATAAAGAATTTCTATAGAATTATTTACAGTGGATTTTTGTTTGTTATTAAACAGTCAGTATGAGATTACATAACAACCGGTATACGGTGTAGTATATTTAAAAAAAAAAAAAAACTTAAGCACTGTGACTTGACAACAGTTTAATGCACTTGTTTAGCATAATAATACAAACACATTTTCAAAATATGAATGAATTTGATCTTTTCTTACTTACTAAGCGTTAACATTAGCTAACAAATTATTTGTTACAAAATTAATTTAATTAAAACAGGTGTCATCGGCGTGATTCTCTTAAGTAATAATAATAACCACAAAACAGATAAAGAAAAAACAGAAAACATTTAATTTATTAGTTTTAAAGCGAAAAATAATCATTCAAAACGTTTTGCTTGACAAACACAAAAGTGTACAAGACAAACAAATAAACAAACGAAAAAAAAGTAGGCTTAAACCGTTTTCAAAAAGAAAACCAAAACCATAATTTATGATCTTTTGTGTGTTAATTTATTTTTTTTTTCTTTTTTGTTTTTTTTTTTAATTTAATTAAATCAAAATTAGGAACAACATAACAATCTGTTTCTCTATTTTATTTTTCTTTTCATTAAAATGACAACGTATACAGTGAACATAGTTGTGCTTCAACATATTAAAATTTATGCTTTTTTAATGACATTGAAGGATAAACACAATAAATTTTATCTCTTATTTTAATTTTCGTTTTAATAAAAATCAACAGAAAACATTTTTTGTTTTTATTTTACTTTTTGCTAATTTGTAGGCATTTTTTCCAATTTAATTATCCAATTAAAACGCAATTAAATATTTAACTTTTTGTTTTTATAATTTAAATTAATTAATTCATTTTTTTTTTGTTTGTTTGTTATTTTTAATGATTTAAACGTTTAGATTTTGTTTATTTTTAATTAAAATCAATTAAAGCGTATTCAATTTTAAATTTTTAATTTTGTTTTGGCAATTAAATTTGCTAAACGGCAACAATAATTGATTGGTTTTGGAAGTCATCAGTGTGCACAGTAGACGCACTTATTATTTAACCTTATTTTTTTTATTTGTCTTGAAGACTTTACATTTTTATTTTAATTAAATTATGTTGAGAGATCAGGTAACAAAAAAATGAATAAAAAATTATTTACTGATTCTTTTTCATTTTTACTGATTGAACGTCATGCACGAATTTGACACGGAATTACCAAACTACGCAAAACATATTTATTTATTTTGTTATGTATACATATTTATGTGATGAAAGATTTGTGAAAATTTAAACATAAATATCACTCAAGTACTGTGACTATACGCCTTTGTTAGCAGAAAAACTTTGCATGGCAGCTAATAAGGTAGAAAGCATAGCCTATTCGAGAAATAAAACAGTAAAATGCATAATTCTATATTAACTAGAATAGTTTAGAGTGAAATTAAGAAAATTTGAACTACATAAAGTGAACAGGGGCTAAATCAAACATGAAAATGGTTAAAGGATCCTTTCTTATTTATTTTACTTTCTAAAAGTTTAATATAATTTGATGCCCACCTATCTTAAACCTATCTTATACCAATAAAAAATGCAGTTTTGTAAAATCAAACTATCAAGTAAAAGAAACTAACAATTATTACTCAATTAAAGAGTTTTTAATAATTTTTTAAACCAAAAATATTATTTCGCAGATTAGAATGCTAAGCAACACAAACAGTTAAATTTCTTTAAAATAAAAAATTAACCAATACTTGTCACAAATCTTAAAAAAGTTTTTTGTGAAAATATTTCTAAGAAGAAAAAACTAAAAACCACAAATAAATAGACATAATAGAGCGGTAATAAATCAAAATTAAAAAATAAGAAAAGAAAAATTGAATTCTAAAGCCACAAGCAGAATAAATCTAAACAAAGGAAAAGTAACGCAAATATCATTAAAAATAATTTAAAAATCATAAAAAAAAACAACAGAAACAGAAATTAAATTAAATTACAACACGCAATGTAAAGAGAATTAAATTGAATAATATTATTATTATCGTTATAATTACGTTAATTAAAGCTTAATTTATAAAAAATAAATATATAACCACAATAAAATTGTTAAGAAAATAAAACTATAAACTTATTTAATTAATTTTTAATTCATAAATTAGATTTTTATGACTAAACATTATATAAATACGTATATAACGGAGCATTAGTAAAGTTTAGAGTTTTTGCTGACTCGTGTAACATACTCTCTAAGCCAAAATAAACATACGACTGTCCAATCTCTTTTCTATTTTTCTTTAGAAATTTGTCACATTAAGCTCAATAAAACTGATAGATAGCATACAAAATAGTGATTTATTACAATAATACCAAAAAAAATCACAGAAAAAAATAACGACATGACATAGCGAATTTTATCGCACATAATCCAAATACATTTCTGTATTTATCCCCCGAGTGTAAAGACATAATATACATATATCTGGTATTAGTGTTAAAACAACAATCATTCAATGCAGTGCAATTACATTGCAAAAGTACCATAAATAGCACTGAAAATATATTATTCCAGTATCACTGATTATCGATATTTGTTTGCTGTAATCGTGTATCATTTAGCCCTCTATTTTTCAAATAACAATTCATCATATTACATTTTCTACATAATACAACATCTCTGTACTATATATAAATATAAGAAAAAATAAATATAAATAAATAAATTGTTTAAAAGTGCATCAAAATCATAATAATAATGACGTTCATCAACCCAATGGTAACAACATTAATATTAATAAACATAAATAAAGAGATGAAGAAAAATCTGTACAATTCTTCTTCATAATAACAGATGAAGAAAAGAAAAAAAAGCAGAAAAACGAAAACAAAATTTATATATTTTAAATAAATAATGAGCATATATAAGCATAAGCATATCTTGTACAGTTAGTTTAATTTATTTTAATTTTTTTTTCATCTTTTACTTTAAATTATTTATTTATAAATAGCAAAGTGTCGTGGCTTTTCCTCTTTCTCTTACGATTTCTCCTCTTTCTTCGCGTTTATTTATACAAAAATTTACATATTCTAGCATCTTTTCTAAAAATTTGTTTTGTGTTTATAAAAATTTAAACAGCAAGTACATGTGAATAAACAGCGTAAATCTAATACAAACATTGCACTGTACAGCACTGCATATTATTATTATTATTATTATTATCTCACTTAGTTTAAAGCTTTATTTACATTTTATGTTAAACACATTGACGAAATATATAATTTTTTCTCTTAAAGAAAAAAAAAACAGCAGAAAATATAAAGATTAGAAAAATAATTTTTTATCTTTACGAAAAATAAAAACAAAAAACAATTGAATGCAATTAAAAAAAAAGTAAATGAAGTTGCTAACAATTATATTATGTAAAATAATTACATTACATTACATTCTCAATAATATTATCATTTTTATTATTATTATTATTATTATTTTAATAAATATTTGTCATTATTTTATTACTGTTCTGTGCGTCTATTGAGTAATTTTTTGTTTATTTCATTTTCTACAACAGATTAGAATTATAAATATTAAATTTCATATTAAAAATAAAAATTAAATGTTGAAATATTTATCTAACGATAAAAAAAAAATTTATTATTATTATTTAAATTTAAATTCAAATAAAAAGTAAATAAATCTTGTTGAAATTATTATAATAATAATAATAAAAATAAAACGAATAATAAATTTAAATCTGTGGGTTGTGATTTGTGTATGTTTAACTGTCGATAAGTGATTAAATCAACAAACAAAAAATAAAAATTTTTAATAAAATTAAAATATATATAAATTAAAACGGAAATAAGATATGTGAAATCAAGGATATTTATTAAAACAGAAATTATTATTCAGACAGTGAAAAAAAAATTGCAACAAATATGATTACTTGATATCTATATTGTACATCCAACAGATGGCTTATTTTTTGGCATTGAATAGGGAAATCACTATGATGAAAACACTGTTGTGACTCTTAAAAAATTAATAAAAAAGTTTAGGGAGAATACATATAACTGAAAATTGTGCAAAATCACTGCGAAATGATGCTATGAAATGATTATGAGTAATGAAAACCACACAAAAACGGTATTCCATGGGTTTCCTTACAAAATTTTAATAATTTCAAGCAACAAAAGAATAGAGCAAAGCAGAAACTCTTTTAACATTCATCATGAAAATTTTCTTTTATTATTTATCTACAAACATATTAAAAGCCAAAAGAACATGAAACACTATTTATGTATAATACCTGTGTAATATTTCACCAAATATCATAAATTACCATGTACGCGTCACTTACGTAACAACGAAAATGAACAAAAATAAATCAATAAATCAAGAAATGAAAACTTATTAAAATAATTAATTAAAAATTTAAAATAAATATTAATTCCCCCTTCAAATACATAAAAAAAAGACTTTTTTTTTTAAATAATAAATAAATTATAAAGTTTAATAACATTAAAAAATATGAAGTGAAATTAAAACAAGAACCGCAGTAGCATAATGAGAATAATAATAATAATAAATATATAAAAAAACATTAACTTCGTGAGTGTTTCAGTGAGTATTATTTTTCACTTACTATCACTTTTCTATTTTATAGTTTCTTTGGTTGAAAGATGACTAGTTAAAGTCGAGTACATAGTAAAGATTTTGCTTCTTCTCTTGTTATTATTATAATTATTTAAATAGAAAACTGTTTATATTTAGAGTTTTGTTATGAAAATTACTATTTTATAATAAATTCACTTAAGTTAACACACACACATTGTGTTTACGATTATATGAGCTAAGTTTTCATAAAAAAAACAGTACGGTACAGTTCATCGTAACCAGAATCAGCATTTTTCATTCGAAGAAATATAATAACTATTCGGGTGCAATTAAACGTTTGCTTTCCTGCAGCAAAGTGTTGAAAAAATTATTCAGTTATTTCTATACAAACAGTTGGTGCCTAGAAGCAAATCACGAAAAAACCATTTCATACGGCCACAATTCCGTAAAAAATGAAATTCAGCAATGCTATACCGTCGTTAAACACGAAACACAGCAATACAATTATTTTAATATTTGCTAAAAACATCTAAATGAATTTAATATTTATTTTTATAAAGTTCCGGTAAAATAAGGATGACCTTTCAATGTCAATATTTATAGTAAATTAAATTTATGATGAAACCACAATTGCTATGACACATATCTATGATTTTTGTTTGTTTCAAAAGGAAATTAAATCCTTTAACGTGCAAGTGTCTCTGTTGATAAGAGATACCAGTAACATGTAGCAAAAAAATATAAAAAAAAATTATGTTTCTAAGTATCTGAGAGCTTTTATACTAGAAAATATGTGCGAATTTTCTTCAAGAGTTAATACTTAATGACACACTTCCTAACGCTGGAAAGCCATTAATGTATAATTATGAACACTTGTTTGTAAAAAATTAAAGCAAATGGTAGAAATAGCATCAACTATGCTTAATAAGTTCTTTTTCAAAGCTAAAACCTCTTTAATGTTGAGTGATTTCTTTCGCAATAACTTTAATTTCTTAATAAACCTTTCAATAAATATGCCAACAAAATTACTGATGCATCTATGTTCTCTAGCAATTTTAAAACTTTTACATAATAAACTAATACGAAGCAACCAGACTAGAATGACTAGAAGTGATTACGGTTTAACCTGAAAGTCATATTTAAAAAAAAAAAGAAAAGTTTTTATATTCACCAACAAAACATTTTCTCATTGAATAACTAAACAGTTTTCCGGTTTTATTAAAATAAATCGTATTCATTGAGTACTGTTTTTGACAAATATTAAAAAAATAAGAAAAGAAAACATAAAACTACCCAAAAAGTTGTATAATAATTGTTGGTTATGAAAATGAATAATTACGGTTTAAAAGGGGCATTCTAAGTATTTTATATAAATTTATTAAAAGGCTAATATCAAAGGCTAATAACTTTTTCAATTAATAAATGATTATTACATTCAGGCAACTAATTTTAAATCTAGAACTTTGTCTCACAAATTAATAGAATATTTCACAGTGTAAAATAACAACGAGATAAAGTCATTTAACCGAACCGCAAACCATTATAATAAAACTAAACCGAAATTAGTTGAAATTAAAAAAAAACTGATATCCACAGAAACGAAAAACCAAATCTAATCAACAAAAAGAGCGAAAAAACCGCAACCGTTTCAGACACTTTAATCAACTTGGCAAAGATGAAATGAAAAATTTATGAAAACCAACGAAAAAAAAACAGCCAACAACCAATTAGTAAAGGTAAATTTAAATAATTATTACTTTTGCGCTAAAGAAAATTCAAAAGTAGAACAACTCTTTGATTCTAAAAATAAATTATTTTTATAAAGTTTTGTGCAGGAATTTTATTTCTACAAAGAATAAGTAAAATTCGTTTTTGTTATTCCAATGAGGAAATCAAAAGTTTTTTTCAAAGTGTTCTGTAGTATGGTATTTTCAGTTAAAAACTTACCGCAAAATTCATTTTATTTAGGGTTTTGTTAACTTTTTGAAGCTGAATTTCAATTAATTTAATGCTGAATTCGGTGGCTTATGAACTTTAAAGATTTTGATAGTTGAATTTGAGATTTGAATATTTCTTTCAGATACCAGTTTCTTCAATTCAGTGATAACAACTCCGGAGTTAAAAGTTACCTAAATTACTGAATTTTTATCAAAAAGTATCAAAACTCACGAGCAACCGATATTGCAGTAATAATAGCAACGACACTGAGCATCGTAAAAATTTGCTAAGCAATAATTAGTAAAAATAATTATTCATCAGCAATAACTCTAAAAATTCTTCATAATAAAAAAGCGTTATTAAATGTTAAGTATCTAATGCCTGCTAACTAAAATTTAAATTTTACAGAAACCTCATTATAAATAGAAAATAAAATTTAATTAAACTAAATTTAATCACTATGAAACAGTACAACCAACTAACTAATTTCATATACTAAGTTCCTACACCTCATAGTTATTATTCACAAATCTCAACCTAAAAATAACAACTTGTTCATGGTTTAACAACAATGAAAAGCCAATATAATGTTAATTTCATTACAAAAATGACAGCAATTCGCTTATAAAGTAAATAAATTCCTGCTTTACTGCCAACAATCAAAACCACAACACAACACAAAAAAAAATTCAAAATCGCAATTTAATAATTTTCCTTTTCATTTTTTAAGAAAATAAAATTAAATAAGTAAAATTCCTAAATGAAAAATCTATAGGCAGAGTAAAAGAAAAAGTAAATAAATAAATTACAAAACATAAAATACCTAAAGAAAAACGCCCAATGGCGCTTAAATTTCTTTCGTATAATTTCAATATTCAAGAAACAAAGTGAAAAAAAATTCTATTTATTTAATTTTCTGTATTTTCAACAAGAAAAGAAAACAATTTTCATTAAGTAAATTTTATTCGTTGTTTATTTATTTATAATTATTTTTTTTCTGTTAGAAAATTTCTATGTTTTTTCTACTTTATTATTATTATAATCGTCTAAAAATAAAAACACAAGTTATGTTCTTGTTTGTTGTTACATATGTATGCCCGCAAAAGCAGAATATGTAATAGTAATTATGCTTGTTTTTGTATTAATTTAACTGCTGCACGTAGCAATACAAATATTTCTAATAAAAATTATTGATAGATAACGTTAAAAGCCACTACTTGTAAAAATTTAAAATAATAACTCTGTACTGTAGGCGTGCATAGGTACTATTAAGTGGCGTTTTGTAATTAAAAAATGTTAATAAAAAATTATCAAATTTAATAAAGAAAATTATTTCTTGTGATTATTGATTAGGAATGTTCACGTGTTTTCAGTGCTGAGAAATTTTTCTTTATTTTCATTTTTCGATGGATTAATCATTTGTTTATTCAAGAGTTGATATTCGAAAAGAAAATAGCTTTGTCTGTGCAAGCTTAAATCTCTCAAATAAATAAAATACCACAGAACTATGTTATTTTGCTAAGTGAATTGCTTTCAAAATGTACATAAATGTACATATTTGTCTGGAATAAGATAAGAAAGATTCAAAATAAGTAAATCTATTACAAAATTGTCCGTGATATGTTGAGAATAGGTAAATTACGCTCACCTCGAACTGACTACAATAAAATTTCTATAGATTTATGTATTAACCCGAAAGTTTTATTATATTTTCAGAACTTGTAAGAATTTCCACGAAACGTAAATTTATCAAACGCTAATCTAGACTTTATTATCACCGAAAATGACAATGGAAAATGCCTTGTAAGCACGTAAAGAGCTAAGTAAACCTCACAAAATACTGATACTACTACAAAAAAAAAAAATTAAATAAAATTCCTGAGTGCAGCAGTTGCATCACTTGCACCCACTACATCGAAACCGAAATGATGTTTCGCAACATTAAAAGGCAATAAAATAATTTTCCAAACATAATTTTCACAGTTTTTTTTTATTATTATATTTTTTTTTTAAACTCCAATAAAAAATTCATCATAATTTGTGAACGAGAAAAACTCTTAAATAATAAATTATTAAATAAAAAAAAAATCAGTTTTTTATGTTTAAATAAAAACAAATCTGAATAGCAGCAGTAGCATCAGCAGCAACAACAGTAATAACAGGACCCGGCAACGCAAGCAACTTAACATAATAAAAAAAAAAATTAAATAAATAAAACATATTGAAAGTTTTTTTTTTCTTTTTTATTATTATGTTTAATGTTTAATGCGCGCCGATTCTTGAATTATTAAATTAAGTTTTTATCGTTTTTTATTTATTTTTTTTTTTTTTTTCTAAAAAATTCTACGAAAATTATTAATTTCGTTTTTTTTTTTATTCTTCACATTTTAATGAAAAAATTAATTTGATTTATTAGCGATAATCGGAGTTTCACAAATAGATTTATATTTTTAGTTGTTACTTAGGCACGAAAATTAAAATTTAACGAGCGTTTCTGGTGTTAAAATTTCTGTATTTTGTTGATAATAAAATGACTGAAAATATGTAAAAAAAAAACTGTAGCAAGAATTTTATTATCTAATTGCACTTAATCGATTAAAATCATGTCTATGCATTAGAAATAAGAAATTAACTTTTTATGCTTCTTATTAAATTTGTTTAAAAAACTGCATTAAAAGCGCTAAAATCATGCAAAAATAATCCTTAAATCGCTAATTAATATTCACAATCATCTAAAACAGTTAATTTTCTGTGATTTTTGTAATTTTTTAGTCTAGTTCTTCTGAAAATCAGCGATAAAACTATAAAATAAAAACCGATATAATCAAACAAAGTATTTTAAATTAAAAGACAAAATTATTATCATTGAAAATCAATTTTAAAAAACTAACTGCAATAAAATTTTTGTATATAAATTAAAATAAATAAATGAATTTTCAAATCGAATTAAATCTAATCAATTAAATTATAAATGCGAAACGTGTTAGCAGACAGAAGACATATACACATACATTACGAAAACATATTATCACATTCGATTGTGCATTAATGAATTCATGAATATTTGGTGTCTTTTTATTTATTCATTCATACATATGTTTTTGCATATAAATTGTATAATTTTATGTATATAAATAAAAAAATTCTAAGAAATTAATGAAAAATAAAAATAATTTTTCAATAAAAAGTGTCATTTTAATTCGTTATTTGTAATAAACAAATATCCTGCTTTTATGTAACTGATCGCTGGTTTATACGCAGTTGACAGTTTATCTCGTTATAATTTTTTAAATAAATTCATTCGATTGTCACATTGCATAAATAAATGATTTGAATAACAGACGGCCAAAGAAACAGTCAATTTATGATAGAAAGTTGATTAATATTATAAAAGAGCAATAACAATTACAACAGCATGTGCACGCTTTAAAAAAGTATGTAAATCTTATAATATGTTTTAGCTAACAAACAAAAATATTTATTAATGACTAATTGATAATCAATCGATTTTTAACATATTAACAAATAAAAATTTATTAACTAATAATGCTAACAGGTGACCCATAATTGTTTTTTATTTATTTTCTTACAATAAATCTAAAAATAACGATTGACATTGAAATAAAAAAACGAAAAAACCATACGGTTTGTATAAATCAACACTTAAAAATTCCAATAGAGATAACAAATCAACATAAATTTTGTTGAAATACAAATAACAATTAAAACCCCTTTAAAAAGTCATTAAAATACTATTAAATGTCGTCAACAACTTTAAAAAGAATTAACAAAGAAATTGAAAACGAATATTAATTGCACAATAAAGTACCAAAAATAATTATAATTAAGACAAGAAATCCAAACTAAGGAAGAAAAAAATAAACCAAAATCTGCAATTGATCCCACAACAAGTAACATAATAAACGATGAGTGAAAAATAAATAAAAAAAACTGCACGAACCAGCCCAACAACCTGCCAGTCAGGTAACCACCAACCAGTTTTTTATTTTTTTTGTTACTCTTCTTGCAACAGGATGCGTTACAGTCATTGAAACAAAAATAAAATTGAAGAAATAAAAAAAACACGACAATAATCAATAATTTAAAAAATTTATAAAAAAATTAAATATGAAATAAATAAATTCTTTTATGCTGAGACTAAAGTTATGATTAATAAAAATAATAAACGAACAAAGATTTACCTGAGTGTTCAGGTGTATTTTCAGGTAAAATTAAAGCTAAAAATAATAATAATAAAAAAAAATACAATTTAATCAACCGCAACGGATATTTTTATTTAATAACATAAAGACGACAAGCAAACGATGATCATTGATCAAAATAAAGAATAAATACAAACAGAAAATTCACTGTTTAATGCACTTGCATTTGCCAATGATTTGTTGGTCGTTTTATTTTTTCTTGTGATCTCCTTCACTTGCATACATTTTTCACAAACTAAACATGCAATTAGGTCATTAAACTCGCTAACTTTTTTTTTTTATTATTATTTATTTAATTTTATTATTATTATTTTTTGTATGAGAAAACAAAAAATGAATAAAATTCAGAACAAAAAAAAAAGCAGAGAAAACTCTGCTAAGTAAAGCATAAAATGCGAATAAAGAAGAATTTAATGTTTTTCTACTTAAATAATTGAGACAATAAAGACTTTGCTCTATTAATCGGCATTTTAGAAAATTTAATTAATGCAAAAATAACTAAATACGGAATTGTCATAAATCGTTGAGTGTGCGAAAAACCACAAAAGGTTTATAAATTTCTGTTCTTTCAGAATTTCAAAACTTTAGTAATGGAAATTAGGTGAAAACCTATTTAACAACGCATAAATCGATATAATCTTAATAAATTTCTCTATTTCAAGAAAAAATAAGACAGAGAAGTCAATGTAACAAAACCAAAAATACACTTGTTACCTGTGATAAACGTGCTAACAAGGTGGTATTATTTTTCTTCCTATTTATTTATTTAAAAAAAAAAAAACAAAAATAATAACGATAAAAGCAGCCAGTGTTGACAGGTAAGCCACTTAGTGATGTGTCTGTTATACTGCAACAGATGTGATAAAATAAACTATGCGGCAGTGCGAACAACATAGTGCAGCGAAAAGCATAATAAAAAACACGAAGAACAATATTTCCAATGAAATATTCTAAAAAAAAAAATCTTGTTCGCTGACCCACTTAACACAATAAAACTCATAATATAATTTGTTTTGTCTCCTTTTCTCTATTTAAATTTCAAAATCATCACAAATGTAGAAATAAATTTCTTTCATTAATAATTTATTTCTTTAAAGCGCCAAACACATAATTGCTGAAGACATTTTTCTTCTTCTTCTTTATTTTTGAAATGCATTAAAGAAAGATTTTTCTCTCTTAAAACCAATTTTTTAAATTATTTCGTCACTTTTATGTAGATTAAAAACGTAAAACAACAACGAAAAAAAGTTAAAAGTAAAACGCGATAATTATCCAATTAGAGCAAAGATTAAAATGAGAAAAAAAAACCATTCAAAAAATTTAGCACAAATGGCTTTGGTCGCGCGAGCTGTGTGTGGCGCAGGCACATCGTGGTATTTTTTTTTTCTTTCTGTTTCTTAATTTTTGTTAAATACAAAAAATTATTCACTTTTATTTATTTAATTTTAATTTTAATGATACAACCAGCATGTGGTTTATTTATAAGTACATAAAATTGATGATGATGTGCGCGTTGTTGCCCCGTTACTTACGATAATTTTATTTTTGGACAAAATTTAAATATTAAATTTCCTCCATCAAAACACAATATGAAAAAATCATTGAAAAATTATTATTATTATTATAATTTTTAATTATGTATAATATCGATTTCTATTTACTTTATTAATTTCTTTGCATCTTCTAAATAATAAAGTTATTAATGAAATATACAGGATGATTCATAAGTTATATATTGTCAAATTGAAAATTCTTTCCAACAAATTACACTTTAGTTTTTATTTCGTTAATTTTAATTTATTGGCGAATGGTTTTTCCATTTTGCGGGTGCGAGTTACACTGAACAATGTTTTGTGTAGACGTCTAGACAGGAACAAGTAAATTATTCTGTGGCATAAAAGGTGATTAGGTAGAAATATATATATATATAAATGTTATATTGAGTGTCGCACCCTGGAAAGTTATTTAGCAAAAAAAAAATGTTATGTTTAATCTTACTATAACCATCGGACCACAAAGGATTTAACAAACTTGTAATGAATTCAGTAGCATTAATGCCACATTTACCTTCTATCTTAAAGTTTTACCACCAAAATAAAGCAAAAGTCGCATTCAGGAACGACAAAATTTGGTGATTCTTTACCATAAAACATTTCTGAAAACATTTATTAAATAAAATTCCAGCATCTGTTAAGAATCTCTGTTCTAATGCTTCACAATATGGCTAAAATCTTTCTTATTCTTATTTTTGTTTTTTAAATAAAGAGACCACCCTTTGAACCGTTAAATCACAAAGTATCTTCCACCAAGTTTAGTAAATTTTATTTATTAGCACGATTTGCTTCAGCAATACCAAAAAAAAAAGAATTATTTTCTCTATCAATGATACAATTTATCAACATTCAAATTATGGCAGCTAGTTGAAACCACTTGAAATATTTCCCCACGAATTAAACCAAAAAGAACCGAAATAAAAATATAATCCTATATGATTAAATACGTGAAATTATTAGATAATCTTAAAAGAAATGAAGAATAAAAAAGGAAAAAAAAAACTCTATTTCCATTATTAAATTATGATGGATTTTCACAGTTGATTATTATTAATATTATTAATCAAAATAAAATAAGAGAGAAGAAAAAATGATTTAAATAAAATCAGATTAAAGGAATTAGTTTCACTCTGCTATAATTATCAGCTATTAAAATATTTAATTTAAAAAAAAAAACTATTTTAAGTATGATTAATTTCGGTTTATGTGGAGCATCGGACTTAGTAGCTGCTATTTAAGTTATTCAGCTGCTTTACAATTGCATTGCAACAGTAGAAATATGCTATTACCAGATTATTAAGACTAATGTTTAAGCCCTGTGTAACGCTGATTAGGGAATGTTTATTGTTGTGTAAAAACGTGCTCAGAAGTAGTTTTATTTTGTATCTTGATTAGAAATTTTTAGTTTGTTATATATTTAATTGGAATATTTGATTTTAATAAGGGCAAAAGAGTGTAATACCATGATTACGTAAGACTATGTAGAGTTTGTATTGATTTTCAACAGCGGTTGATTTAGAATATAGAGCTATGACAGCATAATACAGATTATTAAGACAGACTAAGTGATTTTGAGATTTACTAGGACGATAAAGTGTCGGTAAAACATCAATTAAAGTAGGCATGACCAATTTTTTAGCTTAACTTTGTCTTTTAACTTAAAAAACTGATTATGCTGTGAACACTAGAGAGATAACAAAATTTCAATATCATTGAACGCTTATCAGCGAAATAATTCTTATTTTAGGTGTTTTTTTTTTTTGTTTCCGATCGCATCACAAGATAATAAGGTCAACGATTTCGGACATGTCTCTGATTAAATCAATAAAATACAAAAGTCTTGTTGAAATTTCTTACAATTAACAAAATAAACCGCAAGGCGTTCAAGGCGATTTTCACTCATATAATCAGTAAAAAATAAATCTAAATAAATTAATTTTTTCTTTATTATAATAAGTTTTTCTATCATATAATCTCTACTCTTAGAATAAATCTGTATAAGATTACAAATCTTTGAAAATTATACACAAAGTAATTCTTTGATGTTATTTAGCTACAAGAAAAAGAAAGAAAAAAAAACAGAATAAATAACTGGTAGCTGCTAAAGCAAAAATATAATAATAATTAATTTCCTTCTTTTTTTTTTGTTTATTTAATTAACTCATTTTGATTAATAAAAAAAATATATTTATTTATATATATAAATAAAAATAATCAAATGAATAAATAAGCATAATTTTGATTGGAAATATTTATTATTTATATAAATATTATTATTTTGTTTTTGATTATATAAATAATTAATGAAGAAAAAAAAGAGTAATGTTAATAATACCATTGGTGTGGTGGATTGGTTGGTAATAGTTAACAGGTCTTAATGTCAAATAAGAAAAAAATCAACATTTAAAGCATACATCTTGTATTAATATTATTATAATTAAAAAGTATATATTCATCAGGAAGGCATATAAATCAAAGAAATTAAAAGAAATCTCAAGGAAGCCGTATGAAATAATTATTAATTAAAATTTTACAATTTAATTTCACCTGTACACTGTGAAAGTAGGACGAGTCTGTAACAATTAATTTTTTTATTCGTCGTTTAAAAATTAATAATGAAAGTTATTTTTGAAGCACCTTATAGTTATTTAAACATTAAAAAATTAATAATTTTTTTTTGTGTTGTTTCTTTTTTTTTTGGGTGGGCGAAAACATTCGTTTAATTTTTTATTATTTTTTTATCAAATTTGTTTGTTTTTAGTATCGTAAAAGGTTTTAAGTTTTAATGTGGAAAAGTTTTTTTTTTATTTTTTAAGGTGATTTGTTGCTGTTTGCTGGGCTTATTAAATGCCTTTTTATTTATTTTAATTAAGTAATTATTAAATTGTGAGAGATTTATTATTACAGTAAAATCTCATTTTACACAGATTTATAGCTGAATTTTTTTTTTTTTACTTTATTATCGTGTTTTTATCAGTTATTCTTTTCTTTTCTTTATGTAAATAGTACTTAAAACATAGTCACTAAACAATTCTATGTTTTTGTCGTAAAATCACAAGCAAAAACATATCAAATTATGACAGAAATAAAATTTCTTAATAGGCGGCAGTGGTGGTAACGCTTCTTTATTATTATTTTTTTTTTTTTAATTATAACCGTAACCCTTTTAATACATCAATTAACCTGTTTAATCGAGGCATTACTGTATTTATATTATTATTATTATTATTATTGCTGGATTGTTATTATCATTAAATATTCTCTACCATTCATTAGATATAAAATAAGCGAGTTAGTCATCACAATTTATTTATTTATAAATATATACATAATTTTTTTTAATTATATAAATAAAGAAATAAAATAAAAATAATTTATGTTAAAAAAAAACACAAATTAAACAACAATATACACATAGAAAAATAGCCTAAAGGATCAAAATTAAATATAATAATAAAAAAAAGCCAAGCTATTCTATTGAAAAGACGTAAGGAATGCCCTTAAGGTTATTTTTACTATTTTTTTGGTTTAAATGTATTTTTAGCTTTAATAAAAAATTATTTCCGTATGATTTTGTATTAATAATAATAATAATAATAATAATAATAATAATAATAATAATCATCATCATAATAATAACAACAATAATAATCACATTAAAAACATTTTTTTTTTTTAAATATTAAAAGAGGCAACAAATAACATACAATAATCTCCCTATTCATATTTGCCGATGGATCATCGTATTACTATGCAACAAAGAGTTTGATATATTCAACCCATTTTAACAGTAGCATCTTCATAATAATATCACTAAAGTTAATTTAACTTTATAGCTTTAAGAAACAATCAACCAGCAAAGACATAAAAAAACTCAAATAAATCATTTTCGTAAAATACAAATAACGCAAATACAGCATTTAAAAAGTTTAAATTTCACTATAATTTTCTACATAAGCTTGACTAAATTTTAATTTACTTACGCGACAAAAAAAGTTCCGAAATAAAAGCACAATTTTTCATAGCAGCAAAAAATAAGCAAAGAAAGACATAGTAAAATCCTTTAATCATAACAAATTTACCATATTTATTCATTTTATTTAAGAAAACCAAAGTGCTTTTCGCTATACAAGCAAAATGCAAGTTTTCTATTAAACATTTTAGAAATTTGACTTTTTTTTATGCGAATAAATGCAATTTTAATAAAATATACAAAAAAAAATACGCTAGCTATCCTTTAATCCTTTTTAACCCTGGATTCAGCTATAGAAAAGAGACTCTACTATATATAAACATATTTTAGAGGAAAATAAATTTATAATAATAAAGGAAGAGAAAATAAAACTTTTAACTTATATAATAATAAAGTTTTATAAAACTGCCGTGTTATTGTTGTCGTTTATTTTATTTTATTTTATTTTTTTGTGGTGGATAACACACGACAACAACAAGAACACACGGATATTTAAAGAGGGAAACATACGCACATATACACAAATAATTTTTATTAAAATCAATGAAATTTTAGAATTTTTATTTTTTTTTTATACATTTTGATTGATGATGTCATGTTGAGTTTTAATTTTAATTCTTTCATTTTTTAAATAAGTTATTCAGTTTTTTTTTTTTATAATGTAATTAACTTAATTTTTACTTTCTTTTATTATAATTAGAATAATTCATCTTTTATTATTTTTTATTTATTTTTACCCCTTAGAATATTTTGTGTACGTTGGTTTGGGGTTATTTTGTTATAAAAATATTATTATTTTTGTTGTCTTTTTTTTTCGTATGGATTAAACATTTTCACTTTGCCTCTCTTTTTGTTTGTTTGCTGTATATTTTACTGTTTTTCGTAGATTTTTGCATTATTTTCATTACAGTTAGGTGTTTTGTTACGCAGATTGTATTACTCATTCGGTATTGTACTTCGCTCGCATAAGTTGTGTCAACTATGGTGTGAAAGTTAAATTATTTTAAATAAAATTATTAAAGTTATAAAAATGTTTTTGTTATACAAGATATGATATTTTAAATTTGTTTTGTGATTATGAAATTAAATTTGGTGTCATAAACTCGTGTATAAGAATAAAAATAAAATAAATAGAAAAAAGACATTTATGATATTGACATTTTAAAATAAATTACATCCACGTCATTAACTAAATTGTTCAGTGCATTATATTATTAATTAGTGCATTGCATAATTAACTACTAAGTGATGGATGGCGCTGACTACTATTGCAGCGCAATAAATAAATAAAATAAAATAACTCGTCAGCTGTAAAACAAGTGCATTGCTCTTAATAAAAAACAGCAATGGCAAATCGAAAAGAAAATAAATCTTTATCACAGGGAAATATACCGAATCTGTTTGATCCCTTTAATAGAAGCCAAAAAATTGCTAGATCACCTATTAGAGATAAAGACACTCCCAAAGAACAAAATGTGCCTATAATATATGATAAGTTGTTAAAAGCAACAGAAGAAAACCAAAAACTTATCCAATTAAACAACAGCCTACGCGCTGAATTGGAAATACTAAAAACTAACTTTGAATTATTGCTCAAAGCTAGCAACCCAGAAAAATCTGAATCATTGTTAAAAGTTAACAAACCAGAAAAACTTGCAATAGTGGAATATGCCACTGATGAAGAGGAACTTGCAAAAGAAACTGAATGGATCAGAGTTGAAAAAAAGAACAAAAAAAGGAAAATATCCTTAAGTCCACCTCAACAATATGCACAAGCCCACCAATCTCCAGTTCGAGAAAATCAGGGTAAAGCAGTTGTAAATAACGTAAAAAAGTCGATACAACCACCGCCAGTAATTCTTGAATCCATCAAAAATTACAACGAATTGTATGACATCTTAAAGGAAAACCTTAAAGATGAGCCATATACTACAAAATTGATTGGAAAGGATACCATTAAAATTAACGCTCAAAGTGAAAACGCTTACAGACAGTTAATTAACTTGGTAGAAACAAAGAATTTCATATGGCATTCATATGAAAACAAGCAAAATCGGCCAATTAGAGTTATGGCCAGACATCTGCACCACACTTGTGATGCAAATAAAATTATCATTGACCTTAAAAATAAAGGTCTAAAAATTATAAGTGCAATTAATAAGTTAGGTTGGCACACCAAAGAACCGCTGGATATGTTTGTATTAACATTCGAAGCGGATGAAAATATAAAAAACATCTATGAATTAAAAGATATTTTAAAGTTTCAGGTTGCAATTGAACCTTTAAAAAATCTTAAACTCATTCCCCAGTGTAAGAAATGTCAAGGATATGGACACACTCAAAACTACTGCGGAAGAGAACCAAGATGTGTGAAATGCCCAGGAAAACATCTCACACGTGACTGTACAAAGCTATCTTCAGCTTCTCCAAAATGTGTTCACTGTGGAGAAACCCACCCTGCCAATTACAGAGGCTGTGTGGTTGCTAAAGAACTACAGAAAATAAGAGATAGAAAGGTGCAAAATACCTCAAATGTTAAACATGTAAACTATAATGTAAAAGAGGTTAACCAAAAAACCAAAACTACAGCAAGTTTACAAAAAACAGAGTCTATAAATCAAAAATCAGAGAGTGAAAAATTACCCTCCTCTGGTAGTGATCAACTGCTATTTTCGCAAATAGCATCATCCTTAAAACCAGCGAAAGCTGATAACAAAGCTGTTGAAGACCTACAACAAACTCTTCAACTGATACTCGCTAAACTTAACAAACAGGAAGTTACCATCAATGAAGTCATCAAACGTATGACTAAAATTGAAACCAATATCAGCAAGAACCGCTCTAATAAAAAAAATAAAAAGTAATGACCAAATTTCTAAAAATTTTGTCTTGGAACTCTAACGGATTGCTACATCATCAGCACGAGCTACAAGCAGTCCTAGATATAGAAAAAATAGATGTGTGTTTAATATCCGAAACTCACTTTACTAA
Source organism: Ptychoptera contaminata (assembly GCA_963942525.1). Lineage (NCBI taxonomy): Eukaryota > Metazoa > Arthropoda > Insecta > Diptera > Ptychopteridae > Ptychoptera > Ptychoptera contaminata. Next base: position 28,897,449 of record OZ012638.1, read on the forward strand.
ACAGTCGTACATCAAATTTAAGGGATACAAAGTATACCACACTATCCATCCAGATAACTCTGCTAGAGGGGGAACTGCTATCATTATAAAAGAGAGCATACATCATTACGAAATGCCAAATTATAGCACACAGGAAATACAATCAACAGCTGTTGAAATAAAAACAAAAAGATATCCTTTTCTTGTTGCTTCGATATATTCCCCACCGAGGCATAATATCAAAAAGGATCAATACATAGAATTTTTAGAAAAACAAGGACATAGGTTCATAATTGGTGGTGACTTTAATGCTAAGAATACAAACTGGGGTTCAAGACTCACCACTACCAAAGGAAAAGAACTATTAAATGCTATTAACGAACTTGGATGTCATGTCATATCAACGGGCAAACCTACCTACTGGCCTGCTGACAGACAAAAGATCCCAGATCTAATTGATTTCTTTATATTAAAAAATATTTCTCCCAACTACGTAACTATCGAAGAAGGGAGCGATTTGAACTCTGATCATTCTCCGATCCTACTTGTAGTACACGACAGAATAACAGAAATTGAAAAAAATCCATCCCTGGTAAATAAACTTACCGATTGGGAGGGATTTAAGTATGAAGTATCAGAAATGATTGATCTGAAAGAATCAATCAAAAGTATAGAACAATTAGAAACAGAGGCAGAGAAGTTTATTGTAATTCTTCAGCAAGCAGCCTGGAACAATACTCCGTTAATTAAAAAAAATCCAAAATCTACTAGGTATCCGAAAGAAATTGTAGATCTTATAGTCGAAAAACGTAAGATTAGAAAAAAATGGCAGTCAAGTAGATTTCCTGAATACAAAAGGAAAATCAACAATCTTTCCCAACAAATTACCAGAGCAATAAAAAAAATAAACGACAACTCCTTTAATACATTCCTCGAAGGGTTGTCAAATGAAAAAAGTACTAACTACTCTCTATGGAAGGCCACAAAAAATCTTAAAAGGCCCACTTCACAAATATCACCGATATTAGACAATGAAGGCGGATGGGCAAGAACCAGTGAACAAAAAGTTGAACTGTTTGCAACCCACCTAGAGAACATATTTCAACCAAATTGTGGGGAAGATACTCTATCTCCACTTATAAATCAGCAAGAAAGGGGAACCATTAAATTAACATCTCCTATTGAAGTCAGTAAAGAAATTATGAACAAAATTGAATCGAAAAAATCTCCAGGATACGATCTAATTACTGGTGAAATATTAAAAAAACTACCAAGAAAAGCAGTAATTAAATTAACAAATTTAATCAATGCTGCATTTAGACTTAAGCATGTACCAACAACCTGGAAATGTGCGGAAGTAATTATGATATTAAAGCCAGGGAAACCACCCCAAGATAAAACATCTTACAGGCCAATTTCACTATTGCCGGTTATTTCCAAATTATTTGAAAAAATACTATTAAAACGGCTTAAGCCAATAATAGAAAAAAATAAAATAATTCCAGACCATCAATTTGGATTTAGAGAAAAGCACTCGACTATTGATCAGGTTCATAGAATTACTAACCTCATAGAAAAAACGTTAGAAGAGAAAAAAATTTGCTCGTCAATATTTTTAGATGTTGCACAAGCTTTCGACAAAGTCTGGCACGAAGGATTAATTTTTAAGCTTAAATCAATCCTTCCTGCGCAATACTCAGAAATATTACAATCCTATATCACTGATAGATATTTTAGAATAAAACACGAAAGTGTTTACTCTAAATTAAAAGAAATAAAAGCAGGGGTACCGCAAGGAAGTGTGTTGGGTCCAGTCCTCTACCTATTGTACACGCACGATTTACCTAAGCTTGGAGATAATACTATTGCCACATTTGCTGATGACACATCTATATTGGCAACTGGAAAAAGCAATGAAGAAGTAGCTGAAAAATTACAAGCTGCTGTCACAGAAATATACAATTGGACTAAAAAATGGCGTATCAAATTGAACGAAGCTAAATCAACCCACGTTAACTTTACTAATAAAAAAATATCACACATCCCGGTATTTATGAACAACATAGAAATCCCGTATTCTAACAAAGCTAAATACTTAGGCATGACATTGGACACAAAGCTTCGCTGGAAAGCTCACGTAAAGATAAAAAGAGAAGAACTCGGCATTCGTTACAAAGGTATGTACTGGTTAATTGGAAAAAATTCGCCACTATCAACATACAACAAATTGCTTCTCTACAAGCAAATATTAAAACCTATTTGGACTTATGGCATCCAATTATGGGGATGTACTAAAAAAAGTAATGTACAGATAATACAAACATTTCAAAATAAAGTATTGAGGAATATAATTAACGCTCCTTGGTACATCAGAAACACCAATATCCACAGGGACTTAAAGGTGGATATGGTAGACACAGTAATTAAAAAATTTGCTGTTAGTCATGAACATAGACTACATCAACATGTGAATATCGAGGCAATCCAGCTCCTTGACACCACAGACAACATACGTAGACTTAAACGGAAAAAACCACATGAATTGGCATGGAGTTAGAACACCGATTATTACCATAAATTTAAGTTAGAATAATTTAAGAAATTAGATTAAATGAATTCTTAATATAATGTAAACGTAGTAAATTAAAGATAGATGTAAATTACTTATTGGTCAGACTATTGACTAGATTGTAATAATAATAAATAAATGTATGTTTATTTAATAAAAAAAAAAAAAAAAAAAAAAAAAGATTGTATTACAAAAACACCCGAAAAATAAAAATTGTTTATTTATGTTTTTGTTTAGCCTCAGGTGAGTAATGTTGATGTAATGGTTATGCGGTTTTGACAGTGTTTTTTTTGTAAAGAATTCTGATAAAATTATTACTCTGTTTTGACAGCACGTTTAGAGAATTTAAAAAAAAATTATTAGCACCACAAACAAGTAAAAATATTTATTTTTAAAGAATATACATTTAACAAAAGGCCAAATTATTCAAAGGATTATTATTAAATTGCAATTAAAACGTTCAAATGCTTTATTTAACAGGTAAAGCCTTGGAAACAACTAGTTATATTGTAACCCTTTTCCTTGCTACACTCATTACACAGATCATAATAATTGTCATTTACATAAAAATTAATGAAATCACCTTATTTTGACTATTGCTAACGAAGTTATTCTCTCAACCTGTCTACAACAAAGAATTAACGGACAAGAAAAATATATGATACATTAGTCCCTTTCGTTCATAAAACAATTTAATTATATTTTCATTACATTCTAAATAAATGCAAAATTTAATTGCAACAAATAAATACACAAATAGAAATTTACTTAATTATTGATAAAATAACCAAATAAATTGCGAATTTACTGTAAAAAACATGCCATAAAATTAATAATTTTTAATTTTGAGTATATAAGAGCTAAATTATTTAAATAAAATTATGTAAGAAGTTAATTTAATTATTTAAATTATATTAAACAAAGTGATACTACTAAATACAGAGATTTAAAATAATAATATCATAATATCTAGAATCAGAAGCGGCAACCGGTAACACCGTCATCAATAAGAGCTTTTAATTTAATTTAATTTGATAAAAAATAAAAAAATTAATTAATGCAAAACTTAAAAATTAATTCTTAAATATTTGATTTTTAAAAGCTTAATTTAAATAATCTTTTTTTTAATGACAAAAAAATATATATAGAAAACACAATAAGAATGCCATTAACAGTGAATAAAATATTCGAGAAGGAAAAACGCGATAAATTTTTTCTCTTGTTGTAAACAAAATTTAGTCGATTTATTTTAATTTATTTATTTCTTTTTTTACTTTTGTGCGACGTTAAATAGTTAAAATAAAAAAAAACTAACAATAATATTAATAACAATAATAAACAATTACTGTAATTGACATCAGCAGTTTAACGTAAATTAACACAACATAACCTATATTTAAATAAATAAAATTAAAAAAAAAAATATATTTATAAACTAAAACGTGGTAAACCACATAATACACATAATCACGAATAAAAACGAAATATAAATCTGAATTAATTAAAACTAATTAAAATAAAAACAAACCTTCGCGCTGTTTTCCATCGCCGTTTTAATAAGCCCAACATGTTTTTATTTTCACTTTTGCTTTGCTCTTAAATTCAATGCTGTGAGTGTTGATTGCTGGTGGTATTTTGCTTTGTCGTCCTTTTTTTCCAACAATTAACCTTCTATTTTTACTTTATTTTTTTTTTGGCTTTTATTAAAGTGTTAATAATTTCTTCTTTAAATTCCACATTTAAACACAATTAAGAAAAAATTAAAATAATTTCTTTCTTTTAACTGTTATGCTAATCAAAATTATTTAATTAATTATTTTTAAACCTGAGATTAGTATATTTTGATAATAAATATTGCTTAATTTCATTTCTTTGTACACAATATATCAATTGATAAATAATTCAATTATTTACTTTTGAATTATAAAACAAAAATACTTGCAACAGCACAGATCACCTAACCCAGATCAGGTAATGTATAACCGCTTTTCACTTAACAAAAATTATTTAATTTTTCCTTAACACAATAATAATTTTCTTTTATATTAATAATTAATACTGTTTTTGTCATCTGAATTAAAATAACAAAACAAAAAAAAAAGAAGAAATTAATAATTATTTTAATTACATTTAATTAAAGGTGTTGACAGACACGTTGCCAGTCTGAATTTTTAATTAATTTATCTTAATGTTATTCTTGATATCTGAGATAATCTGTCTTGTGTTTATTTTTTTTTTTTCTCTTTGTCAGTCAAAGTGTTTGTTTTAAATGTCGACAAAACAATTTTTAAGCTGCGTCGTAATGAAAGAAAAAAACCCGAAAACAAACAAACACAGAACAATTAATTTAATTAAATTAAGCAAAATTTTTGAGCAAAAAAACTGTACAAGGAAGCAACACAGTTAAATAGTTAATTAATTACTTAATAACAAAAAAAAAAATTAAATAATAAAATGAATTAAAGAAAATAGTTCACAGTTCAATTAAGTAACGACAAAATAAATATATTTTTTTTTTGCTTTAATTAATTAATCGATGAATTAAAAAACAAAATTAACGTTTTTAATTGATAAGTAAACTTTCACATGACAATCTATTAAAACAGAGAGAAAAAATAATTTTTTTTCGTCAATAACAGAAAACAAAACAAGAAAAAACGCAAAATTAATAAAATTAAGGAAAAGGAAATACAATATTACAATTAGGTTAATAAAACATGTTGAAAATCATCTTCATTTAAACAAAAAAAAATTATTAAATTAAAATAATAACCGCGATAATGAAGTGATTTTTTTTTTTTTTATTTTAATATTTCCGTGTTTCGTTAGTTTAGAATTTAAAACACACAAAGAAAGAAAAATAAAAATTTGACGAAAAGACAACAACGTGATGCATGGAACAAGTGTATTAAACACCAAAAATAAAAAGAAAAATTTATTTTTATTTTAAAAGGAAGTTAAAAAAAATTCTTTTTTTATTATAAAAATAATTAATAATTTTTTCACCTTTCTTTAACACCAAAAAAAAAAAAATAATAAATTTTTTTTTTAATAAGAGTAAAACACGCGACAATTAAACAGCATAAATTTGTAATACGAAAAAATATTTTATTTTTTTTTTAAATAAATTTTAATAAAGCTGCATAAGTCTCCAATAATAATAATTATTATTAAAAATTTTTTTTTACTTATTAAATTTCACTCAGTAAATGCACTAAACCGAACTGTACACCACGCCAGACATCCAGACTACGAGAATCACAACAAACAATAATAGAAAAATTAAAATAAAATAAAAAAAAAAAAACTAACGCAGAATTGAGTGAAATAATAGTAAAAAATAAAATAAATAATACAAGTGCTGCTTCCTCCTCCTCCACATAAATCTTAACGTTATGTTTCACCAAAACTAGTCACAACTAATCTTAACACAATTTTAATTTTTTATTTTTAAAGCGTTAAAAAAAAAAAGAAAAACCAAAACCCACAGAAAACATTTAGAAGAAGAAAAAAAAGCACTACCACCAGCTTTTAATTAATTATTAACATAGAAACAAAGTGTCTGGTGGTTAAGTAAATAAATAAATAAAAAAAACAATAACACAACTTTAGCAGCGTTAACACACTCGCTCGCGTTCTGTTAACAAAAATAATATTTTTTTTCTTATGCCGTTGTGTGCGTCATTTATAAGCAGAAGCAACAACATTACACCGACCGATGTTAAGTCTACGGACTCTGAAACTAAACTAAATGGCAGTGAAACGAAACTGAAACGATAGACAAACAAAGAGCAAAGCCCCCCAATAATAATAATAAAAATAATAATTTTTCTTTACTGTTCGTTACGAACTTTACTTAACTATTCTATGTGTGGCAGACGACGTCGTATTATATCAGCTACTGCTGCAACGACGTCAACTACATACAGCTAGGGAAATAAAATAATATTAATAAAATTGATAAAAAAAAAAACAGCACATTATAGCTGCTATTTACATTTTAATAAATGTTTTTCATTTCTTTAATAATTTTTATTTTTTGGCTGGCTTTTAAAGTTAAAAACATAATTCGAGCGCATAAAGCATAGCAATGTGACGACTATATACATGAATTATGAATGCGTCGCGCGACATATTTATTATATTCTTTTTGAGCTTTGTCCACTATTTCGCTGGCAACGGAATGTCTAATTGCATTTGGAACCATTTGTTTTATATCATGTCATGTCATATTATTGAATTGCAACTAAATTTTTCCTTTAATTCTCTGTTCGTTCTTATTTAAAAAAAAAAAAAACTAAAAACATCAAACATTTTTATTAACAATTAAAAAAAATAAACGCGAAGACAACAAATAGTAATAAAGGAACAAGAAAACGACCTAAAAGCAAAAAAAAAAAATCTCATTTCTTGTTATTCCTTCCATAAAATTAAAAAAAAAAATACAATAAAAGACTACACAAAGAATTCATCGAACCGGCGCAGTTAAACAACAACAGCTGGATACATGCACGAGGAAGATTCATTCATTCTAATAACAAAAAAAGAAAAAAATCTTCCAACAAGAAAACACCACTCAATGCTTGCTTTAAGTAATAATAAAGAATAAAAAAAAATTCTTCTTTAACACAAAACACGACTCACATGACAAATTCTTCATTTTTATTAAGCAAAAGTACAGCACAAGCACACACCGTCGTACAACACCTCGTTGGTTTAGTTTTGTGTGTAGCAAAAGAACAAAACAAAAAAAAATTTTGTGGAGACTTACACAACGTTATTTTGGTGGGCGCACAAATTTTACATAATAAATTTCCCCCTTTTTAGCAGTTTCATTTTTTTTCTGTTTTTTTTTTTGGTAAAAATATTTTACGGTTGACGCATACGCAATACAAAAACCGATTCTTTAACACCGAAAAACACTCAAAATTTATCTCCTTTTGTATTTATTTTCATATAAAAATATATTTTGAATAATGATAAGAATAAGCTTTTTGTTAACTTTATCAAAATTATTATTTTGATTCAAATGTAAAAAATAACGAAGATATTAATTTTTTCTTTTCTTATTTTGCAATTTTATTGTTTTACTTTGTTGCAAAATAATGAAAAAAGGCTTAAAGCTTCCGAGTTTATTTTTATCACAAAGAAGCAATCAGAAAATACTTGAAGAAAATTATAATAATTTTTTTTTTTCGTATGTATTTATTTTAGAGTTTGCTTTAAGCTGAAAGCTTTAAGCAAGTTCTTGTATTTCCTATAATCATAATAATAGTAATAATGATGATAGTAATAACAATAATAATAATAATAATATAAGACGTGCCTATAAAGCCTATTGAGATTTACGTCAGTTAAATAAAGAAAATAAACTTATTAGAGAAGTTTCCTATAAGATTTTTTTCTTAATATTTTCGGTTTTAAAGTAACAACAACTCATTTCTTCTTATCTATAAATTTATATCATATCTATGTTTTGTGTTTGTTTTCTTTTTAGATTTAATAATATCGTAAATAATCTTATAAACAAACAGAGTAACCACATACACTCACAATGAGCATGTACATAACGAAAATGAAACTAAAAACAACGAAACTTGGAAGAAGTTAGGGATACGAAAGGAAAAAAATATATCAGCTGGTTGTGGTGAATAGAAAAGAGCAAAAATTACATGAAAATAAATAAACTTTTAAATGGATTTTCCTTATTATTTCAGTTTTTACTTTCTTAAGCTGTTTTTTTTTTTTGCTGCTGTCTATTTATATTTTGATTTCTTATCAAAAAAAAAAACAAATAAAATAAATAAATCGTTAGGTTAACGGATGGGGTGGTTTATGTGCCGCCTAAGAAATGTTTTTTTCTTATATTTATTTATAAAATAATAATAAAAATCAAAAATAAAATAAATCAAGACTAGATAGTGAGTAAGTAAGTAAGTAAGTAACTAAAGTTTATATTTGTAATTAAAATGGATATAAAATAAGCTTAGATGATTATAGGAAATAATTTCTATTAAATAAAAATTATTACAAACAGTAGCGGCGTTCGGATGAGTTTGGTAATACAAACATTTTCATATAATTTTCTTCTTTAACAAAATTAATAATTAATATTCTAATGTGAACAACGGATTAAATAACGCTTTTAATTTATTTATAGACATTAAAGATTAATGATTTCCTCCCCCGAATATACATATAACATACCGTCTGTCTAAAGCAGGTGATAAATTTTACAAATGGCAGGCTATTAACTGTTGAAACGTTTCGTTTAGTTTTTTCTTTTTGTCTATTTCGTCTTCTGTTGCCACTTTTAAATTAATAAATAATTAATTTATTTTTTTTTGTTTTAAAATTTAATTTAAATAATAAATTCATCCCTGCTTTATTGTTGTTATTGTTTATTTTGTTTAATATTTTTCCCTGAGTAATTTTATCTTACTAATGTAATCATTGTCATGCCTTTTGTTAAATTAATCTTTTCTAATAAACATTATTTTAAATTAATATTTTGAATATTTATTTCTATTTTAAAGATACATATATGCCATTATACAGTACATATATATGTATACACATAAAACACGATAAATTAGTTATATAATTTTTAGTAAGAAAATTACAATTCAAAACCTTAAGCAGCAGTAACAATTAAATGGTGACACTGTCAGTGTTAGACAATTCTCATTAATTATGACACTAATAAAAGACTTATTAATTAAAATAATCTATTTAAATCGATAATTATTATTCAGAAAAATTATTATTGTTTATCCTTTAAGGATTAAAAACTAAATAAATAAATACAAATAAAAAATTATTGCAAACACAAGCGAGCAAATACGTTTTTCTTGTCGCGAAAACTTTTCCTTGTTATCAAGAAAATAAAGTAATAAAAACCATTTATTTTTATAAACATTATAATTAATTATCACTTTATTAGTTTATTTATTTTTATATCTGTTGAACAAATTATAGTTTTGATTGTAATTACAGATTATCAAATCAAAAACAATAAAATTGTATTGAATTTCTTCATAGAGAGATTAGTGAATTTTATGCTTGATAAAAATAAGAAAAACAACGATTGTGCTAATAAATTGACTGCTTGAGTATTGATTAATGCTTTTTATTGCTATTTTATTGTTATTTAATTGAAATTTTGTATTTAATAAATATTTTTGGAGGTTTATTTCAATCAACTAAAATGTATAGCAAAGTTTTTGTGCATTAATTGCACTTGGTGTTTCAATAAGTTCACGTTATGATAGTGTTTTTTATTATTATTATTTTCCCTTTTTATGTTTTAAATCCTTATTTTTGCAGAATAATCATAATATTTTAAAATTCTTTTTATGCAAATCAAGCATTTTTTTTAAATACTTTTTCCACATAAAAACTATTGTATTCTGTGCTTTAACCCAGTTTCATATAACGAGATCCAATATGCAAATGCAAATATCTTTATTAAGCGTTTAATAATTCATCATATTGTTGTTTAATCTAATTAAAAATTATCACTTTACTGACGGGCATAGTATTATTATATTGTGTAATTGTTTTAACCTTTTAAATAATTATCATCACCGTCGATATTTCTACAATAAAACAAAAAGGTAAATCAACTTTAGTATAAAGCAAAAAGCAATTATTTACAATTAAATAAATAAAAATTGATTAATTTCCTCACCACCCATGGATTAAGTGTGGACACGCCTTTAGCTAATTTTTTTTTTTTTTCTTATAACAATAGATTTAAAATTAAATTAGTTTACAGAAAAGAACGGAGAAAAAAAAATCAGCGGTTTTATACATATTGTTTAGAGATTAAAAAGCACAAAAACTAATCTCACTTCTTGCGTTTTAATTTTATTAAAGAAAAATAAAAAATAATAATAATAAAATCCATTAAGAGACACTAAAAGACAACAAAAGGTAAAATCAACTGAATGATGAAATTAAACTAAAAAAGCCCACAACAATCTACTATAAAAAAAAAATAAATAAGTAAAAGTCAGTTTTGGATTAGTTAATAATTTTTTTTTCGCCTTTGCCTTTGCTTTTCTTCTGGTGTCTGTCTTATTTGCCTTATAACAATCGGATTACAACGATTGACACTTATTGGAATAGAATTAAGTCAATCAATACAATTAAAAAAAAAACTAGTATTAATCCGCTGAATACAATTTATTTAAGAATTTAATTACTAAGTACAGAAACAGTAAAATATTTGTCTTTAACCCTAAATGGCAGTCAATTGTCGCAACACAAACAAAAGATACTAATGCTCATCAAAAATCACCCCAATTGTTAAAAAAATAATAAATTTTTTATCTTTTATCCTATCCCCAAAAAAAATTACCGAAAGTACTGTCAAATAATTAAAAAAGCGAAAAATTAATCAGGTAAAACAATGAAACCAACAAAACGCAACTTTTATACAACACGTAAAAAACACCCTACAAGCTGTGTAATTTCCCTACCACTGTTGCTATTACATTTCGTTATTTTGGCAAATACAAGAGATCAGACTCATTTTATAATCAAATAAAAAAATATTAAATAATAATAATTAAAAAGCAAAAACGAAAAAGGCCAAAACGCACAAAATTACACAACAGTAAAAGAAAAATAAAAAAAAAAAACAAAACAATCCTGATCATCACAGGTTCTATTAAATAATTAATAAAAAAAATAATAAATGTAATTAATAAAACAGACGAGAAAACACTCATTTTTTCGTTTAAAAAAAAAAAAATTGTATTTTTAAATGTTAAAACATGATTTAAGCGGCAGCAACAACACTGTACAACTAGTGTAAAAAGAAAAAATAAAAATAAAACTATGTAATATGCATATGTAGCAATAAAATGAGATAAAATGTTGAAAAATACAAAATACAAAAAAAAAAAATAAATATTAAACCTAAGTAACAAAACAACGTAAAAGTAATTATTCTTAACGCGTGGGCTAGACAAGTTTTTGTACCAAAAATAAATAATAAAAAAAAAAAATAAATAACAATAATTTTTTTATTCATAAAAATACATTACAGTAAATGCTTAACTGTGTGAACTATTGAATAGTAATTTTAAAATTTAAATGTTAATTTAATAGAAATGTTAAAGAAAATTGTTAATATGTGGCAGAGTCCGATAAATATGAATCGTAATGTGACATATGTGACTCATCGATAGTGAATTAAACGTTTCTGATTTAAATGTTTCTGTAAATTTATTTTGACCAAATAGCTATGCAAAATAAATAAACATAATTAACATTTTTAATATAAAATAATGCAAACATGGTATTTTTACTACGTTTTATGGTATTTCGCTACTTTTTATGGAGGCCTTTGGGTGTTTTCTTCAACTAATAAACTTATGTTTCCAACCTAAAGGTACTTAGTTGTCTATATTATAAATATTTATTGAAGTTTTTCACAGTCTACAGTCTTTTTATGCAACAAAATAAATATTTTTTTAAGGATTTAAGTTTTACATTTTAGTTTTGTCTATAATTTAATTCCTGGAAAGCTTTTTATGTTTCTATCTTTTATAGTTAAAGTACCTAAATTTAATACATAAAATATACAGATACTTTCTCTGATTTAAGAAGACTCTTAGAATCTCTATTAACAAGAATTATAACAATAACACGTAAGACCAATCCTATCCTCTAAAACTCATAAAAAACCATAAAATATTTAAGCAAGACTTTACTGTATTAAAGTATTAAATACTCAAGTCTATTAGTGTGTTAAATATTTTTTTTTATGACGTTTTAAAAATTATTTTTCGAAATATTATTATTATTATTATTATTAAAAAAACTAACAACAACACTAGAATTGTGCTGAAATAAAGTAAAAATAAAATGAAAAATCAAAAAACAATTAAGAAATAAATATTTCTGTAATTTCTGTAAATACTTTAAGTGATTTTTACTTTTTCATCAAGTATTCAAATAAATAGAAAAAAAATCATTCAATTTTAATCATAAATAGTTAAACTACTATGCAGTCAAGAGCTACTGTTTAAGGCAACTGCACCTTGTTCTAAGCTATTGCAAAACAATATTTAATAATTTTTTTAAAAAATATAAGAAAATAAAACTCGACAAATACAACAGGCTATCCCTGAGATCTAGAGTAATACATCGAAATATACTCAATCTAACAAAGAAATTAAAAACGTTTTTCTTATGCAAAAAAAAAAATAAGAAAAGAAAAGAAAATCTTCTTTACATCATTGATTAAATTTAATTAAATCAAATAGAAGAAAAACAGCAACAAGCTAGGCACAATATAAGCAGGAATCTATCACGTCTTTCAGTTTAATGTAATTTTTTTATTCTATTCACAAAAGTTTGTAATTTTTTTTATTACATTACATATTTTCTATAAAAGTGTGAGAATAAATTATGGAAAGAAAAAAATGTTAAAATTAACAAAAATATAAATATATTTAAAAGCAGAAAACAAATAGAAAATCTGTTAACTCTTGGTACTTTATATTGTTTTATATTTTTCTTACCTTTAGAAATTTGTTACTTTTTATATTATTTTCATTTTGCTTACAGTTTTAAAGGGTGTTACAATATGTGTGAATTCATGAAATAATTATGATTAAATGGAGATTAACGTCAATATTCAAAAAATCATTTACTTTAAAAAATAGAATTACCGAAAGATGTCTGAAAAGTCTATCCAGTCCAAAAAATGAACGAGAGAATTTGTATTACTTTAGAAATAATCTTTATTTAAATTCTGTTTTAGGTGTTTCGATATAATAAGTTCGTTTTTATGCCTACGATTCCTTTAAATATCAGAAAACAAAACAATTAAATGGAAATTTGAATGACTACAGAAACATTTCGATACCAAGATTACATCTCCTGAGCATTATAATAGACAAATGTATTTATTTCTTTACTAATAATTAAGTTTTTTATTACAAAACTATATCGGTTCGAAAAATAAAATTATCTCGGAGTAGTAAAAATTCGTTAGGTGACAGACAAGTACTTCAAACCATTCTTAGAATAAGTGCTGAAAACACCTTACTTAATCCCTAACAACTTGATATATTAATAAAAATTTACAAAACAATTTTGCATAAATATAACCTAAACACCCTGTATAAATAATGCAAATACAAAAATCTTCAATGCAACAAAGAAAAAACTTAATTACAAAAAAAAAATTCTTTGCTCTCTTTAATTAAAAGCAAAACAATATAAAAAAATAAAACGGTAACAAGTTTACAAAAAACACTTATTGTGTCCCACCCTACACAACCGTATGCACTTTTATTAATTTTTATTTTAATCAAATAACACCAAAGAACGTGAAAGGTATAAATGTGGCAAAATTATTTCAATAATAAAAGGCAAAAAATAATAAAACGATGCAGAAGTTAAAGACGAAGAAAATGATGATGGAAAAAATTAATTAAAACAAAAAAGACCAGCCGAAGATGAATTTTATGCTGAAACGTAAATAAGGTGATGAAGTTACGTTAAGCCTTACCACTTGGCAAAAATAATAACAAACAAAAAAATATGTAAACAACTTATAAATAAATTTAATTTTTTTAATTCTAATTTGCATACTAAAAAGCATATTTATTTTTTTGTTTTTTAATTAAATTGTCACCGGGTGTAATTAAATGATAAAATAAATAATAAAAAACGATTGTATATAGTGAGAAAAGGTCGCATTTTTAAGATTTTCCTCTTTCATTCAATTAAGAATATTAAAAAATTTTTAATTTCTTTCTTTTTTATTTGCGGTATCAAAACGAAAAACCAGAAATTAATTTGAATTTGCAGTAAAAAAAAAACTTTTATTAAACGCACTAATTGTGTAGTGTCCAGTGTTTATTTTCTTTTTTTAACTAAATGAAAGTTTAACTGTGATAAAATGCTTAACTGTATTACACCAGATGACTTTTGTACATTTGTTTGCATAAACTATTAGGTCACAGGTGTAGTAAATTAAGAATTAAATTTAAAAAAAAAGTAAAGAAGGAAAACTTTCAGGATAAACATTAAGAAATTAAAAAAAGCAGGATGGAGAACTAGAGACTCTAAACTATCAAAGGGTTCAACAATAGCTGTTTCATGGTGTTTTTTACAGTATGTTTAAGAACGATTTTACGTGTGCAGAATTTGCCACAAATCTAAGCGTTCTTAAAAGTAAAACATTATCAAATATTACTTAGAATTGTGCTAAGGACACACTGACTTGACTTGACTGATGGCACACAGTTGAATCTCCACTCTAAGGTTAATAGTTGAACTGTACTTTTCGTGTTTAGATAATTATCGCGTAAATTATAGAAATTATTTTAACGAGAATTTTACCTACCCGTATAATTCATAACTTAAATAAATAAAGCAAATATAATAACACAAAGACCAGTTGACGGTTTTTCATTAAAGTTAATAAAAAAAACAAAACAAACAACAGGTAAAAAACGAAATAAAAAAAAAATTAATTAATTAAAACTTTTTCAACAATAATACGAATATCTTTTCGTATTTTTTATCTTTAAAAAGATAACAGAACCAAAAAAAAAAAAAAATACTTAAGAATTTATTAATTAAAAATTATTTTATTAAAGTTTAATAATTAGAGCAGAGCAAAAATGAAGAAACAAAAAAAATTATATCAATTGTGTGTGACTGGCTGACTGGCTAACGGCTGATATTTTTGCTAATTGCTACTTAATGTCTTTTATTTAATTTAATTAATTAATATATATATGTATATATAAATAAAATATTATTTTTTATTAAATGAATTAATAAATAATTAAAATTCTTTATTGCGTTAAATTAAAAAAAAATGTAACAAAAATAACGCAAATTTTTAATTAATCTTAAGTATTATTAATGTTTATAATAAAATTATTTATTTTATTTGAAGTACCTTGTATGTAATTTTACCTGTATTTTTTTTAATAATTAATTTCTTCGTTTTGTGTATTAACACCTTTAGAGCACAAATTCTATGATAACTGTACAGTTTTATTATTTTTCTTTTCTTTAAAAGATAGAGGAAATATAATTATGGTGAAAAACACTTAAGAAAGAAAAAGAGAAATTTTCGTATTTTGTAGAAAATTAACAATAACACAATTATGTTACAACAAAAAGAAAACAATATAATTAAATACTTTGATACTGTTGCTACTATTGTTATTTCTCTATTTATTCATAATTTGTGGTTAAATTAATATTGCTGATTGTGATTATATAAATGCATTGACAGCAAAAAATGAAGCCAAATCTAAACATAATGCGGGAGTCACAATTTATGACAAAATAATAGCATTTTTATTATATTTTATATTATTAAAATATTATAATGAAAGTACATTCAGAGGTTGTTTTAATTTTTGCGGTTTCTTTTATTAAATTCCTAAAGAAAATTTATATAGAAAACATTACACAATGGATAGTTGCGCACGGGGCTTTCTATTTTACAAAGAGAACTTAAAGCCTAGAAACTGTTAGCAATCAGTGCAAAACAGTTTTTAAATAAGAAACCAATCCTTCTATGGTTCCATAACAAATAAATATCACTTGATATTAAGTTCCAAAGTGTCAAAATTTAAATCAGAGTACAATGTTCAAGATTATCAATGCTTCAAAGATTATTTAAATAAAAAAGGATCTCTTAAAAGGAAATAAATGTCAAAAAAATTCTTATCGGACATGCATAATTGCGATTTCTTTTCTCAATTAAACTTTAAAGTTCAATAAAACTTAAATAACAGTAAAATTATTGTTAAACCTAGGATTCTTGGAAGTAATTATGAAATAAAGATCTTACAATGCTTTGAGACGGTTTCTCAAAACAACTTTGTTTTAAATTGGCTTGTATTTCGTAACGAAAACTATAATAATAATGAATCAGCTGATTTATTCAAAAGCCAAAGTTTCTTAAATAATCTAAGAGTCTAATTAAGTAAAAATATCCTGAAATATTGCAGATAAAACGTTACTTTCCTGCAAATCCGATAATAACTGAAACTAAAAGCATAATTTTATAACCTTTAACAAATTGTTAATTTAATTGATGACAACAATGACCATCCAAATTGTATATAAAAATTGTTTCACCTTTTTTTTTCTTGTTGTCGTTTTGTTATTCTTAATTAACCCAAGAGCATAAAGCCACACCTGATACTAAAAATCAAATAAAAAACAAAGCACATTTATATATTATTTGTCACACAAAATATTTATATAAAAAACAAAAAAAAAAAAAAAATTATGCTTTCAAACGAAACATATTTCTATTAACCGGAACTATCGGATTTTAATGTTTTGCAGCTAATGTGAAACACTAATGAGGTAAGGTGAAAAAAAAAATAAACACACAGAGCTTATTATTTGTTTTTTTACTAAACAAAAATTAATTATTTAAGGTTTTACGGTTCTATACGGAATTTTTCTCATGATTTTTTTATTTTTTATTTTTAACACAAAATACAAAAATTAATATTAAATTAAATTTAGAAAAAAAAAATCAATAAAAAACCTTGAAATTATGATAAAAGTAAATAAATTCAACGACATGGTATTTATTTTTATTAATAATTTTTTTCTTCTTTCAAAACATTGTAAATATATTAACGACAAATTATAATTATTATATAATATAAATTTCAACAACAGCATTCTTATGATCTTATAATGTAATTTAATAATTATTTTTTTTATTACTTAAGTCGGTTGTGTTTAAAGTACGCGCAACTTAACTTACAATACTTAAAGCGCTTAAAACAACATACAACAAAAAATCAGTGATAGACAAAGAGAAAGATAAAGAAACGAATAAAATATACTAGAAAAATATAATTAAATTAAATTTATTTAAATAAAAATTAAATACTAAACAAGATAAAAAAAAAATGCTTGCAGCAGACACAGAGGAATAAAACGAGAAAAAATAATTTGATTAAAAAACAAGAAAAAACTATATGATGGTGTTTTGGTTAAGAGACGACTGTGTGATAGACAGTTTGACGGTTTATTTATATAAATATATTTATTTCTGTTTTTAAATTTAATTATATTCAAAATAAAATATAGAAAAAACATTTTACTACACCAATATGTAATTGTAATTAACAAAATTTAATTAAATAATATAAATAAAGACAATAAATAACTAGAATTTTAGAACAGAGAAGCTTTAATTAATCAAAAATTATTATATTTATTATTATTACAAAATTGCATTGTATTGTTTTCTGATTAATTAAAATATTAATAATTAGTTTGTTTGTTTAAATTAAAAAAAAATAAACTAACTAATTAATTGATTAAAAATGACAACAGTAAACAATTTTTTTGTTTTGTTGTTTCTAGGACAGTAATATACAAAAAAAAATAAAAAATATTGAGTGCAATTGATTGCTGCGAATAATTGTTAATAAAGAAAGTTTTAAATGAACAGTGAAGCCTCGATTTTTTAAACATGGTAATATGGGGAGTGTTATTGTTCGAAGGAACAGTATTTAATAAATATTTATTTCATTGGAGAAACTGTGGCAAAACAATGATAAGCTTAGCAAATGTCTCTAAATGCTGAAATTTACTTTGTTGCGTTATTACTGAACCATTACTTTGGTGGATTTTTTAAATATTTAATTTAATAATATTCTGCAGCAAAAAAGTTATAAGGTAACCAACAACATACAATTCCGGAATTAATAATCATTATTAATTTGGCAAAGATAACTAAAATTAGACGACAACAACTAAGAAAGATTAATCGAAAAAATTCTGTAAACAAAAGCATAAAACTTTAAGTATAATACTTTGTAATTTTCGTGGTATTGCATAATATTTCCTGTAAAAAAAAGGATTATTATGCTTGTGAACTAAATTCTAACAATTTTTTACATACAAAATTTTATCACAGACAAAAATGTTTAGGAGTTTTATAGAGTGTGAGACCTTCAGACTGCATTTCAATTAAATAACAAAATGAAGATGAAGAAAAAATTTATTCAATGCCTTTAATTTGTAGTAGATAAGATAGCAAAAACTTAGGCGCCACAAACTCATGCCAAATATATGTATAACAAAAACTTATAATTTATCCGAAAAATTACAATTTATTTGTATTAATTTTATACTTTTATTATCAAGTACTTGTCAATAATGAAATTTCTTAATAATAAAAATTGCCTTCTTTTTAAAGACAATAAAGACAAAACTAAATAAATAAATTCCAGTAGATTTATTTTTCGTGTGTAATGAAAAATAAATATATTTCCTACAAATAAATAAAAAATAAAAATTATAAAGATAAGAAACAACAAGGTAAACAAGGTGAATACATTTTTTTTTTTAGTTGTTTTAAATAGTTACAAACATTAAAAAAAAAAACAATAATAATAATCATAATAATCGTAAAAATAATAAAAATAAAAACATTAATTAATAATCATAATATTAGCAATAAAAACAACAATAGGCTTGTTTTATGCTAGTTTTCTGTTTTTTTTTTTTTTATTTATAATTAATTAAGTTTTCTTTTCTTTTTTTATATTATTTTTAGGTTTGCTGTTGGTCTAGTTAAATTATTGTTTTTTATTTATATATTTTATTTATTTTTGATTAATAATAATAAAAAAAAATAAATGAAAAATTTGCATATTAATCAGAAAAAATTATTATTTTATTACAATAAAAATAGTCACAGTTGGTTTATAGTCCGGTTTTAGTCTTAGCAACAGACATATTTAAAAACAAACCCTACAATTGTGTATTAGTTTGTAAATCATTTATAAGGTTTATTTATACAGATAAGTTCCACTCACAAGTATTTCTTTTCGTTTTTCTTAAACAAATTTATTTATTTTCTTTTTAAATATAATTAAATAAATAAATATAAATAAATCTTTTTGTGAATTGTTTCAATTATTTTTTTTTTATATTATACAATATTAAGATTAATTATAGAAATAATACAAACTAAAAAAACGCACGATTTAAAAGCTTAAATTAATTATAATAAAATTAAAATTGTCAACAAACACTTTTTTATAAAAAAATAATAATTTATCATAACTAAAGAGACCGACCTTCAATTGTTAAAATAAATAACAAAATTATAATAATATCATTAAAATATAAATAAATATGATGAAATAACAGCAAGAAAAGTGTTTTTTTTTTTTGTTTCAAAGCTGGAAATTTAATTAAATTATTCCAAAATTTAAGGTGCCAAGAGGATTTATAAAGGTTTATTGTTCTGTATAGAAATATATCAATATATAAATCTTTATATTCCCATGTTAATAAAGAGCTTAAAAATACTTTATCTACTGTATTAAGCTGTGTTTGCAAAAATCGTAGCTAGATTTGTGGTTTTTAAAATATATTACAGCTACAGCCAGCAGTAAATGTAAATATTGCAAAGTAAAATGCAATATATACATACTCTGCTTTCAATGAAAATAATTTCATTATTAAATAAAACAAGAAATAAAAATTCATAAAATTCCAGCATATAAGAGATTTAACTTACAATCTAAACCAAAGTAAAGTAAATTAATGTTAAAATACAGACAAACAAAAGGTCAAAACAATCACAGAAATTCTTCTTCATCAAATGTAAAAATGTGTAAATCTTTTATTATTTTTTTTTCTTAAAACATTATTTTATTGGGTGAAGAAACATGCACATTGAGATTAAAAAAATAATAATAATAGTAGAAAAAAATAAAGAATCACGACAAGATTGGTGTTTTAGTGGTTTTTTTTCCGTTTTTTTCTCTAGCCATTACAGCACATTTTTCTATATATTTCTACAACAATTTGTTACTTTTATTTAATTATCTCGATTAGAAATCTTATTTTATTTTTATATTTTAAGTTACTTGATGGTTGTTTAAACATTATACCAACATAAGTGGTTACTTAGAAGTAAGAAACTATCAAACTGAACAACAGTAGAATGAAGAAATGTTTTTTTTTAAAGAAAATCAATTATTGACTATTTTAAATCAGGAAAATTTTAATTTTATTTTTTTAATTAAAAAAGCAAGTCATTACCATAATAATAATACAAAAATCCTTAATCCATTATTTTACCTTTTATCTATAGAAAAGATTTCATTGTCATCTTTATTGTATCAAATTACGTCGAATAAAACTCTATAAATATACATTTCAAAGGGGATAAAAAGTGTTTAATTATCAATAATAAACTTTAGTCATTACATAATAACAAAAAAAAGAAGAGAAATCACAGTAATAAATTGATTGTCAGGACTACGAAAATTAATTTATAATAATAAAACGTGATGGCAACACATTACATTACAGAACATTCGATGTTAATCGATAACATTTCTTGATAATCAATAATAATTTATTGTTCATGGTTTTGTTGTTCACAATGTAGATTACTTTATTTTCTAAACCTTATTTTATCTGCGCTGTGATATACGTTTTTGATTCTGTTTACCACAGTGTGATATATACCACAAGTTTCTTTTAGAACCACTACAAATATATTACCAATTTATATAATATTACCATAATAAAGAACTGACTAATTAGGTGCCTAAATAATCCTTAATAAAATTTTTTAAAGATCAAAGAAATCGCAGATTCAGTATTGCAGTTTTATAGTTAGAAAAACTTTACTGACAACTAAAATAAATTTAAAATCACTTCCATATCTCAAAGTATAAGCTTCTCAAAACAAAAAACCAAAATCAAAATCATTGTTTAAAAAAAGAAATTTCCAAGAATCTCATCATATAAAAAAAACAGAAAAGAAAAAGAAAACCCCTACCATGAATAAAAAATCATCAGAAGAATTAAAAACTAAAAAATGAACAGAAAAAAAAAACGATGAGGGCAACTCAAAACCATTACGATTACCAAACCAAAAATAATTAAAATAAAAAACTAAATAAACAATCTCACAGTAATTTCTATATATGTATATTCTATTTAATTATTTTTATTTATATTTTTAATGCATAACAATAATAATAATAATAACGACAACAGGATAACAACAACGAAATTGTAACAAAAATTCTAAGAAAAATTCTTCATTCTATTTTTGCTTTACTCAACAAAAAAACAATAATAATATTTTTCTCATTCATTTTTTTGCTTTGAAATTCTATTTGATTATTTTTTTGTCAACATTGCAATAAAAAAATTTGCTAAAATTAACAACAATATTATTTAATTTATAATTAAAACATTTTTAATAAGAAAAAAAAAAAAGTTATCCACCTTCTATTAACAAATATGTAATATCTATCTATATATGTATGCTATTTTAGTGCAAAAAAATAAAATAAAATTATTAATATCTTTATTGTCAAACACAGTATTTTAATAAACAAATAAACAAAAAATAGTTTCTATATTCATTTCCTTTGTCTGTTTATTTCGATTTGTCTTTTTAAATGTTTTGCTGTTTAATTTTTTCTATATTAAAAAAGAATAAAATGTATTCAAAAATAAAAATAAAAATTATTATTTAATATTTTTTGCAGTTAATAAATAATTAAATTGAAAGAAAGCAAAAGAAATACCATTAAAAAATTGCTAGGTATGTAAGTAATGTATACAATACATGTGTTGTGGTTTCATATTATTAAATAACATATAACGGGATATAAAAACATATATATATATAAGCATATATCATTTTACATTTTATGCATTGTTTAGTTGACGAGACAAAAATGATTTTCTATTTTAACGAAACGCGAAATTAATATTATAATTAAAAATGTTGCTTGTGTAATTTTTTTTTTTGCAAAATAACATTTACAAAGAAACGAAAAAAAATATTTTTAGATTGTTTTTTGGGTGGATTTTGTTTTTTTAATTTAAAATAAATGTTTACCCACAGTAACGTAGCAAAGGCCTGCGATCGAGGTGATTGCCATAGGGGCGATACATTTGGAACATTACCATTCAAACTGATAAATATTAAAAATAAAAATTTCTGTATTAGATTAAGTATAAAACAGGGCATTTTTTTTGACATTTGCAAAGGACGCTAAAACTATTACTACGGCTCTGTGGTAACCCATCATAATAATTGTCGTTAGAATACTTAAATATATATATTTAATACTTTACATAATTAAAGAAAGAGATCAAATGAAGCATCAATCATATAAAATAATGGTTTATTCTTTGTAGTCATTTAGTACAATGTAAATTCATCAACAAGAATATCTGCACAACAGTACTGTAACATTCCTTTGTAAAGTATTATTGCTATTAAAAGAACCATAATTAAGAGATAAGATTAAAATTATATATTCTTTATTTAATGGTAAAGGGTACAGAAACATTTATTTTTTTTAAAAGCAAAGTGTTTTTACTCACTTTATACACACACACATCCGTTACATTTGTAATTATTTTAAAGGCAAAAAATTCTGACAATATCAAATATTTTAAAGACGGTACAGCATCATCGCAAGTGTTTCAACAATTTTGTGTCACCTAAAAAGACTTAAAAAAGCATGTCTATGTTTGGGTTGTAGAGCATAAAGTTAAATAAATACATAAACGTATACTTAACACCTTAAGAATAAGTAATTTAAATAAAATAAACTACCAGGATACAAATATTCACGAATAAAAAGAATATTTTAAACGTGATAAGGACAACAGTAACCTTGTTATAAAAAAATTCTTTGAATTTTGTCGGTAAAATGTTAAACAAAGGAATAAAAAGTCACCACCACAAACGGAAGTTTAAAAATAATTATATTTTCTTATTAAAAAATTAAATCAAATCTAATCAGAAACAAAATATTTCATAGTTTTCAGAGAAATATAACCAAAATAACGTTTACCTAATCATTAATTTTAATTCAATTCCTTATAGAAATATATAAATTGATTAAAATAAATAAATAAAGATGCTAATCCTGCTTATCATTGCCAAAACAACAATAAAAAAAAAAATTATTATGAAATTTTATTTATCAAAAAAATTCAAAAATTTTTTTCTTTTCCTAATTTTTTGCTCACAAATGAAATATTTAACGCATAAAAAATCTATAAATACGGTAATTACTCATTTATATAAAAACACGTGATATAATTATATTTTTAATCAATTTAAATTAATATTATTGTGAAAAATCAATACATAAATTTGGTGGCTTTTTAATATACTTTTCATAAATTGTTTTTTAAACAATCAAGAATTTTTTACAGACTTTAAACGATTAAGATCAACCAAAAGACATACTATATACCACCCACTATTGCCTTTGACAACACAATAATCCCATTAAAAAAAACTTTTTTTTCTCTATTGATAAATAAATCAAAAACATAGAAAATACTGCAAACAACATGATGGCACATGGCAGACATAATCGATTGGTATTTTGTCTCCGAAAAATAAGCCAAAAAAAAAAAATAAATATTATTATTTAAATTACACAAAACCTGTATAAAAGTTTTTAATTTAATTTGCAATTAAATTTTTATTAAAAAACAATATATATTCTAACTAATTTATTATAAAACTAAATTTAAAATTTTATCACAAACATTTTATCATCACAAACATTTTTTAAAGGTCACGTACACAACGAATCAATGTCACTGAATAACATTTATTAAACGTGAAACACGCACCAATGTTAATCACCAGATGGACGGTAATTATTCGATTTTATTTAAATAAATATTTTAAATAATTTATCAAAAAAAAAAATTAATTAATTAATAATAATTTCATTAAAGAAACGGAACAATCACTAATGAATGAATATTTAGCAACAAAAACAAATTGTGTTTTTATCACAAACGAAAAACCGCTAATGTTTAGGGAACCATATAAAGGAAAAAATAAAAAAAAAATATTATTCTTATCATGATTTCTATTAATAATTTTAAGATAAAAAAAAATAAAATAAAATTATTACAGTAAAAGCGCGATATCGTGAATTAATTTTCATGGTGAATTTACTTTATGACATTATTCACTGTTACGGAAAAGAAATTTTCACATCTTTATTGTGTCCATTACGGTGTTATAAGAAAACCATCAATCATTTCTGACTAAATCATAGTAATTTCGATTATTAATTGATGACTGATAGAAACTTTTTTATTTTTTACGATTTAAATCTCGTAAAATTTGGATTAAAAGTTCTTAAAGTTCAATTTTCACAACCATCCCTGGATTAAAAGGTTTTAATTAATTAAAAACTTTTTAATTTTTATTGCCAACCATTATGATCCTTTGCCATGGCATTTCTAAAGCAACCGAATTATGCGTAAATTCCCTATTAACTGTGAAAATTTTAATACTTTTCTTACGTAATTCATCAGCTAGAAAATTACAAAATAACCGAATTAATTAAATATTTCGGCTTTGTTTGGTCACAAAGTAATAAATTTTTAATTGCAAAAACAAACCTTTACGTAAAGTTAACGTAAAAAAAATGATTACAATTAAAACGTACAGTATTCGTCACATAGGGATAAATTAATCTATAGATTTAGAGAAAATGCAAAAAATTATTGTGCGATCACGTATTATTTTAATTACTATTTATCGTATTAAATCGATGCTTTACGTGCGATTCAGCTGCACAAATGTTGATGAAACAAAGTCCTATATGTCCTATACAATTGAATCTATTAAATGCAAAAAATGGGGATAAGAAAGGATTGTTCTTTCGTCAACTTCACGTTCAACACTTTTTAAAGCAGCCAACAAAGTATATAATTTATTCATATTATTCAACGTTCACATAAGTGCTTACATTGTTGTATTTCTACTGTAATTTCTAAAATCAGACTAAAACTCAAAAAAAAAATATACACTTTGCCGGCGTCAAGAAAAATTTCTTTTTTTTTTAAATATAATTAATCCATATAAATCTTTTTTTTTTTCATTTCATTTCATTTCAATAATTCATAATTTTTTTCCTATTAATTAATCATTATTTGTTATTGATTAAAAATGAAATAAAATGAAATTAAATTTTATTTTAAATGATTAATTTGTTTATTGTTTGGCTTAATAGTAGCTACAGTAGCTGCGGTAGCAGAGTACGTCATAATTTATTTAATAATTATTTCTAAGAATTTTATGATAATTTGTTTTTTTTTTTTCTAAATAGATATCAGCTAAGACAATAACTATTATTAATTTAATTAAATAATGAATTAATGTAACCATTGGCTAGCAACATAGATTGTTTAAACGGATAAGTGGATAATTTTTATCTTTTATAGCATACACAATTCTCATTAAATTATAACAAAATTAATGTTTATATAATTTTATTTTTATAATCTAATCATTTTGATTGATAATAATTTATTTTTAATGTACGGTTATGAGCATGTTGCTTATAGAGAATGCTGTGATAAATTAATATCACTTGATACCCCTATTCAACAATGTTAAGGATTAATATATGTATTGGTAACATTTACACTTTACCCAGTTGAATATCGTATAAGTAAAATTGGACACTTGGTGTCACAATATAATTCAATTTAATAAGTAATTCACGTACGAAGCCAAATCACCAAAAAGGTGAGATTTACATTATAACTTATATGGCAATGAACATATTAGATTATTTCTGTTAATTAAAGCAATAAAGAGTAAAATTTAAAGCATTTAAGCTGCTTATGTCATCACATAAAATTAATCGACGCAATAATTTAAAATAATAAAATCTTCAGCCAGCACCCACCTATACCGAATGAACTGAATTTCCATAAATAAACCGAGAATAATAAATAGCCACTGTAAAATAATAACAAAACATAACAACAGCAAAAACTAATCAATCAATATATATATATATAAAAAAAAAAAATAAATAAACTATTAGCGATAATATTTTTGCTTTTTATTATTATTATTTTTTTGTCGTAAGCCGAAGAATAATAAGAAATAATTTTTAAACAATGGATGTTCTTCTTCATATTCTTCTACTACTTCTTATTTTTTCTAATACTTTTTGTTTCTTGTTTAATTAAATTAAATTGCGGATATAAATGTCTTTTTATTTTATGTCTTCTTCTCATTATAATTATTACATGAGCAGACACAACAGGGTACGACAGGTACATAATAATAATAGCATTTCTCTGTAATAAAAAATAAATTTCTTTTCAGAAAATATTATTGCTACTGGTGTTGTTCTTGTTGAATGTATTACGCCCAAATATAGTCAATAAAGGCAGCACAGTGAATAAATTTTTAATTTATCAAGGCACGAAATTGACTATGGTAATGGTGGGCGACAGGAAGCGAGGAAAAAAATGTTTTTTTTTTATTATATATGAATAATACAAACCTTATAAATTCCCATGAGGTTGACAGTTGTTGCATATAAGATGATGTCTGAGTTCGATTTGTTGTTGAAGGCGTCGATGCGGTTTTAAAATTAAATGATCCTGTTGAGTCACCGCCGGTGCTTGCCGAACGATTTGTACCCAACATAAATTTTTTTATTTTCGGTGAATTTGGTCCGGTTGATGATGTACCATCCGGAAACAAACCCATTTCGTTATTTTCACGAATATTTTAATGATAATAAAAAAACAATAACACCAAAACAAAGTAACAGCGGCCAGACACAACACAATATTATAACCCCTGCCGGCGTTTCACACACGACACACCAAAAACACAGCACAAAACCAAAACAATGAAAAAAAACTTCTGTTTTTCTTTTTTTTTTCAAATTTTTTACAGACAAACACAAATTAACTTTAAAACAAAACAAACATAAATGAATAATAATAATTTTTTCTTATCAATAAAATTATTAAATTCTTCTGATATTATTTTGATATGTTTTATTTGATTAATTATTTATGGAAATAATAAAGAAATAAAATAAACAAATTATTGTTACTTTCGTTTTTGTACTGTTCTGCCATGTTTTTTTTTTTTGTATTATTTTTTGTTTTTAATTTTTCTAAGGTTTATGTCGTCTCTTTTTCGTGTTTTTTCCATCCTTATATTGTGTGAGTTACGTTCAGTTATAACTTTGGTTAAGAATTAACACATGTTTAATACGCAACAGCTGCAACGTTAAGGTTTGTCAAATTCTCTACTCTCACTAAACTAAATCGCTCTCTGCATTCATTTATAAAAATGTGTTTAAAAAATTTAAAATAACAGTGTACAATCACTGCCATCTATTGTATTACTATTTAAGTGAAATTTAAATTTTCTTTTAAAACTGAAAGTAATGCGTCTATGATAAAAGTAAGAGCTTTTCACAGTTAACTGAAATTTCTTAACAAATTAAATTAATTAATTAACAAAAAATAGTAAAAACAGTGCTTAAACATTAGATTATTACTTTATTCTTTATATAAATAAATATTATAATTTTTCTTTTATTTAAATTTATTTTCTTTTTATAACATTGATAAAACTTTGATAGAATTTTTTTCTTTACTTTACTTAAATTTAATTTTAAGATTTTTTTTTTTAACATTTAAAAGCTTATTTAAATTTTAATTTATGAAAAATAAAAAAAATAAATAAATTTTAAAGCTTAATTATGTGCTTTTTATACAAAGTTTAGAATAATTATAGTTATGTTTTTGGGTGATTTTTCTCTTTTTTTATCTGAAATGTAAAAAAGTTTTCTTTTCGTTCTGTGTTTGTGCTGATTTCTGTTTTTTATTTATGGGTTTTTTGTACGAAAAAAGAATTTTTTTTTAATGGAAAATTAGTTAAGCACGCGATCCATCAACTATTTTTTATTTTATTTTATTTTATTCACTGCTAAAATCTAATAAAATGAAAAGTCAATAAACAAATGGTAAAAATATTTTTTAATATCAAAAATTATGTTAGAATTTTTTATTTATTTTTATCTGTTGAGTGCGATGCTAATGGAACAACAAAAACTCGAAAATAAAAAAAATTCTTTATGGCTCTAGAAGTAAGTATAGTAAAAAAAAAACGAAGAGAAAAATACGATTTTTGATGATTTCATAAATTTCACGGACATTCTATTGCGCGTGTAAATTTTCACCTGAAATGAAATCATCAAACAACAGAAAATAATAAAAAAACAAATTAAATTTCTGGCTTTTTTTAATTCAAAAAATAAAAAACCAGAAATTAGGTTAAGCATTTTTATTTTTTCTAGTGAATTATAGCAAAAATTTACTTTTATTTTCACAAATCGATTTTACACTCTTAATTTATCCATTTTATTTTCATTTATTTATATTTTGCGCAATTAAGGTCGACAAATAATAATAAAAACATTAACAAAAAATAAAAAAAAAGAAGAAAACGTCGACGACGACATATAACACAGAAAAAGATATGATCTTTCGTTGGAAATAAATAATAAATTCTACGTTAGCCAAGTTAATGTAAAAAATAAAAGAAATAATTATAATGATTTTCCGTTTGTGGTTTCGGAGTTAAACCAAATTTTTTTTTTTGGTTTTTCATTCAACCAAGTCTTGGGTGAACGTGGTGTCAATGAGGTTTTTTACCTTTACTTGTCGTTTTCTTTTCGTATGGCTGATGCCAGCCAACAGGCTAATATAATGCCGATTACTTGGACAAAAGCGATACCAATACCGACACCGATTAATATCGATGCGTTACCCTCGATTCTTGTTTGTAATTTCATCAAACATCCTTCCTGCGTAGCAAAGTAATGGAATGTTTTGTTTGTTAAAAACTAAATATTTTTACAATAAAAATTATATAATATTTACTTGATAGTATTTATGTTGGAACAAAGGACCAGCGAGACGACAATCCTTTGTGTCCGAGTCAATGAATTCTGGTCGACAGCAACTGGGACGAACAGTTTTATTTTTGCTTGATTCGCTCCAATCGTACGGTCCAGATACACCGCAACACATTAATGATTTTTGTACATGATCCCATGCCATAATATCTTCGTTACTAGAACGTTGTATTGATTTGTCCAAGGATTGTTTTAATGCCATCTCCAAGTCAGTTCTAAAGGCGGCTGCGGCGATACCAACAGCCAATTCAATGATGAAAATAATTCCCAAACAAAGAGCAAACTGTTGAAAGGTTTTGTTTAAAAATTTATAGGGGTTTTGTTTTTGAGTATTTATAAGGTCTATAAAATTTAGGTGGAAAAATCACTTACAGCCATCAATAGCGGTGGTGATTCTTTAATTGCACCATAACACCCTAATGATGCAACTAAAAATACTAATGTACCAGCGATAATTAGTACAATGGGAGGCGCCATAACGCGCCCTTCAATAAAATGTCCAAATTCACCGACATCAGCTAATACAACCGATCCAGCAATAAGGACACCAAGACCAGATACCTATTATAATAAAAAAGGGATAATAATCATAATAATAATAAATAAAAAAAGAGGAGAACTACGATTTTGATTGATATATTTATTTTGTTCTTCTATTATGTTATGCGAGACTGTCAATCAAAAAGTGTCTTTTTCACTTTTCGGAGTTTATTTTTATATTGAATATTTTATTTTATTGATTTATGGTTATTTCCTACTTAATAATTCATTTGATTTACATATGATAATGATATAAAATTATTTATTTTACTACAATTTTACTAAATATAACCGATTTTTGTATTTTCTACGTTCTAATGTAATTCAGGTCAACGATTGACATTTGAAAGGAAATTTTCCTATTTGAAGAAAAAAAATGCGCCTAATTGGCGGTAATTTAAAAATTTATTTTTACTTTAAAATAAAGTTAAAAATGGGAAGAAAATGTGTGTCATTCAATGTAATAATAATAATAATAATGAAAATTACATACCGCAAAGAAAAAATTAAATATAAATAAAATATATTTAATAGCGCTCATTCCACATGACTTCATCTTTATGCTATTTATTTATTCTTTTCCTTTATATATCTGAAGTAACTTTTAACACTTTAAACTTTTTTCCTTCTTTAAACTTAAGAAATTTTTTTTTGTCACAAAATCACTTAAATAAAACTTAAATAAATAAAATAAAAAATAAAAATATCAATTCAATAATCATACAAAGGAATTTAATTACTTCTCAACTGTAACGTTGTTTAGTTAGGACTGAACTGTTTCTGAATTATAAAAATGAACAAAAAACAATAAACCATTACTGGACACTACCCACCCAGGTGAGTTTTTTCTGTGGTTTTTTTTTTACACCTTGTTGGGGTTAGAAAAACAGAAAATAATAACAAAAAAAAAAAATTATGAAAGAAAACCACAAATAGTGGTAAAAGAATTTTATTAAGTTGACCACTGGCTAACCCCAATTACTCACTCATACAACTCATCCCTATTTTTATGTTTATATAGTTTTTTTTATTGAATATTTTTTACTTTCTCCAACCTAGTAACGCTACGCTTTTCTTTTCTATTCTTTCACATAAGCTTTTTCTAGATGTATTCAGAGCTTTTCATTAAAAATAAACTTATGAATTTTAACGAAACGAAACAAACATTTGCGTGTTTATAAAAAATTATAATAAATTTAAATAAATGTAGAAGAAAAGAAAAATAATTTTAGTAAAGTGGAGAGAAAATAATGAAAATTAGAAAAATTTCTCAAGAAATGATGAATAAAAATGTACAGTAGATGGTTTATTAGTTTTTTTTTTATAGAAATTATACATTCTGATTTATTTTTTCTTTGTTGTATTTTAATTAATATTATTAATTTAAATAACAGAAGAAAAAATAACGCTTTTTGAGGTTAAAAGTCGTTAGAATTGCTTACTTTGTAATTTTTGCAATTGTAATGATTTGTAATTAGTAAGCAATTATAAGGCTTTTTTGTTGAAGTTTTCACTTTTAACGAAAAACTTCACTGTAAAAGCACAAAAAAGTATCAAATTTGATTAAAAGGACAACGTCCAAATACTATTTTTAGTTTTAATTCACTTTTTTTTATCGTATTAAGTAGATTATTATAATTATTATTAATAAAAATAATAAATAAATAAAAAAATCCTATAATTGATGGATGGATGTTCTACCCATATATTATCCACAAATACATTTCAATGCGTTGACGGTATAATTTTAAAATACTTTAACATTAATATACAACATAAATAAACTTTTATTTTCTACTTTAAATTCTCTAGTAATAATATATTTGAATGTAAATGTCATTAACGATTTTTTTTTTGTTGTTGTTATAATTTTTCCAATTTTTCATCGTTTATATTTTATCGTTTATTAATCAAATAATTATTTTGTTTGTATTTCTAGTAGAATTGTTTATTATTAATAGTTTTTTTTTATATTTCTATTTTATTATTATTGTTAATTCGTAAAGTAATCAACAAATAACAACAGTTGAGGTGTTAATTCTTTGGCATACTAAAACGCGGTTTTTTGCAGCAAAAAAGCGGCTATATTCATATGTATAATGTATTTATTATATATTTAAACGTATTATTTACTTATATAAGCCAGAAAAAAATAAGTTTTGCTTATAAAAGATCGCTAATTTGCGTGTGAGAAACCTCGAAAAAATGAAAAAGCGTGAATAAATTATTTTTAACAATTTTTTTGTTGTAAAGATGGCAACGAACTTTTCGGCGTTCTTTTTTTTTTTTGTTACAAATAAAGCTTTCTATCACACAGTGTGTGACTTTTTATTTAAATTTCTTTTACAGCATTTCCACTCAAATTAAGCACACATTTTTTTATTAATATTTCTGAAATTTAAATAAATTTTATAATCTTACCTTATATTTAAATTAAATTCTTTATTCTTCGCAATTTACGTTATATTTAACAGAGAAAAATGTTAATTACAAAATCATAATTTTTTTTTTGTTGTTGTTTAATACAAAAATCTAATTACTATGTTTATTTTTTTTTATGTAGTAATAATAATAGTAATAAAATTAATTGAAAAATCAATAAAAAAAAAAAATAATAGCAATTTTATTACCATAAATTTCTATTATTGATTGTATGTTTACTTGAAGTTTCTTCGTTAACTATTCAATAATAATTGTTAATAAATTTTTCTTTATTTTCATTAAACAATTTAAATGAATTATTACTAATGCTTTTGTTTATTAAATAAAATAAACAAGAATAATAATACATTTCTATTTCAAAAATATAATAAATTATCTGATTAAGAATTTGCTTCTTCTTTTTCTTCTTTTTTGCATACTGATTATTTAAAGTACAAAAAAAAAGCACTTTTACCAAGTAAAAAACGCAATCAAAACGTCAACACTGGTGGTTGACAGTGAAAATATTATTCAAAAAAAGAAAAATAATAATACTATTTCCAACTAATTATGTCTGGAGATTATTATTATTATTATTATTATTATAATTTTCAATGTAGATAAATTTACTTATAGCACGGAATTATTAAGAAAATAATAATGTTAAAGTGAAATAAAGTAAATCAACTTGACCTTGTCAAGTAAACTTCAAACCGAAGGCTTTTAAAATACTTTAAGAATGAATGAAAATAAAGAAAAAAGCTGACAGCAGTATGATGGTTCAATGTTAAATGAAATTTAATTATTTTTTTAAATAACGAGTCATAAAATCCATTAAAAATAAATATTGAATTTAAAAAATGCCACAAAGAGTGAAGAAATACAGAAAAAAAAAACATTCAGTAGAGAAAATAAAACGAAAAAGAGCTTTTTCATGTTTTAATTAAAGCTTTTCTGTTAAATGTTATTTTTTTTTTATTATTATTATAATTTTATTTTGGTGACATAGTTCATTAACCTAATAAGACAGTAAGTAAATATTTTTAAATAAATTAAAGTTTGTTCTTCTTGTTTGATGAAAGAATGGTCGCCGCTAGTAAACAAAAGGAAAAACTATTCGCAATAATGAGGTTTACTGTTTTGCCAATGAAAACATAACTATTGTTGTAAAAATAAGAAAACTTCTAGAATATTTAATGTAAGCAGATCCGGAACAAAGTGACGGTATCTCTGGATCCCTATAATTAGATGTAGAAAAAAGAAACAAAGTGCAAAAAGTTTTTAAACATTTCGTCAAAGACACACACAAAAATAATAAAACAACAATTATTAATTAGTATTAATCATTAATTTAATTAGTAATTACAAAAAAAAAAAAATTAAAATTTTACCAAAGTGATTTAATTAAAAATAAATAATAAAAATTGTACACACACGTCACAAATGCACCACAAATCACAAATGAAAAATTAAAAAAAAAAAAAAAACGGAATAAAAAATTTTCAAATGAAAAATTTTATTTACAAAATTCCAATAACAGCGCATGCAGCACGTCCGCCAGCATTTCCTGTTTTCTTCGAATCTTGATGACCGCCACGTCCTAAATCATCAACACCATCATGAATGACCAAGCCACGGCCAATAACACTGCGGGCACCATATAATGTTATCACAGAATCGGTGATTGTTGTTTGAACGTGTCCAGTTTCGTCTGCGATAATATTTCCTAAATCACCAACGTGACGAATTTCATCATTCGGTGCACCATGGTCTAATTTATCTGGATTATAATGGCCAGCTGTTGACAAACAACCTCCACTTAAATCTCCCTTTTCATGGACATGGAAACCATGTTTACCCGGTGTCAAACCGATTATTGAAACTTCTATAAAGACAGCATCCTTGCACGATGCTTGCGAAAACGTTATATTACCACTAGATGTTGCTGTTTTAAATGATGCAATCGCTTTAATTGCTTTTTGTTCCTTTAAAAAAAAACAATTAAATTAATTAATTAAATTAACCAAATTTAATTAAAGCTAAGATAATGCTCACCTGAGCTGCAACAACAGCCAATCCAACAATTGTCAAAAATACGTAAAAGTTCATTATTGTTACTTTTTCTCTTGCTTCTAATTTCGTTTATTTCTCTGACAGCAAGTCTAAACAGTCGAAAGTGTTTTAATTAAATAAATATAAATTTTTAAAAATAAATAAATGAATCAAAATCAATAATTAAAAATGAAAACAAAAAAAAAAGAAAAGTAAAAAATCTCTAAACTGGGTCACGGATGATGTTCAATTATTTGCCGTCACTTGTTTCTCTTGATTTTATTTAAATCGAAAAATAAAAAAAAAAAAAATTAACCTAGGTTAAGCATATTAACAGTAATTGTAATCGTTCTCAAGTATTGTAGATAAAATTTTTTATAAATTATTATTTTTTTTCCACAGCTAAATTGAATGTCGTTACGTTTAATGCGAAAATATAACAAAAAAACTTTATTTAAATTTCTAGAGCAAAAATTTTATATTTAGATGCAACAAATTAATAAATTCGCCTAGTTTTTTGCCCCCTTTTATTACTCTGTGCTGATTTTTGTTTTTTTTGTTTGCTCTAATTTTCTGCTATACATGCGTATAGTGGCAGTGTTTTGTAATCAGTGTGCCTTCGGATCACCTAGGTGATTTTTTTATGTTCTAGGAAATATATAACGAAAACTACTTGCAATTATTTTCATGGTGTTTAACCTTAACTAAAGATAAGTATAAGAAAAACTTCAGTAATGACTATGGAAGGTGAGTATTTTTTTATTGATTTGTGATTGACTTTTAATGATTTTAAGTGATTTAACTAGTTAAATTCTAGAGTTATGAAATATATACGCAGGACTTGCAAAATACTTATATTTTGGCAATATATCCAGGTATTATTCTAATTTAACAAATTATTAAGTAAAAAGAAAGTAATTAGGTAGCTACGTATTAATTAAAGAATGTAAAAATACTTTCTTTCAAGAACTTCATGTCATCGGCTATAAAACGAATATTTTTGAAGTAAAAAAAGCACACAAAAAACACCAGATATTAGTGGATTAAAATGCTTTTTGTTTTGAAACAAAATAATACAAAAATAAAATTAGTTTCTTTGCTTAATCGCTACTATGGCAGATGGTAACAGTTAAAGAAAAAGTTTAATTATGAACTTCAATTATTTTTTGACTTAACTAGTAATTTACTTAACAGTTCTTTACATCTTAGTTCTTATTTTTACTCTTCCATCGATTTATCGTTTGTATAGCTAATTTATAGCTATAAATGTGCTTGGCTGCGATTAAATTTTTAGTGCGTTAAACTTGAAAAATATTCATTGGCATAAGTTGGAAATATTAAATGTAATTGGAAACTTTGTTTTGTTTGCCGATTGTGCATTTGGTTGTAATTATTAAAAATGTTATATAATTAACAATAAGTTCAATTGCTTTCGGGAAATGATGGAACAAAAAATATATCGCTCATGTGGTTAAGAAATTTGGGGTTTAGTAGAAATTCTTAGTATTAAGAATTTGTTTACTAATTCTATCGCTATAAGAATATCTTATAGGGTAAACCATGGACAATCATGACGTCCAATCATTACATTGCCAGTAATATTACTTTGCATAAATAAGAAAAACGATTGCAAAACACTGCCCTAACTAGAAATAAAACTCAAAAAAAAATGAATTTATATGAGTTACAGACAAACGATGTATTATGTCACAAAACGTTGCTCGTTTTTTTTATAGAAAGGAAGCAAATTGTTATAAAATAAAAATAATCAAAAGTTTAGGTTTTTTTTGTAGCTTAAATGATTTAATGTCTCGAACTTTAAATTTTTATTGCTTTTGTGTAATTTAACATAAAAAAAAGAAGATAGAACACTGGGTGAAACATTTCGCAATTTATTTTTAATTTTATAGGAAAAGTTATTATAGTATACTTTTAGGCGAAATTACTTAGAAAAATTTCGTTTTTACTTTTTATACTCATTTTTAATTAGATTATTTTTACTTAATAATGATTTATACTTAACTATTTATTGTTAAAAAATAAATTAAAAATATTTTTACTATAATGAAATAATAATAGTTGTTAAGGTAATTAAGTAAAGTAAAAAACAAGTTAATCGTCCTCGTAATACTGCCTTAGGGTAAGTACATATATTTCTTATTGTAAACAATTAAAAACAAATCATTGAAAATTCATTAATCAAAATCAATGTTATATAATAAATTAAAAAAAAAATTATTAACATTGAAATTGCTTTTAACATTGTCAATAAGAATCAATTGTTAAAAAATTTTAAAGTAAATAAATTTAAAAATCAAAATTTCAAGCATTTTTACACAAATTAAACACAAATAAATATTGTAAAATAAATTAATTTTCTAAACAAAACAATCACCCTGTTTTATTCAGTTAATAATATAACAAAACCAACGTTTTTTTTTTTTGTTTACATTTCATTATTTATAAAAGCAACAAAAGTCTGTTGCAAAAAATAAAAAAAAAGTTATCATTCGCTTATTTGTTTATATTAATTTTTTCTGTTATATCAAACAAAAAATTTCAATTAAAATCAAATTAAATAATAATAATAAATCTTATGTTGTTAAAAATTTTTAATAAAAATATAAATTTATTTAACATAAAATCAGCTTGGTTAAGAAATTTATCACGTTTAATAAGATGAAAAAACATTTTTTTTCTTTAAACTTTAGTTGCATTTAAACAGCATTAATATCTATATATAAACATCACATTGAATTTAATTAGTATAATTATTTATTTATCAACACCAGTATATATAAATTAAAAAAAGTTATGAAATAATTTAATTAAAGTAAAAATTATAAAAATAAAAACACGTTAAACAAGAAATAACAAAAAAAAACCCTACAATTCCGTATTTTTTAATTTAACAATTATAAGTTTTTCTATCTAAAACACACGTTTTTGCTTAATATAACTTGTTTTGCTTTTCTTATTATTTTATTTACACAATCAGTACGCAATTAATTTCACATAAATTTACTATCCCATTAAAAAAAATCACAATTTTATTAAATCATAAAATCTTTTTAAAAACCACTGAATCCATTAATCATTAAATAATTGAATTTTCTTACCGTTTGCTGCAAGTTCTCTTGAAAATAAAAATATTTATCTACTTGTTTACAATAGTAAATTGAAACTGAAACTGACGATAATGTTAATAATACTATATAGAATGTATAAAAAATATAAATATATACGGTTATTATAATGATGAATTTTGAGAGAGATATAATGCCAACAGAAATAATAATAATAATAATATTTAACCAATCGCACACACATCAAAGTTTGTCATTGGAATATATATATATTTATATTCTCTAGAAAATTTTATGTGTTTTATTTTCTATACAAGAAAAGATTTTTATTATTATTATTATTTAATACTATTATTAACTAGCTATAAAACTGTGGTTACATGAGAATACAGGTAATAAAACTTTTTCGTATAATTATCTACTTTAAATATATACCAATAATTACTTTTCAAAGTTTTTTAATTATTGAATATTAAAAGTACTTAAAAGTTTCATTAAATAGATCATTTAATGATAAACTTATAAAAAATTCATTTTTAAATTGAAAACTTTTCTTAAAAGTATTGCCTATTGCGATGCAACCATCACTACAACCAGACAATAAAACTAAGTGATGTGACTAGCTGAAGGTAATTCTTGTATTTCCTGCATTATAGATATTAAAATTTACCTAATATTTACGTTATTTTTATATACATATATTTTTTTTTATTATTGTTATATCTTACTATCTAAGTATTTAGTAAACTTGTGTGGTTTTGATTTATTTGAACAAAAAATTTCTACACTGTAGTCAAAAATTTGAGTAAAAATTTTATTCTTTTTTATAAATTGAAACAAGAATCAAGTTGTTTTCCAATTCTTTACAATTTTTATAGTTTTTCTAGGCATTCACAAATCAATGTAAAACATTTTAATGTAAATAAAAATGTTTTTTACGTAGCATTGTTTTTAATTAAATAACATTTTTTTTTAAAAAACAAAATTGTTAATAAAATTTAAACAACTTTCACCTTTTTAGATAATATTTTATTTAATAATAATAATTTATGTTTTTTTATTATTATTTAATTATGATAATGGCTTGTGTTACAGTTTATGTAATATTTTAAGTGAATGTATGTTACTTACTTTAATACTGGACTTTTCACTGTTTACAAATCAAATTTTTTAAAGTAAATCTTTAACGAGTGCTTTAATTAATATATTGACTATACTACATATATAAAAAAAACTATTACTTTATTTTGTTTTTAATCAAGTAAATAAACAAAATTATATCTTTATTATTTCTAAAGACAAAAAAGAAAGTGTTACGGGTTTAACCAACCTTTATAAATAATTAAGAATTTTCCTTTACTCAGCAATAAACACCTAATTCATGACTATTTTTCTTCTATATAAATATATTTCAATTACTTAATTATCATGTTGTTACCCCTTTATACAATTTTCTAATGTTTACCGACAATTTTTTATGTTTTTTGTTATGTTTTTACTTACCTAAGGTGTGTACAATGGTATCTAATTCATAATAAATGATAAAATTTCTCTTTTTTTTTTCATAAAAATTTATTTGATTTGTAGTGAAATTAAATTGTTCCTTTGTTAATAATTCTAGAATGACATAGTTTATAGACAAACCTTTTTAGATATTATTTATATTAACTGTATTATTGATTGGTTTTTATGATTTTTTTTATTTTTATTATAGAAATTAAAATGTAAGTACTGAGATTCGTTTTTCCTTTCTGTAATAAACAATTTCTTATACCTGTTTATACCTTTAGAATATTTTTCCATCATAAGCAGCTGTAGAAAAATTCTTTGACACATAGCGAAAGGTTTTAGATATTCTAAAATACTCACTTTGTAATAAAATCACTATGAATAAAAGCAACCAGAGCTGAGTACAGCACACAAAACAATCACTGATCAAAATTTGTCGCTGAGTATATTAAAGAATATTGTTTTTTCCAGAAATAAACTTACTTTTTAAGCATTTTCTATTACAAATTGACTCTCTTTGCTAATAATCAAACGATTGTTTTTCATTATTTGTTATTTTTTTGGATTTATGATAAAAAGAAGGTCAATTAAATTATTCAAAGACAGCAGCACACACATATAAATAAAATTTCATAAATCAATGCAATTAGAATATCAGGTATTACGTTTCTATAAGCAACTAGTCGGAAACTAGTCAAAACGCAATAAACAACAAATTAGCAATTAAAAAAATAATGATACTAAACAATCAAAATTAATAAGAATTTAAAAACATAAATAATAATAATAAACGAAAATACATCAATATTCAAGGTGAAATAATAAAATTCATTTTTCTACACATTTTACATACAAATACTTTTATTTAATTTTTAATTAATTATTTGCAAACGATTTAAAGATGTCATAAAAATTAAAAAACAAATAAAATAATTAAACACAAACAAACAGAAATAAAATAAAAATAATAATCTAAAAATATATTTTTTTAATTATAATCTATGAATAAAAATGCAATAATTTTTCTAAATTTTAAACGATTTTATCAATTAAAAAATTAATCCGTTTGCACTTTGTATTTATTATTTATTTAAATTTTATTTTTAAAGTTTGACTTGTCTTCTCTTCCCTAATTACCTTAATAAAGGAAAACTAAAAATATTTACAGGAAAAAAAAAAAATAATAATCTAACCAACCTCGCTATGGTTAAGTAAAAACCTCTAAAGCCAGCATAAAATAAATTTAATTAATTAATAAAGACGGTGGTAATGCAAATGATGTAATTTTATTAAATTTAATTACTTTATTATTTTCAATTAACATCATATATGTTTATTACGACCAAGCGACGCTGTTTGCAGTGGAATTTTATTTTCTAATTGATACATTTGCTGTTCGAAGGCTGTTCGTTCGCCTTTGTGGGTTCGTTTCATTGCACGTTTTTTATCATCTAAAAAATTATCCTCGACCGTTTGTAAACTTTGGGCTCGTTGTAATGATAAACGTAATGGTTTTTTTGGTGGTGTTGGCCGTATTCTTGGTGCCACCGGCTCCGATGTGTAGTCAACATCGCCCAAACGATCGCATCCGTCACTTTCAAAATCTAAACTTTTAACACTGCGCAAATCATTTATTGGATGTCGTTGTAGTTCCCATTCAGGAGTCTTCTTCCGCCGATTATTGCTAAAAAAATTATAATTATTTATTAACTTCAATTTGGTTAATTAATTTTACAAAAAATTGCAGACAAACCTGTAATAATTTAAATGCTCAACACTTCGGGCATGCTGATTATTGGCATTACCATGATAATGGTGCGAGTCATGACTATTATTATTTTTTATAGTCTTCTTTTCGGCGATATTACTACTACTGTGATGATTATTATTTGAGTGATAAATTCCATGTTGCTGTTGATTACGATAATAATGGTGTTGTTGCTGCTGTTGATAAATTCTTTCCTTTTCCTCACGTCGTAACTCTTTTTGTTGTTGCTTCTGTTGTATAATTCTATCACGTTCGCGTTTCTGTGAGGCGGCAATATCACTGCTAATTGATATCATTGATGCTGATATTGAATCATTGTGGTAATTGTTATGATTAACATGATTATTGTTATTATTATTATTACTACTATTAATATTGTTATTAGTGTGTTGATGCTTTCCATTATGGTGTAATCGACTTGATTTTTCATTTGTATCTGATTCATCGACATCCGATATAAGTGTTTTGGTTATGTGATTAGATATTGTTTGTTTCATTGCTGAACTAGGCGGTTTATCAATGGGTTTACCACCTACAATCGTTGTTACAAATGAACCACGTTGATAAATTTGTGGCTTGTCTGGTGGCGTTACAGGTGGTGATGATATACTTATATTAGTCACATGTCCACCATGGTGACCATTCATCATCGGTGGTGAGGACGTTGGTAACGGCGGTGCATCTTTAATTGATTGCAATTCTTTAACTTGATCTTCCAAATAAGAAATACGATGTTGTAATCTTTGATTATCCTCCTGAGATTGTAACAATTGTTGTTGCGGCATATTAGCATTAGATCTCTTTCGAATTACAACCAGTTGACATTTACCGGATGGACCTAGTATCTTTTGTAATTCCTCACGGGATTTAATTGTTATTATTTTTCCATTAACTTCTAATATTTTATCACCACGACACAAGCCTTCACCATCTAATGCCCACTCAATCCATAGACCGGGGCAACCATTTTTTGGGCTTGCCGCAAATCTACCTACTGTAGCATGCACAGCAATTAAACTTAAATTAATGCCAGCTTGTAGAATACTAAAATAAATTCAAAACAATTAATTAAGTAAAACAGATAAGATTAATGTGGAATTTTTATTTCACCTAAATAAAGTATTCGCTTCCGGCTTTGATTTTTCTAATCTTGCTTGCAGCGCTCGGGCCTCTTCTACAATCGATAAAAGTTGTAATTCTTCTCTGCCAAGCGCATATTCTAATTCTGCTTGTCGTATTCTGACATCGATGTTACTGTTGATTAACGGAAAGACAAATCAATTAAATAAATAAGAAGCGAAAAAAACTTAATTAATAACACTAACTCAGTTATATCTAATTTATCTAAAGCGGATTTAAGATTTCGTATCGCCGTTCGTTTGTTGTCTGCTTCTATTTTTAATCTTCCTAATCTCTGTTCGGCTGCTGGTTTTTCTGAATCTTCTAAAGGTGTTCCAATGGGACGCGGTAATTTTCCCAGTCCTAATTGCATTCGTAGACTTTGTATTACCGCTTCTCGGTCTTGTAACGCAGAACGTAACTCACGCGATGGTACAGTTTCTGGTCTAGGTGATGTACGACTTGATATACTACCGCCTAAAGATGACACCTTACGGCGTCTTGGCGTTGCTGAACTTAACGATACCTCAATGCTGGCCATCTGAAAAAAAATTTAAGATAATTTTTATTCATAAATATTCACAGAGTTTGAAAAGAAAATAAAAAACTAGAATTTCTTGTTAACAAAATAAAATAATTAAAACAGTAAAGAAAAGAAAAAAATATTTAAATAACTTTATTATACCTTGGCTTCTAATGTTTCTAATTGTGCCATTCTTGGTTGACCCGAATTCGTTGATGATGCTGATGTTGACTTTTGTGATAAAACGGTCTACAAAGTAAAAGACAAAATAATAAAATTTTATTCATTTTATTAATTTATGCAAAAAATAATAATTACAAAAGCAATCTTTTATTTAAAAAACTAAAACTATTTAGGTTAGTCTGACTAAATTTTAATTTAAATTATCGGTTCGAGTGAAAACTTTATTTAATTTATTAACTTTTTTTTTTTTATTTGTGTAATTCTCCTACGCTTATATGTTTTTGTTTAAAATTTTCCAATTGATGTGATAACGCCACAAAAAAAAATTATTTATTTTTTTATGAAAAACGATTAAAAAACACAGTCTCACGTGTATTGCTTTGATTTAAAAAAAAAAAACTCAAGACGATGAAAAAATAACAAAAAATAAAGAAAAATAAAGAAAAACCATCGCTGTTTGTAAGTCAGATGCGCTTTTATATATAAGAAAACAAAAATAAAACATTATAAAACTGGTTTTTCATAATAATAATATTTTTTTAATTTAATTTTTATTAATTTATTATGATTAAAGAAATGAGAAAAATGTACAAATAATAGGAAAATCAATGTTATAAAAAAAAAAAATTCTTATTATAATTATTATTATTATATTTTTTTCTTTAATCAAAACACAAGACAACGACAACGGGCAAATATAGCGTATAAGTTTTTACCTGTTTTTTATAATTTTAATTTTTATTATTTTTATTAAAATTGTTTATTTATGTTAATCAGGGTGGTTAATAGATATTAGTATTAATATTGTCAGCTTTTATTTTAAAAAGAATAAATTTGAAAAAGAACTTTTAAACAGACTAAAAGATTTCTTTAAATTTTTTTTAATGGTATTAAACATATTAAATACAATATTTACGTTAATTTTTACACAATATTATTTTAATTAAAGTATTGTATAGTTAAATTTTGCAATTAAAAATATATTTTGATAATTAAAAGCAGCAAATAATCGCATTAAAGAAATAAATTGTCGGTCAAAAACCTTATAAATGTTTTTATAATTGCAAACAAAAAACACTATGAATGTTATTTTATTTTTCCCTATTTTTTGCTTTATAAAATAATTCAATAAAAAATAAGAAAATAGACATAATTACCATAGACTGTGAACGTTCAGATGAAAAACTTTTATTTCCATTTATTAATTTACTTGTATTTTCAATTAGGATGCTCCCACTGTCCATACTTTGTTGTCATTTCATTCTTAAAATGTCACTTTGTTTCGTAACTGAAAGTAAAATTTTAGTTTTAAAAAACAGAATAAAATCAAAATGTTAAAACATCTGTCAATCAGTGAAAATAGGTTAAATAGAAGAGTGATGAAATGATTTAATAATTAATATGAGACTTATGGCTTGAGGGTTAGTTAGGCATCCCCTACTCAACATTTACAAAATAAACAATAGCGACTAAAAACAACCCGGAAGACAACACAAGGTAAAACTATAAAAATAATGACTGCACAATCAATTTTAGTTCAATAATTTCTACAGTTTTTTTTTTTTTTACCAAACAGACAAATAGATCACAATTCAATCAAATCAATATTCGTAATTATTTGATTATTTTGAAGGGTGAACATTAGATGAATTGTAAATAGTTTCCTAAAAAAAATCCATAAACAAAGCTATTCTACGGTCGATTGATTTTGATTTACATTTT
The DNA here is from genome assembly GCA_963942525.1 of Ptychoptera contaminata. NCBI lineage: Eukaryota > Metazoa > Arthropoda > Insecta > Diptera > Ptychopteridae > Ptychoptera > Ptychoptera contaminata. The sequence continues at coordinate 28,941,718 of OZ012638.1, forward strand.
TCATTTGTATTTTTTTAATCATGTCACGCTATTGTGTAACTTCATTAACTCGTATAGTATAAAATTAGGGTGGCCTTAATTATTATAATTTTATTCAATGTTGTTTGTAGATTTATTTTTTTTTTCTACTTTTGTATCATCCTTAGAAATTATCTTAATTATCGCCTAAAAAATAATTTATTCATAAAACATTTGTATTAAACATTTTTTGCTGTTGTTGATATTTTATTTTTCTATCTTTGCTGCTGCTGTTGCTGGCAATTGAATTGTTTTATAAAAATGTTTTTATTGTGGGAACTTTTAATAAAAATTTCTCACAAATTATTGTTGGTTAGCATATTTTTTTTTTTGTTCTTCTAAATTCATTTTTATTTATCCGGAAAAAAAATACGCTCGAAAACAATAAAAAATATCTTTAACATAAGCTTAAAATAAATTTTTTTTTGTCTTAATTTTTCTCCAATCTTAGATTTTATTCCAGTTTGTTCTCACTTATTGTTTAGAAAATTTGAATAAAAACAATTTTATGTGTTCTGCTTGTATTTTTTTCTTTTTATTTTTTTTTTGCAAATAAAGAATGTGAACAAATTGTCATGATTTATCACAAAAAAACATATTAATAATTAAATAAGTATGTTTTTTGCAATTAAAAATAATAATAAAAATTGTTTAAAGTGAGCGCGTAGTACATTAGAAATCGCTTCACAATTAATATCATAATTTTTTTATTTTTTGTAAACTTCAAAGCGTAATATTTCATCAGAAAGTTTATTAAATTATTTACCAAAAACGTTTATTTCAACATTTAATTATATATTATAGGAGAAATACATTTTAAATGTAATTTGTTAATTAGTTTTGTATTATTTTTTTCAATGAAAATTAACCATTTTAATGTAATTTTAAATTTTGATCAGAACTAGTTTATGATTTTGTGACATAATCACACTCTTTGTCTTAAAGTTTTTAGTTTTATTATTGTCATCCGCATAAAAAAACGCCATTAAAACGAATTTTAACGTTTATTAATTTTTAATTAACCTAAATCAATTATAATAAATTAATTAACGGCATTAGTTTATTCATTAAAAAAGTCTGATTACATAAATTTAGAATTTTTAATATTTTTATTTTGAACAAAAAAATAAATAATCTTTACTTTCGGTTTTTTTTTAACATTTTTTGCAAATAATAATAATAATAAGCAAAATTACATAATGCTGCAATAAACAAACAAAGTAAAATAATTAATTAATTATATAAAAATTGTAATAATAATAGTTATAAATCTATTAATAATGAATATTCTCAGTATATTTATTTAACATGCAATTTTATTTATTAAAAAAAATCAAATAAACTTTAAGAAAAACAACGATAAAGTCTCTTTTTTTTACTTTATTTACTCAAAGTACATACACGAAGTGTATTAAAATAAAGAAACGGGCAACAAGTATACAGAGAAGAAACAAATATCCGTATATTGACGTGAGGTCGTGGTTGTTATTTTTATTTCTTTTGCTTTTATTATTATTGTTGTTTGTTAGTTACTTAAAGATTTGCTATATGATGGCCTGGCCAGTATTTAATACAAAAAATAAACAACAGAATAAAATGCTGTAAGACAAGCAACGAGTCTAATATTTTTTTAAAAAAAGTAAAGCAATATTACATTGGTGTTTGTATAAAGCTGTTCTTACATCTTGATAGGACATTGTAAAGATTTTTTTATTTAGATTTATCAAAGGTAAATGGAATTTAAAAAAAAACACATGAAAGAAGTTTCAGTCAAAACAAGAACAGAAAGGAAGATACAAGCATATAATTTATCCATCCGCGAATATTTTACTTATTACATATTTTGACCATATGAAGATTTATTTATTTATTTACATCACCATGACCGACTTTCATATAAACCACAATAATATAAATTCTTGAAAAACAAAAGGAAATAGGAAACTTTACATTAAATTAACCGGATAATTGTATTTACTTAAAATAAAGAAAAAAAATAAACAACTTGTGTAAATAAAAAGAAAAAATATTTTTTTTTTTTAACACATAAACTATACTAATTTGTTGCTGTTCTTAAAGCTGCTTATATTGTTTTTAAGTGACTTCACTATTATTGTTTAAAAGTATTTACTTATTTATTTATACTTTACAGCAAGATTAATAAATTGTAGGCTAATTACTATAGATTATTTTGCATTATAAATAGATGGAATAATAAACATAACAATTATTATTAAAAACCAATCAAAAATGAAGAATTTGATTAGTGTTTTTATTTTGCAATCAATAACAAATAACAACAACAGTAGAATAATGATTTTTAGTCATTAATCATGATATAAATAAGCAAAATTATTAGTAGAAGTAATTAAAAAAGTCTTTAAAATGAAAAAAAAGTAAAGAATACAACGACAAACCTGATTAATAACTAACTAGAATAGAATTTAATGATAAAAGCACTTTAAGTACTTGTAAAACTCTGATGTGATTTAATTTAATTTCTTTATACATTTAATAATAACAATAGATGAAAATATTATTAATTGCCAAGTGTCTACACCGTAATATTAAAATAGTTTGATTAATATCTATAGAATTTTTTAATTTGAAATACAAAACAACGCAAACATTTTTTCCATACAAAATCCACTGTATGTAGAGGCAAAGTTGCGTTTAAGGCAAAAAAAAAAAAAGAATCAAGGTTGATGTTTTATTTTATATAATTTTGTATGGCTTAAAAAAATAAAAGAAGCAAGTCAAGCTGAGTACGTTAATAAAAAAAAGAATACAAAAAAGGTTCACAAGAACAATATAAAAAATTGTAGCTAAAATTGACTCCTTCGTGATTGCCTTAAGGCAACAAAAAATAAACGCAAGAATTTATTTTAATTTTGCTTTAGGTTTTTCACAATACGATAATATGAGAATGAAGCATGATGAGTATTTATTTTTATGTTATATTTTTTTCGTATTAATTCTATCCTTTGCCTATAGATTTTGTTTGCTTGGTTTAATGCAGTTTTGCATTGGCGAAAATTCACATATCGAGGAGCATCATGTTATTTTTGTTTCTTCTGTTTTTAGTTTTTATTTTTATTATTATTACAGAGTTTAAAGCCAAATTAAGACAAGAATAACGAAAACAATGTAATATTCTTATCATTAATATAATGAAAAGTGTTTATGTAAGCAAAGACGATGAAGTCGAGAGGAAAAAATAAATGCCTAATTCGTATTGCATGTTATGTAGTTTGTTAATTTTGCTGTTGCCTCCTTTTCACTGTTTTCATTAATTTTAAGCTTTTATTATACGACTTAATAATATGATTTTTTGTTTAAATTTTTTGCTTAAATTTTACTTTCGCGTTATTAGTTTTAAATGAAAAAATAATTAATTTAATAGATTTAATGGAAACGATTCACTTTCAATTATTTGTAAATTATTTAAACGTTTAAATTTTTTTTTTTTTGCTAATGTTATTATTTGAAATGCATTAGACACGAAAATATTATATTTAATGTAATTAAATATATCAGTTTTTTTATTGCAAATTATTAGAAAAAAACTAAATCTTTAACGTTTTTTATAGAAAATTAATAATTTAATGCATGTCAGACGTTTTTTTTTTATTAAATTTTAATTAAGATTTATTTTAAACAGATCATACTTATCGTAATAAATCATTATTAATATTATAATAAAGTTATTTAAATTGCTTTACTGGGAAGATTGATGTTTTACATAAATCGTATGTAGATACGCTGTTGAAAGGTTTTATATGTGTTGTGAATAACAAGTGTTTCCTTAGCATTTTTCATTTTTCTATTTACTTATTTTCAAGTAATTATTCATCTTGACTTAGGATTATTAATTAAAATACAAAAATTATCAATTAAGAAATAGTTTTTATTTTAAATAAAGCATTATAAAAATGAATAAATCAATAAATCAGTGTTATTAGATTAAAAAATTAAGTTTTAATTTTAAATATTAAAAAAAAGGATAAAACCACTTAATAGGATTAATTTAGTGGAAAAGACGATTAAATTTATGTTTTGTTTTCAACATTTTCACAATAAAATAAACATAAAATAAATGAGAAAATAAATAAATGATATAATTTACAAGGAAGTAATTAGCTTAAAATTGTATTTAATGTCAACAGTTAAAGGGCTTCGAAATTATATTGTAATCAAATCTTGTTTGCGTTTTTATTATTTTTTATATTTTTATATTATTAAAAAAATATAATTTTTATTTAAATAATGGTAAAATGAAAATAAAAAAACAGGTTAAATCAAGATTAAAAAGTAAAAAAATAAATACATTTTTACTTTAAATAAGCAACCGCGGAGTGGTAAAAAAATAGTAAACTTTTCTTTTCTTTAATAAATTGTATACTTTTAGTGGTTTTAATTTCATTATATTTTTCGGTTTTTCTTTCTTTATTTATCTTTTGTTATTTTAGAAATAAATAAAAAAAAAAGAATTAAAATACTTTTCACCTTTTATTATAATTATTATTATTTATTGTAATTCATCTATTTCTTCTTTTTTTATTTATCATTTGTTGTTTGACCTTAAAAATTATTATTATTTTAAATGATTTTTCTTGTTTAAATAATCTTTTATTATGTTTTTTTTTTAGCTATTTATGAATGTCTTTCATTTAGTTTTGCTTTGATTTAATTGTTTATTAATTATTAATACCCGATTCCAGCCGTTGTGATGAATATGATTTTTTTTTGCTGCTTTTTATTTAATTTTAACACTAGATCGACCAGATACAAAAACGGTGTTTTATATGAAAGTTGTAGAAATTTTTTGATGAAATTTAATTATTATGTTAATAGTCGAGCGACAAGTGTGAATAATATTATTATGATTTATAAAACAGAAATGGTAATATATATTTTATAATTTTTAATCCTTTTAAAATGTGACAAATTTGGTATTGTTGTCGTAATTGTTGACATATAAACAATATTGTGGTTTTTTTTTTGCGTGCTATAAACCTCAGTTTATGTAACCACGGTAATGCCAAAATTAACACAATTTGATTAATTATGATTGCAGTGGTAAACCATAATGTAAAATATTAAAATGACCAAATTGTTTAGTTGAATAAAAATTATCAACAGACTAGATTTACCTGTACTGTTTTTTTAGCACAACAAAAGTATATTTACTTTTCTTATTTATGTTTTTTTCTGCAATTTTCTCAGTGTCATGACATTGATTAGTTAATTATAGATTGCAGATAATTTTGCTTAAAAATATAAATTTAAGTGAAATTTTTTTAATTAAGTAAAAGCAACAATATCCCGGATGGAAAATTAATTTGTATTCTACTTATATTACATGATTAGATTTTAATTGATTTTAATATATAAATTTAATACATAGTTTTTACAACCTAAGGCATTACAGAATTCTGTGACTTTAAAAGAAGATTACTGGCAAAGAAAATTAACAGTATTTTTGTCTAGAGCAATATAATGTCTGCAATAAAAAATCGGATCATAAGTACCTGATTTAATCTAGGGAAAGTCAATTAAAAAATTAAATATTAATGCACAAAAAAAAAAGAAAGAAAGAAAAATGGAAATTTATTAATTTTAGTTAACTAACAATGCACTTAACAACCGTATAAATACACAAAAATTCGGCGTTTTGTTCTCGTGTTATATTGTTAAGAAAACTTAACACAAATATTGCTTAATCAAGCAAAAATTAAAGAAAAGAAAAAAAAAACAATTATTTTACCTTCAAACAATTGTTTAAAAAGCAATAAATCTATGACTAATTTTCTAACATTGTTTTTTCATTTTTTTATTATTATTTTTTTGTTAAGCTAATCAATTTGTTTCACGTTAAATCTAATCATTGTTATTTAATTTAAAACGTGAACAAGTATAGTTATATATGTTGCACATGTTATACTAAGGAAAATTTCTAGCAAATTTTGCAGGTCAGTTAATATGTTATATAAATTGTGAATACAATTTAAATAATTAAGAAATTGCAAACAATGCCTTTTTTTCCTGTTAACTAATTATGCGACAATTTTCTAACATTTTTATTTAACAGCAAAAGCATTAAATATAAAACACTAAGCAGCGCATAAAATATAAAAGAATGAAAAACGAGATAAATTTTCACTTTAAAGACAAAATAAAAAAGAAAAAAAAAACCTACAATTAAATATAACTTCTATTGTTTTAATTTTTAATAATATTATTACCTGTAATTATTATTTTTATTTTTAAAAATATATATTTTCTAATCATAATAAATAAATAATCACAGGAAATAATTATCAACACGAGTTATTATTATTATTATTTTTGCAGTTTTTATTTATGCTAGTTTTTCGTTATACATTTCTATGTTCAAACGTTATTTTTTCACTTTAATTTATTCAATGAATAAAGCAAAAAAGAAAACATCAAAAAAGTATTGTTCAAAATTATGTTAAACTATATGACATTAAAAATAAAATAGATAATTAAAATATATATATATTATAGCATAAATAGTTAACAATGTTGAACAAATTAATTAACCAAAAATTATTGTTATTATTTTTATTATTAGAACAAGAAATTAATTTTTATTTGATTTTTATTTTCGGTGTAATAATATTATTTTAAAAATTATAAACAAGATAAGATATGATTAAATAAAATATTATTTTGGTTTTTTTGTACTCTTTCCATTAATTTAATATTAATATTTTTGGTTAATAATTTTTTTCTTTGTATTATTAGGCTCAGATTTGGTATTTATAAATATTAATTTATTTGTTTAAAATTTATTCATTAAGTATTTATTTTTTTAATGTTTTACTCGGTGATGATTTTTATGGCTTTTTTTAAATTTAATTCAAATGGAAAAAAACGGAGAATTAATTGATTTGCTTTGTGAGCTTTGAGGAGTACACAGTACTGTTTTAAATGCTTTAAATTTACCTTTATTTTTGTATTTTTAAAGCACTTTTAACCCAGTTTTTGTAAAAATAATTTTATTGAATTTTTATATGGTTTGATGGGTAATGAGTGATAAATGCGATGACTTTTTAGATTCAGTTATAAAATTGTTTTTATTTTAAATAGGGTAATTTGAATTAATCTCCCTGTTAACAGAGTTATTTTATGTGGATAAAATGAAACAAGATTTTAATTAATCTTTTTCAATGTGGTTAGCACAGTTTAGCTTCAATTAACCAGCAAAATAGTTTTGCAAAATCTTTTTTTTCTTCATTTTTACATAATAAATCGATTAAATTATTTAAATAAATGAAAAGAAAAGTCTATAATCACTCAAGCAAGTAACAAATAAATTATTAAACAAATACAAAATTATCGAATTTAATTACGCTGTGACAAATATTCAAATAAAGCTTGAAGAATAACGGTTAAACCGAAGAAGTGTTAAACAATAATCTATGAAAAAAAAATCCCAGTGATTTCAATGATTATTAGCAAATTTTCAGCGCACGACAAAACCTTGTAAAAATGAATAGAAATAACAACAAAATGCCAGCAGATTTTCTTTATAAATTGTTTTTTTTTTTTATTTTAAGGTTAAGAGCAGTTCAATCATTATAAAATGAATAATTAATTAAATAAAATTAATGTTCTATAGTATATATTCAAATATTAAAATTAAAGATAATTAATAATTTATTTCTATTAATTATTATTACTCGTGGAAAAATTTTTTTCTTTCATTTTTGATAATAAAATTTTTGTTTCTCTGCTTTAACTCTACTCTTCTTTTTAATTTCTTTTATTAATTTCACAATAATAATATTAAAAAAAAAATACTACAGATACATATTCACATCTTTATAGATTTATTTCTTTTATAATCTTGATAAAAATATAAAACATGGTATATTATTTGTCTTTGGAAAAGAACAAGTAAGAAAAATAAAAATATAATGTTATCTTTTATATTTCAAGTTTGCCGTCTGTCTCTATAAGTAAAAACAACCAAAAACAGAAAGCAAACAATTTCCTTAAAATAAAAAAAACTCAACTAAACGTAGAACTTAGATAGCAAGAATAAATAAATAAAAAAAACTTAATATGACTATAATAAGAAATTAAAAGAATTATGACGAAAAAACTGTAAATAGAAGAAGAGATTTTAGTCTTCCCTGTTAAACGTCGTGTATTCTCTGGTATTTCAATATATCTTTTTAGTTTTCTTCATTCTTATTCATTTTTATTGCTTTTTTTGTCGATTAAAAACACTTTTATTAACCCGAATTTTATTTTATTTTATTAGATACATTTTGTTTTTGTTGAATTATTATTATAATATTGCGTAGCCTACAAAAAATTGTTTGTTTTTATTAAATTTGAAAAGAATTGTAAAAGAATTTTAGCTACATTTAACACACGACTAGATGAATTTTTTTTAAGAGTATTAAAGTATTTTTATTTTTTATATCAACACGACAAAAATATAGCTAAGAATTTAATTAAAAAATATAAACAAACAAATTAAGTAGATTTTTAACTGAAAACATAGCAAAAAACCGCCAGGAATACAATAGATATAACTCGAACAATCATATATTTTAGTAAACAAATCGAGGCTTTACTGTATCTATTGTTACACCTATTTGTAAAGTATGAGGCTAACCTTGCAATACTTTAAGAAAAAATAAAAATAAAATTAGAAACAACAATAAAGATTGTTAGATTGATTTATTTCCTGAATAAAAATAATAAATATTTTTATTCAGGAATTTTATTTTAACTGTCGGAATCTTTTATGATGAATTTTACAATAATTCTTTTACATTGACTGATTGTTACAAGAAAATAAAGAAAAATGCATTTTATGAAAAAGATTAATTAACTGAAAATATCCTTAATATAGCAACAATGTGTTAATTTAATTAAGAAGAATAAACAGATGTTAAAACATTATCATGTATTAAATTTGTCATAATTAATTGTTATTTATTTTATCAATTAAATTAACAAAAATTAAACGTTTAACGCTGATTAACACAATATCTACTAATTCAATAAAAATCAATTAATTCTCCTGTAATACAAAATAAGGCAGGAATAAAAGAAATATTAGGGGAATTCTTACTTAAACAGCTTTTTATCAAAAAAAAAACATTCTACGATAAATTTTATACAAAAAAAAATAAATAAAATATTTATTTTTAGAATTAAAATTAAAAAAATTTAAAACCAAAAACTATTATAAAGAAAAGAAAAAATAACCAACCCTCGTGAAGAAGAAAACTGTGAAAAAACATTAACCAAATGTTTTTTAATTTTAGTAACTTTGCTGCTGTTACTGTTACTGCTGCTGCTGATGTTGATGTCGTTTTACTTTTGTCTTAAGATTGTTTATTTTAATAATTTAAATAATAAAAATATTATACTCAGAGAGTGTATTTTTAAGTGGTTTCTATGTTTACATATTTATTTTTTTATTAAATTAAAACACAAAACAAAAAACACTATTTAAAATGTTATTTTATGTGATTAACTTGAAATGAATTATTTATGCCTTTGATAATACGATACGGGCAATGTAAGGTCATCGTCACACACAAGTAATTTTCTTCTATTATAACTATAATTATTAAAATAATAAAATAATAAATAAAAAAGAAAAAATGTGAATCAGTTAAATAAAGCTATCGCCTAATACTTCTTTTTCATTTATCATTTTCTTAAAGAGACTTTAAAGCAGCAACAGTAACAACACCACCACAACCATTAACAACAGCAGCAGACACTTAATAACATTTCATATTATTATTTTTGTTTTGGTTAAAAGAAATGAAAAAATAAAAATAATAATAATTATAATAACAGACAAAAATCAACTGCCATCCGTGTTTACGGAACCGTATCGCCTCCTCAACCTTAACTTATTTCAATAAAATTTATTTTTGCTTTTTTTCTTCGTCTTGTTTTTCTTTTAGTAAGAATAATAACGACACGCGGTTATATGCCATTGCCATCATTGTGATTATTATTATTATTTCTTTTTTTTTGTTTTTAATTTTAAACGAACACAATTTTTGCTAAATATGTAACCAGCCAGTGATGTCTGATTTACTTCTTTTCACGTTACTTTAGCTTATTTAATTTTTTTTAAAACATTTTACTTGCTTAAATTTTTGGTTAATCTTTGCCGATTTAAAAACATGTTATTCATTTTCTTGATTTAAATTTTACACCCTTTATATGTACCTTTAAAAATAAATTTAAAAAGATTAACAACGTCTTGCTGTTTTCTTGTCTGCAAAGAATAAAAACAATAAAATTTCTGCTACAGTTATCAAGACAATTAAAAAGAGGATTTTTTCTTTTTCTTTTCTTTTAATTATTTTATTTAATTTCTCTGCTTTAGTTCAATTTATTTTAATAAACATGATTTAAGATGTTTTTGCTTTTATTAATTTTAATCCGTGTAAAATGTATTATTATTATTCTTCCTTATATATAAACTTGATGAGGATGATGATGGTGGGTTCACTGTTCTAATGTTGCTCGTTTTCAGTTTTTTATTTTTTGATTTTAATTTTTATTCACTTATCATCGTTGTGTCAAAATTATTATTTATTTATATTCTGGAATAACGAGTGATATTATTTTTATTAAACTTGTATATATATACAATTTTTGCTTATTTATTTCTGTTTACTTCATTCAAGTGTAATTTTGAGTTATAATTTGCTACCGTTTTTTATATTTTCGTACGGTTTTTATTTTAATAATTATTTTTATTTTTTTTCGCAATTTATGTATTCAATTGCAGGTGGTTTTTTTGTTTAGTAAAATTTATTCTGTTGCTTCATAATTAAAAAAAATAATAATAATATTATTATTATAATTATTTAAAATGCCATTTTAATAAAGAAATAATATATATAAAAATATTAACTGAAGCGTGTATTGATTAATTGTTTGTTGAGGTAGACGATTTATTTATATATACATTTTGTTAACGTTTTATTATATGTTTTATGTTATTTTGTAACATAAATTGACATATAATTGTGACGAAAATTAGCTACTTTTGGTAGATATATTAATTTAAACAGAATTTAAAGTATAATTTCTATTGTAAGAATTGTCTAGCGAATCGCAAAAGTTTCGTAAAGTATAATTTAATAAAAATTCCACAATACAACGATTTGGTCACTATAGAATAGAAAAATTTAACTAAAAGACAGGTTTTACGTTAAATTATATTAATAAACAATGCTCTGTATATTATACAATGAACTCTTCACAATAAGACGATCAACATCATTAAAAAACTGAAAGCATTTTAAATAAATTTATAACCTTTAACATTCTTCCTCACGCTGAAACAGAAACATTTTTTGCTTTTTTTTTTTTAATTACATTTAAATAATTTTACATAATGATAATTTTAACATAACAGCAGCCAAAAATTACTTTAAAAGAAAAGTTAAAATCGACCACACCTATCGTGTAATTTAAAGTTATAAAAAAAAAAAATGTAGAAAAAAGAACAATAAAAAGTAAAAATCTCTAATTTAATTACAAATATTTATAATTTAACCACGAGAATCACACAAAAGTTCATTCATTACTTGTTTGTTATTTTTGCGTTTTAGTTTGGCAATTTGAAAGACAAAAAAATCCTGTTTTGTCTGCATAGAAGATAAGAAAATATTCTTAGATGAAAAAATCATCAAAGTATCAAACAGATAGAAATTTATTTGAATAAATTTACAATAAAAATTATAATTTATTTAATTAATTAATAACGATTTTTTTGCCGTCAAATGGAAAAAAAATAATTTGTTGCTTTTTGTTCGTTTCTTTGATTGATTTAAGAAACATAAGCAGAAGAGAATTAAATTTATTCGAACAAAAGAAATATAAGAAAATTAATGTTTAATATCTAAAGGTGAATCAATCAAAATATAAAATTTCTATTATTATTATTATTATTTAAAAAAAAAGAATTGATTTATCTGTATAAAAACACTTTGAACACATGTGCTTAAGAATTTATCTTTTCAATTTTTCTTCAAGTGTTAATAAAAATAACGGTTTTAGTTGAATTTTTATTGACTTTTAAGTAGTTTTTCGCAAATGAAAGAATACATAATAAAAAAAAAAGTCCTTAACAAGAAAAACAAAACAGTATAAATAATTTTATTAATCTTATTAAATAATTGAATTAAAATGACAATTTAACCACGCAAAATATTAATTAAATTAATTTATATATTTTATTTATTTTTCATTCATAAATTTTATTTCAATTTTATATGACAAAACGGGTTGAGTTAATGTGTCTTGTTGTTTATATGTTTATTGTAAATTGTATTTACCTCGCCTCATCTAACTAATAAATAGAATTTTTTATTTTTTCTTAATAAATATTTTTTTTTATTTCGTATTTTAAAACAATACGAGAGATTTGTGTGCGTTTTTTTTTGTCATTAATAATTATTTTATTTTTTTTTATTTATGATTTAAAAGCACAAAAATGGGAGAGATTTTTCAAAATGAAATTCTTTTCTGAAAACCTACGCCAAATAAAATTATTTATTTATTTTGTATTATTATTATTATGTACTTTATATACAGATATGTACATATTGAATAATTTAAGATGTTTATTTTTCTTTCTTTTTCTATAAAATAAATTTATTTTATTATCTCTAATAAATCCAAATAATAATAATAATAAAAAATTTACCTTTAACAAAAAAAAAATATTTTTCTCCTTTACTTTTATTAATTTTTCTTTTATTTCTTGTTAATTAGTTTTATCCATTTATTGTTCCTTGAGCACAGTATTTATAACCAAAAAACTTAATTAACTATTTCACCTTTAATAACACTTTTACACCTAGTATAGGAATTTATTTAACTTTTCTAATATGAAAAAAAGTTGCTCACGAATTAATTCTTCTAAAAACACTGAATAAAATATTATTTATTTACTTTAAATAAATTTAACGAAAACTAGCATCAACTGTACCGCATTAAGTTTGAAAAACAACTGAAGTAGACTGTTAAATCGTACAGCGCGCGCTTTGTAACTGTAGCAATAGTTTCAAAAATTGTGTGTATTATTTTTCTATAGTATTTTTTCACCTTTTTAATCTGGCTCAATATGTATTGAATATTATGTTTTTTACTTTTTTCATTTTTATAATATTTATGATGATCTTTTATAATAAAACTAGATAGAAAAATAATTCTATAAACATATATTTTGTATTGTTTCCTCTCATCTTTTAATTGAGAAAATAAAAATTATAAAAACATTTCTAACAAGTTTATGCCTTAATACGGATTAGCTGATTATATCTATAAAATTTTACTTGATTAAAAAAAATATATAATAATAATAAAACCTGTAAAATCCCACCTTATTAATGAAAAATACAGTAAAAATCCTGATTATAGGCAAGACAATTGATTAACTATCGTATTTTTAATGAATCATAAAATTTTTTTGTCTACGTTCTTGCCGCCTTAATAAAAATAATGATTCAAATATTTAATATTTTTATTTATAAATTAAAAATAACACTTTAATTATGATGAAAGTAAAAAAAAAGTTTAACAAGTTTATGTAATACCCTGTGAAAGAGAATAAAAATAGCAGACATTTTTGTTAAGCATCTCAAGATTATTGAAAATTTTTTAAAAAGAAAACCCCTTAAAGTATACAAACCGTAATTTATTGTGTAAAATTCGTTATGCCGTAAATTTCACTTTACTTTCTTTGATTAAAATTACGTTAAATCAACGTTAAACATTTTTTTCTTTTGCATAAATTAATTAAATGTTTATTATTTTTAAACCTTTTATTTATTTATTTAAATTTTTTTTTTTGATGCAAACAAAACTAAACCGACTTAATACGCGTGCGATGTTCATTAAAAACTATTATTATGCTTGTTGTAAAGTTTTTTCAAAAAATCTATTCTTTTTGTTTAATTAAATACATTTTTAATAATAGGAAGGAAAAAGGGTTGAATTGAGCGCTAAGTTATTTTTTTTTCTTTTTGATTAAGGACGCGCGTTTTGTTTATTTTTTTGCTAAATTTTTATGCTCGTCATGTGTTGACTCGTTATGCATTGTTATTTTATTTAAGGTTGATGCTATTTACGCGAAGGGGTTGTTAAACTCCCATAGGATTCTGATTTTATAAATAATAAGTAAAAAAAAAACGACCGAAAATAATAACCCAAACCGTCAACAATTGTTGTAACCGGTGTTGATTGTTAAATTAAATGAATAAAAATGATTTCATTTTTCTTGTGTAAATGATTGAATTGTGCAATGTTACTAGAGGATAAATGTCTACAAATGAAAGTAGTAGAAAACCTTTGGGAAAAAAGGGGGAATTAAATAATAATCGCCCTTCTGTTGCCGTATTTCAATCACACATGTGTACAAACAACGCATTCAAAAATATGATTTATACGTTAAACAGTTGTAAATGCTTTTTTTGTAAGTAACAATATGAAACAAAACAAATGAATATTGTTAATGATTATTCATAAATTACAGAACAAGTTATTTTATTAAAAACAAGAAAAATCAGGGTAAATATACAGTTAGATTATCCTCTTAAGGGTTGAATAGTACTTTTACTCGTTAATAATTTAATGACTTTATTTGTGGTCAGTTTACTTAGCCAATCTTTAACTGAACTTTCTTAAATTTAAAAGGAATTTTTAACCAACGAACAAGAATGCAGAGTTTTTAATAATAATATTGAGATAGGGACGTAGTATCCATCGATTTTCTAAACAATAGTTAGCTGTACAAATAACTTTATGTAGTGCTACTTTTCCATAGCCTCGATAGCGCAGTAGGCAGCGCGTAAGTCTCATAATCTTAAGGTCGTGAGTTCGATCCTCACTCGGGGCATACTTTTTTTTTAATTTTTGTCTGACTTTTGTGATTTTTTTTTTAATGTATAATTTTTTTTATTATTTTTAATAATTATATTTGATCGTTTATTTTAATACTTTTACAGTAAATTTAAAATTAATATTTTTATTTAAAATATAACTGTTTGATCCAATGGCTTATATGCAGGCCCTGTATTTGTGTTTTTACTTGGATAACATATAACTAAGAGTAATTGAGCACCTGATAAAACTGTTCCCATAAAATTCGGTATCTGTAAATAGAGATTAATTATTTATTGTGAATTATTTAATGTGTTTCTCTTTATCAATAATTTTGTAAGATTAAAAAATTATTTTTCTTGTAAAAATAATTGATAATTGATAATAAAATGGGTATTAAATTATATAATTGATTAAAATATATGTATATATAGTATTAACTCACCTGTATAAATGTATCTTGAATTAAGACACCATAGAAAAACCATTGCAAGGATACAAAAAACGATGCTAATATTAACGGAAATGGAAGACTTTCTGAATTTTGCATTTTAATCACATGCAATAATAATGTTAACGGTGATGCAAAAAATAATACAGTAATTGTACAACATAATATACCTTAATTAAAAAAAAAAATAAGAAAAAAAATCGTAAATAAAAGTGTTTTAAAAGTAGAAATAAATAAGTTAAATATAATGGTCCAGGAACTAAATTTGGTAAGTTAACTTTCATTTACCTATTACACTAATTGATTTATTTAAATCTTCTTCATAAAATGTATAAACAATAGCCATTACTAATATATTAATGACAACAAGGAATTGTTTGATTGTTAAACGTTTATTTATCGTAAAAATATAATAAATAATCGAGTATGTAAACATTAATGTTGCACCGATTGTATTTACCAATATAAGTGATTGTTCATTTGTTAAAAAACCATATTTCAACCATAAACTACACCTAAAATATGTTAAAAATTGTGATGGTAAAATAATATAATCATAAGATTATTTAATAAACATCTTACGATAGAAATCCACATACAAATGGAAACCCAGATGAATCCCCAGTACTTTTACGTTGTATATATTTTTGACAAATTAATCTACAAAATTAAAGTTATATTAAAAAAAACCATAATTATAATTAAGTATACTTACGTTCCTGTTAAAAACTGTAAAACCGTTGATAACACAGCTGACGTTGATAATATATCAATCCAACTAGTAAAAGGCATTTCAAACATTCCTAAAAATCTTCTTTTTTATAAATTTTTCAATTTTATAATTTAACACTTGATATTTATATATACTTAATTTTTTATGCATAAAAAATTATTGAAAAAATATAACTTAATTGACGCGTATCCTCATTTTTGACACATCACAATAAAATAGGCATTTTTTTTTTTCAAAACTTGATATAAATGTGATAAAGAAAAAGTTTGATAAATTTTTTACTGTTGATAATAAAACTGAGGTTAAAATAATTAAATATTTTCAAACATAATACAAAATTAATTAATTTATAAAATTTAATTGCTTTAGTATATAATTAAAATGTAATTTATAAAAATTATTTAATTTTTATTATTAATTTACATTTTGAAAATTCACATTGCATGTGTCGTCCTATTTTTGTTTACAAATTTGTTTTGTATTGTTGACAACTAGACAATAAAATACATGTTCCACACTTTACTGTCATGTTATACCAATTGGAGTAAATACTGCAATTTTATTGGTATAAAAAATACACAAATTACTTTATTTCTTTCAAAAGTATTTATAACAATAAAAATAAAACAAATAGCTTTAGTTATTAAAATCATGTTTATATAATAAATTAATAAGAAATTTCATTTTCTTTATTTAAATAGAAATGTGATTGTAGTCGCCAAGTTCAATACAATATAATCAAAATTAACAAAGGTCAACGTCAAATAAATATTTGTGCCTTTTCCAATTGTGTTTACATTTATTTTTCGTGAATACCATGAACCAAAATAAGCATGAATTTATTATTTTATAAAGATTACATTAAAATTCGCTGATAACATGATTCTACTTTAATCATTAAAAAAAATTACGTTACAACATATTGAAACTGTGATTGTCTTAACTATTTTTATAATTATAGTTCGTCGTAATTGTTTGGTTTTAGTAAAGAAAAATAAATATTTATAGTTATTTCATTCTTGAATAAATTAGATATAAAAAGATTTCTTTATTAAACAATGCTTCAATAATTATATTAAATAGTTTAAAGTTGTTTAGTTTTATACATTAATTTATTATTGCAATATTAAATTGAAATTTAACTAAGTATAATTTATATAAAAAAAAATGGCAGAACAAACAGAATTCGCAGCACTATATAAAAATAGTGATCGTTTGAAGAATAATAACTTACACACGGTATTATTATTAATTAAATTAATTATTCAACATTATAATAATAATTATTTATTAACACAAATTAATAAAATAATACCAATATATACCTATTTCATAAAATTAAGTTTATGGTTTTGGTGCTTTATTTAAAAAACAAAAAATATATTAAAAACACTAACTTAGGTTAATTTGTCAACTTTTGTCATTTCCAACCAGATGTTTCTTGATACAATAAATAATCAAAAAGATTTCATTATAGTAATAATTAACGCAAGTAAATTTTAAGTAAATAATTAACGGTACGTTCAATTATATTTAATTTATATTTGTGTAGTTTCAAAAACAAACATTTAATTCAGCATATTTTAATATAATTATGCAACAAAAAGGTTTTCCAAAAACAAAAAAAGATTTCTTTAAGTAAAGTAAAAATAAAAAAAAAATAATTGGAATTTCAACACTGCACATAGTACTTATTGTTGCTAAATTTATAAATAATTATAATTTTAATTTAAAAATTAAAATAAAATAAAAAACATTGTTTTATTTGCACGATTGTTTCAATATTTGTTTTATTTGTTAAACTAATTATAAAATAAATGTATATATAATTAATACTTATTCCATTAGTATTTGTATAGAAAATTATAAAACAAAAGAAAACTTATTTATGCATATTAATTACATTTATATTTTAGCCCATAAAATGGAACAATTTATTATTATTAGTTGGATTTATGACAACATTTGGAATATCTGTACCTGTTGGTTATAATATTGGTGTAATTAATGCACCTGCAGAAGTAATAATATTATAATATATATTTGAAATAATTAAATTAAAACTATATTATTAAATTTAGTATATGAAAAATTGGTGCAATCAGTCAATTTATGAACGCTACGACTCGGTGTTTACATTGAACGAACTTGAAACATTATGGTCATCAATTGTCTCAATATTTTTAATTGGTGGATGTATTGGATCTTTAGGTGGTGCATGGATAGCTGATAAATTAGGAAGGTTTGATTAATAAAACATATTATTAAGGTATATTTATCTAACAGTTTTTAAACATATTTTGGTTTTAGAAAAAGATCTGTATTATCGTGTGGAGTTTTATTTCTCATTGGTGCTCTATTTTTTATCACTTGCCGTGCTGCAAATTCCGTAGAAATGCTAATTATTGGAAGATTATTTGTCGGCTTAGCTTCTGGATTAACGACTAGTACAATACCTATGTATTTAACAGAACTAGCACCATTAACACTACGTGGTACATTAGGTGTATTATGCTCAATGGGTGTCACTGGAGGCGTTGTCGTTGGACAAATATTTAGCTTGCATCAAATCTTTGGAAATGAAGAGCAATGGCATTACGCACTTAGTTTTTATGCGGTTTTAGTTATAATTAGTTTATTACCATATCATTGTTATCCAGAAAGTCCAAAATATTTATATTGCATTGTAGGAGATAAAAATAGAGCAATTTTCGGTGAGTTAAAGCTATTAAACAGCAATTTAGATATTGCGAATTGTATTGATTTGTTTTATTTGTTTACATAATCATTTAACGAATTTCTGTTTATTCTTTTTTTGTATCTTTTTAATTTTTTATTTATTTTTCAAATTACTGTTTATGTATTTAACTAATTTAAATATGTTTACATTTTATAATATATATTAGAACTGAATCGTCTGAGTGAAGCGGACCAAAGAATCGTGCAATATGAAGTTGATATTATGGATGCTTCGTTATTGCATCATACAGAAAAAAGGACATTGTGGTCAGTGATTAGGGATCCGAAACTTCTCCTACCCCTTGTAATTGTTTGTGCATTACAAGCTGGTCAGCAGTTATCCGGAATTAATGCAGTCTTTTATTATTCTGTATCAATATTTCAATTAGCTGGATTAAGTCCAGATAATGCAAAATGGGCAAATTTAGGCGCTGGATGTATCAACTTGTTTATTGCATTTTTTAGCCCTGTATTAATGGCGCGCATTAATCGACGTCCGTTAATCTTCCTTTCATGTTTAGTTAGCTCAATTTTTTTATTTCTATTAACAATAGTAGTCAATAGAGTGGTTAGTAATATGATTCTAATTCAAATATGAATATTTAAACTAATTTTGATATGTTCAACAGCACACCGCCTCTTGGTTACCTTATGCTTGCATACTCGCTGTATTTGGGTATATTTTATTTTATCAACTTGGTCTGGGTCCTATACCATTTTTTATTGGATCCGGTAACTATTTTAACAACTTATAATAAATTTTACAACTAAATAGAAATATAATATTTGAAAAATTTATTTTAGAATTATTTGATGTTGCTCCACGACCAGCTGCAATGTCCATAGGTAGTTTAGCTTCTTGGACAGGAAATTTTATTGTTGGAATGACATTTCCAGCGCTACAGACAGCATGGAATGCATTTGTGTTTTTACCATTTGCCATTGTCTGTTTATTATTAGCAGTTTTTCTTAAAATATATCTTCCTGAGACAAGAGGACGACACATTACAGATGTCACTCCACTTGTGGCAAATGGTTTCCGTTCAAAACCATTATCACCCACTGGTTCAATACCAACATCCAGTTTTTAAATTTTTTCTTACATATAACGTACTTATATTTTCGTTATTTTTTACATTTATAAATTATTAAAATTTTTAAAAAAATAAACTTGCAAAAAAAACAGCAAAACAAATTGTTTGGGGATTAATGATTTGGGTATTATTGGTACTTTTATGGTAAAAATGACTTGGCAATTGGTTTATAAAAAAATTACAACACAACATTAAAAATTACAGAAATGCTCACTTGCATGTAATATGTGGCGCCAGCGTCGGTTTGAAGAATATAGCAAACCCAAAACAAGAAAGAAGCCGTCCAGTGAAGTGGAAGCAAAGCAAGAAAAAACAGCACATCATTTTAATAAAACCAGCTACATCAATATATCGCGTACGTATATTTTAAATAGTTTCCGCCATGTTGTTAAATACGAAAAGACGCGTCCTTGAAGAAAATGTTTAAAGAATTAACTGGTTTAAACGTAAATTTTAATAAAACGCGGCTTTGCAATAAATTAACGGCATTTGGTTAATTGTTAATGTAATATTTTAAAGTGAAGATGGTGTGGTTTCACCTGGGAATTTTGTGATTTTTTTGAGGTAGGTAAAACCATTTTCCTAAAGTTTGGGCTAGAATAAATCAATATGGCCGTACTAATTTTTTTGCTAAAAGTCTTTGTTCAAACTAAAAATGTAAAAAAAAATTATTAATATTTATTTTTTAAGGGATTAAAAATGAATCAAAAAAGAATTGCGTAGAAATTAAAAAAAAAATTAAATTAAATGAATTTCACAAGTTAAATTAAATATTGCGGAAATATGTACTGAGCGTCTATTAATATGTAACCCGGCCCAACTTTTTTTTTCTTGTATTTGTTTCGCTCGATAATGCTGTTAATATACACAGTGGCATTTCCATTTAATAACAAAATAATATTATTAATATACATGTTCTTCTAAATTTAATTACTAATTACAATAAAACTAAATATTTTTATAGTTAATTTTAATTAAAAAAAAAAGATTTTTTTTTATTCAATAAAATTATACAAAATTAGTCAAAAACAAAATTTCCCGCCTTTAAAATTTGTTATCATGAATGAGATTGCTATTTGAAAATTAATATAAAAATTTTATGAAATGCACAATAATCTGATAAGTCAATTAGTTATTAAAATAAATTGATAAATAATTATTTAATTTAAATTAAAAATAAAATTTGAATGCAAAATTTATTGTTTGATTATTTTGGTACCATTATTTTTTTGTTTTGTTTTGAGTGTTAAAATATCAGAAATGTCATTTAAATTTTATATTATTTTTAGATGCATCAAATATGAATGAGGGTGATCCAGCAGGGGGGCAATTAGGGCGAAGCCCTGCCCTTCCTGCTGTCGCTGACCGCAGATCGAATGTAAATTTATCATCACAGGTATCAATTTTATTTATTTATATGCTATAATAGCGTTATTTATATGCATGTAAAATAGGATACAATTAATATTGTTTTTTTTTCAATTATTTTGTAGACAACTGGATCTGCTGCGTCTTCTACGCAAATGTCTCGTATGACCAATGATAGGGTGCCTCAACAGCATCTTCAATCAGCGAGTTTAAGTGCGAGGAGTGCCCAACAGAACATTCATCAAAATATTAGTGCAAATAATAATAATAATAGTAATATTTTAATAACAACAAATAATACAATAAATAATAATAGTGGTGGTTCGAGTGTTGGAAGTGGTGGAAGGACACAAAATATTGTGCAAAATAATAGTTTATTAAATAATACAAACAATGTGTATAATACATATTCGTCAACAGATAATCAAAATACGACTATAATAAAAAAACGTATTAAGTTAAGCGAAGGAGTTAATAGTAATAATGATGATTTATCAGCACTTAAGAAACGTATATTGGACCATAAGTACCTGCGATTGAAAAGTGTTAAAGAGAAGTAAAAATAAAAATTAATTCATCATACATTATCTTATTTAAATTTGATTAGTAGAAGATAAATTATATATTATTTTTTATTGTTCTTTTTGACATTAGTTTTATTTAGTTTAAATTAATCAAGATATTTTATTAATTAATAAAAAAAAAACAGGTATTTAGAAAATGTAGCAGAATATTTCTTTCTGCAAACTGGTAATAATATGATGGAATATCCTGTTTGGAGAAAGAAACCACCAAATCCAAGTTTTCAAATTTTTTTAAAACAACATAAATTAGAACAATCTGGCCAAGATGAAAATGACTCAACAACATCTAAAATGGTTAGTTTTACTTTTTTAACAAATTTTATTTGTTTTGAATTAATTTTCGTTTTTTTAAATGATGTTCATTTATGGGTAATTTACGTCTGAGTAATTATGATAAAGATAATTTTTATGTCTGATTAAAAAACGAAATTTCATATGATTATTACAATAGTTAATACATTGTATATTTATCTCTTATTTATTATTATATATAATTTTTTTTTTTTAAGATTACACAACAGCAAACACCGCCTATAGTAACTAATGCAACACTTCCAGTTGGTGCTGAAATAAAAATTCCTGGCGTTGGTGTAACTCCTGTTGCCGTGTCAACAACATTACCAGCAGCTGTTGCACAATTAAGTCAACAAGGTAGTTATTTTATAAGCAGTTAAACATTATTATTGTGTTTTTTATAAATATTAGAAAGAAAATAAAATTAATTTTAGTGTAATAATATTTCGATGTTAATTTTGCACTGTATATAGTGTGAGTTTATTTTTCTTAATTACTCTATAAATATATTATTTAAATATAAGTAAAAGCAAAAAGTAATAATAATCCTTGTACAGTGCAATTAAAACATCGTCAATTACAAAATTACAGATAATACAAATGCAAATATATTTGTTAATCTCTCTTAAAAGTTATAATTTGAATTTAATTCTATTGATACATCTAACATTTTGGAAGAACGTACTTAAAATAAATTAGTTTTTTGTATTGAATATAAAATATCATTTGCATTGTCTGTAAAAAATAAAAATTAAATATAAAAAAAAAAAAACAGAATAATTTAGCAAATATGCACTAACATTGAATGTGGGGCTATCTATAGGTCATATACCCGGGAGACCCCAGGGGGGTCGTCACGGGATGGTGTTTGGTCAAATTCCAGTTTCATCTGCGCTTGGAAATCCTTCTGTACCTCTGGTGCCAGGTAGCACCTTCACAACTCATTTATTTAAATGTCGTGCCCCTTTTATTAAAAGAAATATTTTTTTTCATTTTGATTTTGTTTCATTTTATGTTTTCTTAAACGGTTTTACTTTTTCATTTTTTTTATTTATATATATAATTTATAAAATTATATTATTTGCAAAGCGCATGTTGTATTTTAGTATAATTATTTTTTAAGTATGTTTAATTATTAAATTAAAGAGCATGATGCTTAAGGTGTAAATTTTGGTAAATAAAAAAAATAAATAAATTTTTATAAATGATGATTTATCGTCAACTGATTGTTTACATGCTCTATTTTTGAGCTAGTAGACTTATTTAAGTAGATGACCTTCGAGGCATTTGTCTGATTTAATAATTTATTGTTTTTATATTTTTATTTTTCAAAATTTATTTAATATAAATACATTGTTCACAATACTGTATAAATGCTTTAATTAAAATTTTATTAATAATACTGTTATGTCGTCAAATTTAAGGTGGAACACCAATTGTACCTGATTCGCCAGGAAATGCAACAACTGTAGATAAAAGAAGATTATGTGTTACTACAAACGCAACAAACACAAATTGTAGTAATACAAGTGGTAGCACAGGTAATGGAGTTACTAATACGACGAGTGGTGGAAATGGATCACAAGAGCAATTTTCCGTAAAAGCAAAACAAGAAGTTTATGTAATGCAGAGAGTGTCTGAATTACAGAGAGAAGGTTTATGGACAGAGAGAAGATTGCCGAAGGTCCAAGAACCACAAAGACCAAAAGCGCATTGGGATTATTTATTAGAAGAAATGGTATGGTTAGCTGCGGATTTTGCACAAGAGCGTAAATGGAAAAAAAGTGCAGCTAAAAAGTGTGCGAGAATGGTACAAAAATATTTTCAAGATAAAGCTTTATCTGTGCAAAAAGAACAAAAAGCAAAGGAGTTGCAATTAAAACGTATAGCCGCATTTGTCGCTAAAGAAATAAAAATATTTTGGTCAAATGTTGAAAAATTAGTTGAATTTAAGCAACAAACAAAATTAGAGGAGAAACGTAAAGAAGCTTTAGATCAGCATTTAAGTTTTATTGTTGATCAAACAGAAAAATTTTCACAACAGTTAACCGAAGGTATGAATAAACCTATTGGTGAAACAAATCCTAGTGCAGCACCCAGTTTAAATTCAAGTAGAATTTCATCACCAAAATTAAAAAACGTTTCGGATGGTGGGTTTATTATTGAAATATTTTCAAAGAAGAATAAAAAAGTAGTAAAAATTTATTTGCTTTTTAGATGAATTTAGTCCCGGCAATGAGTCATCAGATGATGACGAAGAAACAATTGCAAAAGCGGAAGCTGAAGCTACTGAAGTGAATGAAGAGGTGGCGGCATTACAAAGAGAGTCTGAGATGGACCTTGATGATTTTCTCAAAGAATTACCTAAAGATTATTTAGAAAATCGTGATAAAATTGTGTTATCGGAAGCAGAACAAAGTGATCAATCTGGTGATGAAGAATTCAAAGCAAATGAAAGTAGTACTGATGATGAGGACACAATAATGGAACAGGAAAAAAAAGAGAAGCATCAAGACCATAAACGGGAAATAGCTGAATTAAATGTAAATTTTATTAGTGTGTTATATTAAATAATAGTATTTATAATTTAAATAATTTTTTAAAGGCTGACAATGAAATGAGTATAGAAGAGTTAATTGCCAAATATAAAGGATCTCCAAAAAAAGAATCTGAAAAAATGGATGTTGATTCAGATGATGATGTCGAAGAAGACGAAGATGAAAATTGTAAGTATATATTAAAATTTGCATTTAATTAAATTTAAAATGATGATTCAAAGTCTATGAATGGTTTTAAATTCTATTTTTGAATTTTTAATCTGCACCATGATTATACCGAGGCATTTGTCTGATTTTTTAAATATTATTTTTAAAAATATATGTTCTCGTAGAAATGCACAGTTTGAAGAGTTGAGATTTGTTTATCTAAATTCTGTTTTCTTTTTTTAAAGCGTCTATAGCTGATGAAGATGATGAAAATGAAGTAGATAGCGATGACGATATTAGTGAATCTGAAATGACTGAAGAACCATATTCAAACGAAATATCAGAATTAGAACATAAAGATGAATTTGATTTAAGTAGTTTATTAGAAGATTCTGAGAAAAAAAGTATTAATAGTAATCAACAGGTAATTAATTTTTTTATTGCTAATAAAATTATGACACTTAAAAATATTAGCATGTTATTAAAAGCAATTATTGCTTGATAATTAAAATATATTATTGTATTTAATCAAATATTTATTTTCTAGAATGATAAAGATGATATTTTAAATGACGCTGCAGCAATTGCTGAAAGTTTACAGCCTAAAGGCAATACATTATCATCGACAAATGTTGTAACACCTGTACCATTTTTATTAAAGCATAGTTTAAGAGAATATCAGGTAATTTTTGTTTATTCTGTAATAATTGTTTGCATACGTTATAAATTTATTTATTTTTCACAGCATATTGGGCTAGATTGGCTAGTAACCATGCATGAGAGAAAATTAAATGGAATTTTAGCTGACGAAATGGGTCTTGGAAAAACTATTCAAACGATAGCTTTATTAGCGCATTTAGCTTGTGTTCAAAGTGAGATATCTTTTATTTATAATTAAATTAATATAATTTTTTTGCAAAAATGATGATTCAAAGTCTATGAACGAATTATTTATTCTATTTTTGAATTTTTAATTTACATACAAGATTATACCGAGGCATTTGTCTGATTTTTTATATTTTTTTCTTAAATAATTTTTATTTTATGAAATTAAAATTACTGAATACAATAAAATATAAATATTTTTTTATGTTTGTAGATAATTGGGGTCCTCATTTAATAATAGTACCTTCATCTGTTATGCTTAATTGGGAAATGGAATTAAAAAAATGGTGTCCCGGTTTTAAAATTTTAACTTATTATGGAAGTCAAAAAGAACGCAAATTAAAACGAACAGGTTGGACCAAGGTAAATGCATTTCATGTGTGCATAACTTCATATAAATTAGTAATACAAGATCATCAAGCATTTAGAAGAAAAAAATGGAAGTATTTAATATTAGATGAAGCACAAAATATTAAAAATTTTAAATCACAACGATGGCAACTGCTATTAAATTTTCAAACGGAACAGTAAGCACTAATACATACATAATATAATATTAAACATTTTGATATATTGTATTTATAATTGATTTTTTAATTATTCTCATGACAGACGACTTTTGTTAACTGGAACACCATTGCAAAATAATTTAATGGAGCTTTGGTCTTTAATGCACTTTCTCATGCCACACGTTTTTCAATCACACAGAGAATTTAAAGAGTGGTTTTCTAATCCAATGACTGGAATGATTGAAGGCAATTCGGAATACAATGACTCGATCATCAAACGCCTTCACAAGGTCTGTACCCTGTACGTAATGTAATATATGGCTATTTTATTTGTGTTTGTCAAATTTCAATCATATTTCTCTCATCAATTTTAATGAAATTTTATAATAATGACATGACAAGTATAGCAAAAAAAAAATAATATTTTTTTTATAAGGAAAACATAACTTTTTCGACTCACAAATAAAATATTTCGCTACAAATTATACATTGAATATATTTATGTTTGGTTTTGGGTTGCTAAATTATAAATATATCATTGGTTTTTATATTATATCAATATTGTAGTTTAAAAAGTAAAATGTAATATAAATTAAAAAGGTTTAACAAATATAATATTTCTAGGTATTGCGTCCATTTCTTTTACGTCGGCTGAAATCTGAAGTAGAGAAACAAATGCCAAAAAAATATGAACATGTGGTCATGTGCAGATTGTCCAAGAGACAACGTTATTTATATGATGATTTTATGAGCCGAGCAAAGTAAGAATATTTTTACGCATTTTTGTAAGCAAATAAAATATAGTAAAATCATTATTTTTATTTACAGGACTCGTGAAACATTGGCTGGGGGTAATCTTATGAGTGTTATTAATGTGCTGATGCAATTACGTAAAGTTTGTAACCATCCTAATTTGTTTGAAGTAAGACCGACTATATCTCCTTTTCGAATGGAAGGGATAAGCCACAGAACAGCATCTCTAGTTTGCAATTTATTAGATCATGATCCATTTGAACATATTGACTTGCATTCCATAAATTTATTACTAATAAAGTTGGAGTTCTGTATAACTGCTTATGTGGCGCATCGAGCTAAAAAGTTAGCTACACCTAAAAAGTTAATTGAAGAGATTGATAGTTTGCCTGAACCTCCACCAAGTTGTCCATCTGGCAGATTAAAATTGCACGTTCGAATAAAAGATAGTCGTGTTCAAGAGAGTTTAACGACACAGAGCATGGTTAAAGTTGGAACTAGTCCTGTAATGATTGCTCAAGGAGACAAATTTATACCCGCATCAAATTTAGTGAGAAACTGTGTAAATAAACCAAACGATATGTCAACTATTGGCAATTCTCTGACTTTGGCAACATTTACATCATCAACTCCAAATCAATCCCCGTGCATAAGTTTAAAACGGAAACCGGAAATTGGTCAAAGAATTAATGTACCTACACCTGGTGGGCAGATAGCACAAATAGTACAAATGTCATCTGGCAGGCATGTATTATTAACACCGGCAAACAGTGGTACAACAGTGGTTACACAAAGTGGTCATCGTTTGACAGTTGTAAAAAATATAAATCATCATGGTTTACAAACACAAAATTTGATAGCTAAACCATTCATGAAAGTATCAAATTTTATACCTACTACTAACAACTCTGGATCCACCTTAGTGGCAATTCAACAAAACCCAATTCCTCAAAATATTGCAGTTGCTTTAGCGCATCAACTGAAGAGTTCGTCCACTTCAAATCAGAATCATTTGCCCGCTATAAAGCAAGAAGATGAATTACAAAAACGCTTAGAATCTGAGTTTTTTATAGCTGAAAAAGAACAAAAAAGAAAAGAACAACGAATGGCTAAATTACATTTTATGAGTAAGTTAAATCATAGAAAATGTGAAGCAAGTCCAATCTATGGTTCAGACCTAAGAGATTCGATGAATCAAATGATGCATCCAGTTGAAACATTCGACTATACAACGTGGTCTAGTCGAAGTTTTATTAATTGTTGGCAATCAATGATGAAAAGAGACAATTGGAGTTTATCAACTGCTATTAAAACTTTCGAAGAACGTACACGAGAAATGTCATCAATTTTTAATAATTTTGTATTTTTTGTACCTGCCGTTTCTGCACCTATGCCAAATCTTCATATATCACACCCGCATCCATCTGTGTTAAGTAGGGAATTACAACGTGAAAAAATCATAAGAACTGAATTGTCACCTAAATTAATTCTTTTACACCCAATTATATCGGCAATGAATACTTTGGTAAGTGTATTTCTATATTTGTTTCATTGTTTAGATAATATAGCTTATTATGGATCCGCATTCAATAATCAGTTCCTTAAAATTTTAATTTTTATTGAGAATTTTTGCACGAATGCTAGAATAATTTGATGAAACCAGCGAATTGCAAACTTTTATTATTTGTATTTTTCCTAGAATTTCAACTACAATTTCTTAATTTTATGAAATTTTCAATTAAAAACATAGATTTCATTTATACTAATTATGTTTATATATATTTTTATAGTTTCCTGATCCAAGACTGATTCAATATGATTGTGGAAAATTACAAACGTTAAATCGGCTGCTACGAAAATTAAAAACAGACGGACATCGAGTTTTAATATTCACACAAATGACACGTATGTTAGATGTGCTTGAAGCATTTCTTAACTATCATGGACACATTTATCTCCGTTTGGATGGCACAACTAAAATTGAACAAAGACAAATGCTGATGGAAAGGTTTAATGGTGATAAAAGAGTTTTCGTATTTATTTTATCAACTCGTTCGGGTGGTGTTGGTGTAAATTTGACTGGTGCTGATACTGTGATATTTTATGATTCTGATTGGAATCCAACAATGGATGCTCAAGCTCAAGATCGTTGTCATCGTATCGGGCAGACACGTGACGTTCACATTTACAGATTAGTGAGTGAAAAAACAGTGGAAGAGAATATTTTGAAAAAAGCAAATCAAAAACGATTGCTTGGTGATATGGCAATAGAAGGTGGTAATTTTACTTCTGCTTATTTCAAAAGTTCTACGATACAAGATTTGTTTAGTGTGGACGCTGTCGAAGAGAATGCCTCGACTCGTTTAGCTGAAGTTCTTGATCGTGATAGAGATAGAAGAAATAGATTACAAGAGAATTTATCAGTTCCTGGAAGTGATGATAGGGCGAATATTGGCTTATTTGAATCCGCATTGGCTGCAGCAGAAGATGAGCAAGATGTACAAGCAACTCGAACTGCAAAGGCTGAAGCTGCAGCCGATTTAGATGAATTTGATGAAAACATTCCTTTGGAAGATACCGAAAATAGTACTAAGCCACCTCCAGAACTTAGTAAAGCCGAGCAAGAAGTGGAGAATTTAATAAAACAGGTACATTTTTATAATTTCTAGAATAGCATATGCATTTTTTATTTTCTAATTCTTAACTGAATATTTAAATCTTTTAAGTTTTTTTAATAAAATGCTAGAAAATTTAATTGTGAGGATCAGACAGAGTATAGTTGCTTAAAAAATTATAATCTATCACTAATCTTCATACAAATACACTGTCTTTATATATTAAATATTATATAATTGCTTTTGCAATTAATTTTTGATAAATTATTAACGTTTTTCTCGTTTATTTTGACAGTTAAGCCCAATTGAACGCTATGCAATGCGTTTTGTTGAAGCAACAGGTGGGTCTTGGACAGCAGAACAATTGAAAGCAGCTGAAGCTGAAATAGAGAAAAGAAAACGTGCGTGGGAGGTGAATCGTTTGACATTACAAAAGGAGGAAGAGGAGGCGAAACTTGTCGAAGAGGAAGAAAATGACTTGCTTACATTTTCGCGGGAAGACGCTAAAAATCAGGTTAATGATAGTTCTAAGAAACCAATTAATCGCAGGTTAGCTATAGTTAGAGGTTCACAAAATATAAAAAAATCTTCAGAGTTAGGAAAACGTAAAATAAGTATACCACAAACAAATAATAAAATCAAACGCCGTCGTATAATAGTTAATAACAAAATAATGCGTTCTAGTAGGAGTTCATTTAAAAATGATACTAAATTAATTGTCACAAATAAACGTCGAAGAATGAATATTGCTGATAAGATCAAGAAAAGGAATTTAATTGTACGTAATATTAATAGTACAGTGGTTGATGAATCGGAGAATTCATCGGAAGTCACTGGTAGTAGTGAAATTGACAGTTTAGTAACCGAAGCTCAAAAATCTGAGGATTTTGATAGTGAATGTAGTTTAGATGTGATGGTGGATTCGAATGATGCGCACGCCGATTCGGATTCCAATCACACAAATAATGATAATGAATCAGTCAAATCATCACACGAAGATACGTTGACGGAAACAAGTAGTGTCACATCACAAAGTGCAAAAGAGGATAAAGATTTATCAACGAATTGTAAAGAGAATAAATTATCAAAAACAGCAACAACGACGACGACGACGACAGTCGTTGAAAATCATATAGATGTAAATAGTCCTCGAACACGATCACGTGGAGCTGTGAAAATAAATTTATGGACATTAGATGTTAGTCCAATATTACCAGGACTTAAGCCAGTGAAAACTCATCCACCTAATAATATAAGTAAAAATAGTAAAACAAGTATTAAAACGTCACAAAATGTAGATAATGAAATTAATGAAAATCATAATGATATAGAAAATTCACTAGATAGTAACTGCGACTCTCAAGATGATAATACCAATGTTGATGATGATACGATTGATAATACTTTAACAGACACATCATCTGTTAATTTATCGAAAACATTAGTTAGTGATATTAGCAATGATGACAAAGATTCTGATAGTAAAAACTTTAAAACGCCAAAAATTCTTGATGGTTTTCAACAAAATAATTTAGTAAATGATGCAAAAATAAAATTACGTACTCGTAAAAATTTAAGAAATTGTAAACAGCAGCAAGTCATATTAAAAAATCATACATTGGATACTTGGATATCAAAAACATCACCAACAACTAATCCATCAGAACACACAGAAAATCTAAAAATAAATAGTTTACGATCATCGTCGAACATTAATTTAAATATAAATAATAGTCCAGGTGTTTCAACAACAGTAACAACAAGTGGTGGTAGTAGTAATAGTACCAAAGCAAATAAAACAGATTTTGTAATGCGTACAACACGTCGAATATCGGCATTAAAGGGAAATCTTAATCAATCAATAGAAACTACAGAATCAACGTGATAATAGTAATGACGTAGACGAAAAACAATAAAAATAAGCAAGAAAAAATAAAGTTGATAAAATTTAAATATTTTTTTTTGTCAAAGCTTTAATATTAATTTTTATTACATTTTTTTATTTAATTTTATTATAATTAGAAAAGAAGAAACTGGTCTGTTTCTCTTTTAATAAAACCTCGAATTTATTTTTCACATCTTTAAATACCTTAAGGTAAAACAAAACCACCCCCACGTCGACGCTGTCTCTGCAATTAATGTAGTTATTTTATGTTGTATATAAATCATATTATCTTTAATTTGATTTAACTCATATATAATATTGGTAAATAATTATAATGGATAATAACCAAGTTAAAGTTTCTCAATATCTACTATTATTATTATTATTATTATCAATAGTAAAGGAACAATTAATACGTGTTTTTCGCTGCAAAAAGAGTACTATTTAAAAAATAACAAACATTAAAAAAATCCTACAAATAAAATTATGATCAAACAAGTTCAACGTGTTGATTGTACTCCTATCTATCCTTATTATCGTCATCGATCGTACACATATATTTTTTAAAAAGAAAACGGTTGGATATTATAATTTATTTTGTTACAATTTTGCGCTTTTTCAACAAAACATATTTATAATAATAATCATTTTTTTTTTAAAGAATATAAATTTTAATTAATTTTTCCATATTTTTGTAATGAAAAAAAAAATTGTAAATAGTAAATTAATTTTAATATAGGTATATAAATAGATGTATAAATAAAACAGAAAAATAAACTTGAAGAAACTACTATTACTATTATCACTACTACTGCTATTATAGTGTGTTGTGTAATTAATTTAATTTTAAATTAAAAAGAAGAAACAAATAATAATTAAGTTAATTAAAATTAGGTTATGTATTTATATTTTAGTAATAATAATTAATATCAATTAGTTTAACTTATTAATTAATTTTTTTTTTTAATTTATAATTATGTACAGTGTCGAAACTTATTTAAAAAAATAATTTTTTTTTCTTTAAAAATTTCTTCTTTTTTTTTTTTATTGCTCTAGAATAATAAATAATTACGATAGAAATATTTTGCCAATTAATTTTTAGTTAATTTTTTTTATACAAATTAATTTTTTTTTAATATCTCATTTAATTTATTTATTAATATAATAATTATTCATTTTAAGAGGCGGATTTAGTTTTTTTTTTCTTTTCTTTCGAATGCACACATTTTGTTGTTTGAGTTGTGTGTTTCTTGAGAGATATTTTTTTTTTTAAATACTATTGTTGATTGTAAGACTTTTGATTATACTTTTCAGACAAAATTCCTTTGATTTTTTTTTCATTTCTTTCTTTTATTGTAAAAATTCATAAATTTGTTTTTTTTTTCTCATGAATAATCTTCAAAGTCTTAAAGTATATGATACTTTGGTAGTATAGACGAGACACTTGAGTATTCTCATTATTATAGATAATTATTGAGCGTCTTATTTAGGCTACCGGTCCTATTGGTTTGTAGATTATAATTAAATGTAAACATATAGATCTTACTATTTATTGTAAGAAAAGAGTAAACCCTCTAATCGTGTTGCGTTTTTTAAGGGCTAAACACAATCACTTAATCACACATTTTGTTTGGTTTTACAACATTTTAAAATGATTTTTCAAAGAATAAATTATTGGCAAAATAAATTCTTTTATTTTTTTTTTATTTTATTGAATAAAAAAAAATTAATTAAATTATAAAAATTTTATAATTAATTTTTTTGGGATGCAAACAAAAGAAAAAACTTTACTAAAAAATCAACAGTAGTAAAACCAAAAAAAAGGATAAATTAAATTATTAAAAATTTTTAATAAATAAAAGTAAAACTAAATAAAAATTTGTTTGTGTGTAAAAAAAAAAACCAATTATGCTATTTAATTAATAAATTAATTGAGAAAAAGTAAAATAAAAAATTAAAAAGTTAAAAAAAAATTATAAAAAACTGTGACATTAGAAATAATAATAATTAATTATAATAATAGACTACTTTTAGCTATAAAATTATATATATTATATAATAATAATTAATATTAAAGAATTAATTTTAGGGTAATAAAAAAAACTATAAAATAATTAATTTGAAATAAAAAAAAATGAAAAATAATTTCCTTGCTAAAAAAAAAAATAAAGAAAAAAAAAATTAAATAAAAGAAAAAAAAATAATAAAATGAGAGTTGTGTTGTTTTTATTTATATGCGTCGCTGTTTTTGGAATCGGTGGAATTGGCTTGTTTTGGTGTCACATTTAAAAAAAAAAAAAAAATAAGAAAGATATTAAACCCCTGAAAAAGATATGAAAACTTGCTCTGTGTTTTTTGCTTATATCGGAAATAAGTAAATTTGAAAAGAAAAAAAAATAGAAAATTTAAAAAAATCATAAGATTAATGTTTGGCAATGGCACAGGCTGGATTTTATTCAATTGAAAGCAAAAATTAATAAATTTTTTTAATAAAAATAAATAAAATTTCGTTGCCGTTGTGTGGCAGCAATGCTATTTTCTCCATAGAAAAATAAAATGATGAAGAATAAAAAAAAAAATTAATTTTTTGAAATAAAAATTAGAAAAAAAAAATCTTTTTAATAAATTCACCAATGATGATGAACAAGTGTGGGCACCAAAACAGCCTTGCCATTCCAAACTCTGCTACGAATATAATCAAACAACACAGCGGCAAGGTGGCACCATTTTTATAAGAATAGCATTTACACGGATTAATCTTTGATTTTCTTTCTTTCTCACTTTTTTTTTTTTTAATAACTTACCTTTATTTATTTTTAATAATTACTTTATGCGTATTTTTATTGGAGAAACAAATGCTATTCTTGTAACATCTGGGAAAATAAGCTAATTTATATTTACTGAACAAATTTCTCACGTTATTTTTCTCTTTTCGTTGTATTTTCTTTTTCTGAATGTAGATTTGGATATCGGAAAACACTATGGAAAATATGCCGGTAAGTAATTTAGTTCTTTTGTCTCTATTTTCTTATTTCTTTTGTATTTATTAATTATTTAATTATATTATTAATTTTATATTGTTTTTTTTTATATATATTATTTAATAGATGTGGTGTCCCCCAACGCCTCCGCAAGACGATAATGATATTTATATTGATTATTCAATCAGTTTTCTCTATGAGACTCGTGATATCATTCCCGAATCTCAATTGCCTCCGGTTTATATTAAGAAAGACTATAAACGTAGTCGTTCTGACGCTGGATTTTATCCAGATGGTGCCCGTCGTCCGTTGAAAATTCGTAAAGAAGATAATTATTATCCTCCACGATCATTATTTGATCGGCCATCGCCAACATTGGCAAAATTACGTCGTGATTTGAAAATGCAAAGATATCGTGGTATCTTTAAGCCAGCGATTCAAATTCCTAGTGCAAAACAAATAATACCGGCAAAACCATTAGTGGAGCCCGAGGGCATGGCTGAATGGTTTATTTACGAAGACATGGCAATTTTAAGTGTTGTCCAAAATTTACAAGCTTTGCCCCTTAATTTAATGTTGTTATCGCCTGGCCATACACCCAATTGGGATTTAGTTGCTGATATTGTAAATCAAACTTCACGTACATATCGTTCACCAAAACAATGTCGGTATCGTTATGAGGCGGTCATTGTGCCCCGTGAAGAAGGCAAACTTTTAGAGAGTCCTAAAAAACAGAAAAAGAGCAAAAATCCACTTAAAAATGTATCGCCATTAAAGGGTGTTAGAGCTATGCGAACATCACAGTTATATGTTAGCGATTCCAATAATTCGTTTTCGAAATTGATGAAATTGAAATTTGAAAATGTTCGCACATCAATTGCTAAAAAGGCCCCACATGTAAGACAAATTTTGGTTAATCCATCGATGAAAAATCCTAAACACACCGCTGCTTTAACTGAATTTGGTATAACAAGCTATGATAATCCCCCAAATCCTGCAGATATTGCGGGACGGCGTATTGAAAGGTTGAAAGAAAAACAAAAGATTTCCGCTTCAACGCCAACAACCACATTACCATCAATGACGGTTCCTACTGATTTACCAGGACCACCACCACAATTATTACAACCACAACCTCAGCAACAACAACAACAGCAACAACAACAGCAGCATCAACAACAAACACAAGTTCATACAGTTACACAACCACAAATACAACAGCAACAACACCAACAAACTATAGCAAGATTATCATCTCCTCAACAACCTCAAACATGCTCGATAGTTATGCAACCGAATAATCAAACTGTTAATGTTAATGTTGTTAATTCTTGTGGTAATGTAACATCAGTTACGGGTTTGGTACAATCAGGTCAAGTTCAAACGCGTACAGTTCCCGTGGTTAGTTTAACTCAACAACAGGCTGCGACACAGCTTGTCAAAGCAATTGCAGCCTCGTCTGGCGCTGGTACATTACAACAAATAACACTTACACAATCACAAAGTCAATTAATGCAACAACACCAACAACAACAGGCAAACTTAGGTTCTTCACCTACAGTTTCTGTAGTTTTAACTACACCAGTTTCCACTTTATCGTCTATACCACATTCAGGACATTTAGTATCTATTCAACAGCAACCTACAGTTGTTAGTAGCAATAGTGGCAGCGGTGTTACTCAGGTAACTCACGCTACATCACCATTAGTGCAAGCAATTACTACACAATCTGTTCCACAGGTTGTTTCAGTTTCACAAATAGCAACGGTAGGAACTGTAATAACTACATCCTCGTTACCACCTAATGCAACAGTTACTACATTATCTGGCGGATTAAGAGGTCAACGAATTGTAGCAGCACCAGGTACAATGCAAGAAGTTGTATTACGGTCTGGGTCTCAAAGTCCTACAGTTGTGTCAGTTGGTCTTGGGCAAAGTATATCACAAACGCAGCTGCAAGCGCAACTAAGATTACAAATGAGCAGTGGGCAACAGGTGTCTGGTGTCGTTGGTAAAGGAATTCCAGTTGGCACTGTAACATCAACTAGTAAATCTTCACCAATACAATTTTATCGGCAGCAAGCAGGTCGTCAGCAACTTAAATTACTGCATGCTTCACCTGGACAAAATACAGGAGCTACAATAGTGCAGACTTCTGGTGGACAAACAACATTATTAGGACCTTCGGGCACTATAATTCAAGGTGGAATAGTTCAAGCAGGACAAACTGTTCAAATGCAGCCAGGTGGACAAAAATTATCTGTAGCAACTGTGTCTGGGGCTACGGGCTCTCCTAGCCAAGGTGTGCTCACAAACGTTGGTAGTGTTCAAGCACGCACTCAATTCATAAAACAAGTCAATTCTAAACAGACAATTACCCGACAAGTAACAGATTCAGATGTTCAAACATTTATGGTTAAACGACCGATAACTAATCAACAACAGCACAAGCAAATTGTTCCTCAGACACAAATATTTGCTCCCACAAACGTCCAAGTTCAACAAGCTGGTACATCTGGCCAACAGATTGCCACTTTGGTAAAGACTTCGAGTGGTGGAGTTCAAACGGGAACTGTTGGAATGACACTTTCGCAGGTAAAAGGAGGACAAATTAAGGCAACGTTAGCTAATCAAAACCAAGTTAGACAATTACAACTTCAACAGCAAATTGCAATAGCACAACAACGAAAAGGTGGCAAATTAACGCAAATAACTCAAGTTGGTGGCAAAACTGCTATTCCAGCTCAGCTTATTATGCAAAATTCTAAAAGTTTACCACCTGGAACTGTTACTGTTCAACAAATACAGCAAGTCATGAGACATGCTCAACCAGGCACAATATCTACGACAGGTCAAATTGTCCTAGGTAAACCAGGAGTTGGACGTGTTATACCTGTATCTGTATCACAAGCAAACGCTAGGCAAACAATTCAGGTAAAATATATTTGTCAAATTTTTGATTTTCTAAGAAATTATCTAAAAATATAAATGCTTTTTTAGGTTGTAACAGCAACATCTGCAGCACAAGCACTGGCTGCTGGTAATTTGCGTACCGCTCATGTGACTGGAGGTCAAGGTATAGCTGGTACTCTTCAAGGTACAATTAAGGTTGCTGCTGGTTCAACAGCACAACAACAACAAGCTCTGATTAATGCATTACAAAACCAAAGACAAAATCCGAGTCCGGTTCGTTTACAAACGACAAGTAGTGGCTCTTTAGTAGCTGTCGCTGTTCAGGCTGCGCCCCAACAAACGGTTTCCACATCTTCAGCTGGAAACACTGTTGTGAACAATGCTGTTGTTACAACGAATTTGTTAGAGCAACAACAGCAGCAACAAACAAATATTGTTGTCCAACAGCAGCAAGTAAATCAAATGCAAACACAAGTTATGCAACAGCATCAACAACAGCCGGTTAGTATTGTTAAAAAACGATTGAATCCAGTTATTCGATACAATAATAACAATAATTGAGAAAAACAAAATACACAAAAATTTTTAACAATTAACCAAAAAAAAAAAAAAATACTGATAATAATAAATAATATTGGCTTAAAACACAAAACAAAGACAGAAAATAAAACTAAATCTAAATCTAAATGCAGAGGACAGAACATTAACAAAAATCAATTTGGAAAATAAATTTTTATCAATTGGATATAATATAATAGTAAAGTTAAAAAAAAAAACAATAAAACAAAACCAGAAATGACGTGAAATTTTATAATTTTAAATTTTATTTTCACCTTAATTTTATTTTTATTATTTTTTTCTATATTTTATTTTATTTTTTTTCTATTTTTATTTTTTGATTGTGTTTCAGCAGCAATCAATAGTAGACGGTGAGATATAAAGCCCTAAAAAATTATAATAATATTAATTAAAATATATAATAAATATATATATTTAAAAAATTAAAGTAAAATTATATTAAAAAAAAGAAAAACAATAGATAAATGTTTTTATTACAATAATTTTCTTCAATCAATTACTTGTAATTATAATAATTGTTGTTGATTTTGTAATTGAACATTATTTGTTTTTGGATTATCAAAAAAAAAACGGTGTAAAAGGATTTAAAAAGTAAATTTTAGTTTGTCATGTGAATAATATTTGGGAATGGGAAAATAAAATAATGAAAAATCGCGTGTCTGTATCGTCCGGTCTCTATGTAAATATAATTATTCTATATTAATGAAAAATTAAGTTTAATTAATTAAAAAAAAAATAATAATAAAATAAAACCATTGTGTATGTTTGTGCGTGCGATGAATGACGTTTTTAATATGTATTATAATTTTTTAAATTTAATTAATAACAATCGTGTCTGTTTTTTTCTGCTTTTTTCGCGATTGTGTTCGAATTGGTTTGGTTTTTGGTGGGCGCCTCGAATGTATGCTATTTAAGACAAAACGAAAATTTAGACTTTTCCTTCCCCCTTAATTAATTAATAAACTAAAATTAATTACATATTAAATAATACATTAGGATATTTTAGTTTTTTTTCCGATCTTTATTTTTTTTTTTGTGCTCATGTTAAATAAAAATACAAATTTTTGATTAATGTGTATATTTATATGATTATGAAGATGATGATCGATCCAAGACGACAAATAGTTTTATTATAATTTTTTTTTTCTCTTTTTTTATTTCGTAATAGAAATAGTTTTAATTTGATTATTGATTATATATTATCCATTATTATTATGTGTTTATCTGTATTTTTTATTATTAATATAATGATTAATTTACACAATTTATCTACTAATAATAATTATGCTAATTAATTATATATATATATATATATATATATATATATATATATATATATATATATATATATATATAATTAAAAATAATATAAGAATATAAAAAGAAAAAAAATAATTATAATGTAATTAAAAATAATAATTAATAAATATATTAAAATAATTAAATAAAATAATAGTTATATATATACTGCTCTTTAGTATTATTAGAATTAATTATTATTTTTCATTAATTTTTATATTTTTAGTTTTATCATCTGAATTTATTATTTTCTCTCTTAAAATTAATCATTTTAATATAATTTAATGTAATGTAAAAAAAAAAGAAAAATATTAATAAATTTAAATAAAAGCAAAATTTTTTGTATTTTGGTTAGTGTCTTTGGTAATTGTATATATTTTGTCATATGTGACAAAGTGTGTGACAATTTCTTCCAATAAAAATATACTCATTACTTTCTGGATTTATTTCAAAGCGATGTGAAATGGTAATTTTGTTAAAAAAAGGTATTATGCCATCGTAAACATTTGTCTGAAATGTAAATTCCCATGTCAATTAAGAGGATTAAACCACTGATTTAGTTTTTTAAATTAAAGGAATCAACTGTTGAGCCCGTCTAGATATCACCATTCAATTTAACTGCGAAGAGTTGCAATCGTTTCCATGACAATATTTTTAGTAAACAAATAAAATTTAGTTATTGCCAGTGACAGACTTGTTTCGTTTAATTTCATTAAAAAATTTAATAGATTTTCCAAAAAAAATGTCTTTATTTAAATTTTTACCGTGGTGGTCAACACAGTGTCCTGACACGGAAATAAATTACGATTCATATAATTTACATTGTTGTCGCTTAGGCTTAGAGGATGGTGAAAAAGATGCAATACTTGTTGGTTCGCATAGTGGTTACTTTAGTGTTTTTTTGCCATCACCCAATGAATCAGATTCTAGCACGTCTAATGAGAATCGAAGTAATGGTAATTTTAAGGCGATTGATGTTATATTGGAAACAAAATTCCAATATCCAATTATTGGAATAATATCGGGAAAATTTTCAACGTAAGTCATAGTTAATTTTAGTATACATTTCGGCGAAATTATTAATTTTTTCATTTAACAATTAGAACGTCGAAAAATGAAACAAAAACCCATATAGCTATTTTGCATCCTTTAAAATTATCCATTTATACAATAACTACAACTGATGGTGTAGCTGAGCATGGTAAATTTAATTATTAAATTACTTAAATTTTAAATGTATGCTAAAAATTACTTTAATTCGCATAGGAAATCAATCAAAATTA
The DNA here is from genome assembly GCA_963942525.1 of Ptychoptera contaminata. Classification (NCBI taxonomy): domain Eukaryota; kingdom Metazoa; phylum Arthropoda; class Insecta; order Diptera; family Ptychopteridae; genus Ptychoptera; species Ptychoptera contaminata. Next base: position 28,982,316 of record OZ012638.1, read on the forward strand.
CATTTAATTTTTGAACATAATTTTAAAAAATTTACCTATAGTGTGGTAAAGGGTAACTTTGGTGGTGTTAAAGATCGAGAATTTTTATGCGTATTCCATATGGATGGTACACTGAAATTCTTTGAACAGGATGGTATAACATTTGAGTGTCAATTACCTGGTTGTGATCGTACTATACCGTATCCAATTGTTTACGTCAATCGGATTGATAGCTTTGTAATAATGGCACCTAGTTGGGACGTTGAATGTTTCCGTTATCAGGATTTATCACAATCAGCATTAACAAATGATGAATCAACGGTTAAAACAATAAATAAATTCACACCGATTTGGTCGTTTTGTACCGGTGAGGGTGCTCTAGACATGACAACGCACCAAGTGTCAAAGTAAATTATTGAAAATCTCATGTAAAATTAGATATATAAAAATTTATTTAATTTACAGTATTGAATCGATTATTTTTATATTGGGTGAAATGAATTTGTACTGTTTGTCTGATAATGGGGTACTTAGGTACATTAAGCGCCTTGACTATCAACCCATATGTTTCTTTACCTTTGTCGTTGGTTGGTATTGGGGTAAGTGATTAAAATGATTAGTGATTTTAGTAAGATTTCTTAAAACAAATTTTGTCAATCAGAACCAAATCCTCGTATAATGGTTTGCGTGGCATCAGAAAGTGGATCATTTTTGGTTTATAATTATGATAAATTGGTTTGGGCGGCTGAGTTACCAGAGATACCGGTAGCTATTCAACGTGCTAACATTAAAGAACTGCCCGGTGCCATTATTCTCTTAGGTGAACACGGAAATTTACATGTTGGTTATTTGGGCTCAGAGCCGTCAGTGTTTAAAGTTCCGCAACTTAATTTACAAGAATTAAACTATGAAAAGGTGCAACAAGAACTTGAAGAATTGGAAAAAGACATAAAAGTAGCCGGCGATTATGCAGGTGGCTTTAGATTTTTTTTTAAATTAATTTATTTGTTCATTTTTTTATTTTATTTAAAGACATGAATCTGATAAATTCAGCAACCGAACGTGACTTGAATGTGGAATTTACTGTCAGTCAAGAATTGGAGAAAAATACATTTGTAAACACAAATACGTATCCAAACACAATAACTGCAGATGCAATCAAAATGTGTAAAATAAAAATCGAAATGAAAGCAAAAACGTATTTAGAGCAAGTACAAGTCTTTGTTCAAGTGTTTCAGCCATTAGTCGTTGTGGAGCCAATTAATTTTCTAACAAATTTAACGACAAATTCAACTGAAGTGCACGAGACCTATGTTTACGTTAATAATGTGGATAATTTTTGTACCATAGATATTACAAGCTTAGAAGTGAAATTGATTGTTACGTTTATCAATAAACAAAGTATGCCCCGTGTTATAGAGCGACAAGCAATGCTACCTTTAAAATTATTAATGAGACAAACACAACCGGTAAAGGATTCTATGTACAAAGTTATATTAAATATTGATGGTACCAATATTAAAATACAAGATTTACCGACAATATTTCCGGAATTCACAATCAGTGGACATGCATTTGGTTTAAAATCAATATATAATGAAAAATGTGTGACAATTATAATCGCAAAGAACACTAATCGTTATCGGTTAGTTAATTAAAATTTAATTCTTTTGCTTCTTTTTAAATAAACATTTAAATTGTTTTAATTTATTTATTTATCATCTACTAGAATACAATCTGATGATTTGTGTCCGATATCGTGTGTTCTAACTGAGCTTTTGCATCGTTTAAATAATTTATTAAATAAAAAATATAATAATAATTATAAAATAATGATGAGTGCACAGTTTCCAATTGAAAAAATTATTTATTTTATTGATGAACATTATGAGGGTAGAGAAGCAGTAAATGTTATTGAGGTGAGTGACTATTACTTTAATTAATAACACAAGTATAATATTTTTACATAATTACAGAAAAAACTGGAAGACACATGTGAGCAAATGCGTTTAATCGAACGTCGGTTGATTGTGAAAATTCAAGATCGTAGTCCAGGAGCTCTAACTGGTATTAAACTTTTATTAAATAACACAAATCAGGATATAATAACGACAGTAAATGAATTAAAATTAAATCGTGTCGTTGTGGAAAAGGCGCAAATAAATTTATCTTCAGTTATAAATTTATTGCGAATAATAATTGAGCACAGTGATTTAGGTAAAAAGGTGATAAATGATTTCATCTCGATATTTGTGTGTCCGATATGTGATTTTAATGAACAGTGTTGGGAGGAATTAATTGCGCCGACACTCGATATGCTAACACATATCGGACAATTGGGTAAAAATAAAAATTCATCATTCGATGAACATCCATCGTTTGCAATAACAGAGTTAGATTTAAATCGATTTAAAAGACATTTTACATATTTATATGAACGTATATTTACCGATGCAAAACTTTTAGGAAGTAATAATAATAGTAATAATGATGATATTGATGAGAATGATGAAATTATGAATGAGGAAAACGAGTGGCTAAATGATTTAACAACAAATATACCAACAGCTGATGTTTTAACCAAAATTTAAATGACTCACAACTCGATGTACAATGTTTATAAACTGTTTAACCTGTTATTGTGGTTATAATTGAGTCATATAGTTATTATTTTTTTTGTTTACTTTTAATGTAAATTCACATCATAAATCATATTCACACAAACAAAAAAACATGCTTAAAACATGTGGAAAAACATTAGCAAAGCAGAACGAAAAGAAAATAAAAAAAAAAAACTTGTTTCTAACAATAACAGATGATGGTGATTATATGGAAATTTTGATGACTGTTTTTATAAGTTTATTTATTCATTAAATATGTATCAAGTGTCCTTAATATTTTTTTAAAGTAAAGTAAAGTTAAATATAGTTAATGTAAAGCAAAGTATAAAGTAAGAAAGCAAAGAATCAAATAGATAGTAAAAGAATAGTAAGAGACAAATGTAAATTAAGAAGAAAAAAAACTAGATCAAGCAGAGACTGTAATGACTAGACATAGCTAAACATAAATAATAATAATAATTAAATGAAAATAATGCAAAAATAGGTTTATTATGTGTGTTGTGTCATCAGTCTAATAAAAATATGTTTTTAGTTTAATTTTTCTTTTTTTTTTGCTTTTCAAATCATTATTAAAAACGAAAAAGAAGATTTTTATCATAATTATATGTTATTAAATTATCAGCAATTATGTATTATGCAGAATATTATTATTTATAAGAAAATAACACTGTTATTATATTTTCTATTTTTATTTTATTCTTCGTAATAAAATTGATTTTTGTTTAGCAGTTTTTTTAACTTTTTTTTTCCAACCTGAAAAGCTTTATAAGCAGGAAATGAACGAATAACAATGCATAGCTATCCTATAATTGACGTTGATATTAACTGGTTTGTAACTTTGCTGAAACCTAGTAATTGTTATCTTTTTGTTTTTAACCTTGTTAAATGTTTATTTCTTTTATCGATTATTTATCAATAAATCGTTTTTTTTTTATTTATTTCTCCTAAATTATAGATAGATAAACAATTTTAAAAATAATAAAGTATTTGTTCTGTAATTGTAGCAAATAAGATAGCTATGGTTGAAAATTACTTAAAGAAAAGAAAAAGTTTTTCTCTTAGCATTGATGCTGCTGCAGATAATTTAATTAAAAACTTTAAATTCTTATAATTTAACTTAAATATTTTTGTATTTTAATGTTTTAACTTTAGTGGACCAAGTTTATGCTTTTTAGATGATTACCATGAATTATAAGCAGTTAAAAATGTATATTTTTATATTAACAAGTTATTAAGAGGATAAAGGTTGTGGATCAATAACAGTCAATCATCTTATGACTTGAAAGTAAGACAACAGCTGCTTAAAATAAAAATGTATGTGTTGGTTATTGGTACAAGTACATAAAATTAATATTTTCTTTAAAATAATATAAGTTATGTTTGTGAAATGATTATAAATAAGTTAAAAGTCACAAACTATAATGCTTTAAGATCACAATAACTGTAGATTAATAACCTAATTATTTATAAATAAATACATAAATCAACAATCAGCAATAATTTTTCATAAACATTTAATTATTAATATTATGTGAAAAAAAAAATAATACTTTAAACGTTTTACAATTTTTTATTCATTTCTTTTGCTGTTGATAAAACATTTCTTTTATAAAATAATTTTTATAAATATTTCTTGTTGTTTCTTTTTATATATATTTAACCACAGATAGAGTACATAAAAAACATGTAAAGTATATTAAATCTGCATTTTTACCACATTAAAAATAGGAGACGCAATAATAATTCGTTTTATTTTTGTTAAGCTGTTGCTTCTCTGCTATTTTTTTTTTTGTATTTTTATTTTGTCTGACAACGACTAACCATTATTGCTGATGGTCACATAATGTCCATTGTAATTTTGCAAAAATATATTTAAAAGAAAAAATAAAAAGAAAAGAAAAATTTATAAAAATAATTTTCATGCAACATATAATTATGATAATAAGGCAACAAAAACAATATTATTATCATTATCATTATAGTATTTCTCATCATCATCATCATCGTCATCGCCATCGTGCTAGAAAGAATTCTGTCACAAAATTATTATTTTTTCTTTTGCTCTCTGCAACGTTTAAACGTGTTGACTTGTTGATTAAGTTTGTGTCGTTTAAATAATTATAATAAATAAAAAATAAAAAAAAAATAAGAAATATTGTCGTTGTTTGTTGCTGTTTTTTTTTTTTACAAAGTAAAAATAAATTAAAGCTTGAAACGTAGTTGTTTAAATTTATATGATCCTTTCATATAACATTTTATTATTAATATTAACTTTTTTTTTTTTATTTTTTACCTTAATTTTACACCAAGGTATATTAATTATGATTTTCCTGTAATATTTCTTGACAAGTTTTTTGCATATAGTTTTTCGTTCAAAAGAATATTCAATGGAATTGCTGTAGTTTAATATTTAAAAATACTGTTAAGGTGATATGATAAGGTAATATGAAAAAAAAATATGTTTTTATTGATTAAAAGTATTTTTTTTCTTTATTATTAGTTGAAGTAAAATGTAAAATAATAATTATTTAATAAAATAGATACTTTGTAGAAGTTTTAAAATAAATACAGATGTATTCTGGCTTCTAAAAAGAGTACAGTAATTCCATTTAAGATGTATCTGTGGTCTTTAGGTAAGGTAGCAAGACAAAAGTCTGACGGTGCTATGATAAAATGTTCAAAACTATATTAAAGAGTTGTAAAAACGATGGGAAACCCAGCGTAAAAATTAAAATAAGCTATTAGGTTGTTCCTATTTATATCAAAAATTCAGTTAAATTTACTCACAAAGAGATAAACTTTTTTTAAATTATTAGATTTACTCATCGCGGGCTTATTAACGATACTAACTCAATTAAGCAAACCTATATTTAGCTTAATTATGAAAAATAATTAGTATTAAGCACGTTTAATAAAAAAAAACAATTTATGAAATCAATAAACTCAACTTACTACTATACCACTTGCTACTAACAAACGTACCGAGCAAGTCTCGTCAACTATTTCAATAACAAAGAAAAAAGCTTTAAATAATCCTAAATAAAAATAAAAATACGCCAACAAGGAAATTTCTATTAATTGATTTATCCAATAACATATAAACTTTCATACAATTAAAGTAAAAAAACATAAATCAATCAAATTGAAAAATATTCTATATTTAATAAAAAAATTACACAAAAAGCGACAGAAAAATGTTGTAAAAATTATAATTATTGTGTATGAATTTTTTTTTTTTACCTTAATTAATTCGTTAAGAATAAATTATAATAAAAAAAAAATTGTTTTTAGCAATATTGAAAAAGAATAAGGAAAAATAAAATTACTTAATTAATTTATTAATTTATGCATTTGTATTAATTAAATTTGTAATGGTAATTAGATAAAAAATATTTTATGATTTATTACTATTAATAATTGTAAATAATTATAAATAAAATTAATTAAAAATGAATAAAGTAAATGTTTTTTTCTTTACAAGGTGGGTTTATGTTTTGAGTGAAGTTTTAGGTAGTTGTTTGAGTGTTTTTTGATTTTCATGTAATTTAAAACCTGTGTAAACTGTTCTTTATAAGGATAAGTAATTTAATGAGTTAAAGATGATACAATTAAGACTGTTACTAATGTTATATTGGATGAACAGCCAAGAAACGGTCGTAAAGACGTTCGATAAACAATTACGACTTCAGTTTGGCAATCAAAAATTCTTTATTTGGTACATTGGAAGCCGCTTGCGATATAATTTAAAATTTGATTTTTGTTGATTCCTTGCCTATATGAACCTGTTTTTATACACAAAATATTTGCTTAGCATATATAGCTATATTTTAGAGAACTTTACATATATAAACCCTAGAATAACTAATGAAACTTTAATAATATTCCGTATTCAAAGGGAGAATAAATGAATTTCCAATGTTTAGTGATAAGTTTATGTCATTTTCTTAAAATAATTAATAAAATATTTTACTATCAACAATTACAAGTAAATTTTTACTCTAGTTTGACTTTTTTTTGCAATTTTTTCTTTTCAATTTTAAGAATAAATTATTTTTAATTCATTAATAAATTACCCCTCAAAGCAATTAATGAAAGTTGTTTACTTATATTTTCTTCTTTTTATATATTTAAAGTATTTAAATTTGCATCAATCTTTTAAAAACAAGAATTTAAATTATTTCTGTATTTGCTTATTAGGAGTTAAGTCACAATTGCATTACGGTTACGCAATGTATGTGAACAAAAAGAAAAATTAACAATTTAAAAGGACACGCAGTTGAATGTTGTCAAAACATAAAGCATTAACTGTTTAAAGCTGTCATAATTTTAATAGAAACTAACAAGTAAAAATAAATAAATTAAACATCAAAAAGTTGTCTTTTTATGAAAAATAATAATGAAAACTCATTCATGTGACAACCTTCTCATTAATTATTCATCATTCATTATGGTACATTTATTGTTTTTTTTTATTATATTTTTCTTTTTTAATTAATTTATTTACTTTGTTGAATAGAAATTAAAAAATGGTTGTGTTTGTTGTGCAGTGATGAAATCCATGGAAATAATTGGTTACGTATGCTATTTATCGAGGTAACAAGATGATTTTTAATGAAACGAAATATTGTGTCACAGTTTATTTCAAAAATTATAAATGTTTCCTGGTTATATCTACTTCGTTTATGGATTAAATGTTTGTGATCCTTTTAAATAATTTTATGCAAAATTTCTAGAATTAACTTTTGTTATCGATTTATTGACCTAAGAGATAGTAATTCAATAATTTAACATAAATATTTAATGACAATTGCTAAGCTTTATTATTTAATTCAACAAATTGTTGCCAAGTAAAGGTTTAGGCAAAATAAAATGTGAATTAATAGCTTTACAACGCTGATTGTTAAATTAAAAACTAAACACGTAGCACATAAATGAATAAATAAATAAATAAATGAAGAAAACAAAAAAGTTTAACATTTTGTTGCTATTTTTATTGTTCTTTAAATTGTTGTCACCACACAAGATCACAAACTCAAGTAAAAACACATAACCACGCATCTATTTCTATCTATTTTTTCTATAAAAACTACCTTTTGTGATGAATATGCCGATAATTATGCTGAAAATATATTTATATAAATAGAATTTCCCTTTCACTATATTTTGACTCAATCAATTTTTTTCTTCTCTTCAAATTTTCTTTATTATTTAATTAAAATTTATAATTTCTCATTTAATTAAATTATTAATTAAAAAATGTTTATTTATTAACATTTGACGTCATTAACGGAAAAATTCAATTAAAAGTTTTGTTTTTAAATCAAACGAAAAACCATAAAAATAACATACAGAAAAAAAAAAAAGGTAAATAAATATTATTTAGATTATCTGGTCGGATGTGTTATCATGATGGTTAACCGCGATACAAAACATTATTAGTTAATTAAATGTTATTTGTTAAAGGAATTTAATTAAAAAGAAAACGAAAAAATTTATAAATAATAAAAAATGAATTCAAATGAAATAAATTGAATTTAATATTAATTATCATGTAATTATTATCAGAGTAATCGATGTTTTTTTTAAGTTTTCTTACCATTCGTTTGCTTGTTTTTCTTGTTGTTGCATAATTTTGAAAATTACTTTTTTTTTTGGAATACATTAGCACAGTACTAACAGCACGTAATATATATATTTTTTTTATCTAGATATTTTTCATAAAATTATAACATTGGTTAATTCTTAGAAATTATTAGGTAATTTTAAGGTAATTGTTATCAAATTCTAATTAAAAACAAATAATATTAAAGGTTGCGTTATAAAAAAAGCTCAATTTGTATGTTGTTATCGTAGTCAAATATAACATTTACTTTCCTAGTCCACACAGACCGAATTGATTAGGATTTATTATTAAAAAATGTTTTCCTTTATTTATTTAATTGTAATCATTTGCTTGACATTCTGTTGATAACAAATGCAAAATGCCATACTTTTCAGCAAAAATGAAATTAAATAAATAATTTTAATTCGTAATCTTTGTTTTAAACGATTTAGGAATATTTAAAATCGGTATTTTAAACTTAAATATATGCAATGAGAATGTGAAAGTCTCTAAGTACAATTTCGTTAGTTTAGTTTGTGAAATGAAAATTCTCAAAATTATAGAAATGAAATTAAAGGTATTTATGGATACGTAGTTGTTTAAAAAGTTTAGACTTTAAAATGTTACTTAAACCATTGTAAAGGTAACTATTTTGACAGAAGTAATGAAAAAAGTAAATTAAAGTTCTAACAAGAATATCTATCGGAGAAAATATTATCTTTCGAAAGTTTATTTTATGTTGTGTCCATGGTATATCAAAATGTATCATATGAAAAGGTGTTTAAGCGATTTTAAACCATGATTGCTGTTTAAAATTTTGTAATCATCCACTAATGTAAAATCCTCGATAAATTCCGTAATATTGTGGTTTATGTAACGCTGGAATACTTTTGCAATGATTGGAATAATGGCAATTGACTGAGTTAGATTTGTCACCCTTTTTGGAATTGGGTGCACGTTAGAGGGTTTCCAGGAATCTTGAAATATTCCACTTTTGTGCGACATGCAAATATTTTTGTGAATACATGAACGAGTTCAAATGCAAAGGTTTTTAAAATTAACGATGGAATTCCACCGGGCCCAGTGGTTTTTTTTGCATCTAGTTTCTGTAGGTATTTTTTAACGATGCAACTGCGAAATACAATTGCATTCATTGATTGTATAAATGAAGGCATTTTTGTGGGCTTTTCAGAATTTGAACTATATGGAACTAATTTATAAGGAAAAAAAAATAAAATAGCAAATATCTATCAATGCCAGTAATTACACAATGATTACCTAAATCCATTGATTGTCTGTCCTTAAAAATATAACGAAAAAATTTCATTAAATAAAATAAGTAAATTTAATTACCTATAAATTAGTATCATCTGTTTAATATCATTTTGTAACATAATTAAAATTTTAAAAAAATATATATATATTAAAAAAAAACAAACACAGTAATTTAAACGGTAATTAGAAGTGGTAATAAAAATTAAGTAAGGTTAATTTGAATATATATTGTTAAGATGACGGAAAACAATTATAATAATAATAAAAGAAATAATAATAATAATAAAATTTAAGTATATTAAGGATAAACGGAATAAGAAAAAAACATTGATATTAACCATAATGGAATATGTATGTATATATGAAGGTAATTGAATACATATTACTCTAACAAATCTTGTAACAATTATAAAATAAACAAAAAATTACCTTACTTTAAATGTCTAAGCGGAGAAATAATTGTCTTTTTCTTGTTTCTTTTACGCTTTTGGTTTAATTTAATTGGTTTTAATGCGTTGCCGTTACTACTATATGCTATGTTGTGTGCTGTATCATTACTTTTTTACTCTTTCATTCTTATTTTATCTTTCTCAATTCAAATTTAATTTAATTTATTAAACTGCGTAATGACATTTAAAGTAACTTTTTTTCATCTGCGTGTATATATACTGTTAATTATGAACAAGAAAATGTATAAAAAGCAATAATAATTGAGAAAAAAAATAAAAATATGAAAAATCCAAAAAAAATAAACGTTTGATGTTAATTAAATAAAAATAAAATTAAATAATTGAAATTAATTAAATAATTAAGACAACAGAAAAATTAAAAAACAAACAACAAGAAAAATTCAACAAATAAAGAAATTTTTTACCCATCAGTGCTATAATGGCACCATTGAGTCGCCGCCAATATTTTGCATTTCAAGTACGTTTTGGCTTTAAGATGGGATTTTTTGATTAGAGGCAAATTCTCTTCTTACTTTGTGGCGTCGCTTTTTTTTTGTTTTGTTTTGTTTTTATTTAATTTTTATTATTTTTTTTGATAGAAAAAAGACGTCATCGTATAGCTTAGTATACTCATGTACTTTGTTTATTATTATTTTATTATTATGATTATTATGATTATTTAAAAAAAAATAATAAAATAAATTCGATCACCACGTTTATTATGGTGGTGATGATGTTCTTGTCGCCACCGGCATACGAAGCCAGACAATACTAAAATAAATTAATGAATGAATATAAAAAGGCAAAAACAAATCTGAATAAAAAATAGAAATGATTTAATTTTATGCAAAAAAATACGCAAAAATGATGCAACAAATTTTAATTAAGATTTTACCTTTTCGTTTATTTTAAATAAATTTTTATCATTAAACATATATTATTGTTTTGTTTTGCGATTGCATAAAGTAAATAAAAGAAAAAAAATGTTTTTTTTTTCTCTAGTCAGTATGGCGCGTTAATTTGTTTTTTTTTTTTTTATCAGCAATAATTGTTATCAATAAGCATTTTTTTTTGTAACACTTTTTTAAGTTTTTTTATCGCGTTATGTGAATCTTTTTACATACTTTGTTATTTATTTATTTATTATATTTTAATTTATGTTTATATACATTTTTATTGTCATGTAATATTTGCTGTTTGTTCGGCTGTATGTCCTTGCTGTATTTGATTCGATAATTTGAACAGACATTGATTTATTTACATTTCTTTTTGGCAATTTTTTTTTTTTAGTTTAATTAATTCAACGACGCCACAGACCCTCAAAATTATTTTTTGTAATTTTAATTGGAAATCATAATTTTTGTTTTGTTGAAATAATTATTCATGCGTGAAAAGAATTTTAGGTCAGCGGATTTGTTTGCTTATAAAAAATGACGATAAATTAGGATTTTTGCAGTTTGCCAAGTTTTGTCAACTAGAAATTTTGTGTCTTTATCTCAATGGATATGAAGTTTATTAAACCTAGAAATTTTTTTATTGATTGTGGCTATTAATGTATTGTATTTTCTAAAGAAGGAAAATAACTAGTAACTTTAGGGTTGTTATCCTTAGTAACATAGTGATTGTTTATTTATTTACGAAAACGTACACTCCAGAGGTGTCGTTTGGTTGATTCAAATATCTAAATTTGTAATATTTGCATTAAGTTTTAATGAAAGTTACTTCGCGCAACAAAATCATTTCCTTAAAAAAAAAATATATTGAGAAACTGACGAAAAATAAAAAATTTCCAATAAAACTTATAAATTTTAAGCAAATAAAACGAAATTTAAATCACGTAAAATGATAAAGGAAGCAAAAAAAAAAAAACACAACTAGATAAGAATAGAAGACAAGACAGAAAATACGTTTTACAAAGTAAATATGTTTGAATAACCAAAAAAAAATAATAATAATATTTATCTTAATTAAATAAATAAGTAAGAAAAATAAAATAAAATAAAATTAAATGGTAACAAATTGTAATCTCGCTTGCATTAAGCGCTATTTGTAATTTAATCGTAATCGTAATTGTTGTTGCTGGCTATTAACAACATTATTATTACTTTTTATTTATAATAATCATATACCGCCACCCACTTTTTATTTAATTATTTTAATTCATATTACCTCAATGTAAATATTTATTTATTTATTAAAATGAAAAATAAAATAAAAACAGACAATTTTATTATTATTTTTTTTAATTCACCTTTTTAACGATATTTTTATCACGTAATTTTAATAAATAAACAAATTTGATCAAATACACGTAAAAAATTTTTTTTCTAATTTTTATTTATTTAATTAATGTTTGTTTAATTTGTAATTAAGTGAAATTAATAGAGAGACTTTATATATAGATAGAAAAGAAGAAATACGTGTATGTCTTTTACTGAGTGCGTTATGTACTTAAAGCATTGCTGAGCTTTAGCTGATTAAAATTAAAATTTTTTTTTTTTTTTCTTTTGATAATTATTAATTTTCGTTAATTATTTACGTCATTTATGTTATTAATTAAAAACAAAAAAAAACTAAACTATTGAAAAAACATTTCTTTACTTTGTGTTTTGATGTTTTGTTTATTCATTCATTAATTTATTTTATTTAATTGCTTTTTATATTTGTTGATAATTAAAATTCCTTTGGTTATGTTAATGTTTTGTAATTTAAGAAAAAAAAATAGTTTTTTTCTTTTTATTAATTATTTTATTTTAATTATTGAAAGTCATTTTATTATTATTTTCTTTAAATTAGTAATTAAAAAGGTAATTTTTGTTAAAATTAAGTTAAGTCACAGTTTACTGTTTAAATTTCGTTAACGAAAAACTGCATTGTTGATACTTAGCAGGATCGAGGTCGTTTAAAACAAGATAATAGACAAAATTTATTACGTTTACTTTACAGCTTATTAATTCCATAACAAATAGACAAACCCAGATTCACAGAGATAAATTTTAGCATAAGTAATAGAAATCAGAAGAAGCTTTTAACTATTTGATTGCAAGAAGTACAAGAAATATGTTTTTTTCAAATAACCAGTGATTTTGTTAAGTTTATTGTCATTGTGTTCTGCTCAACTATTCTATGTTTCACAACAATGAAATAAAAAACTGAACGATAATAGAAAATTTTATGCTTGAACACATAATTCACATCGAATATAATCTTGATATCTCTGGCATTGATAAAAAAATCTCTAGTGTAGTAATTTGTTTTCATTGCATTTTTTCACCTGCATGCAGCTATAGGTAACGAAGTTAAGAACAAATCGTATAGTCTTTTTGGTATAAAAAAATTATCTTTTCCATCGTTAAACACAAAATTTATGGTTTTAATAATTTTGTTCAATTTTCTCTTATATTAAATTTGTTAATTAACAATTATCTAATACTGTTTTTGTTAAAAGAAAATTTCTAAAGTCATTGTTTTATTTTAATTAATTTATTAAGAATAAATTACTAGATTATAGTAACTACTTTGGTAGGTTATTTTTGATTACAGCAATATCACTAGCAAATACAAATTAAAGTATTACTGTGCTTATTTTGCTTAAAATAGGATCAAATCCTATACTTACTATTCATAGTTTAGGACCCTTTCACATTGTAGCGAAATAAAGAAAAGTTAACCTTGCGAAATTGCCAAACGTATACTATAATGTATACTTTGCTATTCTAAAAGGCAAAATAATGAAAAATTAGCAAAACAATATGCAGTTGAACATTATTAAAACATAAAAAATCTTCTTAAATTCGTTATAAATAAATGTATGAATAACCATTTAAGGTTTTTCGCTCTGTAACTTAAAAATAAAAAACTTTTTTTTTGTTGCAAATAAAATGACTAAACACCCTGAATAGGCTAGAAAAAAAAAATCTCAGCATCAGCACCGTTAATTCCATATTTGGTGTTACTTTGCAATGTTACGTGCTGCTATTTTTTTTTTCGTTTCTTTTAATATTTATATTAAAGAAACATCATAATTTATTATTCATTCAAAAATAAATTAAAAATAAAATAAAATCGATTAAATAACCAAAAATAAATCTATGCGTCACAGATTTATCTATTTTTTTTTATGTTATATAAAAATTTTTACAAATATTATTTATTACAAGACTGCAAAAATTTATTTCCATTCATTTTCTTTTTTTTTTATTTTGTTAAATTTATTATTGTATTGTTGCTGCGGTGTTTTAATGTTTTAACTGTTTGTTTATTTGTTACATAAATAAATAAATTTAAATATTTATGCATTTAATTTGATTTGAATGACATATTAAATATTATTTATTATTTATTAATTTACAAATATGAATTATTTTATTATTTAGTTAAATTGTTTTTATTTTAATCTAAACAGAATGCAGCAGAATGATTACAGTGGGAGCTTTCTCGAGTAAAATTATTAATTGTGTGTGTAAAAATAAAATTCCTAAAATGGTATTACAGACCTGACTATGTAAATTGCTACAATATAGTGTGATAGCTGGTGATACATTTGGAGATTATGTGGAGAAGATTACCTAATGTCTGTAAATTTGATTTATGAATTTCTTTAATCTCAAGCCAAGATTTCAAAACAAAAAATTAACCTGTTTGTCTTTTTCATATTATTATTACTGTGCACTACCTAACAGTTTTAAACCGTGAATCCTATAGCTGACAGCAACACGCCATATAAGGCTATTTGAGTAATTTGAAGACAACATTTGCCTAATATCGATCCAAAAATAATTTCTTTGTGATGTTTATTTTCATGATAGTTCTACCTTTAAACCTCCAAATATTTCATTCTATTCAATCTGCAGACTAAACTCTTCTTATACTTCTAATTTATTCTCTCCAAAATATTATAAAAATGTCTAATGATTTCTGTCTGAGCAAAATAAATGGGCACAGCTTGCACTATATTATAAGATGAGTATAGAAAATATCGCCAGCTCATGGCTGGCTGTTTGTTCTTTCACATGTTAGTGACTACACAATTTTAAGCGCCTCCACATATGTTTATTAAACCGAAACATGTGTGCAAATGTGGTGACATTTTACTTCTTATTATTATTAATTTATAATTATTATTATTTTATTTTTATTTGCTTGCTCTCTAACTATTTATTTATTATTTTACGTGGCTGGGTCACATTTAAAAAGAACCCACATTGAATTCTTGTTTTATTAATTTTCATTAATTGAATTGCTGTTACTGTTATTGCTGGTGTTGCTGCTTTGTTGTTGATTAAAATTTTTCTTATTTTCTAAAAAAATAAAATTTATTCAATATATTTATTTATTTTTATTCTTATTAAATTTAATACAGTTGGACTTTGTTAATTAAAACACTTGTTCGATTTATTATTATTATTATATATTTTGTTTGTTTTATTTTTGCTTAATCGTCGTTATATGTTATATGATCTTTAAGCTTTATATTTGATTTCTTAATTAATTTTCCTTTATTTTTTTTATAAACATAGAATTATTTGTTTATTTAAATAGTGAAAATATTACTGATTATGTGATTAATTAACATCTGCATATGTTTTGATTGTTGACTAATTTTTAAAAATAAAAGACAAGCTGTCTGATTATTTCATTAAATTTAATGATGTGCAGCTGAATTTTAATTATTTATAAATACGTAATAATGAATAGCGATTAATAGTAAATTTAATTAGTATTTGGTATTGATTGATTAATAATGTAAATAAAATTAAAGCATTAAATTAATAGTTAAAGTTTTATCACTGGTTTTGTGGATATAATTATTATTTTTATCGTAACAGCAATAAAAGTATTTTCAGTTGACTTAAATATCTACTTAGTGACAATAGTAATTGGTAGACATTTTTATTGTTTAATTAAATTTTAATACCATTTTAAGAGTCAGCCTTTAACGTAGATATTTTCTGCTTGTCAAGCTGTGTTATATTCATGGTTAAGGTACGGTATTATAATTTGTAAAGGCGAAGATATCACTGATTCTTAGTTAAGAGTCTTAGTTTAAGACTTTTGAGGCATATAAAAATAATTTTATTATGAGAAAAGGTCTGAATTTGATTTAGGGTATGAATTTCAACTCTTCACTATGTCAATTTTATAAAAATTCATTAATTTCTTTGATTCATTAATTCATTTTTTATTTAGTATAAAGAAATATTTTTTTATTCATTATTTAATTGTTAAGTTCTACGCGCGATTTTATTTCGAAGCCAATAACACCGTGCTAATTTAGTGCTAAGATTAACAAACACTGATAATTATAATTAAAAAAATCAAAATAAATTTAATTAATTCTAAGGCAACAACATTAAATGTTCATTCATTTTATCAAATATTTCATTTTTTAAAATTCTGTTATAATAATACTAATAAAATTATTTACAATTAAATTAATTAAACTAAATTTAATTAAAAAAAAAAAATACAATTTTGTTTGGTGCAAAAAAACCCGAAAAAAAAAATAATTAAACTGTCGCCAAAATATTTTTTATTTCTTTATTTATTATTATTTATTGCTTAAAGAAAAATAAAAATTCTCTTTTCTTTCAAATTTTAATTTAATTTCATTTCATTTTTTTTATTTCATTTCTTCATTTTATTTAGCATTCGCACTGTGTGCGGTGTTTATTTATTTTATTTTAATTTTTTTTATATAAATAATAATATTTTATTTTTTTATCTGTTCATCATTGTTTTGTAAAATTTTATTTATTTCATTTTTACTTCGTTCATTAATTTATGATTATTCTTTTTAAATCATAAATATGACTCATATTATATATAGAAATTAGACGATACGCGGTTTTTTTTTTATATACTTACTTCTGCTGTGGTTTCATTAGTTTGGTTTATTTTCGTGCCTTTTGTACTCTTTTTTTTTGTCTATTTATATAATTTATTAGCCGTTTTTGTTTCTATTTGATTTGTTTATATAATAACAACAACAAAAATAATCTGTTGTTTTAATTTAATTATGTTTATGTTACTTAATTTGAATAAACAATTATACATCTGATTAACGACAGAAGAGAAACGAAAAAAAAAAATTGAAAATAGAAAATATTTCAAAAAAAAAAAAACTACTAAAAGTAATTAAATTAAATAACTTTAGTGTTTAAGTTTGTTTATTTATTTATTTATTTTAATAATTAGCGAATTAATCGTTTGAATAAAAGAAAAAAAAATTACTCCAAATACTACTCAAAAAACCACTCAAAACAAAGTGTTTATTTCGCACTCTTATTAATAACATAAAAACTAATTATATACGAATAAATTTATATTAAATACTTTTTTTAATTACCGAAAGCGTTAAATTGAATGTTTTAAATATAATTTAATTTTCTTTAAGCAAAACACCCAATGTTGC
The DNA here is from genome assembly GCA_963942525.1 of Ptychoptera contaminata. NCBI lineage: Eukaryota > Metazoa > Arthropoda > Insecta > Diptera > Ptychopteridae > Ptychoptera > Ptychoptera contaminata. The sequence continues at coordinate 28,999,656 of OZ012638.1, forward strand.
AACAGTACAGCTCTACCACAGTTCTAACAAGAAGCAAATGTAAAAAATACTCAAATAATTTTTTATTTTTATGCCGCGAACAAAAATGTATATGAAATAACAATTAAGCCTTTTAAAATGAATCTTTATTGTTATTATTAAACGTTTTTATTAATATTTAATACATCATTTTACCATTTAAAGACTAGCAAATGGCTTCAGTAAATACATTTATTTATTAATTTAACAAAAAAAAAAAAAAATGTATCTCTTTTTTTGTTGCTCAATTTAAATAAATTTGTCATCACTTATAAGCGTTAAGCGAATAAAAAAAACGGTGCAAAAAGAAAAATATTAATATTATTAATAAGCAAAATATAAAAAAAGAAAAGATTATTAAATATATATATTTATAAACAATTTAAATATCCCGAAACTTATTTTAAATTAATTTTAAACGAAAATTGTAGGTGTTTTTTTATTGTTTAAAAAAAAAATAAATTTATATTTCTCATTTTGCATGAATTATATGTATATAGTTGTTGAACGTAAGAAACCAACAGAAAAAACTGTATAAAGGAAGTAAATTATAAGTAAATTCAACCTTGTGCAATAAAATAATAATAAATTTTATATACACAAAAAAATAACTGCATTTATTAAATATGAAAAAATAAAAAAAAAAATTTCATTAATTAATTTAAAGAAAGAATAAAGAAAATAAAAACAGAAAAAATATTTGCAAATTGATTTGTCGTTTCTTACCACGCTCCGTATCTTTGTTTAATTAAGCTTAATTTAGTATATATATTTTTGGTATTTTTCTTTAATTATTTAATTACATTATTTCACCTACTAATTTAACATTTTATATATATTTAATTTATATTATTTGCGGTTGATGAATTTTTTATTACTTTAAACAAGAGCATCGTACTGATCAAGGCATTTTTTTTTTGTTTGTTTCGCTTTTGTTGTATTAAATTTAATAAATTTTATTTTATGACAAGATAATGGACATTATTGATAATTTTACAATTTTAATTAAAAAATTTATTTTGTAACGAAATTTTATTAATAAAAATGAAAAAAAAAAACTAAAGCTGAAATTATCACGCATATCAGATCATTGACTTTCTGCACGTTACTAACAGTTAAGAAATAAAACTGTGTACTATTAGAAGTAGTTCCTTAAGCGTTTTATATACAATCCTTTTAACATCTAATTTATAAATATTAGCTGACTTTTGTTGCTAAAATTGTAGTTCCTGAGAATGCCTATATATTTATAATAAAGAAACTAATTATGTTTAAAGATTTTCATAACCCTCCAATTACAAAATGTTTTAATTTAATAAAGCATTTTTAAAAATAATGCGCCTGTTATATTTTGATAAGTAAATGTTTCTCAAGAGTACAATATAGTTGCTGAAAGTACATTTGTTTAAAATTAAATCACTGTGCACTTCCTAATGTAAACAATCTAAATTGTTTATGAGAAACACCTTGCTGCATTATCTTATAATTTAAATTTATGCTTGAAGATTCTGTGAAAAACTCATCCCAGCTTTATCTAATAGTTTAAGCTTTTTATCCTTAAATAAATTGTAATTTTTGTTACTAAACTATATTTTAGAACACACTCAACTTATCTTACAAAGAAAAAAACGAATAATCACAGAGAAATATTCCGCAATCATAACTTTGTCGAATAATTTTTTAATAACTATGTTGAATACTTTGTTTATTCTCTGATTAAAAATAAATTTAAATATAATCTGGATGCAATTTGACTAACATTACAAACGAAAAGTATTGCAATGACTCAAATAAATATCTTAGAAATATAAATGTTAAAAAATTTAACTGAATTTATCATAAATAAAAAAAATAATAACAAGCGATTAGCAATAACAAATTAAAATCATTTAAAAACAATTTTTTCCAGTTAAACGATTTTATGGTTTAGTAAAGAAATTTTATTCACTTGATTCGTATCAATGGAAATTCACTGAGTTAAAAATTTTGTTGATTGATTAATTGATAAACGAAAAGAAACTTTAAAATTCACTAAATCAATGTCACTACAAATATATAAATTAAAGTCCTAATAATAATACTATTACTAATAAAAATTTTCTGTCTTCTACCTGCGTCTGTTAATACAATAAATTAAATTAAATTAAATAAAAATTTATCAACAAAATTGTCTACCTATTAGGTATATATTGAATGTAAACAAGTTTCTTAATTAATTACCGCACGCGCATATAAAGAAATCAAAAATTAAAAAAATAAAATTCAATTAAAATGCTAATTAATTATTCAAAAACTTAAAACAAAACTTTTCTTTTTAATTACATTTTAATGGTTCAATTAATTTTCCGTTTTTATTATTCTCAAGAAATATACTTTTTTTTTTCTCGTCTTAACGTCTGTAATTCGATATTTATTCATTCAAACGAAATGAATTTTTTTGTTTTTTTTTTCGGTTTTAGTTTAAAACAAAATTTTTTGCACAAAACCAATATTTTTCTAATAAAAGAAAGAAAATAAAAAAAAATTATATGAATTAAATTCGCTGTTACTAAGACAAGAAAATTGCACGTACGCAAATTATAAATATGTTCTTTTGGTTTTCCTCTTCTTAATTTACCTTAAATTTTTTGTATTTTTTTCTATCTTCACGTTTTTATTTTCTGTTTGTTCTGTTACTCCTTCGTTTTGTGCTTCTCTCGTATTTTCTGTTCTTCGTATTATATTTATGATCGGTTTTTTTTATTTTTATTTCTAATTTCTTATTTAATTTCTCATTCAGTTGTTTCTGCTTTTTATTCTAATTTACTTTATTATATGATAAAAAATAAATAAATAATTAAAAATTATAAATAAAAAAAAAAATCAATATGTAATAATAGTCGCTTGTTATTATTGTGTTGAATCAATTTCCAGGTGTTGAGACATTTAATTGATTTTACTTCTTACTTTTATTCTTACTTTTCTTTTCGTTTTTTTTTTTGTATTAATTTTTTAATTATAATTATGCAAGGTGTTAAATAATTTTATTATTATTATTAATTTTGTTGTTATTTCGTTCATTTATGTATATATATATTAAATGGTATAACGTAGATAAAAGATTTAATAAAATTTATTCATTTAACTAGACTTTAAGGCAACGGAATTTTTTCTTAATGGGTTTTTTTTTTAATTTTCTTTTTTATATCTGTGGTTAAATTAATGTTTTATTTTTATGTTAATTATATAAACAGTATTTAAGAAAGTAAAGGGAAAATATATGTGTTAATTAAGAATGTAATTTTGAAAATATTAAAAAGTAAACACTTTATTTAAGACGATTAATATAAGTACTTTGATGAAAAATTGTTTTATTTATTGTAATAATTGCTGTAATATGTAGTGATTTATGGTAATAATACTATAGAAGGTATTTTTGTTATAAAAATCACGTTGCAAATCTACAAAAACGTTTTGAAAATAGAGCTAAAAATATGATTATTTATAATCGAATAATACTTATCCAAAATCCTTTTATACTGAGAAACAATTAAACTTTTACACGATTAATAAATTACCTTTAAGAATTTAATTATTAAATTAAAATTCGTTAAAAAACTTAATTATTATAAATTTAAAAGGTAATTAAAGTAGACATTCTGAACGTAATTAAGCTTCTTGTTTAGTAAAAATAGCCAATTAAATAATACATTTTAAGGATCTTCTTATAAAATCACAGGAAATAAGAGTGAAAAATATCACTGAACTTTGATTGACTAGATAAATACTTGCAGTTCTTATTCGACAGACTGTTTTTCATATATCTATGTATTGCATCCTTAAAATTTATAAAATCTTTATTTATTGGGTATTCTCTGTTATTTTGCTTAATAAAAGCGGCATTACTGTACGGATCATTGAGCTGCTTTCTTATAGCTAACTAAGGACGATTTCACTAATTCCATCATGCCATTTCAAAGAAGCTATTTGAATTCGCTTTTCCATGACTGCTTAATGAGATGTTTCAGTTTATAAAAAGTTCTGCTTTTAGTAAATGAATTTAATTAGAATAAAAAACTTTTATTTAATTATGACGATCATGATCATAATTACGTTTACATGCTGTTACCGTTCAAAAAAAAAATCTACTTAAATCAAAAGAAAATTAAAGTAATTTAAGCGAAAGAAATATAAAATAAACAATAAACACAATAAAAAATAAAGAAAAATCGTTAATTTATGCAAAAATAAAGAAAAAAAGAAGGAAAATTAAATGTAATAAATAAAATCCATTATGTATTACCATCTGTTTTAGTTATTTCCTTTGCTTTTCACTTTTTAAAGAGTTTTTTTTTTTCTTTTCTTTATTTATTTAAATTTTCATTTCGTTTTTTATGTTTTTTTCGCTTGTTATTTATGGAAAACGTCTCATATTTTATACTTTTACTTTGTTATGATTTGTGGGAGGTTAAGTTTAGTCTATTTTGTCTACTTAACATTTATATAGTGTATTGCAGCTTAGTAATGTTTTTTTTTGTATTTTAATATTCTTATTCAGTGTTTTACAACAAATTTAGCATTATTCTGTTTAATAAGTTTTTCTTTTTTTTTTTTACTAAACTACTAACTAAAATAAAATGTTTGCAAACTATGTTATGAATAAAATAAAACTAAAAAATTTAAATTTATAATAATGAAAATAGCACTAAATATGTCGGTGATTTTTTTTTTTTAAATTATTATTATTTTCTCTTTTGGTTTTACTCAATTAATTCGCAGAAGTTTTTTTTCCAATTCTATTCTTGTGAATTTGTAATGTTAAACAGTTTTTCAAATAGCATAATAATACTCACTTTTTGTTTTTTTAACTTGAAATGATAATATTAATTAAATTGTTTACGTTAGTTTAAGATTAATTTGTTAATTACTTTAGTAGAAATTGGTTTGTAAGTTTTCATTTTTTCTTTTTTTTTTGTCTTTCTTAGGAAAAGTTTAATCTATATTTTGATTTTCTTATTTAATTATCTGGTTTGACCAGGTGATTTTTACATTATTTAACGTATTTTTAAATATATCCGTTTGCATTTTCTTAGTAATGTTTAAGGTTTTTAATAAAGTAATTAATGATAATTATAATCCAGAATTATATGTTTACAATGAAATTCGTTGTAAAATAATCATTTAAATTAAATATTTATCATTTTTAAAGTTTACTAAGTTTCTTTTATCTTTAATAACTTTGAGAATAAACGACATTTACTACCATGAAAAACAATACAAATCTTACAAACGCAGTTAATGTAACTTAAATCAACTTTAACTTTCGAATGAATTATAATGAGAAAAGCGACAAAATTCGAAAATAACAACAGCAAACAAAAAAAAACCAACACAAAACACCTACCTACCTACAGGTACTATTATTGTTGAATGCAAATTTCCCATCCAACATTTATTCACAATTCACATGAATAAATTTTCGTTAAAAAATAGTCACGATTTGGATGTAAATTTTCTGTTCGTTTAATTTTTTGTGTAAAATTTCAACAACATTTAATAGAATTAACTTACTTAAATAAACAACAGATTTTAATCGTGGTTGTCATTTTCTTGAATGTTTAAAAAGCCAGCAACATAATATATGTATATAATCGCAAAGAAGAAATAAGAGATAAAAGAGGAACCAATTACTTTTTATGTTTTAAAAGTATTTTAATTTTTATTTTATTTTACTCATTTATCTTCTTATCATTAAAATGTTTATGATAAACAAACAAAAAAAAGTTTTAAGCACTTGTCTCATTGTTTTCTTTACATTTTATAAAAGAGAAATACCCGTTCGGAATAACCATTACAAGATTTTGGTTAAAAATTTAACAGCAAGTGCTTCTAAAAACAATAAAGTAACTTCAGGACACATATTACAGTCTTATTCTTCTAATTCTAAGCATAAATTTAAATACTTTTACTGATTCGAAATTATTTTAAGTTCTTTTATCGAAGAAAAATCTGATTTCAATAAAGAACTGCGGCTGTTTCTATATCTGTTTTTAATTTACGAATAATTTCCAAAATAAATTAGTTTTCATCAATTAAAAACGAATTGTAAAACAGGCCGTGTCTGTATAGGCAACAGCAACATGTTACAAAAGATCAGATTAAACAAAAAACTAAATTTAATCGCATATGGAATGCACACGATTATATCATTTATTTACACCAACGAAGTTCTAGCAAATTAATAAGCACCATTTACTTGGACAGTCGAGTTTTATTTTCTCTTTTAAGACATTACTTAACTTATTTTTATCTGATAAAATCAACGATACTGTGTAGTCAGTTTTTACAGTTTAAAACATTTTTACTTTGTAAACGCAATTTTTCTTTAATTAATAAATAAATCAGGTAACAAATAATTTCTGTTATATTCTATAGTTTAATTAAACAATATAGCTGTATTCACTTTTACTGTTTCACTCTGTGCAATATGTGAGAACTGGCTGTGTTACCCACACACTGTAAATGCAAGGTGTGAGATTGAATTAAATTTAGAAATAATAATAATAAAAAAAATGGTTTAAATAAATTGGCAGCAGAGAGTGAAAAAAAATTAAATTAAATAAAATAATTTTTAATAGAAAATTACAAAACTTTTCACCTAAATTTTCATTTTTATAAGTAAAAATGTTGTTTGATCTTTTATTTTTTATTCAAGCCTCTTCTCTACTTGCTACTTTAAGCACAGAGAAAAAAAATTAAGAAGGAAAATTTTATACAAAAGCAAAAAACATTGGAAAATTAGGTGAACATTTAAAAGGTGTGAAAAAACGATCTGCAGATTTAATTATTTTAATATCACGTCATTATTTATTTTTTCTTATTTAGAATTTTTTTCTACATAATCCAATATTATTAAATTATTTTTTTTTTTAAGTGGAAAAAGTGTTATTTTGTTGCTTAGAGGAAATTTTTCTTTTGATTATATTTTCTTTTTCTTTGGTTTTTCGACTACAAGATGCACAAAATATTAAATAAATTTTATTTGGTTAATTATGTAAATTGTAAATTATGAAAAAATGAGTAAAAATGTGATTTATTTGTTTATAAGAAATCAATGAATCATAAACGATTGTGAGTAGAAATTTTGAGTGGTTTTTTTTTTGGTTTGCTTAGTGTTTTTGATGAATCTAATAAAAAAATCATTCATCATGCTGGTTTTCGTATAAGAAACAGAAAATTTCTAAAAGCAAAGTAATTTATAATAAGCAAAATAGACAATAAAAATGTCGTCACCGAAAAAGAATTTAATATGATTACCTTGAACTTGAATTAATAAAATTTATTCCTCCTTCTCCTTTGTCTTTTATTTCTTCTGTTTGATATGAATTGAAATTTAATTTAATTTTTTTTTTTCTGTTCGCTATTCGCAGCTCTTTGATTTATCAGTTGATGCTTTGAACTTTTATTTTTATTTTATTTTTTTCTGTTGACATTAAATAATAATTTAATAATTTTTTTTTTCTTTGAGAAATTAATTAATTAATTTATTTTTTGTATTGTTTTGTATTAATAGATTGTTTTTTTTTTTTTTTTGGTGTTAGATTTATGTGCGGAATGGAATGTCAATGTTTGTTTAATGTATTTTCGCTGTTTTTGTTTTGCGATTTTTTTTTTCGTCTGTTTTTGCATATAAATTATATTAATAATTTTATTATTTTTTTTTTAATATTCAGGATGCTTTTAGATAATTTGTTTATGTAATATTTAATTATTTAAATTTATAAGTAGCGATGACAGATGGATTAACATTGCCGCTTTATTCATTCATTATGATTAACTATGTTTTAAGTAGGTAATTGCTGGTAAGAATTTTTTCAGGAACACTTGCTGATGTATTTACGAGAGTTTTAAGTAGACAAAGAATTTACTTTATTTTCACATAATATCCTTGTTAATTTAAGATTAATTTTGGTTTGCAATTGCAGAAATTACTCAAAAAGATCAAATGAGATGGTTTTTTGGGTATTAATTTATTATTTATATTCATTCTTAGCTGAATTAGTTTATGGTTTAAAAAAGTAATGCCCTTTAATTCCTCAAAGCAAAAACTTTCGTTTTTACTGATTACATTCGAGTCTGCCTTATAATTTACTGTAAATAGATAACAGAATATAATTTGGCATAAGTACATGACAGTCAATAAAATCAAGAGGAAAATAAAGAAAAGAAAAGAAACACCAAAATCGGTAAAGTTTCGTATTGTTACGGTGTAATTCAAGAGTCTAGACTAGATAAAAATCACAAAAGTTAATATTTTAGAAAATTATAGCAAAAAAAAAAGAAGATTTTATTGCAATTAAACTGATATGAATTCAACTTAAAAAATAAAATAAAAACAGTCTCTAAGCAGATTATCGTTTGATATTTTATGACAAATTTTTTATGGAATTATTAATTTCTTATTATAATTTTAATCAATTATATTTACTATCGAGTCCAGTGGTTTTATTTATATATATTTTTATTAAATGCATTCCCATTATATAAATTCAATTATTTGGTTAGTAACACAATAAAACCGTAAAATTAAATCAATAAACAATTATAATTACAAACGTGACAAATTTGCAATTAAAACCGTTTTAACACTTTGGTTACACTAAAAAAAAAATGTATGTATGTATATATTGTATAAAATAATTAATAAATAACAATAAAACCAATCAAAATTGATTATATATTTTATTATTGACTCATCTTTCATTGTAAACCAAACACTGAATTAATATAATTATTATTATTATTATTATTAAATAAGCCACACATGTTCTGAAAACAATGTACATACTTACTTGTATCGTACATATATGTATACACAGTAAAAAAATGTTGTTAATAATAATATTTGCTTGCTATTTTTAAATATAAATTATTATTATTATTATTATTATTATTTCCACTTTTGTTAGAGCTTTAAAAACGTATAAATTTACATTTACAAAAAAAAAAAGAAAAAATTAAAAATATTGTTTAGACTTCATGAAACAAAAGCGCAAAAAATTTTAATGAATAAATAAATAATCAAATTTGTTAAGGCTAAAAATAAATATTAATAAATATAAAAAAAAATAAAATAATAAAACATTATTAATAATTTTATATTTAGCTGACATTTAATATTTATTTGTTTATTTTTATATAATTTAATTAATAAAACAAACGTATCGACTTTAATAAATTAAATAATAAGAATAATAAATAATTTCAATTTTTTTTTTTTTTTTTTCATTAATTATTCACATAGTCATAATGTATAATTTTTTTTTTGTTAAATTATTATTATCACTTTATTATTGATTGATTAATAAAAATGATTTTCTTTGGCCTTTTGATTGATTTTTATCCAAATTAACATTCGCCGAAGTGTATACTATTTACGTCATTTACTTCAGTTTTTCTTTTTTTGGTAAAAAATTTGATTCCTTTTTCTATAGTGGGTAGTTTTTTTTTTTTTTTATTTACTGTTAAAATTAAAACACAAAATAGATGAAAATGAATAATAAGATAAACTAAAAATATAAAGGAATAATAATAATAATAGTAATAAAAATAAATATATAACTAAACCGAACTGGTGGGCCCACGCATTTATTGTTGAGAAGTCAATAAAAATTACTTTACAGCAGCGAGCAGCCCACACACAATAGAAGTATTTTTTTTTTTGCTTTATTGCTGCAAAAAATTTTTTTTTTTATTTATATAACACAAAATATAAAATACGCAAACTGAAATGGTTTTATTTTTGCTTTCATTCATTTTTTTTTTCTTGAATTTCTTTGCCTTTAGCCCGATTTAAGATTTTGATTTACCAAAAATTCGAATGTTCTGCGTTAGCAAAGTAGTTTCTATCGTTGACGTCATTTGTTGAAAGAAAAACAGAAATGATAATGCCAAAATGGGAAAAATAAAAATTATTTTTCTTTGGAAAATACATAAGAAAACTATAGTTAAAAAAAAACTTGAATTAAATATATTTTCTTCGTTTAAAAAGAATAAATAAATAAATATAAGAGATCCTGGGGTTGGTGATTACATGACGCATTTTACAAGAAACCACTCAAAATCTCCTCAAATAAAGATTGTTTTTTTTGTATTATTATACAGGGTTTTCCAATAAGAGGTGTTATTTTGAATAGCCCGCTATTTCGGTAGATGTCACTTTTGAAGCTATCATTTGTTGACATTTGACAAGTAGAAACTACGCCATTAATAAAAATGGAACGATACACGCTTCAACAACGCATTGAAATTATTAAAATTCACTATAAAAATGGTGAAAATTTGGCAGAGACGGTTCGTAAAACTCGAAAATTTTTGGGTCGTCGTGAAGCACCTTGTCGGACCGCAATACAGAAATTGGTGGAAAAATTCGAGCTGTTGGGACAACTTAGTGATGTGAAGAATAAAATCCGTGCACGTCGTTCAAGAACAGCCGAGAATATTGCTGCTGTAGCCAAAAGTGTTGAAGAAAACCCAGGTTTGTCCATTCCTCGTCGTTCTTTGGAATTAGGCATTCCACAAACGTCATTACACCGTATTTTGCATAAAGATTTGGGTCTTAATGCTTATAAGGTTCAGTTAACACAAGAACTCAAGCCGGCCGATCATCAACAACGTCGTGTCTTTGCTGATTGGGTCCTTGAAATGCATGAAAATGATCCGGAATTTCATCGAAAAATCATCTTGAGTGATGAGGCCCATTTCCACCTCGGTGGCTTCGTCAACAAGCAAAATTGTCGCATCTGGGGCTCGGAAAACCCAAGAGTTATTGTTGAAAAGCCTCTCTATCCTCAACGTGTGACTGTTTGGTGCGGTTTATGGTCCGGCGGAGTCATTGGACCTTACTTTTTCGAAAATGAGGCTGGAGCAACAGTTACGGTGAATGGATTGCGCTATCGAGAGATGATTAATGATTTTTTATGGCCGGAATTGGATGGTATTGATCTGGACAACGTTTACTTTCAACAAGACGGCGCTACGTGCCACACAAGCAACGAAACCATTGATCTTTTACGGGAAAAGTTTTCGGACCGTGTTATCTCTCGAAGAGGTGATCACAATTGGCCACCGAGATCTTGTGATTTAACACCTTGCGACTTCTTCCTTTGGGGCCACGTGAAAGAGAAGGTCTACGCCAACAGCCCAGCGTCGATTCAAGACCTCAAAGATGGAATTCGTGAGGCTATCGAGGACATAGGGCAGCCACTTTGCGATTTGGTTATGGAAAATTTCATGAAAAGGATATGGTCCTGTAAGCGTGGTCGTGGTGGTCATTTGCCTGAAGTTATTTTCCACTATTAATGGCATACCTTTCTCTTTATAATGAAATAAACATCCGATCATTTATATTAAAAAATGGCATTTTTTTTTGAATATCAAAATAACACCTCTTATTGGAAAACCCTGTATTTGGCTATGATCAATTTTCTTAAATTTAAAAACTAAATAAAGACAATAAAGGATAAAAGTTGTAAAATATAAAAACATAAAAATGGAGTTAAAAAATTCGAATTATTGTTTTTGTAAGTTTCTTTATCGGTTTGGTTGGATGGTATTTCTTTTATGTAATGATTATTTTATTAAAGCCAACAGAATAGAAGCATTATTTATTTATTTTTTCGTTGTTTATTGTTTTATATTTATTACATTACAGGGTGTAACAACTGTGCAAATATGTAGTTTGGTTAAAGAGCTTTTGCATGTTAAAATGAAAGTTTTTTGGCTTTATTCTATTATGATGTTTCTCTTTGCAGAATTGAAAACATAAACACAGCAGCGTAAATATTCACCACTCTTTAGTAGCAAAAATATTATTATTTACGTAATATTTACAATAAATAAATCAACACAATAATGCCTTGAAATAATATTCAAAAGCCAAATAATAATAATAATAAAAGAAGAAATGAAGAAAATCCAACCCTACATTTATCTTTTATATTTATTTAATGCAGTTTTTTAAGAAGGACAAAGTCTTTGCCTGGTTATTGTTGTTGATTTGATTAATATTATTCTATAAAAAAACTTCCGTTAAGTTTACTTGCCAAAAATAATAATGAGTTATTGATTGTTTTTGCCTCTGTTGTTAAATATTTATGTTAAAAAGGATATTTTTTTAGTTAAACATTATAAATTTAAAGGCAGAAAGATCGCTTAGTTATACTTTTTTTGTCTTTTTTATTTATGTATTAAAGCTTTTAGAAAAGCTATTATAATATCTTTTAAAATTTAAATTAATCGATTTATTTAATGCTTTTGTTAATCATTGTATTGTGCAATAAATGCTGTACTCTTCCGGGTTTTAATATCAAACCTACGAATAGAAGTTTTTTAGATAATTCTCAAGTTTTTGATCTTGGGTATAAGTGCATCTTAGTGCATTGTGGGTATATAGATTTTTCATAAAATAAACGATAATTATTAAAAATTGTATAATATTTATATTCTTTTATAATATAATTAGAATATAATTTTATATTCTTAAATTATAGTTGCAAAATCCCTAATAACAATTCAGCATAATCACTTAAAACCAATAACTATTGATTTTTAAGTTAAAAGATAAAATTCTTTTTAAATAAACACGTTTCAATTTTATCTTTTTTTTAACCAAACAACCAGTGAATAAACAATCAACCAAAAAAATATTAAAGCAAAACCAAAAAAAACACCCAAAAATCCAAAAGCAGAAAATCACTCAAACTCATTGATTTGAATTGTTTCGACGGCCGTTTACATTGCTTTATTTATTTATTTATTTGATCTTAATAAAACAGAATTTTTAGTTTTATTTTTTTTAGTAAAGTACAACAAACAAAGCTTTTAAATAAAATAAAAAGAAATAATTTATATTTTTCTTATGAATTCAATTTCCATTCATTGAATTGTTTTGATCGTCGTAGACATCGTTGTTGTCGTTATTGAAGCGTGCCAAAGTTGGTTCTGTTATAAATTTTTTGTTGTCTTCTTGCTGTTCTGTTGTTACCCGTGCACAAAACGGCAACAAGTTAACAACATCAGGTTTAGAGTTTTTTTGTTTTTCATCTACTTTAACTTGATTTTATTATAACTTAGCTTCCCTGTTTATTGTTAAGAATCAAATCGATGATCAAATCAATTCATAATAAATTTTTTGTTGCTATTCCCTCTGCTTATCTTTTTTTTTTTTAAACTTATTTTACATTCTGATGGCGCTTTAAGAATATTTTCTTATTCTTTGCATTCTTCTTTTACTTATTATTATTATTTTTTTGTTGTTCTTATTACTCTGATTATTATTTGTTTGCCATTCATACAGTTTTTTTTTTCTTTATAGATTTGCTTATCGTCTGTAAATTATTAATCGTGTGTTCAGCAGCAAACATATAAAATTGTACACAAATGTTAAATTTGAAACACGTACTTAAATACCATAATGTAAATATAATTATTGAAAAAGTATTTTTTCTTTGTTTTGATTATTTCATTAAAATTTAATCAGTTATGTAATTTTCTGTTTACTAAACTCATTTCTATATTTATATATATTTATTTATTTATTTACATAAATTTATAAGTAACTTTAAACAACATACATACAAAAAAAAAGAAAATAAAACGTAGCATAAACTCCTGAATGAAGTAGAAATTTCTTCATTAGAATTTTTCAATAAATTCTTACGAATAATAAACAACCAAGTATGCACATAATTTTAGTATTTTTCTCTGATTTTACTTCGTCTTGTGCTTATGTTTTTGCTACTTTAATAAACTGGAAGAACGTTGAAATGGTAAATGTTGTTATTGTTGAGTAATTTTAAGTGTAGAAGAAAAGCAATAAGAAGTTGCAAAAAAAAAAAGAAACAGAATTTCTACCATAGAAGGAGCCGCACGTGTACGTTTGAGTTTTTTTTTTTATTTTATTATCTTCGTAACTTGCGATTTGATTCATTATTTAATTTTTTTTTGTGGTATTTATCTTACAGTAATATAATGCTTTAAAGTTGTGTTAAGTAAACATTAAAAAAAAAAAAAGAAGCAAAAACATAATAATAAATAAAAATAATTATATTTATAATAAAAAAGTGAGGACGATAGCATGATTTGTTGGCAACAAATCAATGATGGTAACAACCGGTGGCGCATAACGTTGCATCATTGTCTTTATTCATTTATTATTATTATTGTTTATCAACCTGTTATTACTGGAAATAGAGAATATTATTTATTTATTTTTTAATTTTATAGGAAAATTTTAATTTTTGTAAGAAGACCTAGCAAATGTTATTTACAAACAAAAATTAAATACGAAAGTTTTGTTTTCAATGAAAATTATCGTAATTTAAGCTTTTTTTAATAAAAGAATCGATTAAACCCTGTTATAATATATTAAAATAATATTTTTAATGTATATTTGTCGAAGTGACAAACGCTTTTTGAGCTAACAAATCGATTATATATCAAAATTATGATAAGACGATTTTATTATAGACAAAATGCATTAATTTTATTTATTAATTATTTGTGGCAAAAATAATTGATAGAAGTTTTAAAAGAAAGGACATTTTTTATGATATTGCTTAAGATTGTACAGATTTTTATGGCCAAAACATGTATCTAAAAAGATTAATTAGAATAAGTACAATGATAGAATAGAATAGAATAGATGATGTTAAACATATAAGCTCATGTCATACGGTATTCATGAATCAACTGTTCGATGGTTAAAAAGCTACTTAGGTAATAGAAGTTTCCGCGTTGTATGAGACGGTACTTTCTCAAACGAATTCCGTACAAATTCTGGGATACTGCAGTGTTTGGTACTTTCAGCAACATTATTTAATCTATATATAAACGACTTATTAAAATCGACAATCAATCCTATTCATAATTTCGCTGATTATAGCACTCTCCAAGCTACTCACTGTTATTCCTCGCAAAATACCAAGATGAGAAAAATAGAGAGGGAAACAGTAGTTTCAACTATAAACAAGGATTTGTATAGGATAATTGTATGGGTTGAGAGAAGAAGATTTAATATCCAATCCTTTAAAACTAATGTCCACAAATATCTCCTATCATATCTCATAAATTGACATGGTAGCTCAAAGCTATTCACAGGTCGACTTCACGTCGTAATTCCCAAACATATCAATTTCATATATTAAAAAAACAGACAGATGGACACTAAAAGGATTCTGTTGGTACAATCAACCGATCAGCACACTATTATTATTCCATTATAAACAGTTTTTTTTTTCTAAAGATAAATTTTCCTATTTATCTTGAGTGAAATTAATTGCACAAATCATAATACTTATCGTAAAATATTTTATTTATTCGTTCTAAGTAAAAATGATTTTATTATTTTATTTTATCTAAATAACACTGAGGTACATATTGGTGTTTTTTTTTTATTTAATTTTGTTTCTTCTATGCTTTTTAAAATTAACTCTCGGGTGGCATTATGTCGACAAGTAAACAATTGCAATAACAATGATTAAACTTTTAACAATCTATTGATATTACTTATAGCTACTGTTTGTTCCGTTTTTATGTCCTTTTATCCATTGATAATAATGAAATTCATTAAAAGGAGAAAAACAAAAACTCTAAACTCAAATAAACAAGAATACAAAGCAAAAATAAAAAACGAACAATAACCTATCAAACGCGTGCAGACAAAATAAGATTTTTTTTCTTCTTTATTTTGTTTGTACATTTTGTTTCGATTATTAAGAAATTAAAATTCATAACATGATTAATTTGTGGTTTATGTTACAATATTATTATTATTATTATTATTATTATTATTGTTATTATTATTATTTAATTTTCTTCTTTATTATTTTTTTCGTTAATTTTATTTCTTTTAAGAATAATAAATAAAAAGCTAACGAAAAAATTAAAAAGACAAAATAATTTGTTTTCATTATTATTATTAGTATTATTGTGTTGCAAATCATAAAATAAAATAAAATAAAATAAATAATCGAATAACATCGATAAAAAGAAGGATAAAAATTATTTTTACCATATTTGGATTAATTTTTAACTGTTGTCAACAATTTATAACAAGCAATGGTTTTGTTGTTTGCGTTTTTTTTTTTTTTCAGTTTATAATTTAATTTTTTCAGTTGGTTGTCGTTTTCGTCTTTGTTTTTATTAAATATAATTTATGACAAACGAAATATATAATTGCAAAAAAATGAATAAAATACTGTGCATAGTCACAGGGCTAGTTCACATTTTATTATTATTTTTTTCGTATTATTTTAATATTTGTATCGTTAAAAGATATGGGAAATTGTTTGATTCTGTAATAAAGTGAATTTTTTTTTTTTGAGGAATAAACTGTTTGCTTAGGATAGGACTTACTAAGCTTTTGTTTTAATTTAATTAATGTGGAGAAATGTTACTCAATGAATACAATCAAATCTTGAGCTTTGAAGACAAGTCTCTATTGAAAAACCATTTTCACATAATTAGAGTATTATCTGAAATTGAGTGTTTGTAGTGTCGGACAATAAATATCAACACCAAAGATACTTAAGCAATAAGAAAGTTATTATTAATGTGATTCAGTGGATTATTGATTTTTTTTAATACTAATTACATTACTGATTTAATTTGTTATGAACAATTTTTATAAGGAAATAATGTTAAAATGCATACTTAGGACGTATTCAGAGAAAAAATGTGTTAAATAGTGTAAAATTTCACTTTAGAAATCATAGCAAAAGTATATTTTATTGAAAAACAAACAATATCTACACGCTTAAAGCATTGAAATTCTAATTTAGGAATAAACGCGAGCTTTTAAACATGCTTATACTAATATTAAAGTTTTTAACACTATTTTTGCATAATTCAATCTAATAGTGGCTAAAAATTACTTTGTAAATAAGTCGGTAAAACATTTGAAGCTTTCTGATACAACAAAGCGTATTTTCTTAGCACTAGAGCTTTAAAAGACTAAAAAACGAAAATGGCACAAACAACCTACGAAACTGATTATAATAATTAAGAAATTAATTTAAAAGCAATAAAAACGCAAATATTCACTTTATAACAGAAATTAATTGCACCACCTTCTCAATTCAAGTAATAAATAATAATATTTAATTTAATTTAAATTATCATAGAAGAAAATTAATTAATTAATATTAATTATGTATGTATCCGGTTTTTTTTCTGTTATTAATTAAGCGATTTTTCTTTATTATTATTAATAATTTTGCGTGTAGTACGTTATGGTGACATTTATTATAAGTAAAAAATTATACACAAAAAATATAATTAAACGCTTTATTAATTAAGAACAAGTCGGTAAAGATATATTAATTTCGAGGAATTTGTCGGGTGTTACTTAAGGCTATATTTAATTGTAACTAGTTTTTAAACAGGGTGTTAATACTACAGTTATGTAAGATTAATATAAAAGTTACCTATCAATTATTATTTAATTCGGCAATATCTTGTCTTCAAAAAACCCATCCAGCCATTAAACTTAATTTAAATTTTTATTGAACAAAAAATGTCTAGCCTTGCAAGAGTGTTTCTTTATTTATGTAACAAAATCTGTCAAGCTTAAGGTAATCCAGTTATAAATACACTAGCCTAGCGATAATTTGAAGTTAAGAGTTAAGTTATCTAAAAATTTAAGTTAAATTTGTGCTCGAACTAAATAAATACAAAACTTAAGCTACTCTAATACCTATTTTTAGATAAAATTTTTAATTAATTTTTCACTGCATAACCCTGTTCACTTTTCTATTATTTTTTTTATTAATTATAAATTATTCAATTAATAATATTAATATAAAAAATGTGTTTTTTTCTTTCTTTCTGATTTTCATTAATTATTTAATCTAATAATATAAGAAATTAAAAAACAATTAAACAGCAGTAGCCTTGATTGACAAAATACTAATAGTAAAGCTTATTAATTAATTAATTAATTTAAATATAAAAAAAACATTGATTTGCAATTGGTTAATTTCTCAGTTTAAAGGAAAAACAAATGGTAATGAGTTAAGTTAAACACAAATCGCACAAACAAAAGGTATTCCCAAAGGAGAAATGAAGCTTTTAATATAAAATAATTTTACTTATTTACTTCCGCAGTAACCGTTTAATGTTTGTTTTTGTTTATTTTCATTCTTACGTTGTTATTTTTTTAAAAAAAAGCACGTGTTATATGGCGTCTTGTCTTATGCGCCGTACTGTGCGCACTACTAAAAAATTGTAATAAAAAAATAAAGTCGCTTACGCGTGCGCACAATAACAAAATAGTAATAAAAAAAAAAAAAATTATATAAAAAATTCCTTCGCCTAAAAATGGTAGTAAAGTGAGGTATTACTTTAGTTAAATAAATTAAATCGTTTTTTAATTAGAAATAATAAGAGACAATAAAGAAAAAAAAAATAAAATAAAAAATAGAAACGACTTGTTTGCGGTAATTTTTCCGTGATTTCTTAGTAAAAATTAATTGCGAAAAAAATATTTTTATTTTCAAATTGACGCCATTTTATGTTATTTGTTGTGCTCAGTATTTTCGTTGACAATTATTTCTTTTGTGTAATTTTCTACTTCTTCGTCTTCTAATTTAACATTTTTTTTTTTTTTTATTTACGCTTAGAAAAAATAATTATTTTTTTTTTTCGTTTGATTGTCAGCGCTCGTGTGATTTAATGTGTTTAAATATGGCAAATTCAGGTTTTTTTTTTCTCTTATTTATTTAATATTTAATTTTTTTTTTTTTGTTAATAATAATAATAAAAATTATGTGTGTAAAAATAAAAAAAAAAAAAATGAAAAAAAATCAGCGACATTTTGTCGTCGTCGCGTGCGATTTACAGACTGGCGTCAAAAAATAAAGAAAGACAAAAAAAAAACAATTTTTTTTGTTGTTTTGTTAATTTTTCTTAAATAATTTTTTAAACTAAATGTGAGAGATTGACTTGTTTATCTTATATTCTGTGTGAGGTTTTATTTTTTTCGTTTTTGTTTTATCTAATTTTTAGTTGCGCTAAGTTTATTCTTTTGTTATTCAAGCAGGACTTTAATCGAATTATCACAAAATTATCAGTAATCACATTCCGTTAATATGTCTCCCATGTCATTTTTAATATAAAAAATTTTAATTCAATTTTATACCCTATCCTACACAACAAATTAGCCGTTGTTATTCTTGTTGATTTGATTATTAAACAGAAAATTAATAAAACACACAAACAAACAAACAGCAAACATAAAGGTGTTGAATTTTAATTAACATTAATATTATTTTTTTTTTTGATAGAAACTCATTTAAAAAATAAAAAATTCGTTTATTGTTATTTATGTGAAAATTATGTTTTTTTTTTCAATTTTATTTTTATTAAAAGAAAAATATTTATATAAAGAAATAAAATCATTTAATTTAATTTTATTCGCCTTCTTTTATATTATTATTTTTATTCAGCTAATAAACAAATAAAAATAAAATATGAAATTAAATAGAACAATTTAGATGAAAATGTTTCATAATTAATAATATTTGTTATCTTTTATTGGTCTTGTTGTCTGGTTCCGTATTTGATCAATTTATTAACAAAAACAGAAAAAATAATAATATAGAATATTTAATTAAAAATAAATTATGGAAATGAAAACGATCAATAATCAATTTTTATGTTTTTTTGTTTTCTTCTTAATTTTGATGTAACAGTGATGGCTCTTTTAATTAATGCGATTATTTGCACGTTTAATGGATTTTAACTGGTGAAATGTATTAAATTGGATTCTTATCACACTTTATCGTTATAGCTTTGGTACTTCACAAACAATTTGTGAAGAAAATAATAATTTATGTTTGTAAAGGTAGTCCTTCTTAAAGTATATCTAAAACGACTCCACACTACAATTTGCGCATAAACGCTTAACAAAGTCAAAAAATAAAACAAATTATTTATTTTTTCATTAAATTTTATCAATTTTTATGCAAATTGTTATCGAAATTTAAATATTTTTATAAAGAAATACATTAAATCATAATTTTTGAATCCGGAAACAGATATACAAAATAACTTTGCGATATTAGTATTATTAATTATTGTTATGAAAGCCATTAAAATATATATTATATAGCCATTAGAAATAGCAGGAAAAAAAAACTAGTCACAAGGAGGAGTGTCTTTCCGAGAAACATAAATGCAGGAAATATTAAAAATTTTATTCGTTGATAATGGAACTTTTATTATAAAAATATAGTTATCGGGCACTTATAGAGGAATTATGCATATTTGAAGGTTATTCAGTAGTTCCTACACACTAATAAAGCAGGTGCTGGGCGCTAAATTTGAGGTTTAAAAAACCATTAAAATAAATATTTTCCTGAATAATTTTATCATTATTTTTAATTATTACTAATCCCCAGATATGTGCTGTTACTTGTCCTAAAAAGTAATGAGCTCCAATTATTACTGTGTGAAAAAGTTCCCTGAATAAGTTCTAGAACAACTTTTTTCCCTCTACTAAAGCTTTCCTAAATATTTTACGAAAAACCTGATTTTTTTAGTTGTGTCCTTTTCCATGCTCGCTACTGGGTGGAAGATTCTCGTCTATAATCGTTAATCTTTTTGACAGCTTTCAATTTCCCAGAACATAAATATTTCACTGTTTCGAGTTTCTCGTTGGTAATTTTGTTTCACAAAACACTTCAGCAAAGCATAGTTTAATTTAATTTTATTAATTTGTTCACAACAACGTTCACAATATTGAGCATCTACTATAGATCAACTTAATCATTGAAATCAACAAAAACATAAAAAAAAAAACAGAAAATAAATATACAAAAAATTAATTTATTAAAAATCATTTAATTAAAAGAATGTCAAAAATATGCCACCTCTGTGCTTAGTTTTGGCTTTTTGTCATTTAAATTTCCCCAAAAAAACAAAAAAAAAAGCTTAAAAAGCACCAACAATACAGCGAAGAAGAAACAAATAAAAGCACAGAATGCAGTTATTATTATAATTTATTTTTTCTACATCTTCTTATTTTTTTTATTTTATTATTATTTGTGCTTGTCATTTTGCTTATTTATTTAATAATCTCATATATTATAAATAAAAGCGTTTATAAGCTTTATTTAGCTGTCGTTTTTGCTATTATTAAAAGCACTAATAAAAAACAAAACACAAAAAGAAGAAAACAATACAAAAAACTTGTTTAATAATAATAAAAGCAACACAGCGAAATAAATAAAAAAAAACAAAAAATTAAGGAATTTGTTATTTAACATTAAAAAAAAAAAAAACTAAAAAAACCACAAAATATGTTAATTTGTTGTGGGTGAAGCTACAAAACATTTAATTTTATTCAAAAGTATTTTTTTTTTCTTTTGATTTTTTTTTTCTTTGCTGTTTTCAATGTTTTTGTCGTTGTTGCTTGCTGCATTGTCTTTTCTTTCACTAATTTTATTTTATTTTATATATATATTTTTGGTGCTTTAATAGAAAATAATAATATTAATGAAATTGTGTGTTTGATATTTAAGTAAAAAGCAAACCCTTGTATATTGTTACGTTATTACGGCGCTATTGCTATTACTTACATTGTGACGCCATTACGATGAGGAATTCTTTAGCGTTTTTATTTATTTTGCTTTTTTATTATTATTATTATTATTATTATTATCTTAAATACTTTATTTCTTTTACATTTTTATTAACATATTTCACTTTTAATTTTTGTTACTTGAGTAGTTTTGGTTGTATTTATTTTTTTATTGTAGTGATAATAATCTTCGCTTAAAACTAGTAAATGTGTAAACTCCCCCAAAATATGATGTCATCAGCGAAACAAAGTACAGCGATTTTGTTATATATATATATATATATATGTATATAATATACATATATATTTTGTGTTGTTGATCTAATTAAAACAAAGGTAGGTAAAGGTAAAAAATAAATAAATAAAAATGTTTAAAAGCTATTAAATGATTCATTCAATTTGACAATATAAAAATAATTCTTAGAAGCGTCATTACAGTAACACAATGAAAGCGATTTTAATTACTTAAATTATTGTGGTATTCATCAGTGACTTGGGTATTTTATTTTATTTTTATTTACATTTCGGTTTGAATGTTGTGGGTTAAGCATATATTTTATGAATATTCAATTTAATTGATATGCATTTGTGGTTGAACTGTTGTTGGTGCTTTTGATAATGGTTCGTTTGATAGATTATCTTTAAAAATAAATGCTTTAAAAATATCATTTTTAATAGCTTTTGTTGGTGATTAAAAGTTTTGATATCATTTTGATTATTTTATTATGAAATAAATACTGTTCTTTGAGATGTATAGTGGGAGAATTACAGCACAACCAATGGTAAACCACACGCAATCAGAAATTTTAATAAAATTGTTTAAAATTAAGTAATTTTCTGATTAATTTGGAAAACTGGTAAAATGTTATTTCAGTTGTTAGGGAGAAAATCATTAACAAAGAGAATTATTTATATAACTAAAAAGTATTACAATTGCAGTAAAGACGATTGAATTATCAAGGAAGTATAATAATCAGAACTAAATACTATAATCTTAGCAATACAAAATAATTAATAATAAACGAAAAAATCAATTATCAAAGTAACACACATTTGTATTTCTACGCAAAATATTCACAAAGTGCTTAAAATTAATGTTTAATAGTTGCCGAAATCTTGCTAATGTTTCTAATTAAAAATCACTTTACCAATTTAATCTCATTAAAGAAAATCACACGTAAGGGAACCAAAAAAAAAAACGCAAAAATAAAAAATTAACACTTTTCGAAAATTAATTGACTTAGATTAGAATTCATTAAGTTAACACGCATGACTGGCAATAAATACAGGTGGTCAAGTGTAAACATTTAAAAATAAATAATTATATGCTTGTGCGGAATTAGGTTACGGAACCCTTAAATAAATTAATAAGCACTGAATTACTAGACACATTCGAAATGAAATTCACTGTGCGTTTGACAAGTTTGTCACACCGCTAAGAACTGTTTGCCATCCCTGAAATTAAATAGACCAATTTATTTATTTTTTAATTGTACTCGTGTTTCAAGTGCCATCGAAAATAAAGTTATAAAATTCAAAATATATACTTGAAAAAAATTTTATGTAAATCTTATTGTTACAAAATTTTAATAAATTTTTAAACAATGAGAGGGAAAACCCCTATCATATCAGTGGCATTTTTTTTTGTTTTAAACTTTTTTTACTCTCTATAAAGAAGAAAACACTCACTCATTTTATTATAGTCGTTTTTAAGTACTTTGTACCTATGTTTTAATTTTTTAAGATAATAATTATTGAACTTATTTACAGGTGCACAGTGTGTGTTAACAATAAAGTGACTTCTTTCTCTTATTTTCGCACTTTTGCTGCCTTTTTAGTTAAGGTAAATGTTTATTGCTAAATTTACCTGAATTCTTCTGTGTTTTAAAGTGTTTTTTTTTTTTTAATTTTTTTATAGAAAAACTTGTTTTTTATCGATTTTATTTATTGAGTGTTAAAATAATTTTATCAAATTTTTGCTTTTACATAACAACAAGTGCTTTTTATGATGGAAATATTTTGTGGATTCTTTATTTTTTTTTTTCGTTTATTAGATGGGTTTTTTTTATAGAAAACAACACTATGTGGTATTAGAAGATAGAATAATCTGGTTATAAAATTAAAAATTATTAAAACAAATTAGTTTTGTTCTGATTTATTGAAAAAGATATTCGTTTTATCCGGAGAATCTTTATTAAAACTAAAAAAAAATGAAAATTTATTAATCTGAACGACAATACCTGCTTAATTTTAGTTTTACTGATTATTAAATTAAACGCAATTAATGAATTGAATAATGTTTTTATAGAAATCTTAACAAGAGTTAAAAATGAACCTAAGACCTGCGGCATATTTAACGATGATGAAATAATAAAGTAATAAATTAATGTAAGAAATTTATATATTGAAATCAGACTACATTGTTTCCTGATTTGTTAAAAATCAATTTACTAATCATAAATTAAACAACTAACTACTTTTTTAAAAGCAATCAATTGTAACTGAAATTTGTTATTAATTTTACTTATAAATGCAATAATTATTTCTTGTTCATTTTTTCATGTTTTGTACATTAATACATTTAAATAAAATAAAATAAAATTAATTCATTAACAAATTTCTAATTAAGTAATAAAAAATCATAAAATACTTAATAAAAATCTTATTAAATATTATTATTCATCGTTTTCTTTAAATTCATTATTTGCTTTAATTTTTATTACTCAATTATAATTAATAATATAAACAGAATTTACTCAACAATTTGTATTTAATAATGCTTGAAGAAAAATAAAAAAATACGATTAGAAAATGAGAAAAAATTATAAATAAAATTCATATGAATATCAGTAAAAAAAATAATAATAATCAAAATACTAATAATATAATTCTTTCACATGCAAAATAGTTTGTAATCTTCATTTTAATAAAGTGAAAAAAAATAAATAAATATTAAACCGATAAAAGCAAATATGACTCATAGCACATTTACACTCATCGAATACTTTTTTTATATTATTTTTAGCGTAATTATTCGATATTGTTGTTGCTGCCACAGCCGCTGCTATACTACATTCTAAGTATTTGAGACAAATGCTTGAGAATTTATTTCAATAATTTTAATTTGTTATTATTATTATATATTCTAAAAATATTATTATGCCTTGTGTCCATCGCGTCATTATTTATTAACAAAAAATAATGTAAAAAAAAAAAAAAAACTATACGTCGCCTTCGCAGCGTCATCAATCGTCGTGGTTTTATTTTCACATCACACATCTGTGCGATCTGTGAATTGTTATTATTATTTTAACAATTTTATGTCACATTTATGAACACAAACGATATAAAAAATTTTAACTTAATTTTAACATGACTTAACTACTTAATAATTAACGCAATACAATAAAACACTTGACTCGACTAAATTTGTCTACGGCTTACCAATGTCTTACTTGACTGTTTTTCTTTCTTTTTTTTTTTGCTTACTTGCTACAAACATAAAATAAAAACATGCAAATGAAAAAAAAAATGAATCATGATCATCTGTGTGATGTTAAAACGAGCAACAAAAAAAAATTTAAATTTAAATAGAAGAAAAATTAAACAAAGTAAAAAAATAAAAAGAAAGAAAACAAAAACAGCTAAAAACACTCACAGAATTAATAAGTATTAATTATTTAACTAAAGCCATGTACATGATATAATTCTCTTTCATACTAAATTAATAATAATAATTATAATAATAATGAAAAAAACATTATATTTTACTTATAAATAATACATAAACATTATAAAAGAAAATAATAAATAAATATTGAATCACATCTATCAATGCGCCAATGATCTTTAACCTCTATTCGTTGCCAGCTGTATTTTATTTAATTTTTCTTTTTCGCTGCTGTTGTTGCTGCTGCTGCTGCTGCTTCTCTAATTTTATTATTTTTTTTTAATTATTTATTCAAAAAGCATTAAACATTTCTGTTTCTTTTTTAACATATTATTATTATTATTATTATTATTAAGTACTTTTTTTTTGTTTTTAATTATATACATATGTAATTATCAATAATTGTTTATTTTTTGCATTAATTTTAAGTGCATTTAACAGGGTTGTTACTGAGATTACTTTTTATTTAATATAAATTATTTTCTGCACTTTGTTAATTAACAATTGTTGGTTAATTTATAATTGATTGTTATAATATTTTATTTTAATAGCTAAGTGCAAGAAAATTTAATGAAAAGAAAATAAAAATTTCATTGCTATATTTTTCAACATTTTAAGATTTAATATCATGCTGATAATGAAATTAAATTATTGCTGCAATAATTAAAGAAATTCTTTTATTAATTTAATTTATTATTGTGAGTAATTATAAAGAGATATAAAGTCAAAATAATTTATTAAAAACACTCAAAAGAAATCAATGAGTGTTTTTTTTTCCATGCATGCATTTAATTCAATTTTTTTACTTCTTTAACTGATAAGTGATAACATTAATAATTTTTTATAATATATATATTTTACAATCGTTGAAAATTAATTAAATAATGTTAATAATAATTGAATTTTATAAATAATTAACTAATGAAATCAAAAATTTAATCTGATTGCGAATTTTATTTTGAGTAAAATTTATCATTTTTAAAATATTTTCATTATTGATTTCTTTATTTTATAATATTTTTATTATCATTTATATTAACTATAGTGATTAGATTAATTTAATTTAACATAAAATTAATAATAATTAATATTAAAAAAAAAAACCACTATACAGTTTATTAATGGTGAAACATTAATAGAAAAATATATCAAAAAATTACTCATCATAACTAAAAATGTATTTCTCACTTGTATAAATCGTTATTACATTGGACTAACGAATATAATCAATAAAGAAAATTATTCATTTATTCATATAAAAAAATATACATGAAAAATTACTTTGATTAATTAAAATTAAGATAATTTTTTGTGTTTCTCTTTGTTCTAAAAATAGCGAAAATATTGCTCATTTTTTTCTGTCTCTGTTTGCAATTAATTTGATTAAGTTATTCGATAGGAAAATAATTTTATATAGAAGAAAAAAGTTAATTTATTTCTCCTATTTAATGATAAGAGACTAATTTTTCTTTATTTATTTTTTCGCTTGTTACAATTTGCGTGGTAAAAAAGAAAATTATAGAAAAATATTAATCTAAGCATGTGATAATATTTTGTAATTATTTCATCGATTTGACAGACATTAAGTCATTTAAAAATTTCATAATATAATTACACAGTTTTGAGTAATTAATTATAATTATTTGGTAATTATTAAATGAAATTTTTTTTGACTCGACTGTTATGAAAAGTTTATGATAAACAAATTCAGTGATAAATATTAAATTAAATTAATAATAAAACAAATCAACTTGGCTAATGGTTAATATTTAATTAATTAATGTGGAATAAAGTATAGTAAAAAGTTTCTGCAAAAATAAATGTTTTCAAAAAAGTCTTAAATGAATTTTAATTAACAAATTACCAACGTGAATAGTGTGTAGTAATTAATTAGATTGTTTGTTTAGAAATTTTTTAACTCTTAGTTATAACTATAATTGGTGATTCGTAACTATTATTTAAAGTGTAAATAAATTAATAATAAACAATTAATTAATTAATATATTTACTACCAAGTGAGTAAGAGAAATGATTAATTTTTATTTTATTGCATAAAATATTCATATAATAAATGATTATTCGTTATCTGACCTATATTATTCCACCTGATTTAAATACATTTTATTTAACTCGTTTTTGAAAAGATAATTTTGATTAATTAATTCTCAGATGAATTATTTTTGTTATCAAAAATATGTTTAGTGATCCTACAGGTACAGTAAACATGGATTAAAATTAAATTAATTAAAACGATTATTAAACTCATAGATAAGCAACGACAAAAATCCCTTTATCATCCGCTAAATGACTAAAGAATTATTCTAGCATCAAGATACATTCATTCTAATAAAAAACTAAATACTAATTAAATAAACATAATGTCTTTAAGTACTTGACAAACATAAATACTTATTTAAATAAATAAATAAAAATTCTTCATTAACTAATTGTAAAAACATTTTATCAAAATTTAAACAAAAAAAAAATAATAATAATAATAATTAATTGTATTATTTTAATATTTTTTTTCTTCTTCTCATTATCACCTGTTTAATCATTTAATTTGCTTATGAGAATGACACACAAGCACAATGTTTAATTTTTATATTTTTGATCAGACAAGCGTGTGTTTTTCATTTTTTTTTACCATTTTGTGCAATCAAATATGATTTTCTGTTGCTATTTTTTTTTAAATTATCATTATTATTATTTTAATTATTATCAGTAACCTGTTTCGCATTTTGTCATTTTTTTTTTTTGCATTTTTCACTTTTGTGTTTTTTTTTTATTTTATCTTTAGATAATTATTAATTTGTATAAAAGAATTTCTATTACTAAATGACAATTGTAATTATATTATTAAAATTGATATTGTTATCATTGTACTTTTACACACAAATAAAAAATAAAGACAAATATAAATCATTATCACGTGCTTTGAATCATAATAAATAATTTAAAGAAAAAAGAAGTAAAATAATAAAAAAGCAGAACAAAGATTTATTATTTATTATCCAAAAAATTATTAACAACAATCGATTATATTGTAATAAAAGTATTAATTTGAGTGATTTTTTTTTTTTAAAAGTATTTAAAGGATTTTTTATCTTCTTTTCTTTATAATTTTTTTATCATTTATTTATTAATTTTTAATTACATGAGAATTAAAATCGAATTATTAATTTAAGTAATTTATTATCTATACGTAACACAGTTTTATAGTTTGAGTAGTTTTTTCTTGTGTTTATGTGATTCTGTTTGTCAAGTAGAAAACATTTCATTATGCAATAATTTGTTTATATTTTATTTTATTTCTAGGCAGGATATTTACTTGCTTATTTTGTAGTAAATAGTTTGTAATTAATTAATTAATAAACTAGTTAATGAATGAAAATGATAACAACATTTTAATAGAAATAAATCAGTTTTATTGTTAGTGAAATATTTGTTAAGTCACTTTATGTGACATTTATGATAAGGCTTTTTTTCTTTTGTTGCTGTTAAGTAACTAAGTTATTAAGAAATGACTAAATAAAAATGTTTAACAAATCTAAGTAATAATAAATAAAAGAATTAAAATAGTTAAATTATTTAATAAATTAAATGTGAAAAAATTCATTGTATTGAGTGAAACTTGTAGATGTTTTCTTTAGTTAATGTTTGATGATTCAGACACGGTCTGATGGTAATTGCCATCGCATTTTATGTCTTCTTAATTTTTATATTCTTAAACAATCATTTTACAATAATAATCATGTATAAACATGTTATTTTATATACATATTTCTCATTGAATGTTTAGATACTTGTCGAAATTTACTTTGCTCTAACTTACATTATGTCACCACATTTGAGTGTATATATCGCACATGCTCTAAATTCTGTTATTAATTGTTTCTTTGTACAATATAAATTAGATAAAAATTTTGAATTATATTTACGAACGTCATTGCAAATAAAAATCAAATATCATTTTATAATAAATAATAATTTCCCTTTGATAAATTTTATACAAAAAAAATAAAAATAAATTCAAAATCAGAGAAGAAACAAATATTGATTTTATTTTTTTTTTTTTATCAATTAAATTCTCTGTATAAATTCGTAATTTGACGTAATTAAGTGTTTATATTAGCTTAAAAAATATTATTTTTTTTTTTATTTTACTATTTACCTGATGACGTACATTTTTTTAAGCGATAAATTTATTTAGCTTATCTCTTATACGCTATTCTCTGTTATGTTGCTTATTACTGTGTACTAACAGTTTCGATGCAAATACAGCTTTAATATTATCTAATGACGTTTTTTTCCTATAATTATTATTCGCTTTAAACAAATAATAAACAATTATAAAACACGTTTAAATTAAAAAATTATAATAATAATAATAATATAGTTTGCATTTTATTATGAAATTAAGAAGGAAAAAAAAAATTATTTTCAATTATTATTGAGTCATTTTTGAAAATATTTTTTTTCAACTTTGTTAATGCAATTTTTTTTTTTCGTTATTATTGAGCTGCCAAAAGCTTTTGATCATTTAGATTTTAAGACTTTTATTAATAATTTTTTATTATTATTTCTAAACAGGATTTTTTATTTTTTTAATTTTTGTTTCATAAAAATGCGCAGAAATGTTACAAAAAAAAAAAGAAGCAACATGAATATTATTTCTTTTCTATACTTTATATATATATATATATATATATATATTTTCTATAAATAAAAATAATAATATGTTTATTGCTTATTAAAGTATTTTAGCTGCTGTCTTCTTGATTACTTTTCATTTAAAAAAATAATAATATAAAAAAGCAACATAACACGGTAAAGAACAAATAATAAAATAAAATCACTAGAAAAACCCAGAGCAGTAACAAAATAAAAAAAAATAAAAACCGAAAAAATACTCAAAGAACAAATAATATAACAAAAAAAAAAAAACTTCTTCAAAAAGATGTGCATTAAATAGCGGATGTTGTTTAGCATTAAAATGAATGGAAAGAAGAACACACGAAAAAACACTAATAATAATAAAAAATAATAAAAGATTTAATAAAATAAAATAAAAAAAAAAACAGTTTAAGCTAACCGGACCAATTTTTTGAATTTTTTTTTTTGCAATAAAAATATATTTTTCACTCAACGGAATTTAAACATTTTTTTTTGTTTGTTATCTTAATTTTATTTATTAATTTAATAATTTTTTTTTTTATTTATTATATTAATATTATTTTGTCTTTTTTCGCTTCTTATCAAGTTTTTCATAAATATTTAAGACGTGTTAATAATTTATGCAGTAAAAAAAACTCTTTTTTAAAATTTATTTTTGACTTGAATTCCTTTCCAAAAAGAATTATTGATTTTTCTGTTGTTTTTTATTTTTAATTTATTTATTTTCTTACTTTTGTAAGTGTTTGTGTGTGAAAATGAGGTGAATGGTTGTTTAAAAATAAATTAATTTAATAATAATAATAATCATAAACGTAATAATAATTATAATATTAATAATAATAAAATGATTAAGGAAGCTTTTTATTTTTTTTTTGTTTTAGCGGTGTAAAAAAAAAGTTGTTTTTATTTTTAATTTAGTCTTTTTTTTCAGCTAAAGTCTTTTTTATTTTTCTCTTTTGATTAAATCAGCAGTTATGAGGTTGTTTGTTTTTCTTGTTCTTCTGTGTCTATCACATCACTTTGCTTTACGATCAATTAAGAAAATTAAATTCTTTTTTATTATTATCGACATTGTGATAACAATCTTGTTTGTGACATTTAGTTTGCTTTTTGTTCTACATTTACCGCTTTATAAATATTTAGAATATATATATAAATATACAGATATAAAACACATAAACAAAAAAAAAAAAACAGTAAATAAATTCAAAATGATAATATTTTCTTGATTTATATCCTTATAACAAGTTAATTTTAGTGAATTAATCCATTAAAATGGTAATTTTTTTAGTTTATTAAATAAAAATAATAATAAACATTTCGCCGAAAAGCATACCGCATCCATCCCTTACCGTAATTACAAAGTAATATTTTTGTAATTTATTTTTTCTTTAATTTACTAAATTATCAAAATAAATGATTAAATAAAATAAAATTGTTTATTATTATATTTTTGGCTAATCTGCCAAAGTAAACTAAACTACAAATCCCAATGAAAAATCAAAAAAAAAAAATTGGTTTTTAGTTTAAATAATCTGCGATATTTTTTCGCGACGTCGTTTATATCTTTTCTTTTCATTTCTTTCTTTAACATTATTACAATTTTATTTTCTTTTTCTTTTTATAATTTTATTTTTGCTTCAGTTAATCCTCTTTCAATTATATTTTTCTTTTCTTTTTCTTTTTTGCTTCTCTTTAATGTGTCTTCATTATTTATTTTATTATTACATTTTTTTTTTTTTTGTTACCATTAAAAGTAGCAAATTGTTTATAAAAATGCAACAAAGTTGTTATTATATATAAGTTTTTTTTTTTTCTTTTACTTTTTCAATTTTATTTATCGTTGTTTAATACTAAAAATTAAGTACAAACAGTAAAATAAATAAAATGAAATGTAATAAAGAATTAACGAAAAAAATAAAATTACTCAAAATTGAGCTTTTTTTCTCTCTTCTACTTAACTTCCTTAATAAAATTTGAGTCATTGATATTATTTTACCTAAATTTAAAGTAAAAATTAAAAAAAGGATACATATATCTGTTTTTAATAATATAATACAAATGACCGCTATTTCCAATTAAATAAAAACAATTAAAGTAGAGGTGCTACCATTTACCCATTTTTAAAAATGAAAATTAAAAATTAAAATAATAATAATAGTTATAATAATAAGAAGGAACAAATTAAAATTGCCTTTTAACCATCAAGCAACCAAGCAAAAATAAAAAAAACTAAAATAAAAACGAAAATAAAAGTCGAAAATAAAATAAAATAAAAATTACAGAAAAGCAATTACAAAGTAATAATAAAAATGCATTAAAGTCAGAGTAGTAAAACAGTTTTTTTTTGTGTTTTGTTTGTTCTTCTTTAATAAAATAGCGAAAATCATTATTATTATTATTAATTTTATTAAATGCAAATAAAAAATGTTAAAGAAGGAGGAAGAGAGGCAAAACATCACCACAAAATTATAATAAAATTAAATTAAAAAAAAAAAAATAAATAAATATATAAAATAGTTGATTTTGCTGTTCACTTGATCACAGTTTTTCTTTTTGTATTATTTTGCTGCTAAAATATAAAAAAAAGCAAAAAAAAAATCAGCCAACAGCAGTAATTGTAAGCAACATACAGCGACGGCGGCTGTCTCCTCAATGCGTGTTTTGTTGCTGCTTTTATTATTATTATTATTATTATTTTTATTCCTACTTTACGTTAACTTTATTTCACTCATGTATTTTTCATTTCGTTTCAACAAGAAAACAAAAATAAAAAAAAAATAATTTTTTCGTTTCGTTAATACATTTTTTTTTGTTAGTTTCTTTTAGTTTAGTTTCAGTTTGTATCTTGGCGTGTTGCGTTCGGTTTTTTTCTTTTTTTTTTTGTTAATTGAAACGTTGTTCTCGTATAGAAATTTACTATTTATTTATTATTATTTTTATTTTAAAACTTAAAAATATTTAAATTTTTCTCTTTGGTCTTAATTGTTTGTTATTTTCGGTGGATTAGCAATTTTATTTATTTATATTCAAATAAAAATAAATTAAACAATAAAAAATAAAGAAAGAAAAATAATAATAATATTATTAATTAAAATAAAAATAAAAATTTGTGTTGAGTTAAATAAGAAACAAAATTAATTTGAGTGAATTTTTAATTGAAAAAGTGATTATTTCGTTATAGATTTTTCATTGTTTAATGGAAAATTAAGGTGTTTTTTCTTATATATATATATATATATATATAGAGGAAAATTGAAAACTAAAGAACCAACCGCACGAGCAACAGTAAAAAAAAAAAAAAAACTTTATTTTAAATTAATTAAATGTTAATAATTAATTAATTAATTAAAGAAATAATAATTTTTCACAAATAAAAAATAAAAAGAACACTTTGTGATTGTGTGTTTGTTTTAAATAAGAAGAAAAATATAAAAATTATATTATTATTATTATTAAAAAAAAGCAAGAAAAACAAGCTCTCTCTTCTTCTCATTTTAATAATTTTATTTAT
Organism: Ptychoptera contaminata; assembly: GCA_963942525.1. Classification (NCBI taxonomy): domain Eukaryota; kingdom Metazoa; phylum Arthropoda; class Insecta; order Diptera; family Ptychopteridae; genus Ptychoptera; species Ptychoptera contaminata. The sequence goes on from OZ012638.1 coordinate 29,033,154, forward strand.
TTATTTAATTTTATTATTTATTTATTTTTTTACTTTACTTTTGTGAAATCATTATAAATCGCGCCGCGACTTACAAAATATAAGAAAAAAGTTTATCGCATGTGATTTGTTGTGTCGTTTTAATATTATTAAAGAAAAGAAAAACACAAAATAAATATTATTATTATTATTATTTTTCTTTTATGTTAAAGATTTGTTACTGCTGGTGGTGTGGTATCACATTGTAAATATTATTTATATTCGGAAATTTATTATTAAAAATAGCAACAAAAACAGCGAAATTAGATTTTTTTTCCGTTTTTTTCTGCATCAAAAAAAAAAAAAACACTGTGAATTTACACATTTAAAAATAGTTTTTATTAATTTATTTTCATTATGTTTATGAATATAATTTTTTTAGCTGTTTAAATAAATAAAAAAAAAAATTAAGTGTCAAATAAAGTGTTAAGAGAATTAAAAGTAAAAAGTAAAAAAATAATTGAGTGAAATTTTCTCATCTCAAATCGAGTGGAATTTTTAAGCAAATTACACGTGCGTTTTTCTCCTTTTTTTTATTCTTTTAATTAAATAAACATTTTTTTTTAACGAAAAGAAAGAAAAAAGATTATTTTAATGTTTTAATAAATAAATAAAATGTTTATTATCGCTTTTAACCTGCGAAACAACAGCATCAGATGAACGTCAACAGCAAAATGTTAAAAATGTTAAAGAAATTTTACTCAAATTATAATAATAAAATTTTATTATTGAAATGAAAAAATTTTTAATTAATTTTGTGTAAATGTTTATTAATAATAATTTTCTATAACAAAAAAAAAAAAAAGTAAAAAAAAGAAGAAAATAGGAAAAAATGTTTTTGAAAAGTTTTGTGATTAAAAAAAATTCCGTGATAAAATTATGTTTAATTAGTTATTATTGTCTGACTAGGGACTGTGTTTAATAATTATTTATTAATTAGATAATTTAATAAATAATAGCAAACGAGGAAAAAGGATTTTGTTTTATTTTATTTTTTTGCAACATATAAAAAGCAATAAATTGGATTGAGAAACGAAAACAATTTATCAGGTGAGATTTTAATTAATTTTTATTTTTATTGCAAGTAAACGTTTCACATATGTTTCATTTACGTTTCATTGACGTTTTTACGTATTTTAATCAAATAAAAAATAAAATAACCACAAGGAAAAAAAAAAAATTAATTACAAAGTAAATAAAATATTTTATTACTTTGTATAAAAAAATAAATAAATAAATAAAAAAACTAATTCTTGCAAAAAAAAAAAAAAAAAGAAAAATTAACGTAACTTGATTAATACCAGAAACTGGGTAACAACAAAAAAATAAAACGAAATAAATACTTTACCTTTGGTGTGTTACAAAACGTTTTATGCAGAATCAAATAGCAACAAATAGATACAAATAAATTATTTTGCTGTTTAATACAAAAACATAGAATTCGGGATAATTTAAAAATTTGCACGAAACTTAAAGCAACATTTAACAACTAAAGAATTTATTTTTTTTTTGGTTAATAATTTTATTTCATTAAAATTAAATCAATTTTATATTCTTTAAAAACGTCAGAATAAATACAGTAAAAGCTCAGTATAAAAAATAAATAAATATAGTTTTCTCAGAGTGAAAAACAATAAAAACTAACTACTGTTAAAAAGATTATTGTAAATTAACCAAGAATTAAAAATAATTGAATGCCACACAATTATACATTAAGAATCGGCTACTGTATTAAATATTTTATAAATAAATATCGCGTACAACACATTACAAATATTTATATGCAAATAAAATTTATTTAATTTATTTTTTTTTGCTTCTGCGTTATGTCCCCAAAAAAAAAAAAAAACATAACTATTGTCTCCTCATCATCAGTTCAATACAATAAAATAAAATAAAATAAAAATTATTTTTTAAGCACATTTTTATGTGCTTTTTTTTTCGTAAATGTCTTTTAAAATAATAAAAAATTAAACGAGTGAATAAATAAAAAATAAATAATTATTATTATTGTTATTATGATTGTCTTGGAATTGTTGGTGTGCTTACGCGCGCTTTTTATTCAATTATAATTCGATCGAAGCTTAGAGAGACAACAGTATATAGACTTATAACTATATAATTTTATTCTTGTGTAATTATGTAGGCAAAATTGTCTACAAAAATAGTAATAATTTTTTATTATGTCTTTATTAAAGCGTTTATGTTTTGTGTTTATTTTTTTTTTCGTTGCTGTTTAATCAATGCTATTAACATTTCCTTTATTGATTTTAGTTTGAATTTTTAAACTTTTATTGTGGGCTTATTGCGATTTTTTTTTAATATGTATATAAAATATTTTTATTTTCTTTAATGAATGATGTAATTCGGTAAGAAATACTAATTGCTGCTTTGGACACGTTTTTCAAGCAGGATATTGACTTGATTTAACAGAAAAGTTGCGCTTAGTTTAAATTCTAATAATTTTGATTAAGGGAATTTTAAATAATTTTTATTCCGCGTTTTACGTATTTAATTTTTTTTTAAAGATAATTAATTAGTTTTTATTAAATATCCTTTCGAATTGCGTTTCTAGAATTAGATTAATAACGAAATTAAATGCCTGCAAGCAATATGGTAATCTTTATAATCAATTTAACAAACCATAATCCATAAAAATTGCATAAACAAACGTAAATTCATGATTATAAAGTAAATAACAACAAAACTATAAACATGTTATAGAAAATAACATTTAAAATTCAACAAAATACTAATTACTGGTTGATTAAACAATTAATTAAATACAGACACCTATATTGTTTCACCTGTAAATTGCTAATTTTTATTTTACCTTCAGGTGGTTTTCAAGTTTTTTTTTGTTTTATAAATTAATTAGTAAAATTAATTACAAATTACTAAATTTTTTTTAACTTAGTTAGTTAGTTATTTTTGCTTAAAATTTGCATAATTTATTTATTTTTTTTTTAATTATTATTTTAACTTAATTATTGAGTAAGTGTTATAGGTATATTTGAGGTAATATTTAGTGTTATGTTTTGTATATTTTGATTGGTTTTCTTTTTGGCTAGCATTGTAACGAGTAAAGTCTTTCTACTTATATTAATAACGTTATATTGTTTCTCTTTAAATAAAAATACAACGTACAATATTGCTAATTTTATTTATTGGCTTCTCTGTTAATTATTTTTATTATTTTAATTTAAAACAAAAAAATAATAATAATAATATTATTTTCAGAGTAAAATAAATATTAACATTAGACGTTGTGAAATTTAATGTTTAATATTTTTTTTTCTTCTCTTTTTTAATAATAATATTTATTACAAATAAACTAGATTAAATAATTAATGTAATATTTTGTTCTGTTCTGCAATCAGTAATATATATAACAAGAGCAAGAAAAAGCTTCAAATTCGCATGAAAAAAAGAAATAAAATATAGTAAATATTAATGAAAAATTATTTTATTACTGTGTCTTATTTAAATAAGTCAATAAATAAGCTTAAAATGATATAAGCTTAATGAAATTAATATAAAAATAAGAATAACAAGAGTAGAATAAAATAAAAAAGAAGTAAAATATTCACCATGAAGTGTTAACTGTAGATAATTCATGTTAATTATGTTTTTCCTTTTCCCTTTTTTTTTTTGTTTTATTTTTTATTATCAAGTGAAAATGAATGAATTCAACACAAAATATAAAATAAATATAATCATCATCCGTCAGAGTTAGCGAGCGGACAATATAAATAGTATAAAAATTGATTATTTGAAATTTGTTGCGTTTTTATTTTATTACTATTATTTTCTTCTTTTATTCTTTATAATAATAATAATAATAAAGAAAAACACTAAGAAAACATAAACACTCACTTACTAATTTGCCATAAAAATAAATTAAAAAAATTTACCATGAAAATAAAATAAATATCAAATCAAAGGAATAAAGCACACAAAAATCAATAAAAATAAATAAATCTACGTAACATTCTGTTCAGTTATTTATTTATTTTTTATTCTTTGGCTTATTATTACTTAATAAAAAAAAAACATACATATATATGCAGAAATAATATTAATTCAAACAATAAACAATCAGCAAAAGAAAAACAATAAAATTTATTAGAGAAACGGCAATGAAACAAAAAAAAAAAGGATAAGAAAAAAATTCAAAAAAAAATTATTTTGCAAAGTTTTCCCGTGTGAAAATGTTATTTTTTTTTCACTTGCACCGCAAAAAGCTTTTTCTTTTGAATTTTCTTTTATTTTTTATGATTTTTTTTTTACATTAAATTTAATTAATTATTATTTATTGGTTTTTATACATTAAAAGTACCTTTTATGTGTTAATACTTAATTACATAATTTTTACCTTTTTTGATTTAACATTTAACCCTATCGTTGTAAGCGGCATTTACTTTTATTTCTAAAGAAAAATTTGCAATTTTATTATTTGTCTTTAAATTAAAAAATAATTAACAATTTGCGGTTAGTAAATTGGTTAAAAATATTCATTTATATTTCTTTTCTGATTGAAAATTAATTTATAAAGAGAAAAAAAAGTGAATTTTTACTGTAGCTGCATAGGGTAAAATCGGTAATTAAAGCCTTAATTAGGTTTTTTTTCCTTTAAGAATATAATGTCTGTCGTCTGTCTGTCATGCTAAAGCGGCTTATTTATTTAAACAATAAAGAAAAGAAAAATAGTAAATCTAAGTTTCATTGTTACTAAAAACTTATCCTTATTTTCGAAGCATAAAATTTAAAACAGATTAAGTCATTAAAGTAATTTAAAATGAAATAAATTATAAAGTTTATTTTTTTGTTTTTTAATTACTGACGCAATAAAATCAAATTAATTAAATTACAAAATAGATGAAAAAAAAAAAAAAATTCACAAGACATACAATCTATAAATAATTTTTTCAACATTCTTTAGACAATAATAATAAAATTAATTTTTATTAATGAAATAAAATACAAAACGAAGAAATTACAAAGAAAATAAAACATTAAAGTCAACAAAATGACCACCCCCAGTCAATAACTAGTAAAAAACTATAAAAATCACAATTAAATTTGTTTGTTAATTAAATTAGAAAATTACATTAATGTAATTCTAATTGTATTTTAATTTAATTTGCAAATAATTATTTAATTTATTTGCGTTTAAATTTTTACACATTCGGTGTGCTTTTATGATATTTATGAGTTATAATTTCACTCATTTATAATTAATTTCTCATTTTTTATTGTTGTACAAAGTTGATATAGTAAATTATATAATTTAAGCTTTTAATGGTGCAAATATGTTTCTTTATTTTTTTATTTAAAGAAACACGAAAACTTTTATGTAGCGATAATATTCGCACACAGTAATCTGCTTTCAGCGATCGTAAGAATTTTTTTTTTTTTATTTTCTCTGTACAGCACTAATTTCATTTATTTACCTTTTTAATGATTAAAGAAATAAAAATTTACGCTTTATAACCGTAGGTTGAAGAAAAACACTAACATTGTTTTGCTCGTTATCCAATCTTATTACCATTTTTCTCTCTTAACCGATATTAAAATGATTTCATCAAGTTTATTAGCTTTATTGCAGGCAAATAAAAAAAAAAAAATGTTAATTCAAATAAAAAGAAGACAAAAAAAAAAACGCATACAATTTGAATGAGGTCATCTTCGTTGATTTTATTATTGTCATCGTTGTTTCTTTGCTGTCGTTTGTTCAAATACAAAAAAAAAATGTTAAACTGCTGCTGGTTAGTTTGTTACTTAATTCCGGAACGTGATCGTGCTTTTATTTTTTATTTTATTCGCTAAATATTATTTATTAATTTAGTTTATGTTTATGTAGTCTTTCTTGTCTTTTATTTTATTTATGGTTTTAGTTTTCGTCTTTATTTTGTTGATTAAATAGCGAATGTGATTTTTTGTTGGTGCTTGTCTATTGTTGAGTTTTAATTTGATTAAAAATCACGCGCATTGTTACAAGCAATAAATCGACACACAATTCACCATAAAATTAAATAACATGAAGACAAATATAAAAAAAATAAATAAAACCTGTAACCAAATAACTTCTTAATATTTTTTTCTGTTTTTATTATTATTATTGTTATTATTTTATCCTTCATTGTAGTCATCAACATCATATTCTATTTATAATAATAATTTTTGTTTTGTCGGTTTGACTATTTTTTTAATTTTAAACCGCGAAAAATATTTTTTTATTTCACCAAATCTTTCCTATTGCTCTTAAATTAATTAATAAATTTTTTTTTATTATATGTTTATTAATTTTCTTTTTTTTTTTAATTAATTTTTATGTCACAGAAAGTCTGCGATTTTTTTTTTTTTTGATATTAAAACTTGATTTTGTCTTATTTTTAACGAGTGTTCACTGTTAATGGATTGGATTTTATTTTTTGGTTTTTATATTAATAACGATGACGTATTGCATTAAAAAAGTTGTAGGAGTAACTTTAATTTCCTTTAGTTAAATACAAATAATAATAATAAATAAATAAATAAAAAATAAAACTTTATTACTTTGCTCTGTAACGACTGACTTTTTAGTCAAATTTCATTGTATGAATCAACGATATATATTGTTTAAAATGTCTTTTAAAGTAAATACGTTTAAAAGTTTCTATAATAAAAATTCTTTAATAATTAAAATACCACCAACAAGCTACACATAATAAAAATACACTTGTTATCCTCAAAAAAATAATAAAAAAAAACAAAAACGTATTGACCAGAGGGATTATTATAACGTAAGCGTTATAATCCCAAATAAATAGAATTAAAAAATTCCACCATATTATCATTTAAACAAGTTCATAAAACATATTAAAAAAAAAGCGTTATTTATTTTTCTTTTTAATCCAAACAATTACATTGATAATCTTATTCATTAAAAAAAAAGAGAGTGAGCGAGCTTCAAAAAAAAAAAAATCACATTTTTCTTACACAATCAACGGAAAAATTATTTAAAAATAAAACAACCAAATGAGTCTGTAATCTTTGAAAATAATGTCAGGTGTGAATTAAGATTAAATATAAAATAAAATATAACCAATAATAACAACAATTTAGCTTAAAGCTTATATATATATATGTATATAAAAATTTATCAACGAAACATGTTTCGTTTTTATTCTTTAATTTCTTATTGAAACAAAAAAAAAGGAGAAAAATATTTTCTGATTAAAAAATAAACAAATAAAAACGCTAAAAGACAGGTAAAAATTGTTTATTTATTTATTTTCTTCTTCCTTTTCTTCTTCGTCTTCTTAAAAGACTATAAATTGTTAATAATATTTAACTAATTAATAATTAACAGAAATTTAATATTGTTGTTTAACTTAGTGTGTTTTTTTTTCTTCTAATTAATTAAAAAAAAATTGACAATTTTACTGCATTTTTTTTTTTTTTTTTTGTTTTATTTTTAATTAATTTTATTTTGATGGAATCGTTAATTAAAAATGTAAAAAAAAAAAAAATTAATAACGAATGAAATGTCGCTGTTGTTAATAAAAAATTTTCTTTAATTTTAATTAATTAATTTGTAATTAAAATTGTCCTTGATTTATTTACTTTTTTTTTTTGTTTTGCTTTTATTTTGATCTAAAATAAAACATTTATTAATTATTATTATTTTTTTGTTTTGATTTAAATAGCTAATTATAGGGTGATTCGCGTTTTCTAAGTAAATTAATATACTATTAATTGGTAATAAAAGCATTAGTCATACACTTTGTCATCGAAATTTCTTTTAAAAAGTGTTTTTTTTTTTAAAGTAATACAACATAATAATAGCTATTTAAGAAAGAATAATACAAATAAATGAATTTAAATCACTGCTACAGTCACAAAAAATAAATAAACAACACCCTATTAAAAATAATCATTTTATTAATATAATTGCAAATTAATTAAATTAAAATTAACATATGTTTTCATATAATAATATTAATATTAATAAAAATAATGTTTAAATAAAAATTTAATTTAAATCTTTATCGATTAATAAATGATTATTGGTAAATAATTGGAAATCGGTGGCGTCATTGTCGGCATATTTAATCGCGATAATTTAATAATTTTGTTTTCTTGCTTATATTTTATTTTATTTAAATAATTTATCGTTATAATTATAATTGTTATAAATATTTTGAAAATTAATCAATTGATTTATTGGATTAACATAGTTTTTACTCAATTATTTAAATAGAATGCAAATTTAGAGAATTTTTCTTAAAGTTTTATTTTCAATTAAATAAATAAAAACAAAAGAATAATAATATTTAATTATAATAAATATGCGATCATTATCTTGTTATAATTTAAATAAAAATATTATAATTACTTAGTTATACTACTGTTCGTTTTAAGCAATAGAATTCATACAAAATATACATTTAAATTATTTAATTAATTATATACTTTGTGTTTAACTTAACATTCCAATATGTTACTAGCATAAAAGTTAAAATTTCTATTGAAATTTGGACTATTCGTTGTATTGTTTTGCTTCTTTTTTATTTTTCACTCTACAAAAATAACACATAATATACAATGCAATACAATAAATGTTAATATTTTTAACATGCGACTGTTTGTTTATAGATACTTTTTAATATCAAAAAATTTACATAAAAAACATTAACAATTCACATGTAGCTAAAATACAAATGTCATATAATGTTGAAAATAAAAAATTTAAGTAAAAATAAAATAAAATACTTTCTCCTGAAGAAACATAATAATTAATATAATAATAATAATAAAAAAGAGCTTAATTAGTAAAGCATAAATGTTATATTAAAATTATTATTAAATATTAGATTATATGATTAAAATCTAAATTAAATTATTATTTTTTATTTATATTATTAATATTATTATAATGATTATTATTATTATTATTATTCAACTTGTAATTTATGATTTTGTTTTCTATTAAAAAAATCAAATAAAATAAATTTCTACTCAAGTTTTTTACCCAATAAACAAACAAACCATAAATGGTGATTTAGTTCAATTTCATAATATTATTTATGCATAAAATATTAATAATAATAATAATATTAAAATAAACTAAAATTATAATAATGAATAAATTATGTTTTATTTAAAAAAAATATATAAAATAAAACTTGAGTAGTTAGTAGTAGATAAACATTGAGTAGTTTTATAAAAATTTCACTCAAACTTTATTTAAAAAAGTAAAATCAAATAAAGAAATACTACGTAATTGAATTTAATTTTTTGTTTCGTAAGTAAAATAAATAATTGTATAAAACTATTTTAAAAAATACACTAATAGAGAAATAATTTTTTTTTTTATTTTTCTTATTTATAATAATAATAATAAATCGTGATGGCAAAATAGATTATCTTATTTACATATTTACTTTACAAGTCACCAAATAAGAATTTTTTCTTTTTCTTACATTAAATTACACTTTTGTACATTGTTATAATAAAAATAAAATATAAATAAATAATTAAATATTACGCAATGATAAAATATAATTGTTAATAAGAAAATAAAGTGTAGAAAAAAATCATAGCAAAAGTAAATAACACTCAAATAATATTTGTATGGAAAAACATGTTAACTGTTCGCTACTTTACTTCGATCATCTTTAACTGGTTTAAAAATTGACAAATAAAAGTATAATTTTTTATCATTATTTGTTTTTATTTAATTTTTTATTAAATATTTACAAAATAATGATTTATTTATCACGAATCAATTGAGATCATATATACATATATAAATTTTCATCTTCTTTCTATTCGTTTGTGTAAAGCAATTTATGTGGTCAGAAACGTTTTCTTATTTAATTAACACACTCTCTAATACAGCAAAAATAATAAAGAAAAAATTATTAAATAAATATTATTATGATTATTATTATTTATAAAAATAAAACATAAAAAAAATAAAAGAAAAGTCTATGAAGATTTTTTTTTTTTTTTTTTATTCATAAATGAAAGAATGTTGCTGGCTTGTAATTTGTTTTCTTTTATTTTACTTCTTAAACAAAAAAAAATGAAGAAAACATATATTTTTTTTTTTGCGCCTTCATTACAGTGATGGAAACCACAAACGATTTTACTTAGTAATAATTAATTTAAAACGAAAAATAAATAAGAATTAATATTTAATTTTAACGAGCAATTTTAATCAAAATTTATCGTTTGTTTGTTTTAAAACAGAAACACTAAAAAGTGAAATATAATAATAATAATAATAATAATTTATAAACTTTAAATTCATTAAACAGATTTATATAATAAATGTTTCGCTTTTGACATTTCAATTAAATTATCTTCTTCAGTTTTTTTTTTCTTTTTTGTTTAAAGACGGCTAATTAGATTCTTAATTAAACAAACAATCAACAGCAGAATGAAAAAAAAATACATTTATTGATCATTAGTTATGTATTATTCTTCTGTTTCTATATAGGCATGCATCCGGTTATAATTTTAATTTATTTATGTTGTTTTTTTTTTATTCTTGGTTAATTAATTGTCACCGTGGGCTCATTGTTTTCATTATTATTATTATTTTATTTCTGATTTGCCTAAATAAGTGTTTTTAAACCAATTAAAGATTCAGTAACTTTTTTATAATAAGTAATAAAAAAAATATATAAATTTAACGTCAGCAGCGTAAATTTTCAATGAATTTTATTAGCTTTAATGTACTGAGGAATTTTTTAATTTAAATTAAAGAAGAAGAATTATAAAAATGCAATTAGTTGGTGTCTGCAAGTAAATTCCTTAACGATAAATGTTATCAATTTCTTACTTTACAGGAACAGTAGTGTTGTGATTGATTACCGCGCATCATCCTAAATTCTAATTTCATTTTGTGGTTCAAAATATTTCCAATGAATTTTTATACCGTTTGTCTAAGCAATATTATTAATTATTTCTTTTATTTTATTTTAATTAAATAAATGAAAATATAAATTAATAATTAATAACTCACGGTTCTCATCACTGTTACAATTGTGGTTTTTGTTACTAGTTTTTAATAACAACAACAACAAAAAAAATTATAGTATTTTCCTCATCATTAACAGCATCATCTTTTCATCTTTTATCATTTAACAATAAATAATGGCATTGAAAAATGGTGGTCGGTTTTACTTAATAAATATAAAAGAAAACTAATATCCACACAGCATATTACTTTTTTTTTATTTATTAATATCTCATAATATGTGAAAAAATTATTTAAAAACCAAACGAAATATAAATAAATAATTTTTTACATTATTATCAAGTGGTTTTTCGCTGGTTTGTATTTTTTTATTTATTTTTATTCATCGTGTATGTTTAAAGAAGCAGAAAAGATGTAAAAAACGAAAAATTCTTAATAATTAATTTTTTTTTTTTTTTCAAAAATAAACATAATTTTCTCCAAATAACTTTTGTATACAGAATTTTTCTTCATTTTTTGTTTTGCTTAACATTTCTTAAATATTTCGATGATTTATTTCGCAAGTGTATGGCTTAACGACAAAAATTTTAACATAACTTTAGTTATTTGTTGCTACTTTGATTAATAAACAATTTTTATATATAGAAAAGATATTATATTTTTAAAACCATGATCTATATTGTGTTTATTTTTTTGCGATACTATATAATAACAATAACAACAATAATAATAGATAATGTGGGCGCAAAATTACATAGAAAGACAACAAATTGGAAAATTATAATATAAACAAGTAACAAGAGTGTATTAAGAGCACAAAACATAACAATTATTTAGTATTTAATCGGCAAACAATCAATTCATTTAATAACTATTTATTAATATTATGTTTAGTGAATCGTGGAGAGACATAGAAAAATCAATTTATGTTTTATTAATTATATAATAATTTTAGAAAAATTTATGTTGTAGTTTCTTTAAGGAGTTTTATTAAAGAATTCCCTGTTGCTTTGTTGTTACTAATCCACAAAACTACAATCTATTAATATATACGTCTTGACAGTAATATATTATTTAAATAATTAACTTATTTAATGGTTGTTTAAAATTTTATTAAAATTAAAGCAATTCGTTACTAAAGTCGTGTTTTATATTTTTCGTTAATGAATTCTTAAAGGAGTTATTATTTTAATAAAATTACATGAGTTAGCGTAAGAATATCCTTATACAATTTTTTATTACTGTAATTAGTAAATACTATTAAATAATAATAATTAAAGGGTTTTCTACTCTGTTATTAAATGACATTCATCAATACATAAGTTATAAATGCCTACATTAAATATTATTTCTTGTATATATTATATAGTATATATACTACAGTAATAGTATTTATATCAAGCAAAAACAAAAAAAAAGAAAAAATAATACAAGAATAATAATAAAAAATAAACAGGTGGGCAAAATATAAGAATAACGAATAAATAAATAAATAAATACCTATGATCACAAATTATTAAAGACAAGACAAGCAGAAAGGTAAAATACAACAAAAAAAAAAAAGAAAAAAAGGTTAAAAAATCAGCAATAGTTAAACAGCATATTAAAAACAAGTACAACATAAATAAAATAGCATTGAATTGATTTTTATTTATATATTTATTTATTTTCAGTTCTCTCTTACACACTAACTTTGCTGCTTTTTATTTTTTTTTTTCTTTCGTGTATTGGAGGCAATCTTATTTTAATTTTTTCTTTATCTTGTGTTTAGTTGTCTTATTTTTATTATTATTTTAATAGTAAATTACATTTTAAATAACATAAAGTTAATTTTATTGGTCTTACTAGACATTTTGCCTTCAGTACAAATTTTTCTATTTTTTTTATTTTATTAAAAAACATAAATGAAAATGAAAAAAATAAACAAACACAAACTAATTATTGTGCAAGAACGAATGAGTGATTTTTTGTTAAGAAATTTCTGTGTGAGTACATGCTCAACTATTGTTGACGAAAACAAGACACCAGCTAATGATCCTTATCAAATGAAATTGTCTGTTAAAGGTTAACAACAAACCACCATTAAAAACATAACAAACAATTTAAATTTCATCAATAAAAATAGATGAAATAGAAAAAATAATTATAATAATCATTTAACTGATTAGAAGGTTATTTTTCAGTTAGATTTCCGTCATTTAATTGTTTGAGCAATTTTTTGAGTGATTTTGTTTTTTTTATGTTTTTCTTATTAAACACTGTGCTTAAGCGTGTCAATATTATTTTTCTAATTATTTTTTTTTTTTATTATTGGGGCTTAAATATGCGTTATAATTAATTAGGATTAGCTTCTTAATTAATAACTACTTAATAATGGTAGCATGTGACTTCCAGATGTTATTTAATTTTACTGAAAAACTAAAAATTGTTACGAAATTAATGAAAAATTAAGTCAGCATGTAATTAGTGTATTAAATAACATAATTAACATAAATTTTTGTCGGATAATAAATTAAAGTCTCTAGAGAATAAACAAAAAAAAAATGTATTTTGATTTCAAGTTTTTTCTGTTTATTATTTTTTTAATTAACATTTGCTAACTGTTTGACCCCCGTTCAACTTAAGTAAAGTGAGAGAATTAAATCGCACGATATTACATAAAAAAACAACCTGACTCTAAGACAATAACAATAAAGATTCGCTGAATTTACAATTGTTGAGCAAAAATATACAAAAATTCTATTTCATTGTTTACGTCACATTTGTGTGTCTGACCGTAGTAAATACGATAAAGAAGAAAGAAAGAAAAAAAAAACACCGTCTTAAGGTTGATCAAGTCAATTTTAAACTATTTTTAGTTTAAAATATAAAAAAAAAACACTAACAAACTAAACTTTACTAAATAAATAAAGAATAATAAAATTAATTAAAACAGAAAACAGAAAATAAAAAAAAAATACTTTTTGACAACAAAACAAACCAACAAACTTTAACAAAAAAAGAGAAGAAGAAATAAAAAAAAAAATACTCAAGACCTTTGTGAATCTTAATTATGTAATTAGGAAGAGAGAAAAATAAATATATTATATACAAAAACTATTAAACATATGATGAAATATTTGCTTAAATTTTTTATTGTGTTTAAATAAATATTTGTTTAGCCAAGAGTTTGACAACCTTTTTCCCATTGTCACTAATGAGAAAATTTTGTTTTAAAATTCAATTAATATTCGCACTATTAACTATTCTCATATCACATACGATTTATTTGCTCATCTTAACTTGGTGTGAAGTATTTATTTACTTAAAGAGTTTTTTTCTTCCGGTATACCTTGCAAGTGCAAAGTGATTCTAAATTACAACAAATCTCAACAGATATTGCATTTTCTTAAAATGACTATGAGGATACCTTAAAAAGCTTGCATTAACAAGAACAACTGTAGTGCATAAATGTTGCATTTTAGTGTTAAACACACGACTTATTGACGATAGTCACAATGAAGTGACAATAAATTCAATGTCATCATGAATTAACACGTCGTTTAATAGTAAAATAATAATTTTGTCCAATTATTCTACTTATAGTTGAATTCTTTAATTAAAAAATGTTTAAGAAATTATTTTTATTTCACCTTGCCATTTTGCACATTTTTGATTTGGTCAATAAGAAGTTCAGGACAGTGCAATATTTGTCGCAAAGTTGTTTCATTGTAAATCTGGTAGCTTTAATAATTTAGGTGCTGCTGAAAGAAGTAAAACTTTATTCATATTTATATGATTAGGTTGGCCACAGCTGTGTATACTCTTAATGTTCATGCTGTGTAATAATTACAAAACTTCGTGTCACATATTATTATGCTGTGTGTGCTTTTTTTTTTGTTTTGTTTTTAATATTATTATTTTCACAATTTTTTGACTTGAAAAAAATTTTCAACTTTACCATGTCATGTTTAATGATAATCAGTGTTTCGTTGTTGTTGTTGTTTTTTGTTATTTATTTAAATTAAAACGGAAAATTATACCCAAAAAGTAAAAAAAAAAAACTACAAATAAATATAAAAAACATACAAAAAATATGTTATAATTAAAATAAAAATGCAATAAATTATTAAATAAATGAGTATTACACACTAAAGAAACTAGTAGAAAAACCACGATGAAGATTATTTTTTTTATTTTTGTATAAAAATAACCATCATGTTGTTTTCTGTGCTTATTTTTGTATTTAATTTTTTTGTCTTTTACCTTTAAACATATTTAACAGTTAAATTGGAAAAAATTTACATTTAATTTACAAATTAATAATTTTTTTTATATATATATTTATTTATTTATTTATTTATATTTCTTCTTCTTCTCTTTCCAGATAAAAACACGAGGTTTTCTGTTTTTTTTTCTTTTCTTACAATATCGTTGTGTTTTTCGTGAAACGAGAAAAAAAAAACTTAAATTCATTTTAACGTACAGTGGAGTGGCCGTGGTGATTTTTATTGGAATTGGAAAAGCAAAAAAAAAAAATAAAAAAAAGGCACAACACATCGAGAAATATAAAAAATTACACAACGCGATCAAAACAACAGAAAACAAAAAAAAAAACAAAACTAACCAACATAAACGAGTATAAATAAAAGTTTGAATAGTTTTTTTTTTTTTATAATACTTGAAAAATAATAAATTAAAATATTTATAAAAAAAAAAATTAAGTGGACAAGACACACAAACAAACAGTCAAAATAATAAAAAATAAAATAATAAAAAAAAGTTTACGAAGAAAAACAAAAAAACTACACTAAAAATCAACATGGATTCCGGAACTAAAGACATCATTGGTTATTTCTTAATTCTGACGACATTATTATTTGTGACGTCGACAACACAATCTTCCATTTGTAAGTGTTTATTTATTTATTTTTATTATTATTATTATTCTTCTTCTTTTTATTAAGTATGATATTGATGCTAATTTTTTTATTTTATTATTATTGTGTAAGATTTAAAATTATGTGTATTCTTCACTTAAGAAGAATTTAATAGATTTTCGCAATAATCATTGAAAAGCCCAATATCTATAAACCAAATCTAATGGGTTTTTTCCTTTACAAGTTTGCTTTATAACACCATAAGCAATTAAAAGAATTTAATTAGAATTAAACGAAAAAAAAAAGCATTCCAATCAAGCGCGTGTATTGTGCTCATTATATGTATGCACGTGCTAAAACTTTTTTTTTTAATTACCGGATTTTTTATACAAACTTTATCTGAATTTTCCCGTAATAATTTCGCAACCTGCATATAAACGTTTTTTGTTTTTTTATTTCTTTTTCTTTTCATTGGCACATGGCTTTAAACAAAAACCAAAAACACTTTGTTTTTTTTTGCTCTTTTTTTTTACTCAAGGCAGACAAAATATACATTTGTCAACATGAATATAATATTATTAATAATTTTTTTTTCAGTGTTTGTTTGCTTGTTTTTAGTACAAAAAAATTTGTGAAAAATTTATTTGATTTATTCTCTTAAAAAATCTCTTAAAAATATTCTCCAAAAAAAAGAAGAAAAAAAAATACAGAAGCTGCTGCTGTCGTTGTCGTTGTTTTTTTTTTTTTAAATCAAACCTCAGCAACTTTTGCTGGTTGATGAAGTAATCTTTTTTTATTTTTTAATTAATTAATTTACGGTTAATTTAAATATTTATTAATATTATCAACGTGTATTTTGGTGGTTTTTTAAATATTTTATAGTAAAATTTTAAAATAATTTAATTAAAATGTGGTTATGATTTTTTTTCTTTAATATTTAATTGCTAATTACTGATGTGCTAGGTTAATGATCTTTAATGAATTTTGTTTTTTGTTTTCATTATTAGTTAAAAACACTTAAAACAGTAGCAATCTTTATTTATTAATAATTATTTATTACATAAAATCGATGATTAATCTGATATTCGAAAGTAATTTGAGAATTAAATAATTATTATTATTTTTTTTAATATTAATAAACAACACAAATGTTTATAAATAAAACAAAAATAAAAATAATAATAATAATTTTGCGGTTAATTGTCGCGACAACAAGGACTTATTAATTGAAGCTAATTTATTGCGTTAATTACTTATATATAGATGAAAAAAAAAACAGTTAAATAAATATATCAAATTGCATGTAATAATTATTACAATTTACCATGTTTTTTTTTTTCATATAAACAACATGATTTCACTCCAAATTGAGTTGAATTGAAAAACAAAATAACCACTCAATCACGATTATCTACTTGTCAACAAAGGAACAAAAACGAAGAATTTTTTCTATACCATAAAGAAACGATAATAGTAATTTTTTTCTTACTATAAATACCGTTAATCGTTTATTAAAGAAAAGAAAAATAATAATAATAATAATAATAATAATCATAATAAAAGAAGAAAGAATTTACCATAAAGTAAAACGAATCACCTTCAACGAACGTTTTATTTATTTAGTTTTTATTTTTTTTGGACATTTAACTGTCAAAACTCTACTATTTATGGGATGATGAATAAAATTTATTGAATAAGACGAAACGAAATAAAAACTCAGCAACTAGAATCTTGATCTGTTGACCAAATTTGTTTATTTTATTGTATAGAAAGAAAGAAAAAAAAAACAACAAAACGCGTAAATTCGTAACAATGAACATGAACCTGAAAATTTATAATAATAAATGTGTAAAAACAGAAAATAAAAACAAAACAGAAACCTGCTCAAAACCATTTAAGGGTAATTTAAAAGTGTTGACATAAATGTAGAAAAAACAAAAATTTCCTTTCTTTCTTTAAGAATAATAAAAAAGCAGAAAACACATAAATTATCATAATTTATTACAATTTAATTAATTTTCTACAGTTTTGTTAACTAATTTCACATAATTATTAGTTGCTTGAGTTAAGTGAAAAAAATAAATAAAATAAAATAAATAAATAATAATCAAAGACAAAATTCATTGTATGCTAATAAGAAGAATTTTCTCTTTTTTATTTTTATCTAGAAACTATAAATTAAATTTCTTTATTACTGTTGAAAGGATGAGAAAAATTAAATTAAATTTTAAAATTAAGGAAAATTAATTGAAAATATAACTTGTGTTTACAGGTTGTGAGAATTTCTTAAGTAATAATACGTAATTTATGTGATTTTTTCGGAAAGAAAACAGATGCAGATCTTAGCCGTTAATTTCTTGAAGATTTTTATATAATTTAATGATTAGTTTAGGAACAAGTAATAGTACAGGAAGATACTGAGTTATACTTGTTTACTAAGTGGTTTTTCGTTAACATTAAGATAATTTTAGAATTATTTTATGACCAATGACAACGCAGTTATACAATTTTCTCTGCAAATAAAATTATGACTGTAATTTTAGATTATCTTAAATTTAAATAAATCAAAAAAATAAACAAAAAAAGACAACATATTGCACGGTTCTTAATCCGTTTCGTCTTTATAAAAGATAAATAAAACCTTTATCTACTTTATACACGTTTGAGTTTCATTAAGTTTTATTTATTTCAATTATTTTTTTTTGCATTTTAACCGAAACCTTTTTTTGTGGGCTTTTTGCTTTGTTAATGTCTTTATTTGTTTTCTTATTTAATTTAATTAAAACTATTATTTTCTAAATTTTTATTTTAATTTCTGTGTTTGTCGCTATATGTTGATTTGATTTATTTGAAACAATTTAATTTAATTTGAATTTTTTTTTTGTGTAACTAAGAAACACTAGCATTAAGAAACGAAAAAAGATTTTTATCATTTTTTCTTTAAAAAATAAATTACTTTGTTTAGGTAGTGCTTTACGGTTTTCTAGTTAATTTTCCCATAGCATTTTTATCTTTTTTGTTGAATCCTTTACAGTTGCGACTTCTCTATTAACCTTATTGACTTAAGAGTTCACGCACAACAAGAAGGCACAATGAAAACATAATAAATAAATAAAGAAAGAACAGAAACACACAAACATCGTTTAAGGGAACAAAACAAATAACAAACGGAAGTTGTTAAGTATCTTTACCTTATTTTCCTTTTCATGGGCTTATTTTTTATTAAAGAAATTTATGAGATGGCGCTTAAAGTGATAAAAAATAAAACATCTTAAACATATATAACGAGATGAACAATTTTTCTTTATCTTTGACTTTTTCTTCTTCTTTTTCTGTTTTTTAGTTAAATAAAGAAATAAAGGGAATATTTTGACTCTCTGGTTGCCTTTTTTATGATTCACAAACAATCATAAAAGTGTACAACAAAGAGGCGCCTTTAACATTTAACGTGTTGTGTGTCCGAAGAGAATGGTTAAGATGATAATTGGGATCATTTTTATTTCTTGTTTCTTTCATGTTTTTTTCTTTCTTGGTGTTGTAAGGCTCAGGTGCGTCCTTTTTGTTATTTTTTTTTTCTTGAAAGGATTTTAAAAGAGTCTTTTTTTTTTGTTATTTATTTATTTACTTAAGATAATAAAGAATGTTTGAAGGTCAAAAGTGTGCAATAAAATTTGAACAATAGAATTTTTTTTCTTTCTGTTTTTTTTTTGTTGAATGAATTTATTAAAGGAATGTCATGTCCTTGCTGCTTGTTTTTGTTATCTTACCTAATGTAGGCAAATTTTAAAAGATGATTTTCTCTTCATTGTTATTTATTTATTTCTTCGTTGTTCCTGCTGATAGGTTTCAAGCAGAGTATTTTTCTTATTATTATTTTTTTTTTCATTCAGGTGAATTTTGGGTCATTTAACACTGACTAAAAGAAAAATTCTAAATGTAATGATTTTAGCGTTGGTTTCAAAGAAAGATAAATATTTGAAATAGATAAAAATCAACAAAAAAAAAGAAAAGAATCAGAAGCTAAAATTAATAAATAAAAAACTAAAAATAAATTATGAAATAAACTTTAATGCTGATTAAATTAGTAAAGCACAAAAATCAACGAAAAAAAAATAAATAATTAATACGAAAATAAATTTTAAAAAAAGAAATAAACTTTTTCGCTGATTTTAATCCTATTATCACAATAAAAAAAAAAAAAAACTCTTAAAGTAGCTCTAAAAGTGAATTATGCAGCGCGCGGTTTTTATAATAATTAAGCAGATGGCTTAAGCTTTTTTTTTTAAATCAAAATAATAAAAAATAAAAACATATTCATAAAATATATATATGCATAATAATAATAATAATAATAATAATAATAATAATAATAATAATAATTTTTTTTACACTGTCTGATTATTGCCATTAATATTATTGAATTAAAATTAATAAAAAAAAAAATTATATAAAAATATTTCTTAAGAGAGAAAACAAAAAAAAATAAATAAAACCGTCAACAGCTACTAGTTTTACGTTGATGTCATTTGTTGCTGGTTTTTTTCATATATTTTTTCGCAGGCTTAAAGATTTTTTTCTTCTGTTTTTTTTTATTAATTAATAAAATAATAATAAAGAAAAAATAAAAACGAGACCGAAGCGAAATAATAATATTTTTTTTTGTGTTTTTAAAGCTTTTTAATATCAGCACAGAGCCGGTGTAGATTAAGAAATATTTTTCTTTTTTCATTTAACTCTTTGACGTTTTTTTCCTCGTTATTGAATTTGCTGATTTTTTTTTTTTGTCCAAAATTCCAATCGTGTAATAAAAGTTTCTACTCTGCAAAGTGTTTTTTTTTTATTATTTCTATCATTTTTTTTTTCTTTTTATTATCAATAATTAATAATTTAATCGCTGTTTTATTATTTCTTTGCCATTTAAAAAATAATTAAAAATATTTTATTAATTTAATTATTTCATAAAAAAAGTTCTTTTTTTTGTGACATTTAATGATAAGAAATGATTAAGATAAATCCTTTATTCAAGACAAAATTTAAGGGATTTTTGAGTGAAAGAAACGACTCTAAGTGAAACTACTGTACTGACCGTTGATAAATATTTTTAATTTAATATAAACTTTCTGGTTCGCAAATAAATAAAACAAACAAAATCTTTTACTCAATTCAAATACTTAAAGCAGCAATCATTTAAACATCATAAAGTACGTACAGCGGGTAAGATAAAAAACGACAGCAATGCAATCAACAAGCGCAACAAGAAATAAACCTTTACAAAAAAACAAAAGTAATTTTTGGTTTGTTTTTTTAAAAATAAATAAATAATGTTAAAGCACGTTTCACTTATTAAAAGCGCGACAGTAGTTAAACCAGCGTTTCTACTAAATTTACATTCAGTAAAACAGAAAATATTTCATTTATACTTATTTCGTTTTTTGAGCAAGATTTTTACTTAAATTTATTATCAATAGTCAAAGTTACAGAAATTAAATCAAATTCAAAAAAGCACCGTTTACTCTTCTGCAAATTTATAAATTTACAGAGAAAAAATCTGCATTCTTGCCACCGCATGAAACTTTATTTTTAAAAGATTTTTCGCAGTTTTTTTCTTTGTTTTTTAACTTTTTTTTTTTTTTTTTTGTTATTCCATTGATAAAATCACTGATGGTTATTGTTGAATAGATACCTTTATTTTATTTTTATAACCTTAAGTTAAAATGAAAATGAAAAAAAAACAAAAAATGCCGCAATTGTTAAACGTAAAGGTATTTTGCTTTTACGAATGTTAAAAACATTTTTTATTTTATTTATTTCTTTGATGTTAAAGGATGATTTCTTATCTTTATTATTATTTGTTTAAAGATGTTTCTGTTTTTCATTTTCTTTTTTTTTTCTATTTTAATTATAAATATGTTTGTTCTTTAGTTTAAAAAAAAAATAAACGATGTTAAACACATTAACACTGAGATCCTAATTTTTGAATTTTTATCTCTTTAAAATTCCTCGTGTGTGATAAACATTCAGATGAAAAATAGTAGTAGATAGGTTAATTTTTAATTAGAGAAAATGAAGGAAGTTAATTATTTTACCCTTTAAGTGTGTGTAATTCGTTATTTAGGAAGCGAATACCTGATGTTAGTATAAATTCTTTTGGGTCATCTTAACGGATAATCGTGCTAACTATAAAATAATAATAGTTAAGGAAACCGCGTTAAGCGACAGCATTCAACTAAACACAAATATTTAAGTTAAATTGTTAGCGAAAAAAAACCATAGTTTAGTTTTATAATCTGATATCGTTAATTACATAAAGTATAAAATTTATAACACGCACAGTGCGTGTACCTTTCTCTCTAAATAAAACGTAAACAATACCAAACAATATAAATAAAAAACAGTTTTCCTCCTTCTTTATTTCATTAAATAATAATAAAAATTAATATCAAAAATAAAAAAAAACATTCAAAAACATCGTCTGTGAATGTTAACTAAAAGGCGCCGCATAAAATTCTTCTCAATATATTTAAGGAAAATAAACTAAAAAATTAAATAAATAAAAACAAATCATATAGGAAATATTTAACGAAAAAAATCTTAAAGACTAAAATCGCTACTTGTTGTGTCAATATTTTCTTACAACAAAATCAAAAAAAAAATGAAATTTGTTTTTTTTTTCTTTTGTCATTTTTCATTAAAAAATTACAGAAAAAAAAAATGTTACGACATGGAAAATGTTTGTTTGAAAAACTTTAGATTTAATGTCAGTCAATATTAATACAGTGTGCATCGTTGCAGGCCAATGGCATCAGCTTTGTTTAATAAATTTATTTAAAAGCTTTTATTTTTCTCTAACAAGGAGATGAAAATCTTTTTTATTAAATAAATAAATAAATAAATAAATTTTAAGCAAACAAATAATCAATCTGTTGTTGTTGCGTCTTGTTATTTATTTATTCATCATCATCATCAACATCATCAACATTTTTCTTGTTAATTTAATGTTTTTATTTTTAATTTTTTTTTTTATTGACCAAAGCTATTTACTGTTTATTTATTTCTTATTTTTTTTTTTTACTTTTATTAATATTATTGTTTTCGTTATTATACATTACAAAAAAACTACAGCAAAAACCATTTGAAAATGTTAAACATAAATAAAATAAAATAACCACTTGACACAAAATCTTGACAGAAAATAATAAATAAAAAAAAAAACGATTTTTTCTTTTATTATTAAGTGTTTTTCAGCAAAAATTTAAATCTTTTTTTTTTTTTCTTGTGAAGGCTTTTTTTTTTGTCTTTGCTAAATTTTTCTCCCTTTTTTTTTGCTGTGTGTGCTTTTAAGTGTTTTTATACATATTTTTGTTGTATTTGATAGATTTCTTCTTAATTTTGTTGATAGATTTTATTACAACAACTTGTTTAGCTTTTTAACATTGATTAAAGTATTATAAGTTTAATATTGTGGTGTTGAGCACGCACGGAATATTATAGTCAATAAACAAAAATATCGTTTATTAAAGCACTTAGTATGGATAAAGCTTTAAAGACAATTCTTTTTTTTGGATAAAATAAGCCATAAGTTGCTATCATTTGTGGCATTGGTAAATTTATAACTAACTGTTTCTGCACCGAATAATTGCATTTTACCTGTAATACAAATTGCAAACTACTGAGTAATATCGCTGTTATGTAATTGAATATTTTAAGCAGTTTATGCTTTTTTTTTTTGCTAAAACTTAGAGTGGCTTAAGACCTTAGCATTTAATGTTTTTATTTTTTTAAATATTACAAACATAGTTTTATTTTCTAATAAATAAAAATATATTTTAATTTAAAATAATTAATAAATAATAATATTTTCTAATTATAATTTTCAGCGGGAAGTCGAGCAGCTTGTTCAAATGAAGGCGAGGAAGTGCTGGTCAACAATATTACACATTCACAATGCTATCGATGTATTTGTTTGGTAAATTTATTTATTTTTAATAAAATTATATTTATATTAATCCATAAAGTACATAATAATTAAATGTTAATTTTTTTTTTCTCTCTAAATTATTTGTATAAACTAAAAGAATTAAAACACACAGAAAAAAAAATCAATTAGTTAGGTAAATATGTATAAAAAAAAAAAATAGTATATAAGAAGGGATTTACTGGTAAATCATATATGAATGGCGCCTAATATTTAATGATTTTACAATGACAGTGTCTAGTTAAATAATTTATTTTATTTTTTCTTTATGTATTTTACCTTGTTTTGTTCACTGTTAGGGGTTGATTACAGTAATCGCCACTTGAAAAGTCACTTGGATTATAATTTTACCGTTATATACTTTATTTTTAAGATTTTATAATTTATTGTTTATTAGTGAAAATATCTTACCGGATTATCCTCGTGGTTTTCCTTTCTTTTCTTTTTTTTTTTTTTTTTGAGTGGTTTTTTTTTTTTGTTTGTTCACGAAATAAAATAAAAACGCACAGAGAGTAATGTAACCTTGTTGTGTTTTTATTTTTATTGTTTTAGTTTTTTCATGGCTACTGTTTTATTTTATTTATTTTTTTTGTTTTTAACTATATAGTTAATTTATTTATTTAATTATTTAATTTAAAGATATTTTATTGCGGTTTTATCTTGCTTCCTTTTTGCTGTTGTCGTTTATTTTCCGTCGTTGCCATTATTACTGTATGCTGCTACAAAACGTGATGATTATTTAGTCAGTTTACTTAATATTAAATTAAATATAAAATATTTTTTTATTTATCAAATTTAATTAATTTTTACTAGTTTTTTATTATTTTTGCTGTGTTTGCTTGTGTTTTTTTTTAATGATTGCTGTTCAATTTTATACCCTGCAAGTAGATTCACTTTTTCTTATTATTTTTTTAAAGTGATTTATGGAATATTATTACATTTTATTACCAAGTCTATGTACTTGTCAGGTTTGTAAAACCTGTTGCTTATTGTAAACGATTTGTCAGAAAAGTCTATATAATTGTAAAAAATGAATATCAATAACTGATTAAATTGAGTGAAATTTATACATAAAATTTGAGTATTTTTTTTTAAATTTCACTCAATGTTTTTCTTTTTATTTAAATACATTAATTATGAAGGTAATTTAGATTTTTTATTTAATAATTATTAAATCAACTTAACACTCTAAAGTAATTAATTTGTTTTTTTATTTTTTTATTAACCAAATAAATTATAATTATCTTAAAATTAAAACATCAAAGTTGTTAACAAAATATATATATATTTCTATGTAAAATACATTTTACCAAGAATCAACATAATAATATGTTTTTTTCTTTTTTTTATTTAATAAAACATAACTTGTCACATTTAATTAACAATTTATTTTTTCCTTCTTCTTCTTATTATTATTATTACTT
The DNA here is from genome assembly GCA_963942525.1 of Ptychoptera contaminata. Taxonomy (NCBI): domain Eukaryota; kingdom Metazoa; phylum Arthropoda; class Insecta; order Diptera; family Ptychopteridae; genus Ptychoptera; species Ptychoptera contaminata. The sequence goes on from OZ012638.1 coordinate 29,058,402, forward strand.
ATTTTTTTTATTCACTTCTAACATTACATGGTGTAATAATAATTTCAAACGTAATTATTGCTGTTTTGTTAAATAATTAGAAAATATTAAATAAAAAAAAAAAAAAAATTATTATTAAAAATTATTATTTATGAAAAATTACAAATTTACATTTAAAAGGTGATATAATTATATATAATTTATTATTTCAATTAAATACACTTTTATGTTGTAATTATTTGTTAATAATTATTGTTTAAAAAATAAAATAAATAAATAATAAAAAGTTGACAACAACAATTGACAGCAAAAGCACACAGCAGTAACAGTAACAACCAGCAACAACAAGTTTAGTGTTGATTTGCTGTGCAAAGATTTTATGATTTTTATCTTTTTTTATTGAATTTTTTCTTTTTTATTATAGCTTTTGGGTAAATAGAAAATTTATTAGATTAATAGAATGTAAATAATATTTTTATATATGATTATTATTATTATGCTGCTGCTGCTGCTGTCTTTGTTTTTTTTTGTATAGATAAACATATTTATGAGCAGCATTCAAACTATTGTGTGACCGGATTAGAAATTTTATTTAATTAATAATTAGAAGCGAAAAAATATTACATGTTTTTGTTAATTTAGTATAAGACAGTGCCTGTAGTTTTGTCTTTATATCCGGGGACAAATATTGTTTTAATTTCTTGTATTCTTATTGTATTTTGAAAAGATAATCCTATTGAATCTTAAAAACAATTTGATTATCTTAAAGCAATTAATGTCAGACAATTAATTGATTTTTTTTTTTGCTGTTTATGATGAAATTTATATACTTTTTATTAATTACATTTTTCTATTAGATTTATTGCATAAAATATTGAAAAATTACTCGTATATAATAACGTTAAACGCCAACACATTTGAACTTTTTTATTTTTCTGTTACTTTGACTCAATTCCATGCAAAGCAATTAATAATTAATTTAGATTAGGTGAAGGTTCATACGTTATTTAGTGCAAAAAATATAAAAAAAACGATTTCTATGACAAAGGAAACATTAATCAATTTTTATTTTTATAATATTAATAAGAAAATTCGCACTTAACAAATTTTTTTATATAAATAACAAAAAAATAAAGTAAAATAAATTCAATTTTGTTTTTTTTTTTTTGTGAATCATCAATATTAAAAAACGAAACTTAAAAAAATATTTATTAATATTCAACAAGAATTTTTCATTATATGTACTACCATTGCCAAATATTTTATTTTATTATTATTATTATTTAATTAATAAATACAGAAAAAAAAATAATAATAATAAAAACTCCGACAAATTGCATCTAAGCAATAAATCTTTAATAAAAATATATAAGAAAAAAAAAAAAATAATAATAATAAAAACTAGGCGCCAATAAATTCTGTGTAATCATTTGATCTAAAGTCTTACAACCAACTTGAATAAAAATTAAATAAAAAGAGTTAATTTTAATTATTTATTATTATTAGTATTACAACAACGAAAAGCCTAAGGCATAGAAATCAATCTAATAAGTCTGGCAACAGTGTTGACATTTTATTTATATTAAAAATTTATTCGTTTTTTGTATTTTTTTTTCTTATAATTATAATTTTTATTTTTAATTTATTACACCGACACGAATCATTCACGTTTTGTTAATATTTTCGCAGCACCATCAATAAATTGGTTTTTATTTTTATCTTATAACAAGTTGATGAAATGTTAAATAAATATTTAAGAATTTTTATAAATTTTATTAATTTTCGGTGTTTTTATTTGTTAATAAATAATTAAATAAATATATTTGATGGAATAATAAAAATAAATAAACGTTTCAACGTTAACAACAGAAGAACAAAATCACTTTGCAAATTTTGCAGCGAACTTTCATTTTGTAATGTGTAAAATCAGACAACATTGATTTTGCCTAATTTATGTTTAATTAAATAATTAAATTAATTAACAAAACATATAGATAAAAATCCATAGTAATAAAGTTAAAAAACAAAACCAAAAATATTTTTGTTGCGTTGGTTAAACGAGATAAGAAAGGGAATTACCTCAATTGCCATTAAAGGCGCAGACATAAACAGAAATAAAATTAAATTGAGTGACTGACTGTTCAATAAGCATCTTCTTCTACTTCTTCTATATATAAATATATTTGTTTTTAATCAAACATTTCTTGCTAGACATTCTAATAAAAAATTCACGATTAATTAGCAAACCGCAGAATAGCAAAAAAATAAAATGAAAGATATAAAAAAATTATACACAATCAACTCTCGTCTACATTCAAATGACTTAATAAATTATTTTCGAAAAGAAATCTTTTTCGTTACTTTTAAATCAGCCAATGACGTAATTTATTATTAAGTTTATTAAATTAAAAACAAGAGAAAAAAAAAACTATACAACTTAACCTAACTTAACTTTTCCAATAGATCTAAGATAAAAAAAATAAAATAAAATAAAATAAAAGAAAAGAAAAGACACAAAATAAAATTAACAAACTCGAGCCAATCGATTATAATTATCCGTTAAAATAGATGGAGAAGTAAAAAAATAACAATTTTTATTTTTTTTTTGTTTGTACTAAAAAGCAAGCACACACCTGTCTATTTAATAAAAAAGCACAACAAAAAACAACAACAGCAAAAGATAAATAATTAAAAACAAAAATAAGAAGAAAACTGTCAGTTTTAGATTTAATAAAAAAAAAACAATTTCATCTCTTTTACTCTGCCGTTATTATCGCTCGACCGAATTCCGCGAGATTATCTTCATGGTATCATCGCGACTGTTATGCTGTTGTTTTTTTTTTTTTGTATCTTTTGATTAAAAATACATAAAATAATAATAATATTATTATTATTTTTTTGATCATCGTCGCGTATTATTTCATCGTACACACGTTATTTGTTTATTTGTTCCTATGTTGTTTCTTGAGCATATTATTTTCATCATTATTGTCAGTATCATTAAAAGAAATCACCAACAAATGTTAAAGAATCAAAAATTGTTAAAAAAAAACCAACAAACAACAAAAATCAAATCATTTTAGCTGCGGCTCGTTATTATTATTATTTGTTGCTTGTTGTTGCTATTACTGTTGATGTTGCTGCTGATGTTGCTGTTACTGCTGCTGCTGCTGATGTTGATGTTGTTGTTATTTAAGCGAACGGCCTTTATCGACCTTGTTGAATTATTATTTTAATTTTAATTTTTTATTTTTTTTTGTGTGTTAAAAACACTAACATAGCTGTAACATTATTTTTATTTTTTAAATATTAATATTGTTGCTGTATATTTTTTTTTATTATGAGTGGAAAATAAATTATTATTATTTTTTTTCTTTATTAAGAAATATAAAAATCTATGCATAAGTTTTTGAATTTTATTAGAAATTTAATAGAAGAAACGAAAAAAAAAAGATCATAAATAAAAATTCAAAGATATTGGGACAAAGTGGTTTTGAGCTTTTTTTTTTTGTGTGTCGTGCGTTTTAATTTTTTTTTTTATTATTATTATTATTGAACTGAAATTCGACAATAACAACGAAACAAATTTTTTTTTTGTATTTTATTATTGTTTTTCCCAATTATTTTCGGAATTTAACGTTATAGGATGTTTGAGGTGTTGTTGCTGATTTTTGTTTTTGACTTTTTTTTATGACTTAATTATATCTTGCGGTTTGTTTTTTTTTTGTTTCTTTGCGTTATTGACTTTCTTATTTACTGTAAGCGTTTGCTTAGTATTGTTGGTTTTGGATTGTTTTTTGGTGTTTAAACACTTTTGTTAATGTTTTACTTTGGGAGAATTATTTTTTGAATTATCAAAAATCATACGAAAAAGGTGGAAAAAAACTAGAAATTACTTATTAATAGTAAGAATGCATTTATTTATTGAATTAAATATATAAATAATTTTATTTTTCTTGTTTTGTATGTTGAACTTTGTAATGAAACAAGAAATACGTGTTTAATTTTGATACATTTGGTCTCTAGCTACTAGATTTATAGACCTTTGACCACCGGATTCTAATCTATAAAACTATTTGCTAAAGTCAATAGAGCTGCAGGTAGCATACCTACTTGCCAACATTGTTTAACAATCATCTTAATTAATATCAACAGTCATTTATAAGGCACTGAATTAAATATGTAAATGAAGAAAAACATTTGTTCAATCGAAAAAGAATTTAAAAAATGTAAGGAAAAGTGTCTTCTTTCAAATTTTTAATTAAGTTAAATCCATACTACCGGATGCTGTATTCAAATATTTTTATTATCTAAACATCTTGCAATCAATTTTTGTTTATCAATTTAATAAATTTTCTCTACTTTTAAATAAAATTTTAATTTGACTAAATAAACACAAAAAAAAAAAACGACCAACAACAACAGGAAATACAACAAAAGCATAATTTTTCCCTCAAAAGAAAAAAAGCAAATCATTGGAACTTTTATCTTCAAAATAATTTTCCAAATTGATAACAGAGAAAATAAATATAAATTAATTAATAAATTAAAGAAAAAAATATATATGTATATCATGAAACAGGTTTAAAAGTAGAAGAAAAAAGACTCAAGTTGTTTTACCCAAATGCAGACTAATGAGCTAATTAACTAATGAGCTGTATAACTGAATTGGACATTAGATGTTTTAGTATTTCGTTTTTTTTTTTTTTTCGGTTGTTATTTAATTTTATTAACTTTTTTTTTGTTTTGTTTTTAGTTTACTTATGTAAACGAGAAAACAAATAGATAAATAAAACATATAAGAAAACAGTAACATGATTTTCTTACTTTAATTATGTTAGACAGATGACAAGATACGAGTTACATGAGTTTAAACAAATTTTTATTATTATTTTGAGTAGTTTTTTTTTTTTCTATTTGTTTTTATTTCTTCTGTGATTAAACCATTTTTCTTTTCTTCTCTTTGCTTTGTATATAGTTAAATCCGGCTATAGAGCATTGATTTATTCAAAAATAATAATAATAATTTATTAGCCTGTCTATGGCACACTAAAAATAATAAACAATCCATCCAAGTATCGCGGTTTTCATTGACAGCGAAAATAAAACCACTCAATCTACTTTTCTACCAGAAATAAAAAAACATTTTTATTAACTTATTTAATTAATTTTCCATTTAATTACATAATCAAAATACAGCTTTTAATTATGTAAAAATTAAAAAAAAATTATTTATTATTACAAAATTTAAAAACAGATAAAAAAAAAAATTAATAATTTTATTTTTTTTCGCCTCTTATTCAAACAAAGTAATAAAAAATATAAAATAAAAATATTTTTCTTCGTTATTTTAACACTTTTGTGGCAATTTTTTTTTTTGTTTTCTCATTTTATTATTTTATTTTATTTTTTTTCTAAGCGAATAATTATAAAATAAAGATGATCAAATAATTTTTACCGACATATGTTAATTCTACACCAGCATTATAGCAGATATGCTTTCCAATGAATACTATAAGTTTCGACGTAACTAAATATACACTAAGATCTTCTTTATTTTCTTATTAGTATTTTATTTTTTCGTCTTTAAATATCACAAACAAATAAACAAAATAGTTAATTTTACTATGAAATATAGAGAAAAAAATAAACAAAAATATCATAATAAAAAATAAATAAATTAAAGTTGTTTAAAATATCAAAAAACAACATAAAAACGTAAAGATCGTTGTTGTTTTTTTGTTTGTTTGTTTGTTGGTTAGGCATTTATTACGCGAATTAAAAATGCAAACAAACAGATTTTTTTTTATATGATTTTCATTAAAAACGTGGATTTTTAAGAGCTTTTTTTTTGTTTTGAAATTTTAATTTGCAACCTTTTGTTGCCTAAATCACATAATCAGTTTACCTGTTGTTTTGTTTTGATTTGCTTTGTGGTTCCTGGTTTTTTCATTAGAAAAATTAACAGAACAAGAGACTATGACAGAGAATATAAAGTATTTAATTGATTTTTGTGTAAATCTTTCCACACTTAAGATTTCGTTTTGTTCGCTTTGTTTGTTTCTAATTAAATAAATTATTGTATTTATTACGCTAATTTTAAATTCTTTAACATTTCCTTTATCTAGTTTAGAATTTTCCACCTTTGCTTTTTTCTTACAACTTAACTTTTACTTGTTTTCTTGAGTTTTTAATTAGCGAAAATAAAATATAAACTATAGTTTAGTTAAGCGTAACGTTGCACAGCAGGAATACAACTTGTTTCTACGAATATAAATCATTTTGCTTAATTTTATATGTTATTAAAACGTCAATAATGTTTATAAATAAACAAATTCGCGTAAATAATTATTTTTTTTAAATGTTTTTAATAAGAAATAAATAAGTATTAATGGAAAATTCCTTTAATATTATCTAAGCTACGATGTTAATTAATGAAAAATCGATGCTAATTACATACAAAATTCTTTATTTTAAAATTCTAAAAGTAGGTAACTAATTACTATATTTCAACGAATTAGCAAAGTAAAAAAGCTCACATCCTAGTCACTAACGAAAAAAATAAAACCTGTGCATAAAACAAACAAATAAATCTATAAAAATATACAAAAATGACGTAATCTGTGATTTTTTATTATTTTACGTTAATTAATTATTCTTTCAAAAAAAACTCAAATGTTTGTTGTTTTTTCAAGCAAAGTTTAATAAACGAAGCTTTTGTCAGCTATTTATTTTATCTCTTGTTGTTGCTTTATTTATTATTTAATTTATGATAAAGAGAGAAAAACCTTAATAAATCAAATAACAGCAACATAAGCAGAGGCACAAGCAACAGCACAGTGTTTAAAAGAACAAAAAAAAAACGCCAAACAGTAGCCAAAGCTCTTCTTTACTTTTATTTATTTTTTTTTCTTGTTTTGCTGTTCGAATGGAATTTCTAAAATAAAAATTATTAAAATTGTTGAAATTTTTATGAATAAATTTGCATTAAAAATTTTTTTTTGTATTTTATCAAATGAACTGAGTTTTTATTTCTGTTAATCCATTTGCTTCACTTGTTTTTCATCTTAATGACACTTTTTTTTCTTTCTCTCGTGTTTGTCTGTTTTTAATGCTTTATTACTATTTAATTGTGCTTTTTTCTTAGTTAAAGGTATTTTATTTATGTAGTTTCATTACAAAAAAAGAATTAATAAGAGATTAAAGTGAAATTTTCGTTACATATAATTTAATTGTTGAAGAAGTAAGAAAAAAAATAATAACAAAAACAGAAATTATGACCACGTTGTGCGCGTGTAAGTTGTCAAAAAAAGAAAAAGAAAAGAAAAATCAAACAAGAATTAAATGATGAAAAATAATCATCAAGCAGCCAACAACAGCGTCGTCAACGACGACGACAAACTTAATTCGAATAAAATAATAAAAAAAGAAAAAAAAAAACAAAACCTGATGAACGTTGTTTGTTGAACACCTGTGGATGTTAAATGGTGATTGCCAAATTTCTTATTATTATTATTTTAATTTTATTTATTTATTTATTTTTAATATTAAAAGACTGAGAGAAGAAAAATAAAATACAATTGCCCGACCGCATTCCAAATGTTTGATTTTTTTTTATTATTATTTTTTGGTTGAAAATAAAACAGAAAAAAAAATAATCATTTTTGTTTTTGTTTCGTCTCTCTCAACTGAAACTCATTTTTCAAGTTAATGTTAAGCAAATTTTTTTCTTGTTTTGTTTTTGCTTATTAACGTTCCCTGTGTATTTGCAAGCTTGTAAGTCTTATTTTTCTTTTTTCTTTTTTGCTTGGTAAGCTTTACGTTTGTGCGAAAGCTAAAGCGCGTTAATCGGTTTTTATTATTACTTTTATAAATGTTTAATTAAGTCATGAATAGCCCCTCGGTTTGAGTATTATGTTTTTTTTTTTTTCTTAGATATTATGCGTGTCTGAATGTTTTCTTTTCTTTACATTTCTTTTTTTTTTTTATTGATTTTTAATTAAATTAATTAATTAATTTATACAGAACTTTTTTTTTTTCTGTTTTGTGGTTTGGGTTTTTTTTTGTTTTTTAGCGTGAATAATGTGGTGTTGTTTGTTTGTATTGAGAAAGATTTTTATTGAAAACATTGAGGAAGGTTATTTTTTTTTTTAGTTTTTATAAAACTTTACAATCTGATTAGTTATTATTATTATTGATTTTCTCTTGTAATTAAAATAGGTTTTACATACTAATGCATTTAACTTTTATTAATTTTCTATAATAATCTGCGGCAACACACAGTAGATATGAAGACTGACTGTTACTACTTTAATCAAATTTATCAATGTTATTTTTGATGTATTATCGATTTTGAATATTATTTCGTTACTAGATAAAATTAATCCTCAATTTTGTTGTTTTAACTATCATAATCATGTTATCTGGTCTATTCAACACTTTTGTTGTTTTAAGTAAATATAGTTAGGGAATAAAATTTTTATCACTATTGATTACTATTGTATTTCTCTATGTTAGTTAAATTTAACAACCTTTCAGCCTACTTAATTTAGCCAATAACGTCAATATTAGCAAAATAAACAACTTTTGCTTGCTACTTCTTTTGCTTGCTAGGTTAATAAATTAATTTTTAAAACTATATTATTATAAATAAAAAGCTAATAAATCAATACAAATAATATTTATGCAATTAAAATTTAAAAAAAAACTAACTTCTCGTAATTAGACTAGTAAATAACATTAATTACTTGAACAAAATAAAAACAATAATTCTTATAAAACGTTAAATTAATTTATCTAGTTAGACAAAAAAGAAAAATTAAAATAAAAAATCGTATAATAAACGAATAATAAATTAAAATAGTAAAAGATAAATAAATATATATATATATAATAAAATTACCAATAAAGTAAAAAAAAAAAACACACACTAATTACAATTAATTAAATATATATTTCTATTTTTTAATATTAAAATCAAAATAAAACTACATTATTAACAATAAATTGCTATAATTACTATGTAATTTAGAAAAAAAAAAATAAAAAATAATATAGCAAATATAATAATAAATTAAAGAAAAAAAATTAAATTATACACACGATCCGTTTGTAAAGTATTTAATAATTTAATACTAGAAAGATAAAAAAAAATGCAAAAAATACAAAAAGATGAAAGAAAATTACTTCAACGAGGTGGCATTTAAAATGGGCGCCAAACTATATAATTTTTATATTTATTTTTTTTTTTATTATTTCTCTCTATAATCAAAGAATAAATGTCATTTTCTATTATTTCTATTTAATTAAATTAATTTATTTCTCTGTTAATTAATGTGTTTTTATAAGGATGTAAAAAATTACTCAAACGGATTTAAATTGCTCAAAATAATACTCAATGTATATAAATATATATATATGACGAGTTGGGCGTCAATAAGGCGCCACAGTTTTTATTTTTTCTATTTATTTTACTTTATTTCTATTAATTTTTTGTATTGTATAATAAAAATGACGACGTGCTGATATTGTTGCTGTGTTTTGTACTTTTGTATATTGAAAAAGAATTATTATTTTAGCAAATCATTCACTTAAAGTTCTAAATTGTTATTCGGTTTAGCAACTGTGTTATTATCATTAGATTCACTTGTAATGAATGTCCTTTTTTTTTTCATTATGTATTATTAATAACAGTAATAATAGGGGATTTTTCGATGGTAATATAAATACACAGCTTTAGATCGTTAAAATTGATTGCGAGAAAACCAAACAAAATAAATGTCTAACAAATCGACTAAAAACACGAACAGACAAATTAATTATAGACAATTTAAATGCAATTGTTTATTTATTTATTTATTATTATTATTTTTTAACAATTTAATTAAATGTTTATTATGTTATTTATATATAACACTAGCTGGTATTACCCGGCTTTGCACGGCAATAAAATAAAGTTGTGAATATAATGAAACCCCGTTTATGCTAATTTTTAAAGTCCCGACAATATTTAGTTTTTATATTTAATTAAAACCTCCGATTTGCCTTTTCCCATTAAAAATAAACATAAGTAATAAATTCCATAACCTTTTGACGTATTGTTAATGCAATTCAAAATTCTATTTCAGGGATGAAAATAAAGTTTTTATCAGAGAGCCTATATTTTGTTTTACGTATATGTTCACTTTCTAAAAGCCTGTTTTTAAAAAATCAAAGCATTTATAACACTTAATAGAAGAAAATAATAATTCTTTTTCGTTTATATGCGATTTTGAAGTTATGCCGATTTTTCTATACGACTTTTTAATATGATATTTTGTGTGGGAATTCCCGTTGAATATTGCTTGTATTCATTTTTTGTTGGGAATCTCTCTTTTATATGATTAGTATTGAAATAAAAACTAATTTTAAGGTATTGGTTGGATTCTTTTTAACTTCGATTCTATTTCACTTTACATATCTATTCTTTTGTTCTCACTATTAAAAGGGTTTTCAATCTTTTTCACTAACACATACGCCGATCGCAATCGGATTTGGCATATTTTACGTATATTTTCTTTTAACCGAAAAAATTGTTACCTACCGATTTTTTACATATATAAATTTTTATGACCGTTTGTTATAAAAGATAAAATTTTTTTGTTTACCCATTTAAGGGGAAATATTTTTTTTAATTACGTGCTGAACTGCAGAATATAAGTGTGAGAGAAAAATTGAGAATTATTTTACTTTGAGTTTTTCTATTTTATAATATAGTTTAGTTTCTTCCCCCTCTACCTAAATAGTGTCAATTTTTTCCACCTCTACAAAATGTTACAGAAACACACGAAAAAATCGGACTTTACTTTATATATTAGATTAATTGAAATTATTGTGTTATGTTTAAGTGTGCATTTTTATGCTTTTCTTTTCTTTAAGAAAATTAGTCGACTTTTGTTGTTAATTTGACAATTCAGTATAATTTACTACTTTGCATTTATTATTTATTTATTAAAGCTACTTTATTTATGATAAATAATTGTATGTTATTTAATTTTTTTATTCTCCTTTTAATAAAAGGTAGGTTTATCTAGATTAAGTGCTTTAAGTCTTGTTTATTTACTATTCGTAATGATTTTCTTTTAATTTTTAACGTGTTATTTTTATACTTTTGCAATAATAAATGAAATTATATTTAATTTAATTATGTTATTTAGATAATTAATTATTTGGTTGGTTAATTGTTTTCAAGTAATTGAATTTTAGCAATTAAATAAATTTGCTTTAACATAGCAAAAATAAAAAAAAAAAACAGGTTTAATCGTAAGTTTTTAAATATCATTTATTGGCGATAAATTTTGTAATAATTTTTTTTTTGCAATAAAATACATTAAAGTATTATTTTTAATTCTTAATTAATAAAAAATAATCATTAATAATATTCTTTTATTGTATATTAATCTACTAATTTCCATAAATTATTAATATAAAATGAAATTCATTAAAATATAAAGATAAATTCAATTTTTAATGATGATTTTTCTATAGAAGAAGAAAAGACCATCAATTAAGCTCTAAAAAAATCTAAATAAAAACGAAGAACAATGTTGAAAGATATTTCATTAACGAAATTAAGCACTCAGCACCCTAAAATTACTTATTTTTTTCTAAATAAATAAAAAACCAAACAATAGCAAAAGAATAATAATAATATTTTACAAAAAAGCTTGTCATAATTAATTATAAAGCTTATGTAAGTAGGTTAAATTTAAATAAAGAAAAAAAAAATCAATTGTTCAGATTTACTGAATACAAAAATATAAATAAATAAACTTAACTTAGCTTAGCCTCGTAATCAATAAATCCTCAATAATAACAAAACATAAATACTGGGAAAAAAAAAAAGAAAACACTTTTTGTTGAATTATTCAAGCGTTACAACCGCGCATATATCGTAGAAAAAGCAAAAACAGAAATAAAAAAAATATAAATAAGAAAAATAAACAATAAAAAACCATTCAAAGTACAAAAAAAAATCAATTAAACGTTTAAAAAGTCATCAATTAATGCATATTTAGCAACAAAAAAAAAAATAATACAGACAAATATGCAATTTTTAAAACATTACTTATTTATTTAATTAACAAATTTAAATAAGCAAATCTCAATACAATGTAAATATTGAATTAAATGAATTGTTTTTTACATTTTATAATTAAAATAGTGAAGAAACAAAATAAAAATCATCAGCAGCAGCAATAACATATAACAAACAAACAAATCTCTAAATGTCTCTTTACTTTGCACAGTGGTTTATTTTTTTTCTTCTATTAATTTTATTATTAAAAATTTTGTAAGTAAAGTAAACTCGTACAAGTTCCCTCATATTAAACTGTATTTAAAGAATAATTATTTAATTTTAAAATAAAAAGGAAAAGAATTATTAGACATTTCGTAATTTTAACAAACATACATAGATATACACACGCACGCAAAAAAAAAATTAAATAATGATGCAGATGATGTTGAAGATAAAATACCGTGTTACAATGATGAAGAAGTTTTTTGTTTTTTACTTTAAATTTATTTCTTCTTCATTTGTTCATTTAAAACATTCTTTAAATAATTGTTATTTACTTTTAATGTTTTTTCTGTGTGTTTCTGTTTTTTTTTTTCCATTCATTCTTAATAAAAAGTAATAAAGAAATATGTTTGTGAGTTATACTACAAGTAACTAGAAGCTTAAAGCATATGAAATAAAGCAGCAGCAAATAAAAATTTATTAAAGTACTTTTTAAACAATCAATTATATAATAATGTTTTTTTTTTTTATTTCTTTTAATTAAATATTATTTAAAGATGTTCAAATGTCTACATTCTTTACTATCGTTTTGCCTCGTGTATTTTTATTCTTATTATTATTATTATTAAGCTAAACAAATAATGAACACAGAAGAATGAAGACAAAAAATAAAAACTACACAAAAGTGGTTATTTAGGTTTTATTTTTTTAATATTTATTATTAAATTTTTTTTTATTTTGTTGGTTATTTTCGGATAAAATTTCATCAATCAAACATGATATATGTTTTTTTATAATCATAATAATAATAATAATAATAGATAGAATAAAATGTGTATAATGTACACATTAAGTGCGTCATCATCTACGAAAATTACCATCCATCATGAGCAGATAATATGGTGGCGGGCGATTCTTAGAGTTTATTTTTTTTTTTCATTCTTGTTTTTCTAATAAAAACTATTTGTGATTTTTTTTTTCTTCCCTATTATGTTTTTGTAACTCGTTAAGCTTTTTTTTTTTTTTGTTGGTAATTAAAGAAAAATTAAATTTTTTTAAAGCAGTCATTTCATTTTATTTAAGTTTTGTAGCTATTAGCAGGTGCTTAACGATGAAAAAACTTAATAATATATTAAATTTATAATAATAATAGCTTTTTATTAATTGCTTATTAAGCTTTTTATGAAAAAAATTACCGAATTCATTAATTTTTCATTAGAAATCATTTAAGACGTTTTTTTTTGCGAATGAGAAAAAAACCTATCAATTTCGTATGTTTTTTAAAACATTTAATAAGCCTTTCGCATTACTTTAGTTTACCTTCAGATGTTTTATTGCTGCAAAATATAATTTTTTACTAAGTTAAATATTAAATTAGTGAAAAAGCAATAATCAAGCATATTAAAAATAGACAAAAGTTTTACTAAACTATAAAAGTTCGATTGAATTTTCTTTAAGCAAAACAACCAAGTGCGAAGCAAATTCGTAAAAATTTCTTTGATAAACAAATAGTAGAAAAAACGACACAACGACAGTCTTTCACTTCTAAAGATAAGAAAAAAAATTTACACTTTTGTTATTAATAATTTTTTATTTCTTTTTTTTTAGTAAATGTAGAGAAATTATTCATTTTAGTCGTGTAAACTCTAGAAGAACATAAACAACGTCCTCGGCACAACAGGAGATTTTTCGCGCTGCTATATGTTGTTTTGATGATTTTTTTCGAAAATATTTTTACTATTTTATTTTAATTTTTAAAAGCTTTTTTTAATGCTTTTGAAAGACTTTTTTGTTGACATTTCAAGCCTTTTATCAAAGCGTTTTGTTTATTTTTTGCTTGATCACTTTGTTTCTCATTTTTAAAGCATTTTTTTTATCGATATTTTTATAGACTTTTAACGGCCGATTTATTATTAAGTTTTTATTTTAAAATTTATTTTTATGGTAATTAAAATTGATCACGAGTTTTAAGTCAGTTAATTAATTTTTCTTTTATTTTTAATACGTTAATTACGCTAAACTTCTTTTTCTTTATTTTTATTTTAATTCGTAAATTAATTTATTTAATGCGGAATATTATTATTTTTTTTGTGTTTATAGGTTACAATGCTATGATTTTTACTGGTGATTTTAGTGCATTGTTATTTAGTTTTCCTGTTTCATAACTTATAATTTTTTCGTTGATAATTAAAATGTTTTGAAAATACTCTTAACAAAGTGTTTGCCGTATTCCTTGTGCTAAAGGAATGGTAATAAATTCACGTTAACAAAACATTAACATTAACAAAACTACCCAATGTAATATCTTCAAAAAATAAAATTATATAAGACACAGAGCTTTTTTACAATTTTAAAATTTCTTTTTTTGTAAAAATTCCTCAAAAAATTAAACTTTTATGTTGTGTCTTTACATATATGATGTAATAAATGAATTTTAAAAAATAAATAAAATAATAAATTAATTTGCATTATTATTGCTTAAAACAATATAATTCTCGTATCAAGTTATTTTGTAATTTCTCTGTTTATTATTATAAATTTATTTGAAAATTAAATAAAATTAAATAAAACCGACATTCAACATCCGCAAATAAACTTAGTTTTTTCATTTCTTTTTTCATTATTTAATTATTTATTTTTTTTTGTTATTTTATATAATTTTCTGCAATAACAAACTAAGTGAATGTTTTTTTTTTTTTTTCAAAAAATAATAATTTTTAATCTTTTTTGTTATTATTATTATTTTTTGTTTTGTATTTATATAATTAATTTGTTCCACTACTGTTGCTAATGCTGTTGTTATTTTATACGCGTGCTAGTAGATCTTTAAAAATAATTAGTTAAAAAATAAACAACTAATTTGTGATTAAAATTTCAATGAATTCTATTCAAATATTATGTTGTTTTTTTGAATAATATAATAACAGAAGCATATAAACTGATAAATTTAAAATTTTTAATAAATAATAATCAGATTTGCATTAAATTTAATAACTCTTCTTTGGTTGTTATTGCCCAACGTTTTACCTTTAATATATAAAAACGTGTTAACGAAGGCTACAACGACGAAAATATTATAAAATACATAAAAACACGTCAAATTTATTTACTTAAATTTTTAAATTACTACAGTAAAAATAAAAATGCTTAAATAAATTACTTAAAACAATAAAAAAAGAGAAAAAAAACTAAACTAATAAGAAACAAGAAGAAAAACCAACAACAGCATAGTTATTATGCAAAAAAAAATTTATTAAAATTTACTTTAAATAAACACGCAAAATATTCTCTTGCATTTTATTATATTTTTCTTTGCTACGGTTTGTTACGAGCGATGGTTGCTAATTTAGGTAATTATTTGTTTAAAACTGTTTAAAGTTTGCTTTTAGCTTTTATTGTATATAAATTATTAATATTAATGCTGTAAGCTGTGGTCATGGCTTCGCATAGAATAAATACAACACATATAATTTTAGGGTTAGTGTTTGACTCTTTATTTAACTTTATTTTAAAAGAAGTTCCCAGATTATTTAGAAGTACGATGGCTTAGAGACTGTTTTGGAGCAATTGGTTTATCAGTAGACTACGAACTACTCAATATATAAGTCAATTTCATTGTAAAAAGAGATTTACTTTCGATTTGTCGTAATAAACATCTTTTTTAAACAAATTTTATCATCAGTTACTAAAACATTTGCATATTCTGTATCCACACTCGTATTTTAAATCAAAATTAATTACAAAAAATCATCGCGAAAAATAAGGCAAGACACAAAAATAAAAATTAAACAAGCGTTGATATATGTTTAAAAAAGATAAAAAGAAAAACCTTTAACCACAATTTAAAACCAATTACCCCAATCTTTATGACGACGAAAAAAGAAAATAAAAAAAACCGAATAAAAATAAAGCAAAAATACTCTGCCTGGTGTTTTATTATTATAATTATTATGAATAAAAAAATTAAAGCATTAAATAAAAATTAAAATGTTTAATAACTTTTATTATTATATAAAATTATTGAAAAGCACGCGAACTGTTTTATTCATTTTTTTTTTTTGATGTTTTTTATTTATTTTTATTTAAATCTTTTTTTTTTTTTTGCATTAAAAAATAATTGAAAAAAGTAAATTTTTGTGTTAATAAAAAAATTTGTATAATTAAATAATTTTACAATAAAAATAAAACTGTTTTTCATTGTGTTTGTTTGCGTGTGCCCACGAGTAGTGTGCTTGCGTTAACAAACAAGTAAATGAAAACAAATTTAAATATAAAAATAAATATTAATTATAATAATAATAATAATAATAATAATAATAATAATAATAATAATAATAATAATAATAATAATAATAATAATAATAATAAATAAAAAACCATGCAATAAGTAAGTGAGAATGAGTGAAAAAGCGAACAAGATCGCGATATCAAGATCATAACATCCGCCTATTTTTTTATTTTTTGTTAATAATTCAGAGCAGATTAAGTTGAATCAAAAGAAAAATAAAATAAAATTATAATAATAAAAAAATAAATAATTTGTTTCTTTCTTTTTAAAGACGACGTTTTTCCACTTTAAAATCATTTTTTCTTTTTTATATAATTTGACTCGGCACGCGCGACTATGCGCACTTAGTTATTTTTAAGCTAAAATATTTGTTATTTATTATTTACTTTATTTTTTTTTTGCTTTAAAATAATATTATGTGATTTTTATTTAAAGTTAAGTGGCTTAAATATTTTATTAATTTTTTTTTTTATTTATGAGTGAAAAATTATCACTCAAAACTGTAATCTGTTGTCTAATTAATCAAGAAAAAAATGCTACAAATCATTGTAAAAATGTATTGCAAATAGCAGTGTCATTTGTTATTAACATTCATTAGACAGCTTAAAGCACATTAAATTTAGATAAAAAAAAAGTTTAAATTTATAGAAAATAATAAAATAATTTGTCATTGAAGTAAATTAACCGATTTAAACGTGTTTATTATAATGAAAAATAAAAAAATGGAAAAAACTTTATTACATCGTTATTATCATTTCATAAGCGTTCACAGATGATTTTATTAATAAATACTTTCATTATTATTATTTCGCTTAAACACCATTAAAAACAACATCATTAAAAGTATATTTTAATTACATATTATAACGTAAAATACATACATCTATTTAATATAACTAAATGTGATTATTAAAATACAATAAAATTACATTGAATTGCATTAGTTCATTGTTTTATTTTATGTTTTTAATCTCAAAAAAAAACTATTTAATTAAAATTATTGCAATAAGAAAATAAGCAAAATTTACTCAATTTTCATTCTTGTATTTTATTTTACGGAAGAAAAAAAAGTATTTTAATTATTTTAATTTATTAATAAACTAAATTAAAATAAACTTAAAGCAAGCAAAAAAAAAAAAAAAGACTCAAGCTTAAACAGGTTAAAACAATTAATATTTATTTTATGACTTCTTAATTTATTTTTTATTTACTTTGTTTTCCATTTCCAGTGATTAAATGACAAAAAAATAAATAAAATAAAAATTCTAATTAATGTTAACTAAATAACGATAAAAAAAAAACAACAACCAAAAATTTAATTTTTTTTTTTTTCTGTTATTTATCTGTTGATAAACAGGTTAAGCGTTAGACATTTATTAAGTTATTTTTTTTTTGTTAGTTTGTTTATTTATCTTTAAATGTTTTAATGGATTGAGTGGGTGGTTGCAGCCACCTGTTATTTTAAATTTTTAAACTTCAAATATAATTAAGTGTAAGGAATTATTTTAAAACTTGATTGCTATTTTTCTGATAATAAAATATTTTAAATGCAAAAATCACTCAATAATTTTAATTAATATTTTTTTCGTTTTAATTTGCTGGTAAGAAAAAGTGTTTTATATATTTCATTTATTGTAAAATCTGAAAATAATAAGTTTTAAATGATCGAAAAGAGCTTAAACTGTTAAACGCATACAATAGGAAAATTAGATATTAATTGGACTTTGCATAAACATAACGAAATTAAATACAAATTTCTGAAACGAATTTTTAATTAGTTTTCAGAATATTCTGAAATAAAAACACTCAAACCATAGAATCTTAAAAATGTCTTTAAAACCAGCAATAGTAAGGGAATACTTTTAATGTCAAAAAAAATAAAATAAAATCAAAAACACGATCAAAATAATTAATAAATCTGTCAGCAACATTTCATCGCTTGTGAGTTGTGTTTATATTTTAATTTGCCTAAAATATAAATTTTATTATTTGTCTTTGAATATTTGTTGTTTCTATTTCGTTCGTTATAAAGCTGCAAAATTTTTCTAATTATAAATTTATAATTAATATTATTTTGCTTTTAATTATTTTTAATTATTATTTAAATATTGTTAGTGATGTGTGAATTTTAATAAATAAATAAGAAAAGCAAAAAATTAAAAACAATATTTATTTCGCTTCTTGGAATTGAGTTTTTTTTTTTTCGTTGTTCTTGTTGTTATTGTTTGATTAACGTAAAGCCAGGTAAAAGGCGCTTGAAATTCTTTAACATCGTCACTTTATTTATTTATTATTTAATTATTTATTTATTCATTTTTTTTTTCCCAATCATTTATTAGGCAAATAAATTGGAAATAATTTTTAATTTATTTAATTATTTGATGAGTTAAAATTAAATAATTGAGTAATTTCTGTTTGTTTTCGGTTTTTTTTTTCTCGACATATTTTTATTTATTATTTACATTTAATTAATATTGAAATTTATGCAGAAATTTTAATTCTATTTTTTTTTTTGGTTGTTTGTAATTTGCATTGAACGATATACGTAACGCAGGTGCTTTTATTTATTTTTTTTTCCACTGTCCTATTTGTTTTGTCTGCTGGAAAATTGTATTTTTTTCCATACTTTTAATGTATTTTCAAAGGTTTAGTCAAGTCAAGTGCTTGAACGCTTGTTTAATTAACGTTTTATTTTAAAATATTTCCATCATATAGTTTTTACGTGTGCTATTTTGTTGTCATTAAACTTTTTTTTTATTTATACATTTAAAAAAACGTCTAAAGTCAGATGTATAATAGCTTTAGTCAGGCAGGATTTTACGATTTTTATAAAAAATACTAAGATTAAGCAATTCTACGTTTCTTTTACAAAATCAGACTATTTTATTACTATTGTTTATTATTTACATTGTCATTTCTAATAAAAGTAGACAGCAATTTCCAGATTTAGTTCAGGTAATAGTAGCATTTAGGTTTAATTAAATAATAAAAAAAAATTACATCAACATAGTTGCAAAACTCTGAAAAATCATAAACAATCAAATAATAATTAATAATATTGGTGTCAATAGTGTTTTAATTATTATTTTAATTAAAATTGGATAAAAACTAATCAATATTTTATTGCTACAACTACTGTGCATTAGCCAATATCAACAATAACTCTATTTTTATGCTTGACTTGAGTTAAATTTTTCATTTATTTGAAATTTACTTGTTTAAGTTTTAAATAAAATGTTAAAAAAAAAACAAAAATAAAAATATGCAAAGCTTATAAAAAGCATAACACATGTAAAATTATTAATAAATATTATTTTATAAAATTAATATTGAGTAAAAGTTACGAGACTTGCTGGCGTAGTGTTTTTGTTCACAGCTGCTTAGTTTATTTATTTTTCTTCTTTACATTTTATTTAAATATTATTTTTATTTGTAATTTATTTATTAATATTATTATTAATAAAAATAATAAGAACATTGATCTCGATTTTTATGCTATTAAAATAATAAAAAAATATTAATATTGTGTAGCTGTTGAATATAACAACATCGCACATAACAAGAACAAGAGAAATATACACATTTTTCAGACAAGATTTTTTTGTTACGCCTTTTTGCGTTTAAATAGTTTCTTTTCGGTTTTTTTTTTCTTGTTTAAAAGTGTTAAAACTAAAAATAAATTATCATAAACTATCAGCTTATTATAAGCTTTCCACTGTTGTTTGATCTACTCTATTCCTATAATAGGAAATATAATTATTTAAAATTACTCTTAAAAGTTTTGCATAAATTTTAGGATATTTTCTGCATAAAAATGAATAAAATTGTAATGTTTTAAAAAGATAATAAAAACGTAATTAAAGTTTTTTGTTGTTTCATTTTTGTATTTCTGCCAGCATAATATACATACGTTCATTTAGTAGAATTTAAGTAAATAACAGAAATACATAAACGTTTCGATAAAAAATAAAATAAATTTTTTATTATGGTGTCGGACAGTCTACCTTTCACCATGCTGCAACTTTGTTACGAACTTTGTTTATAATTAAAAATATTTATTTTTAAGATAGGTAGTACTCACTTGGTGGATACTTTAAGTAAAAATTATTGTTTTTTGTTTAAAAATTTGCTTAAATATATATTAATCAGCCATATTTCTTATATAATGTAGACGACACACTTGACCTTTTTTTGTCTACAGTACGTTTTCTAAGTACATAACACTTTATTTAACACTAGCTGGTATTACCCGGCTTTGCACGGCAATAAAATAAAGTTGTGAATATAATGAAACCCCGTTTATGCTAATTTTTAAAGTCCCGACAATATTTAGTTTTTATATTTAATTAAAACCTCCGATTTGCCTTTTCCCATTAAAAATAAACATAAGTAATAAATTCCATAACCTTTTGACGTATTGTTAATGCAATTCAAAATTCTATTTCAGGGATGAAAATAAAGTTTTTATCAGAGAGCCTATATTTTGTTTTACGTATATGTTCACTTTCTAAAAGCCTGTTTTTAAAAAATCAAAGCATTTATAACACTTAATAGAAGAAAATAATAATTCTTTTTCGTTTATATGCGATTTTGAAGTTATGCCGATTTTTCTATACGACTTTTTAATATGATATTTTGTGTGGGAATTCCCGTTGAATATTGCTTGTATTCATTTTTTGTTGGGAATCTCTCTTTTATATGATTAGTATTGAAATAAAAACTAATTTTAAGGTATTGGTTGGATTCTTTTTAACTTCGATTCTATTTCACTTTACATATCTATTCTTTTGTTCTCACTATTAAAAGGGTTTTCAATCTTTTTCACTAACACATACGCCGATCGCAATCGGATTTGGCATATTTTACGTATATTTTCTTTTAACCGAAAAAATTGTTACCTACCGATTTTTTACATATATAAATTTTTATGACCGTTTGTTATAAAAGATAAAATTTTTTTGTTTACCCATTTAAGGGGAAATATTTTTTTTAATTACGTGCTGAACTGCAGAATATAAGTGTGAGAGAAAAATTGAGAATTATTTTACTTTGAGTTTTTCTATTTTATAATATAGTTTAGTTTCTTCCCCCTCTACCTAAATAGTGTCAATTTTTTCCACCTCTACAAAATGTTACAGAAACACACGAAAAAATCGGACTTTACTTTATATATTAGATTAAATAAATTAAATACCGTTTAGCTAATTGAGCAAAAGTAATTACAAAATCAATTAAAAACTATTGAACAGTTTTCAATAACGTATTATACAAGTTAATATCTTTTTTTTTTTGTTCGTTCTGAACATAAAAACATGTTGTTTTATTTTCCTGTAACAAACTATGAAGACAAGTGTTTCTACCTGTAATTAAAGATATAAAGAATCTTATTTGTTTTTTAAAATAAAAAAAAAAAACTATCATTTTAATTAATAATTTATTAATCGTTTTTTCTTTTTCTTTTCTAGAATGGTTTTGTTGATTGTGATCCAGAAAGTTGTCCAGCTGTTGATGACTGCTATATGTTAATGTTGAAACCAGAAGGTGTATGCTGTAATAAATGCATAGGTAAAAATTTAAACCTTAATAAATAATTTATACCTTTTAAATACTATAATTAATTTTATTGTTTTTACTCAATTATTAGGATGTATGTTTAAGGGAAAATATTATGCTAGTGCTGAGGAATGGTCCGAACCGGATGATCCATGCACTAATTACAAATGCGTTGGCGGTGTTGTAACTGAATCAAATATACAGTGTTATACACCGTGCAGTAATCCAATACCACCACGTCATGGTCAATGTTGTCCAACATGTTTAGGTAAGCAAGTGCTTTGTTTGTTTGTTCAATCTTTTCTTTGTTCTACGTTTTATTGGAATTTAATTCTTCGTTTTCTTATTTGAAATTCCGATCCATAAGCCATCTGCTCTTGTTTGTTTTAATAAAAGAATTAAAAAAATAAATAAAACTCATTATGAAGATGATTATTAGAATAATAAAAACTTTAAAATTACCATCGATTGTTGATTGATTTTTAATAATATAATTTTTCATTATAAGCATTCATTGAGGTATTTTTTACGTTTTTGTTTTATTTTCTTAAGAATTATTAATGATTAAGTTAATAATTTATTTTTAAAATTGAATTTTTAATGCTACATCACATAATTATATAGTTTTTGATAATCGAAAATAATTTTATTTGATTTTATGAGAACAAAATTATAAAAAAAAAAATTCTTCTTACCAAATTATTGCACTTTGCACGATGAGTTGAGATTCTTTTCCATCTGTTTGAGTTTGTTTTTTTTTTTTTCATTTCTTAAGACAACGGAAAATGTTTATTAAAGTAAAACTTTTTTTTTTCTTTGAAGAGATTAAAGGAGGTTCTTTCAAGTTTGGTGGTCTTCTTTCGTTGCTTTTTACCTTATACCGCAAGCAAAAAAATACCACTCAGGATTTACTGTGTTTGTTTTAAATAATTTTTATAAATCGTTTTAGTGGCTTTAATGGTTTAATTTTTTTTTTATTTTTATTTGCTTGCTGCTTTAATTTTTCTTACGTACGGATGATTACAGGTTAATAGCCCTTTATATGAGGTTTTTATTTAAAGGATTTTGATTTTTTTTTTTAAATGTAGTAAAAAGCTTTTAAATGATTAAATTATAAAGTAAAAAAAAAAATTAGTAACAAATAACATTATTTATCCTAATAATTATTTTATCAAATTATTTAAATCAAAGCCGAACAGAAAAAGTAGTCACAAGAAATATTTCTTTATCCCGGAATCAAATGTAAAAGCAATAAAAAAAAAATTTGTTTTTCAAATTCCTTTATTTAAAACGACTTAATTTTAATTATCTTGATTATACTGTGTTTTTTTTTTTTGTTTTAAAATAATATTTAAGTCACTTTTAAAACACTAAACCAACAACGTAACAAAAACATTGTATTGAGATGTTTGTTATGCGCTGTAAAGGTAATTTAATGACAGGTAAATAGGTTTTACAAACAACAACAATAAGCCGAAAGATTTATATCGGGGAATCATTTCGTTTTTTATTTTGGGAAAACTCAACATAATTGGTTTGATTATGAGCTTTAACGTTTTTTTTTCTCATTTTCATATTCTACGTTGCTTCGTTTCGTTAATAAAGATGAAAGAGAATTTCTCATCTATCAATTACCATAATTTGTTTAGTTTAGTTTTTTTTTCTCGTTTAAAATTAGTTAAGAATTCCTTTTTTAATCATCCTTCTTCCGATTGTTAGGTTTTTTTTTATATACATAATCCATTTACTTCATCTTGTTCATCAATTTTGTCTTGTCGGACTTTTATTTTCTTTGCTTTTTATTCTCGGTATACTGTTGTGTGGTCGTCCAATGTTTGTTTATTATTATTCTTTATTCTTGGTTAGCCGAAATATATTTGACAGCAAATTTATACCAGAGACCCTCATGATGTTAATTTGTTCAATTTTTTTTTCTTATATTTATTTATTTTTGCCCTTCTGCTTGATTTTTTTTGGCGTAGCTTGGCTTGACGTCAGGTATTTAATGTTAACCGATTGGATTTTGTTTAGATGGAAAAAAAGTTGTAAAATCCTTTCTTTAGTTTGGTTTTTATTAAATAATTAAATACTGGAAAAGTAGCTTTTTATATGCATCGCTGTAGATTGAGTAATAAAAGATCGTTATTACGTTTGCTAAGCGGGATCAGCCCATTGACAGCGGTTAAAATTATTTTGTGTTAAGCTATTTCACGGTTTAGTTTCTTAATTATTTTCAACAACACAACAAAATAACTAAAATCTATTTACTTATTAATTAATTAACATTTTACATTGTTGAAATCGGATTTCCGTTTTAAATTAATTTTATAAAATGATTGTAAAACGTACATCAATCATTATCAATCACCTCGAATTGAGAACGTGAACATTTTTTTCGTTCACTTTTGTTTGTTTTTCAACAACCGACAAAAGTTTTTTCCATTTACTTTATTTTTAAATTCATTATAATATTGCAATTTGTGTAATAAATAAATTAGCAGAAAAAAAAAACCAATCAACCAAATCATAAAACGTCCTCCATTTTTGCAATAAAAACGTAAAGAAAAAATCTGTTTATTAGAAAAATCATAAAAAACAACTCAATCAATTTGACATTTTTAAATATATTTAAAATTTATTATTATTTTTATTTAATTTTTATAAATCTATATATTTCTTTTATCTTCTTTTATAAATATATAAAAATTAAACGTGCTTTTTTACGTAAGCTTTATTTGCCGTTTTGTTAAAAAATATTAGTATTTGTTTAAAACTTTTTTTCTAGTGAATTTTGCATTGAATAAAAGCAGTAAAATTAAAGTTTAATTATTTTTTGTAGAGTATTTTTATTTGCTTAATTTGTAATTATGAATTTTTTATTTAAATAGTTCTACTAAAAATAAGAAATAAATTTGAGTTTGAGCAGAATAATAGAAAAAACGATTAGAGTGATTTTTTGAGTTTTTTTTTTGTGTAATTTCTTGAGTGTTTCTTTATTAAAAGAATTATTTATCTAAAACTTTATTTGATTATTTATTATGTAATAACAAATAGTTATTTTAAAATAGTGTTTAGTATGTAAAAGTAGTTAAAAAAAATGCTACAACTGCAACACAGATAACTGAATACGCTTGAGAGTTGTAAAAACAAAACAAAACAAAAAAAAAACTTGTTTAATCTGATAACAAAAATCACTTGGGATTTATAAAATTTCTAAAATAATAAAAATTTATTGTAATAAATCAAGCAAACATAATAAGAAAAAAACTAATTAATTTGTTACAATTTTGTATGAATTAATTAGTTTTCGTTAGTAAAATACCCAACGGAGTGTAACGACCACCCTGAATAGTAATAGAAAATAACTCTTTGTATTTTCTCTCTAATGACACAATATATATTTGTTAATAAATTATATTGATTTATTTATTAAAAATTAAATAAACAAACTTGATGACACCGTTAAAAACTCATTTAATATAAAATAAATTTAAATTATTCCATTTTCTCTGATTAAATGATAAAACAAAAATTACTATGAATAATCTTTTGAGTAGTTTTTTTGTTTAACAATTTTTCTTTTTTTTCTTTCATTTTAGTACTCTAACACTATTAATCTTTATTAAATATGTTATAACTTTATTATTTATATGTTTTAAATGCCTATTTTTATTATATATTTAAGATTTAGTCAGTTAATAGTTTGTTCTTTATCCAAATGAAACTAGTTTGTCACATAGAAGTGTTTATTAAATGGATTAAATTATTTTAAATTAAAAGAAAATCACTCAATTAAGTGTTTTTTTTTACTATGCGCTTATTGATAAGTAATTAATTTTCTTTTTATTTTCTTGTGATAAGAAAATCAATAAAATATAAGGATTATAATCCAGATAAATATGCATCAAAGATATTATTTTCGTCTCTCTTTTATTGAAAATATTCTTTTACTAAAAGAAGCTAATCGCTATGAGTAGAAAACATAATAAAAAAAGAAAAGTAAAACTATTTAACAAAAAAAAAAAAAAAAGAAATAACAACGAATAAAGAAGAAGATTTATAATTTAATTTTTATTTTTATATTATGGATTAATAAAATAACAATAATCATAAATCAGAAAATTATCAATTTTATTTATATTTATTCGTTTAAAATTTATTCTTCGTTACTTCGTTGTTGTGAGTTAGTTTCTTCTGTCTTTCCTTATTATTATTATTATTAGCTTTTTTTTTTTACCTCATGTGTGGTCTGTTTTTTTAGCGTTTCACCAAAAAATTTATATGAATAAAATATAAAGAATGGAAAAATAATAATAAATTTACAAAAAAATAAAACAATTTAAAATCGAAAATTTGTTTTTATTTTTTATGTTAAAAAAAAAAATAAAGAAAAGAAGAAAATGAGATAATATTTATGCCTAGTGTCTGCAAAATAAGCGTATAAACTATTAACCAAACAGCAAAACATAAACAATAATAATAACAATAATAATAAAAATAAATAAAAAAGAAATAATAATAATGTGTCCATTTAGTGTCTTATTATCGCGAGAAGAACAAGAAAGAAAGAAATATTTTTTAAGCAATTCTAATTTGTTTGGATTTTTTTCTTTTTTAATCGAGAAAATTATTTTATTTGGAATTCGCTTTATAATTAATTTTATTTATTTTTTTATTTTTTTGCTAAGTGGTTTCTTGATTGCCATTTATTTTTCATTGCTTATTTGTAATTTTAGTCTTTATATACTTTAAGAGCTTTTATCGAGTTATTTTTACTTCATATTTACTTCTTAAAATCCTGTTACCATTTTTCTTTCTTTTTTTTTTTTTTTGCTACTAAAAATCGCTAATAATTCTTTATAATTAATAATAAAAATTAAAAACATAAACTCAACACCTGAAAATGTAAAATCATAAAATTTAATAACATAAAAATGAATCATCTAGAATTAAATTCCAGAGAGAAGTTAAATATTTCAACTAAATAAAACTAAAAACAATTATTATTTAATATTTTTCTATATTGATTGTCCAGGGATATTTGATTTCATTAAACATTTAAAAAAAAAAACCTAACCGAATAGTTGCGATACAAAGGCAAAAACAATAAAATTATAATAACAAGTAGAAACCACTTTGATAGCATAAATATTCAATATGATAAATATGCGCCACATTTATCATTAAAATTTATTTATTAATTTTTTTTTTTCTTTAATAATATTTAAATTAATAAAACTTGATGATATTATACACAATTTTGTTATTTTTATTTGCGGTTTTGATTTCCGCATTTATTATTATTATTATTAATAATAATAATATTAATATTATTATTATATATAATAAAAAAGTAAATTTTTTCCTATTGAATTCTTTACGAAATATTATTATTATTTTTTTATCGTAAATAAAATGAAAGAAAACATTAATAAAATTGAGTGGTTTTTCTATATATTTATCAGGATGCTATTTAAATGGACAAAACGTACTGGATGGACGTGAGGTGACATTAAGTGAAGATCCTTGTTTGAAATGTCATTGCTCTAATAAAAAATTAATGTGCATGAAGAAAGCGTGCCCGGTATTGCTGTGTCCGCCATCAAAGCAAATACGTATACCAGGTGAATGTTGCCCCAAATGTAGTGAGAGACGTGAAGTAATGCAAATACCAGGTGAGAATTTTAATTATTTACTTTTGTCAAAGAAATGCTTTCGGTTTTTTTTTATATTTTTATTTTATTAAAATATGAATAAATTTTCTTTTGGCAGGAAAATGTATTAATGCAAGATCATTTTATATGGATGGTAAAAGATATTCACCGGATTTATGTTCAATGTGTACGTGCGTTAATGGCACATCGATTTGTGAACGTAAAACGTGCCCGGTATTAGAATGTGCACCAGAATTACAAAAAATGTCGCCAAGTGATTGCTGTTCACACTGTCCACCAGTGGCAGAGTTACGTTCAACATGCACGGTTGATAGTAAAACTTATGAAAGTAATGAAACATGGAATTTAGGTCCGTGTCGTTCGTGTAAATGTCATGCGGGAGAAATACGTTGTGCACAAACAAAATGTCCTAAAATTAAATGCAAATCAAATGAGATACAAGTCATTCCATCTGACCAATGCTGTGCCAAATGTGAAGAAAGTATGTGGACTTTTATTAATTTCTATTCTGCAGCACTCTCTTATTAATAATTATTCATATTTTATTTTAAAGGTCCAGCAGTTTGTACAGTATTCGGCGATCCACATTATAAAACATTCGATGGTAAATTTTACAGTTTTCAAGGCTCGTGTAAATATCAACTAACCGCTGATTGCACGAATCACACGTTTTCTATACGAGTGACCAACGATGGCCGCAAAACAAAATCATCATCCTGGACAAAGACTGTGACATTAAAATTGGGTGGAATAAAAGTGAACTTGGGACAAAAGATGCGAGTCAAAGTGAATGGAACGCGAATTGAGCCACCGTATAAACTAGGAACACGATTAACTATCGAGAAAAAGGACGACGAGGGAGTAAGCGTTGATACAGACATCGGTATTAAATTACTGTGGGACGGCAACAATTTTCTTCAAGTGCAGGCACCACCTACGTACAAGAATAAACTTTGTGGTCTCTGTGGGAACTATAATAATATTTTTCGAGATGATTTGGTGCCGCGTCGCGGTAATAATGTTACTGATAATGAGGTGTGGGTGTTTGCTAATTCATGGCGGGTCGGCGGTACTAAAGCTTGTGCTAAACGCAATGAAAATTTCTCGCGACCAAGCACCTGTACGCATAAGAAATTTTGGGCACTTTGTCGCCCACTTCGTGAATCTGATGTATTTGGTGAATGTGATAGCCGACTGAATCCCATTAATTATCACGAATCGTGCAAAAAGGACATGTGTGAGTGTCCATCGGGAACATGTTACTGTGAAAGTTTCGCAGCATATGCTCACGAATGCCAGAGGATTGGCGTTAAATTACCTAATTGGCGGGAAAAAACAAATTGCATTTTAAACAGTGGCAACCGGCCAAAGATCACACAACAATTTCATCAAATGCAACGCGATCGAAAACGAACAAAACGACCAATGCATTTATCTCATATGCCAAAAACGATCCTCATACACAAAAATCATGGACAGACGCCACCACCTTTACATTAATTATTTATAAATTAGGTAAATTTTTTCATTAAAAAAAAAAATGATTAAAAATTCAATTATTTAATGAATTTTCATCTCTAATTACAGAATTCGCTTTATTATTATTATTTAATTTTTATTTTTTAAGAAAAGAAAATTTAAGAACAAAAAAAAAACTTTTATTTATTTCAAAGCGGGGGACCTCTCAATGTACTTTCATAATATTAAATAAAGAAATTAACATAAATAGTGAAAAGAAATATTTAATTTAATAATAATAATAATAAATTAAAAAAAAACTGACATAATTAAGGCAGAAATGTAATGAAATATTGAAAAAAAAAGAGACGAAAAATTAATTAGTTAGTAAAATTTAATTAAATTAAATTAAATAAAAAAGAAAATGACGATGACAAAAACTAAAATAAATATTAAATAATTAATTACTACACGTTCCGTAAACGCAACATTGCACTAAATAATTTCGTTTATTTTCTTTATTTTTTACTCTAAATTACTTAATTAATTAAATTAACAAGAAGAAAAGAAAATTTAAAGAAAATAATTAATTCTACAAAAACTTATCTCATAATTAATTTATTTCTTAATTATAATATATAATAACAAATAAATAAATAATATATAAATATATTAATCTAAATATAAATCTATTTAAATAATTTAATTAAGTATAATTGAGAAATGATTTAAAAGTAAAAGAAATGAAAAATTTAAGAGAAACAAAATTAAATGAATAAAAATCACTCATTTGATTTTAACAGTATTTTGCCATTGTGTTTTGTTTGTTTAAGCAAAAATTAAAAATATAAATTAATAATAATAATAATATAAATAAATAAACTATTAAATCTCTCTTATTTATCGTTAAAAAAAAATAATTAAAAAGCTTTGAAATATAACAGCAAAGCTATTAGAAGAATAATCAAACAGTATAAAAAGGTTACTTTGAGTGATTTTTGAGTAACTCTAATTGATCTTAATTGAATAACTAAAGCACTCAATGTGATTACACAGCTTTTCAAATTGATAATCGATTAACTAATTTAAACTAAAGTAAATAAAATTTAATGT
Source organism: Ptychoptera contaminata (assembly GCA_963942525.1). Taxonomy (NCBI): domain Eukaryota; kingdom Metazoa; phylum Arthropoda; class Insecta; order Diptera; family Ptychopteridae; genus Ptychoptera; species Ptychoptera contaminata. The sequence continues at coordinate 29,088,748 of OZ012638.1, forward strand.
AAATTTAAGAATAAAAGCACACAATAAAGAACAAATTATTAATCATTTTTGTTAATTGGCTTTAAAAGTTTGCTTAAATGTGTAACAAGGCAACGTTAATAAGTTAAGTACATAAGAGCTGGCTTTTATATAATTAACGTTTAATAACGTATAAAAAAAACTATATTTTAAAGTTAAAATGAACAAAACAAAGTAAAGTAAATAATTTTTTTAAAGAAAAATATAAAATAATTAACAAGAAAATAATGAGCTTTTATTATTTAGAAGAAAAAAAAAACCACTCAAAAATATTTGAGTGCTAATTAATCTATGCTTATTTTATATTGATTTTTATTTTGTAATAATTATTTTATTACATTGCAAATAAGTTATTTAAATAAAAAAATAATATATTTAATTTGAATAAATATCATAAAATAGTAAGATATGTGGTTTTGCTGTTTTACAAGTGAAAAACTAGAAAAATAATCAACAAAAATGTAGCAAAGCAATGTAAAAACGATTGATTATGATGAAAATTACAGAAAAAACACTCTGTTTATTAAAGCATAAGCAAGCAACCACTATGATTGAATGAAAAAGTTAAAAATTAAAAGAAAAAACACCCATAAACATGTGAATGATAAAGTATTATAACGATTTTAAAAGAGAGATAGAGTAAAATGTAAAAAAAAATTATTAAATAAATAAATAATAAATAAATAAAAAACCAACAAACAAACAAGATATAGCTTTTAAGTATTAATTTAATTTTATTTTTAATTAGAAATTTAATTTTTATGTTAACAAAAAAAAAAAATAAAAATTTAAAATTGTTTTTTAAGTTAATGCAAAAATAATAATAAAAAAGTGAAAATATTTTTTTTTTTATTAAAATAATTTAATAATATTTTTTTTTCTTTAAAGAATATTTAAATGTTGGATAAGCAATTGTGTTAAAATTAATTAATTCGTTGTTTTTTTTTTATATATTTAAAAATTATAAATAATTAATTCATCAAAAAATAATTAGCCGTTTTGTTGTTAATTTTCTTTCTGTTTTTATTTAAATAAATATTTATTTTTATTTTCTTTGTAATTGAATTAGAAAAATTGATAAAAGATTTTTCTTTCTTTTTAATTTTTGCAAATTATTAAAGTGGAATTATCATTTCCTTAAGAAAAGAGAAAAGCAAAGTGAATTGCTGATTAAAAGTAAAAATTTATTTGTTGCAAAACCTTACAAATGTCACGTTTATCAATCAATCAGTTTTGGAATTGTTAAGTTTCTTCAATGCAATAAAGTCACCGAAATTCAGTAGATAAGTCAATTTTTTCTGTAACTTTATTAATATTTAGAGTTTAAATCAATATTTGAATCGTATTTCAAATGACAATAAAAATAATTGTTCTTTTACAGCAAGCTAAATCTTTTTAAATTACAAACGACTCAATACTAAAAATATTTTTATTAAAAATGTTTCACCGCATTTAAGCTAATTTATGGCTAATTTCATTTATTTTAACCAAAATGAATACAAAAAAATATTAATTTATACAAATAAACATTTTTTATGGATGAGTAAAGGCTTAATGAGAAATTTAATTAAATGATCAAAGTTATTACCAGTGAATAGTGCATTCTCTTTAATTTTCTTAAACATTTTTTATAAACAACGACAAACACTTAATTCTAATAAAAAGATAGAATAAATGTTTAAAATTCGTTCTATTAAAGAAATTAAACCTAGTAAGTCGTATTTTACAATTATTAAAAGTAAATTTCACAAAAATTAATTCACATTCGATTTAAACACGACCATTCTGCCGCTACAGTTAAAACAATCTAAGCACATAGTTTATTAGCTAATTATACTCTCCGTTTACTGTATTTTTGCGAAAAATCAACAATTTATTTTTATAATCGCTCTATTGATTACAGAAAGATACTAATCATAATCCAAATTTCTTTGTTTCCAAATTTCTTTTCAATCAAATGCTGCACAGATAAATCTCAATTGACATATCTGTGGCATGCCCTAGTTCCGTGCTTCTAGAATTACAATCAGATTAAAGATTTGCTCTATATTCTTCCCCAACACAAAAAAATGAAAAAAAATTTATTGCAAATAACTTGGCAACATTAGCTATTTAGTTCAACCAGCAAACAAAATTCACTTTATCTCCACAAACAATGCACAATTCATATAACAATTAAAATAATTAAAACAAACAGCAAACAAGTGTTTTAAACAATTTTATTTAAATAAATATAATTAAGCTAAATATTTAACAGCAAAAAAACGGTGAATAAATGAATGAATTAAAATAAAAAAAAGAAAAATAATCGAAAAAAACAAGAAAATTGTTCCTATTAGTAATGAAAAAATGAATTAAAAAAAAAAAGTTATGGAGAAACAAAAGAAGAATTAATTAATTAATAATTTGTTTTATTATTAATATTTTTATTATAATTATAAAAATAAATATAAATTTTTTTTTTCATATAAATAAATAAATAATTTAAATAAAAATTGTATATTTAAAAATAAAAATAATTAAAAGAAAAAATTAATTATTTCCGTTTTGTAATTTTTATTAATTAAATAAATTCTTTTCATGAATTAAATTGTATTCTGCTGTTGTTGCCTGGATATTAGGTACTGCTATGGAATTAGTATTGAGGGGCTACGGATTTTTGCTATCTTCCAATATAAGTTATCTATTTTTGCTGTGACAAGCAGTTTATTGTCACAGAAATATCATACTGATAACCTTCTTTTTGGGTTTTATTCTTTGCTGATTCTTTTTATTCATTCTTTCTCTTATACATTTGTTTTTTCTTATCTACGGTTTGACTCATGGCTTAATTATGAACTTTGATTGACTTTGCTGATGCTTACTTGCTGTTTGTTCTTTAAATTTTATTTTATATAAATTTTATTACACAAATGACGATTATTTTGATTAATTGTGCGCGTAGTTAAGCTGCTTTTATTTTATTACTGTTGCTGCTATTATATCGCCAGTATGTCTGACTTGGTTTTTATGACATTTTGCTTCTTAGTTTTGTTTTACTTCTACTTTTCGCTTTTAATGAAATTTTCTGCATTTATGTGAATAATTTTTTATTTATTTATTTTTTTCTAAAGCTATGAAACGTGTTATAGTTCGCGAAACGTTTAGATTTATTGTCGAAACAGCATTTATATTATACGTTTATTACATTTTTATTGCTGATTAGATAAGTTTTATAACGTCATTGGTACTGTTTTTTTACCTATAAAATATTTATTTTACCAGCTGAGTTATATTATGCTGCAAAGTATATTGCTGTATGTATTTCTTTAAAGTGTAAATATGGCTAGAAAAAATTTTTATAATAGAAAACTTTATCTGTATTGAAGTAATTACTTTAATAATGAATTTGTATGTAAAAAAAAACAATTTATGTAGAAAAATACGAATAAAATTTACTAAAATATAAAAAACAATTATGAAAGATTAATCATAAACCAAATAAATCTTTAAAAAATGAGAACATTGTTAGTAGAATTTCACAGTAGCAAGAATTAAGTATTAAGAAAAAACTCATTCAATTAACAATTAAATTAATAATTATGTATATATATAGAGTGAGATGTAGTAAATTAAATATCAATTGACTGCAACAGTTAAAATGTGAAAAAATGGAACAAAAACACCAATTCAAATGCACTTAAGATATACAATCTTCGTATTAAACTTAGTTCACCATAATTAGTTTTAATGATAAATTAAGAAGCGTTTTTAGCTTTGTTGATTAAACATTGATTATGTAGTTATATATTGGCTAAGTGCGAAAAACCAACTGTCTACTGGCAGAGAAGCAACCTGAAAAATTTAAAATTATATAATCGAAGGATTAAAGGTAAGGAAATTTAAGGTAAAATTATAACAAATGGCAAAAAACGTATTCTTTTCATGCTTACATTTATTTAATTACTTTCTTTATTGTATTTTTTTTTAAATTTTAAATTAATTTAAATTAATTAACCTTAATATAGCATTTTCATTTACTCATTAATTATTATTTAAGGTACATCACTTATGAACTATTTTTATTTTTACTTAAATAATTAGTTTATTTTCTTTATTTTCTGTAGTTTTTATTTAAATTATTTTATGTATAACGATATGTATTTATTTTCTATTATATATATTATTATTTATTTATTTTTTCTGCTTGTTTTGATATGTTTTAAACGATTTTTATATAATTTTTACTAATTTTTATTTAATTATTATTAATTTCATATTAATAAATTAAAATTATGACGATACTCATTCAATCACACATTCAGCTATACAGACAATACACCTTTAATTTGTCGACATTAAATTAATTTTCTCTTTTTAATTTATTTTTTTTATATTTAATAATAAAATTTTAATCAAAAAATAATTTCACCTTTTTTCATTTTTAAATAATTATTTACAATTTTTTAATTAATTTAATTTTAATTATTATTTTATTAATTTTTGCGTGTTATTTGTTTTTGCCGGCGTTAAAATGATAATAGTAATAAAGCTAATAATGTTAATGTGCTGGATTATTGCATTTTAGAATGTAGATATTGTTGCTGTTAATGCAGTTTTATCAATTGATTTACGGAAGCTATTTGATGAGATTCTACTGTAAATTTGCAGGAAACATTCCTTTAAAATGTTCGTACAATTAATTAAGCTCAAAATAAAATTATGATTTCTATACTAAACCAGTACCTTCGAAAGCTCTACTAGACTACATAGTTTATTTAATTTAGAAAATCTTTCTATAAAGGTGCTTTATGGCTAACTAATAAAATACAAACTAAAAAGCGAAATTTTACAAAAACCTTACAAATGTTAAATTAATTAAAACATTTGTTTCTTGTTTTTTATTTATTATAACTAAATCAGATTTACCTGTCTTTAAAACGTTAATTTATTAATTAATTAACTAAGAAAAATGATTTTTTTTAACAGCAGTAACAATTAGCAAATCCGTTTTTATAAAACAAAATTAGAAATTCTTTAATCAACCAAATAAAAGCTTAGTTACTCTAAGTTTAGCTATTTCTTTTATTTAAATTTATTTAATTAAATAAAAATTTATTTATATTTTTATGACAATTAATAAATTCATTTCAATAATCAACGATTTTAATAAAAGGATAATTTAATTGTATAACAATAAATGGAATATTTTAACTTTAACTCTCTTTAATCAACACGTCTGTTTAAAGCTGATAAATAATGAACACTTTATTTTGCTTTGCTTAATAATTGTTAATATATGATTCATTATTAAGCGTTGTTCTTGCCTCAAAAAACTTGAATTAAAGTTTTACTTGATATTCGGTATTAAATTTAATGCAAAACAATGAAAAGCAATTAAAAATGATGAATTAACCAAAATTACACTCAAAAAATATTACTCAAATGATTTCATTCTTTTTTGTTAATAAAAATTAAATTTACAATTTATTGCACCGGCAACTACTTAATTAAATTTATTTTTTTTTTAAATTAATAAACATAATTTCATTTAGAAATTAACCACCATAAAATTAGCATCCAAATTTGTTTACATTATTGCATTAACGAAAAGAAAAAAACATTTTTATTCGATAATTTCAATGCATTTTTACCATTCTACCATACCTTATATATATTTTTTTTTATTAATTACATTTAATTATCTGTTAAATTTAATTTTATTTACAATTTTTATAATTAATTTTAATCTGTATCTATTTTCTTTTTCAATTACTTTTTTACCCAAAACAGAATTGCTTAAGCTTTTTAATTTAATTTTTTTTTTTTAACACCTCACTCATGTTACTCAGTTTATTTAAAATAAATTCATCAATTTACCATTGTTTCTTTATATTTTAATTATAATTAATTAATTAAATATGCAAATTAATATAAAATATTAAAATAAAATAAAAAATTTAAAATTTTATTCATTTTTCGGTTTGTAATAAGGCTGGTAGCACAATGCAGTCGATTTTTATTACAGAATTATACTAGCACTTATATCACAATCAAAACGTTATTTATGGTAATTTTAATTAAAAATTCTTTAAAATATTGGTTCTCGACTGGTTACTATTATGAGTAAACTTTTCTATAGATTTATAGCAATCAATATACCTAAGCTGCAGTATTTCATTATAAAAACTTTATTTTTAAAACGAATAAATAGCTTTCTTCTGCCTCTTTGTTAACATACAGAACGAACTCATTGTGTCATCAGCTTACATATTCTCTTGTTAAAAAATAAAATAAATTTCTTAATTATAATAAAATAAAGACAGTTAATATTCCTTAACCTTAACAATGATCATTTTAATGAATTAATAAAATTTAACGAAATCGTCTCTTGTTACTTAATGCTTTATTGCTACTATTTGTTCAATAAATAAATAATTTGAATTTTTATTTCGTTGTGGTTATTTGCTTATCTGTTAACATTAATTTTTATTATTTTATTCTCTGTATTATGGTCACCAGAAGAAAAAAAATAAAAATAAACGTTAAATAAATAAATGACAGAAATTGTAATTAAAAGTTATAAAAATTACATGTGGCTTGTGCATATTAAAATATAATCAAATGTTTAGTTTCTTTTTCGCATAAAAACATTAAAAATTTTATTCTTTAATAAAATTTAATTAAAAAACAAATTAATCATGAATCGTGACTAGATACTTTGTACACGTTTTTCAATGGTTTTAGTATTTTAAAAATTTACAAAATGGAGAAACCGCAAATACCGATTATTTATTATAATTATTATTATTATTATTGTTTTTCCAGTCTTTTTATTATTATTATCATTATTATAATTATTTAAATCATTTTCTTGTGCTTTTAACAATAATACTGTTAATTTGTTTACTTTTACGGTGAATCCCCTTTAAAACCTTTTGTTATCATTACACGATTAATTTGTTATAAAAAAATATTGCTATATAGCAAAAATCGCCTGGCTACAAAAAAAGCCTAATAAATGTACGAATAAATTTGCTTAAATTATTTCCTTATTTACTTCCCGTGGTTTTATTTAGTTCTTTTTTTTAACCTACATTTCAGAACTGCAGATTGTGAAAATTTATTTAATTGTATAAACTGAGTTAAAGTAATTTTTTTAAAGAAAGTGCAAAAAAAAAGTTTTCTAATCAAATTAAATCCGTTTAAAATTAGTCTAATGTTGTTAGAAATAAACGATGTTTTGCAACCACAGATGCTTAAATTTGTAAATTTTTCTTATTACTTGTGACTGTTAATTAACTGCATATAAAATAGGAAATAATGTCATATACAAACAGTTTAAATCTAGTTAAATAAAAAAAAAAACTAGGTCAGAAAAAAGCTTGAATCAAAAATAAGTTTAAAGAAAGAGTTTTTATTTTAATAAAATCAAAAGGAAAACAAAAATAAAACGAATTAAAATACAAAGCTTTAACGATTTAACGACAAGAAAATACATTTAACGAAAAGTAGTCACGTTTTTAATCCGTACAACAAAATATAAAATGAATAAATAAAATTACAAAAATAAAATAAAACTAAACAAGAAAAAGCTTTTCTCATTTCTTTGCTTTGGTTCTTTAGTTTATATTTTACTGTCACCCATGATGACAGATTTTTTAAACTAAAGAAAAATAAATTTATTTTCTGTTTTATTTTTAAATTATATACGCGTTTTGTTTTTATGTTACTGGGTTGTTTTGTGGGTGGTTTTCGCTTGTATTTAATTTCATTTTCAGTTGCACAAAAAAAAAACCCCGCAGGCAAAATTGACAGTCCCGTGAATGAAAAACGTTGTGAACGAAAAATACAACTACGCTACGTTATATACGTTCAGTTCATATGTGGGCTTTAAATTGTATTTGGCATGAGCTTTGTATTTTTATAATTTTGTTTTTTTTTAATTAAAATAAATTTTATAACCAATACATACTTAAATGAATACGTTACAAGTAATTGAAAAAGCACGTGAAAATGCAGTAAAAAGTTTTTTGCTTACAGATTGATATGCGGTACGTGGTTTCTGTGTATTTTTTCTTTTATTATTTTGTGACCTGTGTTTAGATAGCAAAACTAATATCCTGTTTTAATTAATTCTTTATATATATAGTCAAAGCTTAACAAAACTGTGTTATAGGACTTAATGCACATAGGAGGCAAGTATTAACACGCTTATGATTTTAAATATGCTTCTTAAAAGCTACTGTCGCACGTTTTATACGACGATACTTCTGATTTTATTACTCAATCTTACAGCTTTAAGATAATAAATTTTGACTATTTAATCCTTTATTACACTAACTTTTGATTAATTTTGTTTTGTTTCGTTTTTATAACGTTTCTCTTTTGTGCTTTACTATCCGGTTTATTAATATATATTAATGAGATTTTTATGAACATTAACCAATTTTCAAAGCGTAGAGTTTTGTTTTTTGTCTTTAATTTATTTTTGGTTTAGTTAATTAAGTTATTAATATTATTATTTTTATTTATTTTTTATTGTTTTTTAAAATAAGTTTAACAATACAAATAGGAACAAATTCGGAATATATGTAAAAATTTCATCATCATAATCATAATAATAAATTTTAATATCTTTTAAATGAATGTAAATAAAATTTTCTTTTATTAATTAATCATTTATTTAATTTATTAATTACTTATGTATATATATATTTATTTGATATGTTTTGTGATTTATGTTTTTAAAAATTAATTGAATTATGTAAATATACTTCATAAATTATTTATTTATCTTTCTGTAATTCTTTTACTTAGTACACTAAATTTGATATGTATGAGTTTTTTGGTTTTCACTTTCATCTCGATTTCTTTAAAATTATTATTCTAATTAAATAATTTTATTCTAATTTAAATTTAATTTTTAATTACATTAATTACAATTAAATATGTATAATTTTTCATTTACTTAATTTTATTTATTTCACTAAATTTCTTAATAAAGTTTTTTCATTTAATTTCTTTTTTGTATATGTTTTATTTTAATTTTTCTTTTAGAACAACATCAAAAATAGAAGGGGAGGAAAAAAAATTATTTATTAATTTTCTTTTTTTAATAATTTAACTAAATTTTTTTTAATTAATAAATTGATTTTAGATTGATATGTATTGATTTACAGTTATAAGTTAAGTGTATTAAAGTCACATTAATAGTTAATAATATTAATAAAAAGAAAGGGAAAAACATTTAAAAATTTTAATATATTAATTAACAAAACAATTGAAAAAAAAACATTAATTATTTAGAAATACATTTATATAAGGAAAAAGTAAAGAAAATGAAAAATATTAGCTTATTTCGCTCTAATAAAAATTTGTAAACAAGTTTTAAAAAAAAACCCTATAACAGCTTAAATAAAAACATAAGCATTTATAGTGCTTTTTTTTAAATATATATATTTTTTCACTTTGTATAAGTTTTTATATCATTCTCGCAATGGAAAATTAATTTAATTTTCTTTAATTAACAAATAATATATATATATCTATATATGTATGTATAAAATACTTAATAATTATTTTTCATATAATTATATATATATATATTATAATCTTCTTAATTAATTAAAATACTTTAAAAATCATCACATTTAACAAACAAAATAAAAATAATGTTAACGAATATTATATGGGGGAAAAATTCGCTTTTAATTATCTTTCTAATGCATTTTTATGATATGTTTATATATTTATTTGATATGTTTTATGATTTATATTATAATTAATTATTTTATTTACGCATTTTTTTGCATTTAAAAAAATTGTATAATAAAAAGATATTGCTTTTAAGTGTTTTCTTATTTTTCTTTCTTTCATTTCATTTCTTTTCTTCACTTTTATCATTATAATTACATTTTTATTAACTATTTCTTCCTTACTAAGATTTCTTTTCCCTAAATTTTCCTTAAATTTATATAATTTGGGAAAAATAAAACAATTCTTTTAATTTTTAACATTTTAAAATAATCCTCTTTGATTTTCTTTTCAAGATATAAATAACAGTTTTAACGAAATTTCTCTTTTTAATTAAATTGGTTTTTTACTTAGATACTAGAACACACATAAATGGCATTTTGATATGTTTCATTTAATTAAATTTATATATATATTTCAATCACATTTTTAATTCACTAAATTGTTTTCTTATTTATAATTCTATTTTTCTTATTTGTCTTATTTTTTAAGAAATATTTTAAAATCGCTACACAAATCTTCGTTTTTTCTCACATCGCAGAAAAGATAAAAGACAAAATCATAATTTATTTACTCTTATTAAATATCAAAAATTGTTATTAATTAATTTTATTTATTTCATTCTTATTTTCATTTCAAAAATAAGTACTGATGTTGTTCATAAATATGGTCGTTTTTGTTTCCTTTTATTTCTTTGCTTTTATCAAACAAATCGTTTCTTTTTGCTGCGCTATTTATCTTATAAATAAAATCTTTTCTTTTCCTTGTAAATAATTTTCCTGTCCTCGTTTGCTGCTGTTGTTGTTTATATTTATTTATTCATTTATATATATAAAAAACGATATAACAAAAACTAAAATTAACAAAACAAAACATTTTTCTTTTCTCTTTTCTTCTATTCTTCTGGCCACCCTAAATCCTCACCAACTAATTCATAAAATTTCTGATTATGTTCGGCAAAATATTTACGCAATTTTGATATAACATTCGGATCAACATGTGGATGTTTTCTACCTTTTGTCTCACGTAAACATTTATCAGCTGTATCATTGCGCAAACAATAAAATCCCTTTGTTTCATTAAAGTAAAAATTATGCGTACCGATGCGATGCTCAATGCCTGAAATATTATCGGTTTTTGTATTTTTGTTAATAAAAAATATAAAAAAAACAACGCAAAAAGATATTTACCTAAAAACTCTTCAATTCGTTTTAATTGTGATACTGGATCCTCAATTAATTGATCACCATTAACAACCAGTAGTTGTTCCCTAGAGAAGACCTCCAACCATCGATGGACATGCAAATGATACATTGATATTGTAAGAGGTCGGTATGCTTCATTAACTGAACCATTTGGTAGCAGTGCTAACTCTTCAAATGTCCTTTAATAATAATAAAAATATAATTTAAATAAATTAACAAAAACACGCAAGTCTAAGAACAAAAGAGATTAATTTAACAAACCTAGAAACTGGTGATGGTTGTGCAGGTAATGCAGCGGTAGCAGCATGACTTCTTAATTGTGTATAATCAGATATAGCTCTAGTAACCGGTTCACGAACAATTAATAATAGTTTAATACTTGAATTCATAGCCCGAACACGTTCAGGAACCTATTTGCCAATTATATTAATAAAGAAATATAAATATTTTTCCAACAACCAAAAAAAATACATAAATTTATAATTTGAAAAAAGCTCTTAATTAATTAGAAATAGATAAAATGATTATTATTATTAAAAACAGAAACAAAAAACGGTTTAAAGAAAAATTCTTTTCTTTTTTAGATTAACGATAATGAGAAACATCAAACAACCTTTCATCTTAACCGACGTAATAGATGAATAAAATTGTTAGAAAAAAAAAATGAAAAAAACGACCAAAAACGGTAAATAAAAATAAAAGAAACTTAGCTAATGAGAGACGCAACCCAACACGAACCATATTTTATATTTAATTTTATTTATTTTTTCGTCTTCTTTATTATAATTTGTATTTCTTTTATTTATCTTATTCAGTAGCTTCGAACGGTGACAGAGACACAAAAATAAATAAATATAAGGAATGCTTTTAGCTGATTAAAATAAATAAACTTAAGGCTATCAAGTGTGTTGGTGAAGAGCTAAAGTTTTTTTATTTTTGTTTCGTTTTACCTATTTCATATTTTCTACATTTCCAGTTTAGTTTTTCTTCATTTTTTTTTTTGTATTTATCTGTGTAAAACTTGATAAATTTATATAAATAAATAAATGAAAAGGAATGACAACGACAGTAGTTTTTGCAAAAATTTATATATATAAAACCGCCCACTATACAACCCACAAATAAAAGTTTTATATATTTTTTTTTATTTAATATTTAGTCACACCGTGCAATCGTTTTTGCAAAAACACATCCAAAAAAAAAAAAAAAAAGAAAGAAAATTGCTTAATAAAATGAATACTGGTTGATGTGCTTTTATTTTGCTATTTTTTTAATAAAAAAGAATAAGAAAAAATAAGCTTAAACGAATTGCAATATTTTTTCTTCTGTACAAACAGAATTTAAGAAAATTATTTTTCTTAAATAATAATAAAATTTAAATAAAATAAATACGGAAATTTTTTTGGTTGTCCTTGATGGTGTAATCCTTTTTTAGTTTTCATTAAATTTAAACTTCTAAAAGTGTCAAAGAATTGTTTATAAAAAGAAAATGAGCAACACGCTTTATTGAAGAGTTTTCTTTTTTCACTGTTAAACTGATTGTTGTCAACATCCTTCCACTGTAAAAATTAAAGCTGCTTCTCCTCTTTTTGTTCTAATTTTCCACGTTTTTCTGGCAATTTTTGTATTTTTTTTTTTTTGCGGATGTACATTTTTCGGTTTAACTTTCACACTTTTGAGCTTTTTTGTCGCTAGGTATTAAATTTATTAGATTAAAAAAAATACCAACAATTTTTATTTATAAAAGCAAAACTTTACTTTGCTTGTGAAAATGACAAAAAGTTTTTCCTCATAAACCTAGTTTGAGCAACGTACAAAAAAAAAAACATTTACAAAGCACAAAGCAATTCCCATATGAATGATGACGTCAATCTTAGTTGTCTTAATTTTATTTTATTTTAATAAAATTGACAATTTTGACAACACAGAAGAAATACAGTTTTTTTTTACCTTTTTTGTTATAAATGAAAAATACAAAAATGTATCAGAAAATAAGATTATAAATTAGCGTTTTCTACTTAACAGGTAAAAAATGATAATATTTTATCTTTGTTTTCCTTGTTAATCCAATACATATCACTAATTTTCTTTAATTATTTATTGTTTTTATTTTTTATTAATAATTGTATTGTTCGTGTTTGTTTAAAACGTTATTTTTTATTTTAGCATTTCCCTTTGAGTAAAAATTAACTTTTACCAGGCGCCTCCACTGTACGTAAAATGGCAGTACACCGTCTTCACCCAGCACTACTCAGTTGCTATCACACATATACATCGTTTTTTTATTTGATTTATTTGTTATAATTAATTTCCTTCCTTTTTTCTATTTGGTTTTAATAAGTTAAGTGGAAATTAAATAAGCGAAAAACCGCATCGCGTAGCTTCTATATGTATATATATTTATATTTATTTTACCTTTTTTTTTCCACAAGAACGCAAAGTATCGCCATTAATTTTAGTTAAAATAAAATTTAAAAAAAAATCTACCTTTTTTGCATTAATTAATGTTAAAATTAATAAATTTATGTTAGTATTTGTTTTTGATTTTCTATAATTATAATTATTATTAAAGAATTATGATATAGGGGTCATCGCGTGTAGTGAAATATTCTATGTTTTTTTGCAAGCAGAAGAGAATAGTTTGTTTGATTTTCCAAGCGCAAATGTAAAAGAAGAAAACAATTAAATTCTTATAAACTTTAGCATGGAATTTTTTTTACACAATATTATTATTATTATTATTATAAACTTGCTGTTCTTGTTGAGCTTTCTTATTCGTATGCAATTTTCTTTTTGTTTTTCTTTCCGTTTGTTTTTGTTGCTTTACTCCGTTATACATATATTTATTTTTGTTTTCTTATCAAAACTTTAAAGCATCTGCATTTGATCATTTTACAATAACTACAAATAAAGTTCGTTTCCATTAATAAACTAAGCAATAAACAAGAATATTGAAAAATGAACAAAATAAGTTAAAGTTTGATAAAACTAAGTTAAAGATATAACAACAAAATAAATAAATAATGATTAACTGCTGTCAATGTACTTAACAGTTTATTGCTATCGAATAAAACTCAATAAAATTTATTTTTATTTTTTTCTTCTTTTAACTAGAGAAGCAATAACAAATTCAGTTTTTAATTGGAAAAGCTCCAACATTTAAGTGTGTTTTCAGTAAACTTTATGCATAACAATTTCATTTTAATGTTTAAATTTAATTAACTAAAAAAAAAACGATTTTTGTTTAATTAAAAACTGTGCCATGGGTGCAAAACTGGCTAGTGGGTGTTGATTTTATCAATTTTTTAATATTAATCGTGTTGAAATAATAATAAAAAAATAATAACAAATAAACAAATTTTAGGTAAATGACACATTTTTTTTTATGAGTTTTTTCATGTGCTTTTTATTTTTCAATTTTTCTCCTTTTGTTAGTGTTTGCTACAAAAAGCTTTTTGTTGTTAGGTAAGTATCCATACTAAATGGATAGGTCACAACCCATTCATAACCTTAGTAAGAATGCAAACTATATAACACGTAGTAAACATACCATCGATGGTTAAAGCATAGAAGCCGACACTCGAAAAATATTTCGCCAACCCACAAACGTTTTGAATATACAAAAAAAAAACAAAAAAACAATGGAAAAAAATGGAAAAAATAAAATAAAAATAAGTAAAAAAGGATACGAGGATGATGTCATATAATTTTATAGCTATATAGCTATAATTTTATCGTTTGTAATAAAAAGACTTATACACACTGAGAACAACAGCAGCAGCAGCAGCAGTAGCAGCAGTAGTAGTAGAAGTAGTAGTAGCAACAACACAAACAATAACAAGGGATTGAGTTGAAACAAGCAAACAACCAAATAAATACATATAATAAAAAAGTATAAAGTTTAGTGTCTCCTCGTGTTGTTGTAGTCATACTCGTGAGCTTTTTTTAATTTTCTTTGTTGTTTTTAACTTCAATATGCATTCGATGCCAAAAAAAAAAATTGAGTTAACATTAAAGAGTTTGAGGGTGCTGGCTGTTAATGTTATTCTCACTTTTATTAATATTTTTCCTTTTGTTATGACAACCAAGAAGTAAAAATAATAAAAAAAAAAACACCCACCTACACAGCATCGCATCCTATTTAAGTAACAAACATAAAATAAAACTAAAATAATCGAGCGAACGTATACAGCAGTAAAAAGCGTAAACTGATTTGTTTATAATTTTTTTTTTTCGTTCATCTGTGCTTTTGTAGTTTTAAAGAAATTTTTATTTTTCTATGCTTTTGTAGTTTGAAAAATAAAATTCTTTTTCTTTTTTTTATTATAAACGAATAAGTAACAAAAAAAAACGAGAAGAATATTGTCAGCAATAAAATTGTTGCAAAGTGTTATAAATTTATTTCGTTACTCTGGTTGTGAAATGTTTTCAGTAGTAAATCTATTGCTATGGGGATATTTGTACGTTTTTTTTTTCATCTCTCGTTGCCATCCTTTTTTTCACCCCTATTAAAATGAAATAAAATTAAGATGAACCAAAAAAAAAATATATATGAGTCAAAATCAAGCAAATGTCCCTTGATGATTTTTCTTTCGGTTTTTTTTTCCAAAAAATTTCTTTTCGTTTTAAATTTAGAAAATTCTCTGTATTTTTTGGTCTGTTTCGATTGTTAAGTATATTGGTCAAGCAATGTATTGTTTATTTTACTCAAGGAAATTATTTGCTATCACAATTTGTGTAAACAATATTGAACAGTATTTTCTTATTAATTCTTATTATTTGTTAACTTGTGGCTTATTGATGTCTTGTTATAGATTTCTTGTGGCTTTCTAATTGGACCTTTTATTTTCACAATTTAATACTTTATAATATTAACTTAATTTTTAATATTTTTCAGTAAGAAAGAACTAAGTGGTTAAAGTTTTTATTATAATTATTTTTCTGTAAAAGACGTAAAAAAGAAAAATTTAATATTTTTTAATTCAATTTTGAATTACATAAAGTTTTCTTTTTTCTAATTTCATCGCTTTGAAATATAATTTCTTAAAGTTTTCTTTATAATATTGTTGCAACTTTTTAATTATATTAATGAATTATAATATTATATATATATATATATAGTTTTACTTGTATTTATATTACTTTATATGTTTACTTTGTCCGCTTTATAAAGCTATGCATTCACTGGCTTATGTTGATTTTACGCTACTTTTACACTACTTTAAGTTTATTGTACTATTTACCAATTTACTTTGAATAACTTTTACCTACTAAAAGTTATTTTCACCTTAAATTTAGTGCTTAAGATATCTCTATACAAAAAAATAATTTTTTTTCTTGCCAAACATCAGCTACTGTTATATTTTATCATTTTTTCTTCTGAATGGTTTTGTTGCCAAGCTGTTGCTATACAAATTTGTTCTTCTATTAAAATATATTCAAATTTCCGTGATATATAATTATGTATATATTTTAAAGTCCATTTCATTATGCTATTTTAATCAACTATTTTCATTACTTAACCTAATTTTAACACTGCTTTTCGTTACTACAAGTGACTTCACTTTATTTGACATCAAATAAATTATTCTTTTTTTAACTACTGTATTACTTGAGTTTTACTTAACATTATTATTATTATTATTATTATTATTATTGTCTTAAAACATCTATCTAACCTTATTCGTCCTTAAATTAGTTTACTTTTTTTTTATTTTTTATTATTTTATTTTATGTTAAAAATTTAAAGTAAAAAACTTATAAATTCCCATATAAAATTATATCTTCTTATGCAAATTTCTTTACTTTCTGAGAAAAAAAATAATAATAATAACCTCGTCTAGTGATATTAAATGTAACCCAGGGGACTGGAAACAGGTTATCGGCCGCCTTATATAGGGTCAATTTATTTTCTTTATCTTTAAAACAAAAAAACGAAGAAAAATTATATACGATGCATTTGCTATTTATTTAAAAGAAAATTTAATTTGTGTCTGCAGAGCTACAAATAAGTAAATTAAATTTAAAAAAAGAAAACAGCAACTATTTTCTCAATTGATTGATTACGGTGTTGTTTTTTTTTTTTTTTTAAATACTTTATTTATTTAATCGTTTCAGTGTGTTTCTCTGCAACTTTGTAAAACATAGAATCAACGCGTTTTCAGTAGTATTCTTAAGTTACTTTAGTTTTGTTTGTAAACTTTTCTGCTTCTTCTGCTTTTTCTTTCTTAAAAAAAAAAAACTAAAATTG
Source organism: Ptychoptera contaminata (assembly GCA_963942525.1). Taxonomy (NCBI): domain Eukaryota; kingdom Metazoa; phylum Arthropoda; class Insecta; order Diptera; family Ptychopteridae; genus Ptychoptera; species Ptychoptera contaminata. Next base: position 29,105,956 of record OZ012638.1, read on the forward strand.
ATAAAGAAAAGTTTAAAGAAGAAATAATTTAACAATACTAACAACAACAGTAGAAAACGTAGCTCATGTTTAAAAACCCTTGAGATAGACAAAATATTTTAACAAGAAGAGAATGATGGCAGATGATGAAAAAAGAAATAACATAGAAGAAGATAAATTTAGCTGTTGTACGTGCACCAATCTTCTTTGGTGTCGTACTTTTACTTCTTTTTATGCTTGTTTTAAAATTTTTTTAATAACACTTGATGATGGACTTGGCATTTTTAACTCGTTCAACTAAGTGAACGAAACACTTTTCGATATAACAAAGTTGACGATAAAAGGATTCAATTTTATGCTATTTGTTTTTTCCTATTATTATTTTTTTGGAAACAATCAACTTTCAATTTATAATAATCAGTATCTCTAGCTAGTGTGCCAAAAATAAATTCAAATAAATAAGAATTAAAAGACTTAAATAGTCACGAAGAAATTTTCAAGCAAATTACAAAATTGATTTTAATGAAATTAAATTAAATGAAAAACAGAAGGAAAACGTGAGTAACTAAATCCACACGCCTCACACTATAATACTTGACGTTACCATAGCTAAACCTTGCATTAAGCAATCTTTTTTTTTCTTTCTTGAATAATATAATAATTTATTTTTGTTACAACTAGAAAAAAATAAGAAAAACCTTTCCTTATTGCAGCATTTAGTTTTACCGAGCAAAAAGAAAAAAAAATAAAGAATAAAAATTAACTCGATTAAAGTTTTGGTTAAGTTCGTTAGTTAAGTTATATTTGCTTGTCAATTAAAAGCTACTATAGATTGCTTAGTCACTATTTATTCTATTTATTTTTTTTACCCGTCTATTCATTATTTGCGTGTTAAAATACGAACAACCGATTAAGCATATTCACGATAACGGCATTTTATTTTTCACCTTTTCCTCTGTTATTGTTTTAATTTAATTTCTGTTTCGTTAATTAAAAAAGTAAATAAATTTTTGATATTAACTTTGGTGAAATTGATAAGTAAATGACGTCAATACTGACGTTTTTAGTTTCATTTTCTTATTATAAAAATATTTATTTCATTCTTTTTTGTGTTTGACTTAATTAAATTCATATAAATTAAATGAAAATAGAAGAAGAAAATCAAATATATAAACATCAATTGATGAGAGACAAGTAATGAAATATAAAAAAATTATACATTAAGTTGTAAATAGTGAGAAGTTTCTGATGTTCAACTAGATCTATGATAGAAGTTTTCTTAGTTTTATTACTCAAATAATATGCAAAGGTATGTTTGAAAGAGTTAATAATGTTGCCTGAAGATAATTTTGTTGTTTTGCTGTGGCTTAAACAACTGGAAAGCAAAATAAAAATAAATATCCTTTGATAATATTATGTACAAGAAATGTTAAGGATTTTTTTTTATCTGTGAAGAAAATCTACTGAACAGCGCTTAAAACTAACAAACAATACATCGTTAAAGTTGTAAAAATCTAAGGAAGTTTAAAACATTATAATAAGTTTTTATATTTTTACTACAAAAACATGACGATAACGATAGTTAACTAAATTGTTGATAAATTTACTTCTAATAGAATTCTTGAAAAATTTCTTTTGCTGAAAGTTCAGCTAGATGTATAGCAGACAGCTTTTATAATTATATAACCATATATGTAATTAGAATACCATAAAACTATTTGTAATTTGAGATATATTAGCGAAAAATTACTATGCTGTTCATTATTTAAAAAGATCTAATGCTACCATTTACTACAATACTACTTTTACGTCATTATATTAAATAAAATGAAGAAAAAACGTAAATTAAAAAGCACAAGGAAAAAAAAACTTAAAAAAACCTAAATAACAATTACCATCTAAATAAATTGTGTAGTAAATAATTGATTAATCATGAAAAATAAATATTTACAATGTAACGAAGAGCCAAATAAGAAAAACTTTTAACCAATTCTTGTTCTTGTTACTATTGCTCAGCTATCTAGTAAAAATACCTACAGGGATACAATTTACTCTACATTTTACTAACTTTGTATTATTATTATTATTTTTTTTGAAAGCTAGACGCAATACAATCCCTGATAACAAATTTTATATACATTTTTATGTTATTTTAGTTATTTATTTATAGAATAATGAAAAAGGCTAACCAATTTCCATCTAAATTGCAGACAAAGCACAACAAAAAATTTCTTATTTCTATTCATTTTCTTTTCTTTTTTTTTTGCAGTACATTTACTTGCTTTGTGCTTTGTTAACTATTTTCAATGCATTACAATCCAACAGAATTCAGATTATGCTTGCATTTTAGCAAAATTTGTTTTGAACTTTTTTCTAGATTGATAAAACTCATTATTTAAGCCCACTAGCACTGCTATTTGTAAATGTTTTTCTTTTTATTATATAGAAAAGGTTTTTATTTATTTTTTTATATTTTGTTGTTCTTTAACTAGTAAAAATAATCATAAAAAACCAACGATAAGAAATTGATGTTTATTGTCTGCATTCATTTTTATTTGCAGAAAAAAACAAAACAATTTACAAATGTATTTATCAGGTTGTTGTTGTTTATTTATTTATAATAGAAATTAAAAATATATAAATATATAACTGTATAAAAGAAAACAATAAAAAAATTCATTAAAGAAAAGTGCAATGTCACGTATTGCATATGAAAAACTTGTGGAAAAAATGCACACAAGTAATTTTAATTAACACATTTTGTTAGTGTTTACAACTACTGCTGCTACTATTGAAGTAGTTTTTCTACACTTTTTATTCTTGTAAAAAAGATTTTATTTAATTAATAACAACAATAACGTGTTTGGTTGTGAATTTATTTTAATTGTGTTTAGACGAAAAGAAAATGGAAAAAAGGGGAAGAAAAAAAGTTTTTTTTTTTTTTAATATAAAAAAGAAAAATAACAATAACAAATGCCAACAGCTTCTGTTACACCAATCAAAATGTATATATAAATACTTCATGATAACGAACTTTACAGTTATTGTGCTCTCTTTTCATCATAAAAACAATAACAACAACAACAGAAAACCATAAAGCTTTTCGAATATAATATATCGTTGTTTGAAGTTTGATTATAATTTTTGTTTTATAATAAAAAATAACAAAAAATCAAATTAAAACAGAAAATATAAAATGCCGAAGTAAATAATTCGACTCTAGTAATTTATTTATATTTATAGGATTTACTCTGTTGTTGTTTTCTCTGTTTTCGTTTTTATTTTTATTTTTTTTTTTTTTCTAAAGGAAAATCAAAAACGCGACCGAAAAAAACAAAGCAAACCTTGCATTAAAAATTCCTTGAATTTCTAATACTTTTAAAACACGCGCACCACAACATCTCACCATTTTTTCTCGTTTAATTTTTTCCTTGAAAAACAATGTTTTTGTTTTATTTTTACGTTAACCATCGAAATCGATTTTATTGAAGAATTATAAAGCTCATTGTTGTTTAAACCGTTTGAACTAAGTATAAAATAAATGAAAAAAATAATAATAATAATAATAAAACTCACCTCAGGTGTAACAAAGTAGCTAGGACTTTTCTCAATTGTTATCTGTCCACGAAAACTGTGCGGCATTTTTTTCCGATACCATTCGAGTCCCTTCATATAATTTTCATCACGATCAAAAAAATGCACCTCACCAGTTGCTTTTTGTATATTTGGATGTAAATAGAGCATCTCTAATAAAGCACGGGTACCACATTTTCGTACACCGACAATCAGTGCCTAGATGCAAAGAATAAAAATAAATAATAGCCAGAATGAAAGGATAAAAGAGAAAAATCATTAATAAAAATCAAAAGCTTTATAATAGTATTGCGTGTCTACGATTATTATTATTTTTATTATATTGTCATCCTGTTTGTTATCTTTCGTTTCTATTTTCAATTTTTTTTTTTACTTTTTGTTATCAGTAATAGTCAATCAATAAATAAATACAAAATAGAAAATTACCTGTGGCAAACGACGACTTGTTTTTGGAAAATGTATCCGATTTGGTATTACAATTTGATGATTCAGCACTGTACCACCTATCGCACTAATACCATTAACATTGCCACTATCTCCCCCAACATTATTACCATTTATATTATTACTAATAATATTACTTCCACCTATTGAATTGGTGTTTGGTAATCGGTTTGTTAATATTGATATCCGGTTTTCGGAAACAGCTGTTGCTGCCTGGTTATTATTTAAGTTTTTGTTTTTTCATTTTTTTTTTGATGCCAAATAAATAAAATTAAAAAAAATGAAACAAAATTAATTTCATTAAATAAATATGAGATATTTAATTAATAAAAAAAAGTTACCTGTATACTGTACACCGCACTATCATATAATACATGAAATGTTAAAAATAATGAGATTAGCATAACGGTTAAAAATACTGCTGCCATTTTTGGACGGGATACACCAACAACTAATATACATTCGGTGTGGGCAGAATCGGGCCCCACTGGCCTCATTGCCGTTTTCGGTAACCATCTGCAAATAAATAATAGCAAAAAAAAAAAATAAAATAAATAAATAAAACCAGCCGTAAATTTATTTACGCGAATAATAAATAAATAAATTAATTTTTTAAAATAGCGGAAAAATAACTATAAAATGATAGTGTTTTATCGTGTTCTACCCTGTGTATGTCGTCTACCTGTTAACTAACATTAAAAATAAAATATTCGTTGCTTTGATTACGTAATTTGATTAAAGTATAAAATATTTTAATTAAAAATAACTGCAATTTAACAACAAGCAAACAAGTATTTTCAGAAAACATAACATAACAAAAATCATTATCATCATCAAAATTTAATGCGAAAAAAGCAAAACAAACCACCTCGAACAGGTAAAATCACGCTTTAATATTCGACGCACATGAATTAAATGAGAAAAACAAAACGAACAAATAAATAATAGCGAAATAAATGTTATGAAGAGGTTGAATAATGTTGAGTGGGTAAAGAATTTTTCCACCTACACTATACGACAGATTAATGAAATTTCAATGCATATTATACATATATATATGTATATTTGAACGAACAACTTAATAAAGTTTTATTATTTTCTTCTTTGTGACTGCCTTACCTTCTCTACTTAATACAAATAATCGTTTGTAATATTTGTGTGTATTCTCGTGTGCGTTTTTGGTTATCCACCTCAACCACAAAACAATATTATTATTATATATTTTTTTTTTCCTCTATCAAAACAAAATGGTTTTTGATTTGTTCAGGTTGTCGTTGGCGTTAGTGCTGTTGCTGTTACCATCGTTTACCTTTTATTAATGTTAACTTTATTTAAGCCGGGTTATACAGGATAAAAAAAAATCATATATATAGATAGATATATAAGAAAAGCACAACAACAGCACACTGGCAAAAATGTATGTTTGCTCAATGTTATAATATGGCGAATGAAAAAAAAAAAAAAATGATAATAATAAAATTATATTTCGACAGGTAGAAAAGAAAGAAACAGGTGAAAATGAAGGTGAAATAAGCATTTTTTTTTTAACTTGATTATTATAATAATAAAATAAATAAATAAATAAAAACAAACAACTTACAGAATATCTAGAGGCAATTTGACTGAACAATCCCTCAATTGGTCGCCGCGACGTTTTGCGGTCATCAGTACAAGCAACGTCGTCGTCGTCTACTACGTCGATCTAATTTTGCTGTTGCTGTTATTACTATTGTTGTTCTTATATTCGTTGTAGCTGCTGTTTTTCTTATTTTTTTTACTTTAATATCAATTGTTGCTGTTGATACTGTTGTTGTTCCACTTGTTTTTGTTTTTATTTCCGTTTCCGATGATGATTCCATCACAGAATAATTTTATTATTTTTTTGGTTTTTTTTTTCTAATCTTTTTCGTCTGTTTATTTGTATCTCTGGTTGTGGGATGTTTGTCAATTGCCAGCACTGCTGTTTTTCTTGTTTATTATTATTTTGTTGTTCAGTAGGTTATTTTACTATTGTTGTCATACTGTGGAGCCATAGAAACATAATCGAAATTCTTACGGTTTTTTTTTTATTATTATTATTTAAACAGAATCAGATATGAATATAGCAGATGAATTTAACTTTTTTTCTGTTTATCTATCTGATTATGGTGATGTGGTGTATGCGGATTTTATCATTTCTTGTTACTATTAATAACTTTTATTTTTTTTTTTCCTTTATGTTTCTAAATAATAAATATCATCTTTTAACTGGTTTTTCCTTTATTTTCACTGCATCGTTACCTGGTAATTATAAAAAGAAAATAAATTATTAAAATGAAAAAAAAAATTGACATTAATTAATAATAAAAATTTTATTTTATTTAATTATACAATTTTTTAGCAAAACCCACTCTCATTGTGGTAAAAAAACGAGCCCACGTCACACAAAACAACCGTAAACATAATGAAATTCAAAATTCTATCAACATATTATTTTTACTCTAAGCAATTTATGTACATTCTTTGATACATAAACTCGATATTCTATTCTATAATATTTTTACGAAAATTCTTTTTTAATTCATGCAATTTTTGGAAGAAAAGATCAAGTTCACGTGTTTGAAATTTTACACACACAAAAAAAACACACATCTAAATGAACAATTTTTTGCATTTCTTATTATTTGAATTTTGAATAGAAATTAATCTTAATCTTATTAAAAATTACCTAATTAAATTGAAACTAAATTGTAAATTTTTATAATTTACGGAAACAATATTAATTTCTCTTCATTTTTATTTTGCTGTAATGTGAAAAGCCTACAATTTATTATGGAATTTGATCCACCCTTTTTATTTTTCTTACAACAAAACCCAAACAGACACACAAATTCTTATTCAAATCTCTCTAAAGTCTTACTAGAAGGTGGCAGTAAATTTTATTAGAAAACACCCACACTCGTATGACAAATACAAAGCACAAAAGATGTATATATTGTCGATGTTTCTATAGTAAACAAATTTTCATGTTAAGCTTTATGAATTTTATTTTTTATTTGTCGGGTTTTTGTTCTAAGGATCAAAGGTGTAAAAATAGTTTATATTTAGGGGAAACAATAACAGTTCATCAATTTATTAACCACTAATTTTGGTTTTGTCAAAATTTTAATGTTCCTTCGATGAGCTTAGAGTTGTTTCGTTTTGATTTTTTTGTAAGAAAAACACTTGCAGCTTATATGGTTGTGGTGTTTTGTGTTTTGATTTCCTTTATATTTATCTCAAAGGTCAAAGTACCATATTTTAAGTAAACAGTCCGTTAGAACATAAAGCTTTAAAGTTATCGTTAAGCGGATTTGTACGAAAATGAAATACAGATCTTGGCTAAAATATGTCAATAAAATTGTTACATTAGTTCTGCGGATACTGATCTTAAAAGCTATGTTTAAAGTAAACGACAAGTGTCATAAACATAACGGGTAATCAGTATAAATATAACATTTTTAACGAGATACTACTGTCAATACAAAAATAACATTTAAGTTAAATAAATAAATAAAAATAAATAAATATTAATATTTGTATAGCAAGTGCCACTCGGTGAACGATACTGCGAATATTAATTTTTAATTTTTCTTTTTTTACTACCAAAAAAGAGAGCTTTTTTAAGTAAAAACTACACAGAAATAACCAAGCAAAGCAAGTGTAAAGGCACTGAAGAAACAAAGAAGTAGAGAAAGAAAAATTAACTGAAATAAAAACGACGATGTTAAAACAAAACGCCCTTCAAAAATGAACATACAAAATAAAAGTATCCACAAAGTAGCGTAATGTAAAGCATAGAAGCGAGGAATGTAAAAAAAAAAAATAGCATAACTAAGGGAGTAATGATAGCAATATATTTTCTCTTTTATTTTTTATGAGCTTTTTACTTTTTTTTTCAATGTTTTGCTATATAGTTTGATTCTTTTTTTTTTTGTTCGTTATTTATTTATTTCATTTTTTTTTTCTGTTTTTATTCGGGTTTAGATTGGTTATTTATTTTATTTTTATTTTTTGTTATTCTTTAGTAGGGGTGGTGATTGCTCTGATAAAGATAGAACAAAATCATAAAAATTTATTTTTTTATAAATATATATATATGTATAATGTTTTCCCTCTAATACACAAATATAGAAAACAATAATTCATTATTTTCATGTCTGTCCAATATTAACATCGATTAGCATATAAAGTAGTAAAGTAAACGATATCGTCGTCATCGTCATTTACATTTACTTCACATTGACTATGTATTTTCTATTTTCATATTATTATTATTTATTTTTATTGCATAAATTCATTTTTGTTTTATGTTTTTGATTTTCAGCTTGTGTGTGGTTCTTGGTTTTCTTATTGTTCAAGTTGTTTTTGTTTTATGAATAAACAAATTTTCTTTTAAGCGTTATTATTATTATTTTTCTATACATATTTATTTCGCTTTTATTAATGCAATGTTATTGTTGCTGTTGCCATTGTTATTGGTGTGATAAATTTATTTAAAATTACATATATTGAGATGAGATTTTACATATATTTCCTTATTTTTACGCATCTTGAATTGTATTTTCGAGTAAAAGAACATGAAAGTAACTGACCACTGACGTGAAACAAACATCTAAGAGAAAAGCATAATTGTTTTATTGTTATGACAGAATTTGAAGAGGTAATTAAAAATTTATAATTTTTTATCAAGAATTTTTTAAAGACCAAACGATTAATGTCGAATAGAAATTTTTTACAATTTATTAAATTAGGCAACAAGTTTATTTGAAAATCTACATGTTAAAACTATTTTTACTGCTTTCAACTTCTTACTGCAAGTGATATTGGAGTATAAAATGCAAAATTAAATCGTTTAATTTTCTACATAATCTAAAACATTTTCCCTTTATTTATTTTCCAGCTTTTGTTTGCTAATCTGCTATTAATATTAATAACAACTAAAAAGAAACACATAAATAAAATCAATGATTATTTATTAATAAATAAATAATAATAAAAAAAACGCCCAATATCAAGACTAATTACTTGTAAATTACAACAATAGTCGTGTAAAACCACCCACATTTATACGATAATAATTATTCATTTTTATTATTATTTATACTTGTTTAGAAATTATAATTTCTCTTTACAATTTTTACTTACATTTCTTTACGTTAAAGGTTATATTTTATTGTATTAACTGTGATGCTTATCAATAACATAATTGTAATTGATTGATTAATTGATTTTGAGTGAATTAAAAGAGTTTTGAAGGTTAATTTATATTATTTTATTCAATTGTTATTTATTATATGGATAAAGATATAGAAATATTTGCATAAATTTTATAATATGTGTGTAAGTTTTTATTTCGTTTTACCCTCGTAGTTTCATTTTTTTTTATTAAATTAGTTCAAGATCATTTTTTTATTATTTACTTTTTTCATTATAATTATTTGTATTATTACTATTGCTATACATTTATATTTATCATAATTTGTACATTTATGAATGGCCTTTAAAAAAAAAAAAGAAATAATAATTAAATCGCGAGAGGATATTTGTAAAAACACGAAGCTTGCAGACATATAAATGCTACTTGCGTGTTAAAAGTTTAATTAGTATTTTCTTTTTTTTATTTTTAATTAGCATTTTTTTAATTTATTTGTTGCTGTTGTAATAACGTTTATTACTTATATGAGTATTGTTGTTCTTGTTATTTAATTTATTTATTTTTTAATAATAGAAATAACATTAATAAAAATATAAAAAAGAAAAAATGATATAAAAATATATATTTTAATTTATTTTTATTGATTAAATACTGTGGGCAGCATACGGTTTTCTTTTTTTTAAGGCGTTTAGAATAATTTTTTAATTTTATTTTATTAAAAGATTTTAATATATGCTTTTCATTATTAAAGGATTTGCTACGTTCTGGTTTATATTAATATTTATTAAAATATATAAAAAAAAATTAAATCAAGCTCAATTTGACATTCAACTCACAAAAAAAAATCACTTGATGCATATCTTTGTAGCAAAAAAAAAAAAAGAGGAAAAAACGATTGCGAAACCGAAAGGCAATTTTTCAATTTAACTTCATTTTATTACTCTTTTTATATATTCAACAGCCACAAAAGCTGTATAGGGCAAAAGTTATAATATTTGTTGATTTTTTAAATAAAATATTACATTTATTTTGTAACAAAAATAATAACGAAAAAAAAAAGCAGAAATTATTTTTAGTTGAATAAATGAAACCTTAAAAAAATAAACAAAAATGAAAATTATAATCAAATTTCACTTTTTTTTGGAAACTTGATGCCATTTGGTTGTTTCGTTAATATTTTCTTGATATTAATATATATAAATAAATAAATAAATAAAATATATAGCAAATGTCATTATTTTTTATTTTATGTCATCAAAAAAAAAAATTAGGACAAAAATATATAAATTTGGAAATACAGAGAGAAAAAACGAAATAAATGTAAAAGGATTCCATGACAAGATGACAGAAACAGTCGCATTTCTGGTAAGTGAGCTTTTATCAAAATAAAATAATATAAAAAAACATAATGATAAACCGAAGGAAATGAATTAGTTTCGGATGAAAATATGGCAATTGTTAAAATAAACAATTGTAGCGTATTTATGCTTGAAATATAGACCAAAAAAAAGCACTTAGATTTGCTCTTGTAAAGTCAAACCATAACCCAATTACTAGCCATTGGTTATATAAAAATAATATATATGTATATAATATAAAAAGAAAAGTAAAAAGCCATCATGAATGCTTCGTTTATCCCTTGTAGTGCTTGTATTTTTATTGTATTTATATTTAATTACTATCGCGATATTTTGATATATTTTTGATCAACAAATTCACAAAAAAAAACACCAATTATTGCAAATGTAATAGGGATGAGGAGATATAATACTAAGAACGTAACCCTTATGCTTCACGATTAACAATTATTTTTTCTTGATTATTAATACAATTACAAGGCTGAGCTTCCACTATAAATAATTAAATATTATATTTATTGCGTGTTAATTTAACTATAAAACAAAAATCGTTTTTATGTTCAAATATAAAATAATTATTATTATACAATTTTCTATTTTTTGTTTTATTCATTTTAATTAAATATTAATTAACATTTCTATTTGGTTTATTATTTATTATTATTATATTTTGATGTATCCGCTCATCCATCATACTCTAACCGCACATTTAATTTACTTTAAATAACAGAAACACTATTAATTGGAAAACTATTAATTTTAAACCATCACAATCTCTATTTGTGTGTATCTATTTCTATTTACAATTTATAATAATAAGTATTAATACAATCAAAATATTATAGAATAACGTGTGTGAGTGTAAAGAGGACTTTGATTACGTGGTAATATCTATTTTAGTTAGATGTAATTCTCTGTATTACCATGGCTTCCTATTTATGTATAAGGTAGGAATATTTTTTCTTATAAAAGGTAAGATTTACCAATAATACACATAAGAGTTTTATGTGATGAAAGGTTGAATGCCTTCAAAATGTATATATATTTTTTAAAGTTAATTTCCATTACAATTAATACCTATGTTTTGTTATTTTTAACGAATTCAATTAAGTGTATTTTGGTACAAGAAAGTATTATTAAATTTTTATATCATTATTTCAGCTTTAATTCATTTAATACAAGCCAGAAAATTCAATATGTGATATGAAATTTAATTAATTTAATAATAATAATAATATTAGTACCGTGTTTAAATAAATAGTCCGCTTATTTGTACCTTTTTCATTGAATTTTCCTAAAAAATAACTAAGTTTCAAAAGCACTTGTAGCTTATTTTCTATATTCTTTCATCGTCACACTATGAATAGGTGCTTTAATGCTCAGTAATAATAATAAAATGATAATAATAATAAAAAAGCTTAAGTTTTAAGTAACAAAAAAATAACCACACCCAAAAAAAATATATAGAACAAAAAATAATAATAAAACAATTAAACAATTATACGAATACACGGAAAAAATCCACCCTCAATTCTAGCGCAAATAATTTTTTTATTTGTTTTATAATTTTTTTCTTTCGTTTTAATCAACTGATTTTAGTTTTTGATGACTCAAAACTTTTAGTTTATTTTATTTTATTTAATTTCTATTTACCTTAAGTAAAACAAAGAGGTTTTTATGTTATTAAAATAAAAGCAAACATCATCTTACATCATACAAATTTCATTTTTTTTTTTGCATTTCTTTTACATATTACCTTTCTATTGTAATTTTTTTTTATTAAGTTAATAAATTTTACTAAATTCATTTAGTTTTTTAGTGCCGAAAACAACAACAAGTACAGGGTTTTCCAATAAGAGGTGTTATTTTGAATAGCCCGCTATTTCGGTAGATGTCACTTTTGAAGCTATCATTTGTTGACATTTGACAAGTAGAAACTACGCCATTAATAAAAATGGAACGATACACGCTTCAACAACGCATTGAAATTATTAAAATTCACTATAAAAATGGTGAAAATTTGGCAGAGACGGTTCGTAAAACTCGAAAATTTTTGGGTCGTCGTGAAGCACCTTGTCGGACCGCAATACAGAAATTGGTGGAAAAATTCGAGCTGTTGGGACAACTTAGTGATGTGAAGAATAAAATCCGTGCACGTCGTTCAAGAACAGCCGAGAATATTGCTGCTGTAGCCAAAAGTGTTGAAGAAAACCCAGGTTTGTCCATTCCTCGTCGTTCTTTGGAATTAGGCATTCCACAAACGTCATTACACCGTATTTTGCATAAAGATTTGGGTCTTAATGCTTATAAGGTTCAGTTAACACAAGAACTCAAGCCGGCCGATCATCAACAACGTCGTGTCTTTGCTGATTGGGTCCTTGAAATGCATGAAAATGATCCGGAATTTCATCGAAAAATCATCTTGATTGATGAGGGCCATTTCCACCTCGGTGGCTTCGTCAACAAGCAAAATTGTCGCATCTGGGGCTCGGAAAACCCAAGAGTTATTGTTGAAAAGCCTCTCTATCCTCAACGTGTGACTGTTTGGTGCGGTTTATGGTCCGGCGGAGTCATTGGACCTTACTTTTTCGAAAATGAGGCTGGAGCAACAGTTACGGTGAATGGATTGCGCTATCGAGAGATGATTAATGATTTTTTATGTCCGGAATTGGATGGTATTGATCTGGACAACGTTTACTTTCAACAAGACGGCGCTACGTGCCACACAAGCAACGAAACCATTGATCTTTTACGGGAAAAGTTTTCGGACCGTGTTATCTCTCGAAGAGGTGATCACAATTGGCCACCGAGATCTTGTGATTTAACACCTTGCGACTTCTTCCTTTGGGGCCACGTGAAAGAGAAGGTCTACGCCAACAGCCCAGCATCGATTCAAGACCTCAAAGATGGAATTCGTGAGGCTATCGAGGACATAGGGCAGCCACTTTGCGATTTGGTTATGGAAAATTTCATGAAAAGGATATGGTCCTGTAAGCGTGGTCGTGGTGGTCATTTGCCTGACGTTATTTTCCACTATTAATGGCATACCTTTCTCTTTATAATGAAATAAACATCCGATCATTTATATTAAAAAATGGCATTTTTTTTTGAATATCAAAATAACACCTCTTATTGGAAAACCCTGTATAATAGCAATAGCAAAAAAGGAGGAAATAAGATTAAAAAACAGAATCAGCAACAACAACCACAAAAACAATTTTTTTTTTCAAATTTAATATAATAACAGTGGAGACGCCTGGTAATTAAGTATAATTAATTTAACTCGAGAGGCTTAAAACATAAAGCATTAAAGTAACCATGAAGGTTTACTAAATTCTTTGTCACAGTTGTTGTTGCTGTTGCTGTTGTTGTTTTTTTGCTATTTTTATTTTTACCATCATTATGGTCTTTTTATGTTTTTATATGAAAAAAAGAAAATAAAATAAAATACAGTGTTCCGGCAATTTGTAAAATATTTAAACATGTAATTAATATTTACCAGTATTTTCAACATAACCACAATGTAGCATACTTTAATTTTCAGTGTGAATCATTTTGCCACCTTTGAGGGATGCTGCTATCGTATTCGATGGGCGAACAAACAACTAAAAACAATTGTTGTTTCATTTTTATTTTTTTTGCAATTTATTGAGTCAAAAGCTTTTTATGATCATGTTAAGTAAATAAGATGTAGAAAAATAAAACAATTCCAATATTTATTTACTTTTGTTATTTTATTGCCAACGAAAAAAAAAATTATATATAATCAAAAATAGGCGGGTGGATCTACTTCCCTTAGCATTAAAAAGAACCAAAAACAATATACAATAATGTGCAAAAGGAAAAAAAATACAATATTACAAATAAACGGTACGAAGGAAGTTAAAGCAAAAAAAAAAATACACAAAATTAACACAACAAAAGAATTATTACACGCCCAGGGAGTACAAGAAATATTTAGATGAAAAACAAAACGAAAACATACACAACAAAAATTTAATTTGAATTGTTAAAAAGTGTGTTTCTACGGTTGGGTAGATGTTGATGGCATGAGTGGTTTTATTTTAGTCTACCAAATTCAAATTAATTCTTTTTTTTTTGTTTTGGATAGGACAACCATGTACACAACATAAAAAAATTGATTACCCATTACTTTGTCCTACATTTTTATTCTTGCAATATATTTTTTTCCATAACAACACCTACGCATTAAATAATATTTAAAAAAAAAAAAGAAAATTTATATCAACACGTTTATACAAATATTATTACTGATTTACAGATAAAATGGAAAAAATTTAAAGCTTTATTTACTGTAGAAAAATAACCAGAAATATTATTTTTATTTTTTTTTTCGTGTACTTATTTGTGGTTCTAGTGTTAATGACTCTTTCTTTTTAATCTTTTTCTGTTTTTCTACGTGTAAAGTCGTTGAACTTAAATGATATTTTGGTTTATTAAGTGGACGCAAGATATATTTATTATTTATTTATTTGAATATTAATATAAGAAAGAAAACAAAATAAGCTTTTATTTCCTTAATAGAAAGTGGCTGACAATGTATAGGTAGTGGAGGCGCCTGGTTGGTTGTTAATTATTTTTTCAATTTAATTACGAGGCTTAGTAAATAATAATTATTTTTTTAAAATTGATCAAGGTTAATATAAAAAAAAAACACAATATTCAACATTATAATTAAATAATCAAATAATTTATTAAATTGCTTATTATGTATTAGGAAAAACTTGTTTCATGTCCAATTATCTACTACGCTGGTTACAAATATAAAAAAGTCTATAAAAGCACAAAATACTAAAATAAAGTTAAAATAAACTAATAAAACTAGCGGCATCGTCACGAAATAACTTCGAAAATAATAAAAATTCATAATAAAATATTAAAATAAAAAAAAAAACGCTCAAGGTTGTACCTGTGACAGCGACATCCGGTCGCCAAACAAAGTTTTTTTTTTCTTTCCCACAATTTCCAAGTAATGAAAATATGACTTTTTCTGTTTTCTTAGTAATAAAATAAATTTTTATTCATATAAAACCAAAAACTGTATACATAAGCCAACAAGTTAAATGCATTTTTATTAGACTTCTCGCCATACTCGCTTTGCTTTGTTTTATTTTCACCCACAAAAATGAAATAAAATCAGAAAAAATGAATAAAACTTTCATAATTAGTAAAGTTCTAATAATAAAAAAAAAAACTATAAAAAGATTTATTTACTATAATAAATTATAGTCAAAGTTATTGTTAATATGAGTTAAAATAAATATGACAAGTTACACAAAGCTTTACTATTACATGTTTTTAAGTGTGAGAAAGAAAATTTATCTAGTCGTCAACCGCACTTTGGTACAGCGAAGTAAATGGAACAATATAAGCTTTATTTGAATAAAGAAAATATTACAAGAAAGAAATACAAAAAAATAAAAAAGCAGGCGTCCCAAACCCAATTGTAAAAACGAAAATAGAAGAAATGGTAAAAAAAATTATACAGAATAATGATAATGATGATGGGAAAGTTTTAAAAGCTTTTTTTAAGTTTAAGTAATTTTCTTTATTTTGCCCCCGCCGTTAATGAGTGTTTTTTTTTTCACATTTTTTTTTTTTTCATTATTTATTCAAATAAGTTTAAGCAACACTTAAAATGAACTTGTTGTGCCTTTTTGTTTCATTACAACATCAATAACATATACAGGTTGTTTAACGATTATACAGTATTATTTCGAGGGTACAGTAATTTAATGAAATTAAAAATATACACGAATAGTTCAAGTTCATTGTTTCTCATTTGAATATTTATTTGACACTTTGCCAAATATTGTTTGCTATTTTTTTTTTTGCTTTCGGTATGGTTTTGTATCAGCAAATTTAAATGTGAAAATTCTCTTTTGAAATATTTTATATTAATAAAATTATGCATTACACCCAATCAGACACAAGTAAGTACAATTACTTAACAAAATAAAACTAAAGACGTTAGAATATGTTTTTCATATAACAAGACATTCAAAGCTCTAAAGAAAACTATTTTGCAATGAAGATCGATTGATCGAATGAGCGTAATTAAAACTAAAATAAACTAACAACACTGCAATTAAAATCAGTTCATAAAATTGAAAATCTAAGTAAAACGCAAATCAATTGATTAATTTCCTGTAAAAATTAATCGATAATTTATTTCTTTCCTTAATGCAAATAATAAAGTTTAATGCAGTTATTTCACAAATCGAATATAATTAATTTTATATGAATTTATTATAAAGATAATTATTTTATAAGAAAAATTAAACTTTTCTCTTCATCATCAATAATTATAATAATAATTTTACCATTAATTAATTTATTTCTCTTGATTAGAAATTAATTTTATTAATAAAATAAAATAGAAGAATTGATTATAAGAAAATTAATTAAACTAATGCAATTTCTCGATTTGTTGCTATCAAATAGCAGCAAAAAAAAAATAAACCAATCGATGAATTTATTATAATAGAAAAAAAAATGATTATATAATTGCTGTTTAAGGTGAATTAAAAATAACTCAACCTATAAAACAATTTTCTTTAAAATTATGAAGAAAACAAATAATAAAAAAAAGGATGAGATATGTTTTTACAAGAATTACTGCCTTTGAGTACTATTTTTAATGATTTATAGAAATCATTTATTCATTTCAAGGTGACATTTGTTCTAATATTATTCATCAGATTAAAATAAAATTCAGGCAAAAATACTACTAGACAAATTTACTGTCACCGAAAGCTTATTTTAAAGAAAAAATATTCAAAAACCTCTCTACCTATTTATAAATTATCCACAAATCATTTCAATAAAATGATTATGTAAACATGACTTAAGACAATGATTGCAAAATAATTATTAAATAAATAATTTAAGTGAATGAAGAAAATGTTTTTTATTCTATTGTCAATAATAATTTTCTTCTCTTTGTTTGACATTTCTAAAAAAAGAAAAGCACTGTTCATTCTCCCACATTATTTATATTTTCATAATTGCAGATAAACAATTCTTAAGAACAAAACCATTACTTTAAGACTAAGCTTTAACTCAGTTAACAAAATAAAATCACAAATAACGCCTTAAACTATGCAACAATCATATCATAAAAATCAAATCAAGTAAAATCAAAAATCCCCATTCCTACTGACTAAAAAAAAGGTTAAAAAATTGACAATGGAAAAAAATGTGAAGAGAAATCATCTAAAATATTAAAATAACACTGCACTGTATATGATTTTTGTTGATTAAATTTTTATTAATGAAAATTGACTAGTTCAACAGTCAAAATCAATTTGACCTTTGATTTGTAACTGAAAAATTGAGTCAAAAAATACAATTTTAATAATGAGAAATAAATATATTTTTTCCACTTTATTCGTTTATTTATTTCTATTTTTTATCATTCAACATTGACCTAAACAAACAGCGATTAAAATTAATAAAATAAAAAGACAAATTGAAAAAAAAAATTCACTGTAATTTCTATATCGATAATTATAAATTTTTAATGTCAATTTTCGTTAAAACAATAATTCTTTAACAATTTATTTTTTTTAATTATATATTTAAATCAATATAATTACTAATCAATAAAAATTATAATTTTTTTTACAATAAAAAATCAGCAAAATAAAAACCTTCCAACCGCACCAGCATTAATTTGTTTTATTTTTAAACAAATAATAAAAATAGAAAACTTTTATAAAATTTTAATTTTACAGGAAAGAAGAATGAAAATTTTCCTTTTTTTTTCGTTTTTAATCATGCAAATTTTAATATTTTCCTCGTATTATTATCAAAGACGAATAATAAAAGCACACAAGAAGTAAAAAAAAAAAACAAACAGAAAACGCAGCAAACAGCCAATGTAAAGAAGCTAAAACTCTCTCGCAATTATGTAATTTTCCTATTATAATTTCAAATTTAATAACTGAAAACTTTTCAGTCTTATTATTTTCATTATTTACATAATAAAAAGCTTAAAAATAATCACTTTGAAGGAAGCAAAAAATATATTTAGAAAAAAAAATCAGTAAAAATGCAAAAACGAGAAAATAAAAGCCGTGCTAAGAGGTTACTGCAAAAAAAAAACGAAAGAAAAAATTGAATAAATCAAAGTGAAGCAAAATACATAAAAGCACATAGTATTGACCAATTGAATGTTTAATTGCTGTATGAATTTAATCAGATTCGAGAATCTATAATCAATTTATAATTTCTTTTTTTCATTTTTATTGATTTTCTTTTTTTCATTTAATTAAATAGCAAAAGGAAATGAATAAAAAAAGAAATATCGATTAAAAACTAAAAATGATTATACAGTGTATGGATAAAAAATATAAATTAATAGTTAAAGCTGTTAATGATAATAATATTCGATTTTATAATAATAATAATAAAAATAATTTATTCGAGAATCAACATGTAATGATAATAAGAATCATGTGATAAAATTTTAAAACACAGACAGAAATCATAAGTAATTTGATTAAAATAAATTTGAAATTCAATCGTTTTCAATAAATATTAAAGAATTTTTTAAAAGCCTTTAATAATAACAGACTTAAAAACAGAGCTCTTAAATTAGTTCTGTTAAGTTAGTTAGCTTAAAACCAAATATAACGAATCATTTATACCTGTATATCCGGTGTCCTGACATATATTTTACTCTTTTGATTGTATAACTATATTTTCAAACCATAAATTGTAATTCAGACACAATTTAAAAGGCCATTATAACGATAGAGAATGTTTAAAAATTATCCATATATTGCGGTATGAGTTCACAATATCAATTCAATACAATACTACAGACAATTATTTCCATTAGAACAATAAAATATAGAATAATTGTTCTAACAAAATACAGGGATTATCACTTATATAAATAAAATTTTAATTAAAAAAAAATTGAAAATTTTAACTAAAAAATTAATATGAATCGAATTTTCAATAATATTTGATAATAAAAATTTACCACAGGATGGAAACAAAAAACTAAATAAAAGAAATATTCTATCATAGAATACCTCTGCTTACTGCAGATAATAATCAATGTTTATTAGAAAATAATATTAAATTTCTATAAAACGTTGTAAGCAAATAAAACAAAAAACCTTTAAACTTCTAATCTAACCAATTAGAGACAATAAATTTCTATAAAAAAATCATAATAACAATCGATTATCAATAAAAAATCGTATAATATCAAAAATTATCAATGCAGTAAGGGAATCAAAACGATAATATTCAATATCAAATAGTAATGATTCTGAAATAATAAATAAAAAGAGAAATAAATTCGAGAATCAATATTGTATAAAAAAAAGCTCTTTACTTTACTGTACACCAAATACCATGTAATATATACTGACAATAAGTTAGCTATTACTAATAAAAATAACAATAACAATAATAATAATAATAATGAATTGATTATTGATTTATTCTTGGTACTATTGTATTTTTTTTTTTATCACCGATAATAATAGTTTCATTTGAAATAGAAGAAAATAACAAACAATTTAAGTTTCAGTTAAGAGTTTGATTGTTAATAATCAAAAAAAAAAAAAGTGTCAAGACAAGACAAGAAACACAAAAGCTTTATCTGTCTGTCTGTGTATGCTATAATAATACATTATTTACTTTTTGATAACAAAACAAAAGTATAATATTTGTAGAAAGTTTACTTCGTTTTACTTTTCTTTTTTTATTTTTCATTTTTAGTATATATATTTTTTTTATTTTATTGTACAAGCTAAAAAGCAAATAATAGTAAGCTTTTACTATAGTAATATGACAATGTCACATGAACATCGTCATCACTATTGTCATTCGTGTAGTTAGTAACTAAGTAATAATAATAATAATAAAAATACAAGCAAATATAACATAAAAAAAAATAAAATAAAACACATTGAAAGCACAAAACGCATACGAGGAATAAATACGGAAAGCACAGAAAAATAAATGTGTGTGTGTGTGTATGTATTTTATTTATATTTTATTTATAAATATAAAATAATAATAATAATAACAAAAACGGCTAGGTCAGGTCGACGAGCTGACCTTGACTCACTCTTTTAAGTATGTAAAAAATACAGAAAAACCAAACAAACTAAGCAAACATAATCGTACAGAGCTTAACATACTTTATTTTTTGCTGCTGCTTTTTCCACTCGTTTTCGTTTCTATCATCAAACAAAATCGCGATTTTATAAAAAATGAAAATATAGAAGAAAAACGAATAAAAAAATGAAAATTAAATTTTTTAACAAGCATGACATAAGCTGTTTCCTGTTTGTTTGTTTGTTTGCTTTATTTTTAATTTCCTTCTTTCAACGGAAAATTGTTCTACAGTTTATGTTTTTAATTTTTTTTTTTCGTTACCTTTCTCTCCTTCTATGATTTAAAATAATAATTGACAGACTGTTGATATTCTTCCGCTACTTGCTATAAATTTTTATTTTCTTAAGAATTAGCTAAACTAAGTCTCATTATAACGCGATATAGTTGGTTGTTTTTTTTTTTTTGTTTTTAAATTAAAATACAAAATTGTAGTGAGCTTAAAATAAATGTATGTTTTACTAAAGCTTAAAACGTTGTGCTTAATACATTATGCAACGTTTATAAAAACTTTTTTAATCTCAAAACTCTACTTTTAAAAAGATTTTAGCAAATATATGCTTAAATTTTAAAAATTCATTTTTTTAGTGCTTTTATTACTGTTAACAATTTTTTTGTTGTTTGGAAGGATTAAACACTCTTCTCTATGAACTGGTATAAAGCTTATGTGAGAAGGAAACTTACTAAGGTGAAACAAATATTACGTAAACAATTTTCCATATCCAACAAATGAACGTAAGTAGTAACACTTATCGAATAGTATGTTTGTACTAATAAATTAGTAAAATCTATTTATAATTACTTTATTCTTCACATTATTTAACCATTTATGTGCTTGAATGCTAAACCCACCAATACACAATACGCGATATTTGTAGCGGCAATAGAATAACGACAATTTCTCAACAAAATGAGAGAAAAAAAATACCGCGTAGGTAGTGAATGTAATAAAAATAAATTATTTGTCTCTTAATTAAAACTAATTCAATCATTATAATAATAATAAAATTATTACGACATTTATGTTTGCCTGTAATGTACGCTTAAAACATTTTTGTCTAATTTAGAATTTTTATTTTTTTAATTAAATGTAATAAAATTGGTGGGCAGAAGAGGAAATAAATTTGTTTTGTTAAATTTATTTACTTAACGTAATTAACTCGAATTTTTTTTTAACGGAGTGAAGCGAAACATTAACCATAAAACATATGACTTTAGTCATTTTGTTTAGCCGAAACATAAAAATTAAATTAAATTCAACAACAAGCTAACGCGATTTACTTAATTAATGACGGAATTAACAAATATTTTGTTTTATTATTTTTGCTTTTTTATTATTATTTTTATTTTAACAAATTAAGTCATTTCTAAACATTTATAAAATAAAAAAAGAATTGTTTATTTTATTATGTTAAACTTTGACAATGAAAAAAATATTTTTCTTTACAGTGATCAAACACGAACCGCCCTAATTTGGTCATTTAGCATAATAAAAAAAAGCAAAAATAAATCGTACGCTTTAAATACGATTCACCAAAAATAAAATGTTATTTAAAAAAGCTTTGGAACAAAAATTGCGTTCACCGATAACACTGACATTAGCGAAAAAAGAAAATACTATCAAAAAGCTTAAAACAATAATTTTCGATCTGTCACAACAAAGGAAATAACACACACAAACCATTACGGAAAGCAATCTTGTTATTCAAGATTTATTAGTTATGTTGTACTTTTGATTGTTGTTATTACTTAACTTTTCATTTGTACATATATACAAGAAATCAAATAAAAATGAAAGAAAAAAGAATACTATGAAGAAACTATACGATTAAAGCACGAAAAATGTTTTATTATTACTATTTTTATTATTTTTATCAACAACCAAGGCACACAAATGCACACAACAGAACTAAAGAAAATCCACTCATACATATAAAATAAAATAAGAAAATAAAATTAATAGTAAATTTGTAATGTGTGTAAAAAAGCTAGGAAGAAAATGACGAAACAAAATAAAACGAAATAGAAAAAAGCATTGAAGAACTTTTTGGCACGCAACAGAAACATAAACGAAGCACAGAACACGGACACAAACCAGAAAATAAATAAATAATAATAATAAAAATAAAGAAAATAAAACAAAAATTAAATCACATTTTCAAGGATAAACGTTTCATCCTTTATTTCTTTCGCTTTTATTTATTTACTTTTATTTTTTTGTATAATTTAATTAAATTAGCAAATTCTTAGTGAATTTTTATTCTATCACAAACTAACATTCTCTTTTACTCCTTTTAGAAATATTGGCGCTCGCACACATGGAAAAACAAAAGAAAAATGACAGTAATCAGAGCTTTTCGTTGTGTTTATTTTCCTTTTCGATAATGTTTTTGGATTATTTTTTTATCTCTTCAACTTAATTTTGTTTCTTACCTTATAAGTGCACAGTGCACTCTCCACACAGGTAATTAAGTTTATTTAATGAAACTTTTCTTGTTTATTTATATTTGTGTCAAATAAAAAATCAATTTATACAAAAATCAAGTGATAACAGGATATGTTTAGTGATTTAGTGATGAAAAAATGCACTCGGGAAGAACAGCGTTTTAATTGTAACTAAAAATAATTAATCAATTTTCTTTTTCACATTTTAATAATTATTTTATTTCGTTTTTTTTTTTAAAGTTCACTGTGCTTTTGACAAAAATACAAACAAATTTGTTGATATTATTTCTGTCACCTTATTGGCCACCAAAATCACCAACCAAAACCAAAACAAAACAAAATTGAAATAAAAACACAAACAACAAAAATAGAAAAAAAAGTGTCACAAACACACGAAAAGCTTCACATTATTAAACTTTTAATAAACAAAAAAAAAACAGCAACAGCAACAACAATCACAACAGCCGTGAAAACACTTAAAACAGAGGAAGGAAAAATTCTAACAAATCCGATGAGAAAATAAATTTGTTTTCTTCCTCAATCTTTTTTTTTCAGTTTTTTGGAAAGTTTTTTTTTTCCTATTATTTAAAGTTTTTCACCTTTCTGTGGTTCTTTCTCTTCTATCCGTTAAATAATTAATTAATTAATTAATTAAGTTCGTTTTGTTTCGTTTTTAAAATATTTTTACCTTTTTTATTAATTTATTCATAAAATGGAGCTTTCGTAGAACTATTTCACTTGCTTAAACTTTTATCTACACAATTTTTATCAGTTTTCGTGGTCAAGAAAAGTAATTGATAAATTTTATAATGAAAAATGCAATAAGATAACCAAAAACAAAAAAAAAACAATGTTTATAATTTTTTTCCTTTTTCTATTTTGATATAATAATTTATTTTAAAAAAAATAATAAATAATAATAATTTGTGTGTTGTGCTGCTGCCACAACCGGTTGTAACTCTACTCTGCAATTGTATGAAATAATTTTACTGAACTTTGGCTAAACATAGCAACAACAATTATAGTACCGAATTAAACCGAACAGAAAAATAAATAATTTTTACTCAACCAAACTCAGTAATCTAGAGTGAACAAAAAAAAAAACCGCACAAATACTAGTGCTTGGAAAATATAATATTAAAAACAGGAGACTGCTACTGTTGTACTATATTTTCTCCCTTTGTCAATACATATATGAAATATGTATTAACCAACAACAACATTAACAGAAAGGAATAAAAAAAACACAATCAAATGATAGTAAAGGACGAGAAAATAAGAAGAAAACTTTTTACTACAATAACGTCATAAATGAGGAGAAATTTGCTGTTTTTCTTCTTTACACCACTGTTGTACATAAGGAAGAGTTTCCTTCTTTTTTTTTTTGATTTACATTTGCGCACACTCTAAATTTGCTGTTTCTTTTTGCTTTCAAAAAATTAGAAAAAAAAAGCTTTTTTTGTTCCCTTATGATAATATTTTCCTTTTTTATAACCCAATGAAATTTTCATGTCGCTTTGAAAGCATGCATGCAAGGTTGTCCAAATTGGTTATTTTCTTTCTCTTCTATTTTCCTATATATTCAACGGAAGAAATGAAAATTTTAATTTTTCATTTTCTCTTTGTAGGTTAGGTTATGGTTTATTTAATTTAAAAAATATTTAATAAAATAAATAACAGCTTTAGTAACTTATTTTAAAAGTTCAATTATTTTAATTAAAAATAAAGCTAATAACAACGTTAAAGCTTATTCAATAAATATTATTTTTTTTAAATTAATTAATTTATGCCAAATTGTAAAGTTGTAAAGTTTAAGCTTAGGGATTAGCAAAGTGTTTTTTTTTTATTCTTATTTTTCTTTATCTTTTTAATACTTTTTAGTCGACCTTTAAATCACACGGAAAAAATGAATCCTCAAGCCATGAAATTAAATTAAAATAAACTGAAAATAAAAAAAAAAAGGTAGAAGAAGCAAAAGAAAAAAAAATATATTATTTTGGGTTGTTTTTGCTATTTTATTACCAAGTTAATCTTGAATATTAACAAATTTTTGGTTTGATGACGATTTACATGGGAAAAATAAATAGAGATTTTCAACACGTTTTTCTTCCTATTTTTATTTTGCATTTTTCTAGGTGAGAATGAGAGACTAACTAATGTAGAGAAAATATAATTGACACTAAAGAAAGCTCTTGTTTTTCATCTTTATTTATTTTATTTGTGGGATAAATGATTTAACGAGAAATAAACCCCGTAGAAACCTAAAAACAATGAATGCTTTAAAATTTCTCTTTAAAGCACAACGAAAATTTTAAAGAAAAAATGAAAATTGTAATAATAATAATAAGAATAAAAACTTATCCCGTCCTTGTTGTAATCTGGTGAAAAACCAGCACAAAAATTGCTTAAATTCCATTAATTTTTGACCTCATGTTGCGCATATTTTTGCGATCAATAAAATTCACACAAAATTTTATGTTATTTTGTTAACGGCAAAACAGAGCAAAAAAAAAAAAAAATATGACACTAACAAAAACAAAACGAAATAAATAAATAAAAAAAAAATAAATAATAAAGCTGAAGGGAAAAAAATGGGCGAAAAAAAGTTTCTAAAAGGAGGAAAACCGAAAAATGAGTAAAAAACCAGGCGCAGCTTTTTACACAAAAACATTATTTACTGTTGCGCATATTTTTTTTTTCTTTCGTCTTTTATTCATTTATTTCTGTGTGAGTATTTTGCTTTTGTTTTGTTTTGTGTGCTTTTCACACTGAAACAAAAGCACTGTCATTTATTAAATAAATTTTTGAATAAGATTTGACAATATTCGAGAGAAAGAATAATAATGGAACACTAACAACAGCAGCAACAACAAAAAAAATAAAAATAAAAGATTCTTTTACGGTGACATCATCATAATCATCATCAGTATCGTGGTAGCAAATTTATTTATTAACAAAACAATAAGCTTGCTACCAGCAACTTTTATTTTCCCCCCAAAAATATATTTACAGTTTGTTTATTTTGTTTTTTTTTTTTGGCGATTTATAAAATAATTACGAACCGTTGGAAAGCTCTCAGTGATTCTCTTGCTTTATTCTCTGTTTGATATACTAGTTTTGGGCTTTTTATTGTTTGTTTTGTTTAGGAAATTTAATTAATTTCAGTTTTTTGTTATTGTTTTGCTTTGGAAAAATAATTATATAGAGATTTAATGATATTAAATTAGCAAATTTTCACCAAAAATTAAAAAAAAACAATTTAAATCCGCATTTGCAAATTTTCTTTTTCTTCTTTTTTTTTCTCGTTATTGAATTAGAAATGTCAACACGATTGAAGCAATTTTTAGATGAAAATTCTTTTCTTTTCTTTATTTGTTTGTTAAGAATTCAATTTACATTGAAGCTTTTTTTATATGTTTATTTGTTGTTTGTTCGTCATTTGTTTGTTCATCCCGTTGTATATTTATTTTATTTGATTAAAAATAATAATAAAAGCAGAAGAGAAAAATAAACAGAAAACATATAAATGAATCGAAGATCATTTACCTTAAATGCTTTTGCAGGTGAATTGTATTATATTCGTTACAAAGAAAAAGTAAAATAAAACATATAAACATGTGAATAATATAAATAAGCACAGTGTCACGTACATTTTTCTTCATTTTACATAAAAATAAATAAATCAAATGAAAAGTTTTTGGTATTATCGTTGTTGTGCATTATGCTTTTAATTTTAATTAAAATTTATCAAAAACGTAATGAAATCCAACATCATATTCAGATGTTATTTGAAATCTGATATTCAAGCTAAATCTTGGGGGTTGTTTAAATCATTTCTATGGGACAATTAGACGCTCATTCTAATAGTTTTTTTTGGTATTCAAGCTAGACAAAAACCATAACAGAAATAGTAATAAAAGCAACAGATTTTATTCTACAGTTTACTGGTATTACTCACATTTTAGGTACAAGAATTGTTTTAATTAATTCCGTTGCTCTATGAATTTTAAGTTATCCAGATTTCAGAATCATCATTAGAAACATTTCGCAAATTCTGATTAGTTGAGCTTACAAAATCAATCAATAAAAATATAAAAATGTCATAAATTTTAATTATACTAGAATAGCGTGACTTTTAGGAGATAAAAAATGCCTATTCCCGATTTTTTGGACCCTACGAGGCTCGTATAACAATAATTTGCTTCTCCAACGAAATCTATTACTATATTTGACTTACGTTTGCTTAAAATTAATACTTTTCTAGATAACAACTCGATATCACACATCTACTCTTGAATTCTTTCCTCATGAAAAATTTCCGAAATTCCTTCTTCCTAAATTTATTCTTGTAAATGATTTCCTGTTGCAAAAAAACACAAAATATATTTTCATCAATTAAATTTAATCTTTTGAATTCATTAAAACATATAAATTTAATAATACCGAGATGCCGTTAAGTAATGAAATTTTCCAAGAAACAATATTGTTTATCTAACATATTAATATTATTAAATATAAATTAAATTATATCGACAATAATGTGTAAAAAGAAAAAGAAAGAAAGAAGCATCAGTCAAGGTTCTTTTCTTTCATTTTTCGTCTTCTGTTTGCCTTTAATACATTATATTCAGTTGATTATGATGTAATGTTATTAACGTTAATTTCCTTCAGTTACGGCTGACATATAATACTCATCTGTTTACAGCACACCATATATAGACGAATTTTTTTATGTTTATTAAATTTACAGCATAGAAAAATAAATAAATTATCAACGTAATCGAATATGTTATTATGTCTTGTCTGTAACTTTATTGCAATTCAATAAAAAAAAAATGAATTGAAAACCAGAAGGGAAAAAATATACAAAATAAAATGGCAAAAAAAAAAGAACTTTAAAACAAATGAAAAATGAATTAAATATCCACATGGCATTAGAAATAACGAAGGTTGCAAGCCTACCTATTCAACATCCATCACCTTGAAGACGATAAAACCTTGCAATAAATCTAATCTACTGTAATTTTGTTATTTTTTCATTCGCTTAGTTTAGTTCATATAGTAAATGATTTTTTTTTTACTTTACTCCTTTTACACTTCAATAACTGACACAAATTGAACATTGAAAGGTTATTTGTATGTTATTTATTTTTTTGCACTCTTTATCCTTTTTTTATCTTATTATTATTATTATTATGTTGGTGGAAAAAACTTTATATTTTCAACAGGGTGGTAACAAGTTCTTTTTTTTTTTTTTGCTAAAATGCTGGTTAATTCTTTGTTTTTACCTGATGTACCTGACATTTAAGCGTAAAAATGAGAGAAAAACAAATCAAATTATGTTATGCAGAAAATAAAAGTATTTTTCATTTTTTCGTGTGTGTGTCTGCGTGTTGGTATGAAAGCGATAAAAATTAATCTTAAGAGACTTTTAACCTTTTTTTTTGCGATAAAACTACAATTTCTATTTAAATTTTATTCACATTAAAAATTCACCACCCAGCCACCTAGACGTTTAACAGAGAGTAAAAAAAGTAAAAATGAATAAAATTTTATTCAAATAAATCGGTGGAGTGGTTGGCTTTACATACCCGCAATTTTTGTTGCATTTTCATTTTATTTTTTTGTACTTAAAAACATAAAATTCATAACGCGTACCCACAACAAATATGTACTAAATACAAATCAAGTTTATCAAAAAAGAAAATAAAAGGATAATAATAAAAAATAAAAACACCCAATCTCACCCAGTTATGCTTTCTTTTTTTGTTTTTTTTTCTAAGCAAATTTTTGCAACAAAACTTTTCTAATGCAAATAAAAATAGTTAAAGCGGAGAATATTTTTTGTTATTTTCGTGATAAACATGCAAATAATAATAATAAAAAACGTAAAAATATTGATTTTACGTGGGAGTTTTATTGTTTTATTTAATTTTCTTTAAGCCAAATTAAGCTGAGTTAAGTCAAGTGTTAAGCGGTGAAGATAAAATATATACAGCAGTCTATATATTTTCGTAACGAATTAAAATTATTAAAATCTTATCAGCTTTATTGTTTATAAATAAACAGAAAGTATTCTTCTTTTTTGGTGTGTATTGTTAGAGATACAAATTATATAGAGTCTAATAGCCTTGAACTGATTTAACACCCACTTAGCATTAAACATGTAAATGTTAATCATTTATTCGATGTAAACATAATAAAACTATGCTTGGCAAGTGGAAGCATGCGAAATAATATTAGAATACCGAAATATCAGATTGATGATGATGAAAAATTATAATCAAAAAGGGCAACAAATAAAAAAAAAAAACAAACAAAAAATTCAATCTTAAATTCTATAAAAGTGCAATGAATCAAAATTAAATATTTAAGTAACGGAAGAGCACACAGTAAGGGATGCTTTTTCATATAAATTAAACCAACATAAATCGTTTCAGCACATTCTCTACGTATATTATTCACTATCATATTTCTTCCTTATTCCTATCCATAGCACGTGCACGGTTTTTAAAACATTTTTCATTTGTTTTTCTTACCGAAAAATAAAATAAATATTTTATTTTTCTTAATTTCATTACAAAGTATTTAATATAATTTAATGTTAAAAAAATAATAATAATAAATGTATATGTAATGCAAATTATTAGTCATGGTTATTTGCGCCCACATCTTTTGTAGATACTTTCGCTATTGAGGGAATTTTTATATGACGTCATACATTTCAATCGTGTTTAAAACAGATTATTGTGGGTGATTTTCCGCTTAACTTTAAAACGTAAAATAAAATTAAACGTTTTAATCCCACGCACTGAAATTAAATCATTTCGCTTTTAATCAAGTAAATAAGAGGGTTGCAAAAATTATAATGTAATAAATTATTCAGGACATAGTCAACACGTGGTTATTTGTAATATTTCCCGCCGTAAAAATAAGGAATGAAAAATAAACCAAAAAAATATATTCTTTAGTGTAAATTTTTTCTTCAAGTTTTCTAACCTTATCCAGTTTGTAATTACCAATTGGTATAAATTGTTTTCAATAAAGAACGTAACCTAAGCGTGTCGCTTGTTTAGCGAGCACACTGTCTCACACTGGACAAAGTAGTGTGCGTTAGTATAATTTTTTGTTATAAAATTAATGCAAAAAAAATTGTTTTTTCACACAATTTCTGAGAGTTTTGTGTAAAATTTATTTAAAAAAAAAAATGTTTACTCGCGTTTGTATTCAGCAGTGTTTAATCGTATAAAACAGTACGACTGCACAATCATCCAACACTAATGTAAAATATAGAAAAAAAAAATTATTGAGAATTTGTTGTGCATGGCGGATAATATTTTTTTTTAATAATTTATTATTTTTATTTATTTATATTTTCTGTTGCTTGAGGAAAAAATAGAAAAAAAACGCGAAAGAAAAGTGAACAAGCGTTTCAAGTTTTAATGTGTTTTGTGCCTGTGACATTTTTATTAATTATTAAAACGCCGCGTATACGTGCAAAAAATCTTTCAATTCAGTTTCGTTGATTAAATATCAAAGCAGAAGAAGAATTTTTTTTTCTTGTTGAATATTATTGAGTAAAGCCGCTGACAGAAAAAATTTCTCAGATAATTGAAAAAAAAAGCGCGGACATAATGGGGGCATATTTGTCGGCGCCGATCACTGATAAAGTATCCAGTGATGAGTCTAATGAGTATCTTGCATGCGGCTCTAGTTCTATGCAAGGATGGCGGATGACCCAAGAGGTAAACACACCGAATACGATAGTCTTTTCTTTTTTTTTTAATCAAACAAAATGCGTCAAATTGTGCAGTTTTTGAGAATATTTTATTCTTTTTTAACTTATACCGTTAGAATGTTTCTGTCTATACAAAATCGCGGCTATGTGATAATGTTTTTATTTGTTTAAAAATTGATTAAATTTAGATTAGAAAATGTTTTTAATATAATTTTAATAATGTTGTCTCTTCCTTTGCCGGTTATGTTTTGGTTATAGGACGCGCATAATTGTATAATTGATTATGATGATAAAACGTCATTTTTTGCCGTGTACGACGGTCATGGTGGTGCTGAGGTTGCATTTTACTGTTCAAAAAAATTACCGGAATTTTTAAAGGCAACAAAAACATATAAGGAGGGGGATCTGGAGAAGGCACTTAAAGAATCGTTTATTGGTGTTGATGCGACATTATTGGAGGAAGATGTTATAAATGAGTTACGTGTTGAGGAAAATGAAAAAAATGCAAAAGGTGATGAGGATACAGAATATGATGCCGATGAATTAGCGGAGTTGTGCTTAGAAAGTAAAATGCCACTGAAGGAAGTTTTGGAAAAATATAATAATGGAAGTTATGTTATGCCACCGGCTTTAGAACATTTAAAAAAGGAAGGAAACTGCTCAAAACCAATATCACCAAATTTACGTGGTAGACGCGGTGAAAGAAGATCGGATGATTCTAATACAGCCTCTTCTTCCTCATCATCATCAGCGTCTGCAACAGTTACGTCTGGATCTAGTAGTGGTAATTTTATCGAATTTTATTTTATATAAAGTTTAATTTAAAAAAAAAATCTATTGTCGACAGCTGGTTTAGATTTGTCAAAAACGAGTCCAGAAGTTGTGAATTCTGATTCAACAGTCAGTAGTTCATGCAGTAAAACAAATAAAAATACAGAGGAACCAGCAAATGAAATGCCAACACCATCCGCTTCTACGTCTGCATCAACAACACCTGTAACAAATACTAAAGAGGATGAAAAAGAAACAGGTACAAATGAGCCAAGTTCATCGTCAACAGCAGAAACGGATATATGCTCCACAAATGGGCCAGAAGAAGTGTTCGTATTAATATCATTGTACTTTTATTAACATGTAAATAAAGTAATTTTTTCTAATAGAACTGCTAGTAGTCCAGATAGTTCATCACAGAATAAAAATGAGGATATGGCTGTTGAGAAACCCGGCAGTACTACAGATAACATAGATTTGGCAAACAAAGACAATAAAGATGATGATAATAAAATAACACAAAACGGTTGTATTAATCAGTCAACCGTTGTAGATAGCGCCAAGGCGATAATTAAGGAAAAAGATAGTGCAGAAAATGAAATCACAAATAGTTCACCAACGACAACGCAGAGTAAATCTGACGTTTCAAGTTCTTCAACATCACAGCAGCAACAAGAGAACGGTGATAATGTGGAAAATAGAAGTGAAAGAAGAAAAGCATCATTTTTTCCATGCTACAGTCCAGGTAGTAGTAGCGACGATGATGATGATGATGACGACGAGGATGAAGATATGAATTATGAGCACGACAGTGAGGAGGGTTTAGATTTAGATCACACATCAGATGATGAGGAGTATGAATGCGAGGAAGAGTATGATTGCGATGAATTCGGTTTTGGTGATAAAAATTCAGAAATTCAGAATAGGCAGTTTATAGAAAACATGGTGGAGGAGCCAGGCAAAGATAGTGGATGCACAGCTGTTGTAGCGGTTTTGCATGGCCTCGATTTATATGTAGCAAATGCGGGAGATTCACGTTGTGTCGTTTGTCGCAACGGCGAAGCACTAGACATGAGTATCGACCATAAACCAGAAGATGAAAATGAAATAAAGCGAATTGAAAAGGCTGGTGGTAGAATATCAGGGGACGGCCGTGTGAACGGTGGTTTGAATCTATCACGTGCTATCGGTGATCACGCATACAAATTAAATAAAGATTTACCACCGGAGGAACAAATGATCTCTGCATTACCAGATATCAAAAAGATAACAATAACCCCTGAGGATGAATTTATGATATTAGCGTGTGACGGTATTTGGAATTGTTTCTCTAGTGCCGAGGTTATACAATTTATTAAAGTACGACTGGATAAGGGCGAGGAAAATATTTCACGAATCTGTGAAGAGGTATGTTTTTGACGCTTTCGTTGTTTGTGGTACTTTTCATTTAAAATTATTGCTTTTTCTAGTTATTCGATCAATGCTTGGCCAGTAATACAGCGGGAGACGGTACCGGTTGTGACAACATGACAGCAGTTATTATTAAATTTAAGGAAACCTTTACGAAAGCAGCCAACAACACGAGTACAATTGATGATACAAAAAACGCGCGTAAACGTGCGGCCGCATCACCATTAAAAACGGACGATGAAGAGCAAACAAAAAAGCAAAAGACTGATGCAGAATTACCAACACCATCGATAATCGACACAAGTGCAGAAGTTTAAAAATGCATCATCGTATGTTTATCTGTTTGTGTTTTTGTGACACGTATATTTCTCAAATAAAAAAGAAAAAAAATTGTAAAATAATCTGATTTGTGTGTTGAAGAAGAGGCGGCGAGAGCAGAACAAAATAATTAAATATATTAATCAATAAGAAAAAGAAAAACTTTCTAATTAAAAACAACAATAAGAACAAAAATAAAAATAATTAATAAAATTAAAGCACACCGATTGTTGCCTTTTTATAAAAATTCATATAAAATAATTTCCCTGATTTAAAAGATAGAAAGAAAAAAAAATTGTAAAAATTACAGGAAATAATAAATAAAAAAAATCTCTCTGATTCTTTAATGATGTCGTCCGCGCGAGTTAGAAAGTTTTTCTTTTCTTGAATCCTTTAATATTTTGAATTAAAATGTTTATTTTCTTTTTTAATTTATATTTTCCTATTTTATTCTTTACTATCTCTGTTACTTAATTTAAATATTTTTATTCCTTGAAATATTCCATTTTTTTTTTTTCGTAATAAAATCTTTCATTTTTCGTTGTTACTTTTCAGTTGCTTTTAGCTCTTAATTTTTTATTTAATTTAATTGAATTTTATTAATTATTTACTTTTATTAATTATAATCGAACTTAAATGTATATTTAAAACAATAAAATAAAACAAATTTAATAAAAATTATTTTTCATTTTAATTAAAGCGTTAAATTCGGACATGATAGTGTTACCATAGCAATATTATTGATTTAAATAGTAATTTTCAATGATTTCCTGTTGTTCAGATTCGACACGTTGTAAATGCTGATATTCAATGCGTAATCTGTCCAGTTCTAATGTTTTCTCCACGATTTGTGTCTAAAATTGAATTTTTTTTTAATTAAACTTATTTCTATTGTATTTTGTTTTATTCAAGTAATTAACCTGTATTTGTTGTTGTTCGTTTTCCCTTTCCTTGGAAATGGTTTTTAGTAAATTTTGTACACCGATCGTTCGCATTTTTTGTTGATCAACTTCACCAGCAAAATTATCCGTAATTGTCAAAAACATTGATACAATTTGTTGAAAATCAGTTAATTCTATAAATTTTAGATTAAATTAATAGAAATAAATGAATTCAGGTTATAAATATCACTTACTTTCAGTGAAGTTAATACATTCATCTTTTAAATCGTTTGTTTGATTAGAAATATCCGGATCTAATACGCGTAACGTATGTAATTCATCAAAATATAAACCAATTTTTGCTAATTCGTCTGACATTGCTAATTAATTATTTATATCGTCGATTAAAGAATAGTTATTTACTTGCTAAAATAAATTAAGAAGTTTCTTCTATATTGATTTTTAAAAATAACTGAAACCTAGCAACGTTAATATGGTTTTTTAGACAATTTGTAATTACCAACATAATAAAAACAAAAAATTTGCATGCGGCAATGCGTATGATTTCTCGAAAAATAATCGATTATTGTTTGTGTAATTTTTTTTTCATATTTTATTTAATGTGAATAGAAATGTCAATAATTTAGTAGGTGTATTAGTTTGTAAGGTTTAACAAAAAAAGTGTTTTTCTTGGTTTTTTTGGTATTTACCACAGTCAAATTTGTTTAATAAATAAAGAATTGCAAATATAATAATTAATTAAAGGCACCAGTTTTTGTTTATTTAAAAAATAAAATAAAAGAAAAACTGGTGATACCTTTTATATATTAATTATTTAAAAAAAAAATTATTTGTTGAAATGTCTGGTGATCACAAAAAACTAATCAAAGGTAGTGCGTCACAGTATGTGAAATTAAATGTGGGTGGGTGCCTACATTATACCACAATCGGAACACTAACCAAAAATGATACAATGTTACGGGCGATGTTCAGTGGTCGCATGGAAGTTTTAACTGACTCTGAAGGTTGGTTAATTTGTGTTTTTTTTTGTTAAGAAACATTTCTGCTTCTGCTTTCAATGCGGAAATAATTCATTGTGCTTTGTTTTTAGACTGGATACTAATCGACAGAAGTGGTACACATTTTGGAACAATATTAAATTATTTACGTGATGGTACTGTTCCGTTACCGGATAGTACGAAAGGTATTGCTGAACTGCTGGCCGAAGCTAAGTATTATTGTATCACAGAATTGGCTGAATCATGCGACCATGCATTGAAGAAAAAGGAACGTGACTCAGAGCCAATATGTCGTGTGCCTCTAATCACGTCACAAAAAGAAGAACAAATATTAATCAATTCGTGTACAAAAGTAATTACAAATTTATTAATTTGCGTTGATTAAATTTTTATTTTTATTAATCATTTTGTAATTATTTTGTTTACATTTTATTTTTAGCCTGTTGTAAAATTATTAACGAATCGTCATAATAATAAATATTCGTATACAAATAACTCGGATGATAATTTACTAAAGAATATAGAATTATTTGATAAATTATCGTTGCGTTTTAACGGTCGGGTATTGTTTATTAAAGATGTAATCGGTTCTAGTGAGATCTGTTGTTGGTCATTTTATGGAAATGGTAAAAAAGTTGGTGAAATTTGTTGCACATCGATTGTATATGCGCCAGATAAAAAACATACAAAAGTTGAGTTTCCGGAGGCTAGGATATTTGAAGAGACTTTACACATTCTTTTGTACGAGGATCGTAATGCACCTGATCAGGAATTAATGCAGGCGACCTCGACGACGCGAGGTGCTGTCGCCGGTTTATCATCGTACACCAGTGACGAGGAGGAAGAACGTACTGGCCTAGCACGTTTTCGTACAAGCAAACAGAACAACACAACATGATCCTGTTCGTTAACAAATAATCCGTTTAATCTTAAAAAAGGATTGTTGCCAAAGAAAAAATAGAAACTATAAAAAAAAATATATAAATGAAACGTGATTCGGTCGTGAGAATGAAAAAGAAAAAACAGAAAAAAAGGAAATGAATATTTATGCAAATTAGGCGAAAATTAATTGAATAATAACTGAAACGAAAAAATCGAAAGTTACAAGCAGAAATAATTAATATTAATAAAACAAGTAATCAATGTAAACATGTATAGTTTTATAAAGTATTTAATTATATTTTTGCTAATTTATGTAAAATTAATTATAATGTTAATTATTAATAATTAAATATAAATAAAAATACATAATTTGTCTAATGAAAAATTTAAAATATTTATTTACATTTTCTCCACAATTGCATGATCTGACATCTAGTAGAATAACAATAATAAAATATTTTACTATGGCAATACTATGTATATGTCAAAATAAGTTTGACAGTAACGTAATGTTATTGTAGAAAATGTAAACAAACTCAGTGCATTAAAAAGAGAAATTTAATTTATTTATTTCATAAAAATGGGAAAACGACGTGATTTAAAAGTTGAAGATGATTTACCAGGTAATTATTAATAGTTTAAAAAACTATACTATTGTGAATATGTGATTAATTATCTGGAATAAATTCTTTAAATCAGAAGAAGTTCACCGGCATCCACCGAAGAGACATAAGAAACATAAAAAACACAAAAAGAAGAAGGTTTGTTATGATTCAGATGCCGTTGATGTTGTAACAGAGGTGCCTCCAGTCAAAATAAAAAAAGAATCTAGTTCTGTGTCGGTAATGGATTTTGAAGATGATTTAGATGAAGAGGAGCCTCAAATGTCTGCCGCAGAAAAACTTAAATCAGAAACACAGAATCAAGAAGTAGTGAAAATAATAAATCCAATATCAGCTGTGGCAGTTCCGGGTGTTTTGAACTCAGCGTCAAAGTCGCAACAAAAGAAAAAGAAAAACAAAAGTAAAGAAAGTGGTACTTCAAGTGAAGAAGAACGATGGCTAGACGCCATCGAGTCCGGTAAACTAGAGGAAGTAGATGATGAGTTGAAAAAGATAAAAGATCCAAAATTAATGACAGCACGACAACGTGCAATGTATGAGCGAGGAATGGATAAGGAACCAGGCCCAGGATGTGAATTACTCATGGCGTTACCATCTGGCTACAAAGAAAAAGTAATGACGGCTGAAGCAATACAAAAAGCTCAGTTAAAATCGCAAAAACGTAAGCAATTGGCAGACGAGAAGCGTGAAAAGGACAAAAAGAAGACAATGGAAAGGCTGCTGAAAAAACAGGACAGTAAATGTGGAAAAAACAGTAAAAATCGTCCGATCAAGACGCAGGTACCACGAATTTCGTATAAAAATACATTGGACGGTGCCACAATAACATTGCCGCCTAACTATGAGTTCCCACTGAAACCACAAATTGCCACAGATCCGCCAAAACCAATAGTCTGCGCGATGCCAAATTGCACTAACATCAAAAAGTACAGTTGCTCAAAGACAAATTTACCGCTATGCAGTTTTCGCTGTTACAAGGAGAATGTCGCCTCATTAAAACAAATCATTTGTTAATTTAATTTAGTTTTATTTTATGTAAAAAAACGTACATTTATTATAATAAAAAAATAAAAATACATTACACGCACACATTGTTTTTCTTTTTTCTTTAATGATTTTTCTCTTCTTGTTTTTCACGCTTAAAAAATTATTAATCACATTAATTGTCAGCACATCGAGTATGTACCACAAGTTTTCCCCTTTCTTTCAATTAATTATTAATATTTATTGCTTTTTATATTATTTAATTTAATTTTTTAATTTCTTAAAACCCGACAAATTCTTTTTTTCCCGTGATTGATTTTGGTTTGCAAAGTAGAAAAAAATATTGTTTAAATAATTTAATGACGAATTGGTGGCAAATGGTGACCACATGTTGGGAAATCTGGTGGCACTGGTGGTAAATCTGCGTGTGTACCAACATGGACGATTAAATTCATTCCGATGACAATATGAAATTGGAAATGACAATGGAATAGCCAATAACCTAGAAGATAAATAAAGTTTAAATTAATAAATTGAATTTTATTTTCGCGATTTTTAACTAAATTACCTGGATTATCGGCTCGGAATCTCATAACGACGTAACCATTGTTGGGAACGGCAATTGTGTCTTTTAGCGGTGGACGACTGAATTGTCGATTCAGTAAACCACGTCGATCCAAATCTAAGGCGTGTTTTAAATTGATCTTTTTAACATTCGTGTCCGGTGATCTGCCCATACCAATCACATTGAACGCGTGACCATGCAAATGGAAGGGATGCGATAAATTTGTTTGTTGTACTGGAAGAAAAGTTATTTTTAACTGAGTATCGAATGAAATAAGATATGAATTTTGTTACCTTCATCAACCAAAACGACTTCAACGATCGCATTCAAAGGAATATCGACTTTGTGGGTGCACATACAGTTGGGAGCACAGTCTGGTGGTCGATTATCACCATTACAGAACTGCTCTGGTGGAATATCGTTAATTTGCGATAACATCGGCGATGGAGGTGAAACGTAACTGATCTCATCAATCAGCGATATTAAATGATCACCACCGGGTGCAACTAAAAAACAAAATAAAAAAATTAATTCAAAGATCTAAAAATGTACGCCGATAATTACCTAAAAATCGATTATAAGTGTTTGGTGTAAATAGATCTTCGGGACGATAAAAATAAAAACGAAACGGTAAGAATATTTTAACATCTGGTCGCTCAACTAAAACGTCTTCATCAACTTTCTTTCCATTCTTTAAATTACTAACGCAAACAGCATCGGCACGTTTAACATTACATATAGCGTCCAATGGATTTAAGACCTTTGTGTAATAATAGAAGAAACAAATGCATAAAAATAATAAAAAAAAAAAAAAAAACAAGATTAAATCATAGAAAATTAATTGATTTTTTTTTTGTTTTTAAATTAAAAACTGTTTTTTTTATACAAAAAAATAAATAAATAAAATTATATAAATTTCTATTTTGTGTAAGCTTTTACCAACCTCAATTTGTTTGAGTGTTTTTTACTTTTTGTACAGAAAATTTTCTTAGCCTAATAAAATTGTAGATAAAAAAGGTCACACAGCATATACTTACATAAAATAATAATTAGCAGTAATTTAAAGCAATATATACAAATGTATAATATACAAAGGAAAAAATAAATAAATATTAATTAATATAATTTTCAATTATTTTCCGTAATTATCTATTTGAGTAGATTTTTTTTATTGCTGTTGGTTTAATTATTATTTCTAAAAACATTTGAGTGATTTTCTTTCTAATTTTCTTAGTAACGCCTTTATTAGGTAATAAAGTCATAGAAAAATAGTTATTAACATTTGAAGTGTTTTTTATTTTGAATTCTTGTGTTATTATTTTTTTTTTTATCACTCATTAAGACATATTTTTATCATTAATAAATTAAATTAGTAATAAAGAATGTGCATTTGTAATTACAAAAAATATTTATATATTATTATTGTAGGTAGGTGTTAAGTAATTAAATAATTAATAAAACTATAGGAAAAAATTGTTTTTCTTTGTGTGTTTTGTGTGTCTTCAAATTTCTATCGCTGGAACATTTAAAATTCAAGTAAACACACAGTAGAGCTAAAAAAATGTAAATCTAAAGAAAGAATAAATTAATTAATTAAAAAAAAAAAAAAACAGAATTTTCTTTTGTATTATATGTACAAGAAAAAAAAAAGGAAAATATTTTTGTATTTATTATTTTTTTCTTTTTATTTTGAGTATTTTTGTTTTTCTTTTCTCATTTTAAATTTGTCTTTTCTTATTATTTAATTAATTAATTAATGAATATATACAGTTGGTTTTACTTTTATTTATAATTTTCTTTTTTTTTTTTTTAGTTTTTACTACCTGTGAAACATGAAAATATTATTAATAAATGTAACTGGGGGGATGGAAAGATATAGAGAAATAAAATAAAAATTTCTCTACATTTTTTTTTTTAGAGAGTAAAAAAGCATAGCGAATATCAGCAAAGTGATTAATTTACATAAAAATAATATAATTATACATAAAAGAATGATAATAATTAAAAAATAATAATAAATTCTAATGATTTATAAACATTCTTATATACAATAAAAAAAAAATGAGTTGAATTTTTTGATTAGCACTGTCATGGCATAATACATCTGTTTAGGGTGTGTGCAATTTTTGTTTTTGATAAGAAAAAACGTTTTAAAATTAAAAAAGAAAAAATAAAAATTAATTAATTATATATATGGAAAAATAAAAAAATAAAATAAATAAAATGTTTGATGGATTAAAATAAAAAAAATAAAAAATTAATTAAAAAAAATTGTGAATTTTATGAAGTTATTTTTTTTTTGTTGTTTCTTCGTGGTTTTTCATTGTTTTTCTTATAAATGGAACTTAGGGTTGATTTAATTTTCGGTTTTTCACTCACTCTCTCGTTCGTTTATTTTTACGATTATTAATTTTTCTTTTTTGCATGTTTTTTTGTTAAATTTAATTAATTAACTAATAATAATTGATTAATTAATAAAATTTTTAAAATTTTAGTTTTTTTTTTTTGTCTCTTTAATTAATTAAATAATAGCCGGTGTATGATCACCGCATGTTGGAAATCCGGGTGGCACTGGCGGTAAATCAGCTAGTGTACCAACTTGTAGAATTAAATTCATTCCGATTACTATGTGGAATTGGAAATGACAATGGAATAACCAAAATCCTATGAAAAAAAAAATATTTTTTTTTTTGTTATTTAATAGAAAAAATTAAATTATTTGGTATTTTGATGTTTAACCTGGATTGTCGGCTCTGAATCTCATAACGACGTAACCATTGTTCGGTACAGCGACTGTGTCTTTAAGTGGCGGTAAATTATATTGTCTGTGCAATAAACCACGACGATCTAAGTCTAAAGCATGTTTTAAGTTAATTTTCTTAACATTTGTGTCCGGTGATCGGCCAATACCGATCACATTGAATGCATGACCGTGCAAATGGAAGGGATGCGATAAGTTTGGCTGTTGTACTGTTTTTTTTTTTTAAATAATTAAAATTTATCTCAATTTTATTTTAAATTAAAAAATTTCTGTGAATTATTTACCTTCATCAACGAGTACAACTTCAACAATTGCGTTTAATGGAACATCGATTTTATGAGTGCACATACAGTTTGGACCACAGTCAGCTGGTCGATTATCACCATTACAAAACTGTTCTGGATTTATGTCATCGTATTGTGATAACAATGGTGCTGGTGCCGACAAGTAACTGATCTCATCAATCAGTGATATAACATGATCACCGGTTGGTGCAACTAAATTTACATGTTTTAGAATTTTTCAATTTATTTTAATTCTTAATAAAAACACAACAAAAAAGAGAAGAAAATTATTACCTAAGAAACGATTGTAGGTGTTCGGTTGGAAAAGCTCCTCTGGACGATACAAGTAGAATCGGAATGGTAAGAAAATTTTAACATCGGGTTTCTCTTGTAAAATTCCACGATCAATTTCTTTAGCGTTTTTCAATTGACTAACACAAACGGCATCATCACGTTGAGTATTACATTGGGCATCCAATGGATTCATGACCTAATTTTTTTTTTATTTTTTGTTTATTTTTTTTTTAAGGAAGGAAAAGGTTTTTGTTTTTTTTTTTTGTTTTAATTAATTACAATATTTTAAGCTTTTTAATGAGTTTTTTTTGGTTGTTTACAAAGCAGAAGGTGATTTTTGGAATTATTTATAAATGACTTAACAGTACAGTAGTAGAAGTAGGGAATAAAGTTTTTTTTTTTAAAGAAGATAATT
Organism: Ptychoptera contaminata; assembly: GCA_963942525.1. Lineage (NCBI taxonomy): Eukaryota > Metazoa > Arthropoda > Insecta > Diptera > Ptychopteridae > Ptychoptera > Ptychoptera contaminata. Next base: position 29,148,058 of record OZ012638.1, read on the forward strand.
TTTTACAATAAATTTATAGAATGAAAAAATTATTTAAATTTGTTTCTTCATGTATAATTTTACATTTTGTGTATGCTTGTTTGTCTGTAGTTATGTTTTATGTAAAATTATTTATATTATTTACAAAATAAGCTCTTATTTGATAAATCGTGCGTCATTCTCAGGTAATAAAAAGAATTTACAATAAAGGAATCAAATTATAAATTTAAGAATAAAAAAATCAAAGCTAGCTTACAAAATCCATGTCTGTATCTGTTTTAAATGATTTTTGTCTTAAAGGTTTAAATTTTTTGTCCTCATGCTTTATAAATTCCTTCAAAAGATAAGAAAAGAGAAGAAATTTTTTCTATGAAAAACTTACCACACCCTGGGGTACGCCGACATCGTATGTTGGTGCCTGTGATGCTGGCTGATATGGACCACGGGCATAACGTAAAATTGCCAATTGATGGGCACGCTTAATACCGCACTCACCTAAACCACGCAACTGTATCCAATAGGCGCCAACTGGCTGATCAGCCGTTATTACAAAGTCATAACGTTCACCTGTGAACATTTTTTTTTAACAATAGAATTACAATTTATTATAATTTATGTGTCTGGCTGACTGTTTTGAAATAAAAAAATAATAATTAATTTAATTAAATCAACACCAAATGCTCAATGCTGATTAACATAAAACGTTAAGTACTTAGCATTAAACGTGTACACGACGATTTTTTGTTCACATAAAACATTCACTACGAAAGTACAGTCAACATTTCAATTAAAGAGAACATGCAATGTCATATATATTTACAATACGTGAAAGTATAACACGCATGCGGTCTATAATTAAATTGAAATTTTAATTTATTTCCAAAAAAATCATAATAATATTTAATATTAATTACGGTTCTTTGTTGCTCTAATTATTTTTCCGTTTGTGGATTTAAAATTTTTGTCGGTATTTTTTTTTTCGATTTTAAATCGTTTCTTTTGTAAAAGCTTTCATTAACTTGTTTGATTGTTCTGCTTTATTTAATTAACTTTTTATATTTTTTGGTTATTTAACTTTTGTGTGCTTAGAACATGATAAATAGGAAAGTAAAATCGATTTTATTTGTTAATCATTCTCCTTGAGCTTCAATGTTATTTTGGGTTTCTTTCATTTATTTCGTTATATTGTAAATAAAAAATTGAAATTGTTTCGCATGACTGATTAATAAATATTTAATCATTTTGCGTTTTTTTTTTGTTATGTTATGTGAAAATTCTAAAACACGTCTACTTGTTTTTTGCGGAAAATAATACGATTAGAAGAACACAAAAAAAAAATAGAAAAGAAAAACAAATTTTAATTGTTGCATAAACATTTGTTCAATCAAGCGAGTGATTTATGTTTATTTATTTTAAATAAAATTAATTTACTTTCACTAAGTCAATTATAGGCAATATTTATGTAATATTTTATTGATTTTTTCCGGTATGAAATTGGGTAATTTTGACTGTTGATATTGATGATATTTCGTAGTCAAAAAAACAACTACTTTGTAGCAAGGTCAAGGTGGAAATAATCATAAAAGATAAGTGTAATAAAAATGGTACTTACCAGAAAATGAAATAATTGTGTTGACTTGGACAGGTTGAACGGGTTCCCCGTCTGTTGAAATTACTGTTAATCCATGTCCTTCGATTGTTATTTGTGCTGGGCAAACCGATGCAAATGCGTTTATCATACGGAAGCGATAACGTCTGCCGGGCGTAATTGTGTAAATTTCTAATGGTGTGTTTGTCATAAAGCCGGTATTTGGATCACGGAATTGTCCTTTACCATTAATCAACAATGACTCGGGATCTTGACCAGTGTTTACAGCCAAACGACCAGGGTATCTTTCAGCTGCATCTTCATGCAACCAATCGCTGAGCAACATTATGTGTGTGGTTAAATCAAAATCATATAAATGTGAGTTAGGATCACGGGATGGTGGCTGACGTACGATAACACTACCATAAAGACCATCTAATTTCTGTAAACCTGTATGTGCGTGCCAGAAATGTGTACCTGCATTACCTGTCCATTGGTATCTATATTGTTTGCAAGAATAGCAAAATGATTAACTAAATTAAACCGGAAAAGGTTAATTAAATAAAATTTACCTGAATGTGTTACCCTGTTGGATAGGACATTGTGTTACAAACGGTACACCATCATAATATTGTGTTCCCTTTTGCCAGATACCGTGCCAATGTATTGTCACTTCCATACCTTCCATATGATTTTCAACATCAATAACAACACGATCATTTTCACAAACTTGTATACTTGGACCAGGTATCATACGATTTGCTGTTAAAATACCACGTTCAACACCATCAGCTAAAACACATTGACAATGACTCCAAACTGTATTTGTTGCATTCGGTGTGCACACTTGACAAGCGCTAAAAAGTAAAACGAAAAATTGAACAAAACATTTAAATTATTAAAAGCACAAAAAAGAGGTCATTTGATTTAAAATTATAATTAATTATCGACTTCCTTGTACAGTTAATTTTTTTGCTGTTCACACGAATAAAAACAATATAGCATAAAAGGACAAATAACAACAGAAAAAACCCGATTAATTATGTGATAAAAAGAAAAAAAAAGAAGTTAGTTGGCAAATTGAGAAAGTTTTTATATCAAAATATTTATTGACCTGTACTGCCATACAATATTTCTATTATCTCGTTCACTTGTCAATGTCATTTTATAGATTAAAAAAATATGTATATGTATAAAAAATTCAACAAACAAAAGGCAAATAAATAAATTCAGAAAAAGCAGCCAAACCGATGACAATTATGTGAAAAAAAACTATAAACGAACACGTGTTCCCATTTCTAACGTTTTTTGCTTTGCTTTGATTTGCTTTTTTTCAATACAAGAAAAATATCTTTGCAACTATTTTGCAATTGTTTTATTTATTTATGATTAAAAGTTTTTTTTTCTGTGTTTTTTAATGTCTATTAGGCAAATTCTAATTTTAATGGATTTTTTATGTTGCAGCTTTGTTCAGCTCTATGTTTATTGTTGAAATATTATTATGATTTTTTGTTATGTGGTCATCATTGCTGTAATAGCTTTTTTATTTGTTTGTCTTTTTTTTTGCTGCAGTCAAATTGACATTGGTCGTGTGCTTAACCGTTAAAATTTCTTTTTAAGTGCATTTAAAACATAAAACGATATAATTATTACATAAAATTACAAAAAGTAAAAAACTTACGCTCCAAGGACAGTGTAATATTCCAATGTGAAATGATAATAACAAGTACGTGGTGGTTCACCTTCACGACAGGCACGGGCACATTCATCAGGTGCTGATAAATTTGGATTACGCCTTAGCTCATGTGTTGCACTGATTGTATAATCAAAATGTCTAAATGGTTGTTTGCTGCCTGGTACAAAACCATTAACACCAACATTTGATGATAATTTTGATGGTTTTGCTGGGCCACTGGTACGTAATGTGTTTTTACCAATTGGCCGTGGTACACCGCTGCTGAGTGATGGATGTGTTTGCACTAAACCATGACTGGCCGAATAAAAATTTGAATCTATTGATCCTAATTCAGGTGCTGGTGTTACTTGTGGACGCCACCATGATGCTGCTGAACTTTGATCAGATTTATCTGCGGCTTCAACTGTAAATAATAAAAAAACATAGAATTAATAATCACGATTTATGTCGTTAATATCCTATTAAAATCAAAAAAAAAAATTTAACAATAAAAACATGTAAAATTCTGCATAGGTAAGTAAATTCGTGTGTTGAATTTTTTTGCTACATTGGTAACGCCTAACTATGAAATTGATTTTTTTCTCTTATGCTTTAATGTCATCGCTGCTAACCACGATTTATAAGCAATTGAACAGAAAAAAAAAATTAACAGAAATAAATACCTAACATTAGAAGGTGTGGTGTGATTTTAATAAATTATAATTTTATTTTTACATTCTAAAATTTTTTCAGTTTGTTTTTATTTTTGCTTATTTTTCCGCTTATTTATTTATTTAATTTTTTTTCTCTGTTCATTATTTCAACGTTTAAATATTAATAACAAAAGAGGAAAAACAAATTAAATTGTGAACTACTTCACACGTGTAATTGTTTTGTTTTTTGTGTTTTTAAGAGTAAAAAATAAATACAGTACACTGGAGAAAACATTCTTTTTGTCTTCGTTATTATTTTTTTTTTTTTGGTAAAAGCTTAATTAAATATAAATTAAGTTAATTGCGGTGAAAATAAATGAAAATTATAATCAAAAATAAATTTGTTGACAAGTTATTAATCTGACAACAACAGAAAAACCAAAAAAATTTAAAAAATTGTTAAGAAAATAACGAAGTAAAGTATACAACGCGGAAACTCCGTTTAATGCTTTAATAAACACAAAAATAAATGAAAGAAGAAACAAAATAACTACAACCGATTAATGCTTATTATGAGGTAACCTTAAAAACTGTTTCATGGTTTAATAAAAATAGTTTTATTTTTTTTTTGTTTTATTATATAATTAAGTTGAAAATAAATTTCACTTATGTTTTTAACGAATAAAACAGAATTTTAAACATGATAATTTCGTTTGTTGATTATTGTTAAATTATTTAAATAATTATTTGCAAAAATTAATAAAAAAAAAAAACTATTGAAGTCATTAAGTAATTATAAAAATAAATTTAAATATTATGTTTATTGTATATACATATACACGTCAGATACATTGACGCCATTTTTCTATGCATTTTTGTTAAATAGAAAATTACCACGTGTTTATAGACATTCTGATAATTTTTATTTTTATATTTTTCTACGCTAAAACAATAAATTTAATTTCTTTAATCTTTTTTGTTTGTGGTCTGTCTTATAAATTAAATTTTTTATTTCGAATTTCCTACAATATAATTATATTTTGTGAATTTAAATTTTAATTGCTATTTTATTGATAATAAAAAAATTATTGATAGGTTATTAAAATACTACTTTAAAATTATTATACAATATTGTTAGCTGGAAGATTCAAAAAGATTACTTTGTTGCATATGAATTGGAGGTTTATTTTAGATCTTGCACAGTAAATATTAGTACAATATATGATACTATTGCATAATTTGTATAAAATACATAAATGTTTGTTTTTTTTTTACCAATGTACAATGTAACACGAGTGTAAAGTCGTTAATTTAAATTGTTAAACTGAATTGACTGTTATAAGGTTTTTTTTTAAACTTATTTATATTTAAAATAAATAAATATTAAAATGTACTTGTTGTGCTTTAACTATTATTATTTGTTTTATTTTTTTACAACTTAATTCGTGATTTATCAGCATTAAAATAGTAATAAATGAAAAAAAAATCATTTAAATAGCTAAAAAAGAAAAAGAAGAAACAATGCAGTTTTAATTACACAAACATAGTTAATGTCCTAAATACATATTATTTTATTAATTTAAATAATATATTTTTATTTTTCTTTTCATTTTTATTATTATTATTATTATTAATTATTTATTGAAAGGAAATGAAATTATAATACGTGAAGTATTTTAAACGCAAACAGATTTTCAACGCTTAATAATTAATTAATTATAAATTTATATATTATATATTTAAAGCGACAAGAGAATAAAGAAAATGTTTTTTTAAAATTAATTACATGTTTTTTTTTCGTTTATTCTTGTTTTTTTTTTTGTTACATTCAAAAATTAATAAATAAATAACTAAAACAAAAATTAAAAAAAAAAAAACTATTAATTAATAATAGAAGGAGAAAAAAATGAAAATATAAAAGGAAAAATGTAAATTATAGAAACAAATATATAGCTTACGGGCCTAGACTTTGTATACATGTTAACCTTCTCTCTAGCTTTTTACAACTAAATGCAATAAAATTGTCGCTTTTTTATTCATATTCGTAGTAAATTTATATTACTTTCATTATTTTAATTAATATTGTTTAAGAAAATATTGATTAAGGGTTTTACCTTTTTGTTTTTAGGTTTATAATTAATTAATTGACTGTTGCAATACTGTGCTTTTTGAAATTGTAACTAAGCTTAATTTATTTTGTCACCTGTGAAATAACTACTTAAATTTTATTACTGTGTAGCTATGATTGTGCAAATAAGTGTTACTGCAATGTTTATTAATTTTAGTTATTAAAGTTTCTTCATAAGAAAAAAGTCATTGCTCTCTCAAATAGAATAAATAAAGTAATGATTAAGCTTAAAAGTTCTTTACTATGCTTGAAAATTAAATATTTTTCTATAATTACTTTTAATTTGATTTAAAACCATCTGCAATATGCTTTATAGCTCATGTATAAAGTATAAATATACCGTCGATGCTGTTCGTTAGTATACTTGCTTAAAGCTATTATTTAAGTTACTATATTGCGCTTTTGTTTATTAAACAAGCACTGCAGTGACATGTTTTAACTAAATAAAATTTCACTTATAATAAAAATTAATAAAAGAAAAATTATCGTAATTGTTTTTCGCATGTAAAAAGCGTTAAAAACATATCGCAAAAATAGCTGTAACGTAACAAGTGCATAAAAAACAAAAATTTATCACAATAATAAACTATTATTAATCAGGGCAATAACTTAACATACTGCAACGTCAATAACCCAACCACCCACATACACATTGTTTAAACCACTATTATTCCGTTCCTTGCGTAATTATATTTTTATTTATTTTCTTTATAATAGTAAAATAAATGTTCAATAATAAAAATAAAATAGGTAAAATTAAATTAATTAAACCTCAAATTGTATTACCTAATAGAAAATAAATTTCTTATAATCATAATCTGTCATTTTATTAATTTTTATTATTATTATTATTATTATTATATCTTTTGTTGCTTGCCTATAATTTCTATTAAACAAAACCACTAACATGTAATTTATTAATTTTATTTATAATAAAAATAAATTTAGATTAATAATAATAATAATGTAAAATAGTTAATAAAATCATATTATATAATTGAATTAAGGTTTGCATTATAGCAAAAGCAAAAAACATTTCTGCACACCAAATGCGGAAATTTTAAATGCAAAAACTTAACAATGTATATTTATTTATTTTCCATTTTTACACACAAAATTTGTGTAGCCTTAAGAAACACTGAAAAAAAAAATTAATACATTGTTGGTAAACCTTGTTACCATTTCATTATGTTTTTATTTATTTAAAATTTATTACATAGAAATATCTCCCTCTTATAATAATAAGAAAATTACCACATGATACATATTTTATTCGATGTTACATTAGTATCTATAGCTGTCATTATTACATTTTGGTTTTTCGCTATAATTTATGTCAGCATTATATGCATTTTGCGTTTATTTATTATATATTTATTAAACATTGTACATATGTAGAGCGTTAAACATATAAAGAAATGTAAAAAAGAAAGAAAAGATTGATGATTAAATTAAAACATACAAATGTTCATTGTTTATGCATTTAACTTCCTTATCTATTGCGTTAGTTTATTTTATGCTTATTTATGTATAATTTATTTAATTAGGAAATTATTGTTGATGTTATTACATAAGTTTATTTTTGCACGTTGTTGTTATCTTTTAATGAGCATTATTATGGATATTATTATACAAAAGACACGATAAAGCTTCCTGCATAGCGAATAATAATCTTTTTTTGGTTATTTTATAAATAAATTTCGGATAAAAAGTCTATAGAAATTTTGTTTGTTTTTATTACTTAATTAAAATTGATTAATTAATCGCTAATCAGTCTTTAATTGCAATTTTAATGTATATGGTATACTTATATGGTGTCAGCTGCTGTTCTTGCTTTTTTTTGTGATACATTTTTAGTGAATCAGGAAATTTTTAATGACTTCCTTTACAAGTAAAAGCTTTTAATGATTATAATTTTTCTGCAAATAAATGCTTATCAATTATGATAACCTTATTTCTTTAAAATTTATTTTACCATTTAAAAGTAAAGCGATTAATCTTGTTTAATTATAAAAAAATTAATAAAATAAAATATAAAAACACCTAGAGCATAATTAACACCTTTTCAGACATTAATTAATTAAAATTTATAAAACCATTTTTACTTTTTGATTATGACCATTAATATACAAAAAATAAGCGAAAATTAATAATAAATTAATTTTTTTTATGTCAATTTGTTAACAATTGATAATTAATTATCACCTGTTTTAGATTGAAAAGTGTTTTTTTTTTTTAATTGTTTACATGTTTTAACTTTAAATACATATGTTTACAAATAAAAGTCATTAATAATATCTCGCTAGCTTAAAATGTCGCTATTTAATAAATTTATTTAAAAAAATAGTTAAATACATATATGCACAACCATAATCGACAAATCAATCTTTAGACATTGAAGTAAAATGTCTTTAGCAAAAAATTAAAATAAACATTGTGATGCAACATTGTCTTTTTGTGTATTTTAATAATAAAACATTTATTTATATATTTTTTGTTAAGATTTAATTTTTTTATAAGAGAAGAAACCGCATAATCATTTAATTAAAACTTTAAAAATGATATATAATGGCGGATGTTTTATTTAACAACAAAATTTCTGTCAATATTTTGGCTTTTTTCTTCGTTAAATGGATACAATTCGTTAAATAATCTTTATTTAATTTAATTTTCATGTTAAATCATTGTGAAAATGTTATTTTTTTTTTATTTATTTAATTATATTATTTAATGTAAAGAAAGAAAAAAAAAACAGATAAATTTCTATCTGTTAATGCGAAGTAAATTTTATTAACTACTGTTTTGTGAATTAAAAATTATTTAATATAAAATTTCTATTTATGTCTGCTTATTCTTTCATTATTATTATTATTATTAAAAGCTTTATTCTTATTATAATTATTTAATAATAATTATTATTATTATAAATGTTATAATAATAATAATAATCGAAATAATAGTAATAGTGGGAGAGGATAAAAAATAAAACTAATTAAATCACTGTAACTAGCACGATGTAAACTAAATAACAACACTTTCGTTTAAAATTTCTATTTAGAAAATATTTATTATTATATGAAAATATATAAATATATATTTTTTATTATTGTCGTAAATAATTAATTATATAATATAAAATAATTAATTTAACAATTATAGACGCATGATTCTTTGCTATTAATAATAATTTTTAATTTAAGAAAAATCTTAATTCTGCCACAAGCTATATAAATTTCATTAATGATTAAAAATTTATTCAATTATTTTGTGCTGCTGCAAAAAATTTTGAATTTAAATAGCGAGAAATATTTCATAGCTATGATAGATTTAACGCGTTTATTTCATTTATGCTTAATTAATTCCGATTTTATGGTAAAATTAATTGAAAAAAAAATGTGTATAAAAATTAAAAAAAAAAAAACGGTTAAAACGCTTTACTATTGAGTGAGATCAAAGTATATATCGCGGTACCCATATTTAAACAAACTTCGCTTATTTTGATTCTGATCATTATAATTAATATTACCTTGTCAAAGCTACAATGTAAGCCAGTTTGATGTAATACATCTGCTTTTACAGCGATTGATATTTTATTGTATTAATAGAAATCAATTTTGATAGAAAGAAAACAAAAACAAAACTGCTCAACTTGATTTAACCACATATCGAAGAAACTTGTTTTAACGACAATTTTGCACAGCAAAAAAAATATAAATTAACATGCATGACATTAACAGCAACAAGAAGAAAATGAAAAAACACACTATTATATATTTCTAATGTCAATAAAATAATAATTAATTGGAATTTCTACTAGCAAAACGACGAAAATAAAATAAAAACGTTAAAATTTCATTTTATTTTATTATTATAATTAAATCAGCGAATTAAAAGCAATTCATGTTTTTACGTATTAATTAATAGAAACGATAATAATAATAATAACAATAATAAAACTGGCTAATCTGCAATATTGCATGTTCGATATAATTAAGAGTAGAAAAAAAAGAAAAGAAAATGAAAATTTATAAAGAAAAGAAAACCATCAGCAGCTGAGATAAAAATGCAAAAAAAAAAATTAGTTCCAATAAAAATCGAAACTTTCCTAAATATATGACACGATAGACAATGTTAACAATGAATTTTACATAATTTCACTTTTAAAAATTGTATTTTTATATTAATAAATTTGTTCATTTTAATTGAATAATTATGTTTTATGCATAAATTAATTTATTGGCAATACAAATTTTATTATTAAAAGTAATAATTTACATTCGAAATTAATGCATTTTTTTTGTAAATAATTAAGTTTATTGATTATTTAATTAATTCTAGTAAAAAATGTTCATGTAAAATCGACATTTATATTACATTTGATGACTTTATTAGTGATTAAAAAACATAATTATTCACTAACAATTCAATAAAATACAGTACAATCATGAATAAAAACCATTCTCTTTAATTATAACGTCGCGTATACTATTTATTATAAAAGCAATAATGTACATAATAATGAATAAAAACACAATACCTAAGGTAGAAAAACAGCTATAAAAACAAAAACAAAAAATAATAACAAGTAAATAACAAAAGAAAGTAACGAAAATAACATATAATACATATAATGGTTTGGAAAATTAGCGTTTAAACATAATGTAATCGTACGCAACGCAACATAACATAAGACACAAAAATAATGTTTTTTTTTTTTTTTTTATTTAATGAATTTAAGATATTAAAAATTTTTTTATTGATTGATCTCATTATAGAAGAAAAAATTACACAGAGAAATAGAGAGAAAGAAAAACAAAAGTAATGTACGTGCCAAAATGGATTTTTTTTTTAATACAGCTAATTGATTAATTAATTCATTTATTATTATAATAAATAATTTTTTTATAAATAAATCGATAAATACTTTCACATTTTTTTTATTTTTAATCGTTTTTATTATTATTATTTATATTTTATTACCCTCATTTTAGTTAAGCAGATTAACTTACTTAGTTAAGTTGAAAAGTAAAATGAAAAAACATTACTTTTTAATTATATTATTGTTGTTGATTCGTTGTTATAACAGTGGTTAATATATGTGTTTATTGTGTAGCAATTACAACTTTTAAATATAAATTAATTGATTAAATGGATAAATTGACCATTGAAAAGCTCTTTATTGCTAAAGACATGTCTGTGGGGATTATAGTTAGTAAAAAAAATTTTCTTTTCTTTTTTAAAAAAAAACATATATAAAACATTGTATATTTTTTAAATTGTTTTATGATTTTAATAAAAATAATTATTCAAATTAGTTTATGGTGATAAAAAGTTGTATTGTAATTTGAAAAGATTATTAAAACTGAAGAATAAGCTTAACTTGTTTGAGAATAAACTGGTTAAAATTATTTCTTATGATAGAAAATAACGGTTTGTATTCAAGGCCGCACTACATATATTTTCTACTTAAGGTTGATACAAAAATAAAAAAGAAGTTAATAATCCTACTTAGCATAATTAAGCTCTAAAGAAAATTAATGATATAAAAGCTTAAATTGTGTACATCATCAAGAAGAACAGATTATTTTACATAAATAGTAATATTATTTTGATATTATTTTTCATATTGAATAATTTAATAGTATAGAATAGCTGTATAGGTACGAAGGTTCAGACAGGTATATTATTTTCTCTCCAAACAATAGATTCATTTTTTGTAAAGTACAGCGTGAAAACAAAAAAAATAAATGAAAGCAAAATTAGTTCAATAAAAAAAAAAACTAAACTTTTATTTTCTGTCAATTTGTGCTATTCTAAGCACGGAATTTTAATAAATTTTTATTTAATAAATAGTTGTAGGGCGTAAATATATTAATTTATCTATTATTATAATAATACTTTAAAAAAAACTGTATTGAATAATACAAATCTGACGGCTATTATGTAATTTAATGCGTAATTAGAGAGCAATTTTATTTTTTAAGCAGTTTCTGTTGCCGTTTTTTGTGTGTGTAATTTCTGATTTAGTTTATTTTTGCACAATATATAATTAAATAATTTAATGATTAATTTATTTTCTTACTTATTTATTACTGTTTTTAATTGAATAATAAAATTTTTTTCGTATAAATCACAATTTGGTCACATTTATGTGTATTGAAATGCCAATGGCTTGCTGTTGAAAAGGTTTTTCCGCCTTAGTGCATTAGGTGTGTTTATAGACTATATGAATGTGTGATTAATATTGTTGAGCAAAAACACTTGTTATATATTTATATAATTAATCTTTTAATTAATATTTAATGTTAATAATGCGTTCGGTATGAGAGTTTTACACATGTATTAAAAACTTAAACTGCTTCACTTTATAAACAAAGTGAAATCTCCCTATAAACAATATAACCGACAGATTATTTAAATGAAAATTAAATTAATTTATTTATAAGAAAACCCTATAAAACAGTTAAGACTTCAACCTAATTTATTATGAATTTAATGATATCTAGTTTGGTTAATTATGTGAAATTAATTTCAACCAAAAACTATAAATATTTTAATAAAATTTATAACAGCTGCTGTTTTATTTGATTAATTACTTTTTAAATAAAAAATTTTCTTTTTCTACATTGATAGGCAAATGTGTTAATTATTTAATTTTTGTATCTTTAAGGTCAAAACAAACGTTAATTACTATAATAATAATTATTATTATTATTTTTCATTATTTAATATTTTATTAATAGAAATAAATAATTTAATCAAATTAATGGATAAAATTTAAGTAAATGAATATAATAGAAATAAATACAATCAAATCAAAAAAAAAAATAAACTTGAATAATATTTATAATTAAGGAGTTTAGGTTAATGAGTAAACAACAATGAACGAAAATTACTTTTTCTTGTACAAAAATAAAAAAAATAATAATGCAGTTAAAGGTTATACAATTAAAAATAAAAATTCTGGTAATAAATAACGTTTTTAGTTTTTAATAACACTAAATTACTGTATTACTATGAACATAGGGCGTAATTTTTCTCTGAAAATAATATGGCAATATTGCATATTCGTGATAAACACATTAATAATTATTACGTTGAATATGCTGAATTTATAACAAAAACAAAATCAAACAAATCAATGCTGTTACACAGAACATTCTATAATTTTGCTATATTAACTGCTTTTCCGCCTTGTTTTGCTGTTACAAACCAGTATTTTGAATTTTAATTAAATTATTTTTAATATATTAACGACTATACGGGCCTGTCTAAATTAACATAAAATTACTTTTATCTCATTAAATGTTATTTCTTTTTAAATACAAAATTACAAAGCATGCAAGAGCATCAAAACATAAAACTTTATACAAAAATAATATGAAAATTAAGAGCAAAAACATTAAAGATTTTATAACAATTAAAATAAATTTATTGGAGGTCAAAATCTATTTACAAAAAAAAAAAAAATATAAACAAATAAAAATTAATTTCCATTCATAGTTTTTTCTTTTCAAAATTTAAAAAAATAAAGTTGAAAAAGCTGTATTGAAGGTGCGGGCAAATTAGCTTAATTCGTTTTACTTTAGTTTTTTGCTTTACTTTTATTACCATTTTTTTTCCTTAATTTTTATGGTGCTTTATGATTAATATAAAATAAATGTTTAATAAAATAATGAGTTTTTCTTTTCTTTCGGTGAGTAATATAAGAAATTATTACCGTGTTAGTCATTTAATTTTGTTAATCTTGATGGTAATACAAGAATGTTATTTAATTTTAGTGATTTTAGAGATAGAATACTATTAACTTTTTGGAAAAAGAAATTTCTTTGGTCTTTACAATACGTAAAAGTATCTTGAATGATGCTGAAGAACTTTTGGGTCAAGGTGTTGTCAGTAATTACTGATATCAGATTCCTTTAAAATATCTTTCGTTAAAAGCCTAAAAACGGCACGTTCACCGTATAATTTATTTTTAAATCAAATTTTTTTATATATTTCTACGGAACTAACTGTGAAAATAATTATTTAACAGAAATAAAAAAAAATACAAATATTCACCCCGCGGCTATTACGCCTTAGAATAAGTACAAAATCACTTATTCACCATAGAAAAAAAAATAACTAAATAAATAAATAATATAAAAATTAAGTCAATTATTAGTAATTTGTCACAGGTAATTTTCATTCTTATTGATAGAAAAAAAAAATTTAATTATAAAATAATTGAATATTGATTAATTTTTACGATAAATATAAAAATAAAAAAAAACTTAATCAAAATGCTTTAGGTGAATTTAAACAATTTTCCTTGTTTTTTTTTTCTCTATAAAAAAAAATTGCATTTTATTGATTATTTTTTTCGAAATTAAATTTAAAGTGCTGTTGTACTGCTGCTGCTGCTGCTTTAATGAATCATTTTCTGATCGTGCACTTTGGAATTTATATATAATTTTATGAGAAATAAAAATAAATATTTTTTTTTCAATCTTTTGTCTATTGAAACAGGTGGCTTTTTGTAATATTTAAACGTGAAATTATTATTATTGAAATTTTGATTTAATATTTAAAATAATTATCAGAAAATTCCTTTTGGTAATTATTATTTATTTTAAGGTGGAAGTGAGTCTTGTTTTTTGATCTTTTATTTGTTGAACTCGTAAACTAAGCAAAAAAGATAACAATGTTCTTGTAGAGCTTTTATTTGTACAAGAAAAATGATTATTTATTAAGAAATTTATTAATTAAGGTGTAACACAGTATTAATACAATTAGTTTTTTTGGTTTTGGAAATTTTTAGTTGGTTTTTAATTACTTGGCAAAGGATAATTTATGTTTAAGCGTTGTGCAAGAGGCGGTGAATATCATATTGATTTAAAAGTTAAATTTGTAGAGATAAAATGTCGAATTGCAATTAAATTCCGAACCAAGGAGCTTCTTATGCTGGTTATTTCTACTTACAATATCGTGAAAAAACATCAACTTAAATATAATAACGAGTAGTTAAGGTATTTTTCTTGCTAATTAATTACAATAAAAAACCAAAAACGCCAGACATTTTTGATGATTAATGAAATAATTTAATTTTTTTTTTTTTATTTACAAACTTTGTTTGTCCACAACTTTCATTAGTCTAGGTCAAGATTGAATAAAGCAAATTAAATAAATACTGTTGAGACTATTATTTTTTATATTTCTTATTAGTAATTTTCATGTGTTTGTATAATTTATTATAAAAAAACGTTGTTAAGTACGCTTTAAAGTGCGAATTAACATCTCATCACTTGATTTGTTTATATAGCTATTATTTTATTTAAAGTAAATTTTACTATATCGGTTGATTGATTGATTAATCACTTTCGTTTATTAATTTGTATTTTTAAATAAATTAAAACAATATAAGTACAAATATTTATTTTTTTTTTTTTTGATTAAAAAATATAAAAGAAAAAATTTAATTCGACGATTATCCGGTATTATTTTCAGGTTAAAGTAGCAAAATTATCAACAAAAAAAAAGTAAAAATAATTAACAAAATTTCGTAATAACAATTTGATATGGTTAAAAACTAAATAAAATAATTTTGAAAAAAACGTTTTTATATTAAAAAAACAAAAAAAAAAATAAAAATAAACGAAAGCAAGAGTGAAAATTACAAAAAAGCATTGAGTGACGTGAGAAAATTTAACGCAAATTGAAGCGCTTTTGAACAATAATAATAATAATAAAAAAAACAAGCTTATTTTTCTTAAGTGAAATTTATTTACTTTAATTTTCAATTAAAAAAAAAATTTAATAATAAAAATAATAACCAAACAAGTTTAAGTATAGAGGAGAAATATATATAAAATTATTTTTATTTTCATTTTTGCTTAAACAAGACAAGAAAGAAAAAAATAAAAACATAAATATTCGTCATCAAAGTCGGTTTTTCGCGGTCGAGGGAAAGTTCTATTATCTGTATTTGATTAAAAAAAAAATAACTCAGAAGCATTTTAATCACTGTTTATTATCACAACACGTTAAATACATGTTTGATTATAAACAAAACAATAATTTAATTAAATCTAAAACATGTTTTTTGAGTAATAAAAATTTTTACTCAAAATTTACTTGTATTGACTTACGTGCGGTAAAATTCGTAGATTTTTTTATTATTTTTAATAAAAGGTAGCGTAACTATAAAGAAATAAAGTTTATTTATATTTCTTTGATCATTAATTTTATTTA
Organism: Ptychoptera contaminata; assembly: GCA_963942525.1. Classification (NCBI taxonomy): domain Eukaryota; kingdom Metazoa; phylum Arthropoda; class Insecta; order Diptera; family Ptychopteridae; genus Ptychoptera; species Ptychoptera contaminata. The sequence continues at coordinate 29,164,311 of OZ012638.1, forward strand.
AATTCGTTTCGGTCTTATAAATGTAATAAATAAACTAAAAAATAATTTTTTTGAGTGGTTTTTTTTTAAACGAATTTATTCATTATTTAGTTAAATTATACATAAAATGTATATTTAAAAGACGTGTTATAATTTTTGTTTTTTAGGTAATCATTTAAATAATTTATAGAGAAAATAAAAATAAAGTGAAAAAATAGTTTAAAATTAGGTGAAATTGTTTGGGTCATCAATTTAATATGAAAAAAAAAAGTAAATTACACAAAAAAATTAACATTTATTAAAATTTTGCTGGAAAGAAATTTATATTTATTTAACGATATGCTTGATGTAATACTATATAAATTAGAAAATTATAATTAATTTAATTAATAATAATAATAAAAATAACATTTTTTTTTTAATAAAAAAATAAATAAGAATTAAATATTATTTGAGTATTTTTCGCTGTTTAATTTTGTCACGTAGGACGTTAGCGTCTCTAATTTTAATTTTAACTTATATCATTCCTACAAATAAAACAACTACGGTAATAAATTATTTATTTAGCATTACTTAATAATTAATAATACATTTTTTTTTTAAATTATAAAAAAAAATAAACAATTACTTACAAAAAGCTTAATCCCACTTAAAACTTTTACCAAGAAATTAATGAGCAAAAACAAAAACTACTCAAAACGGATTTTTATTTTTCATTTAATGTAAAGTAAATTAATATTGAAAAATTCACTTTTAAGAAAACAGATATATAATCAACGAAAGTTGTTTTTTATCATTCATTAAATTTCTTTATAAATATTTATTTACAGTTTTTTTTCCTGTGATAACAAAGCTTAAAGATGCTTTTTATGTTTAAAGATGATGAAAAAAAAAAAAAACAAATTATTAGAAACTCGTTTAAATTAAAATAATTAAAAGTTTGTTGTTCCAATCAAAGTTCAAGTCACACAACTCTATCCATGTAATTATATATTTTATAGTTAAAATATTAAATTGCTTTAAAGAGTTTTCAATAAAAATAATAATAATTACAGTAATAATAGTAGAAAATTATCATGAAAATTACCACAATTTAGTTAGGTTTTTTTTTGTTAATATTTATTTAAGAAAAGTAACATGATTGCATGCAGTAAATCATCCGAGAACCGAATAAAATTAATACATCAAATAGTTAAACTACAATGTTGACAGAATCAAGAAAAAAAATAAATTATATTAAACTTGTTGAAACATAAAATAAATAAAAAAATAATTACAATAAAAGAAAAAGTGGAAAAATGATTAGAAATAATGAAAAACTCGTTTCTATCAGTAAACTGGAATAAATTTTTCTTTATTTTAACTTTTCATGTTTGACGGACATTAATCACTTTGTTCTATTTTTTTTTTTCATCTTGAGCAAGGTTTATTTGTGTGCTTTTTTTTACTTTTTAAATATATTTTGTGTAATTGTCATTATTCTGCATGACATTACTCCTAAAATGCAATTTTTACTATGCAATCGAAACAATAAAATGAAATTAATTTTGTAATTATATTGAAATAAAACTTGTTTTTCGAGTAGAAATTCATTTTCTGAAGATCATCGCAGATGATGGCAGACAAATGGATTTTTTATAGTTTTTTTTTTTTTTATTTTCTAGATAGACCATTTATATTTGTTTTCACATAATTTAACAAAATAGTGTAAAAAAAGTAATGATAAACATTATTACCAATGGAAAATAATGTTGGAAAACTTTTCTTTTTAAAGAAATAATCAATAAAAAACTGGTTTTATTTTTGGTCCATTATTCAATTTACTATAAACTTGGCTTATTCTTTTGTATAATAAACATCCGGTCCATTTTTAGCATTATTATTAAGAGCGATCAACGACAAAACAAGCAGTAATAAAATTATCATTATTTATTATGAAAGAAAGTGCTTTTGTTTTTATAAATTTTATTTTATTTTGTTTCTTGAAAGCATAATGCATTTAAATTTATTTTACATTTATAAATTTGTCTGCTTCTGGAAGAAATATCACTAACATTCTACATGTTGTTAACTCAGTTATTAATTTTTATTTAAATGCAAAAAGTTTATTAATATTCAATTGCAATAAGCTTGTTAAGAACAACATAAATATCCCTTAATTATGATATATAGATTAGACTATACTCAAAAGTACTGCTCAATAAAGCAATTTACAAATTAAAATTTAATTTAAAAGTTCATAAATCAAATATAATCAACATAAAAATTGCAATAATTAAAACTTTTCCTTTCAAAAGTAATAAAAAATTATAATAAATCAAATGAACCACAATCCTGATGAATAAAAAAAAACTAAAAACCGAAATCTTTCTTCATTCAATATTGCTAAAGAAAACAAAAAATGATGCATAACCGGAATAATTAAGACGGATTTTCATTTTTGTCATAAACTCACATATTTTCTGCTAAATTTGAATTTTTTTTTTAATTTAATTATCATAATTTTTGGATAGTTATTAGCCATGTCTGTTTCTTTTTTATAAATGATGAATCATGATAAAGTGAAATGGCTTAATTTTTTTTTTACTTCTTTTGATTGTTAGTCATGAGCTTTGTTGTCGTTTTTATTTATATTTTTCCATCAAATTAATTTATTATAAAGTTAAAACAAAAAAGAAAATAACAAAATCCGTTCTTAATAGTATTATTAAAAATGAATTTCCTTTCAATTTTAAACAAAGCAAAAGTCATTATCGTCGTTTATGCGGCTATTTAAACTGCATTTAGTGCACTTTCTTTGCACTAGAAAAAGTAAAATGAAAAAAAGCACAACATTGTTATAATAAAATAAATAAATCAGAATTAATAAAACGTTTTTATTTTTTTAAGTATTTCAATAACGCATTTATGCTATAATTAATTCAAAAAGTATTTTTAATAGCAACAAAGTAATTAAATAAATCATTAATTTAGTGAAGTTTTTTTTGTACTTCTACTTTGTGCAATTAATATTTTATTAAACAATATTAAAAAATAATTATTTTAAAGCTTTTAGATAATTTTTTTTATATATTTTATATTTATTTAATTAATTAATTAATATATTTTATAACTTATGATTCTTATGCTACTTAATACATTGGTATGCTTAAATTTCCTGTAAACTTTTTAATTGCTGCTGATTGATTTAATTTCAATGGATTGAATATTATACAGATAATTAATTAACTAATTTTTTTTGTTATTAATTTATTTTCATTTAATCTTATTTCTACTTTCCTTTATTAAATAAAATAAAACATTTGTGTTTTATCTGCAGTTTGATTAATTAACGTAATTATTCTTACTTTAATAATTTCTTATTTTCTTTTCTTTTGTAAATGCTTTATAGAAAATATACTGCTAAATATAATAAAAACTGATAACAAATAAACGATAATTAAATAAAGCGGTAGCAAGACAACAAATAAAAAATTAATAGAAGAAAAAAATATTGAACAGGTGAATTGAATAAGCAAGCATTAAGAAAGAAAGAAAAAAACGTTAATAAAAAAATATATTTTGTCAGGCAGAAAAAAAGCAAAACAAAGCATTATAATTATGAGAAAAAAATTATTATTATTATTAAATAATAACTATTTTATAGTGACAGCGTTTATTACATAAATTAAATGCTCGAAAGACAAGCAAAATTAAAGAAAAATAAAAATTGTAATTCTTTCCTCTTTGTATAAGAAAAGAAAATTTTAATTTTTATTTTCCGCATTATTTCATAACATTTTATGTTTTTATTCTTTTAATAATTTTCTAAATAAATAATTGCAAATTTCTGTGTGTGTTTTTTTCGCTTTTAATTTCGTTGTTTTATTTAATATGTCATTTTGACAATTTGAATACAATAAATATGTAATAATAGGCTAATGAAAAGAATTACTTCTAGCAGCAACATGCAGAGAGAAAAATTATATATAACAAATTATCTCAAATGTGTGTATATATTTTTGCTGGCATATGTGGGGTGGGAAATTCACTTAGGTAATTATTGTTATAATAATAAATAACCAAAAAAAAAAACTAAACAACAAAAAATATTTTCATTTATAAAAGCTTTCGCAATAAATGAATAAAAATTCAGGTAGAAAATTTTTTTTATTATTTTTGCGAAATTTTATATTCAAAATATTATTAAAAATAAAACATATTTTTACTATTTTTGATTGATTTCTTTATTTGATTGCAAAAAAAAATAAAACTCTACATTGCTTCGACAGAAAAACAATATGAAAAAAATTATTAACTAATAAATAAATGATAAGAAAAAAAAAAAAACAGTGTTAATCGATTAAAAATGAGAAAAGAAAGTGTTCAATTTAATATAAAATGTGTAAGAAAATAGCTTATATTATTTTAACTTTATTTACTTTGCACAATTCTTAAGCTTAAGTAATTAAATAAAGTTGTGTTTACGTTAAGCATTGCAATGTAAAACTAATAAAGTAAAAATACAAAAAACTAAGTACAAATATTATTAATAATAATTATTTATGTAATTTTTATTAAACGAAAATAAATTATTTTTATTTTATAATTATTTAATCAAACGTAATAATATTTATGGCAAAATACTACAAAAAGAACGAAAAAAAAAAACGAAAATAAATTAAAGGTAAGAAAAAGTTTTGTTACCAATTTTTTTTTTGTTTTGTAAAATGAAGAAAAAATGTATAAAAAAATTAAATTTAATTAAATAATAATAATAATAATAATCAATATTAATTACAAATTTATTTTCATATATTTATTTTTCTAATTATTTTGTAATATTTAATAGCTGGATAAAAATTAATTTAATTAAATTAAATAAGAAATAAAAAGTTAAATAAATAAATACATTTATATGGTTTTATATCAGTAAAACAAAAAAACAACACAAATGTATTATGGTAATTAATATAATTATTTGCAGAAAAAAGCTTTTATTTTTTAAAGTTTTAGTGATTGATTTTCATTTGTTAATTATTTTAATGTAGGAATTTATTTTTTTTTTTTTATAAATTTTATTTAATAAAATAAACGTCAATGCAAGCTAATAAATAAATGATGCAATTAATTGCAATTTCTGTAATTAAAATAAATACAAATAAAAACATTCAAATATTTTATGAGATATGAGGTTAAACGCGCTTCCGGTCGAATAATTAAAGTCACAAAAAAAAAACTATTAAATCTACTATTATTAGGGTCATTTTAGTTGTTTTCAAGCTTTCAACACTAATCAATGATTAATTAAAAGTAATTCAAGTATTTTTCTACCAATGTTACAAATGATTTAAAAAAAAACAGTCAACAGGAAATTTGTATTAATTTTTTGTTTTCATTTAACAAAGGATCGTTGATTAATTAATATTATTAAAAGTAAATTTTTATTATTCATAATAGCAAAAATATATAATTTGCTAATAAGCGATTGCATATCAGACAATTGTGTATTTTAGCTATAAAGCTCTAGTGTGGGAATAACAAATGTGTATAATATTTTTTTTTTGTTAAATAAGAAAATGTTTTATTATTATTATTAAGTTGTTTTGTTTTATTTTTTATTTAATATCGTCTTATAAAAAATTGCTTAACTATCTAAATAGATTAATCTGAAGTTATTTTATTTTTCTATTAATAAATAACGACATTTCGTTAGTTTATTGATTGTTCTTTGTACATACACTAAAAAAAAAATAGTTGTATAATAATTTAAATTTTATTAAGAGAACATTAACATGATTAGTGATTTCAGATAAATATGTACATAGTTTCTAGTTTTGCTAAGCAATGTAATAATATTTAAACAATTTTTTTTTTAAAGAAATTTTCTTTAAACAAAAAACTTTATGTAATAAAGTATAGTAAACTGAGCTGTAAAAGTAAAATATTACACAATAAAATGCGATAGAACAAATATATAAATAAATTTAAAATCAAATAACTAAATTGTAATAAAGAAAAAATTCAAAAAAATGTAACGAAAAAAAAATATTAATTTAAAAAACAATTATTGATCGTGACTTGATCTTAATCTTTGAGCTGAGTAAAAATCAGTTTTTGAGGTTGGAAATGGATTTTAGTTTGTTTTGTTTTGTTTTAAAACTTGCAATTTTATTATACTTTGTTACAAATTTTATTTTATTTTAATTTATTTATGTTAGGTACGACAGTCGACTTATTTTCCACTTGCTTCTAAGCGAACAACTTGGCATTAATGATAGGCAAATGTAGTATCATTTTTATAGTGGTTTAAGTTGGTTTTATTGATTTTATAAGCTTTGGATCTGAATTCCAACAAAAAGAAAACTAACTTCGGTTAAGCTTTTTTAATAAACGCGGCATGTCAGTTAGAAGGTTTTCTAACAAAAATATCATAAATAACTAGATGCAAAACGAAAAAAAGCTTTAGTTTAAACTACTGTGACAAGTCAAAGTTTTTATATAAACTTCTATTAGAAAAAATCGTTGTTTACCCTGAGTGCAACATTAAACTAAACTAAATCAATTTAATTGAAATAATAAATCAAAATTTTATAACAAAATATTATTTTTATTTTTCTTTAATTCAACCATAATTAAACCATCGAATAACAAAAAAAAAAAACAAATAACCGTGGCTTTAAATCATAAATAAACTGATAAAAGTCTTGTTTGTGGTTTGTTTTCAACAATGTATCTGTTACTGTTTATTTAATAAATTTTTTTTTTTAAATTAATTTAATTTAAAGACGTCCTTGGTTTATTTATCTCTTATGAATGCTGATTTTATTTTATTTTATTTTTTTTTTAATTTTTCTTAAAGCACAAATAACTGCTGTTGCTTTTAATTAATTGAAATATGTTTTATTATTTGTTTATTATAGAATGAAAAAATTTTTCTTTTTCTTTTCAATTAAAAATTTCCAATTAAAGCACTTTTTGACGGATCTGTAACTTATTTGTTATAATTGACCGAATTTGCTTCTTTTGCTATTTATTTTTTTTTTCATTTCATCTTGTTAAAGCTCATTTTTAAATTAAATTTTTAATATCACCGTTTATAGTCACAATCATTATGCGCTATTGAATTGATATAAGGTATTGGAATGTTTTATTGTGCTGTGGATATTCTTTTTTCAGAACCAAAACTTCATAAGGTCATTTAGCATGTGAAAAGCTTTTTTTTATTATATTTTTATTTATTAATTATTTTCTTGTATTAAATTTCCTGCAAGAAATGGTGTTTTTGTGAATTGTTTTCAAATTATCCGATGAGTATTTATTACCTTTTGGCATATATTTGCGAAAAAACTGTTTTATGTAAATTATTTATTAATAAATTTTAACTATGAAGCACTAAAAATGCAAGAGGATCGATCACATCACTGTTGGTACTCATAACTCAGTATAAATTAATTTATTTTGCTTAAGAAATAACGTTCAAAAATTTGTTTCATATTATTTTTAACACTAAAACACCGCAAATATAACAATAATTATGTTCTTTTTAATTATATGAAAAAAATGTTAATAAATGAGAAAATTAATAAATTTCAGTGCGGTTATTGTATTGTGTGTTTTTTTAATTAATTTATTAACATGCAAAAAATTGGTTAAAAAAATGTTTGTTTCTTTAAAGTAAAAGTATGCACAATGGTATGCTGTGAAAATTATTAATAAAAAAAATATATATTCAAGGATTGTAACGACCTTCAATAGTATTTACAATATTATTATTATTATTATTTATATTTAAATTAATTTTTCTTATTTTTAATGTTGATTTTTATACATAATTAACACAAAAAGAAAAATATATTTAGTTAGTTATTTGTATAAAAGAAATAAACTCATGGTTACTATGTAAAATTATTAGTTTATGCAGCTGTTAAGAATTAAATTCATTACGGAATGTTCATAAAAATTTATATAACTTGGGAAATGGATTATTAATAATATTTACACTTTGTTGCTTATTTGTCACTTAAAAACTGTTCATTTTTAATACCTGTTTATTAATTAAATTTAATACATATTTACACTTTCTTTCAGAAAAAAGCTGTTATAAAAATGTCTTATTTGAATAAATTAAATTGGTGAAGTGACATTAAAGTTCCTTAAGCTATATAATTAAACAATGTAAAAATCATTTAAAATCATTACAACACAATTTAAATATATATATGTATAAAAATTTAGTAAAAATACATAACATTTATGTTATACATATTAACAGTTAATTTTTATTAGCTACAAAAAAAAAAAAATAAAAAATTTACCTAATAAACACTTGTCTAGACTTTAAATTAAATTAGAAAAAGAAAAACAAATTTTAATTTAACTAAAAAATTATGTAATAATTGATCAACGCTAAAGAAATTAACTTTACAATTTTTAATTAGCTGTTTTTTATTTAATATGAAAAACGGCGACAATAATTTCATTTTTTTTTGTTCACCAGGAAATGATTAAACAGCTTAATGGCTGTTTGTGGTTATTTTTTTTTACAATTAATTTGTTTAAGATTCATATCGCTGCTTATTCTAATATAAGCTTTAAGTCTTATTACTATGATTAATATAATTTAAAAACACCTACAAGAATTAATTTGCTTGTTTAAAGGCGAATAAATATACTTCAAAGAAAATATATTAAAATATTTATTACATAAAAGTTGTTGACCTAAAAAATGCATTTGTAATAAGAAAAAAAAAATTACTTGCTGAAAATAGGAAACAGAAAATTAACAAAAAAAAAAAAAACACGACAAAATTAATTTATGTATAGTTTTGTGTACATTAAGACACGTTTAATAATTTGTATGTTGCTAGTAGAATGTATAACGTTTAACTAACCCTCCAGTAACAGAGAAAAGTGATGAAAAACTTTGATGAATTAATAATAAATGCAAAAAAACTAAACACTCAATGTACTCATTATACATTGGAATTGATTTAATTATTTTAAATTTAATTAAAATCATAAAAAATTACATAATTTGATCTAATTATACACAAAAAAAAAAAAAAATAATACGCAACTTTCATCACTTAAATAATAATTAATACAAAAATTATGTTTCAAGAAGGCAAAGAAAAAAAAAATATTAATAAAGTTATTTTGTCAAATCATTTTTTTAGTAAGAAACTAGATTCCGTGATACTACAAAATACTAAAATTACATAATTTACTTAATGTTACATATAATTGTTGTTTTAATTAAGAAATTCTTTAATCGTTTTAAAATGTTTTATTTTTTTATTTAATTAAAAAGCGTGCTAATTGGTAATAATTTAATTAAATCAGTAATAAGTTTACTTGGTTGAATGAAAAAATAGCGATAAGATTTCACTTTATTTGTTGTAGCGTTTTTTTTTCTTTTGGTTTAATCAATAACATAATTATGTAAACGAAAATAAATGTATCGCTATTTTTAATTAATTAATCGCATTACATATAGCAATTTTCGCTTCTTTTCTATTGACATAAGATGCCAACGGTTTTTCAATACTAGAGTAATGTACAGTGAGAAGAATCATTTAAAATTTTAATTAATTTTTTAATAATAAATTAATATCCTCAAAAATTAATTGAATAAAAGTAGTTTTAAGTTTTATTTTTGTTAAAACGAAATGTTTATTAAAGTCTGATAAACACAAAAAAAAAACTTTTCTACATGAATAAATAATACAAGACGAAGATAATTACTGTGTAAAAGTGTTACAATTATTTATTGCTAAAATGAAATGAGTGACACAGTTTTACAATAAGAAGTGCTTATTTCATTTATTATTTATTTTTATTATCATCATTTTTATTTGTAACAACAATTTTCCTCAATGTATAATTATTAGTTATTCTTTTATGATTTTGAAAGAACTATTTCTATACGATTTTATGTTTGGTAATTTGTTTTTAATTAACTTAAATTAAAAGTTAAATCAATGTCATTTAGTTATTTTACAGTTTGCTTGCTGTTTTATTGCTTTTTTTTATATCATTTTTTATTTGTTGTTATTTGTTTTAACAAAACTAATGATAAGTTTAACATTGATGCTGCTGGTATTTGTTTATTATTTCAGTTAAGCGTGCCTAAAGGTATCATTTTTTCAATTATTTGTTGTTAAGACTTTTATTTCAAAGTTTATTCAAAGTTCAAAAAAAGGCCAATATTGACATAAAACTATCGATCTCTCTAATTTAAAACGCTTAAAATGCCAATTGATTGATGAAAAGAAATTTCCTTTTATGATTTTTATTAAAAGTTATTATTTGATGTAAAATTTCAACCATTTCTAATTAATTACAAATTTTTTTTTCCCAATTTACATATAATGAAAGCGATGAAATTTACATAAATTATTGAATTAATAATGTAATGTTCAATAATTAAACAAAAAATATTACATCTTTTTTTTATTAACAACAAAAAAAAAATAAATAAAATGATTGCCTATTTCAATCAAATATGTAATTGTAGCAAAATTAATTAATACGAATTAAGTTAAGCGAAAATTCATAGAAAAATCCCTTTGTTAACTTTATTGATTTCTTAATAATATTTCAACGCTTTTATAGTTAAGTTTTATATAACTTTGTTGCTGGTTATATATTATTTTATTGTAAATTCTTTTTTACATAGTAGGATTCCTATGAAAAAATGTAAAAATAGCATAAACAAGTTACAATGTAAAATCAGGAAATTTATACACCTTTATATGGGTTATCAATGATTATAATTTTAATTACTTAATTTATTTTTATTTTTTTTTAATTAATGAGAAATTAAATTGAAAAAGAAAATTTATATAAATAATATATATTAGCACGTCGTTTCATTAAACGCATTTGGTTTGGTTTATATTTCTTTGTCTTAAATCATTAATGGGTTTATTAAAAAATAATAATAATAATAATAAATAAATTGAAATAAGCTCAAAAATTTCTTTAATACAAAAAAAAACAAAAACAAAGAATGAAATAAAAAACAATAAGCAATATAACGGATTATTATTATTAGTGAAATAAGATTATAAGCAGTTAAGTCTCCCATTTGTATAGATTAGTTGTTACTGGTGCTATTGTAGCTGTTGCTTTTAATAGGTAAAGCTGTTTATATTTGCGCGTTACAATTGCTGTGTATTATTTGCAATAAGAAATTTAATTATAATAAAAAAAGAAGAAGAAAATTATCTTACAAGCTAATTTGCTTGGTTTTAAAGCAGAAAAGCTTTAATTTTTATCTACTGTAGTCTCTCTATCGCTTTGTTTCATTTAAGAAGCTTTCAATAGAAAGTTACATTTTTTTTTATTTATTTATTTACTATTTTGCTTTATTTATATATATGTTTAAGAAAAAAAAAAGTTTTAATTTTCGCTTAGTCATTTTGATTTGTGCTTTTATGTACCTTTTTATTTAACAATTATTTTTATTTCATTTATTTTATTTCAGCTTCAATTAAGTCATTACCAGTGACATTTGTGAAATAAAAAATATTTTTATTTTATTTAATTTGTTATAAAATTAAATAAAATTAATTAAATTTAGTACAATGTCAGTTGAAATTAATTTATTTAAAAAATAAAATAACATAAAAATAATTGTAACAGTTAAATGTTTTAAAAGCAGAAAAAATTGAATAAATTAATGAATTAAAATCAATCAATCAACAAATAATAATAAAACTAAATTAAATTGAAAAAAAAAGTATTTTATTGCTTAAAATGGTAACGTAGAAAAAAAAACTCTGTAGAAAAAATTAATTAAACGAATCTTTAATCGTTACCATTATAAACTTTTGCAAACTTTAAAGAAACTTTATCGTTTATCGTCTGTAAAGCTGTTTTTATTATAGTTTTATTTTTCATACTTAAAAACCAGTAACACTTTCCATTTCTTAGCGTTTGAATTGCGTAAAGGAAACTTAAATAAAAAAAAATAATCACCTGTTCTATTTGCAGTAATTACAGGTTAAAAAGAAAAATATAAAAATATTAAACAACTTGACAAAACACACAATTTGCATAATTATGATTATTTTCTATTTGCAAACATTTTTTGTAATTGATCCTTAATAATACAGTGCTATAATGTAGTGCTTTTTTAATTACATATATTTTAATTATGAGCTTATTTAATATAAAATAATTTTAATGTTGTGATTTAGTGACAATTTAACGCAATTTTGAAATAATAAAAAAATAACAAATTAAAATTAATTATAAAAGAAAAATGAAATAATAATAATTTGTTTGTTGTGTAAAAGTGGCTTTTTTTTTGCTTTAATAATAATTATAATTAAAAAATAATAAACTTTTAACATTTAAAAATAATATTTTATGTATATAATTTGATCATTGCACGAAATTTTATTATTGTTATTAATTCTTTTATTTCTTCTAAATAAAAAAAAAATATATAGGCGTAAACCTCATTTAAGGCTTACTTAACTATGACTTGGTTGTTGTTATTAGTTTATTTTTAATATTTTTCGTTTGCATTGCTCTAATGATTTATTTTTTTTTTTTTTTAGTTACATGAATAAAAACATTTGTATTATGTATTTGAAGGTGCTTTAAATCACGACAATCACATTGTTTATTTAAATGTAATAGCAGCAAAAAGTAAGAAATGTAAATGCCAGTAAAACTATAGCCAAAAATATAAATATTATAATTTGATGAAATATCAATTTCTATCTTCATTTCATATTTGGCGTGTTTTAAGTAGATTTTAATGGTTAAAAGTTTTTCTGTTTCTTTTCTTTTTCGTTAATAATCAGTAACAAGTAGTTAAACATATTTAAAATCATTATAAACCATTAAAATATGATTACATAAAAGTATTATTTGTCTAGCAAGTAATTAGTTATTTTTTTTTTTGAAAATTTTTTCTAACAAACCTTACAAATGTATAACCATAATAATTACAATTAATAGGTTTTTGCTACTTGTATGCTAATTTTGTCTTTTTCAATCTTTCTATCAATTTATGATTAATTTTTTTTCTCTATTATTTTAGCATTAAGTGGTTTAAAAAGCATATATATGTAATTATTGACTTGTCTGTCCTCAATTTAATAAATATATAAATTTTAAATAAATCAATACATGATAATTTGAATAGATTTTATTTAAAAATTTCACTCAATTTTAATATATTTATATTTCTTTTACTTTTATGTATAAAGAAATAATTAAAACGAATAAGAAATTAAATAAAATTAATTATGTATAATTAAAAAATTGCTCATTAATGAATAATCATTTTTTTGCTTTAATTCTTTTATATAAACATTAAATGAAATGCTGTAATTATTACTTAATTTATGAATATTTTAATAAAATGAGAGACAGTGAAAAATGACAATAATTAAAGTAATTGCATTAATTTTATCTAAATAATTCATTTTTATTATAATTATGAATTTTTTTCCGTTTTAGTTAAAATATAAAACAACCAAACACTTGTTATGAAATCTTTTTGGTTTTTTTTTACTGTTTTATTTCACATAAAAACTTTTCTTGTCACAATTTTTTAGCGTTTTTTTCTTTACATTTCTGCACTTTCAAGGTTCATTTGAGATAAAAAAAATATTTAACAGATTACATTAAAAAAAAATGAAATAAAATCTTACCTTTAACACGTTGTTTAATATTTGTCGTCACACGTACAGCATCAATTAAATAATTATTAAGCAAAATCACTAAAACAATAAATGTTATATGTTGAACACTAGATCGCCATAAAATGGCCATCATTACACAAATTATTGTCTGAAATCCTGTCTTAAGTTAGATATAGTATTTTAAATCCTTTTTCTTTAAAGAAACGAAAAAAAGTACGTTATGTATGTCCTTTTTGTAATATATTATCTAAATGGTGGTTATGTAATCCCAACACACTTTAATATATTAATAACCAATAAAAACACTAAATCCAAATAAGAAATTTATTCCTTTTTCACACTTTAAACACGTTAATTCGGTTTTTTCATTTAAAACGGAAAAAATTTTATTAACAAACAACCAAGAAATTTAAAATAAAAAAAAAATCTTAAAAAATACACAAAAATTTACTAATTTGACCAATTTTTATTTTATTTATTTAGTTTTTTTTAAATCAAATATTGGTCAAATCTGATGAACACATTCGTGCCGTGTATTTAATCTCAGACTGAACTTTTATTTTAGCATTATGGGGTATTTAATACCTTTCTCTTTATGTCTTGCTGTAATTTTTTTTTTTGATTTTTTACTAAAGTTTTGTCTTTAAGTGTAGAAAAATTGTTTTTTTTTCTTTCTGTAATAATAAAAATTAATTTTTGTTTAACAGAAAATACACAAAATAAAAAAAAGTGTTTTAAAGGTGTAAGAGAGCTGGTAATAGGAGAGGGGAAAATGCAATAAATGTAATAAAAACAAAAAGAAAAAAAGAAAAATTATTTATAAAAGTTTAATAAAGAAAATAAAGTGGGGTTTCCCCATTCTAAAAATTCATTACATATCAATTTTTTTTTTTGCTATGATTTACTTTACTTTGCATTTGCTGCTGCAACGTTAACAGTAGACAAGTTAGCAAAGTTTTTCTGTAATAAATTAAATTGCAAAAAAAAAATGCTTAAAAATTTACGTAATTAATAAATTTTTTAAATAAAATTATCAAAAAAAAAAAAAAATCAATAATTTCATGTAAAAAATAAATAAACTTTTGTGACCGCGAACCGAATAACAAGAAAAAACGAAGAAGTTATACAGTAAAAACAGAAAAGAAAGAACAACCAAACTAGTTAAAAATAAAAGAAAAGAAGAAAAAAATCATTCTTTAAAAACAATTTTTATTAACATTTCGACTATCGTTCCGTTAGTTTTCAATTTGTAATTTTAATTTTTTCTTCTACTTGTTTATTTACCTTTGGCTCAGTGGAATAAATCGAAAATAAAACGAAAATGAATGAAATAATCGTGTCAGTAGAATTAAAGCAGTAAGAAACATACATATGTATGTATATATATTTATAAAACAATAACATAACCAGCACAATGTTGTTATTTAGAAGTAAAGAATTAAAATAAAATACAACAAATGATGAATAAAAACAGCTGTTTTCTGGTTGACTCTTTTATATTTCTTGTTAAATCTTATTTATGCTAATGTTAAATAAATGTTTTATTGAAAGAAGAGAAACAAAAAAAAAATAAAACTACAATCACACCTGTAACGTTTAACTAGTGACAAAAGCAACCAAAATTTATATTTATAAAAATAAAAATAAAACTGATAAAAGTGGGATTTATGTCTACATAATTAAGCACGCGAACAAAAAAATAAGAGAGAAAAGTTAAAAGCAAGGCAAAAAAAAAAAGCACTCAGTTAGTCCGGACACAAACCACAACAAGTGGTTTTTATATAGTTGCTGCTGGTTTTCTTTCATTTCGCACAATTTTATTTTCTTTTTCTTTTTAATTAAATATTTCTGTCATGTACGCAAATTTCTTTAAGAAATAAAAATAAAAAAAAACAATAAGTAATAAAATTATTATTATTTTTTTTTTTATTCAAGATTCCGTTGATTTTTCTAGTTTAACAAGCTTTTTTGCTTAAATAAGAAAAAAAAATCGTTTTATCGCGTCTTTGATGTCAACACAGCGCTGGTTTTTATTACATTTTATTTTATTTTTATAAGATAAACGCGATATCGAAAGTGTTTATTTACTTGTCTTGTGTTGTATTATTTTGTTTTTAAATTAATAATTTTTCAATTTTTATTTTTGCAAATACATTTTGGTACAATTTCTTTTTTTTTTTTGTTTTAATAAATTATTTTTATTAAACAATTTTTAATTTTTTCTTTATTATTATGAACAACATATAAGTCAATAATATTTCTTTCTCTTTGCATATGTATTTTGTTAAATATATTTAATCAAATAATAAATTTATACTAAATTCGATAAGCGTATCAAAATACAATATATACAATTTTTAATGAAAATTACACTGCTTTTGTTTTAATTATTTAAGTATTAATTGATTGAAAAATAAGAGTGAATTTCGGTTGGTTTTTTTTTTGTTCGTCTCATTTTTAATTTGTATTTGACTGTTGCTGATTTTTTTGTCTTATTAATAAAAAAAAAGCAGTAATATTTTGGAGCTTATTTTCTTTCTACATTTTCTTTTTTTTTATTTCGTTGATTTTAAAAATTACTTTCAATTTTTATTGATATTTATTGTATTATTATTTCGTTTTTGGTTTATTTATTGTGAGTAAAATTTGTGTGTGTCGTTTTTAAGGAGATTTACGTTGTTGTGATTTTTTTTTTTTACTTGTTTTTGAAAGCATTTTTTTTTTTTTTGTGTAATAAATGGAATTTTATTAAATATTGGTCTGTTATATATATATATATTTTTTTTTTCTGCTTATTTTATATAATTTTTCATTAAGGATTAATTTATGTTGGGTAATAAAATGAGTAACAAATGAGTAATAATCAAGTCAAAACAGTAATTTTTCGATGTTAATCAGTAATTGTATTTTTCTTCTTAAGGTTTTATATATAAATGAAAGAAATAAAATTGAAATTTTTAAAAAGTTATATTAGTTAGCATTAAATCTTAATAAAATTTGTAAAATTGGTTGAAAAAGTTAGAACTGTTGATTTTTTGTTAGGATTTATTTGATTTGAAATTCAGAAAACATCACTTTTATATCGATATTTATTAAATATAGCACAACAAGGTTAACGATTAAAAAAATATTATATTCTTGTATAATTCCTCTTAGAAAATAAAAATTTAATTATTTTAGACAGTACGCTGTAGAAAAGCAAAAGAATCTGGGTTTTGCAGTTATTTTTCAACAAAAACAATAAATAAGATAATGAACTCTACAATAAAAAAACTCGTCTTTTTCTTGATCTAGCAAGTATTGCTCAGTAACACACCTTCTGTTTACAGTTTCATTGCATTTTAAGTGTATGTTTTATCTGCATTATCAATGTTACAGTGTGAACAAAATTAAGCCAATTCCACTGAATAAAAAAATATAATTTAAGACAATAACTTTTATTAAAAGAACATTTTTATTTATTTTTTTAAATCACATTAAAAGGACATTTTATTACATTTTCAACATTAATAATAATTTATTTAATTAATTTATCTTTATAAAAATAAAATGTATACAATGTTTTCTTTCTTATATAAATTACAAGCAAAATATGTATAAAATATTTATACAACAAGCAACCAAAATTTTAGTAATAATTTTAAATAAAAAACGAAAAAAAAGTTGTAAAAACTTTTCAAAATTATATACTTTGATTTTTCCATAACAACGTAAATAAGAAACAACTTTAAAGAAAGAAAAAAAAACAAACAAACATAGTTTATGGTTAATTGTCCCAAAGATATGAAAATCATAAAAAATTAATAAATAAATTTGTCTTGGTCGAGTTAATAACACAAAAATAAATAAAAAAGAAACAAACCCCGCCTAAGTGAAGGTTATAGCAAATATAATTACGTAAAACTTACGTTACTTTTTCCAAAATATAAAGGAGTAAAATCAAAATTACAAAGACAGAAAACAAAAAGAAAAAAAAAAAACTGTGAATAATTTGGAACACCAAGTGTCCAGGTAACAACTTTAGTTGTTAAATTTATTTAACGGTTTACATTCGCGATTTATTTTTCTCTGTGTCTTTCTTTTCTTTACTTTAGTTTTGTGTCCAACCAACTGAGTGGTTTTTTATCTTTTCATAAAGCTTTATGTTGCTGTTGCTGCTGTTACTTTATTGAAATTTTGCATAAAATTTCTTACAACAGCAAATTATTATTTATAGTCAATTTCGTATTGTAATTTTTTTTTTATTAATATTTCTGTTGCTTAAATTTATTAATTTTGGTTTGTTTTTTCTGTATAAACATTGGTTAAGTGTTGGTATTTTTTTTAAGTCACACGTTAATCATATTTTTTGTTTTTGCGTTTTGTTTTCTTTTGCTTTAGTTTAATTTATTTATTTTTGTTTGTAAATAATTTATTAATTTAACAGACAAAACTGAATAACAGAGAAAAATATATGTATATATATTTTATAAATCATAAAAACCATGCAAAATAAATAAATTATCTCAAAACAAAATAAATAAAAATAATAATAATAAAAATATTAATCGGAATTTTATTGTTAAAAAAAAAAGTCGAGCGAAAAAAAATAAAATTATACAAAACAAAGCGAGCAACCTTGAAGGGAATTTTAATTAATTATTTTCTCAAACAAATCATTAATTTGTAAAGTTATATTAGAGTAATTTGCGAATTTTATTAATAATAAAAAAAAAAATAATTAAAACAAATTAGACAAAAGCAATGTTAATAGCAGCAAAAGAAAAAAAACCGCGAAACAAATGTTATTTAAACACAAATAAGACTCGAAAAAATTTAATTTTTTTTTACTCGTTTGCCATTTGTTTATTGACTTTAGAAAGAGAATTTTAGTGGTTTAACTTGAAAAAAAAAATTATACTTGACAGTCCTTTCCGTCTTAGTAAATAAATTAAAATAAAAAATAAAATTATTAATAATAATTATCTGTGAGGTAGGAAATGAATGGCAGCCAGTAAAATCATTATCGGTTAGAGAAATATACAAATTATGATTTTTTTATTTTTTTTGAAAGTGATTTTAGTTGGATTTGATTTGATTTTAACATTAATTTGTCATGATTTAATCAAGAAATGTTGTTTTTTTTTTGGCATATTTTAATGAATTTTATTTTTGGTTTTAAATTCGTTTCGCTCTATAATTGACCCTTTTCGTAGTAACTATACTGTTGATAGAACGCCCAATACATCACACAGTTTGTATTAAAAAAGTTTTTTTTATTAATAACCGTGTAATCTATTCATTCAAATATATTTATTTAATATTTTTACCTTAAAGAATAATTTAACTGTAGGTAAGAACCGTGAAAAAACAATTTAGTAGCGGGATGAACGCCCAAACAAATCGCTAACGGCATACATAATTCGCAAAAAAAAAAAAAAAAAACTTGACCACACAAAATATTTCTTCAAAAGAAACAAACATAATACTGTTTACAGAACAAAAGTGAATTTACAAAAAAAAAACAGCAATTAAAAATAAAAAACAAAAAAAAAATTCCATAAGAAATTCTTAAAATAAAAAAAAACGAAAAAAAAAATGACATAACGTGACTTAAATATGTGACTAAAATAATCCATTATAAATTTATGTCTAGGCTAAAAAAGGCAGCAAAAATATGTATAAAAACCATTGCGAAAGTATATTCAAGGTTATTTTTGTCCAGAAGTTATAAACTGTTTGGTTTTTCTTTTGTATCAACGCATTTTATGCTTTTAAAAGCCAAAATATGTTACTGATAAAATTCCATTGTCTCGCAACGAATAACTTAGATTAAATGTTTATTGTCGAATTTTTTTTACCAAAATAACACATTGATTAAAAGCTTTAGTCGCCTATAAAAATATTAACAATTATGTTTTCGATAATTATAACAGCAGAAACTAACCACTGCTTAGATAAATATTGCACGCTTTTCATATTTATACCTGTTCATATTTATCACGTTTTATAACAAATTAAAATAATAATTGTAGAGAATTTATTGCAGTATTATTAAGCTTTTAATTTTTCTCTCTACAAATTATTATTAATAATAATAATCAATTAAGATTATTTTTAATTAAAAAATTATAAACTTGAACACTTGAGTTAATTAAATGATTATTTATTGATCTTTCACATTAATTAATTAACTAAGAGTTTAATTTATTTATGATTATGTCTAAAGCTTTGACTCGTTACTATTACACTTCTTGTTTCATATTTAAATAGAAAATTTATTTCAGGATTAATAAGCTTTAAAGTGTTTTATATACTACGTCAGCTTTTAAAACATTAAGCTTATTTAATTATATATTTATATTATTAGGGAAATGAAATAATTATTGAATTAATTAAAGGCTTATACTGTCATTACTTGTCTAGATTTATTTTGCAAATGATTAAAGCTTTTAGTAGTGAGAGAACTTTATGCCTTTATAACTTTATAAATAGTTTTCTAACCCGAATACTTTCCTCACAATACTTTCTAAACATTTTATTCTATACATTTTTACGAATTTTGATGCAAATTCATTATAAAAAATTATTTCATAAAAACATGTAATTTCTAAGACAGTGAAATGTCTAAGTTTTTTTACTTGAGATGTAAGATAAAATAAAGATCCTTGAACACTATTGTCAAATACAAAATGTATTTATAAAAATAAATAAACAAATTTAACTTTTTAACGGTCAAAAAACTATCAAAACGCTAATGATCTTAATGGGTGTTTAAAGGTCATTCAAGTAACCGCCTAAAAAAATTACAATTTAAATAATAAATTACTTAGCAATGCAATACAATTAAAAATAAAAAGAACATTAATCATAAATGAATAATAAAATTATTTCGAACGAAAAAAAAAAAAAATAACAAACCAAATGCTAAAAGCTTTTATGTTTTTATTTCCCTTAATTAATCGATTAACATAACGAATAATATATGTATAAATTGAATAAATCCTTTATTAAATATTAATCAAAATTAATAACAATTTAATTAAAATTTAAATAAACATATAGCATAAACTATGCGTCAGACATTGATCAATCATCATAATGTTTATTAAATTTTGCTCAATCAAAAATCATAGCAAAAAAAAAATATAATTAAGGCTTTTTCTTTTCATTATTTTTTTTATTTAATTAAGACAACATTGTTAAGCTGAACTTAGTCAATAGAAACGAGAGCAATTAAATAATAAATAAAATTAATAATAATTGTTTATAATGTTTTTTTTTTTTGCTTCTAAATAATCTAAAATAATCATTTGTGTGTTAAAATTATTATTTTTATTATTATTACTATGATTATTATTATTAATAATAATTTTTGTTATTACTTAAAGGCGGATTTAAAGGTGAAGTAATTTTATATATCACATTTAATGTTTATTATTTTTATTTTATTATTTTTTTTTAAATAAATTCAAGGTTTTTTAATTGTATGCGTGTTTTAACAGCGAGCACAATTTAAATTATTTTATTTTATTTAGCAAAAAAAAAAGAAACGATTTATGATTGCATTAAAAGCTTTAAAAGCAAAGTAAATATTACAAATCGCTGCTTCAACGTTTATTATGTCACAAATTTCTTTTACTTTTTTTTTCCTTCTTTACTTGTTGCCAAAAAAATACATAATCATAAATTTTATGTGTTTTTATATTATTTTTCTCTCGTTTTTTATATGTTATATGATTAATTAGTTTTGTTATTAATTTTTTTTTCTTTTGCTTACAAATAAATAATATAAAATCGCAATATTACACTTTATATATTTATTTATAATTAATAAAAGAAAAAAAAAAATTTTTTTTTGCTCAATAAAACTACCTGAGATAAATAATATGCTCGAAAATAAAATTAGATTGGCACATGCTAGTCAAAAAGTTGTTTTATTTTTTCCTTTAAATTTATTAAACAACAAAAAGGCAAAAAAAAAAAAATATGAAGGGAAATAAATTTTATAACAATATTAACTAGGTTGGTCAGTTATTTATTATTAATCGAGACAGAGATAGAGCGAAGAAAAAAGCTTCGGAAATTAATAGTATTTTTTTTTTGTCGTTATCATTTTTAATCAAATTTTGAATAATAATAATGAAATTTAATGCCAGATTAGTTGTAATATTTGGTTATACATATTATGTTATTATTTTTTTATATTAATTATTAATAAGCGAAGGTCATTGAGCATGTTATGTCACGTAGATAATGTGCGAGTTTTAACAGGATTAATCAATTTAATATTATTGAAAATGACAACAGTAGGATGTATGGTGGTTTGATTGTGTAAATGATTTATTTTTTGTTGTTATTTATTCTAACTATTTGGAACAGTAAATCATTTAAACAAAGACATTACCGGATATTTATTAACGACAAATCAATTAATTATTATTTTATTCAAATTAAATATGTAGATTAGATTAATAATTTTATTAACTTAACTTGTTTTTAGTATTTTATTTAACTTTTATTATTTTATTATGATTAATAGCTAGACACGTGTTTTCATATCCTTTTTACACCATTTATGGGTATTTTACTGTGCTGTCTTAAAAATTAATGATCCTTATACTGAAATTCACACTTTAAAAATGCTTTTATTTCGTGACGACTCAAGGTGATTTGATCAATTATTGTTAATTCTTTAATCTTTGTTGTTTTTTATTATACAATTTAATAAATAATTAATAATAATCCTTGTAAAAAGTGTATAAAATGTTAATTGTAATGTAGTGCTTTGTTGGGTGTAATCTTGTAAAAATATACAAATGTATGACTAGCTCTAAAATTACCTCACGCTTGGCACGTTATCTCTAACGTAAAATTTATTATTTTCAGAATATTCTAATTTTTGTGTTTCTAAACCGTAAAAATATTAAAAATATGCACGCTGCAAAGCTCAATTGGTACCCGAAAATTAAAAACATCTCAGAATACGTATGATTGAGCTTCTTATAACCTGTGATCAATTACACAATAAAACAATTTTTTATGTGAAATACCTAAGATAGTATTCTATTTGTCAACAATAACAATTTCTGTTATAATTTAACTCATTACTTGCTTAACATTAACCGCTTATTACTTTAATTTGTAATCATTTTACTTTCTTCAAGTGCAAAATACATAAAATAACCTTTTAAATAATAGTACATTTCCGTGTTTTGTACTTTAAAAGTTCAATAAAAAAAGCTAATTATAAGCTTAATAAAGCTTCATTTATTTCAAAAGAAAAAAACGAATTACTTTAATAATTTATAAATTCTTGGATATTTTTCTTCTTTTTTTTTTTTGGTGTTTAGTAGCAGGTAGCAAGTAACTGGTAACTGGTTATTTGCTTAACAAGTGGCTTTACCTTGTTGTTATTATTCTTTTAAGATAAAATTTCACAATAGAAAGGTGTAATATGTGTACTTTTCTTACATGTATTACAAAATTAATGATTAATTATAAAAAAGAAATTTCTGTGAGAATTCAAGTGATTTTCGTAAAATTTTATCCAAAAAAAAAAAAAATTAATTTTTTTGTCGATAATTTTCATTCTCAAGATGAATAGGTAAAATTAATAGAAAAAAAATCTTTTCTTTTTCTTTTAAATTACTAAATAAAATAAAAATTTAAATGAATTTAATCATTTTTATACAATTTTTATGAAAAGCATATAAATAAAATTATTAATCCAAACTAAAGTCATAATAATAATAATAATAGTCATAATAAAAAAAAAAGAAATGAAATAAAATATAAAACGCCCAAATAAATAGTACAGAAATAAAGTTTTATTTTCTTAAATTAATGAAACACAAAAATCAGAGAGTAAAAAAAAAATAAAAATAAAAATTGATTTATTAAAAAGTAAGCCTAGAGGCCAAGTCACGAATATTTTTTGTATACAATTTTAACAGACAAAAAGCAGCATTCAGTAAAAATTTCTTTCTTTTTTTTATTTCTTTTATTTTATTTAATGGAAACAAACTAAAACAATAACAGCAATAATAAAAGCAACTAAAGTATAATAATAATAATAATTAATAATGAACTAATTAATAATTAAGAATTGTGAATGAATTATAAAAAAGAAAAGAAAAATAATATGAAATGAAAATAAAAATTTGTTTTAATTATATATAAACACTAATAGTGTATGAAAAGTAATTAGTAGCAAGTAGAAATTAGAAAAAACAACGGTTTAAATCGTTAGCACCCATGGTACATCGAAATGTATCGGGATAAAATGAGAAAAATACATTTGAACGGATACTTAATGCTTTAGCAACATTAAAAAAATAGCATTTAACCTAGGACAGATCAAGGACGTTTATTACGCTTTCTGTTTGACTGTTTTAATTTAATTGAATTTCCATTTTTAACGTTTAACGTATTTTTTTTCTTTTAATTAAATAAATAAAACAGTATAATAATAATAATACATTGTAATTACAAAGTTTACCTGTATTCAGGGCATACAAATCATATAATAATAATTATTACTATTAAATAAACAAAAAAAAAAAAAAAGTTAAATTAAAAATGTGTGAATTACTCGTTGATGCAATTATTAAACATTAAAGCGTTTGACGTTTAATTTACAACTTACCTGTTTATAGGTATTGTTCAGGGTTATTTTTAATTAATTTTTTTCTTTAGTTTTAAAACTATATGGGTGGTGTACTTTCGATAGTTTTTTACAGAATTCATTATTGCAGATATCTATTGTTTACCATAAATTGTTCTAAATTACTTTAAATCTGTTTAAATGCGAAAGCTTAAAATTAATAATTATGGTTATTAAAGAATAAATAAAAATAGCAAAAAAGGTTATCTTTTGTTCGACAAATACCATTAGTTTTTATTCAAGGATTAATTTTGATTATTTAACTGTGGCGAAAGTTATTAAATAATTTTTAAACCATTAGTTACTTGCAAAAAGCTTTAATAGTTCTTTAGGTAGACACTCCTATATAAATTATTTAATAGAAACATTCGCATGTAATGAACAGCTTTATGGGCAATCCTGATTATTTTTACTTCTTCAATTAAAATAATTATATTAAATACTAAAATTCTAATTCTTTTAACAATCTGAAACAATACACCAAAGTTATATTTTGTATTTTATGAGCCGTTTACATTTCATTTAAAAATTGTAATTTCCAAAATAATTATTTAATTTATTCAAAAGAATCACGTAGTAACCAAAATTCACTTTTTTTTTTAAAAAATATTGAAAATATAATTTATGTTTAATGCTATGAATGTCAATGTGAAGAAATTTTATAAGGCAAAAACCAAATAATTTGCTTAAAAATTAAAACAGAAAAAATCAAAATACACCTGTTCGCTAATTGCCTGAATAAATAATCGATTAAACGTTCATTGGTAAAATGCAAAAATAAAATAAAAGAAAAAACAAAATACCAATAAAAAGACTGTAGGTGGTTAACGAAGTAAACAATAAAAATCTTTTTTACGTGATAACGATTGTAATCAGGAAGTTTTTATTTTTTAACTAAAAATTTCTTTCAAAAATGAATGCGTTTTAACGTGTACGTTGCGAGGAAATGAGAATTTTAATCTAATTAATTAATTATATATAATTAGTTTTAATTAATTTAAATAAACAAATTACTCGTTACGTGATAAAATGAAAATTAAAAAACAAAAAATAATAATTAAAATATATTTATTTTATAAAAGATAATTAAAAAACAAATAATAATAATACTAATAATAATTTCTGGTTAATAAAATCCAATAGCAGTGGTAATAAAATAATTTATTAATTTTTAAAATTAAAATAACTAAAAAAAGAAAAATTAATAAAAATAAATAACAAAATGATAATGCAGAAAATTTATTTAAATGAAAAACAATTATTATTACTTAATATTTACTGATTAATTCGGTTAAAAA
Organism: Ptychoptera contaminata; assembly: GCA_963942525.1. Lineage (NCBI taxonomy): Eukaryota > Metazoa > Arthropoda > Insecta > Diptera > Ptychopteridae > Ptychoptera > Ptychoptera contaminata. The sequence continues at coordinate 29,189,879 of OZ012638.1, forward strand.
TACGTTAAAATTATTTATTTCTTTCGCTGAAATGAAAGTAAAAGCATTATTATGGTTAATGTATGTTCAAAATAATGTTTTTAATATCTATCTATTGGTTATGTGGCTCTACAATATGATGTTTAATCGATGCAAATAAGAAAGCACTGTCTAAAATGTGCGAAATGTCTTAAAAAAATAGTTAAAAAATAATATAGGAATATTTTGTGAAGAAAAAACGGTATTCAATACATTACTATAAATATATTTAGTTGATTAAAATTTGTTTTAATTTTCAAGATGGTAAAAAACGCAATTAAAGCAATATTATGAGCACGGCATTGCTCCAATCAATACTTTTTCGTATTAATAACTAGTTGCGTTTTGTATTATTTTGAAGAGTGATTTTCATTGCATTCATAAATAATTATTAATTAATATTAACGTAAATATTAAAATGATGTTTAATTAAGGCTTTTTTTTAATTTTATTATTAAATTAAAATATTTAAGTAAAGATTTAAAGCCATTGCAGAAATGAGAAACTATAATGAGTGAAAAATTGAAAAAATCACTCAAATGAGTAATTTTGCTTTTTATTTACTGTGTTAGATAAAAATGTACAACATGTATAATCAAAGATATTAACAGGGTACCTTTATATACAGGACATTGTTTTTATATATAAAAATCTGTTATTTTAAAGCTTAAGAACAAATAAAAAGTAAATTAAAATGGAAAATGATTTTTCGATACAGCGAACCGAAAAGCAATAAGAAGAAATTCCTAAGTTATACATTTTATCTACCCTGAATTTCCTGTATAAGAAACAACATTCTATTAAGCATCGAGGCTTAATAGGATTCGTTTATTTAGCTGGCTTCTTAATTCAACTAAATGGGAAAGCGATAAAGGGATATAATTGATTAATTATTTTTTAGATAAAGATAATTTTGCTTCAGATAAAGAAAATTTTGATAAGTAAATTTTAAATTACTATAATTAAATAAGATTCAATATAATTTCTTTTTAAATTTATTTTTTAAACAAAAGTGCACACTATTAAGCCTTTCATACTATTAAGCCTCTACCTGCTATTAAGCCGCTTCTATGTCTAAAAATTTAACTTTTTTTTCTATTAAGCCAGCTGCCTATAAAGGGTATTCAGGGTAGTAATATTTAAGTTATTCTATTTATTCCTATTATCACATCAATACTAATCTTTAATATAATAGTTTAATTGAAATTAAAGAAAATTTCCCATACTTATTGTTGTAGTTATAATGCTTTTAATATTTATTTTACAAAATCGAAAATTTTGCCAAATAAATTATTGGTAAATACAATTCATAAATTCTTTTTAAAAATATTGCATGACCTATAATTTACAAAAAAAAAAAATGAATTAAATTAAATTAATTAAAAAGTAATTAAAGTATTTAACAAAAGTAAAATTATGTTTAATAACAAATTAAACGTTTATAAAGCTTTGTGATGCACCGAAAATAGATTTTTTTTTCTGCCAGTAAATTGTTTAAAACGTTTTTTCATTTTTTTTTATTTAATTCATTTCAATTTTTTTGTAGTTTTTCGTATTATTTAATTCGTAATTATATTTTGATGTAACATGTGAACAACAATTCATATTTTTATATAACATTTAACATATTACGAGTTAGCTAATTATAAGTTTATTTAATTTTTTGCTTATTGAGTGTATTCAGTAGCGTGATTTTGTTTTTATTGTTTTATTCAAATTGTTAAGAAAAGAAGAAAATATGTGCCGTAAAGTGCACTTAAATTACCGCAAACTTTACATATTTTTATTAAAACTTTATACCTAATTTGTCATTAATTTTAATCACTTTCTTTAAAACAAAAAACAGAAAAAATATGGTTAAAATAGCTAAAGCTTTTGTAATACTTTTTTTTGTTAAAATTACCCAAAAAATAAATTAAAATTCCATATGCTAATTAATTTCTTTCGTTTATTATTTATTTTATTTAAGCCACAGAAAAAATATATAAAACCGTGTCACGTACTTTAATAAACCAAACTTTAATAATAAAAACGACAAAATTTACTTTTAATTTACATTTTTAACTTCTACTTGATTAAAGCTTTAAATCATGCTTTGGTTCGTGTTGCTTATTATGCACTAAAAAATCAACAAAACAAAACCAATGCTAAATATTTTAAATTGAAAAAAAAGTTTTTAATAATAATAAAATAAAAGCACATATAAAGTTAAATCAAAGCATCACGTCATTAATGACGAAAAATGCACATAAAATTCATCATCAATTATTTAGCGACAAAAAAAAAACAAACAAGAAAAGATTTACGCGATTTTATATTTACAGTGATTTTTGCGAGTGCTTGTTTTTTATTTTGTCTTTAATTTTATTATTTCACATTAATAATGCTAATTTATTATGCAATTGTGTAAGCAGTTAAATAAAATTTAATAATAATAATAACAACGGTAATAGCAATAACGATTAATGAAGGTAGAAATATGTAACAAAAAAAAAAAAAATACTCTAGACAGAAATAAGACCAATTAAAATATTTTTGAATTAATTTAATGTTAAATAATAATAAAAAAATAATGGAAAATTTAATTTAATTAAAGCAATGCAGAACAACCATAGCAAAAAAAAAAAAATCAATAAAAATAAAAACAAATCATAATGCAATTTATAAATATTATTATAGGCGTTTATTGCGCGGGATTTAAGCGTTCAAACTTTTTTATAAATATATTTATTTTTATTTATTAATTACTTATATATTGTAATTGAAAAATACTTTTTTATTAGTCAATAAAGTAAACAAGTAAGAAAAACAATTTTAATTGTATAAATACGATTTTAGTTAAGTTTAATTGAGTAAAAATTTATAGAGAAATAAAAACAATAATTGACACAAAATCCATGATCGAAATATTTTAATCCTGTTTAGTTATTTGTTTCAAAAAAAAAAAAAAGAAAAGAATTTTTAAAGCTAGTTTAACGGGTATCTAAAGGCATTTTTATTATTATTATTTATGTAATTTTAAAGTGGTGAAATAAAATATTAAATATTTGCTTAAATTGATTTTATTGATTATGGCTGACATGTTTTTATTAGTTTGGTAAAAAATGCCTTTTTAATTATGTTTTCTATTTTTTTTTTTTAGTTTATTAGCAGATTATTAGCAGATTTTTTGCAAATAAATATAAATAGCTTAATTAATAACTTAATTTTGTAAGAGTTTGTACTTAAATTTATAAAATTAATTAACCTATAACTATAACTTTTTAATCAGTTGCATAAGTGGCTATGTAACCAGCATACATCCTTTGTATAGAAGAAAAATAAATAAATTCATTTTATATCTGTATAATAACAAGCTTTAAATTTATCTGATTATATTTACTCGGACATCAGTAATATTTTGTAATCATTAATGTAGTTTTTCGTGTACTTTTCTTTTGTATAAAAAAAATACAAAATTACACAAAAAGTCATTTATTAAATAAACAACACGATTAAAATTAAAAAGAAAAGTTTATAAATTAAATTAAGTAAATCAATAAAAAATTTAAATAAAATTAATATTAAAATGACCATAACAAAATGATCAACCAAAAAAGAAAATGAAATTAAATTAAATTTAATTCAATTAAAATAAAATATAAATAATTAAGTAAATTTAATTAAACTTGTTACACTGGATTAAATTATTGATAAAAGTATTTAAAAGTTTTTCCTTAACGTGAATTTATAACTTCATTAGAGAAACAACAATATAAATTTAATTTAAATGCACAGGAATGAAAAAAAAAAACACCAAATGTATATAATTTTTTTTTTTTAATTAAGTTGTTAATGAAAACGTGATTTTTATTCAAAGAAATAAAATTATTTTATTTAAATCAATGCATCAGCTTTCTGATACACAAATTTTCTGTTTTTCTTTTCAATCTTTTTTATCATTGAATTAATTAAAACAAGAAGAAGTTATATTCAATGGAAAAAAATAAAATAAAATTAAAAACTATTGAAAGTTGTGCGTAGGCTTTTATAAATTTAAGTTTAAAATGAAGATTTTCTAATTATAAACTAATTTCACCAAATAATTAACATAAATTTAAACTATATCAATATATTTTTAATATAATGTTTTAATTAGTTAAATAATTTTATTGTTTTCCGTTATATATATTACCTGTTCACACATTGTTAACCGAGCGAGCTTGAACAGAGAAAATTAATTGATAATGACATATTATTCAAACATAAAAATAAATATTATAGCTTTAAAACGTTAAAAGCTTTAAATTGTTTTTCAGATAATCTTTTAACTTCTTTGTTACATTATTCAAGTGATTAAAGCACAAATATTCACGGTTTTAACCTGTCAAACTAGTAGAAATTCGATTTTATATGCTGAGTCTATAAATTAAACTTACTTACAATTTCTAAGTTGACAATCTTCAAAGTTTTAAATCTTTCGAGATAAAATTCTTACTAAGACTGCAAGGAATTAGCTTTTATTCTAGTTTTGTAAATAGTTTAGAAAACACTTAATGCTTGTCTCAAAGTGTAAATAAATGTTTGACTGCAGTAGAATCAATAAGCTAAATTTTTCGGGTTATTTGTTAATATTGGAGCCTGAAGACAGTGTGTTACGAAACAAAATCTTGAAGCAAAAATCATATTTAATTGCTATTTTCTTTTAAATGTTAAAAATATAATAAAGTATTCGGATTTTTAATTTGTACAACACAAGTGATACTCTAAAGTCATTTAGTCTAAAGATTTCATTGAGAATATCTAATAAATAATGTAATTGACATCTATAAATTCTAGGAATAAATCTGCCAGATAATAAAACTAATAAATAGTCAAATATTCTCCGAATATCACTGTTAATATTTCACTTTCGCATTGAATAATTAAAAAACTAATTTAAAATTTGCTATATTTTAATGCGTAAATGAATAATAATTTTCGCTTTATTATTTTATTTAAAAAAAAATATTATCTGTTATGTTCATCAAGTAATTAATATTTTTAATTAGTTAAAAAAAAAACGCAAAGTAATTCTATGTAATATTAAATAATTAAGGAAATAGATTTACTAATTAAAACAAAATCATAATCAATGTATGTATTTTTATTTTATACATTAAATTATTATTATTTTATTAATTAATTAACTTTATGAAATATTTTAATAAATTAATAAATAAAAATGAAAAATTATTAATTATAATCTTGAAAAAGTGAGATTTTTCTTATTAAATAAATATCAAATACTATGAAAAAAAAAACGTATAACTTTCTTTCCATTAAAAGCATCGTTTTTAATTTTAAATTTAATTTAATAAAAAAAATCAAAATAAAAGGTAATTAATTTTTTTTTATCAGTTTGTTTACTTGTCTGTTGGCTAGTCGGTTTTTTTTTTTCTTTCTTGAAGCTTCTTATTTTATTTCTCATCCATTTAATAAATTTCTTCAATTCATTTTTATTGTAATTAATATTATTATTATGATTATATTACCCGTTGATGTTTTGAATTATTTAAACAGAATTTATTTTATTTTTCAATTATAAATAATAATAAAAAGAAAAACGATACGAAACGAAACGAAACATGTAATGAATTAAATATTTAAAAAATCAAACTCAAAAACATCATCATCAAGTTATTTATTTTATTTTTTTTTAATTTCATTTTCATTTTTATTTACATTTTGATGTTTATTTTGATTAAAATTAATATTATTTAGTTTTTTATATTTATATTTCATGTCGTGTCGTATCGTTAAATTATGGCAATTATAGGTAATTCTGTGTTTGTCAATTACAAACCACTTGTTCCGTCTTTTTAACTGTTTTTCATTATTGCTGGAAAACAAGTATGCTTACATTTGAATCGAGTTTTAACATTTTCTATGTGAAATTTCCTGAAATCTTTTTATGTTAATTCAGTGTTTATTGCAGAAGATATATGATGGAAATTTGCAGTTAGTTACGATGCTGATTTAAGTGAAATTATAATATTTATTTATTGTTTATATTATTTCAGTTATTTTTTGTCTAACGCAAAGTAAACTTTGCTCATAATGAATTCACATTCTTCTTCAAGAAACAAATTACTAGCTTACAAAAAGTAACCACTTTACTATGATCTATTTTATATTGGTGCTAATATTCAGCTTTAATTACCACCGTTTGCATTGACAAATAAAAGAACATTAATTGCTTTAAAATTTCATCCCACAAATATCAAATCAAAAATTGAACTGAATTCGGAGTTCTTAATGGGAATACAATGCTAAAAAAGGAACAAAAATTTATTTTAATTTACACGAAGACTATTGACTACGTTAATTCCAATTTCGTGCATTTCTGTTTAAAAATAAATTGCACATTTACGCACTGAATAATATGCATTGTGCAAATATTTGTAAATTCAAATACCGTGATATTAAAACTATTTTCCTTTTAAATGACAATACGTGTGGCATAAACACACTAAATAATTATATCAAAACTATGCTGTTGTTTTTATGTTTCCTTGTCACGAAACTAACTAACTAAACTCATACAATTCTACCCCTGATGGCATTGATCAATTTAATAAATTCATTTATTTAACTAAATAAAATAATGAATAAAGATTATTCGTATCAGTTTTCATTTCTTTTATTTTTTTTAATTTGATTAACTATTCAATTAAAAAAAAACGAGGCATATAATAAAAATAAAATATTCCGCCTAAATAACTAAATAAATATGATACTTTGCCAAGTGAGAGAGATACGAGTGAAAAAAAATGCTTTCGTTTTAATGCATTTCAAACAACAACACAACACACAAAAAACACAAACTCAGAAAATAAAAATAAAAAGGCAAAACGAATAAATAAAATATGTCACATAGCTTTCAAAGGCTTTCAAGTTCATTGCTGTAATTATTTAAAAATAAAAATAAATTAAAATATTATTTACCTCTTTAGAATGCAAATTATTTTTTTTTTATGCATGCACTGTATTAATTAATTTATTATTTTCTGCTTGATGCCACTGTTAAACGATGAATACAATTAATTTTTTATAATTATTTTATATATAAATGATACAATTGGCATCAAAAATACAATTTTCTATTGATATTTACTTATATTCTGTTTAATAAATATTGCAGAGCTTTGTTTATTGAATTTTATTTTTTTTTTTTAAAGAAAAAACAATAAACTATTATTAAATTAATCATAAATACCTGTATTAAGTTATTTCGCTTTATTTTTAAAAAAATTGAGTTTTTTAATAGCGAAATAAAGCAATAATTAAATTAATAAATAATATTTTTCTAACTTTATACAGTATTTTACCACAGAAAATCTACTTTAATTGGTAACTTCATCATTAAATATGTCTTGATCAAAAATAAATAAAAACCATTTATCATTATGAAAAGTCACATTTTAATGATTAATTAATGTTTAATATTTATTTAATTAAGTGCTTTTTAAGTTTGTCATTTTGATTTTCATTTAATAAAATTCTTTACAAAAAAAATAAGGTGTTACTACCTGAGAAAAAATAATTTATTGGCTTTAAAATAAAAAGAATTAAATGTGACAAGTTGGTGATTGTATTTTTTATATTAAAAATATTACTAAACACATATAAAGTTTTCATTTAAATATTAATAATCGTTTTTTTTAAAGTATTTTTGTGACATTACTTGCTGATAAACTTAATACGATTTTAACGGAATTTTGTGACAAATTGTTCAGAAATGTATGAGAAAAATTTTATTGTAATGTTTTTGGCGACTGATTTAATTGCTTTTAATTATTGAGGATTGTTTGTTAAACCGGTAATAAATGTGTAAAAAATTTAGCTGATACTATTAACAGTTTATGACAATATATTCGCTATCACACACTTTCGAAGGTCTTGGTGATTTTAAATCGGAAATAAAATAGTAATGTTTGCTCAGCAAATAAGCCGTTAAACATAGAGCTTTTATTAAGAATTTTATTATAAATCGTAAAGTTTTAATATGAATGTATAAACACATGTTTAAAATAACTAATATTCTACATAACGATATTTTAAAAATAATTATTGAGTAAATTATGTGTAAAAATGATAAAATACGAATTTTCTCTTTAAATTAATGATCATTTTTATAGTTTAATAAATCTCTGCAGTACACTTTTTTATTAAAAAATAACCAATTATTGGTTTATATAAAATTAAATTAAAATTATGAAAATAGTGCGAATTAAATTTCATAATTTTAAACGCAATGAAGAGCCACAATTACACGAATTTATATGACAAATAAATTATAATTCGGTAATAAAACACACAAAAAATTAGACGAAAAACTTTCATTTTCTTAATTTCCTTAACGACAAAAAAAAAGGCTTTAAACATTACTATTATTATTATTATTATTCTTTTTAAATTAAAATGACAAATTGCAAATAAATGTAACAGAAGAAAATAAAATAATTGCCAATTTACGTTACGGTTGACTTAAATACAACGAATCAAACGTTAAAAACGGATTATTATAATAAATATATAAAAATGAAGTAAACTAAAAACTCGCATTCATAATAATAACAATAATTTAAAGGTAGAAAAAAAATTATGAATTTATTATAAAGTTATTCGTTTTAGCATTGGATTTAAGTGAAAAAAAAAAGAAAGTAAAAATTAAAAAAAATGAAAAAAAATTGCGTGCAAAATATTTAAGTAAAACGAAAAACCAGTGAAATTTATGCAATTTTATTATGTATTTTTGTTGTTTTTTCTTTATTTATGTATTATTATAATTATTTATAGACAAAAAAAACATATTTAATCTGATTTAATAAATAAATAAATAAAGAAAAAAATTAAAATTGATCAAAACTAAAAAAAAAAGTAGAAAATATTTTTTTTTGGTTAAAATTTTTTGCGTGTTTTTTTTTTCTTTCTTTAATTTAATTAAATTATTCGAAATAAATTTCTGTTGAATTATTGCATAAATATTTAAATGATTTTTCGATTATTACTTAATTACGGAAATTTATTGTTTTTTTTTTTTTTCATTTAATTTCGCTAAAAAATTTCAGTGATTTGTGTCATTGTATGAATGTTAAGGTAATTTTGGTTTTTCCACTTCAATGACGAACTAAGTTATTTTTAGAGCATTGTCAGATGCAAATTACAGACTTAATTTGATTGAAAAGTATAAACTTATGGAAAATGTTAACGTTTAATTACTGTAAGTCATTTTTTAAGACTTTCAGTTAGTCTTTTTTGCCATAAACTCTTCGTAAAATTTTATTGTTTTTGAATCTAAAGGATATTGTTTAAAATACTAAAAATTTCAATTTTATACCATTTTTGCAGTTATTTTATCTAAACAAATCCGTACAGTATTTGCAATGATAGTGTATGATGCAATTTCTGCAATGAAAAAAGATATAAAATCCCTGTAGATTTATTTGACAGATTTTATAATAAATATTTACTACAGCTTCGGCATAATAATAGTGTCTAATAGAAAAAAAACTTTAATAAGCCTTTAAACAATTTAAATAATATCTGAAAACCAATTAAATACTAAATATGCTGTTTCGTAATATTAGAAAAAAAAAACGTCTCAACTCTCCACAGGGCATCGCTAATCAAAGCCAACAATAATAGTACTCTCCTGAGCTTAAGGCATAATTTGAAATAAAAGTTATTTAACGAAACAATCACAGTACAATATACAATAAAAAAATGAATAATAAAAGAATGAAAAAAACATATTATAAAGACAGAAAGTGTAGCAAATTAAATAAAATTAAATTAATGAAAAGAATTTGGTTTTCTTCCACACAAATTTGGTCAGTTTTTAGACAAATGATACACAAAAATCATTCATATATCAACGTAAATCAATTAATTTGCAAAAACACAAAACTTATTTTGGAACATAATAAAATTGTAAATTACAAAAGAGATGAAAAACAGAGAAATTCTATTTAAAACTATTGACTAATCAAGAAATCTTAAAGAGATATAATTAATTTTGATTGATGATTATATTTGGCATATATGATTCCACTTTATTTCGTAATCTGATTGCTATTTCAGCATGTATTTCAAATAAAAAATATCACTTATCCTGTCTGGAAATGAAATCGTACAGTACGTTAATAGTTATTAATCCTGAATTATTATTAAACTAATCGAGCTCTTTAAAAGAAGTAATTCCGAATAAAATCTCTATTGTCTGCAACAAATATCGTAAATAAATACAACTATAACACCTGAACTAAACAAGATATAATACGGCCTTGTGTTTCAGATTAAGCCACGCAATCTACTAAGCCATTGTCAAAAGAGTTTTTATTACATATTCTTTTTTGTCTTTCTTATTTAATTTCGTGCCTTGTTAATAGAAGAAAACTACAATAAAAACCATAATTATTGCGTATTTTTTTATTCTTTTTTAATTTAAGGTGTGAAGTGTGACCAAAATAATAATATTAACAAAAATATAAAAGTAAAACACTTTCCCTACGTACATATGAGATAATATACATTTCTTTGTCAATTTTAATCAGAGTTTTTATTATTATTCTTTCCGAAATTAATGTAAATTTAAAGAAATTAAGGTAAATGCTTGAAACATGAGTTAATTTTGTGAACAATAATATAAATAACAATCAATCTCAATTAAATTTGGTTGTTTTTTATTCAAAATGTAATTCATTTTTTTAAACCGGAAATAACATTGCATAGTAATTCATAATTTTGTGAAAAAACATTAATTTTTCGTTTGTTGCATTATTTAGTGATTAAATGACTGTTTTTAATCGAATAATAAGTGTTGGAACACCAGTTTATAGTTATTATAAAAATGTGGAAGGATCAAAAAATCGACTGCTTATCATTCTTCTGTTTGATAAAACACAAAATATAGATGAGAATATTATAGAATATTTACATTTATTAACAAATTATAAATGTACTTAAGCCATTTAATCACTAAAAAGTTTAGATATTTGTCTTAAAAACCAAAAAATGTATTTAAAAACAAAGAAATAAATACAGTACCGAGGGATTGTCAATAAACGCACAAAAATACAACTGTTGAGCCAATTAGTACGTTTATCTAGTGAGATCCAACTAAAACTCGTCTTAAAGCAATTTTCTTATATATAAAGCTACAAGCTTATGAAAATATATTAAGTTTTTAGATTAAAAATGCACTTAAAAAATATTCAAAGTGCGTAAAACAATTGTACTTAACTCATAATATGTAGCAACAACGCAGAAACGATGTAATAAGACTGGTTGCACTGCTTGATACCTACAACCTGCTATACAGACATTAATTAATTTAATTTAAATTAACATTGAAAGTCAATAAATATATTTTGATAAATCGATAAACCTGCATTTAAGATTAATTATTATTAATATAAAAGAAAATAAAAAAAAGCTCAACCGTTTATATATAAATAATTTCTTAATAAAATTTGATTGATTTTTTTGTAATGAGTAATGAGATATATTTTTCATGTTTTTTACATTTTGATAATTATTTTATCAACTAAAGTTAATTTTCAATACATTATATGTAGTCTAATTTTAAAATGCACAATAAATAATCCGATTATAAATTTAATTCAAGGTAAAATAATAATAATAAAAGAATTAAAATGAGTAATAAAAATTACTCATTTAATTGTGTATGGATATGAGTGAAAAATCGAGTTTTTATTATTATTCAAGCATTTTTGATTGATCGACTTCAATTGATTACAAATTTTTATTAAAAAAAAAAAAAAATAATTAAAACGAAACCATTTCTTTTATTTAAATTATTTTTTTTCCGATTTATTTCCTAGATTAAAAATAAGTGAAATTTTTTTTTTCTTCATTTCTTTTGTTGTCTTTTATTACTTTATTATAATTATTTAAATTGTCACAGGTTGAGTCAATTTTTATTAAATCTTAACTTTTTTGTAAAATATAAACTTATCAAAAGATCAATTATTATAAGAAATATTTAACATAATACCACATAATATATGTATACTTTTACTCTCTGTTTTTTTATTCTTTCATTTCTTTTGGTTTTGTGTTATTCAAATTGTAAATGAACTCAATAAAAAATTTCTTTTGTTCAAAAAAATATTACATCAAGTGATTTTTTATTTTGTTTATTTTTTTTAAATAAGTCTCTAACCGTTAAACTCGTACCGTTTTTTGTTTTTCATTCACAAAGTGTGTGAGACATTTGATCTAATAAAAAACTAATAGCAATAATAATAATACTGCATATGGACAGTGGGAGAAGGTAATAAAGACTTAAACTGTATAGCCTCAATCATCAAAGATTGTCTACAGTTTTATCTAATAAATATTTAAACAACAAAATCATCAATAAAAACATTTATTAGTTTTTTTTTTTAAATAGAAATTTCATATACATTTGTTTTATAAATTTTTTTTTAAGTTTTTAATTCATTTGAACATATAAACGTTTCGCCAGTTCACGTTTTTTAACAAATTTATCTTTTTGCTTTTTTGTTTTTGTTACCTCTTTAAATATTTCAATACCTTGCTTATTTTCAATATCTCTTTGTAATAATTGCAATGTATAATAATTTAAGCCAATTATATCACGTAACTCATTTACAGACGTTTCTAAATTATTTAACATTTTTGTTATAATTGGTAATAAATTTAAATTGCTTATAATTGGCTTTTGGTGTATACGAAATATAAATAAAATCACTTTGGTTATAAGTTCTGTGTAATCTTTACGGCTTTCGGCGAGTTCAGTTAATTTTTTTAATATATCACAAACGGAGGTAAATGGTAATAGTACGAGAGCTTCTTCTAGGTCGCTGGGTCGTACCTTCGACAGAACAACTAGTAAAAAATCAGATGTATTCTTCACGTCATACGCAATCATCAATGGATGCAAATCTTTATTTATTTCTTGGTCGTTGTCAAATATTTTACTAATATCCAAACACTCCAGGATGGACTCTGCACACTTTTCGGATCCAACTGTTTTCTTGGATGCTAATTTCAAATTGGGTAATCCAGGCACAGTTGTTTCTTCACCAGTAGCCAGCGTTCGATTTTCCATATCCTCTCGTTCCTGCTCTTGAGCATCTTGCAGCACAATAATTTCCTCGCTGCGTTCATATAATCGTAACACTCGATCCGAGCCGCATGATACGAAAAATTTGCCATTTGGACTTACACTTAAACTATATGCCTCACCGATATGTCCAGTAAAGGTCATGATTTTCTCGAAACTGTCGCCATCCCATTGCTTGATTTTACCATCTTTACCACAAGTAAAGAATTGATGAGTTTTTGGTATGAATTGCAATCCCATAACTGAATCATCATGTGCAAATAATGATCGATGACAATCACCAAAGTCCATACCCCAAATTTTAACATTACGATCAGCCGAACCAGTTGCTATTATTGCGGAATCGTCAGAAATATCCATGCAGGTAACAGGCAGTTTATGGCCGTACAAGGATAAATAAAATTTAAAAGAGTCTAAGAAGAATATTTTTACAGTTGAATCCAGTAGAGCAACAGCAATAAATTTACTATTTTGTGATATTTTAACATTCAAAACGGTTTCCTCTAATTTCAGTGTGTTTTTGTGTAACAGTGATAAAATCTTATTTCCAGAATCTTTATTTGCATCGGTAATCAATTCAAAACTCCAAACTTTAACTGTTTGATCACCGCCTCCTGTAACACAACCACGTAAATCAGGCAATAATGTTATACACCACAATTCACTGGTGTGGGCAGGAATCTCTTCTAAAATTTCACCAATCATTATGTCCACAATTAACAATTGGCCAGACTTTAAACCGACCAAAGCATGACGATCACCTGATAATAAAAATTATTTAAAATAAAATTATTAATTAAATTTAAAAAAAATCATACCCGGCACAAAACATGTTGACAACACATATCCAGTTTCTACTGTGCGAAGGCAAATCATCGATGGCCTATTCCATATTTTTAAGGATTCACCACTACCAGATGCAATAGCTAAATTATCAGAACTAAAACTAACACTTCGCACCTCAGAATGATGTCCCTGCTGTGATATAGCTCTTAAAACTTTTGGTTCAGCCCGTTTCTCTTTTGTGTTCATCGAATACATTTGTATAGAATTATTTGAAAATGTTGACACTATTCTTAACTCATTATTACTACCCATCAATAAATCTATAGATTTTAATTTATTTTTAGTTTTAATACTGGATAAGCGACGAATTTCATCGGATAATGTTATTTCTTTAGAATTCGTTTGTCCCTCCTCCACTGTTAGCTTTTTTAAACGTTTAGACAACCTTTTTAATGATTCTTCCGGAGAACAAAATACAAATAACTCAATAAGATCATCCGTTCCGTGACATCCTAAAATACGTCCAGAATGATCAGCAACTAAACTAACTGTTCTACCCCGTCCAGCACGATTTATTGTTCCAATTAAATTGCAATTTATCGGTGAACCAGTTTCTTCTTCAATATTATCGCTATTCATGGTAATGATATTTTCCTCTGGACTATTTTTTGTAATTTTGTAAACATTTAAATGATTTTCACCACTTCCTGATACCAATAAACTATTTTCATTCATTAACGCTAAGGCCCACACTTCAGTTCGGTTATCCACAATAGTTTTGAAGCAGCATTGTGTTTCTAGATTCCAGAATTTTATTTGTGTATCTTTTGAGCTTGATATTACAATATTTTCATATAATTCTAGAAAGCAGGCTGCTGTAATTGGTGCATTGTGACCGGACAAGCGACATTTTCCAGACTGTGTAATGACATCACAAAGTATCAAATCAGTATCTAGACCACCAGATATTAATTGCATTCCCATAGAATCATAGCGAAGACAAGTTATACTTGTGCGATGTAAGGCCAATGAGAAAACACATTGTCTGGACATCAAGTCAAAAATGTCAACATTTCCATCTACATATCCAATTGCCAAATGTACTCTATCTGGGCTTGAATGAATGTACGTTACTTCTTGTGTTCCTTTTTGTAGTTCTAATACCTTGTCGCCTAACCTTTAATCAAAATTACAGCCGCCAAATGAAATTTAAATAAATATACACAACTTGTTTTGCTATCTACAGACCTTAAATCCCAAACAATTGTATTTTCAGCAGCACCCACAGCCACATAACGTCCCTCCACTGAATTTAATGTAACAAATTGTACATTTGGACGAGTACTTGCCAAAATATTAAAATTACCAACCGTTTTATACGATAAATATTGTTTCGTTAAACCCATTTTAATGCAATATGAAACATAACCTTAAAAAAAATTTGTATATGAAATAAAGAAACACATGTTGCAAAATCAATATAATTTTAATTAACTATAATTAATAATAAACCTTTTTAAAATAATTAAATTTTATTATATAATATTATAATTAAATACTTTTTATTTAATTAAAACAAATTATATGTATAAACTAAATAAAACTAAACAAACTATGTTACACGAACTGAATATTGTTTATTAGCGGCTGTTAGCTGTCATTTGTGCGGAGCACGTGTATTATTAAAAGTGTATAACCAAGGTCTATGTAAGTTTGTTGATTTTCTATTGCCGTTGTTGTTGTAAATTCTATATAAATTTTGACAATTCACTATTTGGGGTTAATTTTTTGGTTATACCACTTTGTCCTACCGTAGAAGTACATTCGGTGGCTTAAAATATTTAATTAGCAGCAATAAGCCATCGATAATTGTAAATAAAATTTATTTTAATATAATATTACAGTAATGTACAAATTTTTTAACAATAAAAGTTAGTAATAAGTTTTTATTTATTTCATTAATAATTAAATAATTTCAAGTCAATAAAATCTTTATGTCAATTTATTATTTGTATTTTTATTAATTAAATATAAATAAAGCATTAAAAAATTAAAATATATAAATATCCTAAATTGAAAATAATAATAATAAATATGTAATAAAACGATTAAAATAATAAAAGAAACCCCGTCATATATATATTTTTAATGTTGAGGAATGAGGATTTGCCATTCTCTTTGTTGTTGAAACGTAAAAGTAGATCACAACGAACAACGAAAATAATGTGGGCAGTTTTGGTTAAATAAAACCAAAAAAAAAAAATATAATAATTTTTTTTTTATTATTTCATACTATGTACTTACAAGAAAGAAAGCAAGAGTTTTTAAATTTATTTAATATAAAAAAATATATATATTTATATATTTAAAACGTATTACACTCGTAACGTCTTTCACTTATAAATACGACTTTGATTTCACAATAAAAAGACAGCAGAAATGACATAAAAAATAAATATTTTATAATTACAACACATAATAATAATAATAATAATAATCAATATTATTATAATTATTCTATTTGTTGTTACAATTTTACTTTTAATCAAGTTTTATAGTAATTTTTATTATTATTATTATTTTTTTTAATTAACAAAAAAAACAACACATAAATGCTATTATATAGTAATTATAACGTTTTTTTTCTTTACCAGTTCAAGTAAAAGGGAATATTACCTGTTTTGTACATTATTTACATGACTGTACTGTTATTATGATATCATTATTATTAGTAAATAAATTAATAATATTTATATTTTAATTAGATATTAAATTTCTAAATGAACTTTTTATTGAATTCAGTAGCGCAAAAAAAAAAAATGTTTTATCGTTTTTTTTTTTAGTTAAACAAACAAAAAAAAAAGGGATTAAAAATATTTTTAATTTATCTTAAAAATTTGATTGAATTTTATGATCAAATTACATAAAAAAAAAAAAAAATATTTGGCAGTAAAAGTTTTGTAAACATTTATTATTTTTCAACTAAATTAAATTTTTTTTACAATAAAAATTCGCAATAAAATCATTATCACGTTAATAAAGTTAATCATGTTGTGTAGCCGTTGCTACTGATATCTCCTGAACGTTCTCTTTTTACAGCATTTCAATCGACAAGAAAATAAAAATTAAAACTTGTAAAAAAAAATGCAAATACAATAATAAAAAAAAGCTATAAAAATGAATAAAAAAAAAATAATTTTTTTGACAAAATCAAATTCAGAAAAAAATCATTTAAATAATGAGTAGAATTTTGAGTGGTTTTTGATTCTCTCATATAAATTTCTACTCAATGTTTTAAAATTTAAAAAATCTTTGAGTGTTTACTTAGCTTTCAAGCTTTTTCCACTTGTTAAGTAGTAGCAAGTTTTTTTTCGCTGTTAATTTTAATAAGAGTTTTTAAATTTTCAAGAATGAGAAATAAAAAATTTGTTTGTTTTCGGTGTTCGTGACTTCCTTGGTTATTTTATTGCTGCTGCTGCTGTTGCTGAAATTTATTTAAATAAATTCCTTATTGGTTTCTTGTATTACTACTTTCACATCCTTTAAGTACCTTGCATTAACTATATAATTATAAACTACTTAACGACATGTGACGTAGGTAAAGTCAAAGTATTTTTGGTTTTCAGTTTCGTATATATATATATTTTTTTTAGCCGACACGACAGACCCCAGACACATGGTCAAATAAAATTTTAATAGCAGTATTAAAATAATATAAATAAAAATTTATATAACATATCATTCATTGAATTGTAAATTATTTATTTATTAAAAATAAAAAAAAAAAACAACTAAAACCAAGTGGACCACAAACAAAAATAAAATTTTAAGACTAAAAAAAAAACCTTTCACTTGTCGTTGTTACTTGTTTTATTCTGTTTTATTTTTTTTTACTTATTATAATTTCAATATTAACTTAAACTAAAATTAAAATAAATATGAAAAAACAACAAGCAAATCGCTGACACATTGAAAAGTAATAAAAGAAAGAATTGTTTGTTGTTTTTTTTCGCGTTAAACATTATTTAAAATTAGTTAGTAGATATGCAAAATGGACTGGTAGAAGTAGATGTAAGAAAAATTAAGTTTTTTCTTTGCTAGTGTTTAATTACGCTGAAAGAAGCTTTTTCATCGTGGTATAATTAATAAAAAAGAAAAGAAAATGTTAACAAATTAAGCTTTAATACATTACCCAAGTCACAAATCTTTCTTTTTAGCTTCATTCACATTTTTTAGGTTTTTTTTTCTTACTTAGAATTTCCTTTAAACATTTTTTGCAAAGTCATGTTCCGGACACATTATTGAATAAAGTGGAGCAAAAAAAAAAATTAATTTTATTTTTAATATTAATGAACATTGATTTTTATGCTAAACAAAAAAATGTATACATTTTGTAAGCGAATTACAATTGCATGCTCCACTTGTGATGAGCTTTTTTGTTTTTATTTCAATTTATAAAACGAAAAAACAAAATTATTAATTATTTTACCTTGATAATTATTGGAAAAATAAATAATTTTTAAAAATTAATTAAAAGTAAAAATTTTAACACCTGAAATTTCTAATTAATTATTTATGAATTTTGATTTGATGTTTTTTTTTTTTTTTTATTCTTTTAATACGATTTCATGTACTCGTTTGTGCTTTTTTTTTAGTGGACCTCAATACAACACACAACTTGTTATGCAAACTTTATAGTACAAAAAAATATATACATTTTTATTTCATCATTGGTTATTTATTTTATTTCTTTTAAATAAATAATTTTTTTTTTTTGGTTTATTATTTAAGTGGTAATGCAGTAATAAGCCAAGTAGAAAATAATCTAATTTATTAAAATAAATAAAAAGGCAACACATTGCTGTTATTATTATTATTTTTATGTTCAGTTGACTCCCAATTGGTAAAATTCATAATAAATGCGATTTAGTCATTTTCATCAATTAGAGAGAGATATTTATTTATTTATTTTTATATTTTTGGTTTAATGAAATAAAAGCACCAACAATAACAAATATATATATATATAAAAAATATAATTATTAAAATCTATAATAAATAAGCAGGTCAAGAGGTGTTGTTACGTTTTTGTTGGTTGATTTTTTTTTTATTTATGTATTATTATTAATTTTTTTGTTTTGTTCATTCTGTAAATGAAAGATGTAAATTTTATTAATATTAATTTTGTATTTTAAATTATTTATTTATTTTTGTTTTTCAATGTAATTAACAAAATAAATTTTGTTTATATTATCGCAAAATTAAATCACGATTTTTTTTTAGTGTGGTGAGCACACAGCATAATGTAAAGCAAATAATAATTTTTAAGGTAAAATTTAGGACAATTTTTTTGCCATATTTTTTCTTTTTTGTTTGTATTACACAAATAATTTTATGTAATTTTTTTTTGTATATTATTTATGTTAACGGATAATGTTCAGCAGTAGTTTTGTTATTTTATTTATTTTTTAAAATATTTAATTACCTTTTACTTTAAACATTAATTTCTTCTTATTTTATTTTTATTTTTTCATTCGCTTGAACATAAATTAATGGAAATTTTTTCTTATCTTGTCTTATGCTGTGTCTTATAATTTGTTATATACAAAAATTAAATAATTTCAAGGTAAATAATAATTATTTTTATTATTATTTCATTTTTTTTTTTTTTTTAATTTAACACATATTAAACTTGTGAAATTAATAATAATAATTTTAAAGTTAAATTTTGTGCTTTTTAATTGCTTTTAATTTTTTTTTTTTTTTTTGTTTTTACTGTCATGAACTTTAATGTTTTTTTATTTTTGCCGTTTAAATACTTAAAAAACATAAATATTTGATTTTTTTTTTTTTCAATAATAAATATGTTAATTAATATGTGAAAATGTATTTATTTTTTTACAATTTTTAATTACATGCAAACAACAGGTGATTATTTTTTTTAACCGCATAATAACTATGAAAATTTTAATACAATAATGTTAAATTCCTTTTTATAATATGTAATTTCCATAAACCATTTAAATTCTTTTAGGATAATTGACACATAGAGTAGAAAATTTTAAAAACCGTTTAAATGTTTTTATGAATTAAATTCAAAATGAAATTTCTTTTGTAGAAAAGTACAAAACTAAGCTATTTTGTTAATTTTAATAAAATTTAAATAATGAAAATAACTGAAGACCAATTACATCACGTAATTTATTGAAATGCATTTAATTAAATAAAAATAAATATAAATGACGAAAAAACAACATAGTAAAATAAAAAATAGAGACGACGACGACGACATCAACACACTATGCTGCTATTCATAATAAATATTAGACTTTAGTAAACTTCCTTATGTTACACTAAACAAATTGAATTTTAAATAATTTTTATTTTATTTTTCGTTATTTATCATGTTTACTCAATGTTTTTTAGAAAGAGATTTAAATTTATTTTTATTTTTAGTGTCTGAATTGTATTTTGAATAATTAATCACGTTGTACACAAATTTATTTTCAATTTATCAGCTACACACAAAAACTAAAACATTTAGGTTTTGAAAGTGAAATTAAATGAAACAACAACAACAAAATGTATATCAAAGTTTGTACAAAAGAAGCTTTACCAGTTTAGCCGAAATTATACTAAACGAAAATAAAAGTGTCGTGACCTTATGATTGATTTATTTTACATTATTTATTGAATCGTACACTGAAATATATTGCTGTTAAAACAATGCAAACAACAGTATAATCATTTGGTAAAATTATTCAATTTTATCATAGCGAAATGAAAACAGAAAATGCAAAAAACTTGCTTTGTTAAAACTAATCGATATCGATCATTGGAGTCGTTTTATTATTTTTTATTTTATTTAAATTATTTTCTTTTTATGTGAAAGTGAATTTTTTTCATTAATTCCGTTTGTTTTTTTTTTTTTTTTCTTTATTTGTTTGACAAATATTTATTGTTAGCGAATTAAATGATTGTCGCGATTAAATATAAAAAAAAATAACAATCCACAGACAAAAAAAGAAAACTTTGTTGCGTTGCTATGTAAAGCGAAAATTAAAATTATAATTTCTCTATTATTTGTAGCAATAATGAGGTATTGTGAGATGAGATGAGAATGATTTATTATTGTTTATAATTTTTGCGGAGCTTTGTGGCTTTAAAAAACACATTAAATTAATATCATTGCTTAAGATGAAAAGATTTTATAATTAACTGGTCTACTGTCTTCTTGTTAGACGCAAGAATATTTAAGGAATATTAGAGATGTCTTATATAAAGGCAACAAGTATTTTAATCAATCGATTTTAGTCAATTTAAAATTTTCTAAGCATTTATTAATGGAATATTGTATGCTTGCTATTTAATATTAAAATTGCAAGCCAATATAATTCAATACATTTTCACAATCACAATATACTTAAAGATAATTTACAAATTAATTAAAAACTGTTAATTAATTTTACAAAAAGCAACATTTTAACGCAAATTTTTTAATTAAAGACATAATAATCGAGTTGTTAATTTGTTTAAATAATAAGAATAATCAACGGTTTTTCTTTTAAAGTCCATTTTAAAAAAGATAAATAATGTAAACAAATAAATTACCTGAATAATTAAACAAGGACTAAATTTATGTCTTTATTAAACAAAACGAAGAAAAATTATATACAAGAAATGCCATAAATAAAAACAGAAACATTTATGACTTTAATAATTAATTAATTTTAAATAAATTTAATTAAAAATTATTCTGCGGCAATCAAAGGTAAATTAATGAGTAGCAGTTAAAAACAAAATAAGAAAAATGTATAAATAACTAAGCAATGTTGAGTGAAACTAAAGACAATTACTGCGTGAATAACACCTGATGCTTCAAAATGAGTATATGTAACCATTTATGGTGTCTGCAGACATTTATGTTACTTAACTAAAAAATAATTATAAATTGTTAAATTCACTTATGTCATCTTAGCTTACCTTAACTCAGCCTAAGATTAACGGCTTAAACATAAGAAAATCACGTAATAAATCTATGACATTTCTAAAAATGTTCAACGAAAAACATGAAAAAATAAATTAATAATTATTACGTGAAATTAATTTAATTTTACATTTTAAATCTAGATCAATATAAATATTTTTTTTTGATATTTCTCGTTAGTTATTTTATTTATTAATGTTTGCTCTTAATTTTCTTCATTTGGCTAATTAATTTAGTTTTATTCGCATTTAAACGTTTATTGTTTCATTCTGTATACCAATCTGTGTGGCTATTATAAACAAATTTTATTAATATAATGAAATTATTAAAACCAACTTGTTATTGCCGACTTATATTTATTATTATATGATTTTATTTATAGAGTTTTAATAAATTGCAACATAAAACTACTTTTTTGATTACTTCTTTTTTTTTTCGGTTGATAGTTTTAAATATGTAAACAGATTTTTAATTCGCTTGTTTACTACTGTTGGTGATTTTTTTTTGTGCTTTTTAATAACAAAAATTCATGTCACCTGTTTTGCTACAATTATTAACATAATTTTATTTGCTTTTATTATTTTTAAACAAATGTATATCTTTGCATTTAAAAATTGACTGCATTTGGAAATTATAATTAAATTACCGAAAATAAACGCGTTAAAAATAAAGGAAAAAAATTATGCAAAAACTATATATATATATATTTTTAACATAAATAATAAATAAAGAATTACGTTTTATTGATTGGCTATAAATTAATTATATTAGAAATACATTTGATGAATAATAAAAAATAAATTTCTTGTTAATTGCGGAAAAAAAAACTATTTTAAATTGATAACGGCATAAATTTGGTGAAATTTCGCCTAAAAATGAAACACTTTAAATGTCTTTTATATGAATGCAAATTTCTTGTGCGTTTAAATGTTTTTAAATTAAATATTTATTAATAAATGCATACAAATTTTGATAAAACAAAAAAAAAAATTAGAAAAATTATTGATAAATAAATTCATTAATATATTGTTGATTAAAATTAAAATTTATGTTTATGTGAATTTTTAAAAATCGTGTAAAAAATAAAATAAAAAAGTAAAAGTTTTTTTTTTCTATTTCGTTTGGTTAAAAATAATATTTATAGTAAAACTGTAAAAAAATTAATTTTTTTTTTTTAATATAGTATACATATAACATTCGTGAGATTTTTTGTTGTTGTTTTATTAAAATATTTGCATTAACCGCAACAGAGAATAACACCCAACAAGTACACCGCATGCAATTTTAACTGTAACAATTTTCACGCTTAAATGAATTTATTTCAATTAAAAATAATAATAATATTTTTTTTTCTACCTTTATTTGTATATTAATTTTATGTTTAAAACATATTAAATAAAAATAAAAAATATGTACATAAAATTAATTAAGAACGAATATAAAAAAAAAGCATTACAAATGTCACATTAAATTAATCACGAGCAATGTGCGGTTCTTGTCTTTGTTAAACAAAAAAAATAAAAAATAATAATAATTAAAATATAAAATTCCAAATATTATTAAATCAATGAAGCAAAATTGCCCCAGTTTCATGATATTTTTACTTTAATCTCGTTAAATTATGTATGAAAAAAAAAATAATAACTTAAAACACAGAAAACCTTAAAAGCATAATTTATAATAAAAACGACACGCTGCTGACCCAAACAACACGATTTTGTATCAGATTTTTCTGCATTTTTAAATAATAATAAATATATATATTTTCTCAATAAATGACACCACCAACAACACCTGATTACTATACCCATTGTTGCCGGCTTTATTTTCCCTTTTTCTTTTTACATTTATTTTTTTCTTTAAGGTAAAATAAATTAATTTAAAAAGTTGATTTTCAATACAAGGATTATATGAAACGATAAGCAATTTACGTAATCAACAATGGACAGAAAGTAGTTTTATTTCCTTTTTATTTTGTATTATTTGTATATATAAATAAAAAAAATGAATTAACTACTGTCAACACTGTAGAAATCACTTCTAAACTAATAATATATTCATTTCCTGCTTTAAAAATTCATCTTTAAATAAAAAAAAAACAACTAAAAATAAAAAATGCAAAGCAAAACAAGAAAATCATCTTACCAGTTATCCTTGTACTTGTTGTGCTTTTTTACAGTTATTATGTAACATAAACAAACAACAAAAACAAAGCAAAAAAAAGCATCTGCAAAGAGTCACTGACACTCATCTTCGATGTTGCTCTTGTGTCTCGTCTTTTCATAAAAAAGAAAAAAATAAATTGTTTATTTTTCCTCTACAAGTTCATCAACAATTCATTTAATGCTTTTTGTGTTGATCAATCAAATAAAATAAAAATAAATAAATAAACAAAGCGAAATGTAACGTCATAATAATTTCATTGATCACGTCTTTTGAAGGTCTTGTTACTGATGATGCTGTCGCTACTACACGTTGCTTCTTATTATTTCTGATTATTATAACTATTATTGTTGTTTAATTTTTCTTTTAATTTTATTTCTATTCAATGATGCCGATGGCATTTTTAAGCTTTTCATTTCATTACATTATAATTTTTGTTTAATTCAAACTTTTATTAACATTGAATTATTTATTTCAATACTAGAATAGCGATTCGTATTCATTGATACCTTTATTCTATAACATTTATTTTTATAGCCATAATTTTGTAGATTTAGATACTATATTCATTAATAAAGTAATAAACATTGTTCAATAATTACTAAAAATAATAAAAAAATTTATAAAAAAAGAAAGAATAAATAGTTTTGTGGTTTTGATTAGCATTGTATTAGCTACTGGTTACTGCAGCATTTATTACCACTTTTATTACAAATTAATTATTATTTTATTAATAAATAACATATATTATAAGAATGAAAAAACATTATTATTAATATTATATTTTATTATTTAATAGAGAAACTCGCACTGAATTATAATTAAGCCAAACGAATGAATAAAAGGTAAATATTATTACTAAATGTATTAGGTATTTGTTAATTATCATTATTATTATTATTATTATTTTCCTGCATTTACCATTTACTAATAATAATAATAAAAAAAGAAAACTTTATTGATTTTTCTCACATATCTATTTTAATTTCAGTGTGAAAGAATTTATTTTTCTATTTTATTATTAATTATTATTTATCAAAAATTCCCTTTTTGAAATTTAATTGATTAATTATTTGTTTTTTTTTTTATTAAATTTCATATAATTTTTTTTTTATTATTAATTAATTATATGTTATTATGAGACAATTCCAATTGAATTTCGTTATTATTATTAATTTCTATAAATATGATTTTTATATTATTTTACAATAAATCTGTTGTCTCTTTAAATATTGGATATTATCCTTGAAAAGTTTATTATTTTATAGGGCGAGTCATATATTTAAAGAGAATTATTGTATAATTGAAATAGTTTTTATTATATTTAATTTAGATAATTATTATTATTATTGACAATGTGCTTTTGTAATGAAATTATTAAGAAATATTTTTTTAATAATTATTATAAAAGTGATCTTGTTTTTTGGTGTCTTTGTGCTACAGTATTATTTAAATTTGAATTTTAAGTTTATATTTTTCATATTTTAATAAAAAAGATTAATAAAATTGTACAGAATGAAACTATTTCCATATTAGTATTGCAATTTATATTAAAATTTCCGAAATTTAGTGTTGATTAATAAAGTTTCTATAAACATATTTGCTTTAACACAATTTTGTTAAGATTTCATTAAAATTTAAGCGATTTTTTTCAACAAATTCTATACAAACATAATACATTGTACATTTTAAATAATGATAAAACTTTTAGTAAATTAAAATTACTTTATTAGTATTTCATAAATTTAAAGTAAATACATTTATTCTGCAAAGTTTAACAGAATAACTTCGGTAAATAAAACAAAGACAATAAAAATACCATACAGTTTATGATAAAGTAAACATTTTTATTGTGTTTCTATTCAGTTGTGCATTACAATCTTAAAATTTTCTCATTGATAATTGGTTTACCTGTAATAAAAACTCCTCTATCATAATTTATAAACTTTTTATGATAAAATTACTTTAATCAAATAAAATTATGGTTTTTATTTAATAAAATAGATGATTGCTTATGTTATCTAATCACGTTTTACCAATTTAATTTGATGAGAAAAACAACTAAACTTCTCACTTATAACCGTAAGTATAGTTACAATTAGTTTTATCTATTATTGCCACAAGGTAAAAATGAAATAATTTTCTAAACTCTATATGTATATGAAAAAGTGAATCATTTATTTTAGAAAAATGCTAAAAAAAGATTATTGAGTCATATAGAGCAAAGAGAAAAGACGTTGAATTCCAAAAATGTTACCTTGATCACATAAAAACCATTCATTAACCAAACTGTAGTAATAATAATAATAATAATATATGCAGCTACCTCTGATTGACAGATATTCATTGATTTTATTAACAAAATAATTATGAAAAATATATATTATTAAATATTTATTGAAGTTAATTGATTAAATTTTTATGATAATTCAATTAAAATTAAATATTTTAATGAAATTCTTTTAAGTTAAGTAATTTTGTTATATTTTTTTTTGTTGGTTTCTTTCTACTTTATTAATTACTTATGAAATCTATTATGTAAAATATTTCTCTTAAAAAATTACTTCATATAGATGAGATTTTTATCGTTTTTATAATTATTTTTTTATTTGATTAATTAATTAATAATCTGTTGTTTTTTTGTGTCTAAAAGAGGCATATCTCGTTCAACACTCAGGTTGCGTTCTTGAAAATAGAGCGTTATCAGAGAACAGTATTACAAGAGACACAGTGTTTAAGGTGTTTTTTTTAAATACATTTTGAAATTCTAACTAATAAATAATAATTAATGCATAATAAAATCATTTAGATGACATAATAAGAAAAAAACGAATTTAAAGATATGTTTTTAAGTGAAAATAAAGTTTCTTTTATAAAATTTAAACAACGCTGTAACGAAACAATGCTCAAATGTTCACGAAGATATGCCTGTAGTTAGTTTGTAGAACCATTAACAGCATAATGGTAATTGTGTAAAGTCATGGTAAGAACCGATAAATCACATAAATACGAGTATAAATAAACTGAAATATTAAACAAATAATCAGCATCCATGAAACATCAATCTTAATCCCATAAAATCATAATAATAATAACAGAAGAAAATGAAAGAAAATAAAAAAATGCTATTAGGAAGTAAAATTTTCCATAATTTATTAACAAGTATAAAAAGCTAAATAAATATTATTTTTTCCATTAAATCTGATTTATATTTAAAGAAACAAGAATAAAACATTAATTTATATGATTTTCCTATTATTTTTATTTAGTTGTTGTTTTTCATTTGTATTAAACTGCAAAAAGTCTAGCAAAAAAAAAACAATTTAAGAGCATTTAAAAGATTGTACAATTTCCCACGCAATGTCACAATTATAATAAGAAACAACGAATAATAAAAATCTAGTTTAGTATTATTATTATTATTTAAGTGTTTAAAAAATTATTAACGCAAAAAAAAAGTGTCAAAAACTGCGAGGCAAAAGATTTATCTCTTTTATTGTATTAAAAAGAAATAAAATTGTATAAAACAAAGCAATAATAAACCTTTTATTGTTTCATTATAATAATAATAATTATTTATTATTATTAATAATAATAATAATATTATTATTATAATTATTATAACTTATTTTTGTTGCTATTATTACAAAATATACATTACGAGAATGAAATAAGAAAAAAAAAAATCGCGCTAAAAATTGAAGAAAAGAAAAACATATTAATCATTTACCATCGCCCATATGTGTAAGCACTGTTGTCATTTATTTTTTTTTTAATGTTATTAATAATTTTTAGTGCTGGTAAAAGAAAAAAAAATTAATAAACAATAAAAGCAAAAAAAAAAAAATAATAAAACTTTTATTAAGAAAGGTAAAAAGCAGCAAAGCTTATAAAGCAACAAATTAAAACGCAAAAAGGGAAACAGAGTGAAAATGTAAAATTGATTACACAAATTGTGCTTTCTATTTTTATAGTGTTTTTTCTTTTTTAATTTTAATTTTAATTTTATAAACAACACAAAACTGTGCGAAAAATAATATAATTTAATATTTTCTTACGCAGTTTAATTGTTTTATAAAATTTTAATAAATAAAAAAAAAATTTCACTCACTTTTTTCTACTCAATTAAGCAAACTTTTGAGTTGTTTTTTTTTGTTTGTAAAATCTTAACTTATAAATAGAAATTCTTAAGATTTGTCAAATGACTAAAAAATATAATAATATTTAATTAAATGTTTAAATTGAAAGGGAAAATAAGCTACAATAGCAGACTAAAGTTTTTTTTAATTAGATAGCAATCAGCAAAAGAAAAATAATTTTTAAACCTTGAATTAGTTTATTTATTTGCAATAATTAATAATTAAAAATATATCTACTGTTTATTTTCTTGTTTATTATTTAATTATTATGCTTTTGCATAAAAAAAAAAAGTAAATAAAAGATAAAAGAGAACAAATCGAATATAGCAAAGTAAAAAAGAAAAAAAAAAAATAAAATTGCACAAAAACTTTGGTAACAGACAGAAAAATCAATCATTATGGCGGCGTCTTATTTGTATTAAAAGCTTATTATTATTATTATAAAATAATATTAATATTAAGCTTTTGAATAACATAAATAAATGTAACATAATTTCATAATCTACAAAATTAATAAATATATAAATGAAAGAAAAAAATAATAATAATAAAAAATTAACACGACATTAACCGCCTTAAGCATAATTTTTATTAAATAAAATTTTATCTCCCTTTTATTTGTAAATTTTCTGCGATTTTTGCACGTTATTTACTTTAAAATGTCTCTTTTTAATGAGCAAAAAAATTATTTAGAATTTTTTTTCTTTAGATAAACGAATTAACTTTATTATTCTTAATGATAATACTTTTTTCTAATTATAAATTTTGTTAAAAATTGATTTTCAATAAATGTAATTTCACTCAATGTCCTTCTGTTTGTTTTTTTTCTTTTTAATATATGCCCAGATTGGATTATTTAATTCTAGTTATCTATTTTTACATTAAATTGAATCAAGTAATCAGTGAATGATAATAAGTTTTATATACATATATTTAGTGTAATCGAAAAAAACATAGTAAAAATGCAGACAACAAACACTGTCAACGGTACGATTGGATAGCAAACAAATATTGTCCTTAACCGTTTTTTTTCCGGGTCAATCAATACAAAATTTGATTATAAAAAAATATTTAAAATATAAAAAACTCTAGCTAAAGGGCGATAATTTAATTAAAATTCAGTATGCTGCTCTATATGAAAACGGCCCTGGTTAATTATTTTATTTTATTAATTTTTTTTTGTCAATTAGTAATGGCGAATGTTGTTTTGCGATTTTTTTTTTATTTTGATTTTGATTTATAATTTAGTTCAATCTTTGGATCAATTTTTTTTTTCTGTTTTTATTTTGTAAATAAATTTTATTAAATTTCAATTGAAATTATTCATTTTTAACAAATAAATAATAAACGAGTTTTATTTTTTTTTTTAAAAACGATTTCAGTTTGTTTACCCAATAAATTATTGATTTTCGTAATTAGAATAATTTATTTATTTTTATTTACCATATTTATTCCTTTGCAGCAATTGATTATTATTATTATTAAATATTAATAAAAACCACTTTATCAACATATTTTTCTGCTGTTTTTTTTTTAATAATTATATTTATTTTATAAATTTCAATTAAATTCATGAAAATAATAATTGACATTTCTTTTCATTTAAGCACATATAAATTGTTTTAAAGTTATTATTATTTATATTAATTTCTTTACCTTGAACTAGTTGGCTTTTTGTGGAAAAGAAAAATAAAGTAAAATTATGGAATTTAAGCTTCGTCAAGCCTTTTGTTGCTTATTATTTTTTTATATTATTTAACAAAGTGTTGGGAGTTTACTATGGTTTACAAGACAACAACCTGTTAATTGTTTGTTAAATGTCATATTTTTACCCATTTTTTGTCTTTTTTTTGAAATTATTTAATTAAAATAAAAGAAACAAATAATTAATGAGAATAAAATTGAATTGATTTTTTTTTTTAGTATTTTTAAATTCTTTAATAAATCAGCTGTCCAATTATTTATTTTAATATAAATTTAATTTGTTATTGTTTTGACTGAATAGTACATATATTTATGATTGTTTATTGATAATAATAATCACAGATAATTAAACTGTATTGTTTTTATTTAATTAATATTTTAAATATTGTATCAGCTGGTTGTTTTTTTCTCTTATTAAAATGGAACTTTGCATTGTAGATTTCGCAGGGAAATGCAGATAAATCGCAAGAAAATATACTTACGGGTTAAATTAATAAACTAATTATAATAAAGTTTTATTCTCTGGGTTTATTAAATAGTATTTTAATTTACATTTAATATTTATGACTTGCTATTCTTGACTAAGAGTTATTTCTGCATTACTGCTTGTAGAATAGTTCCTAGTTGTTATCCACTGGCTGCTTAAACCACTTGCTAGATAATGGCAAATATGTATTTCAAAGAATTGAGAAGATAAATTTTATTAAGTTTCAACAACTATTTAACAAAATCATTTTAAACAGTTCTCTTTAGTTTTATTGCTTTTTTAAATGCTTAGCCAGATAATGTTTTACCCACAATTTATAATCTTAAAAGAATATAATCATAAAAAAAGATGCCATCAAACTGCTGAACAGTGATATTTATTTTTTTATCGATAAAATATATAATTATCATAAAACGTCCAGTCGATTAGACTATAATAATCACAAATAATAAAACTATTTTACGAGATATTTATAGTTTTATTGTGTAAAATTTTGCAAATAATTTACACAAACAATGGTATTGCTTTTATTTTTTTAAAGTTATTTAACTAAACAAGCCTTGATAAATTGCATTTTATTGCAATAAGTCAGTAAACAAAGGTTATAAAAACACAAAAATAAAACAAAAAACCCAATTTTAATGATTTGTTGATAAAAATTTTACAAAATTCCGTAAAACATTTTTGCAGCGACAAATATCGTGTAGTTAAATGAAAAAAAAAAAAAAAAAAACTAAAATTTCTAATTGTGCTAATTTTTATTTAAAAATTTAATTATTTGTGGTATTAAATAACAATAGTGAAAATTATGTTATTTTTTATGTTTCTCTGCATAACAATTGATAGAAAAATATGTGTTGCTTTTATTATATATGTTTATATTTTTTTTTTAAATAATAATAATTTACATAAGCGAATGGCATAAAAATAATAATAATCGAGATTAACAATACAATTCAATTCAATAATACTTAATAAATAAAATGAAAACATATAAAAAATTTTGTTTTATTTTACATTTTGCGCTAATTTTAAAGAAAGCAAACAAACAAAAAAAATGAAATATCTACTTGTTATACAGAAATTGTGGTAAAATAAAGTTAAAAATCAAAAACTAAGTTTAAATCACTCTTTCTTTCATTTCTTTTCTCATTTATTTTTGCATTTTCATTCATAATTATTACTATTATTAAAGAACTTTCGTTTTTTATTTTCTTTCTTTCTTTTTTCTTCATCAAACAAATTTATAGATTTATTGTGATTTTTCTTTATTAATTATTTAAAAAAAATATTTTATCATTGTCTCTGGATAAATATTTAATAAAAATTTATTTTTTTTTATTAAATTATAGACAATATAGAAAAATTATTAATTTTATTGAGATGAAAGTTTTTATGGAAATTTATTTTATACTTTTGATTATTATTTTTGGTGTTTATTTTATTTCCGCTATCAAAATTACAAATTTAAATAAGATATGTTATAATTTTTTATACTAAGGCGAATAATTTTTACTCAGTTTTATGTTTGATTCGTTACTTCGCGGTTACAAAAATTGCAGATTTAATCATTTTTTAGTCTCAAACGTATTCAATAATTTTGTTACTTTTAGTTTGAGGTCTTAACAGAACTATTATTAAACTCAGAAACCTTTATTATATAATTCTGAATTAAATTCTTTGCAGTTTTAAACAACAAATATAAATAATATATTATATTATTTTCTATTTTAAACTTATTTATAATGTAGGTCAGTACGATTGTGGTATATAAATAAATTTAAAATAGTATAAATTATTTAAATTAATGTTTAAGACTAATTTTAGTATAAAAACCTCATGCTATTATCGATCGATTTGCAAGTAATATAATTTTCACCAAGTACCTGAAAGATTCTAAACAAAAAATTGAAAATATCATTTACATTTTACTAATCAAATATCGATAAATGATAGATTTGAATTGATTAGCACGTCTAGTGTGTATTACGACAGCATGGTAACGTATCAGAAAATTGATTGGAAATTTTCAAGAGAAATGAAAATCAATCTTTTTACTTAATTCAAAATATAAAGAATGAAGAAAATGAAAATTGTTTTCTAGCTCGATTTGCATGAATTTGCATTTATTTAATAATTTTATAAATCAAAAAGAAAAACAAAATAAAAACTTTTGAAGCATAAATACGATGCAAATGAAAATTGCTGCTGTTGATCATGGTAATTACAAAAAAAAAAATAAAAGTTAAAAAAATCGATTGAAATTTTGCATTTTATAGTAAAAATATGCATAAAATAATTTACAAAATTTTATTGTAAAAGAAATTAAACATAAAATATATAAATAAAAATAAATATAAAATTTACAGGATGCATAACCCATGACCGTCAATTAAATTCCATTAACAATGATCCACTTAAATATTTTTTTTTTGTTTTAACAAAAATTTTAAATAATAAAATAAAACAATAAAAATAAAAAGACTTTATTAAGCGGAACTATGAAAACTAAGAAAAAAGAAATTAAACTTAAACCGCAGAAAAAATTACAAAAATTATAATTATCAATTCAAAACTTCCTACATGAGACAATATTTAAATGGAATTTGTAATAATATTTTTTTTTTTCTAAACAATAATAATAAAATAATAAATAAAAGTGAATAAACGTCGAAAATTACATTTTTCTTCGTCGTCTTCTTTATTTTTGTTGTTAAAAATATATGTTTTACGCAATGTTTAACGGTTTGTTTTGTATATTTTTTGGTTTGCGTAATAAATTAAAGAATTCTATTAGTTTTTGTTACTTTTTTTTTATAACTGGATTTATTAAATACATGCATTATCTATTTAAAAATGTTTTTTCTCGGTAAAATAAAATAAAATAAAATAAAACTTTATAAACGTTTATTAATTGCGTAGTAATAAAAGAGAATTTTCACGAATTTGAGTGACTTTACGAGTAAAATTAGGGAATTTAAATCAAATAATAAGAATGTACAGTTTTGCTTTTCATCTATTCCTTAACTATGCAACATTAATAACGTAGTGCCAAGTAATAAAGCTGTTAAAGAAAGTTCATGGTATCAGTAAATCTTTTTATCAAAGAACTTTGTGTAACAAGATAACTTTTTTCTTTATAGTTTTGTAGTTGCTGAGTGTATTTCGTAAACATAGTGTTTTCCCGGAACATTACTTAGCAAAACTCTGTATTGAAACGTTTAGTCTGAAACTTAAACTTAAAATTGAATGAATTTCGAGGCATTACACACTCTTGGAATCAATAGTTTTTCTAATTTTACTCTATTTAGTCTTCTTGGTAAGTGAATGTAAAGGCAAACATTCGCCATAGAACTGAACAACTTTATAACGATTCTAAATTTAAAGATTCTGAGATTCTGATTATCACTGTGGCTCAAAAGATCTTACAGATTTGGAAAATGCGGTAATAACCCTTCTAAAATGAATGATAGGAGAAATAACTCCCGAAAAGTTACGCAAGCTATAAATTGTTTTTCTTATTTCATAGCAAAATGAAACGTGTTTTGCTTATATAAAACTATAAATAATCATAAATAAAGGAACTTAGAAGAGATAATTTAGATTTGATCAACGAAATTTTATAATATTTCTCTATAAAACATGTATTATCTGCTAAAAGTTCTATTACAATCTATTATTATCTCTATAAATTTATTTCATATAATTAAGTTAAACATACTGCATTCGTAAAGAACTATCTAAACATAAATGAATGTAATAAAAGGTAAATAGACTTATCTAGGAAGTAATCACCATTTAATGTGTCGAATATTAATATTTTTTAACCACCAGCTTGAACTTCAAACTACTTTGTTTTTGCTAAATTATAATAATAATAATAATATTTCTCTGTTAATAAAATTAAACCAACCTTATTTTTATTAACTTAATGTTTATTTATTTAAAAAGAAAAACAACAAATTACGTACCGCAGACGTAATAATTATAATTTTAATAATAATAATAATAATATTTACGTAAAAATAAAAATTATCATGTCACGACAGTTTGTTTTTATTTACATTGAAAGTAAGTTTACCTTTTGATTAATTTTATTTATGCTTAAAGCTTAAACAGGTAAATATTTCTTTTTTTTTTTAGATTGTCATTATAAGGCTGTTTATGTTTTTTTTTTTAATTCTGTTTTAGTTAAATAATTTTTTGTATGCTTTTTTTTTTTTGTTGCTGTTGTTAAATATCCGGTTTTATTTTATATAAATTTTTCCTAATGAAATATTTAGTTGTTAATTTGTTATATGGAAAATGGAAATAAATGGTATACATTGTATGGTGTTCGGTATTACTATGGTTGTTATTTTCAAACGTAATAACCGTGTATAACTTTATTGGCCGGCTGTTTATTTATAATTTTCTTCTTTTTTATTTTACGTAATTGTTGCGATTTAGTAGACGTATTATGGATTATATTGGTGATTTAGTGGTTTGCAGTTTTGTGTGTGTGTATTAAAGGCTTAAAAATAATATTACGTACAGGTGTTTTATATGCGTATAAATATGTTTTAATTAAAAACATTATTTCAAAAACTATAAAGTTTATTAAATATGCAAAATTTTTAAGCTTAGTAAATTTATCTCTCTTTCTATCTACTGTCAGAAATTAATTTAATATTTTCGCTTCAACTGAAATGACAACAAAGACAGCAATATAATTGCTAAAAACAACAAACATCAGTAAGCACAAGAAGACACTTAATTTGAAATAGAAGGAAATAAAATAAAATTTCTACTTAGCATTTGATGACTTTTTATTCGCAATAAAAGCTCTTTGCTACAGTCTTATAATGCGATTATGCTTCGTACATTTCGTACTTTTAACAACTTAATATATATATTATTTCTTTTATTATTTTATTTTAATTTAAAACAGAAATAAACATTAAATGAGTCATTTTAAAGGAATATTACCAGCTAATTTGAACATTATTTTTTCTTTTCTTTTCGTCATAAATTTACTTTGTACAAACTTTAAGGTCATTTTGAGTTACTGTTTATGTCACTAGACACCAATATTCATTAAATTACTTAGTAACTTATAATATATAACTCAATTTTGTCGTAAATAAATATTTGCTCAAGTATAGTTAAGTTTTTATATAAAGTATAGTTAAGTTATTACAGAGTTTATGTTTCTAAAATATAAACTTTGAGTTGAAAATCTATAAAATTACATTAGGTCATATTGAAATCATTGTTAAATCTTCTCACTTTACAAATATTTTATTTACTTTTTTTTTTGTAATATATCAACAAAGCAACATTATCCACAATATTTTGTTCTTTTCGTAATATGTTGCTTTTAGCGAAATCATTTATATTTCGACACTTCCTTATTTTTTAAATGGACAACGCAAAGATTATTTCCTTCATTGTCATTATTCTTAGGTATTTATTGTTTTTTTTTTAACATGTCGCCTTTAGGTTATCCTAGGGTTAAAGCTATTTAATAACTAAAAGTAGGTCACATTCTTTTAATTTCTCTATAAATAACAATTTTATTTTTAACAATAAATTGCAAATAAGCAATTATAGTGCATTTTGCGTGACAATTCTTACTTAATTTACCAATACTTTATGGTGCCCTTTATAGTATATTTCTACTGCATTCGTTTTAATTATTATTCTATTCATTGCGCCATTATATCTGTGTTGTAATTACAAATTTGTTATTATTACTAATTACTAATTAATTTTTTTTCACTTACATTACATATATTATTTTTCTAAATATAACAAACAAACAACCTAACAATATGTTATAATTTATAAAAGATAAAAAAATTTTCATTTCTCGTGTGATTATTTTAATTTCAGAAAATACTAAATAAATAAATAATTAAAATGAAAAATTGAAAATTGCACGATTCAATAGAAAATTGTTTCATTTCATTAATATTTAATAATACATAATAAAAAATAAATTAAAAACAATCGTGAAATATTATATTAGCAATAAATATTTGTTGTAAGTAAATTAAAAAAATAAAAGTAAATAAAACTGAGAATAATAAAGGTAAAAAAAAAATAAATTATAATGGAAAATTTATAGAAAAAATTAACACCAAAAATAATAATTAAATGTAATTTAGTGTAATAAAAATTTATAATAATATTGGACGTTACAATATCCTATTATTTGTTTTACCATTTTAATTTTAAACTAAAATTTTAAATTTAAATTCTTATAATCTAATCAAATCAACAATTGTTCGATACCCACATATTCGTTATATATAAATTTATAATATAAAATATTATATAATTATTATATACATTAGAAATTCATTTATTAATTATTTAATACATTGTTTTATAGGTTAAATGAGTAGACAAATACTAATGTTTACTTTGCATGTTCTTATTTAATTTCAGTAATCGAGAT
The DNA here is from genome assembly GCA_963942525.1 of Ptychoptera contaminata. Classification (NCBI taxonomy): domain Eukaryota; kingdom Metazoa; phylum Arthropoda; class Insecta; order Diptera; family Ptychopteridae; genus Ptychoptera; species Ptychoptera contaminata. Next base: position 29,226,740 of record OZ012638.1, read on the forward strand.
TTCTCAATGGTTATTATAACAGAACTAACTTCTTTTTATATTTAAACCTAGACCATCGTTAAAAAGTTCTTTCTTATCGAGTCCTAGACTGTGTAAACGTAATCCATCATCATCACACAATACTACCGCGACAACATTCCAATATTTCAATCTTATTTCCGTTACACAAGTAAAAAAAGAATTGCCTAAACCCACCTTGAAATTTTTTTGTATCTTATGGTAACGACTTGAATTTTTCAACAAAGTGTAAGCATTTATTATTTCCTAATGTCTTAAAATAGTCTTTCTTACTAAATAAGGAAAATTTCACTTTGATTTTTATTTATTTTTTGATTTTCTATTTAAGTGCACAACTGTAACCGCGCATTGATATCTGGTTTATTAACTTTTTTTAATTTAATTATAGGATCTATTGTAACCAGTTTAACCAAAAATTTATTTTGATTAATTTTTTCGTTTTGATTTCCTGTAATATTTTAATAGATCTTTTTTTTACAAAATAAATGAGTTTTACGTAATTGAGTTCCAACAGATCAAATATTTATTTGTAAAAATTCTACTAATAAAACAATTTTAATTGAAAATTACCATCATCAATCAATTCAATATTACTGTATTACCTCGAAAACATAATAAAGGCACAACTAAAATTGAATTGACAAAAATTACTAACCACATTGTATTACATTTTATGCAAAAACAGTTTTGTTATACATTTTATAAAATTTAATTTGTTCGAAAATTAATTACAATAAACGATTCAGGGTAAACATAATTTTAAATACAAAACAATTAATTATTTTTTAAATTATTATTCTCATTAAAATCACACAATAATTGTACATGCTTAATTGCTTTAATAAATTTTTGCTTAGCAAGCAAGATAAACGATATTCCTGCAATAAAAATAAACTTTGTTAAATGTAATTCATTCATTTTAAAGACTTATTATTCTTTTATTAAGATATGTTTTTGATATATTAGGGATGAGCTTCTTTTTATTAGAGTTTGCTTGCTTTAAATGTTCTTTGTGTTAAATTAATTGCCTTATCAAAAATTAAATAAATAAACACATTAAAAGATTAGATGGAAAAGAGTAAATTTTTTTTATTATTTTGCCAGTTAATGTGAGATATAATGGATTAGTGTCAAAGATTAAAGTTCAAGTGGTAACACGTAATTGTTCTACTTAACTGATTTTATCCAATTTATAAATCTTCTTTTAAAAAAATTATAAGATATTTTATTAAAAGCTCGTAATAATCAATGAGGAACAGTTATGTTGCGTAGCTGGGTTGCTGTTTTATTTAATTATTAACTAAACATTTTCTATCCTAAAAGAATTAACTATCAACGCCTAGATTTATTGATTTTATTAAAAAACTTATCAATGGTAATATGTAACAGCTAAGGCTATCAACTATGTAGTAACAGGATGTTTTATATAGAATTTTAACTTCTCTGTTCTTAATTTCATACTTTTAACTTACATTTAATACACTGACTTAAATATTCAAATAAATCTAAATTAAGTCAAGTAAAGTAAGAAATCATGCATTTATTTCCAGGTAATTACATTTTAGTCGCCTTTTAGGTGTTTAACTACAATAAAACGAAAGAAAAAAAAACTGTTTTATATCCGTAATGATATTATTTGCCAAACAAACAAAATGTCAATTAAAAATAAAATTAATTAAATTGTAAAATAAAAAATATTGTAAACATATTTCTTAAGAAAAAATAAAATATATATTTATAAATAAATTAATTAAAAATAAATAAATGAATATTGGTTGACTGACACTGTTTAACCAGGTAAATACTATGATATTTATGCAAGAATTAAATATTATTTAATTTATTATTGAATAATTTTAACTGGTTAATACAATAATAATAATAATAATTATAAATTTAATCACAATATAAATAATTCAAAATGTTGTTACGGTGAACGCGTGACAAGTTTTTTTTTCTCTCATTTCTTATTTTTTTCTTTTTGGTATAAATTTCAAAATAAATTAAATAAAGAAAAGCAAATATTTTTTTTTTCAGTGAAAAAAAAGCATTTTAATTACATAAATAATAATTAAGTAAAAATTTTTTGATTATAAATTAGAAAATTAGTAAATAAAATTACTTAATAATTATATTTATATTTATCGCTGTTGTAGGTTTTAAATACTTGTTCCTTCTACTTCTACTTGTTGTAAAGTATCTAGCTATGCGTTGATGTAATTTATCTAAGTTTTTTTTTTAGTTAGTTAGTTAACCATTTAGTAATTTAAAGCAGCTTTTTTATGTATAAATTTAATTTAATTTATGATTAGTTTGTTTTTATTATTTTCACTATTAACTGGAAACAGTTTTATAATGTTCCAATTTAATTGATTAGTTATGTTGCGATTCAATTTTGATTTTATTTTACTTCTTTTTGTTTCTCTTTTTTTTTTTTAATCTTGTAGCACGATTTTGGCATAAAACACCTGTCTTAATTTGATTGATTTAATTACTTTTTGGTTTTTTGTTTTTATTTATTATATTTTTTGGTTATTTATTGAGTTATTTTTTTTATTTTCTGTTTTTTAATTGAGTTAATAAAAAACTAGTAGACATTTCGGTTGACTAAATGAATTTATTTTTTTCTCTTAAATTAAATTATAAAAATGTTGTGACGTTAGTGTATGCAGTCATTCGAAGTTTTATTAAAATGTTAAAATATTTGTTATATTCACGTGTTCATGCGAAGAATTTAGACGTTTAAATATTATTTATATGATAAGACATCTGTTTTAAACATACCTTCGAAGCAAAGGCCAATGCAGCTTAAGTTTAACAAATCATCATGTAGTGTTTTAATGGAAAGTATATATAGAAAGTTTTTTTTATTACTAATCAAAAATACTGTTTGAAATAATTGTAAAATATTTTAAATTTATCGATTTGTTCAGTCTGACTCCCTTCTGTTATTTAATATTCTAGCATATCTATAAAAATAAATTTTATTAAATAAATTATTTTCTTTTAATTATTTGACAGTCTTTCATATGTTAATCAAATCGTAGCAATGCACTAATGAAATTCAAATCATATAAATCATAACAAACATCAATTAAACCACAACAAGAATGACTTTTTTTTTCAAATAATATATAAAACCATGCCGCAATGTATTTTTTGTATTTTAAAAACATAAAACTTTTTCTCAACCCACGACCACAACCTGGAAATACATTTTAAAACAAATAATAATAATAATGATAAAAAAAAAAACATTGAATAACCGAAACAACTTAATAATAATAGCAATAACAACTCGGTGTTTACTGGTGTACAGAAAGTTCATACAGTAAAACCTCATTTTAAAGTGATTATGGAATTTTCGAATTAAATTTTATTTTCAAGTAAGCATAGTGTTTTCCTTCCGTTAAAGCTTTCTAAGCAATATTTTTTACAACTTTATCAGCAATAAAATAGTTTTATTGACATTTAAAAGGTTTTTAAATTAAAATCAGCTGAAGAATAAAATAAAGCTGCGAGTTAGTGATTGTTCTTAGGTATTTATGGTGTCACAGAGTTGTGCTCGACAATAAGACGTTTAATTTCGTTATTATTTTTTTTTTTATAAAATTATCTCTTTGGATTTAACTTAGCTTTACTACTAGACCATAAGTTAGTTAGTTTTTTTTTATTTTTTAAACAATTAAAACAAGAAGGTATTATGTTTGTTATCTGTCCTAGACAGTGATCGTGAGCAGTTTTTGTAGTTATAGGATCATTTATTTATCTAAGGATCGGAATTTTAAACTATTTAATAGTTCTAAGGCGCACTTCGTCATAATGCCGTTAAATTAAGTTTAAAAGCAATTTAAAGAATCGTGTTTATTTATTTATTAATTTTTGCATCTTTATTATCTCTCTATTGTTAACTATCAAGAATTTTTTACAATTTACTCACGTAACAATGTAATACCATTGACTTTGATTACCTAAAGCAATCGTACGATACAGTAATTGAGCTTTCTCTGTACATTTATTAATTTTTTTGGTTTATGTATTTATTTATTTTTTAAGTAATATGCATTTATTTTTTTCTTAACATTCTTTAATTATTTTTTTTTTTAATATTTCATACTAAACTAATCATATTTTATTTATTTTCTGTTAAAAAAATAAAAATTATTTATTATTACATTTCAATCAAGAAATGTTTATTTCACATAATTTTTATTAATTTTTATATTTTATTTTCTACGTGGTTTTTGTAACGTTTATGTTGCTTTTGTTGTTGATTTTGCTATAATATTCTTTCTTTTTTTTTAATTTCATAACAAGACAGACAGTTGGTTGAGATTTTATTATAATTTTTATTTTTTTTTCGTTAGACGATTAAGACAGTTTATTGAAGTTTATACAGTTTATATAAAGTAATCAACAGTGAAAAAATAAATGGTACACAAACGACATGAAGAATTTACAACAAGAAAGTTCATTTAAAAAAAAAATGAAATAAGAAAAAGAAGAAAAAAACAACGACAAACAAAGATTAAAAATAAAAAGCTTAGAGAGTGAAAAATAAGTCATACAAAATAGATAAAACTTTTTCTTTTTATTTCATTTTCTATATTTACATTTTCAACCTTCATGTTTCATTTTATTTTATTTTTTTATTCCAATGAATATAAATAACTTAATCAACTTTTTATTTATTAATAATTCTGAATAATTAAATTTAATTAAATAACTTTTTTTTTCTTAATTAGAAGAAATTGTTACAGAAAAAAAGCACTTTTTTGTTGGAGAAAAAATATTGCTGAAATTAAAATAAGAAAATACTTTTTTTTTTATTTTTAATTGTAGCAAAAAAATTGTAGTTTTATTAAACTTTTTTTAATAAATAAATAAATTTTAATAAATAAATAAATAAATTTTCTAATAATAATACAGAATTAAATAATTAATTGACCAATTTTTTAATTCATTAAATATAGTTTTGTTGATTGGATTTGTTTTCTGTTGTCCAAACGTTTAGCCTAAAATTAGAAAGAAAATTATAAGTATTATTATTAAATAAACCCTTTGCTATTAAATTTATTTAATGTATAGTTAATTGTGCATTTTTACCATCTATTTACATGGTAAATTATGTTTACATAAGAATCGTGTAATCGATATGGCGTTAATTGAGGTCTTATTAAATTTAATTTATTACCGCACAGTGTTTACTATTTTCTTTTTATTTCAACTTAATGGTACAGCGGTAATCATAGTTTTATCGAGCATGTTAACTTAAAATCTGGTTAATCGGGTATCGTTTAAGAAATGTGGGTGAGGCATTAATATAATTTTAATAGTTTTAATGTGAAATACTCGAAATTTTCGCAATTAGCACTATTGCTAATGACCGGAATTTAACGCTAAGTTGGTATTTAAATCTTAAATAAATATTGCAGAAACTAATTAATAGTTTTTAGTATCACTAACTAGAAAATTCGTGAATGTTTTTTTTTAAATTATATTATATAATTTAAAAATGTCACAACTAAATACAACTTTCAATATTTTAACAAAATTTCCTTATCGAAATTATAACACTTTAATTTTAAAATTTTTATATTTAAGAGCATTAACTTGTCACAAGGGGTTAATAAACACTGTGAAATTTATATCGCAATAAAATTTCTGTTTTACAAATACAAATTGGTAACAGCGTAAAAAATTTTTGCTACATCTATTGACATTAAAAATATCAAAAATATATCATTTACCTGTCATAACTTCCATAAATTCTATAAAAAGAAAGAGAAACAAAAAATGATTAAATTATTGGCAAAAAAGATATATTTTACATTAAGATAGAAAACACACCTTCAAAATCAACAGTGCCTGAGCCATCGGCATCAATTTCATCAATCATCATATCTAGATCTTCTGATGATAATTTATCATCTAATTCATGTAAAATATCACGAAGTACGTCTGTTGTTAAATAACCTTTGCCTATTTTTTTGTAAATATTTTTGTTGAATAAGCAAACAAAAAATGGTTTTTATAAACGCCAAAATGCTAGCAACACGTTATACAATTAAATTACCTTCTTTATCGTACATGCGAAAAGCTTCACGTAATTCTTGAGCGATCGCTTCAACATCCTCCTCAACATCAACGAATTTCGATGCTAACTGGCAAAACTCTTCAAAATCCAATAATCCACTATCCTCTGTATCAACACTGGCAATCATTTGCTTTAATGTTTTTGGATCCAGACGATGACCTAACATTTCTAATATTGTACCAAAGTTATCGGTTTGAATAACACCTTCCTTATCTGAATCAAATGCATCGAATGCATTTCTTAAAACTTTTATTTATTTTTGTTTTGGTTTTTTTTTTTTTTTTAAATGAAAAGTAATTAAATTGATTAAAGTTTAAATAATAATATTAGTAAAGATAATAAAAAACAAAAAAGAAAGTTTATAATTACTTTTAATTTGCTCTTGATCTAGTTCGTCCTGCAAAATATAATAAAGAAAATAGAAAATTTGATTATGTAATTACTACAGTGGTTTCACAGTAAAATCAAATAAAAAGAAAAACATAAAACTTTCTTATTTCCGCAATATTTTAATTAATTTTAAAAAAGTTAATTATTTAAATGAAAGTAATTACGATAATCATAAATCAATTAATTAAAAAAAATTAATCAAATCACTTATTTTTTTCTTTCTTCTACATCAAATGAACGTGATGTAGAGTTTGCACTCACCATCATTTTGATCACTAACTTATTAACTCAATACTTTTTTATTTAAATAAAAATATATATAAATAATTTTATTGATTAAGGATTGATGTTGCTACATCAATTATTAACCAACGACTGATTAATTATAAAATAAACAAATTAATGAATTCATTTTATTTGCAAAACGTAATTTTATAATTGATTTAATTTTAATTAAATTTTATAATCAATAGTAAAAATTGTTGATAGATTTTATTTGTTAGATTATTTATTTTCGATTTGTAACATTAATAGAATATTTTTACTTAATTAAATAGAAGAAAATAAATAAAAGAAAACAACAAGAAAAATTTATCTATTTTAAGCGAAATAAGAATCAATAAGAACAGTAGCGTGACATTTGTTGAAGGATGTAAGGCGCATTTTTGTTGATATTTATTTTAATCTAATTACTAAATCATGTATTCATTTTTAATTAATTAATTAATTAAATTATAATTTCCTGCTGTTTCCAAAAGTAAAAAAAATTCTCTACAGCAAACAGCAACAAAATGAAAACATGAAAAAGAAATAATTTTATTCAAAACTCTGATCCATTATAAATGCATTTAATAAATAATTATTTACTGAGTTTAGTTACCTGTCAACTATATTCGTAATATGTTGTTACTTTTAAATTGTTTATTTTACCGAGAACGATAGTTAATCTTTAATAAATTGAGGCGATAGTTATTGCAAAACTAAAAATCCATTAAGCTTTTACACTAGAGAGTCTACATTACTCCACAGGATAAATGATTTTTGAAAAAATATTTTCTTTCATATTTTATATTCAAAATCTAAAGTAGCAAAATGTTATATAAATTACAGTGAAAATTCTCTAGAGAGATTTATAAAAAAAAAAAATAAACGAATAACTTTTTAAATGAAATGTTCCCGCTGCTGATACTGCTACTTCTACTGCCATTAATTTCAAATTTATTTTTCTTAAACCATAAAAAGCAGAAATTATTTTTAGATTATTTTTTTGTGTATAATAATTTTTTATCAAAATAACATCCTTTTATCTTCTAACTAAATAAATATAACAAGTGTTTCTGTTGTTTAAAAAAAAAAAAATTATTAACTCTGAAAGCAAAACAAAAGGCGTAGAAATACCGTAAAAACGAGGTAAACAAAAAAATAAAGTTCAAATGCAAAAACCTTTTTATCTCCCATCTTATATATTTTCAATTTATTTATGCTTTATTTACAATGGAACGGAAAACATATATTTAATAAAAATAACAATTAGAACACACATATTTGTAATTAACAGATTTTTAATTAATTAATTTCTTAATTATTATGTTTTAGTCATCACCGCCAGTCATAACTTCCATAAACTCTGTAAATGAGAAAAGAAACAAAAATTTTATTGAAAAAAACTAACTGATAAGGTCAAAAGTCGATATTTTTACCATCAAAATCAACAGTGCCTGAACCATCTGAATCAATTTCCTCAATCATCATGTCCAGATCATCTTTTGTTAATTTATCATCTAATTCTCTTAAAATTTCACGAAGCACAGCTGTTGTTATGTAACCATTACCCTCTTTATCGTATAAGCGAAATGCTTCTTTTAATTCTTGTTGCATAGCCTCAGCATCTTCTTCCACCAAAAATCTAGCAGCCAATTGACAAAACTCTTCAAATTCTAATTGACCAGAACCATCAGCATCTACTTCAGCGATAATTTCACTTAATGTTTGATCATCTAATTGATGGCCCAACATTGTTAAAATTGTACCAACCATGGTACAATCAATGTAACCACGTTTCTCCTGATCGAAAGCAGCAAAGGCATTTCTCAATACTAAAACGAAAAATGCATTATATTATTATCAAACGAAAAAAAATTATTTCTGAAATAGTTTTCTGTATTTTTTTCTTTCTTTATTTGCCTATACAAGACGCAACCTACACTTTTGGTTTCAATTCATATTTATGACGCTAACTAGTTATGTGTTGAAAATAAATAAAATTGCAATTAACAAGCTAACAAGCTAACTAATTGCATAAATGCAAAAAAAAAAAATGTAAAGTAAAAATAATAACACTAAAAGATTATAAAAATATGTAACTAGCTATGCATGTCTAGCACATTATGCATTGCATATTTATGTTATTTTGTTAAAACAACTTTATGTTTGTTCATTTTTTTAGTTTGTTTTGTTTTGTTTTCTGCTTCAATTTATGTAATGCATAGTAGTTTTTCTGTCCGCTGCTTAATCTCATGATTTGTATGTTTTCGTTTTTCTTTTACATTTTTCTTAAATATATGAATTTTATAACATTAAAATAAAAAATCAGATTAAGGTACATATTATGAAATTAATTTATTAATAAATTGAAAATGTATTTTTTTTTAAAACGTACAGAGTGTTAATTGAAGAATGAAAGATTCGGTGATTTCTATTGCTCTAAATTATTAATTCTTCCTCTAAATGCATTACAAAAATAAATATTTTTCTGCAAATATACTGCCTAAAGGTGTTTTTCAATTTTTTTTAAATAATTTTCTTTGCTATATTTAAATAGAATAATATAGAATTTGTATTTTAAATAATAATAAAATATCTATTTATCTCCATTAACATTTAGTTTATTAACACAAAAGGTAAAAAAAAAAACTTAAATAACTAGGCGCCGGAAGGCACACTAGCATTTTTTTCCTTCTTGCATTTATTTTATTTTGCAAAATTTCTTTTTTTTTTATTTAATAGGAGAAAAATGAATATAATTTCTTCACATTTTAGTAAATAATTAATTAACACGCTGTAATAACTACATTAACAACAAAATAAATAATGAAAAGAAAAAAAAATATTAAATTAAATAATTTTTTGCTTGCCAGAAGCAGCAGCATAGGAAGCAAAATTGAATAATTTTTGTTGAAAGTTTTTCATCATTATTTTTTATCTTTTTGCATTAGGTAAAGGTAACGTAATATTTATTTTTTTGTTATTAATTAATATGCATTTTTAGCAAATTAATGATTTTGTTGATGGTTTTCCTAGCACTCCATTTATAGATTTGTTGTACAATAAAACCAACAACAAAAACGTGATTTCTTTCTCTTCTAATAAAATTTTTATCAATAAAAATGCACACACAAAACACGTAATACTATTTTTGCATTAAATATCTTATCTTGCTTTTATATAAAACAATATTATTTATATGTAAACCACTTTATTTATTTTTTTTAAATAAAATTTACTCACGTGCAACTTGTTCCTTTCCTAATTCCTCCTACAGAAACAAGAAAAAAGCAAAGAAATTTTAATTTAATTTATTTAAGCTGAGATAAAAAAAAAAATAATAAATTTAATTTAAAAATATTTCACTCAACTAACCATAATTTATAGATTGATTTTTATTACACAAAAATTTATTTTATTGTTTGGTGGTGATCAGGTGAAAATCACTCACAATTGAATTGTTTCAAACTCAAAAAACTGTCAAGAATTAAAGTGAATTTTCGTTAACATTTTATCTTTATTTTAAAATTTTTCTATTTCTTAAAACAGAACAGAAAAATTATAATAATAATAATAATTATTATTGTTTAATTTTTGCTTTGCAACAGTTTTTTATAGTTGTTTTTATTATAGACAAAAATTATGAAAATCACAATAAAACAATTAACAAAAAGTAAGAAAAATGAAAAACTCTTCTCCCTCTTTTGTGTCGGTTTCTTGGCTTTATTTGTCTTGTTTCAACGATTTTTTAAACGTTTGTTTTCTTAAACATTAATGCTAATTTTAATGTTTTTTAGTAATGCTTTATATTTTCAAAAAAATAAAATAGTATAATAAAAACTAATAATAAATTTACTTATTTTAATAATAATTTAGAGATGCAACAGGATATGCAACTTGAAATAATTTTGTACTTTGCTTAGGCTATTTTGATAAATGTTTTGCAAACTTTTGAAGTGATTATTTGTATTTTTGCTTAATTTGATGTTTTTTACCAGAATTACATAATTTACCTTAAACGGCCTGAAAATTATTTTAATAATACTGTGTAAGTGCTACAAGTGTCTGGTGTTAGGTGAAAACTACTTGCTTTTTTACTTTAAACATAACTAATTTCCCTAATTAATCTATGATATTTTTTTTTCGTTACTTAACTGTTGATGGTTTCTATTGCAGTAAAAAATTTTACTTAACAAAAAACACGGTTTATCAACACTTTAAAATAACAAATTATATATGTATTCAACCTTTTAATCAATTTAAATGTTATCATTTAATGAAAATAAATACATTTTCATCCAATTAAATAATTAATTAATCCCTTTTAATACAATAGATCATAATCAGTGTCTCATTTATCAACATTTAATTTGTAAATATTTTCATAAAAAATGTGTTTGCTGTAATTTAATGAATATATTTATAAAAGACAAAAAAGAAAAAATATAATTTTTATCTTATCATTCTACGATAAATAATTTTATCATTTTATTTCTGTAATTTTATTAATACAGAAATGTTGCATAAAATATTAACCTTTTAAATGTTATATCTTATTGCACTTGCAAGTGAAAAACTCCCTTTACAGCGGTTTATTATCCTTTTACTTATTTTACTCTGTTATTTATATTTTCTCTGCTATTTTTATTGATTTATTATTATTATGTTTTTCCATTTCAATTTTATTTATTTAAAAAAAGTTATCCAATCAATAAATTTCTCATCTAAATATTTATTTAAATGAATATATTATAAATAAACAGCATCCATGGTTGTTGTTTTGACATTATGCATAACTCCTTTCATCACATTCTGTTATTTCTTTTTTATTATTATTTAAAATATAAAATTACAAACAAAAAAAGAAAAGAAGTTTTCATTTTCTTATATTTAATTATTATTATTATTATTATTATTTTACTGTGTTTCATTGTACCGCTGTTTATTTGTGGTTGTAATAAAATGTCTTTAAGGAGAAAAGACAAGGAAAAATTATACAAAAATAAGAAACCCAAGTAAAAAAGGGAAAATAGAAAAAATAATGAAAATTTATATAATTTTAACAAATTTAGAGCAGGTGTAAAATTTTGTTTTTCTTTTCTTTATTATTATTTTTTTTTTTGAAAGCAATATAGTTGATTAAACAACTAAAGTACTAGTTATACATACTATGGTTGTTTGTTGTTTCTTATTATTTTTACTTAATAATAGTAAATTATTTTTATTTTTAAATAAAATACTATTGTTGGTGGTTTTTTATATTAAAATTTTATTATAATTATTGTTTAATGACCTTTGTTTTAATAAAATGTTAATATTAATTAAATTGTTAATAGCATATATACATATGTATATATATTTTTTTAAATTATTTACCTTAATAATTACCTTTTCATTAATATAGAAGAATTAATTTAAAAAAGTATTTTTTTTCTTGAATAAATGATGTGCTGCATAGTGTAAAAAGTCGTTTAAAAAACTGTGAATATATTTTTGTTAAGGAATAGTTGCTACATCAAATAGCTTATTTTGGCCCCTAAATTAAATACATCAATACTACATTTCAATAAACTAATTAATATAAATTAACAATAATAACAAAATAGTAGAATAAACTAATTTAAACAATAATGATAGTTAAGAATTTTTTCTGTACCTACAATTACCACTTAAAATTATTTTTCCTTCCTAATTAAATTGTTTAAGTAATTACTTTCCTGTAAAAAAGACTACAAAGTAATCAAATGCAGTTCGAATAAAGAACAAAATAAAAAATTGACTTGTAAAGTAATTATATTTAATGAGCGACGATTTTATTACTGGCGATACAATTATTGTACTACCAATAAAGAGGAGTTAGTTAATTAATTGGATTATCATTTTTTTTTTCCATTGAAATTAAATTTATTGATTAATCTTACAGGAATATTACAATGTTTTTTTATTATTATTATTCGTTTTGTACTTTTATTACTCTCATTGTTTTAAATGAAATAATTGTCCTTGTTTGTTGACCATCAGTATTGTATTAGTTTATTTATTTTTTCTCTTATGCTGTCTATTGCCTTGTCGTGTGATGATGAACAATAATTTTTTATTTTTTCTTTTACGGTAGCCTTTCTTGTTATATTATATTACTAATGTGATTGCGTTTATTACGGTTTTTATTATTATAATTATTATTTTAAAATAGTTATATTATTATTATTTTAATTTTTAGAGCCAAGTTACTTTATTTTCTATAATATACTTTTGCTTCTTTGCTTTGCTTAGTTGTTTTGTTGAACGAAGTTTTGTTTGTTTTTCATATAAATACAACAAAAAAATTAACAAAAACTGCATATAAATGCACATCTATAATTAAATACAGCTGTTTTAGATGTTATTCTATAGAATTACATGAATATAATTATAGAAGTAAGAATTAATTAACGAAAAGAATGAGAAATAAACAATAATTTGAAAGGTTTTACAGTGTTTTTACTGTATTAATAAAAAAACAACAGCAAAAAAAATAATAATACTTTTATTATAGTAATAAAATTGGCAATTCGATAGTTTTGCAATGTTTAAAATCCCTATATTTGTATTTGTAGTAAAATAATTATTTATATTTTTAGTTTAAATAATTAATTAACATGTGTTTAGCATCAAATGTATATAAAGAAAAATCAAAAATTTGAATAACAAAACGAAAAACTGTATTAAGCATAACTCTTTGTATAGCCGTATGGCTCAATGAGCATATTAACATTACATAAAGGTTCATTTGAAGATGTTGATTGTTCTGAGCGTCGATTTGGTGGTGGTAATGGTGGCGGCTCACTTGGAAATTTCTCCATATAAATTGTACTCGGTTTTATCTCGTTATTACAATCACTTTTACGATTTTTATTGCTATAATTTATTGATGGAACTATTGCCGATACATAACTTTGTCCGCTGCTAATACTAGCCTCGGAATGTGCACGTCTATATGGTATCCTGAAACAGTAACAATAAAATTAAAAAAAAAATCATTTTACTCCACGAAATAAATAAAATAATAAATAGACAAACCGGCCATTCAGTTCATCACCATCCATATAGTGACTTTCCTCAATACCGTTAGCTAAATTTGGTGAAAAGTTGATAGCGTTCGGTCCTCGATTTTGAAAGAAATTTCCATTGTTGTTGTTACCCCTGTTATTCATACTATTATTTAAACGATTTAACTGTATCCGGTCTAGAATCATTGATGGTTTACGTTTAGCCAAAATATAAATAAAGCCAGCACCACAAAAAACACAACCTATAAGCGCGGCAATAATTAATGTAATGGTCATCAATTTAACATCCTCGTATAGCCAAGCCTCTGTTCTAGCTTTAGCCGATTTTGCATAGTACGATAAACAGTTAAATGGTGACACAGTTGTCTGACTTTTATTGCAGAGACAGAATGTGTACGCATTTTCTATCAGTAAATTGGACACAGTAATGTTTTTACCAAAATTAATTAAACAATTAACATCGTTCGACGTTTGTATATCGGTTTGGTTCCGCACGTCTGCAGTCTTATCAAACCACATCAGCACGTAATCATCACATGCGGTTGTCACTTGAATATTTACCGTCCCGGGTTTCACTTCAATTATTTGAAATTCATTTTCATTCGATCGAAATAGAATCGGTTCAGTACCGCTCTGTTGTTTAAAGGTTTTTGGGGATTTTATTTTCATATCTTGACATTTGACGGTCACCAATTTTTCTTCGGGTTCGATTGGAGATGTTACTTCAGGGTCACTTGGTGTAGTAGTTTCTATTGGGACTGTTGTTTCATTGTTTTCCGCACATATATCTGGCACATCGATTATCGGCACATCTCGTAAAAACGAAGGATATGAACATTGAGGGTTTTTGGGAAATCTTGTAGGATGTCTTTTTATTGTTTCTTGTAAATTCAACAAGCGGCAGTCACAATTCCAAGGATTATTTTGCAATTCAATTTTAACACCGCATGTTGAAGTTTCGTTACATCTGATTAGAACTGAAGTAAAGACACCATTTGGCACAGTGGCAATACGATTGTCTGTCAAATCAATTATCTTCACAACTGATTTAATCTCGAAAAAAGCATCTCTATCTAATGTCGTTAGTGACGATTTTGACATAAAAATACTTTGAATCCGATGTAAACCAGAAAACGTATCATGTTGAATTGTATTGTTAACAAAGGTGTTTTGTCGTAGATCTAGAATTTCTAAATTAGTCAGAACTGAGGCTCCTGTTAAATTTTTCAAATATATTGGATTCGTAATGTCCTGAATTTGCAGAGAATACATCGTAAATCGCATTGGATAGAAAATATCATAAGCAATACTTCCTAACTGCAATTTTGTTATCGAAAGTTCGCCCACTGAATCGAAACCATTAAATGTGCCATCCTTTAAACTGGTCACTGCCAATGAGGCGATTTTTAAAACTGTTGTCATCTTAAACGCCGGCACATTGAATGAATTCGCTTCAATCTCATTCAATGAGCCACGCTTTAATTCGAATGCCGTTACATTTATCGGTACATTAAACCAACCGTGTTTCATACGATCTTTCTCAAAAAGACAACTATCGATTTCCAATTTGTCTATTCTGTTGCAGTTATTTTCCTTTTAATTTAATTAAAAAACTTGTTTTGAAAAGGGGAAAACTTATTTTAGTATTATTTTTATCATTATTTTGTCACCTGAACCAGTCGCTGAACAGACGATGTTATACTTTCCTCATTGACTGATAGACACAAAACATTACATCCTACATTAACAATGGTACACTCTTTTTCATCCGCTTTTCCTAACTTCGAACTTTCGAAAACATACTTTCTCGAACTAAAAACACACAAATTCATTTCAATATAGAGTTTTCCTTTAATTTTAATTTAATAACAGTAAACTTACACATTGCTCGTCTGATCTTCACCTTTCACCACAAAATTTAGTATATTTGCATTTATAATTGCTAAGAATAATAATATACAGAATACAACAAATACTAAACCAAAAATATTATTTAATTTTTTATCCCATTTTTCTTCTTTATTTGAACTTTGGAAAATTAGAAACAAAAAAAAAAACTTTATAAAAAACTTTTTCCCATAAGAAAAAAACCGAGAAAAACTACACTCACCGATAATCAAATCCATGTTTATCCAAATTAAATGATTTTCCTTTAAACATTTTCATAATTTTCAATTATTTATAAATGTTCTTTAAACAAAATTCACAACAAAACTAGAATTTTATTTTCCAAATGGTAAAAAATTATTAATTTCCCTCAGCAAATAATAAAGGCAGGCACCAAATGAAAAAATTATATTAATCGCATAAAACTAATTAATTATTCTGATAATCTTATCATTTCTAATTATGTTAATTGGGATGAAAAAAAAACAGCAACAAAATATTAATAAAAAAAAAAAAAGAAAGGAAAATATGTGAGTGGGTGGAAGAATAATATGATTATATTCACGTGAAAACTCAACATACAAATCAACAATCAGAGCAAATAATAATTATTATTGTTTGTTTTTATTCCGTCTGTCTTCTATGTATGTGAAATAGAATACAATCCGGCGTTAATGAATTTCATTTCATTTCTTTTTTTTTTTTTTTCATTTTCGTTTTTATCTTTATACAAATAACGATTTGTTATAATTAAAATCTAAAAAAATAAATAAATAACAAAATAAAAAAATTGTATTAATCAACAGAAATTGATATGATTCTTTGTTACTGTAGTTGGTGTCACGTTATCTATATCAAGGTTATACCTTTTCTCATTAATTATTATTAATAAAAATGATTTTTATAACGCAGTTTCAGCTAATTGTTTTTGCCTTAATTTTTTTTTTTTTTTATTATTTAAATTTCTTATTTGTTTATACGATTTGTGTGCTTTTATTTAAATAATTTTTATAGATTAGTAATTAATGACTGATTAGCGATAGAGAATTTAAACTTTAAAGTATTGCCACACATAGAAACAATACTATCTACACACTATTGGCCCCTTAAGTGTTATTCATTTATTGAAATGGATTTTCTATACTAAAAATAAAAATAATAAGGATTAACATAAATGTTGTAGCGAATAAACGATAATCTTCTATATATATATTTTTATGTAACATGAAAACGCTGTTAGTAGCTTTGATAGATAATACGTGATCATATTTTTATTTCAACAAGTTTGTCTTTCGTTTTTGTTTATAACATCGTCTGTTTATAACATTATAAAATTCATAATGAAGGTTTTATTTTTCCATTATTTCTTTTATCTGTTATTTTGTGACGCTTTTTTTGTAGCTTTTCCCATTATTATTATTATTATTTTTATTACGGAAATCTGAATAAAAAAGTAACAAAAAACCAACTGTTTTTGTTATAAAAATAAAACTTTTCCATATTAAAAAAATAATCTGAAAAATTAATAATCATACATAAGGATATAAAGAAAATCTGTTAAATAAGTTTTATAACTTATATATAAAAAATGTATAATAATAAAAAGTAAAAATCCGGAAGAAATTCGTTTAAAAGTGAGGAAATCTTTTTTCTTTTATTTTTCATATAAAAATGTTCAATACTGGACGAATAATCTTGTCACGGTCATAATCTGATATTAAATGACAGCAATAAGACAGCATTAATACAATAAAATAAATATTATATCTACATTAAAGAAAATCCTTCAAATCGAAGATCTTTATAGATTTTATGGTTTCTTTTCTTTTTTTTTCATTTTTTGTAAGCACAGCACTGATAATGTTTTTTCTGTTTGAAACACAAAAGTTTTATAGTTTTTCTATCATTTTTTAGTGTCCTTTTTCTTTCTTTTTCGATTGAACAAATATTTTCTGTTATAAAGATTAATATTCTCTTCATTATTGTCGAACAATAAAAGACAAAAAACAAACATGCCATATGCAAATATAAAAACTTTTATTCAAAAACATGATTAACGATTCAAAAGTCATACGAAGAGTAAAACTAAGATAAAAGTTTTACTATAAAAGTGGTAATAAATAATGAAAAATATTACATTTTTGTGATTTTAATGTTAAATGTGAATTTATAGCAATGATAATCGCTAATTATTGTTAAAATAATTGATTTTTTAACTAGAAATTTTAGTTTTATCGTTTCATGGTTTTTATAGAAAAACGAAAATACATTAGTAATTTTTTTTTGAATTTTAAAATTTAAATTTTCGTTGATTTTCTGCTTATTTTGACAGATTTTTAAGTAATAAAAATTAACGATGAATAATAGTATCGGAAATATATGAAAAATAAATACGCAATAATTCCCAATCAATGACGAACAAAATTCACACCTATTTAATTGCAAAAAAGTATCAATTACATCATCATCAATAAAAAATTTTGTTAGATTATTTTTATAATTTATTAACAGGATAAATGATAAAAATTAATTAATCTTTATGAAAAAAGAAAATAAAATAATAATTAAAATAGAAAACAAGGTAAAAACACTCTGAAAGCAATTGTTTAATATTATTTTTCTACCCTATTTCAGCCACAATAAACAACAAACGTTAACGTAAACAAACTTTGATTTCACAAACAATTCACCCTGTTATTCATCTGAAAAATATAAAAATAATAATAATAAATAAAAATCAATAAAAATGAAAAGAAATATTTTCTGTGTGTGGCTGTGTGAATCACGATTAATTTAATTCAATTTTTTGTTTAGAGAGAAAAAAAAAACGCAAAGACAATTTTCTTTTAGTTTTTTTTTTTTTTTGTTTTAAAATATTAATTAAATATATA
This sequence comes from Ptychoptera contaminata, assembly GCA_963942525.1. Taxonomy (NCBI): domain Eukaryota; kingdom Metazoa; phylum Arthropoda; class Insecta; order Diptera; family Ptychopteridae; genus Ptychoptera; species Ptychoptera contaminata. The sequence goes on from OZ012638.1 coordinate 29,245,336, forward strand.
ATTAATAATTGTTGTTCTTTTTTTGTCAATAATTTTATTTTTATTAGTATTTTTCAAAAAAAAAAAAAAAAAACGGACATAATACACATTCAGAGAGAGAGATATACATTTAGAGAATAATTTTCTTAAAAGTGTTTTTATTTTTTTTTACTTTTTTATTTAATCTTATTAAATTTTATTAATCACGATTTTATTTTTAAATTTTAATTATTATTATTATTTAATTAAATATATATTTATAGTATATATATTATATTTTATTTTTAAATCTTTTCAAAAGTATATAATTTATGAGCTACAGACAAAATGATTCAAAGAATTTTCTTTTCTTTTTTTAATTTAAATCTTATTTTTACCTCAAAAATTTTTACCTTTTTTTTTATTATTAGAATTTATTATTTCTTTATTATTATTTTTTTTCAATTGAGAATTATTTTTTTTTTTTACATAATTAATTAATTTTACAACATTTATAATAATAATAAGAATATATTTTTATTTGATTAAATATACTTAATTAATATTATTCCACTTAAAAAAGGCTTTATTATTATTTTTTTTTTTAAACTGTTGTCATTGTGGTTAATATTATTTATATTTTAAACATTTAATTAAATTAAAAGCTTATTATATATTTTATTTCCTGTCCTTATAATGCTCGGATGTTCTTGTCTGCAGTTGTATTTTTTTCGATTGTGCTGTTTATGTGCTACTTGATTACTTAATTATTAATTGTTAAATTATGCCAAAGACTTTTTGTTTTTTATTTTTTTTAACAAAGATAAATGATGATTTAAACAGACATAAAATCGTATTTTATTGACCAGTTTGGCTTTGATTAAAGGCAAACAAATATCACAAAATATATTAAAAGAATTTATGTCATTTATGCAATATTAGATAAGTGTTTGCTGGCAAACAAAACTATTGGATTGACTGTACTTTACTTTACTTTAATGTCATTGATTTAAGCATTTGAATAAATCAAGCATTTATAAGGTTTTAAAATTTACATACAAATTGTAAGCACATTGGCAAAATGGGTGAGTTTAGCAAACGTGAGTTTTTCTTTTACGAGTTATTTGCGACGTGGTTAATTTTTATTTTTTAATTTGAGTACACGTCTACGGTTAACAACTTGTAATTACATTTAATTGCAAAAAAAAAAAAAGAAAAAACAACATATGTCTAGTCATAGTAAGTAATCAAGGTAAATTATGGTTTTTAAAATAGCAAAAAAAAGAAATGAAAATCTTTTATGATAGTTAGTTTGTTATTTTTATTTTTTTAGTGTTTTATTGTTAAAATAGATCTTAAAGGCTGATTTTAAGGTAAATATTTATAAAAGCAATAAAACACATGCAAATATTTAGCATATTTTGATACTATCATAGTGTTAAGCACTTAATTATTGACATAATTTAACAGCTACTCAAAATATAAAATAACAACTACAGACCGCTGATGATATATTTTTTCTATTACTAATTATATAATTAAATTTATTATGCAAAAATTTAAAAAAGAAAATAAAAATAAATAAATAACATAAATCAATTTAAACAAAATTAAATAAATAAATAAACCACAAATGACTACAAATACAAAATCGATATGTTTTTATCTGGTTTTACTTTTCTTATTTCTTTTTTTCTTTTAATCTTTAATATGTTAAAATTGATTTTTAATTATTTATTTATTTATTTTTTAATTTTTTTTTTTTTTACAAATTACAACATTTAATAATTAATTAATTAACGAAAAAACTATTCTCATCACGTTAAATTTTGATATGTTAAGGATATGTTTTAATTTTTATTTTAATTATTTAATAAAATTGATTCCTTTAATTAACATTATATTGCTACAGGTAAATTCAATCAATTTAAAACAAAAAATAATAAATTAAATTACAAATCAAAAAACAAGCAGAAAATTAATGTATTTTCTTTAAAATTTTTAATAAATTCCTTAATTAACTAGTGATATGATTTTTGATAATAATTACAATAGTTATAATAATTAACAATAATTAATATAAAAATTAATTTTATTTTTTTTTTTTTTTGGTTCGCAATTATTTAATCACAATTTTAATGTTTTTTTTTTTTTTTGTTAATTAATTTTTAATTAGATAAAAATGTTAATGGATTAAAAGCTAAAAAATTTTCACTTCTTTTATTGAATTTTAATTTATTTTTTTTTTCTCAATAAAATTTTAATAAAATTTTAACAAAAACATTGATATGTTTAATGATTTTATTTTTATAAACTTATTTTTTTAATTAATTTAAATTTAATGACAGACTACGGATTCATTTCTTTTAGTGTTGGTTTCTTGTTTTAATTAATTTTTATTTATTTATTTAAAAATACAAAAATAGTTTGATGGTGATCTTTGAAGCTTTCTTTTTACATGGTTCTAATTTTTATGTTAGTTAAAAGCTCAGTTTAATCATTGATTATAATTTCTTCATCTTTATTTTAATCGAGTTTTTTGTATATCAACTCGTTGCTAATTTGTATAATGTTATACATATAGTCTAAAAATAGGGTGTATTTCATTACATTTTCTTTAATTTACTTTGTTTTAAGTAAATTTTTAATCAAAAAAATCAAAAATTAGTGTGATATGATTGCAATTCACTTGATTTGTTTAATTTTCAAAAAACAATAAGAAAAATAATTTTCTCGTTAGAATTTTAACGCTTTAAACTAGAAAATAAAAATTTGTATTTTCTAACTAAAAAAATTATACAAAAAAAAACTATTAATGGGTTTAAAGATGGTAAAAAGAAAAATAAATAAATCTACAAAAATAAACCAACAAAAACCGATTCTCATATGATAATTTAAAAGAAAAAAGAAAAGAAAAACGAAAAATTATCATCACCTGACACTTTGATAAGAATTTTTGCGTTTTGCTTTCTTTTTTTTTTTTTGAATTGTTTCTTTCTCTCAGTTGCTGTTTTGTGCTTGAACGTGAATTGATTTTATTACGTTTTATTTATTCACTATTTAATATTGATAAAAATAAAATAAAAATGTAATTAAAATTAAACTATATTCAAGTTTAACAACGGTTACAACACCAAAATTCGTTTTTGCCCCTAGTATTGCCGCACGATTTGTTATTTTGCCAATACATGACATACGTTCAAGTGGCATATTTTGTACATAATATTCACGATGTTCATTTTGCATTGTGCACATTGGACGTTTCTTTTGCATCATTTCGTCATCACGATTCTTTAAATCTTGTAATAAATTCGGAAACCATGCAAGCTCACATGAGCATATTAATGGATTATCTAGAAACATAAAAGAAATCAATAGATTTCATTAAGCTAACACCTTAAAAGTCTGACTTACCCATAATATCAATTACTCTCAGCGTATCAATTATTGGCTCCATAACATCCTCAGGGATTCTCATGAGTTTATTATTTTGTATATTCAACTGTTCTAACGAGTTTAAATTCTCAAAACCCATTGCTGGTAATGTTTTTATACTGAAAAGTAATTAATTAATTAAAATGTTTAATAATTGATTTATAAAAAGTTATTTACTCATTTTTTTGTAAATTTAAAAATGTTATTGAGTCTCCATAGCCTACGAATGCGTCTTCATTAATAACTGAAATGTTATTCGATTTTAAATCCAGATGTCTTAATCGATGTAATGGACGTAACGCTTCCGATGGTATTTGATGTAAATTGTTATCACCAAGACGTAAATATTGTAGATTTTCTGAAAAACAATTAATTAATTTATTATTTTGTTTAATCGAAAGGACACAAATTATTTTAATATTTATTTTGCAAGGAAAATTACGGTAAAAACAGATTTTTTACCATCTTAGTGTTTTTCGCTAGAAATTTTAAATAATTAAAACAAACTTAATCATTTATAAAACCTGTTGATAAAATTTTGAAATTTTAGAGTCTTTTTATTACAATTTTACAGAATTTCTCTAATTTAATTATATTTATATATTTATTCGGTGAATTGCACAACAAAAAGTGTTAAATAATAGATTTTAATGTTTTTATTCGTGTTATCGCAGCCCCTTAATCTTTAGTTTCTATACTTTTATTCATTTTTTATTCGATTTTCTTTAACCTATTTCACTGATTACAATTGATGGGCATAACAACGAATTGGCATAATGACTAAGCAAACAAAATAAATATAACTTTTATGGATTTAGGTTAAATATTTCATTGATTTTCTAGGTTTTTTTTTTTTTGTTGTCTTATATAAATATATTTTTTAAGTCTAGGAGGTTAAGATGTTGAGCAACGAAATATAACGAGATTCTCTGTTGACAGTTCTTTCTTAGTTTTTAAATTTAATTTTTCATTTTACTAACATTGTAAGAGTGACAAGTTTTTTTTGTTCTTTTTAAAGCGAAAATTGTCTTTTTTTTTTGCTCTAATGACGTTATCGTAGAAAAATATGAACAAAAATGACTAATTTTATGTTTTAAAACTAGATATATTGTGTAAATATTGATTTAAATTGATTATTGTTGATTTGTGTATATTGTAGATATGAAAGCTAATGAAAATTTATCCATATTATTGGTATGTAAGATGGATAAGCATAAAAGCTGAGTGATGTTTATTATTGACCATATTAGAAGGACTAACATTGATTAAAACAAGTCTTTCATATGTATCTCTGTACAATTAATTAAAATTTGTGAGTATAATGTATTAAGTATTCGATAATTTAGTTTACAGCAATTATTGACAATTTTCTAGGGGAAACTTTCAGTATTATAGGCAACAATAACTTTATGTCTCCGATACACATTTTTTGATCATCAATATTGGTAAAAACAAATAACCCGTAAAGTAACCTGATTACTTTTTTAACTTACAAAAAAAAGTCTTATCAGTTTAAAACAGATCGATAGGCAGTAAAAAAACTTAAACGCAAAGAACATCGACTATCCACAAACAAGGAATATGGAAAAAAACGCCAAATGCAAATTCAAGTGAAGAAATGAAGTAAAAACATTTTTAGGAAAAAAAAAATGCCACAAAACTGGAATTGTTGCGACAACAGGTCACAAACTTAAATCCTAAACAAAAAGAAAAAGGAAAAAAATTATCCTTAACAAAATTTGTTGTATTGTAAATTCAATTACATTCTCCATATGCTAGATAACAAAAAAAAACACAGAGAAAGCAACGTCTAAAACCACAGATACTTGGAATTTTTTAGATATGATCAATAAAAATCCAAATAACAAAACAAGTATTTTGTTTCCTTTATTTTCTTCTGCACATCATGTTAGCAGGTTATAAATTCTTGATTTTTTTATTCAATTTATAATGAAAAAATGATATTAAATTTCGTTTTTTTTTTTTAATAAATAATAATTAAGCGATTTAAATGTTAATTTGCTGTGAATTACACGTTTCCTTAATTAACGATTGAATTTATATGTCGAAATAACACAGTTTTCTTTTTGTAGATCAGGAAACATAATTTTAGGCGTAAAATAAATTCTTCCTTTACATTTAATTTTCAAGGCAATTTATTACATTTCTTCTCTATCATATGATTATTATAATTTTCTATTGAATTAAGTTTGCTTATATTTTTCTAATTTTTTGTTTTTTTCGTTAAATTTATTAATGATTTTTATCTGTTAAATAACATAAATGACGTCAAAGGCGTGGGAAATTATCACAGATGCTTATTTTGCTTTGTTTCATTTATTTTTGTACATTTTATATGTTGTTCCACTAGATAAATTCAATAGAAAAAATAACTTAAGAATGGTTTTCCTGCATTGTTTTATAAATGGGCGCTTAAGAGATATTGCGTTTGTTTAAAGTATCACGTTTGAGGCAAATTTAAATGTAAAATTTATGTTTATAATAGGACAAAGAATAGAGAAAACACAAAAACGTATAAAAATTGTGCTTAACGACATAAGAGCAGTGTTCTTTGTCGTCATAAAGTTTATACTAAGTAATTGTATATACTTTTATCATGTGCAGACTTATGTAAAATGCAAAAATATATATTTATATTTATATTTTCTATAATATAAAAAATTCTACATTGAAAGTGGTATGGTTTTTAGTAATTATTGGCATAATTTTTATATAAAAAAACTAAATAAAAGAAAAATAATTAGGTTATTGCTGATAATAATCTAATAACCAAAATTCTAACCATATAATTAAGTTATTTTTACCAAAATAACCCGCATACACATACACAAAGGTGGTAATAGTGTCCTTAAAATAAATGTTAAACTAGTTAATTATGTAAAGGAAAGCAAAACGAAAATGAATATCGCCACGGAAATTGATCTGGCACAAAGAATAACATGGTAAAATGAAAAACCGCAAACAAATGTTAACACAACAGGCATTACGTGTTTTTTTTTTGTTCTTTCTCTACTATATACGTTGGTTTTTGTATTATTATATATTCTCGTGGTATGATGTAACATGGGGGATCGACATAAAATGGGATGGTTTGATGTCTATGACACAGACAAAACCCCCAGAATATTCAACAACAAGTAGAAAAGATTAACACAATATTCATTTTTATAAGTTTTTTTTTTATTACATAATATGGGTAATATAATGAAGATGTCAATAATATCTAAAAGAATGGTATAAGTAAAAAAAAACAATAAAAGCCAAGAAAATAAAGCACTATAAAAGCTCAAAAATAAAATAAAAACCAAAACCACAATGTTCTCTACAAATTTTTTAATATTATAAACAAAGTTTTGTTAAGAAAAAAAGAGAAATAAGTTTTCTCTATAGAAATTTTCTTATCGTTTACTTGATTTTTTATTATGATACAGACATCTAGAATATAGAATTACCATAATAGCAAGAAACCATCGTGTTAATGTTAACGTGAACGTTAAAAATAAAGGCACATTGTAGACATAAATTTATTTATTATCCTTACGAGATTTACGATATTTTGTTTTATTTTATTTTTTTTTTATTCTTTATCGATGCTAATGTATGATTTTCCAGAAGAATATTGTTTAAATAGAGAAAATATGTTATAAAGAGAAATATATATATGAAATTTTATCGCTCATATTTATTTTTGTACAAAAAAAGAAGCAAAGAAAGCGTCAAACAGACAGGTGGGCGCTTTTATGCATATTTTTAAATAAATATCCACCTCAAGTATTACTCAGTTTGATTGTTGAGACGTAAATAAACCGTAAATAAATAAACGTGGATACGTATCTGTAAAATCAATATTTCTTCTTCTTTTTTGTTCATTAATTTAATAAAAAAAACTTTGAATTCTTAGTAATTATTGGGAAAGAAATGATTAATTATTACCCTAAACAGTACGTTACTATGGTATTAGTTTAAAAAAAAATAAAAATAACAGAACAAACCTTCAACACCTACAAAAGCGTCTTTGTCAATCACAGATATTGAGTTGCCTTCCAATTCTAATGAGTTCAATTGTGCTAAATGTGAAAACACTTTGGCTGGAACTTCGGTGAGTAAATTATGTGCAAGTATTAATGAGTCCAGATTACGTAATCCTGAAAATAAATAAAAATAAAATGAAAAAAATATAGAAAAAACAAGAAAACCATTGAAATTTTCACAAAACAAATACCTTCAAAATCATCTTCTTTAATTTTTCGGATTTTATTCTCTTGAATCTCTAATTTTTTCAATGTATCTAATATTGCTAATGATTTTTGTGGTACCGATGTTAACTCATTACCGCCCAAATTTAAACGTTTTAATTTTCTAGAATAAAAAATTTACAAAATTCTATAGTTAATGACGTTTTTCCTTATTCAAAATTTCTCTTACTTGTCCAAGCCACGAAAAGCGTCCGCCTCAATGACATTTATTTTATTTTCATATAATGTTAATATTTCCAATGTGTCTAATCCCTCAAATGCTTTGTTATGTAGTACAGAGATTTTATTATGATTTACATTAAGTATAAGTAAATGGTGGAGATTCCTTAACGCTGTCGATGGTACATTCTGCAATTGATTTTGCGATACATCCAATTGTGTTAATCCTTTACCTGTTTTATTATAATTATTTTTTCGAATTAGATAAATAATTAATAGAGTTTATTTTTAAATAAAATTTAAATAAATTTAAAAATAATACATAAATAGCAGACTAACGTTATTTAAGAGAAGAAAAATCAATTTTTGCAATTTCAGTGCAATTTAAATTTTTTGTTATCTATTTCAGTTTTAACAATAAAACGTTTAATAATTTTTTATCTATTTTGTTGTTTTATTATTATTAAAATAATTTTTGGTAATATTTTTTATTATTTAATATTTAAATTTATCAATTTTTTATAAAATTTATGTTGCTGATTGAACCAATTTGCTATTTTATAATATAAATGTTTAAAACGAATTTAATTAAAATAGTAATAATATTTCACATAAACATAACTTTTAAAATATGTTTTACGATAATATTAATCACAATTATAATTAATGTTAATTACAATTAGTAGTAATAATAATAATAACTAAAGTCATTAAATATTAAAATTTTATAATGAAATGGGTGGGTATATTTTCTTTTATAATAAATGTTTGAAAATTTCTCACTAATTTTACCAAGTAAATAACTCATTAATATTTATATTATTTAATCTGATTTTATAGAAATATAAAAAATAATAGCAAATTTAAAATTTCATTTATTATGTACTCAAGTTGATTTTTTTTTTAAAAACTTAACTTTACAAACTTTAGCTTTTTACAGCTTAAACAAAGAAATATAAATATAAGTTTATATTATTTTTCTAAATGGGGTTACTACAATCTATTCGTTATTATATATAAAAAAAAAAATATTATAAAAATTCATAACACGTCATGTAACAAGTAAGCATTAAGTTGGGGCACAAGCGAAATCGAAAATTATTCTATTTTATTTCTGTTACAAAGATATATGATATGGAAATATAAAGAAATAAAAATATATATATTTCCTTTATGCTTTTCTATACAATTTATAGTTATTTTTGATTTTCAATGTTAAAAATGTCTTCATTGATTTTGGCTATGTTTTAGAAATCGGGGTGGCAGCTATATAACACAAACACAAAAATAGAAATACTTATTGATTTGTATTTTTGTCAAATAAAATATTATTAATGGCAAAAAGAAAGAAAAAAAAAATTATATCAAATAATATAAATACACGAAAATAAACGAATGTGAAAACGTGACAAGAATATTTGATATAATTTTTTCTAGTTTTTTTTTTTGTGTAAATTAATTTAGTTATGATTTAAATGCCTTAAAAGCTTAGAGTGAAAAGAAAATATTTAATTAAAAACTAAAGAAAACACTTGTTCTTAAAAATACAAAACGTTACAAATGCTTTTTGTTTTAATTAACATTTTATAGGTGAAATTTTTATCAGATTCGTACTTTTATGATTTTTCTTCTTTTTTTCCGTAATTTTAATTAAAAATCGTGACCAAGCTGAATGTTATTCGAAAAGAAAAATTTCCACATTAAAAATGAGCTTTTATTTATGTAATTTTATTAAAACAAAAAAGAAATTCTCTACGAGAGTAAAAAATTAAATGTTTATCCTTTTATCTTTTGAGTTTTGTTGTCGATTTACTTGATACTAGACTGATTTTGATCCTTTAATATTGTTTGTTATCCTTTAGAAAATAAAAAAAAATAGGTAAAATAAGTGGATTTTGTTGAAAATCTTTTTACTTGTACCATTTATTTTGCTGCCGTTGTTATTTTGACATGAATATCAACAACCACTAACCAGACATAGTAAATACAAATTTATTAATTATTTAAAGAATAAATAATAAATTTTTAATTAAAAACTATTAATCAACAATAATTATTGTTATTACTTAATTTATGGTAATAATTGTGATGGTTTTGTTCAGCCATTTAACGATATTGTAGCTGGTTGATGACTTTTACAAATAATAATAATAAATAATAACAATAATCGTTAAAAAAAGAAAAGAAACAACATTGTGTAAATAAAGGCGTAAACTAGAGTAATATAAACACTTAATTAAATTTTATATCGCAAAACAAAACAAAAACGGATAAAGAAATAATTTTCTATAGTCAAACGATAAATAAACTTAATAAAAACGGAAAATGAAAAAATACAAATTTATTAACACCGAACAAGATAGAGCTAAAATTTACGTTTTTATTTAAATTTATTTTTAAAAATAATGGCAAGCAAAATGAAAGAAAGAATATAAAATTTAATTTAATAAAAAATCAAAGTTATTTGCTTACCTAGTGAGCTGAGTGCAGTCTCTTCAATTGCAGCTAAACTGCTATTATGTATAGTTAAATGTCTGATATCGAGTGCCAAAAATAGAAAACCTTGTAATTTTGGTAAATTATTATGACGTAATTTTAAATAAAATATAATTGGTGATTTTCCTTTGAGTGTGCCCATCGCCTTATTTATATGAAATATATCAGTTGCCTCGCATAATATATCTAAGCCGTTTTTCTTTACTTGACAAACGCATGGTACAATGTCAGTACTAGCTGGACACGTTTGAGGTGGTGGATTCTGTTGTGCCATTACATTAAAAACAATTAGCCCGAGGAACGTTAGATAAAACGCCCCCAGGGCGTTTATAGACGGCATTTTAGGCCGTCCAATTAATTAAAATCCAATATTTTTACCTTTAAACAGTCTTAAAAATATAAATAAAAATTTATTACAATGAATAATGTATTAATAAAATTGTTATATTTACTTCTTACGTCGTTAACGTTTATGTTGTTACCTAGTTTTCCTCAAAATGTAATTGCTTACAACTGTATGATGAATATTTCTGCAAATAAATAAAATAAATAATTAAATTTTTGTTATTAAAAGTTAAAACTTATTAAATATAAGAACTTTGAATAAAAATAAATAAATTTTTATATTAAATAAACTGAACGTTTTTCAACCATTATATCACATTCAATTAGTTTTAATTTAATAAACCAAAATATTCGAAAAATCAAATTGATAAAAATGTTTTCAATTTTTCAATGTTTTATTAACCGAAAAATAAATAAATATATAAATTTAAGAAAAATACCTTAACGCAACAAGGTAAAAACCGTTTATTGAAGTAAAACGATGATGAAAAAAAAGAATTTTCCTTTTTCAGTTCATTTAACGGCTAAAAGATTTTTTTTCTTTCTTTCTTTCTCTCTGTTTTTTACGTTGATGTTAAAGGGCGAGAAAACAATGATTTCTAAGAATAATATAAGTTGGATCTTTTTGATAAAATAATAAATAAAGAATAAAGAAAAACCACGTTAAATAAACTGAATACGTACGGAGAAGCACCCACATTAAATCGTTACTTATCATGAAATATATTTATTTATATATATATAAATATATATTTTTGTTATTTCTGGTTACAACTGAAGTGAATTTCGTTAGAATAGAAGCATAAGTATGTTAAACAAAATACAAAACAAACTATTGATTTTCTAATTAAAAATTCATTATAATAAATTCAACGTGAATCAATCATATTTTGTTATGAAAAAAATGAAAATTCTGTATTACTGCCTCTTCTACTTCATCGTCGTCGTTGTGTATTTTTTATTACGACTTTATAATAATCGCTTTAATAATGTAATTGACTGTAACCTTTACATAAATACCAATTACTTGTTAATAACAAGAATAATGATAATAATAACAACGCTTTATTATGTTTTCTTTTTTTTTTTACTTAATTTCGTAATTTTTTGTATTTTTAGTGCTTTTAATTCAAGTGAATTACGTTTATCACATCATAAAAGGAATTTATTTTTTTTTTAGAATTCGAAAAGATATAAAATCGCATTTAAATGTGAAAAATAGAGGTAGAAAAATATAAAAACGAATAAAATAAACAAAACAGTGATGTTTTTTATATAATTGTTGGTTTTGTTTGACTTAAAAATTATGTATAATACGAGCTTTTTTTTGTTGTTGCTGTGCTTTTATTTTTATTCAGTTACACAGTGTTAAAATTTACTACAATTTTTTCTCCATTTTTTCATATGAAATAAATAATTAATACGTTTTTAGCAATGACTGTAGTGTAATTAATCTTTCTTTTTTTTATGATCTTTTGTTTATTTAATATTATTTGTGGTTTTTAAGCCCTTTTTTAATATAATCTCTTTTGTTCACCCATACAAATCTGCTTGAATAATAGATGAGAATTAAAAACAAAAAATGAGAATAAATTTAATAAATGTATCGAAGGGTTTGTTTAAAGGATAACAAACCGCTTGACGCTTCTGTTATTTGTTATCCTTACTTATTCTTGCTTTTTTTTGTACTGTATTCTCTGGTTATTTATTTAAAATCTAAAAATTTTGGTGAAATTTTACTTTTAATTAAAAATAACCGGGATATATTTGTATTTTTTTTCTATTGTATGGTTAGAAATTAGAAGAAAACTTTGTAGTTGGTGAATAAAGTTTATAAATCTATATATATGTGAACATCGTTTGACCAACAAACGATAAAGTTGATTAAAGTTCTGTGGTCATTATTAATGTTTTATTTATATATTTTATTTTAATTATGTTTAATTGAAGGCAACGAAAAAGGTTTAGGATTTCAACCGAAATGTTTGTTCTATCTTTTTTATTCTTTATTGCTATGGTTAAAACTTTATAATTTGATTATTTTGTGATTATTATCTGTTATCAGTGTTCACTTTAAGTAATAAATTAAAAGACAAACTAAAGGTGAAATGCCATGTTAAATATTGTCATTTTGCGTTTCATAAAAATTAAAATTTTATAAAACCTTCTAAATGTTTATTTAAAAAAAACGAAAAAACGAAAATAAACACTTGGGGGAAATCTAATTTCACTTTATTATCTTTTCCTTAAACAGAAATGATCAAAAAGCTATTTTATTTTTTGTTTTCTTCTTCGTTTTGTCTATATAACCACTTGACTTAAGTTAAAATCTAAAAGAAAACACGTGCCTTAACAGGATTATATAGTTTGCAAAACAAAAATTAGCAAAAAGCATTAGGTAAAACGATATAATGTGAAGAACAATTGCAAAGACATAAGTGATCCTGAGGGTCAACTTAGTGAGTTTTTTTTTTTACGTTTTATTGTTTTTAATTATTTATCATTCTATCATGATTAAATAATCAAAGGGAATTTATTTTGATTATTTATAGAAAATGTGCATTACCCTGTAATCAATACGAATATAATAATAAAATAAATAATAATAAATAATAATAATATAACGACGACAAATCCCACGACAGATACAAGTAACATAACAGTAAGCAGCAATAAAAACACAAATAAAATCGTTTTTTATTTATTTATTTTTTTAATTTCTATATACGCAATATTATTAAACAAGAAACAAACATATATAAACTGCATAACATTTTTATTATTATTATTATCATTATGATTATTTTGTTAAATATTAAAATACCCTTCAACTTGTGTGTAGAAATTAAATAGCAAAAATTTGTTTAAAATGAAAAAAAAAAATCAGCAAATACAAGAATGAACGAAATATATTATATATCTATCTATATATTTATGTTTTCTTTTCATCTTCCTAATCATAATACTTATATATACATAAATAAACTAATTTAATTAAACTTAATAAATTGATTAATAAACAAACAAACAAACAAACATTAAACGTTAATGAATAAAGAAAAGATGAATGAAATGTAAAAAAAGGCATATAAAACGTTGTCGTCATCATCGTCACTTATGTATTGAATTAAATATTTGAACAGTCGTTTGTTGGGTTGTACGACATTTTACGGTGAAAAAATATGATTTTTTTTTTATAAAAAGTTTTAAAAATTAATGCTTTAGCCTCTTAAGTGCGTGATTATAATTTTCCATTTCAATAGACTTTAACTACCTCATTAACAATTATGCGATAAGAGAATATTACAACGATTTAAATAATAAACAAGAATCAATTAACTTATTGTTATAATTTCTGTTTTATATTGATTTAATTACAAGCATATATTGCTGCATTTAAAGTACAATTAAAGGAATTTATTTACTTGTTTATCAGCTTATATTCTGTAATTGTAAAACGGAATTTTAACAAAGTAAAATGCAGAAATATTGTGCACTCAACTAGAATAGTAATTCATCTTAAAAAAAGCATATATTTGCTAGGAAAATAATTCAAAACAGTAATATTATCCAATTCTAATAATAATTGATTGATGTTCATGACAAAAAAATTAATAAAACTTTTAAGAAAAATCAAAAAAACCACTTTGTACTTTGCAATTATTGTAAATAAATAAAAAAGTAAAATAAAACTAATTAAAATCACTTAAAAGTTTTATTTTCTCTTCATTTATGAATAAAGTTTTAATAAAATAAGCATTCATAATAAATAAATTTATTAAATTAAATAACCCTAAAGAACTATAAACTTTTGTAACTAGTCAGTACTTTTGCCAAATTTATCACCTTTGTCCATACATTTAAACATATAAAATATGTTAATTAAATAATTAAATTATAGAAAATTTTATTCAATTAATGAAAATAATAATAATAATTAAATGTGATGAGATTTTTATTAAAATAAACGAGAAACGACTGTAAACATTGGATTTGGATTCGTTGTAGCATATTTCAGCATATGTATTTATTTTTATTTTATTTTTTTTTCTTATTTTATTTAATTCAAAGCACACAAACATACAAAAACATATCCATAGAGATATTCGATGTGAATAATAATCAGTTTAATTTAAGAGAATAGAAAATAAAACGAAAAAATCAGTAAATATAAATAATACTATTATATAAAATTCTATAGTTTGGTTATAGATAGCAGGAAATGTTTAATTTATTACGCGGTATGGGTTATTATTAACAAAATAACAAATAAAATCATAATAATAATAATAATAATAATAATAATAATAATAATAATAATAATAATAATAATAATATTAATAATCAAAAAATAAAAACATTTTATCAATAAAATATAGCTAATAAAATGTTTTTATTTTTTCATTATTTATATTACTTTTTTTATTTTATTAAGCTTTTACTAGCATTTTTGCGTTTATTTATTGGCAAAGAAAAATAATTATAAAAAAATCAAAATATTCTCGCTTTTAATTAATTTATTTATTTAATTTAAAAAAAAAAAAAGCTTACATTACACCAATTATTTAATAGGATGAAAATTAAAAAATATATTCTTATTATTATCTAATAATGATGAAAAGGTTTCATGTTGAGAGAAATATGTTGAGGGCAAAAAACAAACATGTTTGTTTCTTTTTTGTACATATTTGATGAGTTTTTAATGTATTACCATGTATTACAACCCCAAGGACCACAACCATGGCCAAATAGACCATAGCCATAGTTGTAATATGGGTAACCGTAAGCCCCATAACCTCCATAACCGTAACCACCTTTGTGCCAGCCATGTGAAAAGGTATTTGCTCTTACTAGATCGTCTGTTGCTTCATCGTCTTCGTTATCTTTCTCCATATGAACATTTTTCGTTAAACCATTTTTATGATTCACCTTGTCAAAATTTTCACTTTTTGTTATTATTTTTGAAATTGTTTCATCAGCAACATGTTTACTATCATCAATTACTTCTGGATAATCCTTTGCCATTTCAGCTAAATTCTCCATAACACCTGCTTCAATATCTTTATCGTTTTTCTTTCCATTATTTTCTGCATGCACTTCATCACTTTCATTGCTATCAACCATATCCTCGTGACTGTAATACTCATATTTTTTACCACCTCTGTGCACCAATTCACTAACTGCATCATCTGCCATTTGCTTAGCTTTGTTGATTTTTATTGTTTTGCCAAATACACTTTCTGGCTCTGGTTGCTCGGTTGCCAAATGTGGATTAGCCAGCATTAAATTGACATCATCACTACCAACTTTTGGCTCAGATCGTGGTACGACTGGTCTCTGGTGTCTTATATGGCTGTAAGCTGATGGTAAACCATTTATTGTAGTGACAGCAGCCACAAACAATACAAAAACGAACATCTGCAAACGAAATTTATTTGAGTATAAAAATACAAAAAAGAAAATTATTAAAGGATAAAAACTGATTCGCTTACCTTCATTTTTTATGAGTTTTTTCTTTATATATATTTTATTCACTTAAAAAAAATGTATTTATTTTTTTTTTCTTTGAACTTTGTGTAATGCTTGACTGCACAAACGCTTTTGATGCCATACCTTAGCACCACTGCAGTATTTATAGTCAAAATTAAATTAATTTGTAATTGAAAAAATATTTTTTTTTTTTGCATTAAAATTCACTTAACTAGACATAATCACACTCGAAAACATCAACATTATGCAATAAATGAAAAAAAATAAATGAAAACGAAAGATTTTCTTTATAATTATTTATTAATGATTTAACAAAATTTCATAATTAATTTCTACTTTGTATTATTGTCCAAATAACGGCTTAACCCTTTGGTGAAAGTAGAATAAATATGAATAACGGTCATTAACACCTTTAATTATTTTTTATTTAATTGAAATTTATTTCACTTTACAACATTATAATTATTTATATTTTCTTTTCTCTTTCTTTAATCTGTATAAATGGTTTTCATTAGGGGCTTTTTTCCATTTCGTTTCAGTTTTCGTTGTATAAAAATATTAATTCTGTTGATTTCGTCATCCACATTTTTAAACGTTGAATGAATTAAATGTAAAAAAGAAAAGCATCAAATAAATAAACGAAATAAATAAAAACACACTATATTAAATAAATAAATAAATAACCAGAAATATAGCTACTACATAAGTAAATGTATATATATATATATATTAAAGTAATTTACCAATTTGTTATCGTTTATTTAATAAAATATTAATCAGAAGTACATAGAAAAATTCTTTTATTCGTTATTTTGATTGAATAGGGTTGATAATATTTCTTTAATATAAATAATTTTTATTTATTTCATTTCAATTTGTTACATAGAAATTAATATATATTTTTTATTTCTAAAAGTAAATTTTAGTAAAATCCAATGTCTTTTCAGTAAAATAATCAGTAAAATAGCGTTAAAAGTGGAAAATGACATATTAAAAAACCTGTTAAATGTTAAACTTTAATTGAAAAGCTTATTAAATGTTTTTTTTTATTTTTTAAATGATTTTCATATGTAATTTTAGTATCAACAATTATAAAACATCGATTGATTGGTAATTTATAAACGATTTTCTTATTATTATTTGTTTTTTTACTGGTGATTTATCAACGTAATAAAAAGTTAATCGTAATCGTTTATGTTTTTTCATTTCCTTTTTTTTTATTAAAGAATTGATTCGTATAATTGTTGATCGTTTTACTTTCTTGTTTGCTACTCAAACACAAAAATTAAGCATTTCTTTTCTCGTGTTTTTTTTTTTTATCGTAAACGATAAATATTATAAAAAATATTATTATTCACATAAAAATTCTTGATGATTATTATTTTTGTTCGTCCTCTGTGTTCTTTTTGTGTTAATTGCTTAGAAAATAAGAAATTAATAATTCATAAGCAAGAATCTTTAGTTTAGCAATTATTTATAAATATAAATAAATTATTCTTAGTTTATTTGATTCTGTTTTTTCATTAATAATATTATTTTAACAAGTAATAAGAACTAATAAAAAATAATTATTCAACATTTATGAAATCTTAAACATAATCTTGAAACGATAATATTTTTATATGTTTATTAAGTGACGTAGAAATAAGCGGCAACAATACGTTTTAATCAAATAAAAATATAAAACATAAATAAAAAGAAAATCTTAACAAAGAATCAATGAAAAGGAAAGCGGAAAAATAACAATAAGTTGGTTATAAGTTAAGTTAGCAAAAAGAAAAGAAGGAAAAGTAAAAAAAAAGGGAAAAATAGAAAAAAAAAATAAATTAAATGAAAGCGATAAATAAATATAACATGAGATAGAAACTTTATCGTGTTTATCTTCTTCTCGTTATTATTATTATTTGCTACCTTTGTTCATGATCAACAGCAACATCCTCATCATCATAGTCATCATCATCATTGTCAGTAAAGTAAGCAGTAACAAAACATTAACAGTAAGAAAACAACACCAAAGACCGTAGCAACATGAAAAACTGTATAGAACTCAATGTTACTTTAGTTAAAAAAAAATACTTTGGTTACAATTGAAACACAACCCTAAGACATCAGATAGACGCATTAATCAAAAATATTGTAATGAAAAAAATGAAGAAAAAACAAGGTAAACCGAGCTTTGAAGCTCCACACACTTTATCTATATTTTACCAAACGGAATATAAAACTTCTTTCGCCGTTCATATTTCTTATATTCATTTTTATTAAATGTATCTTCATCTTCTTTTTTGGCATGTTTGTTTACTTGTTTAATAAATAAAACAATATTAAATAAATACGTATATCCATGGATAAACAATAAAACGGAATAACAACAACGCCAAAATATAAGATTGGATAAAAAAGCGTAAAAACAGTGCAAAAAACAATTTTCATTTTCACAACAATTTTGTCGCAATTCATTTATTGTAGATATATGCTGGCATTTTAAGTGAAACATTTTTTTTTTTTATCTAAAGCATCACTTTATTTCTCGTTTTCTATCCTACTTAGTAAATAGAACCCTTTACGCGTTTATAGAAAAAAAAAATTGGAATGTTTGTATTTACCTAACTTAATGCTCTTTAAAAGTGAATGAGACACTCGTTCAGCACTTGATACGTACACTTAAAGTGGGTTGAAAGGTGCTTTCATTTTTGTATTTATTTATTACCATTTTATTGTATAATTTTGATTATTTTTTTTTTGTTTAATCTAAAGTAGACTTTAAATAAATATACTTATCGTATTATCAAAACGAATACGGCAATTTTAAATATTTAAGCAGATTTACTTATTGCTACTGTCCTTGAAACGCAGTGCAAGTGAAAAAAGTCAACAATATCCTAGCTGATACAATTACTATGCTATGTTCTTATAATCTAAAACTTTCTAAATTATAGCGTAAATACAATTTAGTTTATTTTATCCTAAATCGATATATAAAATTCTGTTTGAAACAAAGTGATCATCAATATTTGCTTTCTAATACACTGAATACACAAAGTTAAGCAGATACGAGATTTTTTCTTATTAATAAGTTTTAAAGTATAATTTATAAAAGATTGAGTAAATTGACTAAATTTTATCATTATGCTTTAAATCATAAACATTTATTTTGTATCCGAATATTCTTTTTGTGTTTTTTCTGTTACCAATTTTTTTTTCTTCTACTATTTATTCATTTTTTAACACAACCAAATATACTGAATATCATCATGAATTTATTATAAACTGAGTCTATTTTAATATGTAAATATTATATTATGTTTATCCTTTATTTGCGTTTTGTTTTGAATATTCTCGTTGTTTTTTTTTATTTATTTGTTTAATAGAAAATGATAAGGATTTTTCATATTTTTTTTTTATTTTTTATATTAAAGAGAAAAAGATATAATATTCGGATTCATTTTTAAATCAAAAAAGCCAAAGAAAGAAAAAACGAATTTATTTTTTTTTATTTATTATTTATTAAACGATGTGACAGAAATATTTTTTTGCTTTATTTTTTGGATTAGTGGTTGTAATGAAATAGTTGATAAATGTTTATAAAAATGTGGCAAAGCATTCTGATATAGTAGTAGGTGTTTGTGGGTGCTATAATATTACATAAATGTGATAAGAAAACACACACACACACTAAATAACTTAATAAAAGATTAATGTAATTGTTCAGGTGGTTCAGTTAAAAGGTAAAAGTCGAATTTTTTTCTTATCTACAAATCTTTGTTGAATTATTTTGGGCACAAACAGAAAAATTGTCTTCTTAGTATTCTCGTACTGGTTAAAAGGTCATCTAATGTCAGAAATAACACCCTTTTTGTGTCATAGAGGTAGAAAGTAAATATACTTCCTATCGGTTAGGTATGATTTATTGTTATGATTGTTGTATTTTAATCGTAAATTTAACACTTTTTTCACCCAAAACAATGTTCCGTATTATTTAGCAAATAATTTTTACACCTGTGGAGAGTAACAAATCAATTTTACTCCTATTTTTGTATAAAAATTATCAATAAATAACTTAATGAGACAAAATCTTTTAATGAGACAAAATCCACACACATTAACTTTACCTATCAAAAAGTAAATACCATGACAATAAATATTAATTCACAAAAAATACAATACGCAAACACTGCTAAATATTTAGGTATGACACTTGATACTAAACTTAAATGGAAGGAACATGTAAAAAAGAAAAAAGAAGAACTTAATATAAAGTTTAGAAAAATGAATTGGCTTCTAGGAAGGCATTCTGAACTTACAACCCATAATAAATTACTCCTATACCGGCAAATACTAAAACCGGTATGGACGTATGGCATTCAACTTTGGGGCTGCACAAAAAAATCAAACGCACAGATGATACAGACATTCCAAAACAAAGTCTTAAGAAGTATTGTCAATGCACCTTGGTATATAAGAAATGATGACCTGCATAGAGATTTGCAAGTTGAACTCATAGAGGACGAAATAAGGAAACATGCATCCAAGCATGTAGCACGTCTTCAACAGCATGAAAACGTTTATATTCGACATATGATAGATAACCCTATCGTAGAAAGGAGACTTCAAAGAAGGAAGCCGCTTGACCTGGTGAATTGATAACCAAATGATATTAGATATAATATAGATTTAAGTAATTGGGACTAACCAATGGGTTACAACCCTTCAAAAGTGCACTATGTATGATAAATAATTTACTAGATGGGCAAAGCTCAGTTGTAATAAATAAATAAATTAAAAAAAAAAAAAAAAAAAAAAAATAAATAACTTTCACGGATATTCTATATACGATATGAACACGAGAATATGACAAAAATAAAACACTTGTCGCGCGTCAATACAGAAACAAAAAAAATCACAATATTAAAGTGCTTGATACAAGGAATGTAAAAAAGAAATTTAATAAATTACCTCGATTCACGAATGATGTTTACATAATCAAAAGAAAAAAAAAAACAAAAAAAAAACAGAAATAAACCGTGGTAACGAACAGCAACTTTACCAAAATAAAAAAAAAAAATGAAGGAAAACCTGAAAACTTTCATTCCAACGGAAAATTAATGTTTTTGCAAATCAAAATACATTTTTTATTGTGAATAAATGAAAATTAGGGGTTGTATTTTTGTTTTTGGTTTGCTCCCCTTGTTTTTTTCGGTTTTTTTTTTTTGTTTTTTGTTTAATAAGCTTTAAGTTAAGTAATAAAGAGAAGAAAAAATCAAAAAAACGGTATCTTTAATAAATTGTTCTGCAGAAAAAAAAAGTGAAGTAAATCGTACAGGTAGAAAAATACCTTTGACTAACCGTAATTATTCAATGTTGAATGTTTTATGAGTTATTTTACAATGTTTATTGTTAATTATTTTACATTTATAAGTTATTTATATAGACTTTTTATTAATAAATAGTAATAAAAGCTTAACAAAAGCACACAAATCACATACAGTTATGCATATAAATTTTTATTACCCTTTTTCTCATTAAATAGATAATATCCGCTTGTGTTATAAAATTACCTTCAATTACTATTATAAGCAGGTATTTTCTCTTTTATGTTATGGAAATTAATATTTAAAAAGCATTTAATAAATGTAAATAACTTTGCTGTTTATTTATAAAAATCAATTGTTTGTCCTTAAAGCCAGCGTTTATTTTATCAACAATATTGGATAAAAGGTAATCGATAAAAGGAAAGGGATAAATATTAGAAACCGTTTAAATGTTTTAATAAATTTTCAATTGAATGGCTTAAATTTCTAAAAATTTTAATTAATGACAAATCACCCAAAATAAGTCCAAAAATAAAACAATATTATTTTTCTATTCTTATTTCATAGTAAGAAAAATATTTTTATTTTTATTCTTGGTAACTCGATGTTGCTTTTATTTTAGGTACATTATATAAGGGGTTTGATAGCTGCTTGTTTTCATTTTGTTACATTTTTTACTTTATTACGATAAATTGAAAGTTTTTTCTGTGTTTAAAGGAAAACAGAATAGAAAAAATGTTAGACAAACTTTGGTTATTCAATTTTATATATACTGTTGTTTTTTTTTTTTAGCTGGTATTTTCTTGTCTCCTCATTTTTTATTTAACTTTTAGACAACAGTCGTTTGCTAGCTTAGGTTTTGAATTTATTCTAAAGATAGTCATCGACTATTTTATTTTTATTTTTTTTCATTTTCGCATTTATTCAGAACAAATTTTACACAATTTTCGTTTAGTTTATTTTCATTTTCTCATGTAAAGTTCAAACGAAAATCATGAAACCATTCCTAAAACAGTAAAATGTTTTAAAAAAAAGATACATTAATTTCGCATAATTTTAATGAAGAAAAAACATAGAATAAATTTACAAAAGGTGTTGGTATAAGAAATTATTAATAAAATTAATAAAAAGCAAAGAAAAGTTTATAATTTTCTTAAAGCTTTAAGTTACTATAAAAGTATAAATGCATTAAAAGGAGCGCAGACGGCTTTGTTTAATGATAAAGAAAATCAATGCACACAAGAATTCAACCGTAAATTTTCTTTACTATTTTTTTTTTTGTTTTTAAAACAGAAAGAATGGTTAAAAAAGAGCACAAAATGCCTTAAGCATTTTTCAAATGTAACTTTTCAGTTTTATTATTTATTCATTTATTACATTGTTTCTAAATTTATATAAATTATAATAATAATTTTATATTTTTCATTTTTATTCAAGTAATTTTTGTGTCGTATGATCTTGTTCTTAGTTGGCACGACATACCCAGTAGTAAAGTAATTTTTTAACATTTTATATATTTTCTTCTTTATTATTCCTCTACTTTTGTTAAAAAATTCAACGTATGTCGTCACAGTTAAAAGAAGGAAAAAAAATTGTTAAAATTAAAAGCAAAAAATACAACAGCAACAACAACACCAAAAAAAAGCGAAAAATTTTCCGAAGCAAAGGTATAATAATAATAAAATAATAATATTTTGTACGATAAAAGTAGGTAAAAATAAAATAAAAGAAAACCCTGAAAATAGCAGCAGTAGCAGTAGCAGCAGAACCAACACGATAATAATAATAAAAAAAAATAATAATAAAAAATCGATAAATTTCACCCTGTGCGATGCTTATATATATTTGAACCATGATGGAATGTATTATGTTGTCGTTCTATATTATTACATAGATTATGTTTACTAGGTGGTATATATTTATGCATAGAGTAGTCTCGGTCGAACAGTTGACTGATATAATTACAATAAAATATGTGAAAAACAAAGCAAGGAGTTCAGTAAAACAATTTTTACATTAGCATATGATGATGTTACATGTTAACAACATCACGAATTACATACTACATTAATTTTCATAAAAGAAAAATGAACAATATAAAAAAATAAAATAAAACCAGGTGACTCCATCGCATATAACTTTACAAAGAAAATAAAAATTACTCAATTGACTATGCTTGGATTTCTTTGTTTAAACTTTTATTAACCTCATTATTTTAATTGCATTAAAATATAATAAATTATAGAGAAATCTTTCATCCATCAGACAATTGAAAAAGTTAATTAAACTTTAACAAAAAAGCATAGAAAAAAAATATGACTCAAAATTTATATCACTCAATTATAACATCCATTCAATGCTTTTTTATTATTAACATTTCTTTGTATACACCTGCCCACATACTAGTGTATATATACAATTTTCTGATGAAAATAAAAAATATACAACTTTAACCTCACTTTGAACCTCCAGTTAAACAAATAAAAATAGAATATTATTCAGTGCTAATAAATGTTTATTACAACGCATAGGTACGTGTATACTTTCTATGTTTTTAAATATTTTTTTAAAGATAATAAAAATATAAAACCTTTTTTCAACGCAAATAAAACCTTTTCGGGTTTATATATATTTTATTTTTTTTTTGAAATAGGAAGCGAAACTAATAAACCGAAACAATTTACATAATTTGAAATAAAGGTATTGTGAAACACCCCCATTTTCTTTTGACAGAATGTTAATACTGTTGTCGGCGTATCAGCATTTATACAAAGATTTCATTTAATGCAGCAGTGGTTAACGAACTAACGAAAAAAAACATGTATACGAAATTCAAATGTTTAATTTAGTTGTTAAAATTTTAAACAGAGCTTTTAAGAATTGTTAAAATTTTGTAATATTTATCGTATATACGTCTAAAAAATAATTGTTATTGTTTGAGATTGACAGTCTCATCTAGATACAGTAAAAATTCATCACTATTGTGCGTTACAACAGGTAAACGACAGCGGTTAACGAGAAATTTTTCATTTCTCTTTTTGCTGTTAATGACATTAAATAATTGCACTTGTTACATGGTTTTAAATTTTACTGTATTTGCAAAAGTGCTTGTTGTTTCAATAATTTTTAATAACTTTTTATTTGCATTCAATAAAGCATTAATTCGACTGAATAAGTCACTAATTTCGTTACTACAAAGGATATTATTTATATAATTATAAGAAAATTATAAAAATTATTGATATAGTTTTGTTAAGAGAGATTTCTACGTGACTTTTTAGTATAAATAATAATTGATATTTTATATATTTAACAAGCTTTCTTGATAACGATTTATTCAAATCTAATAGAAATATTAAATATTTAATAAAGAATTCTAAAGCATAAAGGACATTTATTCATTATGCATAATTTAAAATTATTTTTATTTCTTATAGAACAGAAATAATTAGAATAATGTAATTCGCATCAAATTAAAGTCTTGTCCAGTTGTAGGTTTACCACTCTTAACCACATATATTATGAAATAATTTTTTTACAAAATGTATTTCGTTTTTATTTTAAAAAGCGTATTTATGTTTATTTTGTTATAAATACTAAGGGTACCAGTGAAGTGTTCCTTGGGCATCACTTACAGTAAAAATATTATTTTTATTTAAACACATCAAGTATGAGCTTTCACACAAAAAAACATTTTAAATAAACAAAATTATATTTATTAATGAATGAATTAATGAATAAAAAAAAACTTTCTAATTATTTTAAGTGAAACTAATTATAATAAATAAATTAAAAAAATGTTCTTCAGTAACGGTCGTAATATTTTCCCCAAAATATCTAACGCACAAAAAGAAGTAAATTTATCTACGAAAATAAAAATTCTATTTAATTGCAGAATATAAATAATTAGCTAATAGAAAAAACGAATAATATAAATTAAACAAGGTGGGTAAGAAATTGTATAGACAGAGAAATACATTTAAATTAAATTTAGGCCAAAAATACAAAACGAAATTTATTTAAAAAAGCATTTTTTTGTATAAGAAAACATTATTATCAAAAATTTTCTTGCAATTTCTACTTCAATAAAAACAACATAGCGCAAGTAAATAGCTTTTCTTCGCACAGTTAATATTCTTATTAAAATAACTTTTATTTACTTAATTGCTGTTCACTTAGGTTTTGTTATATTAAAGTTCACTTAGGTCGTTTATATAAATTTTCTTTCCCTATTTTTGTCAAGAAAATACATGGCTGGAGCTGCTTTTTTCACTTTATTCATTTGTATTTTTTTTCTCGTTACTTGATTAGTTTTTTTCTTTCTTTTACATTTTCTACGGTTCTTTGTACAACTTTTCGTTTATTAATTTTTTTTTTGTTTCAATTATAAAAAAAGAAATACGTCAATTATACGTAATTTTTTTACGTTTAAGTGAAAACAACAAATGAGAATTTACTATGAGTTTAGTAATGAAGAAACATAAAACAATACTCCAAGTACAAAAAAGCGCTTCAGAAAACATAATAAAAATCATAAACATTCAAATCAATGTCAAAGTTAAAAGTTAAATAAGTTTGAAAAAAAAATATGAAGAAAAGAAAAAACATTCAGACAAAAGCAATTAAAATATAAAATAATAATTTATTTATACGTTTGAATGAGAAAAAAATAAATTTATACTTTGTGAAAGCTAAAAATAAAAGTTTTATGTTTCTGTTTGATTGTTTTAATTATTTTATTTTATTTTATTTTTTTGTTCTTTACTATAACTGAAATACGGTTGTAAAATGTATTATTTTCTATGATAAAAGATTATTGTTTTCGGTTTTATTTTGTTTTATTTGTTTAACCACATAAAAAGGATAAATAAAAGAAGAAAAAACAGGAATGCAATGATAACCGGGAAAATCAAAAGCATGAAGACAATAATAGAATATTTATCTGTTCTATTTGTGCCACCAGACGTCAATAAAATATCTAAAAATAATCTTCAAAAGCTTATAAATAACTTTAAAATTTAATTAACTAACTTATAAGTAATTTTGTTAACTATGTGCATGAATTTTATTATTCTTATTGCAATAATTTAGAATCAAAATTTTTATTTTAAATGTGAAAAAGCTTTTACCATAATTTTCTGTAATTTGTACTTTTTATTAGATAATATTTTTCTTTTTTTTTGATAGGAAATTTATGTATATTTTCTGTATATGCACATGTGTTCTCACTATTCTATCTAGTTTCTACTTATTTAAGGATAAACACAATTTTATTATTTTTAAGCAAAAAAAAAAAAAAAATCTTGATAACTTAAAGCTTTTACTACATTAGTGGCAAAATAAACTACAAGGGAAATATTTTTTTATTATTATTATTATTATCTACATTTGTCTCAATAATTTTATTAGCAAAGAACATACATTTTTTTATTATTATTATTATTATTAATATAAGAAATAAAATAACAAGAACGAAACAAAGCAATAATAACTAATCATAACAGAAAAGTTCTGAAATTAGAACTTAATGACAAGTGGAGGCGCCTGGTTTTTACAAATAATGCTCCAAACTGAACAGAAGTTTTTTATTATTATTTACTAAAATAAAAAAAATATATGTTTGCATGATTTTTTTTTTATTGTTAATAAACGTGAATAAAAATATGAAGAAAACATGAATAAAAATGTAAATTACACAAAAAAAAAAAAAAAAATAGACGACAAAACGGTTATGAAATATAATAAAAGCGAAAAATGTTTAGAAAAAAGTAAACGCTAAACAAACTAAAGGTAAAAAGCATGTTGAAAACAAATTAAAATAAAGCATAATATTAAACAACAACAAAAAAAAAATCTTTACAAAGGTAAATAAAACAACAAATCAAAGAACATAAAACAAGCGGAAATTGATATAAATTAGAAATATTATTTTTTTAATATTATTTTTAACCTTCAAATCACAAAGCTTAAAAAAAACAGCGTAGGTCTTCTAACCTTGAAATGAATTACACAAAAATCAAGTCAATAAAGCTTATAAAATATTTATTTTACCCAAAAATTACTTCAAGAAAAAACATAAAATCGAGAAAAAAATTGTATTTTTAAGTATTAAAAGTTTAAAGCCGCTTATAAAGATTAAAGTTTCAGTGAATAAATGTCTTTATCAGATAATTTATAAAGTTTGTTTCCTTTTATTTCATAATTTATTATACTTTTTTTTCGGACGTTAACATTAAGGACGTCCGAAAGAAACAAATTACATAACTTATAAGCAACGCATAGCGAAAACAATAATCAGAATATACATATCATTGTTCAAAAAAAAAAGAAAACTTTTTATTTTTAGGATATTAATGCACTTAATACACATTTGAAACTTACAACATGAATCCTAATTTACAGACGAAGAGGATCTAAAACATTAAATTGAACTAAGAAACTTTCTTCCATTATATTCAACAACTTTTTTGTCTCAACTTTTATATTTTTTCCTTTACTTTGCTCATAAAAATGAAGCTTTTTCGTCTGAAAAACTTTTTGTTTTCTCTTTATTTTATTTTTTTACTTCAAAGAGCTTTTATTGTAGATACGATCGATGATACAACTGAAGAAATAATTTTTCTTAAAGATGTATTATTAATTCAGTCATAAATTTTAATAAATAAAAAAAAAGCAGAAGAAATTATTTTTATGTCTGCAAATACGTGAAAAAAAAAATAAAAATTATTAAAACAGTAAAATCTTTGAGTGTCTTTGCTTTGTTATTTATCGTCCTAAATCGAAAAATAAAATTCTTTGCGCTTTTACTACTGTTCTTAAGCAAACATTTTATTCTATTTTCATATTTTCTCTTTTCTTTTTGATTATTATTTAATGAAAAAATAACTGAATTAAGACAACATTGTTGTTTATTTTCATTAAAAAATCATTTTATGGTATAATTTTTTATGTTCCAAGTTCTTCTTCTATTTCTACCTTTTTTTTTGTTAGCTTTGCTGTAGAATTAAGCAGATCTTGTTCATTGTTTTCTTTGTGAGTTTTTGTAATAAGAGAATAAAAAACGCAATAAATAAAGAAGTTTAAAGCAATGAACTTTGTTAATAAAAATAACAAACTTTGAGACAAAGATTAATTACTGACAATCAGTCCTCTTCTGATCAGATCAATTTAAGGTAATAAAACTGACTTTAAATCAGCAGCAACATTTATTGTTATCGCAGCTTTTAAGTTTAAGACACACTGTCGGAATTATTGAAGTAGACAAATGTATAGTCTTTTTTCTTTATTTGGCAAAAAAAGAAAAATATTGCCAGCTAGAAGCATCCTACTACCAACATGTCTGCATTAGAGAAAATACAAAATAAATAAAAAGGATTGAACGTTCGATGTTTTATAGCATTAAAATTGGTTTCAAATGTCGTAAAATTAGAAAATAAAAATTAAATTAAACTAAACAAATAAATTACTTAAAATGTACTCTGTGCATTTTTATTACGCAATTTAACCGGTTTAATAATAGAAAAACAAAAAAAAAACATAAAATATAGCGTAAATATCGTTTTTTTTATCTATTAAAAAAAAGTCACATATCATGTCAAATGAAAAAAAAAAAGACTTTAACGACTTAATACACCTGAGGTATAATACGCTTAAAATATAAACAACTCAATGAGATACAATGCTACACGCATGTCAATAAATTATTTCTCTTTTCAAACATTTGACTGTACTAAGTCAATGTAATTAACCAAAAGAACAATAAGAAAACTTTTCCCTAACTTTTCTAAAGTAAAATTACTTTTCTACATAAATAAAAATTAAATAAAAACCTCTACAAAGCTTTAACGAAAATCAATGTAAAATTCCTTCAACATTAAAATCAAAAATTTATCTTAATTTTAATGGATTTTCATCAAAATATATAATAATAATAATAAGACAAAAATTAATGCAAACAACTGACTAATTCTATTATATAGATTTTACATAAAATCAATTATTTTTCCCTAAAAAATAAATGTGAATAAAAATCATCCCTATGTTATTAGAACCCCATTTATTAATAACAGCAACAAAATAAGGAGGTTTTTTTTTTCAACAAATACCATCATTCTATTTCTCTTACATTTAATATAGAAAAAAAAACGAGTACAAAATCAGATTATAATCACATAAAGCAATCAAGTTTGCAGAATGTTATGTGAATATTTTCTCATACGTATTATATATATATTAAAATTAAATACGTGTTATATTTTATATGTGTGTTTCGATGCAGTTTTCCGTGTGTGTTTTTGTTAAAAAAAAAATATTTCTTTTGCTAGATTGGTGATCACAGCATAACTATAAGAATGCATGTCTCTTTGATGTTAAGATGGAAAACGTCGAATGGAATACATCCTTTATTATAATTTGTTAAACGGAAGTAACGTGATATATTTATTTACTTTTTTCTACTTTGCTTTACTTATCTTTTCTTCTTGGTTTTATGTTATTCCAGCTATATCCTGATTTATTATTTATTATTATTATCATTATTAACATTATTATATTCATACAAAAAAAAAAACGATAGATATATACAAAGCACGTTTTTGTATAATTTTCATTTTTATCACACAAACCAAAACAACAACGTCTCACAAAAAAAAAATGCTTAAATAAAAGCAAAACCAAAGTGTAAGAATAAAAAATAAGATACAGATTCGGTCATAATATTTGACAAAGTAACAGAAAAGTTATACAAAAAAGAAAAACTACTGACAATACTCAGCTGAACTAAATATAAATTTATTTATAAATGGAGTATAATTCGTCATGGGTCCTATAAACCCTATGGAAATAAAAAATAACAGCAAAAATAGTGAATACGACATTCAGTGATAACACATTTAAAAAAGAAGAAAGAAAATAATAACAAAATCTCCTAATATGTGATAATTTTATTCAGAAAGCAAACTTTCTGTCAGTACTCCTTAAGGATCTACACAAATATTGTAGCATTGCTTTTTCGTTATTAACACGCAGATAATTTAATTTCCTTTATTTTAATTTATTTTTTCTAAAACATTTCTACCAACAAAAGTTATTTTTATTATTTTTCTTATCAGAAAATATTTCTTCTATTTTTAAAAAAAAAATAAAAACATTTAAGGAAAAAATAGTTTCTCTTTTAATATTATTTTAACATGCAAATGTCTTTTAATAATAAAAAATACAACAGAAATACCCTTAATTTTCTCCATTTGTTTCGATATTCACGTGTCCTAAAAGCATTTGTGGTGACAAAAAAAAAAAACTTTGTAGATGAATGATATTAATCCTTTTTCTGTTTTTTTTTTCTTCTTTTATTCAAAATAAACATCGAATTTACAGATAAATAAGTGCTTTTATAGATAAAATCTTATAGAAATTTTTAACTTTTAACAGAGAAAGAGCTTTTTTGAAGAAAAGTATCTTCAGCACAGTGTTTTTTTATTTGACTAAACGTTTAATAGAAATAGACTTGTCCTAATGTACGAACTAATTAAAAACACTTTGAAAGTCATAAGAAAAGCAGAGAATTTTTTCATTTCAACAATTAAATTAAAATAAAAGGAACGTTAATAACCACATACATACTGATTAGACTAAAAACTGATAAAATTTATGCAAAATTAAGGTAAGAACTTTCATAATCAAATCAATAAAGATATAAATAAGGCTAGCAAAAATAAAACCTTAAGAACAATTTCTTATTTCATATTTTATTTTCTTAGTAATTAAACTTACATTTCGCATTAAAATAAATAAAAATTCTTAAAATATTTATAAAAAAAAAATTCCTTAAAGCTCTACAACACCCATCCGATTTAAAGCATAAAAAAAAAACTGGGAAAAAAAATTCATAAAATAAAACCAAATGATTTACGGATTTTGGTTTAAATTTCATTAAATTTTTCCTTTCAATTTTTTTATTATTATTATTATTTTTCTTTTGGTGGTATAGGAAGTTTCTGTATAGAAATTTTATCTATTTTATAGAATCCACTTGAATCTACTTTTGTTTTTAGTATTTTATGTTTTTTATCCTTTTTTACCATTATTATTATTATTACTGTTATTATTTTTGCAACCTTTTTGACACTTTGACAGAAGTTTAAGCATTTCGTTTTGTTTGCCCAGTATTTTATAGTTTTGTTACTAATTCGATCATATATATTCTATTAGATTTAACACTAATTCATTGAATAGAAAATTAAATAAATAATATTTTCTATATTTAATTTCTTTGTATAAAATTTGATTAAACAAAAAAGTCTTTTTAGTAGCCTTTTGTATAAAAAAAAGGGAAAAACTACTTGATGAAACAAACACAAATAATTTTATTACTCAGTTGTTTTTCTAAATTATTAATATATTCACTAATTAAAAAAAGCTTATGGTATAAAACTTTAAGCATTAAAGGGTTTAAGACAAGTTAGACATGTTAATAATCGTATATTGAATTATTAAATTTGTAATAAAGACTATAAGTAAGAATCTCAATAGCAGGAAAATAACTTTTCAAACCTCAATCAACTGTTTAGAAAACTTTAAGGCAAACAAAAATTTAAATAAAAAGAAAGCTTTAAAAAATTTGTTTTTCTTTAAAGTGAATAACAGCACGTGTAATGCCCAGTACGGAAATTGTTAAAGCAAAAAAAAAAAAAAATGTAAGCAACAAGAGAACACTGTTTCACGATACTTTTCTTCACATTTTCTTTAAACGTTTAAATTATTGAAATGTTACTGAATAGGATTTAAACTAAATAAGCTTTTAGTATTCTTATTAGAAATGTTTATTTGTTTTTGAGGGTTCGAGAGTAAAATTCAATACGATAAGCAGAGAAATAAATCTTTATTTTTTGTTTTTGTTTATAGTTGTACGCGTGTTTTCTTTTTTTTAACTGAAAGATAAATGAGGATTCTAAGTCTGTTTTGAATAAATTTATTTACATATTTATTTAAAAGCTAATTTTTTTTCTCCGTTTTGTTTAAGAATAAAAAAAGGATTTTCTTAAATTTCTGCCACCTTTCTTCAATATTAAAAGTAATGAATCAATTTTTATCACCGTCAAATAAAACGAATGCGTAAAGTAAAAGTGAAAAGAATATAATTTAAGATTATATAAAATATATATAGCTGGAAAAACTGTTGAGTAATATTTTCCTTATATTAATAATAATAATAATAATTTCATTTTTGTCTACATTGCGACGTGATATCTGTGTAAAGTGAGCTTTAGGTGAAATGAAAAAAGAAAATACTGATGAGAAAACACCAAAGGAGTCTTATTAAAGGCAACAATAAATGCATAGAAGCCAGTGTATATTTAGGCGTTTTATTATTATTTTCCCTTTAGATTTCCTAGTTATATTTTGTTATATATTTTGTTTACTGTGTTCTGCCTCAACACGTCACTTTGTTTTGTATTTTATTTATTATTATTATTATTATTATTTGTGTTTTTTTTTTATATATATATTTTCAACATATTTTCATTTACCACACCTTTAATTTTATATTTTTTTTTACCTTAACACAATTCATTATATTATTTTGTATTATGATGTTTAGGGTGCCAGAGCCAGCATTAACTCGCCTATCCACCATTTGACTTACCTGTGCTTTAATACTCAATCCAAAATATTATTTATTCTTCATGGTTATTTTTGTTTTTTTGATATTTTTGTGTTTTACGTGTGCTTTTTTATTTTTTCATTATTTTCATCAACTTTTCATTGAAACCTCAACAGGCGTGTTTGTATTCATTTCATTTTTTTTCTGTCATTTTTCGTTTCGTCTTGGGTTGTCGCTATTATTTTGATTATTATTTTTTTTATATTATGTATAAAAAAATTATTCTTCTAATTTTATTCAAGAATTTCATTCTCGTTAATTTTTAATTTATTCATAAAATTAGAATTTTATTTTATTTTTTTTTTTCCTTTCTTCTAATATTAATTATGGCTTTTGTTCAATTTATAAGCCGCGTGACATTTAGTAGGTTTTATTTATTTATTTATTTATTATGTCGAAAAGAGATAAGTTTTTATTTATTTATTTTTCTTTATTAATTAATAAAATTTAACGATTCAGTGAGTTTTATATGTTTATTTTTCTAATATATTTATTGTTTTTGTTTATTAATTAAATACGTTTTTTTTTGTTTGATAATTCAAATTAATAAAAACTAATTAAAGGCTTTTTTTATTGAGTTTTATTTCTTTTCTTTTAAAGCGAAAACTTAATGATAACAAATGCTGATAAATCTTTATTTTATTGTTGCTATTGCGATGCTTAATTTTTTTTTTTAGAATATTCTTTTAATAAATATTATTTCATTAAATTAAAGAAAAAAATAATAAATAATAATAATTCTAAGCTTGTTATTATATGAAAAAAAAACATACAAACAAACAAACAAACATAATCTCACGTCACTTAGCGCTTTATATCAATTTACACAAAGAAAGTTCTTGAATATAAAAATACAGAAAAAAAAAAATTGATATAAAAATCAACAAAAAAAAAAAAACCACAAACCACTTACCAATTGTTAAATTTTTTTCAAATAAAAACTTCCTCCTCCCATTTCCTAATTAAAAAAACAATCCTAAAAACACCAATCAGCCTTTATTTTTCTATAGAAAATCTGCTTTTCCAAATTATAATTGTTTCCTTTCGTTTATTATTTTTATTTCTTCGATTGATTTTGTTAATTTTTTGTTTAGCACAATTAAGAAAAATGTGAAAATTAAATATTTATTAATAAATTCTTAAAATTATCACTAATAATCTCAATTTACTATAGAGCACAGGTGAAATAATTAAAAATAAATAAAAAGTTTTTACTCAAAATAAAATCCAAAAATAAAACTGAAAACAAATAAATCGAAAAAAAATTCAATAAAACAAAAACACTTTGCAAAGCACAAAAAAGCACTTAGAAAATTTAAATTAAAAAAAAAAAATCGCTAATTTTGATAAATTTAATTTTTTCCTTTATAATAAAAAGCAATTAAAACCAAAAAAAAAACCACAAAATTCACTTGCTTAAAACATCAACAACAAAATAACAGCAGCAACAATAACAACTAGATGATTTAATGAAAATTACCTATGCGATTTGACTGAACTAATTTTCTATTTCCTGTTTTTTTTTTTTTATTTCGTTTTAACTTTAGCACAAATTCTTTATAAAAATTAATTAAATTAAATTTAAAAATTTTCAACGGAAAAATAACAAAAAAAAAAAAAAAAATAAACGGAAAAAATACCAAAAAAAAAAACTCACAAAAAAGCACAGAACACTTTAAATAAAAACTGATGCAGATAAAAAAAAACAAAATCCACCGTCACAGTTTCACAATTTTATCTCGACTAACCAACTGAAAATAATCAAAAAATATTTTTATTGAAGAGAATTTGTGTAACGAAGTAAAAAAACAACAACAAAAACAAAAAAGTCTAAAACAGAAACTAAATCGTCGAAAACTGAATAAAAAAAACTTTTTACAGAGGAACGAAAAAAAAAGCTGCAATCGCGCGCGTCGCCACTTTGTATTCTTGATGGAGCAGCAACAGTGGCGAACAGTAAAGTAGATTTTGTTTTTTTTTTTTTTTGTACTTTTTTTATGTAAGGAAAAGCAACAAATTAAGGGGAAATTAAAGTTTAACCCCGTACAATGGCAACGTACGGTGGTAAAATAACTTATTCATTGCAGGAGAATCCTTTATAAGCTACAATATAAACCTAACCACCGGCAAGCAGACTACCCAAATATTATATCTTAACTCACAGTGTAATATCTAATGCACAAATTGAATTAAGTAAAATATCTCTTTAGTGAGTACTAGCGCCAAGAGAATATTTATTTTCTATATAAAATAAACTGTGTTAATTTTCGTAACTAAAATTTTTGTTGTATTTATTGCATATAGAGGTAACAAGTGGTAATTGTGCGCAACTCGTTGTTCCATGGATTATTTAGCTTTATAAATGGATAAGAAAGATTGTACTGTGTTGTAAGCCTCGTTAACATAATAAACGAGCAATATAAAAATGTAAAAACATAGAACTAGGTCAATATTTGTATATGAATACCTTGTTATAAAATTAAATAAGAAAATTATAATAAAAAAAATAATAAAACGTATATCTATCACCCAAAGGACATTCAAATTATTTTGCACACAAAGGGTCGCAATAGCTTTATATAACGTGTAGTGATATTAAAATAGCTAGCTAACAGCATCACAAAACCTTATAAATGTTTTTCTTTTATCAAACAAATTAAATGTTTATTTTAATTCAAATCACATAATTTCAGTTTGAATTTTAAAATAATAAAAAAATAATAATAATAATAATGTAATGTGTAGGTGGGTTTTGGGTTAAACTTGTTTAGTCGATTTGTGTTTGTTTTCTTTTTTATTCTTTTTGTAGTAATTTTATAATAAAAGAGTGGCTGTAAAGTTAATTAAAGGGAAATAAAAATATTGTAAAATTTTTTAATGATTTTTATTTTCATTATTGATAAATAAAGCAATTAAATGAAGATGAAATTTTGTATTTTGCAAAAAAATAAACTGTTCCCAATATATTTTATTTTATTATTTATTTACCAATAACGCTGAACTTAAGTGATAAGCTCAAGTGACAACAGCAAGTAATACTAAACTAAAACAGTACACAATTTTTATTCAATTAAATTCTATGATTTTTATTATCATTTATGTGTCGTTTTCTCTAATAAAAATAATAATAAAATAAGAAGAAAAATATATAATAATAATCTAAATCTGAATCAGTATTAACTGTGCTTCTATAATAGTTAATGACGCCATCATCAATTCAATTAAATAAATAAAAACAAATAATGAAAATACTAATAATTTTTATACTCTTTTCTCTTTGGTGCCGCCAACGCCAACACAATTTTTTTCTTTTTTGTATCTTTTAATGAAAAATAAAACAACAAACGTTACGAATGTACCGAATATGTATAGGGAAAAATCAACAGAAGAAACTCGTTTTTGTGTAATGCGCATGCGGTAAGCGATTAAAATAAATATATTTTTATTTAAATTTTAATCCAACACAAGTTTGCAGCGATTGAGTAAAAGAAAATATCAAAAGAATCTATATAGCAAAATACAAACAAATACATTGACTTAAAAATAAAAAAAATATAATAACTCTCTTTTCTTTATTTAAGTAAAGTGACTTAAGTCATTTATTTTTATTCATTTAAAATTCAAGTCAAATTAATAATTAAAGAAAATTTAAATTTAGTTTTGCTCGAGAGACACAATAGAACGGTTCGTTGGTTATATAATAATTTTTTGGTTTTGTTAATCCACTTTTAAAGAGTGCCTTAAAAAAGAAAAAAACAATTTAAGTGTATATATGTGAATTGTGCTTTATGTTTTACTAATTAAATAATTAATTAATTATTTTCTTAATTTATTATTTTTTCTGTTTTCTTTACTTAAATTGTGTTTTGTTAAGTAAGTTTTTTTCTGTGGGTGTGCGTATACGATTTACGTTTGTTTGTTGACAAAAAAAAGAAAAAAGTTTAAAAGAAAAATGTCAGTAAATTTGTGAATTTTTAATTATTCTTATTATTATTATTTTAATTAATTTTAATTAAGTGAGGTGCTTTTGACAAGAATTTTATCGTAGTTTTTTTTTTTATTATAATTTTGTTATTTTTTTCTGTTTTTTATCAATTAATTTTGTTATTGTTGATGAAATGCTGTTATGTAATGAAACGATGTTATCTGATAACACGTCGATTATTATTATTATTATTATTTATATCAGAAGAAAAAAAAAGAAAGAATTTTTACTATTATTTCGCTTATCATGATTTTATCACCTCTATATGTGTATTTGTTGATTTAATTTTTTAACCTTTTCGTTTGTAAACCGGTACACGATTTTTAGCGCGACGTATTTTTTTTTTTTTTTTTAAATCGACGAAAAATTTATTCAGCAAAAGACGAAGAAGATTTTTCGAATAAATAAAATAAATTATTTTTTGTTTTTTTATTAATATCTTCGCGTCCACACAGTTTTATTTTCTTTTTTGCTGTTGTTGTATTCATATAACCTTGATCTCTTCATTTTCGTATATATTTTTTTTTTTTTGAAGAAATTAAACATTTTTCTCGGTTATTTTGCCGATATTTTTTCGACAGAAATATATATTTTTTGTCTACATTTCAATGTTCTAAATATTTTTTACGTGTTGTTATTGTTTTATATTGATAAAAATAAAATATTATATATATACAAAACAAAAAATGTATAAATAATTTATGAAGAAATACGCAAGCAATGTACAGTGGATTCGCATTTTATTTGACTTTTACTTGTTATTAATGTATTTTCCACAATACTGCACACGTTTATGTGTTTAGTTAATCAAAATTACTTTATTTATCATATTTTAAGCTGTGTTAATAGCTTAGTAAAACCTTTTACAGGCTCATAAACCATGAATACAGAAATATTTGTTAAATTTTTAACGATAAAACATGAATTTTTTCTATTTTAATAATTAATAATATCAACATTCCTGTGTAATAAAGTTTATAATCAGTTAATGTTATTTAATTAAAATTCTATGACAGACAAAATTTACAAATAAAAAATAATAAAATATCCATCAATCATATTAAAAGTATTAATAAATATAGAGATTTTCAATGTGAATGAAAATTATCGTAAAAAAATTATTTAATTAAATAAAAATACATTTTTGTGTCGTTTCAATACAATAAAAAAATATTCAAAATTAGTTATATTAGTAGAAAATTCACTGTAAAATAGATAAAATAATAATTTAAATATATAATAGACAAACAAAACAATAACTGCAATATACAAATATATATATTTATACATGAAATCAGTTAAAATGGCTAAAAAACAATAATAATAATAGTAAAACAAATATGTTAACGATGTGTTTATTCAATTGTGAGTTGAATTAAAAGAAGCAACAGAATTAACTTGTCATTGTATGTTTTTGTTATATTAAAAAACAATACAGAAGCACACAAGTAAATTATTTAGTAAACTTTAAAGCTAGTAAATTAAAGTAAATCAAATGTTAAAAAAGAAAAACATTATGTCGCTCGGAGTACTCGAACTCACGTAAACCCTGTTAAAATGCAAATTAAAAATAAATTTACATGAAAAACGTGATAAATATGTTTTTTCTAAATAAATAATAGTAAAGCTTTATGGTAACAAACGTAGATAAAACAGATGAGAAATATATATATATATATATATATCATCTAATGTAGATTCTACTGTCCACATGATGTGTTTTTACTTCGCGACGTTTTTACGTGAATACAAAGTCAAAAAATCACTGATTCATATTTATATTCAGATACAGATTCAATATTATACAGAACTTTATTATAAATTTATGTATATTTTTTTTTTTTATGTTTGTTTATTTTCAAATTAACAAAAAATCATGTTGTCGTGAATGAGCTTTGTTAAAAGAATTAAATAAAAATAATATCTATATATTTATTGGGCTGGGTTATATACGTTACGCGGTAATATCGCTCTTACTGTTGATGATACAATAGCTAATTTTAAAATAAATATTATTTTTTTTTTTGCTACAATCTCTCGCTCTCCTTTAATAATAATAATAATAATATTATTATTAATAATTTTATCTCATTTATTTTAATAAACGAGATGTAAATTTATTTATTAAAAACAAAAATTACTAAAGAAGAAGCAACAGCAGCAGCAGCAGTAACATAAGAAACAATAATATGATCTGTATGAGTAAAGAAAATTTACACACAAGAAAAAGAATATGCATTTAACAGACGAAACACAAACACATCTTATTAAAAAATTAGCATAAGTTTAAATTAATGCTTTATGTACAAAAATGGTCACAGAAAAACGTTTAAATCAAATTGTATTGTACAGTAATTAAAGCTTTTCTAGTAAAAGTTTTTTTTTTTTTTTTTTGTGAAAACAACAATTTTTTTTTTATATATAATATAATAAATTCTATTTTGCTATATTTGGTTATGTCTGTCAAGGTTAGATTTATGTTGTATTAACATATTTAACACTGAGTTTTTGTTTTTTTTGTTTAATAAAACAAAAAAGTTAAAATAGCAACACCACCAGCACCACAGCATAAATAACAGAGAAACAGTCAAAACAAATAACAAGAAAAAATTTTTTGTTGATTCTTTAAGGAGTTTTCTTGGTTTATTTTTGCATTTTAAAAATAATAAATTTTAATTTTTTAAAT
This sequence comes from Ptychoptera contaminata, assembly GCA_963942525.1. Taxonomy (NCBI): domain Eukaryota; kingdom Metazoa; phylum Arthropoda; class Insecta; order Diptera; family Ptychopteridae; genus Ptychoptera; species Ptychoptera contaminata. The sequence continues at coordinate 29,285,141 of OZ012638.1, forward strand.
AAAAAATTTATAAAACCTAACGACCTTTATTTTAAGAAAAAAAAAAATAAAAAAAAACGGATTTAACACATTTTGGTTAATAAATTAAAAGCTTAAAAAATATTTCTATCGGAAAAATAAAGAAAAAAAAACCTTTCAAATGTTAATTCTTATTGAAAAGAAAGTCAATCGAACAAAGTAGTTTAATTAATTAATTAATATAGTGATTATACTTTTTTATTTTTTTATTATATGTTAAAGTAGATAATTTATTTAAATTACCCTTTCTAATTAATTAAAAATGAATTTAAATTTTTTTATTTATTTATTTATTAGAGCTGTTTGACACATTTTAACCCATTTTTTAAATCTAAGTAAATATTTATTTTATTTATTGCTTCTTAGACTGTTTGTTTAATATAATTTAATTATTTTTATTATTTTTTTTTCAAATAACTTTATGTCTGTCATTCGTGTGTTATTTTTTTATGTTGTTAACATTTTTAAGTATACTCAATTCCGACAACGAATAATCTTCATTTAAAAGAAACGAAATACTACAACGAAAAATAAACTTCAGGATAATTTAACACCTTTTTCTTATTCTTGATGAAATTTTATTTTAAGTGAATTCCAACAATAAAATAACGAAAACTCTTTTGTGTCAATTTGTATAGTGGAATAAAATATAACACTTAAGGCATTATTATACCATCGAAAACTAAACATTTATTTAATGTTGCCGTCACCTTGGCAAAACATTTTTAAATTCACAAGCAAAAAATGACAACATTTAACACATCAGCAGAAAATTTTAATTTATTTCGTTTATTTTGTTCTTTTTAATGCTTTTTTATTTATCAAATAAAAAATAATTCAAGAAACTTTTAATTACTTTTATCTAGATTGACCACGAATAAAAAAAAATGTTTTTTTATTTATATATAAAAATGTAAATTTTAACAACAGCAAAACATATTATAAGAAAACGCGAAATTAAGTACTTGTTGTTTGCGTATTATTTTTTTTAAATTTCTTTAATAAAATAAAATAAATAAAATTTAATTATTTAAAGTAATAAACAGAAAATTAAAGAATTTATTGTTAAACATATATAAATGTTTTAATATAAAAATAATACATTCATCGGTGACGTAATAATTGTTGTTTTCTGTTATAAAGTTGTTGTGTAGGTGCTAAAATTGAGTAAACAAAAAAAAATATTACTCTAAATTTGGTATTTAAAGCATTGGTTTTCCTAAATTTATCTATTTATATAGTTATTTTTCTATATTTAAAGATTAAAGTATATGTTGTAAACACCTTTTGTACGTTATTTTGTTACAAATAATTTATTTATTAACATTTGTCTGTCTCTATTTGGTTAATTTACATCAATATGTAAAATTTACAACCAGCGTAACGCCATCAGTTTCACTATGACGTATTATTTATTCAAATTAATTACATTTATTGTGTGGTCGTTAACGATTATTATTATTTTTTTCTATTTAAATATAACATAATTATAGAATTAATTGTGATTAAAGCTATTATTACTATTCTTGTTTTATTTAAGAGAAATTATTTCTACTTTGTTTCAAATCGTCATCAGTCAATAAATGCCATAAATCCAAAAACCATCAACACTACGTGATTCAAAAATGAAATTTTTATTAATTTCTATTATGCATGCGAGAATTCAATGTTTGATGAATAATTTAATTTAAAAAAAAAAATATTATTTTTTATGGTTTTTCTTGTTAATTCATTGGTTTTTGAAAAAAATATTCTTTAACAAAAAAAATATAGTCTTAAAGGCGATTATATAGAAATTTATTCACAATTCATATTTTATTTAATCTTTTTTTTGCATTTTTAATAATAAACTCAGCATACAATATTTTATGATTTAAAAAAAAATATAATTAATTCCAAATAATAATGAATGACATCAATTAAGTAACTAAATAGGCATTACCTATTAATGAAAATTTTATACAGAATTGTAAAAAATAATTTCACTTTAATATGCCTTGAAGGTTTATTATTGTATTTATAAATTTTATAATATTTTTGAGTCATTATTCGATGAATTAATGAATGAATTTTATTTATAAATAAAAGATGAAGAAGAAAAAAATTATAATTATGGTATTTAAAACAGTCATTGAATGAATTTAATCTATGACTTTGGTGGTTTGGTATTATTTATTCATTAATCGTATAAATATAATTTATAATAATGTGGTAATATATACTGGTTATTAAATTTATTTGTAAATATCTGCTAAATTCGTTTTAATTCTGTTTAATTTTTAATTTCTCATTTGATTTTTTCTGTAAATGCATTGTTTCTGATAAATTCTGATAATAATAAGCGTGTTTTCATATTTTTATTTAATAATTCGAATTTTCTATATTTAATAATTAAGTAATTGTTTGATTTTTTCGTATTTAATCTATGCAATTCAGTAAATATAATACCATAATAACACTTTACACAGTAAATGTCAATAAAATGTATTTGCTTAAGGTAATATCTTATGCTACTTGCACGATAATTGTTTATTTAATTGCAATCTTTGTTTACTTATAAAATCCTTTTTGAAGCACTAATGGTCAAAGTAAATTAAAAATAAATTTTCTATATACTTTGCTTCTAGCTAAATTTTTATTTTATAAAAATTAATTCTTTGTTTTTTCTTCAAATCAATATCAAAGCCTATCTATTGATTTGATTACATTGATACGACAATAAGGAATTTACCATCTAATCGAATAAAGAGTTAATAAATATAAAAAAAAAATTCTAATCAGCAAAATGGTAAAAAAAAAGAAATGAAAAACTGTGACAAAATAATTAAGTGAATGCAGACGGAGTAGAATAACAATGATATATAAACAAAGGGAAATATGATATCTAATTGTATGTCTAGAGAGAAACGAAAGAATAAACACAAGTAGAATAAGAAAATTAAAGTGAAATAGAAAAACCTAAAGAAAACTATTTTTAAACAATTTATATTGTACACATTTATAATTAGGAAACTTTTCTTACAACGTTGCCAAAATAGATAAATAAATAAATTGTAATTTCCACTGTTTTAGTTTTTACAACGCCATGAAATTCGTACAGAAATAAATAAAACACAAAACTTACCAACGAATATTTATGACTCAATATATTCATGAACAATATGCTGTTTTTTAATGAAATACGATAACATAAATAATATATGTATATTTTTATTAATTTATAGTTTGTTACTTACATATTTTTCATTAACAAAAAACAAATATAAACCGAATCGCGTTACCGATAACGAATATAAATTATATAATTTGTACTTGAAAAAAAAAAAAATTTAATAAACGATTATAATTAATCGATAAACATTATCACCTGTAATTAAATTTTTCGTAGTATTATTACCATAGGTTAGCAACCTTTTATTTTATAAAGTAAATAAAAAATTAATTAAATATATATATAAATGGAAAAAAAATAGAAAAGAAATCGGCACCTAGCACGCAATGAAATGCAAATGATTTAATAAATTTATGAATTACTCAATGAATAATACATCTTTTTTTCTTTCATTAAACGTCTGTATAATTAAATTTACATACAATAAATAATAAATTCATAATTTCATTTAAATTAATTAAATTATTTTTTCTATCTTTAATCATTTTCTGTTTTTTTTTGTTAGACAATTTGTCGAATACGTGTGTTAATAATTTATTAACGACATTTGCAATGACAAAACTAACAAAAAGTACAATTTATAAAAACGGATATTTAATAAGGATAATAAAAATATATAAATGAAAATTGAATTGTAAATTAGGACAACAAATGTGTATTTTTATTTTATTTTTAATTATATTTTCCAAATAAACAAGACACACCGAGTAACTGAAAAATAAAGCATATACTGAAATACATTTAGTATTAAAAACACTAGAAGAAACGACTACTAGCTTATATAAATGAAATAAATAGAAGAAACATTATTTAATATAAACATTAAAATGTAAGACAAATTTTATAAATAGAAGAAAAAGTGAAAAAAAAATAATAATTTATGTCTTGGTTGTTCAGTTTTTTCTAGAGTAAAATTAACGATGGAAATTTTTTCTTTTTGTTCATTTTCATTTTCTTACATTGTTTTTCTTTAGACTTTTATGCTTTAAATTAATAAAAATATTAACAAACATTAATTACAAGAAAAATATATTTATAGATTTATCTTTCTTATATCGTAAAAATATACTCATAGTGGCTTAATTTTGTTGTCTACAAATGACATTAATATTTTCTTTTTTTACATCAGAAAAGAATAATGTAATTAAAACCTTATAAATGCTAATTAATTACATTTAAAATTTAATAGGTTTTTCTTAAGCACTTTAATCCCAAAAAAATGAAAATAAAAAAAACACCCCAATTTGTACTGTGAACAACCACAATAAACAAGAAAATTAAATAATAATAAATCAACATTAATTTAATCATAATAACAAGAATTTTTCAACATAAATTCATCTTAATAAATAATTACATCATCAAGACAAGGAAAATAAAAAATAAAATACAAATTAAAAATAAAATTACAGAAAAAGTAAACAAAATTCCAAAAAAAAAAAAAATTATTTTTTTCAAGAAAATATTTACACAAATAACACTCAAAAAATTAAATTGTTAAGAAATAGCAAAAAAAAAATTAAAATTAAGTAAAAACGACCATAGATCCCACCTGGAATATTTAAATTTTTCTATAAGAAATAATTTTTTTTTTTTTCTTAATTAAATTCATTTGGGTGTGTTTGGAAAATGATTTTTTTCTTTTAAATTTAGTTATAGATTATTATTATTATTATTATTATTATTATTATTATTATTATTATTATTAATATTTGTTTGAAATCATTTGTAGAGAGAAATAATATAAATAAGTCAACCGTCAATACGCGTTAAACAATATCACACGTCGTCCTACGTAAAATATTTTTAATTCTTTCTTTGTATTTATATTTTAATAAAATAAAAACTAAAAAAAAAACTAAATAAGAATACAAAAAAACGAATAATTTATTATCTTAAAATTAATAAGAAATAATAAAACATAAAAACGATAAAAAAAATAAATAACGTCATCTGCATTAATCTTAAAATGCCATTAAATGCTGATGACAAAACAGTAGAAAAAGCATCGAAGAAATACAATTAAACTTTTATGCAATTCAAATCAAAGAATATTTTATAAATGAAAAAAAATTAAAATTAAATAACTATCTTTTGATGAATAAATAAGAAAATATTATAAGAAGCAAAAATGTTGAGTGAATAAAAAATCATATAAAAATACAGGGCAACACAGTTTATTATTCCCATTAAAATTAAAAATAAATAAAAAGAAACTGTTGCTGCAAGTGTTTTTTTTTCCACTGTATTGCATTCTCAAAAATCAGTTTCCTTTTGCTACAGAAAATTAATTTAAAAGAAGAAAAAAAAAACACACACACAAATATTGAAAAGTAAAAATCCCTTTAACATATGTTTCTTTGAAGCAGCAATAAACCCAGATCAACACAGTAAAAAACAAATTAAATAAAATTGTTAGTTTTATTGAGAAAAATTAAAAGAAATAAAAAATTGAATTGAAAAGTCACAAGTAGCGCCTACTCAGTTTGTTTAATTTAATTTAATTTTTTTTTTTTACTTGATTATATTTAAAGAAAGCCAACGTTCGTTTTTTTTTTATGTTGAGTAAATTAATTCACCACGCAAGTCTGACTTAAGCAGGTACAGTGTGTGCCAGTTATTCAAATTGTTTCATTTTTTTATACTTAAATTGTAAGAAAAACTGCAACAAAGAACCTTTTCTAGCAGGAAATCGTTAAAAAAAAAACAATTTTTATTTCTAAAAACAAGTTTTTATTCTTCTTAATTGTTTCCACTGTTGTAAAGTTATGAAATTGCTTTTTTTAATTTAACAAAACAGGAAATTCGCTATTTTTGCAATAAAAAAAAAGCGATACATTGCATAAATGATTTTTTTTTTTTATATTCAAAAACAGCGATACAAACTTTAAATAAAAAAGCTTTATTAAGTAATTAAAAATAGAGTTAATAATCCGTTAAGCATTTATATTGTTTTGGTAATATTTTATAATGTTTACGATTCGGATTTAAACTTTTAAAGCTTTTCCAAATAAAATAATTAAAACAAATTGTACTAAAGCACTTAAAAAACTTAGAGTTTTTTCTGTTTTTTAATTAAACAAATTAAAACCAACGCCCTGTTAATAAACAACACTGGTAGCAGCAACAGTGTCAGTAACAAATTATTATTATTATTATTATTATTATTATTATTATTATTCAGAAATCTTTAATTTTATTTTCGTTCTTAATCAATTTAAAATTGTTTTCAAAAAAAAAAATTAAATTTACATATTTTTAGAGGTTATGACATAACTTTATCTGTGATGAAAATAACAAACATTTTTATTTAATTTTATTATTATTTTAATAATTAATTATTAATAAAATGAAATCACTTATAGAATGAATACAAATACAATTGAGAATTTTATGCATATGAGAAAGATTTTTTTGCGTATTTTTATTTCTATATAATTGTTAGCAAAATTGTTATAATTTTTGTTTCTAATTAAACTGTACATCTGTTTGTGTGCTTTTTTTTTCATTTTAATAATTATAGACGTCTCATAAAATTTTTATTTTTTAATAATAAAAATAGAAATATTTCTTCGTTCGTCCGTTTTTTCACAATTTTTAATTTTTGTGTTACAAATTCGCTCGTATTTTTTAGATTTTTTTGTTTACTTGCTATGTAGGTTAATAAATTTATATTTTTTTTATTATTATTATTTTGTAAAAAAAGGAGCAATAATAACTGTTGATAATAAAAATTTATATTTTATTTGAAAAGAATAATTATGCTTTTTATCAAAAATACTAAAATTCTGAAAAAAAAAACTGCAAAACAACGCAAAAATCAAATGACCATAACTAGTCATTCATAAGCGATAAAATTATATCGAAATTTATCAATAAAATAAAATGCATCTAATGTCACGTTTTATAGGTTTTAAAATTTATTTTTATCTTGTTTTATGTGATTAAAAAAATAATATAAAAGTTTGCTATCAAAATGCTATTAGTTTCGTTGAAAAATTCGTTAAAACTCAAACAAAAAAAAAGACTTTTTTCAATGTTAAAGAAATAAATTTATAGGATATTTCATGACTGTTAATGATTTAAATTATTATATAAATGAAATAAATATAAAAATTAATAATACAGACAGTAAATAATAATTGAAATAACAAAATAAACATCAATCAGTTTGTGTGTGGATTGAATGAAAAGAAAAAAAAATAAAATTAACAAAACGAGAAAAATAAACTCAACGAAAAACGATGTCAATGTTAACTGCTTTAATGTTTATAAATAAAATTAAAAATATAACAATTTAATTAGTCATTTGGTAATTTTTATTTAAAAATTTATTTTTAGTAAGATGACTACAAAAGAACGCCGTGAAGAATATACAACGAATGTTGTAAGAGTATTGCATCCGACATCGTCAAGACCTATGTCACCAGTGGTCACAGAATTTGATAACAATTTAGGTAACATTAATCATTCTTATTTGTAATTTTCAATTTAATAACAACTAGAAATTACTTATTAATAATTAGTTAGTTCAAAAGAGTAACTCTATTAATGGTAATCAAAAACTAAAAATGTTTGAAAGGTTTTTAAATTAATATTCCCAGATGAGTGACAAATATTCTAATTAACAAAAAAACCTAAATGGATAATAATTATGTAATAAAAATATTAAAATTCGTTATTTTCAATGTAAATATTATAAATAATAATATATTTTAATATTTTTATTTGTAATTTATGTAATAAAAATAGTAACAAGTATTTTGATACTTAAGAAGAAAACCGGCTGTGGTTAACAACCTTTTTTATGTCGTTATTTTCTAAGTAGTTTTACTTTGTAAAAGTGTTAGGTAATTAAAATTTCTTTTATTTTTCATATTTTGTAGACTACCTTCTTGAAGATCTTCAAGCAAGTGTCTCACGACCAGGTAGCTCATTAGGTCAAAATGTTTCTGGCAATTATAATACATCAACATCTAGAGATGTACAATATTTAGCGCCATCTAATCAAACAACAATAATGCGTGAGAGATCATTAAGTCCTAATTATCAAGTAATTATTATATTCTTTTTCATATTTAGAAATTTTCATTTAATTACATTTGTCTGTTTTTTTTTAATAATAATAGGATGGTCGGGTTTATAAAACAGCAAAATATGAATATAGAACAACGTCTGCGGGACAACAGGATGAAATGCAGCAAAATATTAATCAATTAGATACTTTATTAAATGATTTAAAGCATGAGCGTGAAACATCACTTGATCGTGGTAAAAATAAATTACAAAAAAACACTTAACTATGAGTCATGATCTCATTTTAATAAACAAATAAACAAATTTTCTTCTTTTCTTATTTTTTTTTAATTGCAGATAATAATCAAATATCAAATGTTGGCATCGATTCAGGTTTAATGTGAGTATTTTTATTTGTTTTTTTAAATTATTTCCACCTAGTTAACCTTATTAATTGCGTTTATCTTCTTTTCTTTGATTAATTTTTTAGTGAACCAGGTACTACACGAGTCACCAAAACTGTACGTACTTATACAACGAACACAACTAAACCAAATGTGCAACGTGAACTAGTCTTTGAATCCCCAGTGCCATTAACAAATACATCACATCAATCTAGACAACGTCAACGTAGTCCAACTGGTGGATATCAAAAGACCATTGAAACTACAGTCAGCAGGGATTTGCATGGCTCTGATGATACTGGTAAAATGATTAAATTAATATTTATATCTTAATTCAATTATTAATTGACAAAATGTAAAAACTTTTTTTTTGCTGTTATTTTCTCATTCAGGTATTTATGGGGGCATCAATAGAAATTTGTCACCACAACAGCGTACTTTATCACCAAACAAAAATGAGAAATATTCTACTGCATCGAGAACGTATAATCAATACACAACAACTGTTAATAATAATGAACAGATTGTGCCACCAAATTTACCATACACTGAAATTGTGAGTGTTGATACAACAAAAGGACCAGTTGCATTGCAAAATGTTCAACTGTCTGACGATATTTTACCAAAACCGACAACTAAAGTAACAACTACCGTAAGTTTGTTCATTTATTTTCGTTTTCTTTATTCTTTGATAATAATACCCCAGAGGTTAATAAAGTATTGTGTTTTTACGTGGTTTTAGGTACGTACATATACGTATGAACTCCCTGGTGACTCAGATCCATTAAATCCTAATCAAAGTGTGGTATACAAAACGGATACATTGCCCGGCACATATCCAGAACGTGATCAACCACCGCCGACAACCAATCAGACAATTTTGTACCGTAATGAAACGTACAATTCATCAAATACATTAGATTATCCGAGTCACCCTCATACACCACATCGTGTTTCATCACCATCGCCAATACCAAATCAAGGCCAGCCCCCGCATCGTACTATTATTTACAAAAATGAACAATACAATACAAATAATGTTGTTGATTATCCACAAACTCATCCACGAGAGCCAAGAGTTGTGTCACCGACGCCACCAACAACGAACAAAACAATTATTTACAAAAAGGATACTAGAGAGACAACAACAAATATGTATCCACCATCACCGCCACAAAATCAATATCAACAACCCAGAAGTCCACCGTATACGGGCAGTCCACAAACCTATCCACATCCCTATCCCCAACAAGGACAACCGCCAAACAATACAACAATTATTTACAAACACGATGTGACAAACACCAATGTTATTCAGCCACCAGGCGGTGGACCAAATTATCCACCACACCAACCACCAACACAAACGGTTCACTATGTTCATTCACCGCCACCACAAGGCCAACCCGGTAGCGGACCACCAGGCACAACTAAATATTATTATAAGCATGAGTCGTCGAATACAACAAACACACAGTATGGACCACCGGGATCGGGAACACCAAGTCCATATCCAAATGAGCGGTATCCATCTAATTCGTATCCAACTGTTACTTATCCAGATGAATCGCCACGCCACGTGTATCCACCAAATGATCATCCATATCCTCAGGATCCTACAACTGTTACATATAAATATACGACACATACAACGAATAATGTTCATGGTTTGCCGCATGAAAGGGAACCGTTGATGCAGCCTGCACCATTCCCAACTGATGGTATTGAACCAACAACAACTGGTGGTCAACCACCAAAGCGATTGGATGATCTTTTAGCTACATTTGGCGACGTAAGTATACTTTTTGATAATTTATTTAAATTAAATAAATATTTTGATGGTGTTATTCTGTATCAGACAACACCAATTACATATGTGGATGGTCCGGTTAATGAGAGATACACAGCTGAAAAGAATACTGGCTTAGTAAAATCAGGTAAACAACAGCAAAAAGATGATGATAAGCAAATCGCATTACCATCAAAGAATATTGCTGGTCCGCCAGTTTATTATCCGCCAGGACATGAGATGTTTGCCAAAAAGGAAGAGGGCATGGCATCCTACAGAGCACAGGTGTGTTTACTTTCTTCATCTACTTTTTTCTTGTTTGTTTTTAATATAAAGAAAATTTCTCTAAAATAATATTTTTCTTATAGGGTGGTTATGCTAGATCAAGTGGCAGATACATGTACGAATCTGAAAGTAAATCAAAAAGTAAAAGTAGTTCTGGTGGTGCTGTTGTACCAATTTGTTTACCATTATGCTGTGCAATGCCATGTTCAATTATGTAATCACATTTTGTTCGCCTTATCTTTTTTTATTATTTTTTAATTACTATAATTATAATTATTATTATTATTATTTATAAAATTTTTATTATTCTTTTATAAACAAAACAACAACAAACAAAAAAATTTTGACAAATTTTTTTGAAAATAATTTAATTAACAAATAAAAATGAAAGTTAAAAAATAATTCACATAAAACATTAAAAATAATTAATTATAAACGAAAAATCGAGATTTTAAATAACAAAATATTAATCATAGTAGTAAATATGTTATACGTTTTTATGCATTTTAATTATACATCTATTAATTAAATTAAATTAATTAAACACCGGCAAACTCCTCAGCAAACTCGAAACACTTGAAACACTTGAAGTCAAGAACAGCTTAAAGAAAATATTTTGTTATCTTTTGTCCATCTAACAAGTAAACTTATGGATTAAAGCAATTATATCACTTAGGAGTTTGCCTGCTATAATCAAAATGATAATGAAAAATAAATGATTTTAATCTCATTTTTGTAACACAAAAAAAAAACCCTCAACTAACTCAATAATTATGTAAAAATTAATTAATAAACTTTTTATTAAATCAATAAATAACCTCCCAAAAAAAAAAAATAATAATAATAAAATAAATCAAATTAATTAAATGTTGCTTATAAAAAAAAAAAAAAATATTTTGTTGTTTTATCTAAAATGAGCTAGTGCTGTTGTTCAATAAGAAATTTATAGAAATTACGAGATAAAACCGTTTTCTGCTGTATATTAGAATCTTTCTGACTTATGAATATTATTATTAATATTACTCTCATCTTTATATATTCGTATAATTAATAAAAACAGAACAAATACGAAAATCTTATTTCACTTAATCTAGTATTTTCTAATATCAAAATGTTTGCCAAGTCTAGAAGTGAAAATGAATAATTCTAAATATAAGTAAATAAAAGGAAAGAAATTAAATTTTATAAAAAAAAATTAATTTAATTAACAATATTGTCAACAGAAATTTCTTTTATTTTAACGGAAAAACGTTTTACGAGTGTCATTTGTTCTTCTCCGCCATGTTTCAAAAGTTTTATTATTATGATTATTTTTGCCGCTACGCTTATGATATGCGAAGACAAAAACTGTCCAAAACACAGTATTGAATAAAATAAGAATTAAAAATTCTTTTAAACTTATAAGAAATAAAAATACTTAAATACTGTCTAACTATTGTCAAGTATGTAGGAATGATGAGTTTTGTATAAAGGTCAAAGCGTGGGTTCAATTTAAATGTTAAAAATAAATAATAATAAACAAACAACAGTTAATACTGAAAAATGTAATAAAAAATTAACATTTTAACAAGTTTTTAATAAAAATTTCACTTAAAAATTTTTAAATAATGAAAGAAAATTAAAAGTTTTTTTTTTTTTATTTATTATTTCCAATTGAAGGTGCTCAGAAAAGTCTTAACTCAAAGCGAAGGAGTAGTAACGAATTAACTTTCTTTAAAAATCAATATAAAAATGTTAAGAACTGAATTATTATTTTATTTTTTTTTTTAAAATAAGAGAAAAATGCTTTTTCTTCAGTTTTGTTAAACTAGTGAAAAGTTTATTTTTTACTTTCTTTGCGATTTTAATGGAATTGCTTGTTGAATTTGTTATAATTTGTTTAAAGGTTGCTCAATGGCTGCTTTAATATACTTTCTATAATTTATATTAAATTAAAACAAAACCTACAGTTTTTAGTTTCTTCATTCCGGAAAGTTTATTGGTAACACAAATGTTATCGAAGCCTGGACTGAGTGCTGAGTTTTATTTAAATTCATTTTTAATATGTTAATGATTACGCTTTGTTTAACAAAAAACTTTAATTAAGTGAACTAAAATAATTTATTGGATTCCTGAAGCTTTGGTAAAGTATGACTTGCATACTAGATTCTTAAAGGATTGTTATACATGTTTAAGTACATCAACAAGCATTTTACAAATATATTCTCATTATGGTCATCGTATTTACTAGCAAAAATCTATATTCTTGTGTGCAAACACTTGAAAACACAAATGAATTGTGCAAATAAATTTAAAAAATACATTTCAAAAGTAATTTCTTCTCAACTTTACGCCTTTGTTAATCAGCAGTAAAAGGAAAATAATTTAAAATTTAAAAAATAGAAATAAAAACCAAATCAAAATGCAACAGAGTAGAAACGATTAAATAAATATTATTAAAAAAAATGCTGAAACTAAAAGAAACGAACATTTTTATGTTACAATAATAGAAAAACTATTACTGTTAGTTGTGTTTTCTGATTGAATAAAAACCCCAAAAGATAACTCATATTGCTTTCTGCAAAAAAAGATGAAAATACTGCAACTACGTTTGGTTATTTAATTCACTTCCCGCAAGTTATTTGAACAGACAAATATTAACAAAAGTGAGAAAAAAATAAATGACAAAGAATCTTCTTTACTTGGTAAACTTAAATAGCAAAACTTTTATTTTCACTCAGTTTTATTGTTAGTTTTTCAGCAAAAAATAGAAAAATAATTTTTTTTTTTTGCTGGTTAAAATAACATTTTTTTTTTTTACATTTATTAAAAGTAAATATTATTATTTAAAGAAACTAAATAAATATTTAATATTTAAAAATAAATAAAAAATTTACTTAAAATCGAAAATTTAATTTTATTTTCAATAAATAAGTAAGAAAAAATATTGTTATAAACATTGCGAATTAAAAATTAAAATGCTTTTTAATGTTTACACTGCCATCTAGATTTTAGTATTGAATTTCTTAGTTTTAGTTGCTTTACTACATTAGCTGAACCGGTGAATGTATTTGCTAACTAAATTATACTATTCCTTATTTCTTGACAATAAACTTAATTTTTTATTGATTTTTAATTAATGTTTTGTTATATAATTTTCAGTAAAATAATAATTAAAAAGACAGTAAATTATATAATTAATAAATTAAATTATATTTTGTGTTTAAATTAATTTGCACTTGACTTTAAAATCGATTAAAATGAACGTAAAACAAATCAGTGTTCTAAAAAGCTTTAATATGCAGTCTAAACACTTTTCTAAAACAATTTAAATTTGTTTTATTTAAAAAAAGTTTTTTTTAAAGGTTTTACCATTCCCTTTAAGTTAAAAAATATTTATTTATGAATAAATTTCACTAGTTATATAATTTACAGCAGATAAAAGTGAGTGAAAGTGTTTAGCAAAGTATGTCAAATGCACTTTACTGCATTAATGTTTTTTTTATGCTGTTCAAATACGAATAAATAAGTGAAAGTATTTTTTTATTAAATAAATACAAAGTAAAAATCAGCAACAAATCTTAGTACATAAAAGTAAAATTAGTTTTTCAATAAAAATCTATTTTTTGAATAATTTTTCATTTCGATGAAATTACGTGTACATTCGCGTTACACGTCGAAAATCATTGACGAACTAAAAATAATAAAATATATAAGTAATAAATCAATAAAATTGTTTTTCTATATACATATTTATTTTCTACTCAATAAAATCAATAGAAAAAAAATAAGAAAATTGTGAAAATACTTCATTCATATACTTTAATTTTCACTACTGTACTATTTATTTATATTATTTTAATTTAAATAATTAAATTTTTTCTATTTATTATTTGTTATTTTTTTTTTTTTAATGTTTTCAAACAGAAATCAACGCACAGTAACAACAGCAGTAATAATAAAAATTTAATGAATTAAATCGAAAAAAAAACAAAAAATATTGAATTAAAATTCAAGAGATAGATATTTTTTTTTGTTTTACTTTTATTTACGTTTGAAGCTTAGCGGTGGCTTAAATAACCAGCAAAAACAAAAAAAAAAGATTTTTTTTTGCACAAAAAATGTGCGAAAAACATTAACAAATTTAAATAAAACAATTTTTTTTTTTATTTATTTAATGAAGTTTCCTGTTTTGATTGTTTAAACTGTTGCGTTTTTTTTTTGGTTCATGTTGCGATTTGACTTTATTATGTTTCTTGTCTCTTTATTTCTAAATTTATAATAAAAAATTTTTAAAAGAAAGAACAAATGTTTATTTGATTTTAAGTTTGGTTTTATGTTGGTTTTTTTTTTTTATTATTATTTCTTAGAATTAATAAATAAATTCAGGTGAAAAATATAAAAAGAAAATATTTCTGTGACTTTAAGCGCCAGCAATACCGTTTATATAAATTTAATTAATTAACAAAACTGGTTTTAATCAGTGAAATAGTAATTTAATTAGTAAAATTAATTTTGTAAGCCGGGTGTAATTTTTATTTTGCTAAACATCACGTCACATGTATGAATGTATCTAACTTCTTTTTCATAAGAAAATAATAAATAAAGCTACTTAAAGTTTAAGCTAAGTTTAATCATTATCAGCTTTTAAAAGATCAGATAACTTTAATGGATAATTCCAGCTTCATTATATCTAAAAGAATTTACCTTGAAAATATCTTAAAATGCATAAAACTGAACATAATACAACGTATTTTATCGACAATAAAGTATTAAAATTCGCTTCATAAATTCATCAATGAATAAAATTAATTAAAAATCACTTAAATAGTAATTTTCAACATATGTTTTCCACAAACATGTGTAATAAAATTAAAAAATAAAACAAATATATCAACAGTTGAAATGTGATCCAATGTTGTTTGAAATAAGCGAAAAATAAAAATAAAAAAATATCCGATGCTCTAAAGGTGACTGTGATTCAATTACAACGTATAATTCGTCAAACTGTTTAACTCTCATTAGTTAGTAACTCGTGATTAATTACAGAAAGCAGCTAGATAAATTAAGTCCTTAAAATCTTTAAGCTTTAAAAATTAAATAAATCTTACAAAAGCCAATTTACCATTTCTTATTTCATAGTTATTTTTGTCGGCAAGGATTTTCTATTTTTAAATAAATAAAAAAAAAAAAAAAAATATAGCAAAAAATTATTTGTTTTTCTTCTTTATTTAATAATTTTTCTTTTAATTCTTTTTAGATATTTTGACACAATCTGCCTGTCTGTCATAATGATTGACGGTCATCATTTTACGAAAATAAATTAATTTAGCATCTTTTTTTTGTTCTATTTGTTTTTTTTTTATATTTTCGTCCGTTTTATATTATATAAATAAATAAAAATGTAACAAAGGAATTTCTTGTTTGTAATTATTTATTAACAAAAAAAAAAAGCAAAACAGAATTAAAACTAATGATAAGAATTAAAAATAATAAATCAGTCTTCAAAAAAAGGTTCGACTATGCAAATTTTTTTTTTAAATTAAAAAGAATTCCGGTCCAATCCAATTATTACATTTGGGAAAATTTCTCGGTGCTAATATTATATCGTCTGGTATTTGTCCAATTTGCAGTACAAAGTTTAAACCATCAGTCCATGTACCAGTTGTCATTAAATCGTTTATAATCCAGTAGCCAGGATTTCTTGCATGAAATCGTATCACTGCTACACTTAACTTCTCTATCACAAGTGTGTCCTTAAGTAATGCATTCTCTATATTTGTATCGATTAATTCATTCTGAAAAACCAATAACATATTTTTTAAATTTAATTCCAAATACAGAATTACTTAAAATGCGCCTGATAGCATACAATCTATTACAAGCCTTAAATTGACAATATTGTAAGCTTACTACTAATGCTTTTAAAAAGCTTTAATATAATAATTAAAACAAAATTAAAAAATAATAACCTTTTCGTTTAATGATTTAATGTATTCAAACGATGTTTCATTAGGTAGCAATGTTTTAGTTCCGAAAACATAAAACTTATGCCCATGTAAATGGAGTATCTGCGCATTATTCACGTCTAAAAACAAGTAATTTACATAAATAAACTTAATTAAATAATATGCGAAAATATTATTTTAAATTCAATTTACCATAATTAATAAAAATTATTTCCAAAACATCGCCCAAGTGAATACGTTCAACGTGTACACACTTACAATAGCTTAAATTATGACAGTGCTGCGGTAGTAAATTCTCATTACAAAAATCTTGATTAATTTTATATTGTGTTAATAAGGGTGCCGTAGGATAAATAAAATTAATATTATTAATTGTTTTTATTGATATTAAATTATCAGAAAATATTCTAGTTAGATTTTCTCTATAAAAATTTTCATTCATTTTTAAATAAATTCTTTTTGTAATTTTCTTTATACGATTTGGTAAATTTTCTAAATTTTTTATTGAATAATTCTGTAATAAAAATACTTTCGTTGAATTTGGACTTATTAATCCTATATTTGTGATATTAAAATCATTATATTCAATTAAACCAGTTATATTTGTATTTATATTATTACAATTTGCTGTAATTTCTATTGAAAATGTATTTTCATTCATATATTTTTCTTTTAATTTAAGTAAAAAATCAGCACGCTCTCCATGATGAATTGTAATTTGTCGAACATTAATCGGTTCAATATTGTTACCATCTAATGCCAGAAGCGTTAAATAATGTTTGTTTACTTTGATAATCATTGGGCATCTCATCATCACACCGGAATTATAAATTAAACGAAATCGATAAGATTTTTCCTTTTTTAAATAAAAATTTAAATTTCCGATATTATCGTCACCGTTAATTAATAATTTGTAATTGTTAAACTGATCAAGCCAGCCAGTGATTATTAACACGTGCTCTTTGAGATCATAATCATATAAATGCTTATGCACTTCTTGATTATCCGGTTCCTTAACGATAAATCCACTGAATACACCATTATTAACATCGTTTCGATCATGACTGTAATATATATGCGTTCCTGATTGTGCGGCACGAAATTTATACTGAAACGTTGTATAGCTGGTGATCGGACATTGTGTTATCATTGGTACACCATCCATAAACGGTGTCTCCTCCTGTAATTGTCCATGCCAATGTAATGTTAAACTACGTCCGGGCACCCTACTCTCCACATCAATCAACATTATATCATTTTTACACACATGAATCATCGGCGATGGCATTTGCTTATTTATTAACGTTACTATTTTCATACATTTACTTGAATTACATTCAGCTGTTATTCTTGTTTTGTTTGTACATTTATCATCACACTCACTATTTAAATTAATAATATTTTCTAATAAGCTAATAAGTGTATACAACAAATGAAAAAAAAAAATCAAACCTCTTCTTATTTTCTTTTGCTTTTTACCTCATTATTATTGTAAATTCTTCAATTACAAGTTTTATCCGACAGATCATTGGCCATTCTATGCTACTACAAGGCCGATTGCATGTTTTGATTGGTTGCTCTGTAAATTATTATTTTTATTTTTATTCAATTTTAATTAGCACATATACTAAATTTAAGTAACACATTATATAATTAAAAGGATATTTTATTTAAAACAAAAAACCATATTTAGCCTCAATAAATAAATTAAGTAAAGAAATAAATATAAAACATTGTAAAAGTAGAAAAACCAACTCAAGCCTAAAAATATAAAAATAATTAAGAGCAAAATAGATTATCTAATTTGTTACAAAAATTAAAAATTAAATAATGTTGATGACTTAAAACGTCATTCAAAAATAACTCGAACACTAGACATTATATATAAAAATTTTTATTTATTTTTAATAAATTTACAACAAACGTAAAATTGCATAGCAATGCTGAGCGTATATTGTAATAAGAAGTATCAAAAAAATTAAAATAAAATAATTAATTAAATTAATTAAAATATTTTTAGTATTACAAATAAGCAAAGAAATAAATTTAAAGTTAAAAAAAAAAAATTAAAATAAAATCATTTCAATACGTAAGAAAACGTGCATTCAACGATTGTAATCATCAAATTTTTCGTAAATTTTCTTTACTTTTTCTTTTTAATTTATTTATTATTTTTATTATACTTTTCTTTGTTTGTCTTCTTTATTTAATTTCAAAAAAAACTCCCAGGGTAATTGTTGCACTGATTTAGATTTTTTGTTTCTTTACACATTATTTAGTTAATTTTCTTATTATTATGTCAAGACATCGAGCTTTTGTTGATTTTATTTCTATATGAATGTTTTTAAAATTTTTCATGTTTAACATTAATTAAATTAAATTAAATTTATAAAATGCAAGAGAGCATAAAGATGAATATGCAGATGATAAAGAAGAAAATTAAGATGTAGCAGAAAATGATCGAATAGAAAAAAATTACACCAGAAAAATAGCTAAAATTAAAATTAAAAACTTTTTATAGAAATAAATTTGCCTAAAACTGACCTAGACTATATACACAAATACGTTACGTGAATTTTTTTTCTTTCAGTTTTCTTTTTCGCTTAAATAATAAATTATTTATTTTTTTAATCGTGTTTTAAATGATCTTGAATTTATTAGATGTTATAAATAAATAAACATAAATTTTTAAAGAAATATTATTATTATTATTAAGCAATAAAAAAAAAATTATTATTTTATAAATAGATCTATGCTGCTATTATTACTGTAGATAAATTGATAGCTAAGGACACACAGTATTGTTGTTTATCCGTTACGATATTATTTTATTTTGTTCAACATGTGAATATATTCACTGTGAAATCAGTTATTTATGGGTTTTAAGTTCCATTCGATAAACTTTTAGTTACTGGTGAAAAACTGAGGACTACTAGATTATTGATTGTGATATGATCTGCGGTTTTACAACAAGTGTTTTTTTACAATTACCCAAATTATTAGACCTGCTAGGATTTTCTTTTTACAAAAAGGTTGCTTTTCACGAACGTTTCATGTTAAAAAGATGACAAATGTCTTGAAATACGCCTAAACTTTCAATCAGAAAGTAGACGTAAGCTTTATTATAAAATAATTTATGTACAAAAGCTCTTATTTATAAATTAATAATAAAATTTCATTAGAAAATAAATATTTTTATAAGAAAATAAAAAAAGAATCAGATTAAGTAAAATGTTAATAATCTGAAAAAATAAGTAAAAATCAACGAAAAAAAAATGTAAACTTTCGAGGAAGCCTTCTAGACTAATATAATTAACGGTAAAAATGAAAATTGTAAATTAATTTTCATAGAATAAAAATAAAAATCTACCAAGAAAAGATTAACACGACGTCCTTTTTGCGCTAATTTTAGAAAAACAACAGAATTGATGAAAAAATACAGAGCAAAAAAAAAAAACGATAATTTTGAATTTTTCTTTTGTTCTCGCTTGTCCTCCTCACAGTATGTTTATTTGTTTTCTTAATTTAAATAGAAAAATAACTAAGAAATCACTAATCTAATTTTAATATTTTTTTTTTCTTTCTTAAATAATAATCATTTTTCTTGTATTTTGAAATTTATAATAAAAAAAAATAAAAAACCACTTAAAAATCCTTTTGTTTTATTAATTTATTTATTTTCTTTTCTTTTTTTTTTTTTAATCTAATCTATTTTTAATTTTATTTTATTTTTATTTAATTATAATTTTTTATTTTTTATATCTTTCGTTTATTTTATAATAAAATGTCACATTGTTTTGCTTGTTTAATTATTTTATTGTGAATTTTAAAAAAATAAAATAAAATAATAAATTAAATGTGAAAATTGCCTGGCATTTTCCATTACGGTAATTAAGCGGCACAAAACAAAATTTTAATTTTTTTTTTCTTTTTGCAAAAAAAAAAAGAACTAAAACATGAAACAAAATGTAAGCAAAAAAAAAAAATTAAAAATAAAAACTTTTCAAGTGCACTATTAATATAATTAATAATAATTTTTGTTAACTTAAGTTAAGTTAGATAGAAAGATAGAAAAATAATAATAAAATAAAGAAAAAAGTGTGTGTTAGTTTTAAGTAAAAAGGAAAAAAAATATTCATTTAGTTCTTCTTCTATTATTATTATTATTATTATTATTATTAATAGAAACAATTGGCGTCATCAGAGGCAATAGTTAAAGACAGTGGAAAATAATACACACAAGTTTTATTTAAAAAAAAAATTATAACAAATTATTCAAACTAAGCCAGGAACAATATTTTAATTACGAGGGAGGATTAACAAATTATTCATTTATTGTAACAAAATAAAAGTAAAAATATTTATAAATATGATTTGTGGGTTTATTAGTTGAAGGTGATTACATATAATATCATTTTATTCATTTTTATATTATTTAACAGTATTTAATTATTTTATTTATTATTTTTAAGATAATATTGTTGATTTTTAAAGAAATTTTGCACTTAAAAATAATTATTTTCGTTGTTTTTCTATGCAATTTTTAATACAAAAAATCATTAATTCTGTTGTTTAAGACAATTTTGCCGATGTATATCCCTTGAAAATAAACTATAATTAATAAATATCATGAGAATTGTTAATTGTTTACAATCGAAGTTAGAAATAAAGACATATTTTCTGTTAGATTACTTCAAATAATTGTAGAAATTTAGATATCTAATTTAAAATTAAATACAAAACTGTGATAAAAAAAATACTATAATCCATCAAATTTAAACGATAGTTTTATAATTCTAATCTGATTGAACAAAATCCAAGATAATACACGTTATTAAACCAGATTATCACTGATTACATAATGTCAATTCTGTTAAAAATTAATTATATCTTCGTGTTATTTCTCTTATTCACGATAATCTACAATAATCTTTTAACATTTAACTATAATTTACAATAAAAAATTATTTAATCGAATATTTACGAAGCAAAACCATAGTAATTATTGTAAATTTATTTGTAAAAAGAAAATTATTTTCTTGCCATACTAAAAGCTTATAATATTTTGTGATTGCGTAACAATACTCAAAATCTTTAAATGCCGGAAAATAATTTCTTTTTTAAATATAAATAATTAAGTGACGTTCACTCATTTTTCTAGACACATCGATCATTTTCTTTAGATAAAATAAATATTAAAAAAATAAAAAAAACTGCAAAGTAGTCTTACACATTACATTATGCCGACAATTGGTGCTATACAGATTTACCTGTAGATAAAATTACTTTTGCAAAAAATAAAAAAAATATCTTAAATAAATACCGCAATACATAAAATAATTATTACTTACAGACATTACAGCGAAAATAAAATAATAAAAGATAAAAACTTTCACTTTAATTCGGCATTAAATAAAATTTAAAATAAATAAATTAAAAACCATACAAGACTGGCAACAATGTGTCGTTGTGGTTTTGGTTTTTCTTATTTATTAAAATTATATCTGGTGTTTTGTCTTTATTATAATTTATATAAATTTTTTATTTTTTTTTATGATTTATTAGAGAGAAAGAAATATTTGATTTTTTTATATATTAAAGGTACTTAATGAACACTTTTTATTGTTTTTTTTTCGCTATAAACAGATGCTTTAAAAAATTTGTAACGTTTTAAAAAACGAAAAACGTTATTATGTTTTAAAAGAATAATTAA
This sequence comes from Ptychoptera contaminata, assembly GCA_963942525.1. Lineage (NCBI taxonomy): Eukaryota > Metazoa > Arthropoda > Insecta > Diptera > Ptychopteridae > Ptychoptera > Ptychoptera contaminata. Next base: position 29,307,486 of record OZ012638.1, read on the forward strand.
ATTAAATAAATAAAAAGCACCTAAACTATTTAAAGATTAATCTACATATAATCGTAGATTTTATTACATTTTGTTTTGTTTTGTTTATTTTTTAATGTTAACAACGTGTTTCACCATCATTTTGTAGTTTATAACGATAACAATAACGTTAATTTTCAAAATAAACAATATATATATATAAATATTTTTAAAAATAAGAACTAACTTTAATAGCTATAAATATAAAAAACTACGCTTGATGTCTTATATCTAGGTTTGTAGGCTTTCACTGTTCGTATTGTTTTAATTAATAAATCTTTTCCTATGCAGATGCAAAATGTATTTAAAATAATACGACTTACTAATGATGAACTGGTTGTAATGATACTTGTGAATAATAATTTTCAAACAAAAATAAGTACTTTAAGCACGAGAAAATGATGCTCTAATGACAAGACCCACAAAAGTACAGTGATAAAGAGAAAATAAAAACAAATCAACAAACCACACACGACTTTTATAAATAAATTAACACAAATTGTTAGTAATTTACGTTTAAAATAACTTTTAATAAATTAGCATAATTGATTTCATTAATTGTCAACAGAACAACTGAACTTATTCTTATCTCTAATTAATTATGTAAATTATTCTCTTGTTAAATTAAAATTAAATTAAATTATTCTTAAAATATAAAATACGATAAAATAATAATTTTTATTATCTACAAATTAAAATAAACTAGAAAAATGAATTAAATTTTAATGCGAAAAATATAAAACGTCAGAGTCTAAAGTGTTTTTTTTTTCGTTCGATTTTGCTTTTTCCCAAACAAAATTAGTCATTGAAACATTTTAAATTTTTTATGAACTAATTAAATTAATAAAAATAAAAGTTTTTTCTACAGTAAGTTAGCATTTTTTTTTGTAACTCTTTTTTTTCTTTTCGTCTTTAAATCATTATTTAAAACCATTTAATTTGTTTAATACGAAAAAAAAAAACTTAACCATCTATTTATTTCTGTTGTATCTTTTTCATTTATTTATATAAATGCTTGTTAATTAAGAACATAAAACACAATTTTCTTTTCTTTTTTTTTTTTTTTACATAAAGCACAAAATAAACATATTTAAAATAAACTACGTAAATAATATATAATAAGAATTATATAAACTAATTAATACAAACCAGGTTTTATAAATGAAATAAATGATATAAATATTGCTAATAAAAATACAAAAAATATAATTAAAAGTTTTTTTATTAAACAATTAATATTTTTTATTTGTATTTTATTTGTTGGTGAATTTTTTAAAAAATTATTCATTATTAAAAATAAATTTAAATTTAAATTTGTTTTCTTGTTTTAATCGATGCTGGAAATTATTTATAATAGAATTTTTCTTTTTTATTTTTAATTAAAAACTATAAAACCACTTAAATGTTATCACTTCCTGCTATTCTTTTACTTTAGCTTCTACTAAGCTTTACGAATAACAAAAAAAAAATATATAGAAATTATTCTTTTAATTCACAATTTATTTAATTAATTCAATAATTATTGAATAAATAAATAAATAAATAATAAAAAATCAATTGATCTACACCTCATGGTTTCTGATATCTGACTGATTTTTATACAAAATAAAAAACATTAAAAACAATAATGAAAAAAAAATAAAAATAAAATAAAGTTTATATTAACACGAAAAAAAAGGCAAAACAAAATAAAATTAAAATGAAAAAACAAAAAAAATAGTGGTGTAAGAAGTACCGAATAAACAATAAAATTATTATTAAATAAGTGAAGCTTTTTAGCTAGTCAAATAATCCTGCATGGCAGTATTGACGTTTCTTTTTCAATATAAAAATTTTTATTTATATTTTTTACTCTCCAGGAAATAAGCAAACACAAACAGCAACAATAGCAGATCAAATATTAAATTAAACAAAATAGAAAAGAATTAAATTCAATTTAAATATTATTAAAAAACGAAAAAAAAACTTCTCTCTTTTCTCTTTGTACTTGATTTTGTTTATAAATTTATATATATATATATTTTTTTTCACTTTTTATTAGCTTTTAAGCTAAAGAAACATTTATTGTAAACAATACGAATTAAAAAAAATATATATAAATATGTATATATAATAATACAAGAAAGTATATAAAGTAAAATGAAAAACGAAAATTTGCAAAGCTATAAGAAACGATAAAACAGCAACAGCGATAAAAAAAAGCATATGTAATAATAAAATAAATTCTTTTTTATATATATATTATATTATTATTATTATTAGTAAAAACACTTAAAATAAATATACAATACGAGTTTATGAGTAATTTTTTATTATTATTATCTGCTTGCCACACAATTTATGTTAATTTTATGCTTTTTATTTATTTTTTGATTAAGTAATTTTTTCATCTAAATGGATTAACCATAATTTATATAATTTAAGAAATTGTTTTTTATTTTACATAATAAAAAGCTCATTTTTTAAACTATTAATTGCATTTTATAATTCTTAATTTAGTAATTTTATGCTATAACAATTATAAACTGATAAACCTCACTATACATGCGATCCCGGGCGATCTTATGTGATCATTCATTTTTGTTAAGTCTTTGATATTAAAGACAAAGCAATGTGATCATTATGCTTATGCAACTATAATAATAGATCTTTAGTAAACAAATTGCTGTATTTATAACAGCTTTGAATTATGCAATATATTTTTAATTATTATTATTAACGATATTGATTATGATGTACTGATTTCAGGTGATAAAGTACCAATTTATTAAAAATTAATTCATTTAAATTAAAAATAAATAATAGTATTACGATCAAAATGATCATAGCGATCATTTAAAATAAATTAGAAATAATCAATGAAGAATAAATTAATTCGTAGTCTTATTTCATTGATTATCGTATTCAGGAATTGTTTGTAAAACTTCAAAGACTTAATTTCAGATAAATAATTCTTTGATTTTTTTTAATTAATCATGCTCTTTTCTGCAGTATTAGAGAATCATATTACAGATTATTAAATGATCGAAGTAATGTTAACAAAGATCATACATAAAGATGATAGATTATACATAAACAAATATTATATTCCTCAAAAATGTATACTAATCGCAATACTAACTAAACAAAAGACCACTTGCTGTTCTCATTTTATAAACATAAAACAGTAAATTATTTTATTTTAATTATGATTATTTATTTTTAACGCTGTTGAATCAATAAATAAATTATTCATATTATCTGTGACCTATAATAGGTAATACCTTGTTATTTATTTAGCTAGGAAAAACCCTTTCTTAGTTTATTAAAAAATTAATGTAATTGCTAAAAAAAAAACAAAAATTAAACACACATGATAGTTGCCTGTGTAAACAAGAAGCAAAAATTAACGTAAAAAAAAATTATTAAGAAAACACCTACATTTAAGATTTATTTATTTTTCTATGTAAACATACAGTAAAAAAAATAATACAAATCTGTAACATTTAATCATTTTTGTTTTCACTTCTGTTAAAATGTTCTTAAGTAAAAAAAAGAAAAACAACAACATTAACAAGTGTAAATATATATATATTTCAAAATATATTCCTTAATTTAATTATTTAATCATGAATAATAGCAAATAACTGCTAATAAAATAAAGTTAAATTTAATACTAATGACGTATTTTAAGTCAAACTAACTTTATTTTTAATAAAGTTCAATTACAACTATTTTGATGGTTGTTTTTTCTTCTTTTTGAAAAGGAATATTTTTGAATATAAATCTTTTAATTTAAAAAACTGAAGCATTAAAAATATTTTACGTCACACAGATAGAATAGAAAAATACTTATCACACGTGTTTTGTACATGATATACGTCTTTGTTTAATTTTTCCATTTTATTATTATAATTAACAGGAAAATAAAATTGTTTTTATAAGAATGTTAAAAACGATAATAATTTTTAATTATTACAATACAAATCGTTAAGCAAAGATTTGTCGATCACTCATTATGACGATCATAGATAAAAACAAGTAAAAAAAAAAAAACGATGAAATTTCCATAGACAACATAGTTAATGAATAATTTTCTTTTATGTTATGCTAATTAGGATTATTTAACAGTTGGATGCTCTAATAATGAATTATGTACGTCGTATTTTCGATTATTTTTAAGTGGTTTCTTTATCAAGGACATGTATTTATAGTGTTTTTACATTAAACAATTTTTTTGATTTATATTGGAAAGGTGATTATTTATTATGTAATTGATTGCACGTGATCCCAAGTGGATCTAATCTAAAGTGATCGTAGCTAATTTTAAGTAATTGTTGATATTTTTTAGATATTGTGGTGCACATAGTATAGCGAAACACAGCGATCGTAAAAGAGTAGGGTATCTACAAAATGCAAAGAACTTAGCGGGAATATACTTAAACCAACCAAGGTGATTTTAAAATATATTTTAAGTATTTTTTGGCAAAAAACAATGTTGATATCCTTAGCTAGTTTTATGAAAAATCTATAAAAATATATCTACGATCACTGCAGCTACAAAAGACTGAGTATTTATAAAATGTTAAATATGTTATTCTCAGCTAAAATGGAAACCACTTAAAAGATCTCTAAGCATTCTTTAGTTTTTGGAAAAAATTTTAATTAACATTAGATGATCACTTGAATAATCCTCTACTGTTTTTTTTTTTTTAAATAAATATTTGTCTCAGTAAAATCATAACAATAAAAGCAAAGTTAAAGAAAAAGTAACAAACATAATAAATAAGCAAATAACCGACATCGATAATCACCCATCAAATTCTTACCCCATAATTAACACGTGTATAATATTTTCTAGTCAAAAAATAAAGAATAAAATACGTATTTTTATGTTTTCTTTTGCGCTTAAAATTTTTCCGTTTTATTATTATTTTATTTTAAAATACAAAAAAAAAAAAAATAATAAGCCGAAAGCAAAGCAAAACAAAACATTTTTCTTAGTTTTGTTATTTAATTTTCTTGCTTTGTTTTTACTGTCTTACATTCAGCTGTGATCTGATCTATTTTCTCACCTCTAATATATTTTTTTTTTAATTTTCTATACGAAGTTTAAATCCACTCATTGTGATCTTAACAGAAAAATCGAAAAAGATAATTTTTATTTTTCCTTAAATTAAAGAAGTAAAAATAATAAATGAAAAAAATGTTGGTTGGTTGGTTGGTTGGTTTTTTTTTTTTCGTTTCTTTATAAAATTTATACTTAAACAATGCGTGGGTGTATGCAAGTGCTATAAATACGTCATTGGCATAACTTTAAAAGAAATAAAAAGAGAAAATCTATGAAAATATATAATTTAATAAAAAAAAAAAGAAAGAAAAATAATAATAATAAAATAAAAACTCTGGATTAGTTGTATTTCAGATTTTGCAAAAAAATTATTATTATTATTGTTTTTAAGTAGAAAAATTTAATTAAAATGAATCAAAATGAAAATTATTAGTTTTGTTTTCTTTTTTTTTTTTTTAAATGGCATTATTTATTGGATTCACCATCGATAAAGATGTTATATTAATGGTAAATGGATTATTGATTATTATATATTTTTTAATAATTCGATAGTTAATAAGATTAATCGTGCTATTAGCGATTGTGGGTGTTAAAAAAAAACATTTCTAAACTGATAATTAGTTAATATTTAATTAAGATAATTAATAAATAAAAATAAGTAAATTTATGAAATCATTAATTAATTTTATAAAAGCTTAATTACTCAATCGAAGAAAAGCAAAAATTGAAATAGAATTTGTAGCTTCTGCAAACTATCCATTTTTAATTAGTATTACCTAGAGGAAATGATACATTTTTGCGAACTACAAAAGACTTAATCTAGAAAACTTTTTCACTCATAATTCATTGGATAAACTGTCAACAAATAAAAGGAAAGCATTGCATCCGTTTATTCCTTATAAATCCGAATTAAAAACACTAATATTATTGTAATAAAACGCAAATTTGCATCATTTTCAAGATATACAATAGATGCAAAATATTGTCTAATTTCACAATTAAAAATTACAGTATTCTGTCTTTATGCAAACAAAACATGATTATGCTTATTATCTAATAAATGAATAAAATTTTGCTGTTCTGGAGACTAACATAAAAGGCACTAATCCATCGGACGAAAAAATGCCGATTAGTGTTAATTATCAAAAAGTGTGTCATCTCTACAGCAGCAAATTTAGCACTGATGGCAGTAACAAAATACAGGAATTCCTGTTGCAACAATTAAAACAATAAAAATTAATTAAATTCGCCTCACAAGTGCTTTGTCCTTTACAAAAATAAAAACCCATTACTTTACCTTTAAGCATAATAAATTGCCACAAATCAACATTTCTTTACGCAACTACTTATGTATCACCTTTTTGACTTAAAAAATATAAAAAATGAATTTTTTTTTCACTTAAAAAAAAAAAAAAAATAAGTAAAAAAAGAAAATGTTGAATAAAAATCTATGACCTTCAAAATGATTTTCTTTCCCGACATTGTAATAAAGTTATTTTGGCCGCCTAACTGATTTTCAGTTATTTTTATTTCTTCTATTTTCCTTAGTTTTTTCTTTATATTTTTTTCTTATTTATTTTTTACTTTATTTTTCTTCTTTTTTTTTTTATTAATTTAAATAATTGATTTTCATCTTTTCTTTAATTAGTTTTTTTTTTTGTTTGTTTGTTAAATTAATTTTCTTCTACTTTTATATAATTTTCAATAATTTTTTTCTTAATCAAACTTTGATCATAATTATTTCCTTTTAATATTTTTGAAACTAATTAAAGAAGAATTAAAAAAAAAAAATTATAATAATAATAAATTCTTCTTGCGTTTATTATGTTTTTCTTACTTTTCTTCATCATGATTTTACTTTAATACGATGGAATTTTCATCGTTAACTGATGTTGGGCTGTGCGCTTGTTCACAAACAAATTATTAATGATATTAAAAAAATAATAATAAGAATAATAATTTTAAAGTATAAAGCGTTTAATATGAAGGAATAGAAACAAGAAAGAGAAAAATATTCATAAATTAAAGGATATGATGATAGGTGGGTGGAGGTTTAAACATTATAAATACTTTTATTTTATTTTATTTATTTTGTTTTTTTGTTTAAATTTTTATCGTATTAATACATTATTTTGCGATCGTTTCGTTTAACAAAAGAGACAAATATTTTCTGTTTTTGTTATAATAATTGCGTGTTTGGCGTTTTTTTTTGGTTGTTGTTCTGACAAATATCTAAAAATTATAATATTTTTGCCACGTGTTGCTAGTTAATTAATTTTGTTGTTTTTTTTTTTTTGTTTTTTGCTTTAATTAAGGAAATGAAAATAAACATTAAAATGTGTAAAAAATCGATTGAGAAATTGTTGAGTAAAAAAAAAAAATTAAGAAAAATAATTAATTAATAAATAAAATTCAATTTAGCCACAATATTTTTGTAAATATTTTTTTACACTTAAATGTAATTAAATAATAAAAAATAATTTTTAAGCGATTTAATTAATATTTTTATTCATTTTTTTTTTTATGAATAATTTGAAAAAACACTTGTTGCTGGGTGTGACTTATTTGCACAGTTATTAAACGCCCTGAATGTTTAAATTACCGAATATTTATATTATATTTGACTGTTGTCTTTGTTTTCTAGAAACAAATAAGTAAAACAAACGTTATTTTCCACTGACTTTACGTAATTAATCATATTTTAACACTAAGTAATTGTTGTTTTTTGCTTATATTGAAAATAACTTTTTAATGAGAAAATAAATTCACTTGACAACAAACAGTTTGTAGTAAAAGGATAAAAATTTTCATACAAACAATTGTTTTAAAACAAAAAAAAGCCTTGAAAATTAATTAAATAAAAAGAAATAGTAAAACGCGCGCAACAATACCACGGGCTGGTTAGTTTATTTAAGCGTTTTTAGAGTTAATTTAAATTTTTGTCGCGTCGTTTTATCTTTCTCGTTACGAATCCTGAAATATCATTTAAAAAGAAAAAAAAAATACTTTTATTTTGCTAACTTCGTAAATACAAAATAAAGAAACAAATCGAAAAATTAATTTTAAACATTTTTGTGAAACTTTGTGTGTTTTTGGCCGATGATTATTTCATTTTGAATCATTTTTGCGTTTTTTTTTTCTTATTTATTTTTTTTTTTTATCAAAAACCATTATTTAAACATGTCTTTTGTCACATTTTTTTACTGTTTGTAGCTAATTTTTTTGATGATTTTATCGCGTATAAATCACTTTTTTCTATTTAATAGGAAAATAACGATATTTATATTTAATTGCAAAAATTCAAAACAAGCAATAAGATTAGTTACTTAATTATTGTTATTCAATAGAGATTATTCTCTTAAAGCAATCATTATTATAGCATTACATTATACATAATAGAAATTCTTACAAAATGTTATAGCTGCAATTCTCTTGGGAGCACTTCGCTTAACAATAATACCTAGAATCTAACTCATTAAGAATAAAAAACATAAAAATAAATGTAATATCGATAAAGTAATTTGTAAGGTTTTATAGTAGTTATAAATTGTCAGATTACAAATTACACAGTGTGTGAATGGTAATTTATCTCTTTAAAACTGATAAAAAAAGTATTTAAGCTCAAACTATCTTTTGAAAACTACTAACTGCGGTGTACATTTCTTTCTACTTTCTTGTTGAATGCACAGTACTTTCGTTCACATATAATTATTGCACCTCAATTAAAAAAAAAAAAAACAGAAAAAATATAAACGAATTAAAACAAATGCAACGAAAATTGACATTAAATAATTGACATGCTGACAATAAACTTAGAAAACATTTTGTTTTTAAGTAATTTAGGTCAAAAGGTAGACACAGCTACATAAAGATATTTCTGTTTATGAATTAAAAAATAAAAAAAAAAAAAAATTAAAAGCAACAATTCTTTCGTATGTTTTGTATGTTTATTGGCTCGATACATTGACACTTATTAAAATATGAAGTAAAAAACTAAAGTCACTTCATTGACAATTCTTAAAATATTATTAGTTAAACCTTCATGTCTGAAAGGGATACGTATGTTGAGATTATTTTTATAACAATAGTTTTGCAATTTTGCAATAATATTTAATAAGCCAAATGATTGTGATGCTAATGAGAATCGAATTTATTGTTATAAACTGGTAAAATCTTATTGAATATTATAGAACAAGAAAATAATGGAATAAACATAAATGATAGATAAATAAACAACATTAAAAAATGTATTGTGTGGCGTCTAAACAGTGATTTAATTCTGAAAAGAATGTGTCTGATCACCGTCGAAAAAAAGAAACGAATTTTTTGTTACTTTAATGAAAAAATAATAAAGTTCAAGTGAACATTTATTTAATTTAAATTCAAATACCTGTTTGCTATCACAATAAAAGTTTATTTCATTGACTAAAATAATCAAACAATATCGAATATATTTCATTGCAATTTTTATTGGCTTATGTGATTTTTATTTCCTTCAAAACAAACGTCTCATACTTTCATGAAAAAAAAAATAAAAATAAAAAGATTAAACCACCTTGGCGATTATTTTTTTATCTACAAATATTAAAATAAGTTTTCTCATTAAGTCTATTCGCGTATTTATCTATTTTTCGTTTATTTCTTTCTTCAAAAAAAAAATTAAAATATATTAATTTTAGTCAAAGTAAAATAGTGTAAAGAAAAATTAATTTCAAATTTTTTGTACGTCATCGACAGATTTTATCTTTTAAAAATAAAAAAAGAAAACTAAACTGACAACAAACAACTGCAATTTTCTTAGTTTGAAGCATTGTGGCAAATGATCATCATTATACGTTTAACGTTTAAATAAAATATAAAATTATTTTCTAAAATATAAATAATTAAATAAATAACATAGATGACAGGGTTAATATTAAAATTATTTATTAAATAATAATTTTATTGCTTAATTATGTTTTAATAAACTATAAAGAAAAACACAAGAAATTTGTATGAAAGAAGCATAGTATCGCTGATTAAATATAAATTCTAAACAAAACTAATAATAACAATAATAAACAATTTAATTTAATTTCGTGAAGTAAAATAAAAGGAAAATAAAATGAAAAAAATAAATAATGTAAATTAAAGAAGAATCAATAAGAAAAAAAATAAAAATTTTTAAAGGAAAAAACTAAAAATAACTCAATTTTCGATTGAAAAACAAAAACAGAATTAATGAAAGCAAAATCAATGAACGAAAAACAGGTAAAAATTTTGCTATTTTTTTTTTTTATAATCAATGTACGTGGTAAGACCACCAAAGTAATGCTATGAAGATTTATGTTTCTTTTTTTTTTATGTTTTTTGCTTGCCGTATTGTTATTGTCTACGCTAGGTGTTAACAGATTTTTCTTCTATATTTTCGTTTTAAAATTATAATTATTTATTGGCAATTGGTTAAATTATTTGTCTCATAATATTTTTAAAAAATATTTACGTTAAAATTTACGTCAGAATATGTTTCTTTTTGTTTTCTTTTTTTGTATTTTCTTGGAAAAAACGCTTATTTTTATGGATTAAGTTACAATGATCAGTTTTAAATTGATTAGAACTACTGAATACCCATTCAAAAGATATTTGGTTTTATAATTTTCATATAATTAAATCGTTAGTTAAATATTTTTAATGAAAAGCTTTATGTTTAAAGCTAAAATTGAACTCAAAGGTGAGTTTAGTAACATAACACCTTCTCGCGATTTTAATAATTTTGTAAAAACATTTATAAGGTTTTTTTTAAACTTATCGCGAATAAATCACAAAAAAATATTTTTTTTAAATTGCAGTTTGTAAAATAATGTAATAATTACTTTATTGCTTTGTTCTAAATATATTCTGTGATCCATGTTGCTATTTGGCGGTTAACAGGTTATTGCAACTTATTAGTCATCACCGCAGTACTTCAGCAAAACTGCGGATTACATCAAATTTAATTTTTCTCTCTTTTTATTCATCTTGTGAACATAGGAATTCTACAGGAAATCTACACCGTACTTTGTTAGGCACTATCGCTTAAATTTCTGTCCATATTTTCTCTTGCAAATCATCCGCTATTGATCGATGACCGGTGTTTCTTTATAACAAAAAAAAATATATCTCAATAATTTATCTATTCACAATTAAGGCCATTTGTTACACATTTTACAATTTTCCTACGATTTAGTTAATAAATCAATTAGAAGTGTTAAGCATCTTTTAAATTCTTTAATCTTCCAACAAACCAACAATGGAATTTAAAAATAAAACAAAATTTATTTTCTTAGTAAAAATTCTTTATTGTTTAAAGCGAAGAAGATGAAGCAACAAAAGAATGATCAACAACATAAATTCACTAAACTACTAATCTGTAAGTTTTCTACAATCAAAATACTTTTCATATCATATTAAAATAATTCAATGAATTAAAAATATCAGTTAATGAGCAACAAAGTGTTAATCACATAGAATCTTCGGCACTGAATAAATATGCAAAGGATATTTTGATTAATTATCATCAGTCAACAGCTAAACAACAATTTCACTAACTCGTACCAATTCGCGAAAGTAAGTAAATGTATTTTGTAGCGAATCTATATGAAAATAAGTACACGAGACAGAGATAGAGACTTTTTTTTAAATAAAAAATAACGAATTTCTATAAATGCAACACCTGAAAATTTATAAATAGTTAAGAAAAGAAAATTTTAAGTTAAAAAGAAAAATACTTTGTTGTTTCTCTGGTTAAAAATAAATTACGAAGAAAATTTTCATACGATGGATTTTTATTACTGTTGTTTATGGTTTTTGCTGATGTTGGTTTAGCTTCTGCTGATTCTACGCATTTTTTTTGTCGTTGATACAATTGTTGCGTTTTTAAATTTTTATTTGTTAAATTACTTGTGGTTTATTTTAGCTTTCAACTTGGCTTCATTTAAGTAGTGATGCTTTTAGAGCTTTTATCTGATTGTTTCAGCTTCTAATTATGTACAGATTTATCTAATAATTTTTAAGGGTCGTTTTTGCTTGTAATTGTTTTTACTATTCATTATGTTTCAACAATTCTTTTAATTGTCCATTCTTTTAATTATTCCTTATCCGAACAAACCTACTGTAACAACAATTATTAAGCTTTTACGCTTTTACTTCCACTGTTATGCTATTTTGAATATTTCTACTACTATGTAATCTTGTTATTTATTAAAAATCATTGTATTTTCATATGATTTTAATTAAAAATGACATAGTTTTTACTATGCCAAAAAAATAATAATAATAATTTTATTTTTGTGTTTTATTTTAATTAATATCAAAAATAGATATAACAATAATAATAAATTAAATTTTTTAATTATTAAATAACAAACTAAATAACAGATAAATTTTGTAGAATATTATAAAGTATATGACTTTACGTTGTATTTATTTATTTATTATCATTTCTATATATATATTAAAAATAATAATAATAATAATAAAAGCGAAAAATTAATTTATTTTTTCTCATTAAAAATTCGTATAAACATCAAAATAATAATAATAATAATACAAATTTCCAAGTCCAATGAACCTTTTTTTCTACTCTTTTTTTATTTTTGAAAATTCTATTATTTTTATGTAGGAAAAAGTGTATTTGTTTTGAACAAAAAAAAAAAGAAAAAGAAAATTAAATTACTTTCCCGTTGACGTCATTTTGAGCAGAAGAATTTTTATTTTTTCTTAATTTAATTATTTTTTTTTTTTGCTGTTCTTTTAATTTTTGATAAAATCTTTTTATTTTAAATTAGATTTTGTAATAATGTTTTGATATCGAAGACCAGTAAACGAGTCTTACTTATCTAATTCATATGAAAATTACTTAAATTTTCTCCAGGAAAAATTGATTTTTACTTTAATTTTACCTGAATATTATTTCTATGAGAAAGTACGCAAATAAAAATTTAAACAAAAAAAAAATTTTATTATTTTCTTTTTTCAAAAGTACTTTAGCACCAGATTTTTTATTTTGCATTTTGTTAAATTGCTAGTCAACTATTTATGTAACATTACAAAATTTTGGCAAGAAAAATGATCAGGCCTCGTGTAGATGGACGATCCTAGAGCTGCTTAGAAACAAAGAAAAAAAAAAAAGAAGAGAAAAATAAATTTAAAAAATAATTAATAATTATAAACGAGAAAAAGCCCAGTTTTCTTAATTAAAGACTTTCCCAGATATTATTTGCAAAAAAAAATACATAAAATAAATAAATAAAAATAATTATTAATTTTATAGAAAGCTTTAGCAACTGCATGGAAACTTTTTGAAAATATTTTTTCTTATATTTTTTTTTCGTTTCACTCTCATCCATAATATTTCTCTACGTTTGATTAAATATTTTTCTTTTTTTTTAACTTTGATTAATCAGTAGTTTAGTCGAATTTTCCATTTTTTTTTAATTTAATTTTCTAAGCTAAACACGCGAAATAAAGAGAGAAATTTTTTTTTCGCGAAATACGAAAACGAAAAATGTCATCAGACGACATTTAAAATAAGCAAAGTGAAAATTTAAATAAAAAAAAAATTATTATTATTATTATTTTTCCTCTTATTTGCCAAAAATATGTTCAATTTTCTAACATATGTTAAATAGATTTTTTATATAATATTTTTTTTTTTTTTGCTTAATTTTTTCATATAAAATACAAAATAATAAAGATTTGTTGACATTATACATTTATGTTACATGTTTCTATTTAATTTTTTCTTTATTTATTTTTGGTGTTTAAGTTACGCTTTGTACGTTTTTCTTTACGTTTTCTTTATTTTTTGCATCAATTTTTCTTTTTTTGAATATTTTTCTCTATGCAAAATACAAACTGCTAAAAGAGTAACTAAATAAAGCAGTTTTATCCTATTATTTATATAGTAAAATGATCAAAAGAGATCATTAGATGTACCGCTGGATAACATAAATTAAAGTCAATTTTTACGCATGTAAATTGATAAAATACTAACTTTAGGTAATAATTTAATTGTAATAATTTTTATTTAATAGAAAAAGAAGGTATTTAAGAACATTATAGACTTATTAAGCTAGTTATAATATATTAATTAGAACAACAAACAATTTTTTGTGTTGTTAATTCTATTAACGGCTTAATTGTAAGTGCAACACTAATTGATGCTAAAGTAAATAATCCTAAAGAATAAATTAAATAAAGAATAAGTAGACGATAAGGAAAATAATTTTAAACAGATTTGGTACCATTGAGACACAGATGATCACACAGAGACTATTTCTTATGTCAATTTATTTCTAATATATTTTTTTTTTCAAAAGAAATTTTCTACTCTCGATCAAATAATAATAATTTTAAAAAAATGATGAGATTCAGCTGTGTCTATAAATTTTAAATCAAAGAAAAATTAATTTAAAAAAAAAAAATCTTAAACAACAATACTCTGACACATAATAATTAATTATAAATCAATAAAATTAAAATTAATTACCTAATTAAATAAATTAAAAACAAAACAAAAATTTAATTGGCATCACCCTTAACTGTTGACTGAATAGAAGTTAATTAATTAAAAAAAAATAATAATAATAAGTAGACGATATAATTGACAATAATCAATCAATTGTTTAACGTGTAATGTTTAACCTTGCTTCTTCTATTTTAAGATAAATAACAGTAATATAATGAATAATCTTTTCTATACATTTATTTATTTATATAAAACGAATAAAGGAATAAATACGACAAAAAATTATTAAAATCACTAAACTATGATATTCCCAGGGATTTTTTTTTTTTTTTTTTGCTTTTTTTCGTTTTAAATAATAATTTTGGTTGCTTTTACTATGCTCACATTCATCTACATATTTAATCACATCAGAAAGCATATTTCTTTGTATAGAAGATTTATGCATTGAATTTTATCTTTAAAAATACATTGAAATTGGTTTTCACAGATTAAACTATGGCTGGCTAAATGCCAATTTTAGCTGAATAAAAGTTCTAAATATTCTATTATTTTAAATTAAATTTTACTTTATAGTGATTGTGTGTATTATTCTTCGTCTTATAATTATTTATTTTTTGGTAATTTATTTATGTAGTGTACAGTGTGACCAGATTAATAATTATTTGTATGATTTTTGAATAAAAATTTTAAAGAGCTTTTACCATGTATTTCTTTAACTTAACTAAAGTTTTCACGATTAGACGAAAAACGATTAGTTCTACATAATTGTATTTAAATAAATTTTATACAAATTGCATTATTTTATTTAATCAAAACAGATTTTAGGGTCGTTTCGCTTAGAAATGTAAAACAATGAACTTAGTTATGTTAATAAAAACCATAAATTAATAAAAACTTTTAATTTTTAACATTCAAACATAGATATTTCATTAATTCGGGAATTCCCCCAGTATTTTCAAGAATTTTACTTATTTAACTTTGTAGTCGTTTTCGGTGGCATTTAAGTTTTGTTTTGTGTAAGAAAAATACCCCCAAAGTGTCTTTAAACGCCAATAATATTTAATTAATTATAAATGTATATTAGTTACCTGATCACACTGTTTAATTCTATTGGTTAACTACATTGACTTTATTAACAAACACAACCACAATCAAACTATAGTAGTTTTCCAATAAAAAATAATAAAATAACACTTTGGTTGTCTTTAATATAATTTTTGCATAAAATAAAACCGACTTATATCTAAGTATATATTAAAGAATTTTCCTTCTATTTTTTTTTTCTTCTCCTCAAACATTTTCATCAACATTTTCTATTCAATTTAAATAAAATTTTATTATTTTAAAATTAGTCGTTTGATGAATATTATAAAAGGGAGAACTAAGTTAAACAAATAATTTTTTTTTTTGGTTACAAAATTTATAAAGAAAAAATTAGTTCGACCTTATTCATAATCAGGTCGGTTTGATTGTTTTAAATAATTAAAAAAAAAAAAAAGTAGTTTTTAATTAGTTTTTATATAATTTTTAAGTAGTTATTACCTGTGATCCATTTTTTTTTTTACCTATTTTTTATTTTATTTATTTTTTTTATTAATTATTATTCATTAATTAATTAATTAATTTGCTTAAGAATTGTGGTTTTGGTAAGTGATTTTTAAAGTTAAATGAAAAAATCCTTTTTACTATTTTGATTATGTTTTTTTTTTATAATTTTTTTTTTATTATTATTAATTTCGGAATTTTAAAATTAAAAGTGATAAGTGAATAAAAAGAAAAACTGTAAAAATAATTAAAGAAAGGAAAAAAAAGACAAAAGGAAAAACAAGCACAAAAAGAAAAAGAAAAAGAAAAACTCAGTGTAATTAGTGACCCTTTGGATTTTTTATAACCACCGGATTAATATGTCCTTTTATTATTTGTATTTATATTATTTTATTTTTGTTATTTATGTGAAAAAACAATTTATTCTTATTATTATTTTTTTTTTTTGCAAATTTATTTCTTGTGATTTAATGAAATCATCATGATCGTTAATGAAATATTCGCACTTTAATTAATTGTGCCTTTATTAACGTTGGTATTTTTTTTTTTTTCTTGAACAAAGCAAGAATGTTACAATTCTTAGTTATTTAAATTATTTTGTTCTAAAAAACAATACGATTATGCAATGAAATAATTTATTTTTAATTAAAAATTTTTTTATTATAATTATTAATTAGAAATAAATAAAAAATAAAAAAAACTACCAAAGCCAAATAATTTTTATTATCCCCATGAACAGAAATAAAAATTTTCTATTTTTAAAGAAAGTCAAGAAAAGAAATAAAATTATAATAAAAAAAAAAAAAAAAAATAAAAACAAGGTGCGCAATTAATTAAATGTGTCGACAACATAGCGAAAAAAAAATAAATTTTTTTTCACCTAATTTTTGCTTGTGTTAAATCATTTTTTTTTTTACTTCTTTTTTTCGACTTCAAATTTAATTCTTTTATTTTTTAATATTTGTTGGTTAGTAAGATAGGATTAATTAATTAATTATAAAACATTATTTTTTTGCAATATTAAATTAATAAAAAGATAAAATATAGAATTGTTTTTTTTTTCTTGTATTTGATTTTATATTTTGCTAACTTATAGCCCAAGGATTTTTTAACCTAATTTTGGCAAAGAAAAACAATTAATAAATTAGACAGACTATGATCAGTTAATTTTAATTTAATTTGTCACATTTTTTTGAATAGAAATATTTAATTAAAAATAATTATTATTATTATTATAATTAAATCAGAAATTTATGTCATGATGGTTTGTTGATGCTTCGTTATTCGTTGCATTATTATTTATATTTGCTTAAACTAAAAATATCTATTAAACGGAGATAATAATATACAAAAATAATAGCAAATAATTCTTTTAAATGTTTATTAATTTGTAGTTAAAATTTATTCATTTTGTAATTAATTAAATTGTTTAATTCAAATATTTTCAACATTGTTGTATTAAATTAAATATAAAAGTTATAATTTTCCTTCGATTGCGTTTACAATTTAATTATGGCAATAAGTAGCAATAATGCTATTAAAATTAAACAATTAATTCAAAACAAATAAAAATCTTAAGCAGTTAAACACCGATTAAACAATAATACTTTGTATCCTGTTGCAATCAAAAATGGTAACGCAAAAGAAAAATAAAATTAACAAAAAACAGAATAAATCTCAATGTTTAAAACTTTGATAATCCATCAGCTAGCAAAAGGATTAAAACCTTAAAAATAAATAAATCTAAAAACAGTAAAATAATAGTTTTATCTTTAATAATTAAAAATTCAAAAAGTTATTCACCTCATATATATGAAAGAAAGTCTTCTGTCTTAAGAAAAAAATTGCAACAGAAAATTTAAATTTAAAAATAAAAATTTCCTTCTGGTTAGTTTTATCTAAAAATAAAATAATTAAATTTCAAAATGAATAAGAATATTTAAATTTTCTGATTTTTCTTTTTGTTTAATTTAAGATCAGAAGACATTAAGCATTTTTTATGCCTTTTTTTATTATTGAGCAATCCACAAAGTTATATTTATCACTTAAAAATAGAAAGCAAAAAAGAAAAGATCATAAATAATAATAAAAATAAAAAAAACAGTGAAATGTCTTAAAGTCAGAACATTGCAGTTTTCTTAAGATTTTTCTTTTCTTAAGAGTTTTTTCCGGCATTAAAGTTTTTACTCTGGATGTTTCACTGTAATAATAATAATAATAATAATAATAATAATAATAAATCGAAATGAGTTAATTTGTAATGAATTTTCCAAAATAAAAAATTAACGAAAAGATATTGCTGAATGTGTTATAAACAGAAATAGCACAACATAATATGTCAATTAAATTATATATTTTTTTCTATTTGTTGCCTTCAAATTATTAATAAACATATTTATTTATTTTGCTTGTAAATTTATATAAATAAATAAAACTACGATGACTTGTCGTATGAAAAGTAAAAAAAAAAAAATCTTAAATTTTGTTTACATAAAAATAAGTTTTTTCAAGATCACCCTCACTGCGTTTATTTGATTTTTATAAATTTTAATCAATTAATAAATTATTTTAAATAAGACGAATTGTGTAGGATATTAATTTTGTGGATTATTTTAGCATTTTTTTTTATTGATCATGACTTGGTGATCGCTATTTTTGATCGTTTTATTAGTATCAATTTTTTATTTTAATAAAACATCGTTTTTTTAAATGAATAATGAAGAAATTTTATAAAAAAACATTTAATTTCTAATTAATTATTATTGTTTTTTATTTAAACTAATTTGGCAAGGACATTTTAAATTATTAATTTCCATTAAATTTATTAAAGAAAAATAATCAATAGTTTGAAAAACTATAAAATTTAACGAAAACAGAAAACAATTTAAATAAAAAAAAAAAAAGCCGATTGATCTTAAGCAGCAAATGAACTTTAACATTCAAAAGCAGACGTCAAAAGGAGAAAAAATAAAATTAGAAGAAAAAAAAAAGCAACTAAAGATCACTCAATAAAGTAATTAAATTTGATTATAAACCGACAAACGTTTACATTTAAGAAATTAAATCTATCAAATTAACATCAATTAATTAAGTTTTATAAGTTTAAATGCGAAAAAAAAAACAAAACAAAAAGGAAAATTTATTTAAGAATTTTTCACTCTGAAAGAAAATTTAAAAAAAAAGAGAAAAAATAATAATAACAAAAAAAAACCACTCAAGAGCAAACTGAAATAAGTCAACAACAACAACCACACAAAACAAAAATCACTCAATCAAAACAAAGTAAAAGAAAACTTCTTGTTAATTAATTAGATTTTAATTAAAAGTCACTATGTCAAATTAGAAAGATATGTCAATGGGGAAAAATTCTTTTTCTTTTTAAATTTTATTTTAAAAATTTTTCATTAAACAAAGCCAACGAAGAGAAAAACAAAACAAAAGTTACATGAACAGAATTATTAAATCACAAAAAAAAGAACAAATTTCTACAATTTATTGTAAACAAATTATTATTTTCTGATTGCAAATCAATAAAACGTAGTTAAACGAATCGAAGAAAAAATATTATAAAATTATTGCAAAAAGTATAAATAAATAAATAAATGAACGGAAAATCGTTAGATGTTGAGTGGTTTGTCTCTAGTTGTTTCTCTAAATATCTTCGATTTTTTTTTTTATTTGCAACAAATCGCAATACAACAATAATTGCACTTGTGTTATTGAAATAAATTTAAAATAATAATAATAATAATTGTATTTTGATTAAAACTTCCTCTTTTATTTTTCATTATGTTTGTTTTATTAACATTACATCTGGAATTAACTGATGTTACTGTCTTCATTTCTTAATGAAAAATTAAAGGAAAAATAAATTCATTAACTAAAAGAAAGAAAATTAAAGGCATTCGGCTTTTTTTTTTGATGTTTTTTTATTTCCCAAAATTTTTTTTTTTTTTTGTTATTTATTTACTTTCATTTGTTTAAAACAAAAAAATTATTATTATTATAAAATGGAGGAATTTTACGGTTTGGTTTTGTGGAATTTAACTGTTTGACTTCTTTTGTTTTAGTTTTTAATTTTTGTTTTTTCATTTAAAGTCGTTTTTCAAGCGGAGTTTTGAGTTTAGTTCATTTAAGTTAAGAATATTTATGCCAGACAAAGGCTTAAAGTCAAGATAAGCGGGTTGCAGTGAAAAGTGTAGACGACATTTTATACAAAGTTTTCATGCAAAAATAATTGAAAGTTTAGGTATTTAAATGCAAATAACATCGATTTTCCGAAGGAAATAATAAATCTAAATTGAGGTTTCCCAAAAAGAAAGTTAAAAAGTAAATAGAAACATTCTTATTTTAAAGAATTTTCACACAAAATAAAGAATTATTTCAATTTATTAGGGCAACAAAATAAAAATCCCATTTATCATTAATGCAGCAAAACACCTTTATTAAAATAAATTTATCTAGCTTAAAAAAAAAATTCCCTAATTATATTTCTCATCTAATTTTAGATTATCAAATGTACGAAACGTGGATAATAATTCTCTAATTAAAAAAAAAAAAAAAACTGAGCAAAATAAAATAAAATAAAAACTGACAACAAAATCAAATGTGACAGGTGGCAAAAGAAAATTTTTCTCTTGTATTTAATTTAATTTTATCACAAATTTAAGTAACGTGCAGCATAATTTGCGTTAATTATTTGTTTTTTTTTTTTATTATTATTATTTAAAACAATAATAACTAAAAATACATCTCTGGGATAAATAAGATTTATATATATATATATATAAAAGAAGAAAATACAAAGAAAATTGGAAAAGTAAAGCTATTCAATTGGTGTTTGTGGTTGTTGCGATTTTTTTTTTTTTTTTCGTAAATTATTGTAGAAAAAAGAAAATTCTTTTGCAAAAATTAACGAATTTTTTTTTTAAATAATAATTTTTTCTCTATATTTCTGGTTTGCATGTGTGGACCGTGTTACTGTATTTTAGATTTATTTAATTTTTTCTTTCTTTTCTTTTCTTTAATTTTACTGAAAATAATTTTTCACTTAACTGTTTTGTGCTAAAAGTGTTTTCCCGGGCAAAAGAATTATGAAAAGGCCATCTGGGATCATAGCCAAAACATGATCGTCGATTTAAAAACAAACTAAAGCAACAAAAGCATTAGTGGCAGTGGCAGCAGCAGCAGCTAGAAAACTTAACTGACCAGTACCAGGCAACTAGTTAGATAAATTTTGTTGTTTTTGTTTTTATTTTAAAGTAAAATCACGATCGTTATTTGCTGATCGTAATCAATCGTGTCGTTATTCGTTGCTCATAATTCATTTGAGTCCTAAGCTGACGGTAGCCGTTAAAATAAGCAGAAAAAAAAGGAAGAGTAAGAAGTCGTTGTAGCGGCGAATAAATGATCGTCGTGTACCACAATAACCAACCGCACGATTGGGTTGGGAAAAACTAAAGAAAAGAAAAAAAAGAAAACACGAAGAATAAAATAATAAGAAAAAGAAATATATTTTTTCTCTAACCAAGCCGAGACCATAACCAGACAGTGATCTGCTCCTGGTGATCAGTCGACGTTTAACTACTTAGTTGTGCACGATCTTCTTTTTTAATTAAAAGAAGCGCCTAGCTTTGTCATTGGCTGGGCCCAAGGCCTTATCTCTTTCTTATATAATTTTTTTTTTTATTTAATTAAAAAAAAATTATTTTGTTGTTAATTAAACAAAATTAATTTTTTTTTTAATTAAGAAAAGTGCAGTAATAATTTTAAGAAAAGAAAAGAATTTTTTTTTTTTTTGTAAGTTTTAATTTTATAAAAAAAAAAATAATTTTTTTTTTTAATTAGTTTTTAAGTGGTTTACTTGCGATTTTGTGATTAAATATTTAAAAAAAAAAATGTTAAAAAAAATAATTAAAAAAATAATTTAAGTGAATAAAGCGTTCAAATGTGGATTAAAATGGCAAAGTGTCTTTGGAAATGGGAAAAGAAAAAACACAAAAAATTAAAAGGAATTACTACGAACAAATTTAATAAATAAAAATAATAATAATAATCATAAAAAATAAAAGGAAATTTGAGGATCAGTGAAATAAATAAATTTTTGAAGCAATATTCGGGATATTTATTTTTAACGTTTTTTCTTTTTTTATTTTTGCGTTATTTCTATATTAATAATAATTGAAATTTGAAGCTGAAGGTGGATTAAAAGAGAAAAAAATTGAAAAGAGATAGCAATAATATAAAAATATCCCGCCGCAGTTATATGGCTTTGCAGCTCCCCAGTCCCCCAGTATTTTCATATGAAAAAATTAAAAAAAAAAAAAAAAATTAATAACGAAAAATAAAAAAAGATTAAGAAAAACTTAACGACGATGAATAACGACAACACGGTTTAGCAGAAAATTAAGAGAATTTCAAATTAATTTTTCACATTTTTTGTTTTTCCTCCTTGTAACGAAAATAGATAAAAGCAATAGGAGATAAATATCGTGTCGTTGTAGTCGTTGAATATGAAGATAAAATAAAAAACCGTGAAAATTACAAAATAATCACGTGACAACCTAGTAAAGCTCAGCACCAATCAAATAATCACGGAAAATATTTCGTATTTTTCTAAGGCGATTTTATTTATTTTCTTTCAAATGAAAATTAAGAGGAAAAAATTATAGATAATAAAGATGAAAATTAAATAAAATAATTTATTTCTGAACAAAAAAAAAATATTCTATTTTGATAACATAGCTGAATGAGAAATTAATTTATATAAGAAAAAAGTTTTTCCGTTTTTTTTTTTTTTTAAACTCACAAAAAGTAAATGATTCTTCGTTATTAGTTTTCCTTCTTTTTTTTTTGGTTTTCTTTTACCGCATCTGAAACTATGCTAATTCTAAAAATAAATTTTTTCTTTTATTAATTTATTTGTAGATTATTATTTTTTTTCCTGCCGTTTTTCATTTAAGAAAAATTTTCTATTTTATATTTTTTACTTTCGGTAATAATCATAATTTATTACCTTGGATAAAGCATTTTTTCAAGAAAATGAAAAATCTTTAAATTTATTTTCAGTAAAATAGAAAATATTTATACTGCTTATGTATAGATGGCATTAACTAGATTTTTATTAAGTTCTTTATATGGAATAATAATTATTGAACAATGTGACCAATATAATAAAAATAAAATCACTATCTTTGGAACATATTTTTACACATTTTGCATTTTTTATGTTACCGCTCAGCGCTCATTTCATTTGTCATTTCAATTTAATAAGTAAAAGAAGTGCAAATTTATTTTCATTCGAAAAGAAAATAAAAGATTCTATTTATTTTTTGTTTTAGTTCTTTTATTTACATAAAAATAATAAAATAAAAAGAACAACGTGTAAAATATTAAATTAAAGTTTTAACTAAAAATTAATAATAATATATATTAAGACATTTAATTACCAAAAATAATGACAACCGTAAATCATTTGAATGGAATATCATTAATTTTCTTTAGAAACTTATGATTAGCATTAAAATAGTTTAAATTATTATTTATTTCTCTATTTAATTTTGTTTTGTTTATTATAATTAATTTTGTTTTGTTATTATTTTCTTTAGTTTTTTCCTATCAATAAAAAATTTAAGAGACGAAAAGAAAAATTAAAAACGACTATTTGTTAGAAAAAGTTTAATTTTTATTTGAAAAGACAATAAAAGAAAATAGGAAAACAAAAAAGTTTTGTGATTGTAAACGAAACAAAAACAGTAGAAAAAAATTGTGATTGTGATTTTTTTTTTTTTTTTAATAAATAAATTAATTTAATTTTAAGTTATTTACCATAATTATTATCCACGTAAGTCGTTTCGTTTATTGTTTTGTTAATACGATTATTGTTCCCTCATCTATTGCATTGCAGCACAAAATAAACCCATAATTTTAATTTTATATAAATGTGTAGTTTTGTTGATTCATTAAAAAATATATGACAACGTAATTAATTTTTATTTAATTATAAAATAAAAAACCGATAATGTGCTTTATTATGTGTAGTTTAAGTGTTAAATTTCTTTTTTAAATAAAAAAATAATAAATAAATTGCAGAAAAAAGGAACTTTTGAGGAAAAAATCAGAATTTAGTTTTTAGGTTATATACGTGTTCTACGTTGATTGCTGTTTTGGTTTTCGGTTTTCTTGCCAGCAACCAGGCTAGGCAGCCTGCTTTTTTTAAATTACACATATTGCACATCTCTTTTCAACGAATATGATAGTTTAATAAGTGCGAATAGAGAGATATTATGAACACGACAGAACAATATTTTTTTTGTTTAAAACTATGACGTCCATTGACATTTAGCAAAGTGCTTTGTTCTTTTTTTTTTTTTTCTAAAAATATTTTTAATTATTTATTATAATTTTCTTCTTTTTTTTTGGATTATTAATATTTGTGTTTATAAAATAATTTAATTCTTATTTGAAAATTATAATCTCTTGTACCGGTGAAGTAATACTAAGTAAACATAACCTCAATCAATTTTCTTTACAACGATTTAAATATTTACTCAACGTTGCCAAATATACTAAATTTATTTATTTTTTTTCTATTTTTATAATTAAATAAAATACCTATTTCTTTTTTATTATATTTTTATTGTAATTTATTATTTAATGTATTAGTTTAATTTTATTATAATTTAATGGAATTTTTATATTGCTTTTTAGAACTGCCGAGCGACTAATAAACTATCAACATGGAGGACGGTCATATGAAAACCGTCGATGAAGTATCGAATTTCTTCGGAACAGACCAAGATAAAGGATTATCAGCTGATCAATTTAAAAGAAATCTTGATAAATATGGACCTAATGGTATGTTGAAAATAGAAAATTGTGTTTCATTTATTTTTTTTTTTGTGTGTTAAAATTATTAAGCAATCAATCGTTATCATCACACAAAATAACTGAATAATAAGATTGATGACATTAAGATTATGAATTATTAGTTCTTCAATGAATCATTAAAATAATAATTTTTTGTTTAATCTACTCGAAGAAACCGTTTTTTCTCTCTCTTCCTATTTATTTTATTTTTTGTAATAATTAATGGCCTTTTTTGTCACTTTATTACTTCTTATCAGCTACTTAACTTTAACAACTAATATTTATTTAAAAAAAATTAATATCGAAGAATAAGAATCGAAAAAGAAAACGTGTAGTGTTTTTAATTTATTAATTATTTATTTTTTGTTTTAATTAAATAATCACCAGTTTTTTTATTTATTTATTTATTTATATTTTTTTAGTTTGTATGAAATATTAATTGGTTTTTTAAATGGATTTAGAATTATTATTATTATTATAATTAAATGGATAATAATATTAATTAAAAGATATATCGTTTAAATTGATTAAATAATTATATACACCAGAAAATATTAAAAGGACAATGGATATATAAGGATAATTGTTTGTTTATTATGTCTTGCCTTCAATATTAAAAATAATGTTTTATTTTTGTGTTAACATAAAAATACTGTGTATCAACCGAGGCAAAAACGATACATACATAAAAAAGCATATAGGCAAAGTAAAAAAAAAAAAATATTTCATGACATTGGCACAGTTTTTTATTGAATTTGTAATGATGTCGTTTTAATTTTTATTTTTATTTATGATAATTAATTATTTATTTATAATTTTTTAAACTGATTTTCTTGCTGAATTCATCTCTTGTATATTTGTGCGTTTATTTAATAATAAAGTTTATTATAATGAAATGAATAATTAATTTTGGAAAAGAAATAAAAATTAAGTCAAGTAATAATGACGTCAATAAACACATGTTATGTTTTGGTTTTTTAATGACGCAAAGAAGTTATTTTATTATTTATTTACATGTATATTTTCTGTGTGCTTTTCTTATATAAATATATAATCTTTCTTTTAATATTTATTATTATTGTATGTAAATATGTTTGTCTATACACACGTACATATATATTATCGGTTTATAATTATTATTTAATTAAATTATGTACAGCAATCTTTTTGTTTTTCTTTTCTTGTTTCAATATTTTTATACGAACTCACATAGTAGTTATTGTGTTTTTATTTTCTATTAAAACAATAAGACGATAAAGATGAATAATTATAAATTTATTAATAAATTCAAATAAGAAATAAAGTAGTAACTTTGCACTTACTATTATTATGAAGATTATTATTATTCTTATTATTTTTTTTTTACAAATTTTGTCGCCTTTCGCGATAATTTTATTCTAATACTATAGTATTTTCTAATTTAATTAATTTTTCAATGTATTTATTGTATAAATAAATTAATTATTACTATTAGTCGACTATTATTGTTTTAAGTTATTATATATAATTAATTTTAATGCATTTTTTATATAATTTCTATTGTATTGCTTCTGAATAATTTCCTATGTTGCTGCTTAATTCTGCTAATTTTTTTTTTTAAATTAAATTTATTATATGTTTTACGTAAATCTTGATTAAAGTTGATAGAACTTGATTAAAAAATTATTAAATTAAAACAAGTAAGCACTCAGCCACAAGTAAGCAGAACAGAGTACAATAGCTAAAATATATAAAAGTATAGAACAAAATTGCATAAATAAATAAATCATAAAGTTTGTTTCATTATTATTATTTTAATTTATTAATTTTTTAATTTGTATTTTTCTATATAAAAAAAAAACATAATTACAGAAGAAAAATTGATAAATAAATAATAATATGAATAAAAAGAGAAAAAATAAATGTATCTAGATAAAAAAGGTGATAATTTGTTGCTTTATTTTGACAACAAACGGCTACAAAGTGTAATAGGATGTTGTTTTAGTGGTTATTAGTTTAATATTACTATTTTTAATTAATAATTTATTCTGGGAAAACTGTATAAAATTTTATTTTGTGCATAAAGCAATTACTCTATTGGCTTAGGTTATTATTATTTTTAATTACAGTAAAACCTCTATTTAAAGGTTATATTTGGTTGAAAGGATTTCCGTTAAAGTCTTGATACTCAAAACTTTTCTAAGCACCGTAAGGTGAAACAAACCTGCCCTAGGTTTAGTCAATAAAATTTATTTTTCCTAACGACTATCTAAAACAGTTGGATTTATTTAACCATGTTACCTGTATCAGTTCAGCTGGTATGAGGATTTGCTGTTCTGCTTTTAATAATATCGTATATTGGGCAAAAAGGATATACATTTTGCTTTTGCTTGAAGCAATATAAGACAAGATAAAAAATAAACTTAAATTGATTTTTTTTTTCTTCTTTATTTTCAATCTGACACAACATTGATCGCTTTACTTTCATTTATTTTTTTGTTGCCCATGGAAAACCAGTGTAAAAAACGATTTTATTTTTTCAAAAAATATACATATTAATTATTTAGTCGCGATTTATTAAACTGAAAAATATTTATAAAACGATGGTGTATGGTGATTTATGTACTTGTATGTTTATTTCTCTATGCTTTTGATGATGATAATATATTTATGTTGTGAATTTTCATTAAAACAAAACGGAAATTGTTGTAGGAGATGAAGTAGTTTTTATTAGCACATAAATTTTATTAAATGTTTAATTTTCTTTTCTTTTTTATATTTATTTCTTTATTTATTGATTATATATTAAGATTTTCTTTAATTTTCATTTTAATAAAACACTTTAATGTATACATTTTTTTTTAATCTCTTTAATTTTTTTATTTTTGTAGCTTTTTAATACTGTTTTACTATTTAAATATATGATTAAATTAATAAAAATAATTATTATTATTATTACTATTGCGATTATGTTTATTTATTTTCTATAATTTTCTTACATGCTTTGTAAAAATAATATAAACTAGGTCGATAATGTATATTTGTATTTTTCTTCTTCTAAGTATACATTTAGTTTACTTTTTTTTTATATTTATTATATAATTCTTAGTGTTATTTCTAATTTTAATTATTAAAGTCTTGGTCGTCGTCATCGTCTTTTAACATATTATGTCATTGATTTTTATTTCTGTTGTAATTCGACTTTGAAATTCATGATTTTTTTTTCTATTTTGTTGTCTCACTTAATTTGTAGCAATTATTAACACTTTTGTTGATATTTAGTTTGTAACTTTTGCGTTTAAAATGTAATTAACCAGGTATATCATTTGTCATTTCCCTTATTTGCAAAAATATATAATTTTTTTTTTTTACTTATCTATAATAATTAAATATATTCTTTATAACTTTATTAATTTTATTATTTTTCTTTATCTTTTCAGAACTTCCAACTGAGGAGGGTATGTACCTTTGCTGATTTTATTTTAATTTAAAAAAAAATAGATAAAGCTCTTTAAAGCTCTAAAGAAGCAATATAATAGACACAGTGATTGACATTTCATTTATGGATTTAAAGAATTTTTGAAGCGCTGTCATATAAATAAAAAATCATAATACCGTAAAAATCAATTTGATTTGAATAAATTATTAACATTGTAAATTAGCAGCACCTTGATGTGTTTTGCTTTTAATTTAAAATTACAAAAATTTTAATTACAATTCCTTAATGCAAATGCATAAAAAAAGAAGAAGCTATAATCGTAAAAATACCAGAC
This sequence comes from Ptychoptera contaminata, assembly GCA_963942525.1. Taxonomy (NCBI): domain Eukaryota; kingdom Metazoa; phylum Arthropoda; class Insecta; order Diptera; family Ptychopteridae; genus Ptychoptera; species Ptychoptera contaminata. The sequence goes on from OZ012638.1 coordinate 29,336,206, forward strand.
TACAAACATATTAAAAAAAAAAATAAATCATAAACAATAATATTGCGAAAAAAGTAAATTTTAAAACGAACAAAAAAATAATTATACAATGATAAAAAAAAAAATATAGAAGCAACAATGTAAGAGCCCGAAAAATAATTTTTTTGCAATTATAAATATTTAACTTTTGATGTGATTTTAAACAACAGCAACAACAATGGAAAAGTCATTGCATTTCCGAAACACTTTTTTTTTTTAAACAAAAAATATATAAATAAAGGCAAATAATCTCTTAAATCTACATTAATATTATAATATTATTAATAATTTGTTATCTTGAGTAATAAAAGAAAAAAGAAAGAAGAAGAAAAATTAATTTATGAATTGTGAACAAAAAAATACTCAGTACGTTGCCTTATATTCTTCGTTTTTTTTTCTTATTGCTGCTACTGTTCCTACAACTTGTACTACAATAATACATAAAAGCGCGATTAATATTAATTAATTAATAGTTTTTTTAAATGATTTAATTATTATTGTTTGAAAAATTTATTTTTTTTTTTATATTTCAGGTAAATCAATTTGGCAATTAGTTCTTGAACAATTCGATGATCTACTTGTTAAAATTTTATTATTAGCGGCTATTATTTCTTTTGTAAGTATATTGTTTGTTTTTTTCTTTCTGTTTAATAAAATTAATTTAAAAAATAAAAGAAGTTTTCTCTCGTATTGGTAAATGAAAAACAAATAAAGGAAAAGAAAAAACAGCAGCGTAACAGGTGTTCTTTGTTAGTATTTGTTGTTCTCGCGCATAAAATTACAGTTGTTTTTACGCGAATATTTAAATAAAAGACTTTTCATGTATGGAGTTTAAATATTTTATATAAAACTCTACAATGATGCATATATTATTTGTGTTGCAACTAATGATGTTAATTAATTAAAATTTTCGTTTTATAATTGATTTAAAATTGAATTAATAAATTTTCAGCTTTCGTCTTTTTTTTTTAGCTGTTGTCAATTATTATCTTTAATTACTACTATTATTATCTTTTATAAGTAATTAATCAATTATTTTGAATAAACAAATTAATTATTTATTAAAACGAAAAATTAATTGAATAATAAAAACGCGCAATAGTCGTCAGGGATCAAACAAAATCACCAGAGATATAAAATTTGTTTTTTCTTTATTTATTTTTTTTTTGCCTATGATTAAATAAATAGTAATTGTTTATTCTTTTGCTCTTAGATCCTTTCTAATCAATAATAAACAAAAGTTTAAACGTTTTTTAATTTAGAAGAAAAGAAAAATTGATTTGATCACATATAACCCACTCATCGAATACTAATGTTTTTGATTAGGAAATTTCCTTCATCCAGTTTAATAATAATGTCTTGTCTAGTCTAGTCGATTTGTTATAAGAACAAAGAATAAAATAAAATAAAAAATTTATTTTCTTAGCTGTTATGTGATTGCTCAGTTGTCGCTTATATGTTTTTATCCCTAGATATATTTTTTTTTTGCGATTTATTTTAAAACAGCAGTAGAGTAGATTCTTTAAATTTATTTTCTTAATGTTTTTATTTTCATTTTCTTTATAATATTATATAATTTGTTTTTTTTTTTTATTTTTCGTTTATTTAAATTAATTTTATATAATTTTTCTTTAAAAATAAAGGAGCTGCTGCTACTGTAAAAAAAAGAAAAATAATAATAAATTAAAATGAATTTTTGAATATCCTTGCCAAAAAAAAAATGATTTTCTTTTAATTTTTTAAATTATTATTTACTTATGTTATTACATATATTTTTAGATTATTATTAGTAAAATTACTTTTATTATTATTATTATAACTATTATATTTAGATATATTTAAAATAATTTTTTACTTTTAAAGAACAAGAGTAAAGTTTTTTCTTCTTCATTTTACAATAAGCATATTGAGTAGTTCAAGTTTTTTTTTCTTTTTGTATTTATACAACATTTGCTTCATTTTTTTCAATGTAAAATTATTTAAAAAAAAAACAGGAACAAAACAAGAAAAAAAAAATTATTTAAATTTTTATTCGCTCGTCGTATCAGCGAAAATACTACAAACACTATTAAAGACTATTACGTTAAAGTACTACATTCTGGTAGCTAGCTATATAGTAGGGGAATATATATAAATAAGCGAAAAAATATTATTTATTTAAATTAATTAATTTTTATATTTAAGTATAGATAAAAATTAATTAATTATTATATTTTGGTTGTCATTAAATAAATAAAAAAAAAAATATTTAAAAAATTTATACAATTTCAGTGATTGTCAAAACCCTGATATTAGTTAATATTTAAATTTTAAACGTATAAATATTAGAGAAATACTATGTTCAAGAAACATAACTTTTGTATTATATTTATTTTTGCTAATAATAATTCCCGGAAAATATTCGTTTAATGGCCACACATACCGGTTATACGAAAATGAAAATTTTTTTATAAAAATAAATCTATTGGCTAGAAAATGCTTTATTATTATTATAATTTTTGTTAGATTTTCTTTAATTTTAGACATTTGACGTCGTGTAGTATGTTGTATTAAAACTAATTCTAAAATTATACAATCTAATCTACTAGCACTACCACAAATAACAGCATCATCACCTTTTATTAGTTTAAATAGCGTAGATATTATTTTTTCTCTATAAAATCTTATTGCTGGCTTCGCTAATATAATAAAAATAATAATAATTATTATAAGAATATATTCTAAATTAAAAAAAAACTATTGGTTGCTATTATTTCTAGAAGAAAGAAGCCACATTATGATAATATATATGCTATGTATATGTATATTATTTGCTAGTAAACAAAACGAGAAAATAATTTTTTTTTTTAAATTAAAATATATGTATAATTTGTGGTTTTTGTTATTTTATGATTAATTTTATATTTTTTTTTACTTTACTTTGAAAATAACAGGTATTGGCTCTTTTTGAAGAACATGAAGACAGTTTCACAGCATTCGTTGAACCTTTTGTAATTTTACTTATTTTAATAGCTAACGCTGTTGTAGGTGTATGGCAGGTAACTATAAACATAACAATTAGTGTAATAATTATTGATTAAATAATATACATTTTTTTTTCTGTTTAAAGGAACGTAATGCCGAATCAGCTATTGAAGCTCTTAAAGAATATGAACCTGAAATGGGTAAAATTGTACGCCAGGATAAATCTGGTGTACAAAAAATCCGTGCCAAAGAAATTGTTCCTGGTGATTTAGTAGAGGTATCAGTTGGTGACAAAATTCCAGCTGATATTCGTTTAACAAAAATTTTCTCAACAACATTACGTATTGATCAATCTATCTTGACTGGTGAATCTGTATCTGTAATTAAACATACAGACCCAGTTCCAGATCCACGTGCCGTCAATCAAGACAAAAAGAATATTCTTTTCTCTGGTACAAATGTTGCTGCTGGTAAAGCTCGTGGTGTTGTTATTGGTACTGGTTTAAATACAGCTATTGGTAAAATTCGTACTGAAATGGTTGAAACAGAAGACATTAAGACTCCACTCCAACAGAAATTGGACGAATTCGGTGAACAATTATCTAAAGTTATCTCAGTTATTTGCGTAGCTGTATGGGCAATCAATATTGGACATTTCAATGATCCAGCTCATGGTGGTTCATGGATTAAGGGTGCCATCTATTACTTCAAAATTGCCGTTGCTTTGGCCGTCGCTGCTATTCCAGAAGGTTTACCAGCTGTCATTACCACTTGTTTGGCTCTTGGTACACGTCGTATGGCCAAAAAGAATGCTATCGTCCGTTCATTGCCATCCGTCGAAACTTTGGGTTGCACCTCAGTTATCTGTTCTGATAAGACTGGTACTTTGACAACGAATCAAATGTCCGTATCTCGTATGTTTATTTTTGATAAAGTAGAAGGTAACGAAAGTAACTTCCTTGAATTTGAAATGACTGGTTCCACATACGAACCAATTGGTGAAGTTTTCCTTAATGGTTCTAAAGTAAAGGCTGGTGACTTTGATACACTCCAAGAAATTGGTACAATTTGCGTTATGTGCAATGACTCCGCTATTGATTACAATGAATTCAAACAAGCATTCGAAAAGGTTGGTGAAGCCACAGAAACTGCTTTAATTGTATTGGCTGAGAAATTGAATCCATTCAATGTAGGAAAGAGTGGTTTGGATCGTCGTTCAACTGCTATTGTCGTCCGTCAAGAAATTGAAACCAAATGGAAGAAAGAATTCACCTTAGAGTTCTCCCGTGATCGTAAATCCATGTCTTCATATTGTGTTCCACTTAAGAGCTCTCGTCTTGGAAATGGACCAAAATTGTTCGTTAAAGGTGCCCCAGAAGGTGTTCTTGACAGATGTACACATGCCCGTGTTGGAACAACCAAAGTTCCACTTACTGCTACACTCAAGAGTCGCATTCTTGAACTCACCCGTCAATATGGTACTGGTCGTGACACTCTTCGTTGCTTAGCTTTAGCCACTGCTGATTCCCCAATGAAACCAGAAGAAATGGATTTGGGAGACTCTAACAAATTCTATACTTATGAAGTTAATCTTACATTCGTTGGTGTTGTTGGTATGTTGGATCCACCACGTAAAGAAGTCAAAGATGCCATTATCCAATGTCGTGCTGCTGGTATTCGTGTTATTGTAATTACTGGTGATAACAAAGCTACAGCTGAAGCTATCTGCAGACGTATTGGAATCTTTACCGAAGAAGAAGATACAACTGGAAAATCTTACTCTGGTCGTGAATTTGATGATTTGTCAATCAGTGAACAAAAAGCTGCCTGTGGTCGTGCCCGTTTATTCTCTCGTGTAGAACCATCTCACAAATCTAAGATTGTTGAATATTTGCAAAGCATGAATGAAATTTCCGCTATGGTAATTGAAAAATACAAATTGGATGTTAAAAATTAATATTAATAATTTATGTAAATTATAGACTGGTGATGGTGTCAATGACGCCCCAGCTTTGAAAAAGGCTGAGATTGGTATTGCTATGGGTTCAGGTACCGCTGTCGCTAAATCTGCTGCTGAGATGGTATTGGCTGATGATAACTTCTCATCCATTGTATCAGCTGTAGAAGAAGGTCGTGCTATTTACAACAACATGAAACAATTTATCCGTTATTTGATTTCCTCAAATATTGGTGAGGTCGTCTCAATTTTCTTAACTGCCGCTCTTGGTTTACCAGAAGCCTTGATTCCAGTACAACTTTTGTGGGTTAACTTGGTACGTTTTGGCTACATTTTAAGTACTTTGCAATATTTATTTATAAAATTTTTTCCACAATCAAAGGTTACTGATGGTCTTCCAGCTACCGCTTTAGGTTTCAATCCACCAGATTTAGATATTATGCAAAAACCACCACGTAAAGCTGATGAAGGTCTTATTTCTGGCTGGCTCTTCTTCCGGTAATATTCACATAATTAATTTTATTGTTTTGAAATAAATTAATTTTTTTTTATCACAGTTACATGGCTATTGGTGGATATGTAGGTGCTGCTACTGTCGGTGCTGCTGCTTGGTGGTTCATGTACTCACCATTAGGACCACAATTGTCTTACTGGCAATTGACACATCACTTGTCATGTCTCGGCGGTGGAGACGAATTTAAGGGAGTTGATTGCAAGATCTTTACTGATCCACATCCAATGACAATGGCTTTATCTGTTCTTGTAACAATTGAAATGTTAAACGCCATGAACAGGTAAATTTTTTCATTTTTTCTTTTCGTTTTGAAACAACATTAAATACTTTTTTTTATTTATTTACAGTTTGTCTGAAAATCAATCCTTAATAGCTATGCCTCCATGGTCCAATATGTGGTTGATCGGTTCAATGGCATTATCTTTCACACTTCATTTTGTTATCCTTTATGTTGATGTTTTATCTGTAAGTGAAAATATTTCTTTCATATTATTATTATTTTATTTCATTTTATTTTATATATATGTGTAAAGAATTAATTTCAGGATTGAATAATAATATTTGTTTACTTTAATCACTTTTAAAACAATAAATTTTTCAGACTGTTTTCCAAGTAACACCATTATCGGGAGAAGAATGGATGATGGTTATGAAATTCTCAATACCTGTAGTACTGCTTGATGAAGTACTTAAATTTACCGCCAGAAAGATAACAGACGGTGAGAATCCATTGTACACAGTACACTGGCTAGTACTAATGTGGGCTGTGTTCTTTGGTTTAGCATTTTGGGGTCCCTTATAAAAATTGTATTCAGACAATCATTAGGAGTGCCCCGAATTTATAATTAGTGTTATTTTTCGCCCTTCCCATATATGTTTTAATTAATTAATTAAAAAATATAAAAATGTTTTTTTTACATTTGTTTTTCACCAGTTTCTAAATCCTTACCCCCCGAAATACCCTGTAATATTAATAACTAGTGTTTTTTTTTCCTTTGATTAATTTTGTTAATTTTATTTACATAAAACACATAAAATATTTATTCATAATTTATACAATTAAACTTTGATTATAATGAATACAAAGGAAAATATAGTAAAGATACATTAACAGCAAAAACATAATTAAATTAGTCAAAAAAAAAAAAAATAATTACTAAGATTAAAAAACAATTTGTAATTTGTAAAAAATATAATAATAATAATAATGATAATGATGGAAATAATGATACACATAATTAATATAAATATGTGATTGTTGTTTTTCGATTTTTTATATTATTATAATTATAATTATTTGTGGTGAAGTGGACTGCATTTTTGAATATAAGTAAAATGGATTAATCAAAAAAAAAAATTGTCATACCCCCAATTGTCGGGAGTGATTTATTTTTTTTTTTTTTCGAATTTCTGTTTTAATTATTAAATTTTTTTTCTTTTTGGTTAACATCTAATTATTAAAAGTTTTATTTTATTTATAAAAAAAATAATAATGATAATATTGATTTTTCTTTGTTGTTTTCTTAGTAGCTTAATTAATTAAGAACAAAAATAAATTAATTAATTAAATAAACAAGAAGAAATTTTTCTTTTTTTTTTTAAATAATAATAAGTAATTATTATTTTGTAAATGAAGTTAAGAAACGTATCAAGCATTTTTTTTTATTATTTTGATTTTGATTTTGTAGGGTTGTAATAATACCACCTTTCACTCTTTTAACACTAGAAAAACATTTTTATACAATTATTTATTTAATAATGATTGTTCTACTACTCCCTTTGTTAAATTATTTATTAATAATATTTTATTTCTGAATTGTTATAATTTATAAATGTTTTGTTTGAAAATCATATGCTCTGGTGACCCCAAAATAATTAAACAAATTAACAAACACAAAAAAAAAAAAAAAAATAAATAAATAAAATTATATATTCTCACAAAAATATAAATAATTAATCAAAAAAAAAAAAAAGCTACAAAAGCACACAAAAATAAAAAGCAACAATTTATTGTGAAAAAATAAAAACTAAACAAAAATAATAATAAATCAATTAACACAGGTAATTTAAGTGTGAAGAACATAAATAATATTATTAATTTTTTAAGAAAATGCTTGATATTTTTTTTTTTTTTTTTTTGGCTTCTTTTAATATAATAATAATTTTCTTTTGAATATATATAATTTTTTTTTCTTGTTTATTTTGAAATAAAATTTAATTAATTTTTATTTTTTGTTTTTTGTTAATATTGATGATGATAATGATAATGAAATTTACTAATATAATTTTTTTTCTGTTATGTTTAATTTAAATTATAATTATTAATAATTAATTAATAAAAATAAAACAAAAAAAAAAGTAAAGAAAAGAAAAGCAAAAATTAAATAATTAAAAAGAAATAAATTGTGTGAAGTGATTTAAAAATGAAAGCATAAAGAAAATACACAGGACTAATAATATTTTATAATAAATAATAGAATATTAATAATAATTTAATTAATAAATTTAAAGAAAAAGAGAGAGAGAAAAATAATAAAATTTTAATATACATATATTTGAATATATATACATAATAAGCTATAAACATTAATTATATTAATAAATAAATTAACAATAAGGTGCTACAATGCCCAACAAATAAGATGATAATTTTTTTTTTTTTTTATAGAATTATAAATTTTTTAATATAAATAATTTATATACTAGAGAAAATTTATAGATTTTAATTAAAAATAAATAAACAAGTAGTAGTAGTAGTAGTGTTTACAAATTTTATTAACATAAAAAGAAAATTTTTACACATTGAAACCACATAATACATAACTAACAAAATAGGTTTTCTTTTTTTTTTAACTTTAATTATTTTAATTTAATTTAAAAAAAAAAAAAAAAACAGAAAAATGTTTAGTGGTGCTTTGGCATAGCATTAGGAGAAATTTTTGGTGCTTAAGTACTATTAAAATATTTTGGATAGATTATGGTTGTTGAAGGATTTTTATTTAAAAAAAAAAAATTTCTTTTAGGAAAAAGAGACCCGTTTAATTTGTATTAATACACAAAAATTACTTATACTAATATCTAAGCGAGACTTAATTAATATTAGCAAAGTATTTTAATTAAAATCGTTTATTTTTTCTTTATTTCTTTTATTTGTGACCACTTTTATTATTATTATTACTTATCCACTTGACAAAACAGTTTTCCTTCTTTACAAAATTGTAAGATTTGTGAGTTTTTTTCTGCTGTTTGAAATGCTAAAAAAAAACTACCAACTGACTGAAACCCCTTGAGACTTTATTTCTCTATAAAATCTGTTATTTTATTATTGATTTTTGATTTTAATGATGATCTTAAAGATTAGTTGGATGATGTTTCTTTTAAAAAGCAAAAAAATCGATTTCAAGAGTTTTCAATATAAATTTATTTTTTTTTTATCTGAATCACCAAATCTCTGCTCAAGTTTATTTTATCATTAAAATTTTCTATTCAATTATTTATATTTTTTTCTATAACTTTAAACAATTTGATTAGCAGAAATGGTTTTCCTTAACTCAACAAGTATTTTCCTTCTAAATCATTTGATTAAGTAATCAAAAGGGTGGTCATAAAAAGTATACAATTATTCTATTTACATATTATAAATAAGTTAACATCGTACTAAGTAAATTTTGTTAATTTATTTATTTATTTATTATTAATTAAACATAAAGAAAAATTATAACACATCATTAAGAAACACAAACACACATACACAAAGAAAATTATAAAAGAAAAATTAGTTAACAAAAAAAAAAAAATATAAATTCCAATTTCTTTGATTTAGAAGAGAAAAATCTTTTTTCGCAATTTTTTAAAATTAAATTTAAACAAAACAAATGGCCAAATTTTGAATAAAAATAAAATAAAATTAATAAATGAAAACGTCTTTAGTAAAAATAATAAAAATTAAATTAAATATGTTAAATAGCTGTTGATGTTGTTATTGTTGTTTATTTTTTTCTTATTGAAGATAATAACGCTATTTACAATATTTTTTTTTTTTTATTTTGTAAATAATTATAAAAAAGAAAGATATTTAAGATAATATAATTAATTAATTTAAAAACTATTTACATTTTAAATATTAGAAGAAAATGAGAAATAAATAGGTTTTTCTTATTAAATTAATTCAATATTAAAATTTATGAAAAAACTATGATAGAAAGAAGTAGATAAATACCATAAATTGATTGAAAAAATAAACATAATACTTGTTTTCGGTAAATTAAAATTCTTATTACTAATTTATGATCTTTAATGATTGTAGTTTTTACTTCTTTCTTGGTAATTTTTTAATATTTTGACATACAAGTCAGTTTTGTGTTTATTCATTTATATTTCCTATTAAATTGCTTACATTAAAGTGCAATCATTTTTGTGTTCTTTGAAACAATACATTAGTCTTACAATAGTCAAGTGTAATATCTTCACATTATGTTATGAAATATTTTATTCTAGTTACAAGTTTGCATATAATTTTTAATCAGATCTTCCTATAAAAATGTTTCACTTTTTAATTCTTATCAAAGTCATTATAGAATTAAATTTATCATATAATAATTGGCTCAAAAGGGTAAAAGCGATTAAAACAAAAAAAAAATGCAATTTTTTTAACAAATTCACCACTTTTTTTTAAACCTATTGGTAATTATTTTCGTTTTTATTAATCTTTATTAAGATTAAATTATGAATTATTGATTGACAAATAAAACTATAAAAAATTAGAAAAAATAGAGAACAGAAAGAAGGCAAATCGCGATATGCTGAAAACGCCAGCTAAGCGATCAATCAATCAATGTAAAAAAAATTTTTACATCATTCAAAAACACTAAAAAAAAGCATTTAGATAATTAAAAACATTTTTTTTCTACCTATTGTGAAGAATAAAAAGAAAAACAATAAATATTTTCTCTTTATCTTTTTCTTATATAATTAATTAATTAAAATATAAAACTCATTTAGTAAAATATAAATAGGTATAATAAAAAAAAACGGGCAATAGCGGTTTATTATAAAAATATTTATTAAATTTTTCATAATTTTTAAATACATATTAAAACAAAAAAAGAAAAAAATTGTATAATTAATTAGGTTTAATTAATAAATTTAATTAGGTAAAAAAATTAAAAAAAAAAAAAAATTTATTAGATAATTTATTGAAATAAAAAAGAAAAATAAAATAAAATAATTTAATTAAATTATATGCGGCTCGCGTCTCAAATAGGTTTCTATATTTCTTTCTAATTTTAAGAAATTATTTTTTTTGTTTTAATAATTTAGAATAAATAATTTAAATTTTCTTCTTTTTTTTTTTACCTTTTTGTTTCTCGCTTTCTTTAAAATTAATTAAATAAAGAAAAAAATTTTCTTAGTTAATTTATTTGAAAAAAAAAAAAAAAAAAAGTTATAAGAAATTCTCTGTAGTTGTTGAAAATTTTTTTATTTTTATTTCTATTAGCAAATAAAAAAACCCCATAGTTTAATTTATTCAGTTTTTTGTTTTTTATTATTATTATAATTAATAAATTATTAGTAGATAGGCTTTAAGAAAATTTAAAGAAAGAATAATAATAATAATAAAGGAATGAAGGAAAAAAATAATAAAAGAAAAGAAAATTTATTTAAGGTGTTAAATATATTAATGAAAACTTAAATAGTTTTTTTAAAAAGAAAATTAATTAATTAATCACTAATATTTAAACACATGAAAATCATAAAAACACAATCAAAAGTAATAAATAATAATAATAAATAAATAAATAATTAAAGCAAAATGAATAAAAATAAATAAATGAAAGAAAAAAGAGAAGATAGAAAAAAAAAACGGGGAAATACAGAAAATATAATAAATAGAAACGACAATATTTATCTAAATTTATTGATTTCATTGACAGTGATTAATTTTCAGTTTTTTCTATTCTTTCTGTTTCCAATTTTTTTGACTCTTCTCTTTAACACTTTTATTTATTAATTTGTTAACATTTACACGTCGTTATTGATGAATTTATTAAATTATTGATTAATATAATAATAATTTTAATACATAGTTATTTAAAAATACAGAAAAAATAATAATAATAATAATGAAAAAAATATGACGAATGAAAAAGAAAAAAAAAAAAAACAATCCAACATTAACTAATTTGTGTTTTATTTTTGTAATTAGAAATTTTAATATAATTTAATTACATAATTTTTTTTTTTTTTAATTGTTTTTGTACTAATTAACAGCATTTTTATTTTTTCTTTAAAGGTGTTTTTTTTTTATAATTAATTAAATTGTGACTTTTAAGGGACAAAATGATGTTTTTGTCACAATTGTGATTGGTTTGATTTTATTTATTTTCTTCTTTTTTTGACTGAATTTTTATTAAATAAAAATTTACAATTTCGCAATACGCTTATCACAATGTAATTAATGTTTTTTTTTTTTTTTCATATCTAACGATAAGAGATTTATTAATGGTTTTATAAACGAATTATACCTGTTATCGAAAACGAAATATTACTGTTTAATTAAATAAATATGGTATATTGTTATCATTTAATGAAAATAATTATTAATTTATCGAAAGTATGATTATTTAACTGCATTTTTTTCGTACAATTAAATAATTTGTAAAAAAAAAAATGCATTTAATTGATTAAAAAATACTAAAATTTGCTACAAAGATGTCTAGCATCGAGCAAACTTTATCGCGATAATTTATTAAAATCAATTCTATTATTGTGTAAAAGCGAACATATCGTGTAAATGTAAAAATAATTTATTTAATAAAAACGAAGGCAAAAGAATGGAGGTGAATAATGAAAATTGTTATGAAAAATCTAAAACAGCTCGAAAAACTAAGTAATTAATGAAATTTTGTGGATGCTATTTGGAAAAAAAACATTGTGGATTGTGGAATTTTGTTGATAACAAAATAAATTTACATACACAAAAAAAAATAAAAAACGAAAGAAAAACATACAAAGTGTGCATAATAAACTGCTTAAAAAGCAAAAAACGTAAAATTTTATGCTGGTGTGTGGTTTCATTATATATTTTTTTTTAAATTAAATTTATTTAATTTGTGTTCTGGAAATAAATTATTAACTCAATTAATTGATTAATTGATACATGCATGCGACCAACAAATAAATTTGATTTTTCTAAATTTTCATTTTTTTTTTTAATTAATTTAATATGTAAGTAATAATAAATTATAAAAAACAATTAATAACCAAAAAAAAAATTTAATTAATTATTATTTATTTTTATATATAGCTAAAAAAAAATAAAAAATCAACCAACTTCTTTATATTATTTCTTTTTTACCAAATAATAATAATAATAAAATGTTTTCTTCATTTTTATTTTTCGTTTTCATCTCACAGCTAAACCAGAATTCCACTAGAAGTGTGTGCTTCCCCAACCCAAAAAAAACATAATTTGTTACAAAAAAATTTAAAACAACAGAAACAAATTTTTTTTTGTTAATTATTAAAGAAAAATCATCAAAAAAAAAAAAAACCCGAAACTAAAAAAAAAAAAAATAATTACATTTTTTAACATCCACGTAGAAGTGAGATGCGCCCACCCCGAAAAATTACCCCAAATATCATATTTTTTTCTATTTTTAATCTTTTATCCAACACTATCTCTCTTACTCTCTGAAATTAATAAACAAAAATAAGCAATTTGGAAAATAAGCAAAAATAAATTAAATTATTATTACAAAAAAAAAATGGATCTACAAAGAAATTATTAACAAAACGAAAAAAACTTTTGAAAAGTCAGTCAACAACTACCATCATCAACCAACCACCAACAAATCCTGCTGATTTATTACCAAAAAAAAAACTAAAATTAAATTAAATTATTTGGAATTGAAATGTACGAGGGAGAAACAACAACAGCGAACAGCATTTAACATTAAAAATTAATTAATTTGGCCAACAATTACCAACACCATCAATCATCATCAACCATCCAAAAATAATTATAATAATAATACTCGATATTAATTTTTTTATTAAATTATCCCCAATTAATTAATAATTTATTTGTTTGAAAGTATTTTTTTTTTACTCCCCCCCTTTTTGTTTTGTTTAAGAAGAAAATGTTTAATTTTTTGTTAATTTTTTTTTTTCTTTATTACCACCCCCTTATCCAATTTTAAGATTTAATTAATTTTCACCAATATATTTTTGTACCTTTAATTATGTTTTTTTTTTTCGTTTAATTATCTTTCTATTCTCTCTGATTTATCTTTATAATAATTTCTTAATTAAATATATATATTTTTATTTTTATATTATTCTAGTGAACGACGTTGTTATTGATAAATGGGGTCCCACAAAATAAGAAAAATTAACAAAAAACAAAAAATTATGTAAAAATTAAATTTATTATTTAAAACCAAAAAAAAAAAAAAAAAATGAAAAAAGAAAAGAAAATTAACCATCATATGGAAAATTTAATTTATTATACAAAAAATAAATAAAAATTATTAAATAAAGAAAAAATTAAATTAAATTAAATTAATTATTAAAGACATCAACAAAAACATAAAAAAAACTAAAAACAAAAAAAAAAAATTAATTTGTTTTTTATTTTATTTTAATTTTAATTTTTTTTAATATTATTATTTCTTAATTATTATTATTATTTTAATTCATAATTTAATTTAATGAAAAGAAAATTAATTTAATTTTAAATTAACCTAACAAAATAAAAAAAAAGAAAAGAAAAGAAAATTAACAAACCAAAAAAAAAAAAGAAAAGAAAAGAAAATTAATTAATAAAAAAAATTATCATCGCTAATCCTAATTTTTAATGAAATATATTTAAAATGAAAAACAAATTTAATTATTAATTAATTGAATTAATTTATTATATAATTTCATATTTTTATTATTTATTTATTTAATTTATTTAATTTAATGAAAAGAAAATTTTTAATTTAAAAATAACATAAATTTGTAAAAAGGATAAACAAGAAAAATTAAAAAATAAATAAATAAATTTTAAAATTATTAATTAAATTATTGATAAACAATTTATCTCGAACGTTTTACTATTTTAAGTCAAACTTCTTCTCACTAAGTAATAATCGATAATCGAAGGAGTTTTTATTTTTGTTTTATCTCTTTTTGCCTAATTTCAAATAATTAAATAATTTTTATATAATTAATACGCGTGAAAATTTTTCTTTTTTTTTTTTTTATTATTTATTTTAATCGAAGAAAATTACAAAATAATTAAAAAAGTAAAAAAAATAATAATTATGCTAAACATCATATAGCTAGGCTAGTACGCCAACAAAACGTTTTTGTTCATCCACCTAGTCTTTAAGACCACCAAAATCCCATCACTTTTAATTAGTCTTTAATTTTTATTAACTTTTTTATTTTTTTTAAGTAATCAAAAAGAATTTTTTTTTTTGTTGAACAAAAATTTAAAAATTAAAAATAAATTATAAAAAAAATTTATTAAATTATTATTACTATGAAAAGAAAATTAAAGAAAATAAAAATTAAGAATTGAAAACAAAAAAAAAAATCAGAAATTTTATGAAATTTGAATAATTTTTTTTTAATTAATTAAACGGATTATAAGCGTTATTTATTTTCGTTTAACGTTATCGTAGTACTTGTGAACGTTTACGTTGTTCTTACAGTCATGATTGTAACACTTGCGCGAAGTTAACGTAGTTCTAACATCCGTTATCGTAGTACTTGCGCGGACGTTAATGATGTTAGGTTAATTTTTAATTAAAGTTTTCTTGATAATTGTCTGTATTATATATTTGGTTTGCTTTTATTAGTTTAATTAAATTGAATCGATTTTTATGTGTACTGATTTTCATCCGCACACGTAAAGGTTCGTGCCCAATACAAAGAATGATTTCACTTTGATATACGATTACATGTACTCAAAAGCGAAACTGCCCAATACCTTGTAAAATGATTACTGTGAAATCAGCTTGCACAAAGTTTGAACATGTTCGTAAATGGAAAAAAATAAAAAATTATGGTAGGTGCCGCCAGCAGTATTTTTTGATTTTAGTAATGTTTTAGAACTATTTTTTTTTGAAAGGTAGGCTAAAAATATTATTTGGCATTTCATATTTTGTTTTTTATGTGTATATATACAAATATATATATAAATTAACGGCACAAGATTAAAATGATTTTAAATTTTGTTTAAAATTTTGACGTTGTTAATGTCAAAAATGTATTAACTTTAATACCTAACAGGTGGCAGTAATGTTTTAGAACGGGAAATATTATTCGCATTAGGCACAATTTTTTTTCATTTTCCTAACAAATCAAAACATGTGAAATCATGCTCTGTATTGGGCATTCGCCTTAATGCATAGCCAACACAGTGTGCTTTTTTAATTTAAAACGCGATATCGTCAATCTTGTGTAGTAAAGTTAAGTTAAGTCTTTATTTTAAAGAAATTAACGTAAAGGTAAGCTCTGACGCCATAAAATTACATTTTTACAATTGATTTTTCGCTAGATTTGCACTGATGACGTCGAAACAATACCACTGATCAATGGATTCATGTACTGTTATGGTTCAAAAACTCTAAAACTAATTACATTTGTTGCATTCGAAAATGGTTTTATTGGATCGCGAACAGACATTTATCTTCTTACGAATTATAAACTATTAAAGTCTTGTAATTAAATAAATATTTAATTAATAGCGATCCTTAAGCCCTAACTAATAAAGTAATAAATGTTATATCAACTTTCATTCGCAACGTTAGCTGTTTCGTTAATTTAACGCTTTATTTTACGTTATTCTTGCGTCGTTTTTACATCATTTGGTTTTATTTGTACTAAGTATGCTGTGCTAGAACATTGAGCTGTGTAGTTAAAATTAATCTCTGCTCCTGATAATAATTTATAGTTCAATTCGAGATTACAGATGATATTACCACGTTCAATGCTTCTCCTTCTCCACTAGAATATAAATCATCATTAATCATCGGTGCATATATTTCGATATTGTTATTTGCACTAGTTACAAGGTAAGTTATGTATATGTTCTGTCTGCATTACTTAGTTAAACATAAGAAAAAGGAAAAACACCAAGGAAATATTTTTTTTTTATTTATTAAACTAAATTTATTTATTTTTTTTTATACATAATTAAAATTATTATTAATAAGAAGCATATTTATATATATATAATATGATTAATAAATAATTAAATTTAAATTTTCATTCATTTTTATATTTCCTCTGTCTATCTATCTATTTTCTTTTTCTTTATAAACTAAAAAATGTGAAAAGTGTTTAATGTGAAAAAACATAAATAAATAATTTAAATATTTAGACAAAATGAAAATTATTTTTTTTTTTTTTTACACACACTGTAAGCCCATCCTATTGCACAAGAGTTATTTTAATAAAATAAATTTTACGAAAGAAAAACTCGAAATTTAGAAAATTTACAAATTTCGCGAATTTTTCTTAATTATTGAATTTTTCCTATTTTTTTTGATTTTTGGTTTTATTTAATTTGTGTTATCTAATTCAAGTTTATGATTATCGTTTTTCCTTTTTCACTTGTGGAAAGAATGCTTCAATTGGTAAAATAGGATCTTCAGTGGCTAATGTAAAATAACCGGGTATCCGTCTTGATGGACCACCTCTCATATAAACTGATTTAAATGGTGTACTGCCCATATTACCAGATAATGTTAATTCGGCAACACGTTGTGATTGTTCGGACGGTGAACCACTTAAATCATTATTATCAATGAGTGATGGTTCGGTTGTTGTGTGCGCGTATGGACGATACGAGTGATCATCTTTTGCGATTTTCATAATAGCAGTTTCACGACGGTACTCTTCAGTTACGAAATCATCACTTGGTATATGTTTCGTTGTGTCGATTTGATCAGATTCATAGCTTTGTTCATTTGATTGTTGCTGTTGTGAGTCCTGATCCGCGGTTTCGGTATCATTCTTTTTACGGTAATAATTTTGTATCCTTTGGCGAAGACTTATGTTTTGCGGTCGACGATTTACAAATGTGGAGTTTCGTGTCGTTACTAGTCTGCTGTTGATATTTTCATTTATTTCAGTTGTTCGCGATTGAATAGGAGTTACTGTCGAAGTTGAAGTGCGATTCTTTGAACTGAATTCACGCCAATTGCCTCCTCGCCGTGTTGTTGGCTTTACGGTTGTGGTCGTACTTACTTCATTTGTTATGCGTGACAATTGACCACGATGCAATTGTTTTTGTGGAATTCTCTTTGGATACGTGTGAGCTGGAGCTGATTCCGAGCTTACTTCAACAATTTCCGGTTTGATCACTTCTTCAATGCTTTCCTCAGCTGTTGGAACAGTCTTATCGAATTTCTTTTCATCATTGGCTTTATTTCGAATATCGTTGATATTTACTCTATTGCGTGTTGGAAAACGAAGTCTTGTATATCCGGATGTTGTTGATTCATGATTTATGTTGCTTTCAGTTGTTGTTGATGACGTAGATAGTCGTTGACGATACTCCTTTACGCTAAATCTTGGCCGATTATTAGCGTTATATTTATTCAGTGGCCGCAAGCGTATTGTTTTATTTGAGTCTGACGTTACTTCTACCTGGTCGGTTTGTTTTTCAATGGGTGACTCAGTGGTTGTTGTAATAATAACCGTATGCTGGCCTTCGTTCTTTTCCTTGTAGCGCAATTTCTGACGATGTCTGACGTGCTCATAGGCCAAGGTAGATTTAGCTGAATCGTCCGTCTGTGTCGTGTCAACATCATTCTCGACGGTTTGAGTGGGTTTTAGTGTGAAAAACTCATTCTCATTTGTAATGATAACAGTTGCTGGCTGCTGCTCAGTGATTGGAGCCTCCGGCAATACAGATGTTATATCGTCGAATTGTTCATTGCTTGGTTGCACGGTTGTCGTGTACGCAAAACGATGCCTGGTGATAAAGGGCTGATGATTATTTGTTATAGTTGTTTCAGGCAATTCGTGTTCTAATTCCGTGACCACTTTATCGTTGCTTGTGCTTTGAATGGTCGGAAGAAACTGATGTACATCTTGCGTTGTGGTAATAGAATTACTAGTTGTGACTGGTCGTTTACGATTCTCATTATTCAGTGTTTTGTAATTATTTAGGAAAAGATTTTCATTTATGTTCACTTTGATATTTTTCTCAAAATCTTCTTCATCCGATGCAGAAGCAGATGTTGAAGAGGATGCAATGCTTTCATCACTGGTTGAATACTTGTAAATGTCAGGCTTCCTATTTGTATTGCGATGTGGTTTCTCTGTAATTACCACAGTTGGATAAGATGATGTTTGTGGCTGTGGACGCTGCCTGTTTCTTAAATTATTTCTGAAATCATTGCTATTTCGCACTGGTTCACGATCGTGTTCTTGATTTTGATCATGCAACTCGGATTTTTGTTCGGATTCATATCTATTTGGACGGTGACGTTGTGATTGCTGATTATCATTACTATTAATTTCTCCAACCGCTGAGCCATCAACATGTTGTGGTTTTGGTCGACGGCGACGATTCTTTGGTTTACCTCGTGGGCGCAGTGATGGAGACGGAGATTCAGGACTTGATTCTAAATAAGTGGCTGATGTTGTTATTGGTTCATATTTGAAAACTGGTGGAGACGATGGTGAAGGTGTCTGCGCCGGTGATTCAGATGGAGATGGCGAAGCTGATGGTACAGCTGGTGATGGCGGTGGATAATCAGACGGTGCAACATTATTAAATGCGGGCGCTAGTGATGGTGCTGATTCATAATGAAAACCATCTTCGTGTCTCATTGCATCTTTGTATTTTATTTTCAAAATATCACTATCGATTGGTTTGTGGTTTATTCTTACATCCTTGTAGAAATCACCGAAATTTGGTGCAGCCGTTATAGCATCTTCAATTGTAAAGAAACTGTGCGTTATGCCACTATTTACATCCTCATGGTCAATATCGTTTGGTGTTGGTAGCATTGGTGCATATGTAGACTGTTCGGTGACAATTGGCCGATTAACGCCGGTATAGCTAGGATGCATTAATTTATGTTGCTTGAAATCACTATTAGACGCCCAGTTTAGGTTCTTGAACACGTTTGGCTTTTCAGTGGTGAAAAATGTTTCTGAATTGTACAGTGAATGCTGCTGTTGTTGAATCTGTTGTTGTTGTTGCTGCTGCTTGTTTACTTTATTGGTTTTGGAGGGTGGCGGTGGCACCGATAAAATATTGTCCGAATCATTATCTGGTATTATTGTTGGTAAAAACATTGGACCAGTATTATAAACATAACGATTTGCATCTTGTAACGGTGACTTGCCTAATTGTAAATTAATTTTATTAATTAAAACATTTTTATTCTCATCGTTGATTGTTGTTATTGTGGTCAGTGGAGGTTTCTCACGGAATTTTGTGCTATCGGTATGTTTATATGGTGGTGGTGGCACTAAATGTTTTGTGAATTCATCACTGATAGTATTAAAATGATTATTATTCTCATTATCAGCTAATTGATCATAATTATTTGTTTCGAATTTTTGTTGCTGCTGTTGAACATTTTGGAAGAATGGAGTAAGGACACTTGGTGGTAAAATTGGAAAGTTTGTCGGCGCTATTGTTGTGGATAATAAATGATCATCAAAAATATTCTGATGTTGATAATTGAGGATTTGATTATGATTCTGTAATTGATTTTGATTTGATGATGATAAACTACTAAACGATGACTGATGCTGTTGTTGTTGCTGCTGCTGTTGATTCTGCTGTGATTGGGTCTGCGTATTATAATTATGTCCAGCTAATGCCGGATGATTTGCATTTACAAATTGACTTGCGCTAACATAGTTTTGCGGATAAGAATTTCCATGTTTAGATGATTGTAACTCAATTGGATAATTTATGAAGCTTGAGCTGACTTTTGGCTTTGTGTCACGAATTATATGGGAAGCGGGTCCAAATTGAGAATATGAGCTTAAAACATGACTTGGAATTGCAAATGATTCAAAACGATTAGATTGGGATGCAATCGGTTGTGGCTGCTGTTGTTGTTGCTGATGACGAGACGCTAAAGCTAAATGTGTATGCAGTTTATTCATCACTGGATGAGGTAATGATCCTGATGATTTTGTTATTAATCCTGGTGACGGCGCTAATGTTACGTCTCTGTGGAATAAATAAAAGAAATATTATAAAGAGAAATTCACAGAGATTAAGACTATTATTTTTTTATATTACCTTCCCAATGGTGATTTCGTTGTGAGTAACTGTTGGTGTTGCTGCTGCTGTTGTGACAAATTATTAAAATCATTTGTATAGTAATGAGAATTATGTTTAATCAATCCAGGTATTTTCATTGTTGATGAATGCTGCTGCTGATGCTGCTGCTGTTGCTGCTGATTATTATATTTCAAAGGATTTAATTCTTGTTTACCTAAGAATGATGGTTTACCACTAATAAAACCATTATTATGATGTTGTTGCTGTTGATGTTGCTGTTGAATTATATTTTCTTTATTTCTTTGCTGCTGTTGCTGCTGTTGTTGTGATGCTGATTGTCCACCATACATAGCAAATGGATTATGATATTGTGTGACTGGCTGATGAAAGCCTTTAATATGACGTAATATTTGTGCATTGTGCTGTGCTATTTGTGCCAAATGTTGTTTATTCGTTGCTTCTAAATTTGATACGCTTATTAATTGTGATGCTGGCCCAGTATTCATTTGCAATGACATTGGACGCCATTGCTGCTAAAAAGTAAATAAATTATAAGAAGACAAGAAATAAGATAAGAAATTAATTACAATCTTAACTAGAAAGTGTAAATAATAATAATAATAATCTTTAATATATATACATTTATCTAGTTAATGAGCTTAATACCGTAATAAAACTTGCAGATTGCGTTTGTCTTCAGTCAAGTGGTAAATATTTGTTTTTTATAATAAAAAACTGCATTTTCTTCTGCAAATTTTCAGTCATTGATTTTTATTTGCAAGAATTTTTCTTTTTTTCTTTTAATATTGGTATTTTACTTATTTTTGTATAAAAAATTGTTTTATTATTAAAATTTCATAATTTGTATTTGATTATTGATTATAATTTAACGGTTTAATGAAGATTAATGAGTTTTATTTTTTCTTTTCTTTTTTTTTTTGTAGTTAATGAAAGTTTTACCGTTTTTTCTAAACAAATTTTTTCATTATTCAAAATAAAAATAATAATAATTAGCGATTAGTTCGATTTAAGTATGTAAACATTGGCTTAAAATTTTTGTTTTCTTAAATTAATCGCTTTTTAAGAATAGATTAGCCGATACCGATTATTGTAAATTATATTATTTAAATTAATTACTTTATGCAGTAGTAAGTAATTAGTTAAGCAAACGGATTTATAATATTTTAAATAAATATCGCGTTTATTAACACGGAAAACATCTTATCCAGCATTAATCTACCTAATTAATTTATTTAATATATAAAAATATAAACAACTTACCGTAATTTCTAACGCACGTGCTGTTGCATCTTCGCATAAATTAATTTTTATGCAAAACATAAAAAAAATTCCTACAAAATAGAAGAAAAAACAAACAAACAAACATATTCTATTAATTATTTATAAAATTAAAGCATAAATCTAATGTTGACATTGTTTGTGGTAAGGTAATAAAAATAATAATATTTTCAAAACAATAAAAAATTAAAATTAAATCAGTAAAAAATAAGTTTCAAGAAAAGAAAGTAAAAAGACAAAACAATGAATATGCTTTCAGTGGTATTTTTTGAATTTGTTTCGTCTAATTTGAATAAATTTACTACTTTCTTGTTATCAATAATTTGTTATTAATTAATTAATTTGTTTTATTCATATTTTTGCTTATGCTGTTAATAAAAAAATAATTCATAAATGCGTTTTTCTTAGTGATTAATTGGTGACGGGAAATCATTTAAATATACATTATTGTTTACAAGAAAAACTAAGCTTAGCTAGAGGAAATTTATGTGTCTTTTATTTAAAAAAAATTAAAAGAGTTTTCATATTAATAATTATTTATTGATTATAGCAATAATTTGATGATAACTTATGTTAATTTTTAACTAAAAGAAGACTATTTGAATGAAGAACTGGAATAGCTTATGTTCTTTCTTAAAATATAAATCAAGCAAAGCAGGACAATTTCCTTATATATAATCCAAGGAACTGTGGTGTTACCGAATCAACAAAATAAAACAACTACAGTAGAAAATATGAATTTATACAGTGATTTTCCCGCCAACAAACATTATTTAACTGTGATAAAGCATTAGTTACGATTTTTTGAACAATTGTAAAATATCAGCAACGAATAAATAATTAACGATTCAAACTGTATTTCAATTAATTACAATTTTATGCAAATAAATAGGATAAATAAGCAATTTTAATCTACATTATATAAGTTTTATAAGAGCATAATCACATGATTTTCTTAATAAAATTACTCAGATATTCTAACCTATAGAAAAAATAATTATTCTATTAACACATTACTAGTGAGCATCAGTTTATTCTTTAATTTTATCTATAAATCTTCTTAAAAAATACATAATTTTACTGTATTTACACATTTCAACTGCGTGGTTAGTGTTCGTTTTTATTTATTTATTTTCGATGCAACAGAAAAATTATTGCTAAAACACTTGACCTACAAATTGAAACACACTTAACAAACACTTTGCAATCGTTTTTTTGTATTATTTATTTTTCTTTTTACCGTGTAGAATAATCAAGAAATTTTTTTCATAAAAATTCTTTTGTAATAATAGAAAATCATTAAAATTTAAACAAACATATAACGTAACGATCGATTATATTAGACAGAATAACAATTACACAAAAATTCTGTATTTAATAATCAGTAAAAAAAAAACCAGTAAAAGTTCTTTAAAAAATTAGTAGCAAATAAAATAATAAGAATTAAAAGAGATTATTTTCTTCAAGTAAAAGTCAATTAAAACAAATTCTATTAGAAAAAGTAAAAAAGAAACTTTGTATTTGCTTCTTAAACACACAAAATAAAAAAAAAAATACTATAAGAAATTTATTTCTTTAAATTAAGTAAAAATTTTCACAGCATTGTTAAAAAAATATTATCAACAAACATTATTATAACAAATATTTATGCAAATTAATTATAAAAACAATTAATTTAAAAATACGGAAGTAGAAAAAGAAAATGAAAAATTTATTTATTAAAGACATTGCAAATACGTTTTTAATTAACAATAGTTGTTAATTGTAGATATTAATGGTTTAAGATTGTGTTTTTCTTTGGGTAAGTTTTAAAAATTTAATAGATATTATTTTAATATGTGACTTGAATAAGCTGATAAGCTCGTAATTATTAACTAAAAGCAAAAACTGGAAGAATGTGAAATAATGGAAACTGTTCGTTGAATTGAAATTGTTACTGGTTAATTGTAATTCTTTATAAAAATAATGCTGATGATTATTGATGTAAAGTGAATATTCATTCATGGATTAATAGAATAAAAAAGAGCTAAATAATCCATATACTCTTGTTTAATCGGAGCCATACAAACGTTGAAAATTGAATTAAAATAAAAAAGACACTTTGAACGTTGTCTACTTATATATTGCGATAAAAACTCACCGTAACAATACTGACAAAGTTTTATTACAGAATTGATTATTAAAATCAATGTTTATGATCATGTAAAAAACGGAAAAATTCAGTTTATTAAAATTTAGTTAAACTGCAGCACACTACTCAATATTAGCACAAAAGTATTACAGAAAAGTATAGAAAAATAGTGATTTAAGATCACAAAAATATAATTTTTACATAGTAAATGAGCAAAGTTATAATAATCACACAACAAAAAATCATAAAAACCTATGCATCTTCTTATATAATTATTTAAATTTCTTTATTTTACAAAAGTAAAACAGGTATTACATCTGAACATAACCGTTTTTATAATATTCTTATTAAATAACTAAATTTACATTTTAAATAAACAGTTTTTCTTGTCATGGTGATTAAAAATCATTAAAATTAAATAAGTAAATAGTCGTTACAAATTCAAAAATATAAAACAATTAAATCTGCTCAGTTAAAGCTTAACAAAAAGCTTTTTTAAAAGAAAGAAAATAATATTTATTCATTTGATTGATTTTGATTTTAATCATTTAATTATGCTATGAATTTTTTTACATTATTATTTTTTAACATAATTATTTTATTAATTTAAAGTATTAATTGCTTAATGTTTGCATTTTTGTGCTTATTGTAGATGCTTACACGGTTCGCTGTTGCTAGAGATGGTTTGTTTTTTATTTATGGTTAATGACATGTTTTATGCATTTTCTTTAATTATTCAGTAAAGGAAATATGATTTAATAATTTATGTAATTAAATAAATTTAAATATTAGAATAGGAAATAAATTATTTATTTTTAGTTTAAATCAGCTTGAGGTAAGTAACTAAACGTTTTGCAAACTATTAATGAATTCAAAGTGTATAAAATATTTAAATATCAAATAATAGAATCTTAGAATATTTAATTATTTTAAAACACTTGTCATTTATAAAATATATAACAGTTTTTTACATAAATTTTGATGTTGATAATTCTTCTAAACACTTGTGCTTAAATTGCTTGTCAAAAATAAATTTAATTGTCGAATAAAAGATTAAAATGGAAACAAGTGCAGTTTATTTCTGAACATTTATATTTTCATGGTTTTGTGGGTTTGTTACGCTGGCAATTACGTGCTTGTTTTTTTTTTTTTTTATTCATTTAAGATTTACTAAAGCATAATTTTACTGTATTTTACACATGTTATCATTACATTATTCGTTGTATTCGTTTATCTAATAGTAGCTTAGTGTTATTATTAGAATTATCATAACAATTATAGAATCAGAGCATAAACATTTATATTATTGCAGTTTTCTATCTCAATTATTTTAATGAAAACATCTAATTAAATTAAATAATAATATAATAAATATGCTCACACATATATAGAAAAAATACTCTATCTATATACACAGATAAAAGATAAATAATAATAATAATACCAGAATAATTAGATTAAAACTTTACAGTTTGTTATTTACTTCAGTTGTGATCTTATATTCGTCTTTGGTCTGTTTTAAAGACATTTTTTTTGTTTTTTTTGGTTTTGTTTTACTTTTGAGTCTTAAAATATATTTTCCGTGTTTTATTGTTAATAATTGGTAATGGTAATTGTTAACCACAATGAGAATTATGTCAAATAAATTAAACTTTAAATATCGTTAAACGTTTTTCTGTTTTGAACTTGTTTCAACGAATTTTTTTATCTTACTGGATAAACTGGATTTTTCTTTTAATGAATTAATTAGTTTTTTCTTTTTGGTTTTGGTTTTAATATTTTTATTATGAAATTCTATTATTTTTGTTAAATAATATAAGAAAAAAGAAGACATTTAATAGGTTTTAAGCGAAAAAACCAAGTAAATGTCTTTCTTTTTATAAAAACAATTATTTTTGTTTAATTAAACATTAAAAGCTTTATTTTAAATGATTTTCAATAACTAAAAATTCTGAATAAATTCTACTGACACAATGACTTAACTAAATCACATTAATAACAATATTAAAAAAAAGTAATAAATATATAAAAAGTAAATAGAATTCTTACCAAAAATAATTAAATTTTTCATTGTAAAATCGTTTTCTTTTAAAGCTGTTTAAGCTTTTAATAAAATAAATTTTATTTTAACAAGAAATATTAAATAAAAAACACTCGACTTAAATCCTTACAATTACTAAATACACTTATTTTTATTTCAATTTTTTACAGTTTTTTCATATAAATAAACATTTTTTTTATAAATTTTAATTTTAATTGTAATTAAAAATTATTTATTAAGCTTCTTGTTGATTTTTAAATTTTGTGTGTTAATTATGTATTTATTTTTTTGAAACTGCACTTTTTATGACTTAATTAATCAAAAAAAAAAAATAATATTTAATTTTGATTTTTATATTTAGACGAACGCAAATTTAACGGCCATTAAGTATCTTCATATTTTTGCTATTTCCTTCTTATTAATGAGAGTAAAAATACTTTAAAAACACTTTAAATCACTTTTTTATGTTAAATTTTTTTAAATTTTAAATTTTTATTAAACTTCAATCAATTAAATGTAGAAAAATATGAATTAAATTGTTTTTAATGTAAGTAGCACGCAATTTTTTTTATTATTATTACTTCAGTTTTATATCATTTACTCTTAAATTTATTTATTTTTTTTTATTCTTTATATAAGAAAATAAATAAAATTTTATAACTGTAAGCACAATCAATTAATTAATGAACATTATTATAATTTTATTTTTGTATATCAAAAAAATGAATAAGAATTAATTCAAATGCTTTACATATTTTGCATAATGAAAAATTAAAAATATAAAACACTTTTTCTACTCTATAATTGAGCAATTAATTAATTAGATTTTTCATTAACTAAAATAAACAGATAAAAGCTTATTTAAATAGTCGATAAAAAAACACTTGATATTGTCACATTAAATGTTGCTTCAATAAAAATATTAACACAGAAATGTACAGAAAAAATAAATAAAATAAACAGAAAATAATAAACACTAAAAACTGGCACAAAATGTAAAAGAAATTTAATTTTATTTTTTATTTTAAATAAATGTTTTGCTTCTACTTTGCTCCAAAGTAAACTTTTAACTGATTTTAAATGTTATTTTGTGTTTAATGTTGAGTTTTTTTTCTATTTTTTCTTTCTTTAGTGAAAAGTTTACAAATAATGGAGAAAGAAGTAGTAATATACTGTGTATATAGTTTAAGAAAACTTTAAACAATAATAATATTAATATAATACAAGCACAATAGTGTAGTGAGAAGAAATAAATATAAAATTGCAGAAAAGTGTGGCGCGCGTATTATTATTTATTTTTAATTCATTTTTAAACTGCTTTTACCTGTTCTGTAATTAAAAAAAAAATTAAATTAAACAAATAAACTATTTGCTTTTTTTTTTCATTGTATTTAATATTTCTGTTTGAGAAATAAATAAATTTTCCGTGTGCTTTATTTTATTCAAAACTTTAAGCTTTATTTTTATGTCTGCACAGTGTCTGTTAATCATTTTATATTTTTCTTTTGTGTTTTTTTGTTATTTTTCGGTACTTATTGTCACTTGTCACCAACGTAAAAGTAAATTAAATAAATCATTTTATAATTACTTAATAAAAATGTATTGTTTGTGATTTAAATTAGCTTAAGAAAATTTATTATTGATTAAAAGCAAAAAAAAAACGCAACCAGTTAGTAAATGGTGATAATTTCATTAGGAAGGAAGATGATTTTTATATAAAGAAAAAAGAAATTAAATAAAAAAAGAAAATTTAATTAAATTAGAAAACAAAATTTGTCACATTGATGAACAAAAACAATGCAATTTTAAATGATTTAATTTCCTTTTTATAATAATTTCAATTAAACAATGATCAATTAATTTAATTTCCTGTTTCAAAAAAAATATTTTTTCGTCTTCTATATTATCACCAATTAAAAATAAATTTTCTATTGACGTTATCATGCGATAGTAGTTGGAGTTTTATGCAAAATTGTTCGTATTTTTGTTTAAAAAAGTTTAGAAATTTGTGCAATAGATAAGGTAGCGCAGTACTTGCTGTTGGTTTATGAAATCATCGATCCAAAAAAATTAATTGATTATAGACAAAGTGGATGTAATAATACCTATTCTAGGTGATATTTCTGCTTCTTTGTAGTCAACATATTAACATTTAAAATCGTAATTATTAATGAAAAATGCTTGTGGTTACTTAGCAATAGTTATAAACGGATTAACTTTACAAGAAATGATTGATTAAAATCATTTTCTTTAAAACAATTTATTATATGAAAAACTCTGTACAATTCACTCTCGTATAAACAAGTATATTCTGGCAATATAATTACTAATAAAAAGAATTACTAACAAAACCGATTCTGATCAAATAATTCAATAATTTCTATTTTCAATTAAATTTCATTTGGAATGTAAATACCACAAAATAACAACATAAATAATGACAGCAACAGATGAATACATTAAAAAGAAAGAATAAAACTATTTAAAAATCAATCGGTAATCGATAATAATAATAATAATAATCATTTGATTATCAAATTTAAATTAATTATGCGCCAACAAAATTAAAGATAAGCAAAGCAAAAAAAAAATAAAATTCTCCAACAAAATGCCAAAACATAATTAACAATATTCATATTAGCCGATTATTATTATACAAAAAATTTTAATTTTATTTAATTTATGCAAAATATAAAGAAAAAAAAATAAAAATAATTATTATTGTTTGTTGCATTTGGTATATTGAAAATTTCTCTTTTCTTTTCTTTATTAAATTTTCAATTTTATTTATTTATTTTTTTTTTAATTAAAAAATTAATGATTTATTATTTTTATTTGTATTTTTCTAATGTAATATTGATTGATTTTATTTAATTAATTTTTTTTTATTTAGTTACTTAGTCTGTGTCTGATAAAAACAGTGTTGTAAGCCTAAATAAATCTGAATACAATCGTTTATTTAATAGTTTTAAGTACAGAAAACTTTGTAAATCCATAAATCAAAATTACCTTAAGAAGTCATCTTAACAGTGGGAAAAAAAACGATTATTACCGACCTCCAGATTATTATTTATTATCACACAATTGATTGCAAAATTTAAATCGTGAAAAATATAACACGGTTCCAGACCCTGCCTCAGACATTTTTATGATTTTCATTTCATATTTATTTGTTTAATTATATAGATTAAGAGATTAAGACACGTTGGATTGTGGTTTATAGATTTTTAATTTATTTTTTTCATTTATAATGAAAATTGAATATTTTGTATTTAGATATAGCGATGTTTTCTTAATATTTAAAAAAAGAAAACTATTTTTTTCTGTCTATTTTAAAGGGATATTTGGAAGTAATCGAACTTTGAGAATATTCTTTTAATACCTGGAAAGTATTAGTAATTGTGTAAAACACTTGTATGTTAAAATAATGCCTCTTTTTGGTCATTATTTGTGAAGTGAGAATCATAAAAAAATTCACAGAATAATTTTTTCTGGTAACAATAACAGAGAAACTATGCTTCAAGATCCCCAACTAACAGAAATCCAAATTAATACATTAGTTTTTATCGTTTCCTAACAAATTATTTCGAAATTCATTTCATTTTTTTTTTATCAATCAATATTGATCTGTATTGAATAATTAATTAACGAAATAAATTTTGTGCAAACAAAAAATCGAAAACAGCAAGCAGCAATAACAAACAAAAGCATTCATTATGCGTAATTAAATAAATGAAAATAATTAATTAAATAGAAAATCAAAAAATTATGTAAGACAAGTCGACATTTTATTAACAGAAAAAAATGATATAATGTTAAACTTTTGAAAGCACTTAAATATGCAAAAGAAAAATAAATTGGTAATTTTTCTATTTAAATTAATTAAACAAAAACAAGGAAGAATTACATAGAAATGAATATTTTTCTTTCTTTATTGATTTGTAAATTTATCTCAATTTATACTATTCGCAATCAATAAATAAAAAAAAAATTAGAAAATCAAATTTAATTTGCATAAATAGATAATATCGAAAGATTATTCACAATTCACATATTATTATTTGATTTTTATTTTAATTTTTTTAAAGCAAAAGTTGTTATAAAAAAAAGCAAAACCGAATTTATTAACAAAAAAAAAAAATATAATTAATTTTTTCGAAATTTTTTGATACATATTTGATTAGTTATGCTAAAGTATAGTTGAAATGTTTATTGAAGAGAAAACAAATTTTATGCAATTGTCATTTGATAGGTTTTGCGAATGAGTAAATAATTTATATACTTTTCTATTAAAGCAATCAATTTAACTTCTGTTGATGCAAAGTTATTTCCTTTTGTCGCGGTACACATTGTCCTTATTTAAGAAGATTTAATCCTTAATTTTGTCTCTTGAGTTAAAGAAAAATTTCAATTAAAAAATTATTTTAGTGTTTTGCATTTAATTTAATCATTTAACCACATAGTCACGATACTAAGCCTAGAAACATTGCGGGCAGCCGACTAATGGAACGCTTTAGTGTCAAATGTATTTCTAACTCATTTTAAAACATAATCCTTCAAAACTAATTACCAGAAACACCTTCAACATATTCCTCAAATTAATTCTGTAGCAAATACATAAAAATGTCAATTTTTGTTCTTTAAAATAAGAAAAAAAAAATGATATCGATGGTAAAGTTGCTTAGAACTTTATAAAGATTATTAATAATAAAAATAAACATTTAAAAAATATTTAGTAAAAAGCAGTTTATAAGACGATGTTATAATAGTATGCAAGTGTAGGTCAAGAAAGAACTACTGACACAAAGCGTATAATTGTTTTTTAAAGCGGTAAGATTAAAGCATTTACTTGAAGATTTCGAAATTTAGTCAATGATATTTTACATTGTTAATTGAGATGCGTTAATTTATTTTTCTTTACATATTATGCGACCAATATAAATACTTTCAAAAGTAACTTAACAAGATATATTTTGTTTTCGTTAAGTAATGATGATTTGTCATATAATAATGATATTGACGTTATTTTTGACATAATTACAGAAAGATGAGCTTGATATTTTTATAAAAATCCAATCAGTTTTTCTCATATTTCTTACATTCTCTCTCTTATTATTTAATCATAATTTAATTGGTTTCTTTTGTTGTTTAAATTTATATTTTTTAATTAAATAGTTTGATTTTCGATGAGTTAATCATAGTATAATAATAATGATGTAATTATTTTAATGAAATTTAAAGAAAAAATAATTCAAAATAATAAAAACTTAATAAATAAATTCTTTATTATCAAAAATAAATTAATGAAACTAAAATAAATAAAAGCTTATATGTTTATGTAAAATAAATAAGCGAAAAATTTTTTCGCAAATATCTAAACATTTAAATTAAAAAACACTTTTTAATTGAATTTGCATTTTTTGTTTCCGTTTATAATTAATTAATTTATATTTAAAGTTTCATAAGAAAAATTATTAAAACGACAAATTTGATAGAAAATATTTAAAATTTTAAGCAAAAATAAAGTAATTACCTTAAGACGTTAATACATTAAACATTGTTTAATAAACAAAAACTTTATTAACTTTACAAAGTGGAAGCAACGTATAAGAAAGAAGAAGAAAATTCCAATCAGCAGCACACTTTTCATTCTTTTTTAAATACAAGTTTTTGTGTTTATCAAAAATTAATTATAACATTATTGTAAAATCAACCAAAAATTCTTTATATTTTATTTGATTACAGTTAACTTGTGTAAGATTACTCAATGAAACTTTAATTTATATTGAAGAACGCAACGCTAATGCAAGATAGCATCAATAACTGATGAAAATTATTTAACAAAAAAAAACAAAACAGTTTATATAACGTACAAATCACATAATATGTTGTCAAAATATATAATCTTTTATCATTTAATAAGAAAGATATATAAATTATAAAAACAAGTAAGAAAAAATAAATAATAAACAAACAAATAAGTAGACCAAACGACAAGAACGAGTTTTTATTTTATTTATATTTTCTTTCTTATATAGAATTGAAATAACAGCTAAACGAGTTGTTCTTAGCCAGTGCTGAAGTTAGACAAGTGTCTTAAAATCGATGATATTATTTATGTTCTTCTAACAATTTATGCAAGATTTAATTTAAGGTAGATATGTATGAAATATTCAGTCTTTTGCAGGGTGCAAATGATTACAATCAGTGCAATTCTATACAGCGAATCTCATGTGTGAATGTTATTCAAAAGCATACAAAATTTCTGTAAAGATATTTAGTAATTCGTTTGATTACCAGTGGATTTAACACAACCATAACAATTTTCAAAATAAATTACAGATGCAAAATTATTCGCAAAACCTATTTACGGTTGCTGCATTATCTTGCTTTCCTAAAGTATAATTTAAATTTTAAAATTTAAGCAATCAACTCTGTGTTTGAAGAATAGTATCCAAATTCTGAAGTATTTTTACTATTGATAATTAAAAACTTAAATCTTTAAGTAATAATTCTAAATAATAATTAAATTTCTAAGCGACAGAAAGATCTTAATGCACAGAGTTCATCGACGATATCGACTTCACAGCAAAATAATATTAAAATTTCTAAAATAAAAAAGCCCAAAAGATAATTGACATTTCAATCAGCAACCAAAAAAAATACAATTTTTAATTATATAAAAAAATACATATAAAACATCAAAAGCATCTCCGGTTATAATCACAAAAAAACTTCGCCCTAGGTCACATAAAATTCACGTACAACACGTTCCGCGATAATTGGTATAAATCAGTTAAATTAGTTATTTTTTGTTCTTCTTTTATTACCTTGTATTAACGTTACTTTATCTTAATTCAGTCTAATTTTAAAAACTTCATTATATTTTCGAATAAAAATAAAAAAATTAATCTTAATTTCCGGTTGACCATTTAAATGAAGACAAACGAAAAACGAACTTTGCAAAATAATTACGTAATATTTATGGTGATTTTACCGTTTTTCTTGTAATAACCGGGAACAAATTTATTATTATTATTTTAATAAAAAATATGCAAATTCTTGTTAAAAAGTCTCTTAAAAATTGACTTTGAGTGCACAAAATGCCAATACGCAGCTATATTCAGTAGTCAGTATTGTGAACTCGAAACAATGCGCAAAGTACTTAGCATCGATCTTTGCCACCAATTTTTTCCTTCTTTTATTTCCTATTCAAATTATTTAATGATGAAAGTTTTGTGAACATATGTATATACTTTTTTTTTATTTTAATTTTTATTGCTATTATTGGTTAGAAATTCGAAATTAAATAAACGAATTTTTTTCTATAATAATAATTATAATAATTTGTCACTTTTTTTTCTATTTCAATTGTTATTAATTTCGTTTTTTGTCTTTCTTTAACTATTAATTTTGAAATTATTTAACCAAACCAATATAATAAAAAAAAAATAATTACAAGAAGCAACACGAATAATAATTACGTTTTGAAGTTCAAAAATGTCTTAAAGTAAAAAAAAAAAAGAACAACGAAGAAGCAGAAAAATGTAGGCCAACATGTGGTTATGGTTGTGTTTTGTTTTCAAATAGTAAGTTTTTTGTTTTTTACATTTTTAAATTGACTAGAATTATGCTTTGATTTTATTATGATTTATTGTTTTTTTTTCGATTGTTAACAATAGTGTTTTTTTTGTCATTAGCTTGTCTTGAATTAGACAATTTGAACGCTTATTAATTACGTATTTGATTATTATTATTATTAAGATTGTATGTTTGCTAATCCAACATAATTTAATCTAGATTGTACAACCGATACACTAATGAATTTAATTTAATTTAAATTAATCAGATAATAATAATTTTGTTTATTTATAAACATGACATGACTTAGGCTAACGCAGCATGTTTTCCCTTAATTAAGTAGTATTTAACTGCCTTAAGATTAACATACAGATAAATACAGAAGCAGATATTAATATTCTTTTAACGGAAATTTCATTTATTTATATAGTTTTACTGAATATTTAATATTATAATAATTAAAGTATTGAATCTTTAAGGCATAATAAAACCACCAAACTACTAACTTTACTAAACAAAATTAGCATAATTTAGAACAACTTTGTTTAGTAACTTACTTAAGTTTAAATAAGCCATTTTATAACGTCTATACCAATCTAAACAACTTATTCTGTCCTAAACTAGCTTAATATTAAGTTCGCCTCAGGAACTAGAACTCATTACTTATTCGAATAATGTCTATAAAATGCCTAATGAGATTTCTATTTTAAAGTTATTCTAAAGGTCTGATACTTATTAAAATATTAAATTATTCCTTAAATTCGCTTTAATAATTTAAAACACCTTAATTAACTCTATTTTTCTGATGCCCTGTAATTCTATCTACAAAAAAAATTAAATAATTTCTTGCTGCTAAATAAAAATAAAATTATTTTACTTATCTGTAGGTCATGAAAAGCGATAAATTCTACTGAAATAATTATACAAAATTAATTAAATAATTATAATATTGGTAATCATAAGCTCTGACCAAGTGTAGCCGCTTTAATTTTAACGAAAACTCACGAAAAGCCTAAGAAATAATATATTTTAATTTTTAAAAACAGAGAAAACAAACATTCCACAAATAAATAACAATAAATTTTCATTTCATGTAATTAATTTATCAAACATAATAATAATAATAATTTTCGCTATTTTACTGCACATCACAGACAGTCATTATCACCACCAAACACGGCCATGCTCTGAAAATTCTCCTAATAATAACATAAGAAAATACAGATATATAGGCATCTCTCTAATTTAATAATAAAAGAAAATTGTTTTATTATTAATTTATTGAATTTTATTCAGTTATTTTTGGTTTTTTACTTTAGATAATTTTAATTGAGAAAAAAAAAACTTTTCTTTTTAATAATCTTTATACTTATTTTTGCGTTAATCACGTTATTAGTGCTGTTAAGGCGTTTTGGCGTAATTGGTTTAATGCAATTTTTTTTTTTGTTAATAAATTCAATTAATTAAAAAAATTGTAATAATAATAACAAAAATCGTGGTAGCCTATAGGCAACGAAATAAATATTCGTAAATTGTATTTAGTTTAAAAAAAAAACTAGATTCAATTATGACAAATATTTTGAGTATTCGCGATCACGATATTGCAATTTAGCTAAAATTTAAATCTTGTTAAAATAAATAGAAAACGTTTATTAGTGCCTAGAGTTATTAACACTCGTGAAACATACATTAAATACTGTTTTTGAAATAAATATTTCGAAATGCCTTATTGTCCTGAATTTAGAGAGAAGTTTTTACGCAAATATTGCAGGGCTATGATTTTATTAATTTATTTTGGTTTATTTATCGCATATAGTGCACTTAGAATTTACATTTATACCAACACATAGATCTTATGCCTCGCTAACACAGAGATAATGAATTTCTGGATTGATAAAAGGTAAAGTATGTATTTCAGTAAAGTAATTCTGAATGTTTAATAATGATTAGGTTATAAAGTTAACAGAAACCAAATACCTATTAACAAGCAACATAAATCTACATCTCCTAAAGTGAAATGATACTTCCAAAAGAGAGCATAAATGATAAATCATTAATTACAATAATCAATAATAATGTTAAGAAATTCCTGTGCTACGCATCTACTATGACTTTGAACTAATAACCTCTCCAAGTAAACTCTATTTATTAATAAAATTTAATAAGTGTTATTTATCACTCAATACTCAATAAGACAACTGACAACCTCATAATTAAAATTAACTAACTTCTACTATATTACAAAAAGCATTTATCATCTATACTGCTTTCTGCTAAAATATCTTTTAAATCGTTTTTAGTACTTTCATTGGCTTTAAAGGCACATAAAATTAGTTATATAGTAGGTCTATCATGTACGCTCGAATAAGTAATTTAATATATATTTATTTATCTTTTTTACTACATAAATTATTCGTTTATCATTTATTACAAATTGATTCGTTTAGTTTTCGCTTTGTTTCCTTTAATTTATTTTCTTAATGACATTAACTGTCTAATGTATTTTGTTGATTGATTTGTTAGCATTAATAAGCCTAGTCAAATCAATAAATTATGTTTAAAAATAGAATTAAATAAAAATCATTTCACTTGTTACACACCAAATATATATACTTTAATCATAATAAATTAATATTTTAATGATTTTACATATTTTAAATGTTTCCTTGTTCTACTTTGTTTCTTTCACTAAATTATCATCATTATCATATTGTTATTTGTATTAAATTACTTATTATATTGATAATTAGATAGGTAGCGGAACTACTTAAGTGGTTAATATAATTTTGTTTTTTAATATAATTTTGATTGATTTGTACATTTTTTGTGTTGTAAAATGAATGCTTTATTGCAGTATTTGAGCTCTGTAGACATTTAAGAATGATTACATTTAGTTTGAAGATGATTTTTGCATCTAATTTAGTTTTTTTTTAATTGAATAACAAAGTCATGTCCGCAGTTTTAATAACAATTTTGTCTGATCACTTAAAACACATTCTAACTAAAAGGGTTTTTAATAGTTAGATTTTAAGTTTAAACATTTAAATATCACCAATATTGACAACTAACAAACATTTGAGTATTGTAAAGTGTCCATCAAAAATCCACTTATTTCTTTGCTTCTAATTTTTTAATGAAAACAAAATTATTTTATAAATCAAACGGCTAGGTGTTTCCACTCTAACCAAATAAGTAACAAAACTAAAATAATTTCTCAACGTTTAACATATAATTACATAAAAAAAATATATTTAAAAAAAACGCGAAAAACAACGCCTGCAACCTAGATAAAAAAGAAATTTTTCAATAATTTTCACATCCTTAAAGAAATGCCAAAAAAAGAAGAAAAAAAAACTGTGACAGTGACCATTTCGCAAACAAATAATCATAATAATTAATAATATTTGTACTTAAAAATAATACAATTGTTTGATTTAAACAAAAACATTTTTAAAGAAAAATTAAAAATAAATTTCACTAAACAAATTTCCAATTGTTGACTAAAATTAGTAACAAAAGTCGTGTATCGGCTTAAATGTAAAATACAACGATTCAACGCAAAACAATCAAAATAGAAATACATATTTATTTATTTATTTATTTTTTTTCTTCTATTTTGTACATAATAATATAACAATGAACTTGACTTTAATAAGTAAAATAAATAAATAAATAAAAATACATAAAAGTAGAAAAAGCAAAAATAAAATAACAATTTGTGTCGTTAAAATGTATGCAAAAATGAAAGAAAACGAATTAAATTTTCAAAAACAAATCATTCAAATGCGAAAACATACAGTGTGTGTTTTATGTTTTGCGTGCACAACAATTGAGCATTTTTATTGATTTGACACAGTGTTATATTTATTATGTAATAAAAATATATAATCATTTTTTAATTTATTTATTTTTTTCCTCTCTTTTTCGTTTTATTTGATTTTAATGTGATTTTTGTACAGACATAAACCAAATTTATGTTTAATAATATATGTATGGTTTTTGGTAAAAAAAAACAGCTTTTTCTAATAAAATTATGTTTAATACATAAATATAGTTTTATTGAATGTTTACAGGAAACTTTTATGTTTTTAGAGCTTTTTTAAACAGTATTTACTTACAATGAAATACTAAAAACTAGTCGATAAAACATAAATCACTACAAACATATCATTTAACTTCAATTTTTTTAATTAAACAATATATTTTTAAGCTTTTTGTATACTAAAACAGCTTTTTCTAGTTAACTACCAAAAACCACAATTTTGTAACTGTTAAAGTCAATTAAAATAACAAAAATTCATTAAAATTTTGCGATAAAAGTTTTTCAGTACCTCCAGGGATTTATTTAATGTTAAAGCTTTTTTTAAGCTTCCAAAAATCATAAAATATAATTTTTTAATGTAATCTTCTATAGAAATAAATTTAAAAGTGAATATTTAATTTTAAAGCTTCTTTTAAATTGTTAAAGCTTATTTTTATAGAATAAATTCATTTATTTTCTTAACAAAATTTGCATTTAGTAGTTAATTTTATATGAATTATTACATAAAAGCATGGCTTAATATGTTAGCAAAACATAAGAATAATAAAAAAATGGACGTCTAAAACAAATGAATATCAATAGTGTACCGTACACGTGTTGTATTAGTTTATCGATGACAAAGTAAAACGAAAATCAGTTTAATATCATTAAAATTAAATTTTAATGAATTTTTAAATTTTTCAAAAATAAATAAATAAGAAATTCGTTACTGTTTCACTTTTTTAAGCGAAAGAATGAAAATCTGTGTGTGTGTTTATTTTATTTGTTATAAAAGTGAAAAAAAACAATTTAATATTTTTTTTTTGTGGATTAATTTTGTGGGAAAAATACACAAAAACATAAAGCGAATTACGATTATGACTTTGTAATTTGAATTTCTAACGCTTTTTACAAATCAAATAAAAATAATAAAACAATTTTTTTTTTACAGTTGATTTACTCAAAAATTACTTTTGCTTTTATTGTTTTTTTTAACTTTTTTTATTTTGTAAATAAACAATTAAATTAAACGCTACCTGGTTTACCTGTTAATTTTTTGTTCTTGGTTTGGGTGCGCAAGGTCTTTTGTTTTCAGTTTTTTTTTACTGGTTTAATGGAATTTTTCTTTGGATAATTTAAATTCTTAGTTTTTACTTTTGTTTTGTTTTTCTTTAGCGGATCAAGCCTTCAATTAGTCGTTTTTTCACGTTACTGAAATTGGATTCTAATTGATTTTCTGATCTATTGCGTTTATATTACCTCATTGTTAATATTTAATTTAATCAAATTATTACAGAAAAAGTGACTCAAGTGCGCTTTAATCGGAATTTTCAAGGACTGATGGGTCAATTGCAACATTTGTAATGAGACTCAAAACAATTATTATCTCATTTAAATAAATTGTTAATTAAATATAATTTTCTAATGCGATCACTAAAGTTAAGTAGAAAGATGATCGCTTAGCCCTTTTATGCACATTTAAAAAAATTAAAAACAAAACTAATGACTTAAATATGACCGAGATTTTCATTATCAAAGAAAGTGTTAGAATCAGTGATTATAAACGATCAAAATACTAAAATTGCTTACTTTCAGTTATTAAAATTATCGTTTAAGTGATTTAATCAATTTTTTGTGAACTAAACGGCTTATAGTTTTCATTAATAAGTTCAGTGCTAAACGCAATTATTCTTTATACAACATAAAAATTTAACAAAACACCACATAATTACCGATCGACTTAACAATATATTTATTCAATTTTAGGTAATAGAGGTCAACGCGTGATTATTTAAACGATTTTTATTTATTGATAATGATTTCATTTTTAATAATAATAATCATTTTTATTTTATTATTATTATTATTATTCCAAATGCGTTGCTAAACTAATAAATTTATTTATTTTATTTATATTTATATTATTTTTTCTTTTTCTATAATCCGTTTTGTTAAATTACTTTCACACGTATTTTAATATTAAACACCAGTAATGTAAGTAACTAGTAAAGTTTACAAGCAAACATGGTAACTAAATTCTTTTTAAAACAAAATCAAATTTGATTATAAATTAAATAAATAAATTCCAAATAACTTAACTAAAGTGATGAGCTTGACAAAAAAAAAATAAAAAACTATTCAATAGCAGAGTGAAATTTACTACAAGAAATTAAAAGCAAAAAAAAAGTGCTTTTTGGTGATTTTTCATAATCGATTTTTAGGTTATTTGCATGTGAATGTCCTATTTTAACTGTGGAATTAAATTAAAGTCAAGTTATTTTCTATAAATTAATAATAATAAGCTTACCATTCGTACTCTAAATACTGAATCCAGAAAATACTGAGTTTATTTCTCTTCAATTGCTAAGAAGTTTTTCAGAAAGAACTTCCAACTGTTGGTCTCTTCGTTGAGTCATACTGGATAAGCGAATAAATAAATAAAAATTACTTGTTTATGAATTAAAAATACACTTTTATACTTTTTGATTAAAAATGAAACATAATTCAGTGTTTGACGAAAGCGAGCATCAATATATTAATGTATAAAAATTTTCCGTTACACTAAACACACTGGTTTTTTTTCCTCCTTTATTTTTACAAAAAAATCACTAATCTAATGAGATTTATGCAAAAAAATCGTACATAGTTTTCTATTAAAATAAATTACTCTATCCTAATTTTGTATAAAGTTTTTTGCACATAAAAAAAAGTATTTAATAAGCAAAAAAACAAAAACTTTAAACACGTTTTTGCAACAAAGATTTAACAAAAAGAAATTGAAAATTAATTAAATAACATTAATGAAAGGTGATTAATCTTTATTTATCGTTTTAAATAAAGTGTAAAAAGCACAAAGTTCTATATTTAATTTAAATAAATTAAAATTTATTAGAAATAATAAGCAAAGAAATGAAAAACATTTTTTTTTTTAAGTAAAGTAATTATGGTTTGACGGGAAGCAGCAATAGCAGCAACAGCATCGGCAATAGATGATCGCATTTTTTTACTACGTTTAAATTTTTTCTGCTTTTTTTTTTAATATTATTATTATTATTATTATTTTTCCTCCTATTATTGAATGACCAACATCAGTATTTACTAAATACCATTACACCGATTTATAACTAAAAGTATGTCAAAATAAATAAAAATTTCAAACAAAATAATCATGAACTTACAGAAAATTAGCAAGAAGCAGAGAAGAAATGAAAAGCAAAAAAATGGAAAAAAAAAGTTCTTCTGTCATTTCTATTAAAAAAAAAAAGAAAAATATTTTAATTAAAAAGAAAACAAAATTAAAATAGAAATAAAAAAAAAA
The DNA here is from genome assembly GCA_963942525.1 of Ptychoptera contaminata. Classification (NCBI taxonomy): domain Eukaryota; kingdom Metazoa; phylum Arthropoda; class Insecta; order Diptera; family Ptychopteridae; genus Ptychoptera; species Ptychoptera contaminata. The sequence goes on from OZ012638.1 coordinate 29,377,304, forward strand.
AAACTACATAAACTCACTCATGCTTTAATTTATTTATGTTTTTATTGCAATAACTTTCGTCTATTTAAATTAAATTTAATTTAATTAAAAATGTGTTTTGTAGTTGAAAATCGTTTTTTATATTGCATTTTTTGCTAGCATGCAATTCATTTAAATGTTTTCAAATTGTTTAATAACCAGATAATAATCAAACATAAATGGGTCAGTATTACTATAATTTATTTATAAATATTTATTAATTAATTAATTATTTCTATTTGATAAATAAATAAATAAACTAAGTTTTTCCATTTTCACTCAATTTTGTAGCGAAAAGCTTTAAAGTTATTATACTTAGCTAATACTATTCATTACCGCCATCTATTTTTTCAAACATAAAACATTATAGCTAATCAAATTATCTCTTTAACGAAAGTAGCTAAGCTTTAATTAACTAAAATACAAAAAATCATTGCACATTTACTCAGTGTCCGTACATTGTAGAACTGTCAATAAAATTTGTTAGTCGAAAGAAAAAGAAAAATAATAATAATCAAAAAATAATAATTACACATACTGATTTTTTTTTTTATTATTTTAATTTATTATTTTACAAAAAATTTCTATTAATATCGGTAATAAAAATTTTTGTAAAAAGAATATTAGAGTGAATTAATTTATAAAACAAATATTCAATGAAAAATTATCATTAATAACTTGTGAAAAAACGATAATTTTATTGCATTTCAAAAAACGTCAAAAGGCAGAGAGAATAAATAAAATTTTTATAGATAAAAAAAAAAATAAGAAAAAATGTTGCGAGTAAGAATTTATTATTTTTCCTTATTTTTTTTTTTTGCGTTGCTAAAATTATTAATAATTTTCTTTTATTTATAGTCTGTAAATGAATTTTTAAAGGATCTACCGTGTCATAATGAAGAAAATTTCTCCTTATTTAATACAGAAAATGGGATACGTACGTCTTCTAAAAGGCCATCCGTTTATTTGCCTACAGACGACATTCCCTCGGAGCAAGGTAAACTACTTTAATTATATTTTAATTACTTTTATTTATCGCATTTATTTTAAATTTTAGTTATTGTTACTGAAAAGAAAAACATTTTATTAAGATACTTACACCAACAATGGGACAAAAAGGTAAGAAACGTCGTCATGTCAAAATGTCGTACCATAACCAAAAAAATATATAAATAATGAAATTTTCCTTTTTCTTTTGTAAACTTATATCAGAATCCATCTAAAAAACGGGATAATGCAAATGATACCACCGAAGCAACAGTTAAAAAACGAGCTAGAATAGAAATCAGAGAATCAAATTGAACTGAAGCAATGATTAAATATCCAATAAATAATTAATCAAATTTAAGTGTAACCTCAATTTTATATTAACAAAAATAAAATAATCTTAAAAAAAAGATAAAAAATATTAATAATAATATTAAAAAAATTAATAAAGTTTATTTAAGATAAAACATATAAAAAAGCAAATTTAAAATAAATAATTTCTTGTTCGTTTACTGTCACATTTTTGCTTCCATATTTAATTTTCTTTGATTTGAATAATTTTTTTTTTCGATGAGAATTTGAATTAAAATTTCTATTTTTTTTTCTGTATCGCAACTAAATGTGAACAAATAATGTATATTATCAAATAAAATATTCATTTTTATAATTTATTTCTAAATAATTTTCGTTTTAATTAATTTTTGTCGTGGTTTAAGGCCGGCTATCTGTTTTAGTTTTAGTTTACACTTTTCTCTACGATTGATTTGCCTGCAGGCAAATAAGAAAATGAATTGTAAGTTATAAATACTAAAATAATACCTTGGAATGATACAAAAGTACATTAAACTAAGGTTAAATATAATTTGAATAATAATATCTCATTAAACACTCTATAATTAATAAAAATAGAAAAACAATAAGATAAAATTATTAAATAGAAATTACCATAATAAAACATTAAAGAAAATACTGTCTGTTTATACTAAAACCGTTACAAGGTGAAAATTTAAACGTTTTTTTTTTTTAATTAGGTCATTTATTGATTTATAAATGAAAATAACGTATTAATATAATTTTGTAAATATTTACAAATATTTTTAATAAATTTTCATTAATAAAAATTAATTTAAATTTGTAATAAAAAAAAAAGAAAATTTATTTTTATTGTTTTTATAGTTTAAGTAAACCATTATTAGATGGTGTAATGATCGCTTAGATGACTACAGTAAATAAAAGTTCTTCAAAGAATCAGTAATAAAAAAAATAATACGTAGAGACATCAAAACAAAACATGTGACAGAATTCGAAATAATTTTTTTTTTTTTTGGGTAAACAAAAAATAAAAACAAAAGATTTTCTCTCTACTCTCGTCTTGTTGTTGATGCTTTTCAGTACTCCTGACGCGCCCGATGTTTTTTCATCGCACTTTATACACTTTTTGTTTTGTTTCTTATGCTACTCAGTCAAAACTCGCCCAACATGTGAGTATTTTTCTTTCTTTTTTATTATTATCTATTTTTAAAAAGAAAATTTTCCCATATTAAAATGTAAAAATGAGTGGAAATGTCTTTCCCACTATTTCTCTCGATCTCATTCTCTCGTAATGTAAAAAATGCAAAAACGTTATAAAAGGAAAAAAATGATGAAAAAAAAAACAAAATAAAAGCATTTTCTCGATTGTCGTCATCAAAACAAAGTGAAAGAAAATAGAGAAAACAAGAACAACAACAAAAGTGCCGACAAAATACGAAAAAATACCGAAAAGAAAATGTAAGAAAATATGTTTTTCTTTTTTATTCAGGTTTTCTGCTTTTCATTTGAACACACAGAAAAAATGAAAAAAAGGAAATTTTCCTCTCAACAGTAAAAACAGTAAACCGGGAGCGTTTGTACGACATAGTTGAATCCACGATAAATAAAATAAAAAAAATTAAAAATTATAATAATTTTATTCTTTAAAATTAATAAAATATTTTAATTAAAAAAAAAAAATATTTATGTGTAAAAAGAAAAATTAATTAATTAAATTACATAAAAAAAAAGAAAAAAACTTTAAAAATTGTGTAATTTGTGAGTAAAAAGAAAATTTATAAAAATTAGTGAATTTTCTAGCCAATATTGGTCAAATTATAATTTCGTCTCATCATCATTCGATGAATTTTCTTCATCACATTTTTTTTTTTTATATAAAAAAAAAAATTAATTCTATAATTTTTTTTTGATTTTTCCTCAAGTTAATAAAATAAAAAAGAAAAGAAAGAAAAATTAAATAAAACGAAGATTCATCTCAGTGCTGTGAATATTTTTAGTTTATTTTCTGCGTGTGTGTTTGTGTGTGTGTGTGAGACTACAATAAGTAAAAGAAAATAAGAAGAAAAAGTTTTTCATTTATTTTGCTTTTTTACATTTTTGATTTTTGAATTTTTCTTTTTTTGTTAATCGAATTATTGATGTAATAAAAGGAAAATCCATCATTTTTTTTTCCTTTTTTTATTTCTAATAATTATTAATTATTATTTAATTAAGTTCTTCTTTATTTATTAATTTTTTTTTTTTTTGCTATTAAACAAGGGACATTTCTATATAAATATATCTTTACTTGGCTGTGCTATACGTTAAGGAATTTTACTTATAGAATTATTTTAATTTATAATGAAGAAGGAGCATAAAATATGTATTTTATGACTAACACACAGATAGAACGGAACAATATTAGATAAATAATAATAAAAATGAAAATTTATCAATAAAAAATAGGAAAAAGATAACGAAAAATTATGGAAAAATCAAGTGCAAAAAAGAAAAACGAAGAGTTAGGGTGTGTACACAAAAAACAGCAACAACAAATACCCCAACAAATAGAAAAGAAAGCACAAAAAACTGTGATCTTGTCCAGATTATTGTGCTTTCTTTTATTAATTTATTGATGACTCATTTAACACGATTTTTCGATGTTTGAATAACACTGATTTTTAGTAAATAAAGTCTTAGAAGAAATTATCTTATTCCTAAGTACCGGATACACAAACATATTTGTTAACTTCTTCCGTGTTAAGAAAGGCTAGGATGTTTTAGTAAAATTTATTTATTTATTACTAATTGCAAACATCTGTGATTGAATAGAAGAAAAAGGTTGGACTGAATAGCGACAGAAGAATGAAAAATCAGAGAATAATAAAAAAGTAAAACTAAATTTTCGTGATAAAAAATCATAAAAATTAATTTGTCATTTTTGCGTTTTTGATTCATTTAATCAAATTATTATTTTTGTTATCGGTTATTAATCTAATCGGTTCAATAAAAATGAAATTTTTTTTTATTTGATTTGTGTGTTTCGTGGCATTCTTTTTTTTCTTTACTATTGCTATGATTATTGCGTGATTAAATTATGACAGATAAAGAAAATTACTTTAAACGGTTTTTAATTGTTTGCAATTTAATTAAAGTTTTTCCTTGTTTTGTCTTTATTTATTTATGATAAAAGTGATTTTTCGATGTGTTAATAATTCGATTTAATAGCTAGAAATGTTTAAAGTGTTTTAAGTAGCATTTACTGTGTTGTGTAGAGCTTATTCAGTGTTATTGACACATAAAACACATAATAATTAATTTAAACAATTTTTTATTTGCGAATTCTAAACTATTTTGCTTCTTCTTCTTCTTTTTTTTGGTAATTTAGTTTTGTTTGTGGCTATTGTTCTCTGTGGTTATTGTTTTCAACATAACAATGGATTTACATTATTTTTATTATTCCCGAAATTAATTTGTTTCGATAATTTTCAGAGCTTTTTTATTACGATTCGGTCAAGATAAATTAATTTTTATATGTTTTTAGGAAAAAGGTTTTTTTTTTTTTTAAAAAAATAAACGAAAATGGTTTAAAGCTCATAAAATGGATTAATAAAAAAAAAGAAAGAGATTTAATAAAAAGCAATAACAATGGCTACAAAGGTACCAAATTAAAAGAAGTATTTTTTTTTTTGTAATTTAATTCAATTTCACCATTGTTTTAACGAGATTTTTAGGTTTTCTTGTTGCTATTGTTGATTGAATTTTATTTGTAGAAAATTCCGTTTTATTTCACTTCTTTTGGTTATTCTGAAATTAAATTAAAATTAATTAAACGATTTTCTTTTTCTTTAGTGAATAAGTTTTATTATTATTATTATTATTATTATTCGTTTATGTAAGGCCGTACACTTACTCCAAGTGCGTAATAAAGATGGAAGATGTTAAAGTTTTCAAAAAATATAAACAAAAATAGAAAATTGTGGTAAATTTAATAGAAAAATCGGCCTTATGTTTAGCTATAACTATAGGCTTTAATTGTAATTAAAAAAAAAAAAAAACATTAAAATTGTTGAAATAAAATGGACGCTTATCCGCCTTTTATTAAATAAAATGAAAAAACAAAAAAACTTTTTTAATTAAAATTTTGAATGTGTATTATGTGCTGTGGCAGAGTTTAAATTAACAAAAACAAATACGTAAACACTGTACGAAAAACCCTTTTAATGAACAAAAACAAAATACCAATGTATGAAATAAGTAAGAAATTAAGTTGTAACGGATTAAGGTAGGGAACACAATTGTCTGCAAAAATTTTATTACATTTTTAACGACGCAGAAAAATAACAGTTCATGACCTACGTTCATTTGACGTGTATACAATTTTTCTTCTATGTTATTGCCTGCCACCCCCGTTATTATTTTGGTTTTTTTCTTACCTGGCTTTAAATTTAATTAAGAAAACAGAAACAAAGCAGGCTTTTCTCTGCATCAGCATCGGGAATAATTTAATTGATTTGAATAGGATATGCAATTAGAAAAACAAAACAAAATTCAACTGAAATCAATTATATTTTTCCAAAAAAAAAAAAAAACCATCAATTGCACAGTAGGTCAACGAATATTTTCACTAAAACAGTTTATTGGAATTCAAGTACAAAAAAAAAAAAGAACAAAACCGAATTTTGTTTAAATTGATTTTTGGTATTCGGTAATTTCTAAAAATAATTTTTAGTTTTGATTTTAAATTTATATGGAATTTATTTAACTATTCATAGGGTGATTATATATTTAGACATATTTTTTTGGCTTATTCATTGTCGACAATCGATCGTTATATCATTATAATTTTATTGATTACCGCCACCACCATCTGTTTATGCTAACGATTAACACAGTGTCGTATAGTTTTGATGGAATAATTACTTAAAATGAGTAATTGAAATTGTTTATAATAACAATAATTTTTGTAATTATTCTAAATGAGAGAAGAAGCAGGAATCTAGCCCAAGATTTAACATTATATATATATATATATATCTAAATATAAAAAATTCTGCACAATGTACAAATCTGTGTATCTTGTCAATTTGCTTATTTGCTCCTAAAGCTTGTTCTTCTATTTATCGCTCATGAATTCTTCTTACAAAGAACGTAGGATTCACATCAGAATCTGTTCCATAAAACAATGCAGATCTAGCAAAGCAAATTATTACTTCAAACCAAATATACTGACGGGTAATTTTCATTTTGTAATAAATAAATTCAATTTATTAGAAAAATCTACTGATAACCACCTTTAGTATAGAAGAAAAAGCTCAGCATTGTTTTAAATTTATCATTTTTGAAGGTCATAAAATCGATTGTTTTTTTTATATTTTAATTTAAAATAATTTTTATATACATATGAGTTGGATACAAACATATGACGTTGTTTTAAAGATTGTTTTTTAATTTTTCTTCTTCAACTAAAGAAAAAGCTTTTAAAACTTTTCATTAGTTTCTTTACCTAAACTAAGGTTAATAATTTCTTTAAAATATTTCATATATAGAAACGTTAGACAGTCAAATGTTTTGTGGGACTTGGTATATCCTTGCTATTACAACAAGAAGAAAAAAATTATTTAAAATATCTGAGATGGTATGTTGAGGAAATTAATAGATGGATATTTTTTTTTTCTTTTATTTACAGGTATTATTAAAGAAAACTATTTTTTCTCATTATTTTCTTTTTGGTTTATTAAGGTGTTAGAGTTATGGGAGATAGTATTGAGTTTATTAATTTGGATTAAAAAAAAAGGTTAGATTTAGATTAAGTAAATGAAAATTCAAAAATAAGTCGGAAATAAATCTTGATTCTGTAATTGTGGGTAGAAGAAGTTAGGTGCCTACTTTTTTTCTTGTTTGTTTTATTTTGTAACAAGTAAAGCTCCCTTCCTGACTGCAATTTGTCTATGTCTTTGTTTTTTCTTGAAACAAAAAAAAAAAAAGATCCTTTAAATTAAACGCTTTAAGTTTAAACATAATAATAAAAAAAAGCTTTTCATTTGATTAATTTCATTCATTCAATAAATTAATCTCAATTGATGTATTTATAGATTTATTGTTATTTTTATTATTAAATGGTAAAGCATCGCATTACCATTCAACCAACCACAATCAATAATGACAACAAACAAAAAAAAAATAACAATAGCAGTAACGTAAAAATAATAAAGTTTTTCAATAAATAAAAATTAGTACAAATTTGATGAAAATAAAACGAAAAATTTAGGGAAAATTCTACTTGTTTGTTTAGGAGGCTTTTTCATTTTCTTCTTGTCTCATTTTTTGCTTCTATTTTATAAAGGCTTTAAATTTAAATGGGAGGAAATTAATTTTGTAGAATTTCTATTTTTTAACTTTTACAAATGTAACGAGATAGAAAAAGATTAAATCTGCAATAAAAAGCGTAAAGCAAAAAAAAAAAACACGCAGGAAATGAAAAGTTTTTACTTATTTTTTTCTTTTTTTTTGTAATTCGCAGAATTTTAAATTCACATTGTGATTTGTTACCGTTATTTATATTGGTGGATTTTCAGCAATATTTAATGGGTTTTTGTGTTGTACATTAGCTTGGTGGAATAGTAACTGGTGTATAATAATTCATGTTTAATAAAACAGGTACGGGTAGTGTAGTGTTAATAGCAGTTAAACTGTATAGTATGTTTGTTAATAGATCGTACGACTTAATATTTGACAGAGAACATCTCTTAATTCGATTGATCACCGATACTTAAATTTATTTGTATTTACATTAGCTTTTCCAAAAAAAAAAGAAAAGAAAATTATTCATTGATTAAAGCTCGATCTTAAAGAAAATACACAAAAATATCAGTGATTTTATATATATGGACACAGTTTTACTATGTCCTCTGGTCATTTCTATCTACAAAAAATAAATAACTCTGTATTGTGTATATGTTAAAGCTATAGCTAAGATTAATTACACTAAATTCTGTTCATATTTTTATTGCAATAAATTATTTTCGATAACGAAGTAAACAATAAAAGGCACCAACGATAGTAATAATAATAATAATAACATAAAAAGCAAAAAAGTAGTTGTGGCAACAGATAAAACACAAAAAAAAAAAATACGAAAATGAAAAATATTAACTAACCAATGAGAATGTTAACTAATGTTATACACCACAAACCTTGAAATGTCGATAAATTTATTTATATATTTTACAAAAACAAATGTTTGTATATAGAAAGCAAAACAAAAAATGTAAATCTCTGGAAATTTTGTTTTTTTTTTATTCAAATTAATTTTTCTTTAAACTTTAAGTCATAAACAATAAATTCGCTTGAAAAAATAAATAATAATAATAAAAATTTTGAACAACCAACAGATTTCTCATAAGAAAATTAAAAAACAAATAAGTATACATAGACACACACACACAGACACCATTTATAAAAAATTATTTTTGTTATTTTGGCTTAAAAATAAAGCAAAAAAAAAAGAAAAATTCCTCAATGAAATTGCGCACGGTGTAATGACGTATTTTTAAGCAAAAAGGAAAAATAGGTTTTTTTTGCTTGATTTTGTTTGTGTTTTTCTATCGTTAAAATTTTCGTTTAAAAAAATATATATAACTACTAAGCCAGGCTTAGTGTGTAATGAAGAGTTAAATGTGAGAGAAATGATAATAATAAGAAGAAAAATGAAAACTGTTTTATTATTAGAAATATGATTTTTCTACATTTTTAGAGGTTAATCGTGTTAAAGTTATTTACTTAATTATTTTTATTTTATTTTTTTTTAGTTTATTTTCGAAATTACTTTCGTAAAAAAATTAATTTTAATAGATAAAATTATTTAATTTAAATAAAATAACAAATCGCCATTTTTTTATTTTTGAATTTCATAACGTTTGGCGGGTTTTTGTTTTGTTTTTTTTTTTTTTTTGAAATAAAAGAAAAAATCAATTGTTTTTTGTTCTGTTAAACTTTGTTATTAAATTTTGTTTTCATTTCTATTTAGCTTTGTAGTAAATGGACAAAAATTAATAAAATATTATTAAACAACAAAATAGGGAGAAATAAATCAATAAAAAAAATAAAAATAATTAACTAGAAACAAGAAAAACAAAAACAAGTAATTGGAGAAAAGAAAAAGACTCGAAAAGTAAATGAAAATAAAAAACAATAATAATAATAATAATAAAAAATTGAAATAAAACTAAAGCAGCAAAAACACTGCACCAAGTTTAATAATAAACGATTAACCAGATAACAGGGATTGAGAAAAAATAAATTTAATTTAATTAAATAAGAATAAAGAATGTTTTTTTTTTGTTTTTAATTGTAAATAAAACAAAAATTTAAGTGCAAAAAAAAGCAGCGAAGAACAGTAAAGAAAAAAGATTTTTTTTTCTTTCTTCTGTTTTCAAGAAAATTGATTATTTGCTTTTATTATTATTGTTTTGGGAATTGTTTTTTTTACTATTTTCTTTTAAATTTAATTAAAAAATTTATTATCATTATTGTTATTATTATTGTTATTATTGTTTTTAATTAAAGAAGAAAAAGTTATTTAAATTTTTTTCTTATTAAAATTTGTTTATTTCATTTCAAAAATTAAAGAAAAGAAAAGAAAAGTTTCAAGTGATTCAAAAAGAAATTTCTGTGTTATTTGGTGTGTGATTAGTGATATTTTGTTTTAATTAATTTTATTTTGTGTTTAAAGTTTAAAAAAAGAAAAACAGAAAATAAATAATAAAAGGATGTCATCACGAGCAACAACAACAGCGGCTATGTCGCGTTCAAGTCAATCACAAACACAAACACAACGCCGTCATAGATCAAGGTAAATCAATGTTTTTTTTCTTTTTTTTCGTTAAATTATTTTTTAAGCTAGGCTTAAGCATGTTTTTTGAGAGTTATTTTTGATTTTTATTTAAATGAAAAATTGAAGCTACATTTGCCATTAACTATCTTAATTACTGTGATACGTTTCAAATACTGTAAATTCTCTTTTGTATAAATAATGACACAAGACTTACTAGTTTTTAAAAGTACATTGACAGTTTAATTAATTAATTAATTGTGTTTTTAAAATAACTTTAATGTATATTTGTAAAGATTAGTGCTGCAAGTGCTGGAATATTAAGGCAGAAAATATTTTTTATAATATTAAAAGTAAATTTATTGTAGCTCCGGCTCTGGGGACATTAACAATTGGCTGTATTTAGCTAATTAATAACAGCAATAAGTTTTTTTTTTGCCCTGTTTGTTTTGCTATCAAGTTAATTTGATAAAAACAAAAAAATTCTATAATTTAAGTACTTGAGCCGATATTTTTATTTTATTTTTGATAAAGCATCAGCTAATTGCCATTAAATTCGGCACATTTTTTCGTTATATATTCCTTTTTTTTTGTTCATTAAAATAAATAAAATTAATATGTATATAAAGAAAAAATTACATTAATAATGCTTTCAAAGTTTAAATTACCTAAAGCTTATCAAAATAACGAAACGAAATAAAAACGATGGAAAATATTCGCCAAGCAGCATTATCTAATGAAATGAAATTTTATTTAATTAATAAAGCAACAAACTGTTATAATGAAATGGAATAAATGAAAAACAAAATTTTTTTTTGTTGTTTAATATAAGCTTTGTGCTTTTGTACTTTATTTCGGTTGTTATTTAATTCCCTTAAATTTTGTTAGAAAAGAACAAAAAAATATTGAGCAAGCTTAACGATACTATAATGAACATTCAACGTTTTGAATTTAAACTTTTAAAGGAAACTTAACTAGAAAACTATCCAATTATTGTATAAATAAAATTTGCAATATTTTTATTTAATTCACCGACAAATTTTTGCATTAAAAATAAACTTTAAATATTAAATTTAATTAAGATATTAAAATTAGAGGTTATATCTGTAGCATATTAATAACATTATTTTTAATAGAAAAGTTTCTGTAAAAGAAAATTCGCATCAAAAATTATTGTTTTTCTTTTTACAATTTAATAACGTATTTTCGGGTTTTCCGTAATAAAAGTATGCTTAAATATTAACATACGATAACAAAGATATATAAATTTTTATTTTAAATAATAATAAAAAGCATTATTAACAGACAAGCTGCATAAGAATAGGAAATGCTTTTTCTTAGTTATATCAATTTTATCTTCTTCTTTTAATATTAACACAAAAAAAGAAACTAAAAAGAGCATCCAGCACTATAACTATTCAATAAAAAAATTTATTTAATATAAATAAAGAAAACTAATAAATCTTAAAATAAAATATATTAAGATTGATGCAGCATTTCAACGAATACAATAATATAAAGTATTTATTGCAATAATAATTGAAAGAAGCAGAAATTTTCTTGTTAAAATGAGCAAATGACTCATTTTAATGACTGATTTATAAATTTCAAATACAAGAGAAATTATAATAATAAATTAGCGAAATTCCTGTAAAGTAGTTTTTTTTTTATTCTTCCTATAAATTCAATTTAATTTTATCGTTGCTTTAGTTTTATTTCAACTATTTTTCAACGTGAATAAATTAACTCAAACATTGAAATTGAAATTCTCTTACAATAATAATTAAATAGAAATACTTTTCACTTATTTACTTATGACTCATTGTTTAAGTAGCTTAATTGCTTAGTAATTTGTACTAAGTATTAAATTCTTGTTGGCAAATGTTTAGTTAATATTCAATCAAGTGTTTTATTGTTACATTTTTTTTTTTTACTTTTCTTTTAAGCATCAACATAATAAATATAAATTATCGTTTTATAATGAAAAATTTTTGTTTTAAAATAGAAAATGTTTACCTGAAATAAAATTCGCGTATTTGGTATTTTCTTGCTACTGTTTATGATGCTACTTGTCTAGTTTTTAATTAAATTAATAAAGGCCAGTGTTAAGATTATCATAATTAATTAGATAAATTGCCTAAATTATGCCACTCATTACAAGTTACTTCAAAATCTATAAAACTCTTCACCGCAAGAATGTTTGAGCCTAGTATTTGCGTTATAATCGGAGCTAAAAATCTTATCATATCGCTACTAAAGTTAAACTAATCAGACAAATTTCCAAGAGGCGACGAAAGCTTTACTCTATTCAATAATAGAGTTAATTTTATTTATTAAAAAAAACATCCCTGTACCCCAACACATGTAATTTTCTGATTTAATTTAAAAAAAAAACAATTATCACACCAGAATACTTCTAATTACTAACTAAAAAGCTTCCATCTAGATCAAATGAATTTATTTAGTGCAATGAAACAAAAAAAAAACTTTAGAAAGTAATTAATGTAATGAATTTGAAATAAATTCAAATTGAATAGTGACAAGTGTAATGATGTTGAAAAAAAAAAACCCGAACCAAAACATAAATAAATTGTGTAGAGAAGCAAAAAAAAAACTGGGTTGTTGGCGAAACGAGAAAAAAAAATGTATAAACTTGTTAAAATATACATAAAAAACGCCAAGCAAAAAAAAAAATATATTTGCGTGATTCAAAATTGTGTTTTTCGATTCTTGTTCGGTGTCGTCTCTTCGTTTTACCCATTTAATGTGAATAATTTTAATATTTAATCGCATTTTAATAAAAACAGAGAAGAAGAAGAAAAAAAACGTCGACGATAAAGGCATGGATTATATGCGAAATGGGAAACGCAGTGATGGAACTTTTTTTCTCTTGTTTTTACTGCTGGTTAGCTTTTTATTTGCTGGTACCAGCAAATAAGACACTAAAATTGGAATGGTGATTCTCATGGGATATTCACATTTTTTCTAATATTCTATCGTCTCCATACGAAACTGGTTTATTTATTATATTTCTATTTTCTGCGTTGCCTTAGTACCTGAAAAAAATATAATTTTACTACTTTTTACACAAACATATTCTATTTATTTAAATTTTAAAAAAAGGTACAAATTTACTTGTTGTAAATGGATTAAAAAACTAACAGAATGTTACTAAAAATGAATTAAAATTTCTTAAAAATTAAATAAGAAAAAATATCAAAATAAATGAATAAAATAAAAAGAGTCCCGAGACGACCAAAAAAAAAAACAACAACAACAGAGATAATAGATTTCGGTTAGATTTATATAATGTTTAAGGTTTTTGCTATTTTTTTTTTTGTAATTATTTTAATATCAAAACCTTATATACAAAAAGCTTCTCAGTTTGTTTCTGATTATTGTTTGACTTAATTAAAATGATTTTTTTTTTGGCTTTACATAGACATCCTGTAGTTTCTAATAAGCTTACCCATAAACTTGTTATTTTTTTTTACTCTCTTCTTATACTTTTTAATTAATATAAGCTTTAGATCAAAGCTTTAACATTGTTTACGACATTTGCGTTCTAAAGCAAACAGAAAGAAATCTTTTTTTCTTTTCGTTTAAAATTTATGAGAATTTTTATGCTTTTTTCGTTTTTATTTGTTGTTGTTTTGGCTTTCTTAAAGAGCTTTAAAGACTTTTTTTCTCAACTGTTTCATTTCTTCTGCTGTTACTGATATCTCTTCGCTGTTTCTTTTTCTTTTTACCAGTTTATTCTGTCATCATTTTTACTTTTTATACCTTTTAGTAGCGAAAAAAAATTTTCCTTTTTTACCTGTATTACGATTTTTGACGATTTTTTTTTTTCATAAAAAGCTTTAGTGGATTTTTTTTAGTTGTTGTTTTTAGTGCTTTATACTGTTTTTGATGTTATTTATTTTTTTTTCTACCTGCTATTCTGTGGTAACTAAAAAATGTACACATTTTTGTAACAAATCATTATTATTTGCTATTTCTTTTGCACATTTAACTGCCTAATCGTGTCTTCTTTGTACGCTTTTTTTATTTGAAACACTTTTCATTTTAATTAGCTTTTCTTTTGACTTTCTAATACTTTTGCAACCGTATGCACCTGACTTTTACAGTCAAAACTTTACAATATTCTACCATTTATAAAAAAAAAAAAAAAACTTTTACTATAATTAGCTACTTTTAACATTAAAGTTGTCGCCTATAAATTTCATTTATTTTTATCCAGTCCACGGTTAATGGCAAATATGTCGTCGGCGTCAGTGTTTGTTTGTTTTAAGGTTTTTTTATTTTGCAAATTAATTTTTTGTTTCTCATTTAATGCTTATAAGTCTATGTAAAATTGTTGATTACACCCTGTGCTGCTATTAAATATATATATATATATAATTATATACTTTTATTGTAGCATTTTTACGTTTAAATTAAAAAATAAAAATAAATTATCAAACAAACATTACACATTGCTGCAATAAATTGATTAAAAATTATACATGGGAGAGTTATTTTTTTGAAATTTATTATTATTATTATTAAACATTTATATGAATTTATTTAATTAATTAATTAAATTGTATTTTATTTATTTAAAAATATATATTTCAGATCAACATCACGTTATGCTGATTTAGAGAAACCAAAAAAGAAAAAAACATTAAGTGCAACAACAAGTCTTGTCTCAATACCAAATACAATTAAATTAAGTATGCTGAATAGTGGATTATTATCGTTTGGTAAGTTTATTTTTTTCTTCTTCTTCTTCTTCTTTCTTTTTCTTTATTTAAATATATATATTTTAAAAAGAAAAGCACACAGAGCACAAGTGTAAATTATAATAAATATAAAAATATCTGCAATATAAAATTATGTATATTTTATGACGAAAAATATTACAAAAGAAATGCCAAAAAGTTCACAAAAAGCTACTGAATACAAAAATTATACCCAAGAAGCTAACAATAATAATAAAAAAAAATAGAGAATTATTATAAAGATGAAATATGATATGGATTATTTTGTCAAGATGAAGTAACAAAAAAGAAAGAAAAACAGGCAGTAGTAGCAGTAACAACAGTACTAACTATATCAACGGCAGTAGTAATAAAAAACAAATACTAATAATAATAAAGCTTTATTTTTTATGTTAAATAAATTTCAAATATTTGAGAGTACATGACGCGCTGTACAAAACCAATTATAAGTAAAGTACCGACTGAATTTATAGAAAAATATACGCGAGAATTATGCATTTTTTTTTCTTTAAATTTATTAAGCAATATTGTTTGATGTTACTGTTGTTACTGCTGCTGCCATTGTTACTGCTGCTACTGCTGCTATTATTATTATTTTTCATAACAACACAGTGGATTTTTTATTTGTTTTATTCACTGTTTTAAATTCTGTATAAATTATGCAATTTTTTGATGTTGAATATTCATTTATCACGAATTTTTAATATGAGTTTTTCTTTTTTCCAATGAAAAACAAAATTTTTCTCATTATTATTTTTCTGAATTTATTTAAAGTTTTTCTTAAAGACTTCTTAAGTTTTTTCAAGTATTAAAAATAAATCATTATTAGTTTTTTAAGCATTGAAAGCGACTGAGTTGTTTTACATATTTTCCCTTAAATTATTTTTATTGCATAAATCGTGGGAGTTAATTGAAATTGCTAAGGGAATAATCTATTTTGTTTAAAAGAAAAATGAAGCTTTGATAAGGTCAAGTCACTTAAATCAGCTCTTTTGATAGAAAAGAAAAACCTATTATATTGTTGAGTGTAGTTTATGCAGAAATAACTCCTAATAGTTATAATAAATAAATGCAGTAAAATCTTCAACAATAAAAGATTAAAAAGCTGCATTGGTAATTTTCATCTGTCAGAATTTGATTTACATTTTCTTAACTGAAAGAGATAAATCAACTTTATCTACTTTGTCCTACAAAGTTATTGTTTCTTCTATCGAGGTCAAATAAAATTGAAGTATAAGAAAAAAACAAGAAAATGAAAATAAGGAAGAAATAGAAGAAGATAATTATCGATTCTTTTCCCGATTTTAATTAAATTATATAATAAATCTTGTAACGAAAAAGTAAAAATAAATAAAATAAAGTAAAGTAAAGAAAAGTTTTATTTCTTCGTACTTTTGTACGTTTGCTGCAATCAAGCAAAAGGTTAGAAATTTAAGAATTTAATGGTTGATCGAATTTCATTTTGTTTATTTTTTGGTTTGTTCTGTGATTTTTTTCTTTTTTTTTTTTGATTTTCTTTAACAACATTGGTTGGCTATTTTATGAGCTTTTTCTTTAAAGGAAAGAAAAAAACGAAAGAAAGAAAGGAAAAAGTAAACAATATTATTTTTTCTTCTTTTTTTTTGTTTAAAAAAAAAAAAACTTTTCCTTAGATACTTAGCTATGCATTGAGCCTAGAACGTTGATTATTAATATTTTTTGATAACGAAAAAGAAGAAGAAAAGGGTTTTTTTTTAATGAAAAGATAATTTCTCTGCTCTTTTTTTATTATTTGTTGTTGTTGTTCATAATTTGGCAAAGCTCCAAGCTTATTTTAATTTATTTTTCATTCTTTAAGAGGCAAAAGAAAAAAAAAATTGTAATAATAATAATAATAATTGAAGAAAATATTAAAAATTAAAAGAAAATCCAAAAGGCTGAATTTTTTATTTTATTTTTATTTATTTATTTTTTTTTTTTTTGATGTATTTTTAATAGCCGAAAGTTACATAATACAAACAACAACAATATCAGCTTCATGACAGTGAATTTTTTTATTTAATTTTATTAATTTTCATTTGAATAAAGACGGTTGTTCGGTACCAATGTCATATAAAAGAAAATTGTGTCAAAGTTACTGAGGATTAATAAAAAAATGTTTTCTTCTTTTTTTTTTTACTTATTGAAATAACAATTATTCATCAGTTTTTCTTGTGAAACTAATAAGAAATTTGCAATTTTAATTTGTAAAAAAATAAACGAACAATACGAAAAGGAATTAAAATTGTTTTTCAATGAAATTTCATCAGTCAGCTCTCTGTTTCTCAGAATTTTCTTTGATTATCTTTTATTTATTTTTTCTTTTTTATTAATCTGGGTAAAATTTTTTTATTGAATAATTAATTGTTTTCTTCTGATGAAATATTTTGTTGTTTGACGCTATTTTCCACTTATTAGTAATTAGAATAACCAGGCGTCTGCACTATATTTCGTTTAAACTTTAACATTTTTATGCTTTTTTTTTGCACTATTAATTTCCATATAAAACAAAACTTTGTGATAGTATTTTGAATTATATTTTTTTGCAACATATTTGTAGTGGAAACAAAACGGTGTTCGAATTATTTTTCGTTTAATAACTAGTCGCATTCACTGCATACCATTAATATTGCAAAAAATAAACATATAGTGATAAAATAGAGAGGTTATTGTGCATTAGAGGCGCCTCAGTTTTATTAAACTATAAAAATATGTGTCATTTATACTATAAAATATATGCTAACAACTGTATTAACAGCTGAGCATATCTCCTGTCTAAATTATGTAAAAAAAAAGATCTACAGTGGAGGCGCCTGGTATTGTATTTTATTTATGCAGTGGCTAAAATGATTCACAAGAACAAAGTAAAAGCTTTAATCACAAGAGAATAACAATGTAAAGATTTGTATATAAAATTAAAAAAAAAAAAATTATTCCTAACGTTTACACTTGACCGGAATCTTATAAAATTCGCTCAACCAAAAACTTTGGCTTATTTACTTTGATGCAAAAATTTGGTTTTTATTTGTTTTAAGAATTTCTGATGAAAAATTAATTTCATTATTAATGCTGATCAACCCAGATCACTTTCACTGTAATTATTACTATTATTTTTATTCAGAAAAGTAAACCAATGGCAAATGTGTGTTTTTTTTTTACGGTTTTTGTATCTTTTTATGCTACTTAGTTTTTGTTTTTACAAAACATAAGAAAAATTTCACTGAAATATCGTTGACTATCGTTTTTTTTTTGTTTGTTTTTATTAATTGGATAATCGCCAAAAAATTAGCCTAGACACAGTACATACAGAATTCAATTATTATTATTTTTTTTTTTGTAGAACAACAATTACTTTCAACATTTGTTTGTTAATTTAAATTAGCAAAAGAAAACGATTTTATTTTTTGCAACGAATTGGATAAAAGTAAAACAATTTTAAAATTAAAATTAAATTACAGAATTTTTCTTATACAATTGCGTTCTTCTTACCACTTGTATCTAGGTGATTTTCTTTCCTTGTTTCTACGATTGTTATAAAATTTAGTACAAAAAAAAAATAAATAAATGTGTGTGTGGGTTTGTATATATTATACAAAAAAAAAAAAAATCGACAACGACGAGGAGGATTTTATTATTGGCTTCTTCATTTATTGTTATGTAAATTTGATTTTATTTGCATTTCGTTTTATTTCTTTTTTGATATTTTTTCGCATTTTTCTTTTGTATAATTCGATTATTTTGATCATAGGGAAAATTTTTTTACGTTTTATATTTATTTATTTTTATTGACTTTAAAAATTAACGAACAGTGTGTGCCATCTTTATTGAGCTTTTATTTTTTCGCATGGAAATTTTATTCTCATCTGATAAATGTGTATTTTGTGATCAAAAATTCAAAGTAAAATTTCTTTTAGTATTTTCAATTACATGAAAATTAGCAATAATTTTTAATAAGAAAATGCATAAATGAAAGCAATATTATTAAATTGTATAAAAAGGCTGTATTAATGATTATAATACTTTCAATAAACTGAATTATAGTAGCATAAGTAGTTTGAGAACTAAAGATTAATTGAAACAAAGCCAAAAATGTATAAAGTATCATTAATTAATATCCATGGTAATTTAATTAGAAGTCTAGCAAGTTGTTTTTTTAACTCTTCTGAGGAATTTATTTTTGATTAATAATCTTTAATTGTGGTTTAGATTTTAGATAACATAATAAAACTTTATTTAAATAACATCTAGAAATACCTGTGTTTATTTCGTTAATATCTAGTATCATGTATTTCTGTTGTTCCACATAAAATAAATTTACATAAAACATCTATAAATACATGAATTGAAGTCCCAGTTCGTGCTCTAGGTACTCTGAAACTGCCACACGCATCATTTTCTCTTTAAACAAGAATTCATCTGTACAAATCTATTGTAGCAAATGCATACAAAATATTTTCTTCTGCTAATTAATTGCAATTACATTGACATTTGACAGTTTTTTTCTTTTCTTTGGCATTTATACTGTCTGTCGTTAGTTTTCTTCATTTTCTGCTTCTACTTCTTATTTCACTTAAATTAAATAACAAAAAAAGATTTCAATATTAAGTGATTTAAATAATAATATTAAGATAATTATGATTAAAAAATTAAAATTATTCTATAAATATTTAATATAATACTTTAAAATCACAAAGTAAATAAATTAATTAATTATTCAAAAATAAATATTATAGTTAGGTAAACTTTACATATTATTAATTCTAAAACCATTGAAAATGTGTTATTATTCTTATTATTATTATAATTAGTATTATTAAGTAATAAATTATGAAACATACTGTATTTTAAAATAAATAACTTATATTTAATGTATAATCAAATATTTACAATTGTGTTTCTCTTGTGCGAAGTTAAGAAGAATAAAATACACATAGCACACACAAAATATCAACGAAATAATAGAAGCGGATGAACGCAAGGAACAAAAAAAAAATGAAAATTGTGACGTTAGTAGAACGGTAGCAACATTTTAATGCATTAAATGCCAATAAGTCATTTGTCGTTTTATTCTTTTTATTCTTATTCCTTCGTTTTTTTATTTTTCACCTTTATTTTTGTATCCAACAATACAGTATTATCATCCACATCATCGATAGTACAAACAACAGTAGAAGCAACAGCGGTAGCTACACCACAGTATAAAATGTAATAAATATCGTTTGTGGTTTTTTCTTCGTTGTGTTTTTTCTTTTTATTGTTCCTTTTTTTTTTCTTTGGCTGGTTGCTTATTTAATACATAAATGAGAATAAAATTAATAAATAAATAAAAAAGTAATTTCTCGTCAGTACAGCCGGAATTAAAAATCCTCAATATTATTATTAAAGAACCAAAAATTATTATTATAAAATATGGATGGATTTTACTCATTTCAATCATCATTTAAGCTACATAAAATATTAAAGTAAAAAAAAATACAAATCCGAAATAAAATATAAATCGATCAATAATAATTTTTTATTTATTATTATTAAACCACTTTAACCACCCACACTTGTAATGATAATAAAAACAGAATACATAGCAGTGCTTAGGAATAACAAAACGGCATAAATGCCAACAACAATGGTGAAAAAGCTTTTTATTTTTGGAATAAAAATCAAATAAAGTAAAGACAAGGTTTACGCATAAATAAAGTACAACCAAAAATAAAAAATAAAAATCGACTGTAAACAGGGGCAACAGTTAAATTATATTGACGTAAAACAACAGTAGCATCGGCAGCAATAATAAAACAAAATAAAAAACCACCCACCAAACGTCCTTGATCTTATCAAATCATTGTTGATGGTACTTTTGGTTATATATATATTTTTTTTACTGTAGTTATTGGATTGTATTGTTGATATTATTGCTGATTTAATGCTGTTATTGCTGTCTTTAAAGCAGCTTCAACAATAACTACTGTTGGTTGCTTCTATTGTCATTATTTTATGTAATTTTCATTTATTTAAATAATTTTGATCATATATATTCTTTTATCCTTTCTTTTTTATCTTGATTTTTTCTTGAGATTTTATTCTGTTTTTTATTATTATTTTAATAAAAGAAAATTTAGATCAAGGTTCCCCAATTGCATTATGAGTTTCTCTTATTGTTTTGCTTTGGTTGATTTCTTTTTTTATATTGTAGAAATTTATATTATAATTAATTTGGATAACGACCAAAATGATAAATAAA
The DNA here is from genome assembly GCA_963942525.1 of Ptychoptera contaminata. Classification (NCBI taxonomy): domain Eukaryota; kingdom Metazoa; phylum Arthropoda; class Insecta; order Diptera; family Ptychopteridae; genus Ptychoptera; species Ptychoptera contaminata. The sequence goes on from OZ012638.1 coordinate 29,398,452, forward strand.
TAGTTTATTAGACAGTTGCCATTATATTTCACTTTTCTATTTAAATAGAATTTTTTGTTATAAAACTCGCAGCATGATAACTTACTGTATGTAGGTTATATGAGAGAAAAATATTATGCATTGATTAAACAAGCAAATTGTGGCCAAAGTAGTTATCTTGATTTTTCTAGTATTGCTAGATAATTTAGTATATTTTTAATGGTAGCACAGTGGTAACATCTATTTTCTACTGATAAACATGCATATAAATTAGCCAAAAAGATAATTTTGTGAGTTCTTAGTCTAACAAGTAAATACTGCAATTTTATGTATATAAATATGCTTTAATTTGCAATTTTACACAGTATTAAACAATTAAAAATAAAGTCTTATACAAAATACGCTAATTGCACGTTTTTCAGTAGAAATAATGCATTGAATTAGTGTTTCTTAATGTTTATTTCACCGTAGAACAATGATTTTGTTTTTCCATTGTTATTTCACGTTTATTATTTGGCTTCGCGAAACACTACAATGCCGCGAATTATAATTAATATAAACTTTGTATTATACAATACAGTCTACACTTGTTTATAATTAAAGTAAAATTTAATCATATTATATGAATCATTTATAATTTTACTGAAAAAAATGATTAAACTATGCAAACTTTAACAAAAATTAAATGATACAACATTGCCGGTTAATTTACTGAAAAAAAAAAAAAGAAATGTTTCCGTAACCTTTTTATAGTAAAATTATACAAAATTTACCCTCGCAAATAAACAAATGTATATTTATATATCAAATACAATGTATATATTTGTGCATCATTAATAAAGTCAAATAAATAGTATCCAAAAAAAAAAAGACAAAAACGTTTTCTTTTGACAAATAAAATAGTAAAACATGTCAGACAAAAGTTCATATTTTTACCAAAAAATAAAAGATATAAAATTCCTTCAATATAAATGTAAATATTGAAGACAACAAAACACTCAACAAGCAAAACATGAAAAAAAAGAAGAAAAATAGAAAAAACCATTTATCGTGTCACAAGTGACTCACATTCTGTATTTTATTTATTTTTTTTTAAACAGAAATAACACAGCAAAACTATTTTTAAGTTCACCTAAAGTCTTCATTTTTTTGTTTTTTACAAAAATTAAATAAATATTTTGTGTACAAAAGAAAAATAACAGCAAACCAATTTGTTAGAACATTAAATAGGAAAATTGTTTTTTGTTCTCTCCTACTTCTTAGTTCTTTCCGCTTATGTTTATTTAATTCAACAGGAACGAGAGCACAGACAAATTTCTAATAAAGAAATTAGTAAACATAAGTAAATACCACTTGAACTAGATAACTTTATAAAAAAAAAAAACGCAATTCTTAATAAGAGAACAAAGACAAGACGAAAATAAATAAATAAATATCCAGAACATGTCAAGTGTACTAGAACTAAAAAATATTTAATTTTAATTTGATTTCCTTGTTGATGAAATAAATAATTAATTAACAAAACTGATGATTGAAATTGTTAGATTTAAACATTATTATTGATTTAATCCACAATTTCAATGATCAGTTTTATCTATAAGCGTTGGATAATTTATTTTCATTAGTTGAATATGTGATACTCATCTCTTAAGGATCTAAATCTTATCATTATATTAATTATTCAATTGCTTAAAGATCACCATTTACATACTTTTCGCATTTTATTTGTATTCATTTTTATTCAAGATCATTTATTATTCATTCATTATTATTATTATTTACCTGGTTATCACGTAACATGGCATGTTTCTACTGATTTCAATATATTTAATAAAAATCATACGCCAAAAAAGATATTTTAAGTAAACAAGGAAAACTTGAGATTACTTTACACATTGGCACGGGATGCTACGCATCTAAAGTATAATTATTTATTTAAATAAAATTCTCTTTTATTTATTTTATTAAAACTTCTTGTCACAGTATACACTGTGTATCAAATAACCAATTAAAATTTATTTAAGTATTTTTTATTGTGTTTTTCTTGGTTTAAAATCTACGCTGCACCAGGCGTCTCCATCAAGTGCACGTTTCAACATTTATATTAAACTTTATCCTTAGTGCTTAGTGCTTAACACTGCAGTGCATTTGACATTTTAACAACATCCGCAAATTGATTTTTACTTACATTAAAATAAAAAATAGAAAGAAAAAAATTAAATAATAATTAAAGTTTGCATAATAGTGCGGCGACATCAAGTGTTTTAGTTTATTTTTTTCTTTTTCTCTCTTATATTTTCTTATAATTATTATTTTTAAATGATATTAGATTGCTAAGGGTGATTAACGTTTAAAAATTATTTTAATTAATTTTATAATTTTTATTTAAAAATAATTAACGCTAAAAGCTTTCACTTATTACAGAAAATTTAATTGTTTATTCATTGGTTTTCGTTTTTTTTTTTTATTTTATATTTTTATTTATAAACATTATTAGAAGGTTTTATTTTGCAGCTGCCTGTCAACCTTTAAACATCTAAATACTCATTAATCACTATGTTTTAGTCAAAAAAAAATAGAAAAAAATTGTATCTTTTAGCCTATAGCTTGTATTCAGCGGGTTTTTCGTGTTATTTTTTTTTTTTATTCTTTTCTAACTGTTTTCTATTCGAGCGAAATTTAAATAAAAGCTCAATAAATAACACAAACGACATATTTATTTAACGATAATATTAGGCAAGTTCAACGATTAACTTGTCCATCGTTCGTCTCTTGTACGTTTTTATGAACCAAAAATAATATTTGAAAATTTGTATATTGAAAAATAAACCACCCAATAAGACAGTTTAAAACATTAATATTATATTTTTTGCCACCCAATAAACACATAATATTAACATAAAAAAAAAAAAAATAAAAAGAAAAGAAAATTCAATAGCAAACAAAACAAAGCACAAAAATTAATTTAAATTTTTCGTTCTCTCTTTCATTTTTATTAAATAATAATTGAATACTTTATATTCACCCTATTGGTGTGCTTGTTTTTTTTAATAAAAATAAAAATGCTAAAAAGCTTCTCCAACTACACATCAATAGAATATTACAAAAATACACAATGTACATAATTTTCTTTACTGTTCTTTTCTGCTTTTATACCTGTCTTCGGATTTACATTACCGGCGTTCACTGTATTTGTGCTTTTTTCTGTACTTTTTTTCATTTGAATTTTTATTGTGATTTTATTTTCTCATTTTATTTTTATAACAATGTAAAATAATAAGAAATAATAGAGTCAGGTGCAAGGGTTAAAATGTGTTGTTTTTTTTTTATTTTGCTTTTCTTTTTAGGCATATATATTTTTATTTAATAACATTTTTTTTTTATTATTCAGCGAGCGTGTAGAAAAGACAACAATCATGAATAATAAATTGGTTTTCCTTTATTGGAATAATGAGAATTTGAACTTTTTAAAGTAATTTTTTGTTTTTAGCGTTTTTATTATTATTTTATTTTTTTTTTTTTGTTGGGAAGTAAGTAAAGTAGATAATACAGATAAGCAGTAAATGTTACTTACTGACTAGTTAAAAAATAAAGCGATGTTTAGTGAATTAGTAAGAATTGTATAGTAAAACTGAGTGTTTATTCGTTGTGCAGAATATTTTTTATTAAAAACAATGATTCTATAGTAACTTTTGTTCTTTTAAAATTTTCAAGTAGATGTTAAATAGCTGTAAAAATATTTAAATTAATTTCATTAACTTGAATATTTTTTTTTAATTTTACACTATTTGCATATTAAATAGTTTTTTATTCAAGAAAAACATTTATGGATATTTTATTCGCTTTTTCTATACAATTAACGCGAAATATTATTTTATAACTTTATCAAAAAAACGTTTTTTAAAATCACAAAATATGCTAAAATCATTTTGTTACATAATCGAAGGATTTAATTAAATAAATATTGAAAAATAAAAGAAAATTGACAGATGTGTATCGTTTTCAACAAGCAATTTTCTTTTCTTTTCTTATAATTTCTTTCATTTAATTCAAATTAATTAAAATAAATAAATTTCAATTATGTTTCAAGTAAAGAAATGCAAATAACCTAATTAAGTTTTTTTTTTATTTATTCTTTTTGAAATAAGAAGAATTTACGAGAATACCCGAATGTAACAATGTAAAGCATATGCAAACATGTTAAATAAATAAAATAATCGCATTGAGATGATACAAAAATAAAATTGAGAAATGAAGGAAATCTCTTTAAAGACAATTATCGTTTTGTTTTCTCTTTTAAACTCATTTTGAAATTTTAATTAATTAATAAGATTTAACTACAGTCAATAAAGTAAGCTAATTTGCTTGTAAAAAAATTGCATAGAAAAACATAACATAAAAAACAATCTTGACAAAAAAAAGCGCTTCTAGTTGCTGTTAAATTAGTTAGAACCGGAACAACAGCAACTAATTAATTTTTCCGGGGTTTTTCAGAGTTTATTAAAAGCATTTTTGCAAATAGAAATAAAAAAATAGAACAACCTTCTAGCTCTTAAACATTTCCGATGCACAGAAGTACTTACTCCGACGCAACAACAGCATAAAACTACTTAAGCCAACATCATCATCATCTGTTTTGTTTTTTTGTTTTCGTTTCTTTGTTTATTATTATTATTTAATTATTTTATTGTTTTATGTTTATTTTTTTTATGTTGCTTAAAACACTCAACATTTATGAATAAAAACAAAACAAAAACATAAAAGCTGGTTCGGGAAAAACTTTAGTTAAACAAAGAATTTTTTTCTCACTATTTTATTATTATTAAACTTGAGTTCTTGAATTTTTGTTTTTTTTCTTGTTAGTGTCTTGAACTTTACTACAAAAGCACTAAAGCTAGACAAAAATCGTTTTTATTTTTTTATCTACTTGTTTTTCGTTAGAATTTCCATAAGAAATATTGTTTATGTTTTCTCAATTTAAATTAAAGAAAAGAAAAACCACAAATAATATAATTAATTATTAATTTTAAGTTAAAATTATTGTACAAAAACCACATAATAGAAAGCTTAAAGTTTAAGTTTTAATTATTTTAATAATAATATTGGTCACTCTCGATACAATTACTTTTGGGGGTTTTTTTTTACTGCTAAAATTAACCTTTTGCGGTTTATTATAAAATATATATTTTCAAGGTATTTCTAAGCTTTTCATTTTGCAAAATTTAATTACATTAATAAAACAAATGAAAATTATTATATTAATTGGACGCCATCTATTGATATCATTATTGAAGTTTTATATTATAAATTTTTCTTTTAATATTATAAAAAAAAAAAAAGCAAACCGACATTTAAGTAAATTTATTACTCTCATGTGTAATTCAACATAAATACAAATAGAAAACCAAATAAATAGAAAAAAGTTTTACTTACTTTGATGAGAGTCTACCTTCGCCCACACTGTACTTTTGTTTTGTTTTTATTAAATTTTCTTTTGCAGTTTTTTCTTTTTTTCCTTTCGTTGAATCGGGAATATTTATTTATTTACTTTTCTACCCCCGTTGAACGGAAAACTTTTGTTTGTCCACTTTTTGGCTATTATAACTCGATAAATGTTAAAGTTGGTTATAAGGATTTTTTTTTTGTCTTTAGTTTTAGGGCTTTTCTTAATAGAAGTTTCTTAAAAATGTCTTCTTCTTCTTTTTTTGTTTTGTTACATAAATTATACTAAATTGAGAATATATATATATATATATATATATAGTTAGTTTAATATCTATGGTATAAGCGAACCTTCGTTGAGGCAGAATTGATTTTAATATTTATAACTTAAAGAAAAGTAGAAGAATTAATTGAATTAAATTTTTAAGCTTTTAAAACGTTTTTTTGCTTTAATATATTTTTGAATTAAATTATTGATTTTGATAGAATATTAGGCTTTCCGGTGGATATTAAGTGAATGGTAGCTTACTAAAAATTATTCTGGATCCTGATAATCAATACAGAATTTTCAATATTCTTAACACTACCATCTATTAGCTGTACCTTTGCATTGCATTACCTATAATGAGAAAGATATTAGAAATGTGTTAAGTAACCATTTCCATCTGCTAAATTATCTCGCCAATCTGATTATTTATTGCTTTTGTTCATAAATTGCCAAAAACTAAAGTTAAATTTTCTCTGCCGCCAAAACAAGGCCATGCAAACAATGTCATGCTCTGATTTTCAATATTGATAACTCAATAATAACTTTAAATTGGTGAGTTTTCAGAGTCAAACATTAAAGTGTTGAATTATTTGCATTGAGCTATGCATAATAATTCCACTGGAAATAGTATAGAATATATATCAATGTAATAACTGACATTATGTCTTTCCTCTTACTTATCGATTAATCAAATATAATTAATTATTGTATAAAAGCTCATGTCGTAGTGATAAAGTTTAATTTTTTTTCTCTTGTTAATAAAATCATTAAAAATCAATTGAAAAAGGGACTAAAAATAATAATAATAACGATTAAATAGGGTGAATAACTGAGGAAACAATAGGGAAACGAAATAAAAAATAAACGTAAAGTTAATTTTCCATAATTAATTATTATTACAAGAATAAGTATAAAATTACATTAAACAAAAAAAAAAGTATTGTTTAAGCCAACCTACCTACCAATAGTAATGATAATATGAGAATAATATAGAAAAAAAAATAATAATAAACTTTTCTACTTGTGTATTTATGAACGTTGTGAAATGTTTTAATAGAAATTAGTACCAGTGGGTATTTAAGTATTTTGGGTGTAGCATTATTAATGGTATAGGAAATATCTACTAAACAGTTTGCAGTGGACATGAAGCACTAATAATAATAATAAAAATAAAATTATATAAAATAATCAATAGGCAATAGAATTTCAAGAGATAACATCGAAAGCAAATAAATTTATAGATCTTTATGTTTAAGTGGTTTTGTTGTTATTATTTTTATTATTATTAGTATGTAATAAATAAATAAAATTAACAGGGTATTTCGCAAAAAAAAAAAAAAAATATCATTGCAAATTGAATATGAATGTAACGAGACAGGAAAAGAATTTAATTGAATAAATTAATAACAAAAACATAATATCTCATCATTCTATTTACATTAATTGATTTACTAGTGCAAAATGGTAACCGTTTGGTTTGAAATAAAAACCCCACTTAAATTATCTATTTTCTATTAGTTTTTTTTTTACTTTTTGTATTTCATCCGTTTTTTTTTTTTTACATTCTATGTGGTGTTTGTTGTATTTATTTATATTTTTCTCTCATTGATATTTTTTTTTGTATCATTTTAATCAAATTTCCTTTTTGGTTTAATAAATTTGTTATGTAAAAAAAAGGATAATAGCAGGCAAAAATACATTTAAATTAAATAAAAAATAGAGAATTTATTAAATAATACCTAAAGGATATAATGTTACAAATGAAAAAATTTAATTGAAAAATATAATAATTTATTTTTTTTAGGATAAAAATTGTATCTGTAATAAATGTACAGGATTACAATGGCATTGTGTTAATTGTTGCATTAAATTGAAATGTTGAATTAGAGAATCTTTAGGAACAAAACATTGGCAACAACACTCCCAAAATAACAATACAAGTTACATTGACGATAGTGTCTTTGTCTTAAAATTAAATGAATTATTAAAAATTTTAAATTTCTATGCATATTACTTTTCTTAATTTATCCGCCACAATGATTTTAGTTGTTGGATTTGGTAAACATACCGTACAAACTTAATTAACCATCGCTTAATGTTTCATATATTGTTTGCATATCAAACAAAAGGTGAAAATGCAGAAAGAAAATTATTTAAAATGAAACAAAAAATTTTATTTATATAATGAAGACAAAAAAAGAAAAGATATTAAAAACTTCTATAGCAAAGTAAAACAAAGACAATGTATACACCTAAGGCTTTTAAACCACCTACACGAATTCTTACCGTGTTTAAATGAAACAATCGAAATTTATTTTAACCTCAAGTACATAATGCCAACACGAATATAACCCTTTAATTTCATTGTTTCGAATGTTCGTGAATTTTCTATTATTTGCAATTTTGTTGTACTTTTCCTGGGTATTTTTATTCGAAAAAAAAAAAAGAAACTAAACAATTAATAAATGGTCTAAATTTATCACTGATAATATTGATTAGGAAATAATAAATGACAAGGAAATATATAAAAAATTGCAAAATAATGTTTAAAAATTCCGAATTCGTTAGTAAATTTCTGGTTCCAATGTTCTCTGTGACCTGCAGATTGGGTTTTTCTATTCCAATGATGAATTTTTAAAATTATTTATTTATAACAATTATTTGCGGTTACTTGTTACTTTCAATTTGCTTAAAATATGTTTGAAAAGGGGTTAAAGCTTGGTCAGTTTGTATTACGTACCAGCAAAGTTGAAAGTTTTCGTTTTACGGAATTATAGTTAAGTAGACTCAGAACTACTTGCTTTAAGAGTAGAATAATAAGCCAAACAAAAATACTGCACGATTTTACATAAAATATTTAGATTCTGATGTTTGTAAATTTTTTAAAAACTATTTTTTTATTAAATAAGGCGTTAATACCTTGCAAAAAATGTATGTTTTGTTCAGTATACCTTGCATATTTTTTTTTACATACAAAAATATAAATCTCGTTAAGCTTGTTGTACATTAAAAAAGTTTAATGTAAACAAATGTGACAAAGTGGATTAGTTTTCAAATAACTAGCCAATGTGACTTGTTATTATGATTTTTTCGCAATTAAACCATACTATACGACTTATGTATCATCACTAATATTCTGGTCACCAATGAACTGTACAAGGTTAACATCAGTATTTTAATGTAAAATTTATTTCACAAAGCAATTTGCATTTTATTATAATTTTTTTTTTTTTTGCATAGCAAATAAAATGGCAAAAAAATGTCAACCAATGGCATTTTTGGTGTTTGGTTTTTGTTGTCGTTCTATTTTCAGTAATATAGAATTTTCGTGATTCAAACACGTAGTCGTTACACATTTTTATTTTTTGTTACAAAATTCAATCTATGCTACTGGAATTCGTATCTTTTGTTGATTATTATTATTATTTTTATTTTATTTTTTGTGTTTTGCTATTTGTTGGTCAGCAAAGTTGATTGCAAAGTAAACTGAGGACACAAGTAAACCTTTGACCACACTGGTCATATAAAAATCTTGATTTAACTAATACACTTATAAACACTGATTTCTATTATATTAAAGTAAAGCTAAATAGAACAAACAAATATATATCTATATATCTAATATATAAAGTAAAGTCCGATTTTTTCGTGTGTTTCTGTAACATTTTGTAGAGGTGGAAAAATTTTTGTAGAAGCGGAAAAAATTGACACTATTTAGGTAGAGGGAGAAGAAACTAAACTATATTATAATAATTCCAACTCACTCTCTATTCTCTATTCTCCTTTTCTATTTTGAAAATGTACTATTGAAATACCTTTTATGTAACGCCATTTTATTATAGCAGATCCTAAAATTAAAAATTTATTACGTTTTTTAACAAAAATACAATAACACATATACATACATACCTATCACTAGAAATTCTCTTTGTTTGAATGATTCATATGAATGAATATTATTTAATAATTACACTTTTAAAATTAGTTACAATTTCTATTTAATAAAACAATTTTAACAAAAAAATAATAAAAATAATTTTTTGAAACTAACAACACTATTCTTTTTACCACTAACAAAACTAAATTATTAAATAAATACTAACGTTTTAACTAAGTAACAATTTTTTAAAATGAATTGAACTGCGAAAAAAACTATATGTGTATTATTATGTTGGCACTATTTGCATAAGGGAAAAAATTGATACTTTTTAGGTAGAGTGGGAAGAAACTAAACTAGATTATATGTAAATAATAATGACAACTCACTCCCTCTCTTTTCTTTTTTGAAAAAGTACTATTAAAAAATTGAAATGGATTGAGTATATGAATTGTTTAGCAAAGATTTGTTTACTAGAAAAATAAAAGCGCTTAATTTAAAATACAACTGTTAAAAATTTAAAATACAACTGTTAAAAATGTTAAATATGCTTTTGAATCATATAAATCCTTAATTGTATTTTGCAAATTAAATAAATAATTTAAAAAAAGGAGGATCAATCATTCAAATTATTTGAAATATTTGTCAAATTATAAATACAAGAAAATGTTATTGTCCTGAAAATATTTATGTTATGTTTTAAAAGGTTATTTAAAAATTATTACGGCAAGTTCAATTTGCTTAAACAATGAAACCGTAAAAATTAAATTATTAATTTTTTTATACCTTTTTTAATTACTCTAGATATTTAAAAGAAATCGTTATACTGGTAAATTAATTTTGATTTTAGACAACAAAACGACGGCGTTTTTTCCGATTTGAGATGTTTAACAAAATTTTATTGCGGGCTACCGATATACCTGCAGAAACTACAAAACAAAAACAAAATTTGTTTTGTTGCTAATTATTTTTAATTGTTTTTTAAACTGTAAAGAGAAATGCAGCTGAATTTTACAATAGGTAGTTTTTGTTTGGTTCAGGTACGCATGCACGTAAAAACTAGAGAAAAATAATCTTCTATTAATTGTTATAAATGCTTTGATTTTTTAAAAATAGGCTCTTTAGAAAGTGAACATATACGTAAAACAAAATATAGGCTCTCTGATAAAAACTTTATTTTCATCCCTGAAATAGAATTTTGAATTGCATTAACAATACATCAACAGGCTATGGAATTTATTACTTTATGTTTATTTTTAATGGGAAAAGGCAAATCGGAGGTTTTAAATAAATATAAAAACTAAATATTGTCGGGACTTTAAAAATTAGCATAAACGGGGTTTCATTATATTCAAAACTTTATTTTACCGCCGTGCGAAGCCGGGCAATACCAGCTAGTATATATATATACTTACGAATTAAATTAATAAAATTGTGAGGAAAAAATAAACGACAGAAAAGAAAAATAGTATAAAGGTCACACGAGCAATCAACAAATATCGAAAATTATAACAACGACCGACAATAATAGAAAATCATAATAAAAAAATAAAAATAAAAATAGATAACAATAGGAATTGTTATAAACATTTAATAATAATAATAATAATTGATTTTTAATTGATAAAATATATTCATTAATTAAATAAAAATAATAATTATTTAATATCGAAACGATTTTCAAATTTAGCCAACAGCTAGTAAATTAATAATTAAAAACATATCAACAGTCTCTTTTATCCAATTGGCAGCGATATTATAAATATTTATCAATAAATAATTAAAACTTATTAATTAAGCACGAGAATTTCCGGTAGGATGTTTTGTTATTAGAAATAATACTCATGAATCGATTTAAAAGTGTTTTTTTTTTTATTTTAATCAATTCTATTGTTGATTTCATTTATTTGTTTGATTGATTTAATTTTGATAACAAAATATTTAATTGTAATCGTTTGTGTGTAACCTTTTTTTTTGCTGTAGGCCTTTATATCCATTAATAAATGCTTAAAAGCTTTAGATAAAGTAAATGTTGTATAAAATTTGATTAAAAATTATTTGCTATTTTCTAATAACAAGATATGATACAATTAGTATTACTGATGGTCATAATATGATTTAATTAAATTACCTTTATGTTCAATTATGATCTAACGTAGAAGTTTTAACTTACTTTACGTAATATAAACTGTCTTATATTTAAAGAATAATTTTTTATTTCTTTTTCATTAGCAATAACATACTGATGTCATGTTTGGATAAAAAAGCACGCAATGTAATGCAATGTCAATGTCACTTAGCTCATGTTTTATGTTAAAATTTTTATTAAAACATAATATTACTTGTAATCCAAAAAAAATAAAACATAAAATAACGATAACTGTGAGGACATACACTTATCAAAAACTAATACTATTATTACTTTTCTTTATTTTATTTATGGTTAAATAAAATATATGCATAAGGTATTTCAACCACCCACAATAATAACAACAATTCATCAGCACGCGCCCACGAACAAAAACTTCCTTCGAAAAACTTTACAATAATAATAAAAATAAAATTTTTAGTGACTTAAGAAAAATTTGTATATGCAAAATTTAACAAACGGGAAAAAATAAAAAGCATATTAGAAAATCTCTGTGAGAGGCACGAGTATAGCTTAAATTTGTATATTTTATGCTTTTTTTTCTGTTACATAAAATGCCTGGCGGCATATTTTCTTCTTGTTGTTCGAGAGTAAAAGTTTGGTTTTTGTTTTTGTCTTGTTATTTTTGGTTATGTCACTGGTGTGACTGCTGTTTCAGTAATTTCGTATACATCTCGAGCTTTTATTGTTGTCAGTTTTCGTTTTATCATGTATATTCTCTGTGTCACTTGTCGTTAGTATTTTTTTATTTACTTTATTATTATTATTATTATTAAGAAATTCAAGCAAATAACGAAAGATATTACATATACATTTCAAAAGAAAATATTTCTTTTTATTTCACACTAGAATTAAGTTATTAGAATAAGTTTTCTATTCGGTTTGATGAGGCTTTTTTTTTTGTTATTGAACATATTTATTTTCGGTTAAAATATAATTACTCTTTTCTCGGTTTTTATTACTTTAGAATGAACTAAATAGTTTCCTTTATTTCTTCTTAATTAACTCTTTAACACCACACATGCGATAAAGTTTCTTTTGCAAAAGTAGAAAATTATTGTTGTTATTGACTAGTTCGTACGGTATAAACATGTTACACAGTTTTATTGGTATTTTAATCGTTTTTCTTAATCCAAAGCATTTTATCAGTTATAGTAATTGTTAAAGGTTTCGATTATATTTTTCTTAGATATATTTTTTTAAGTTATTTGTCGATATTGATCATAAAAATAATTACCATAAAAACCGTATTAAAATGTCAGAAACAAGAAAATTTAAACTTACTGTTTTTCCTCAATTAAGTTTATATGTATATGAAAATAAAAGTTTTTAATTACTTATGAATTAATTTCATAAAACTTGTTTAAAATTCTAGTTTATGCAGGGTATACTGTATTTATTTTTTTTGTAAATGGTAATTAAGACAAAGCAATTAAATTTTAACTCTTTAACAACATTATTAACAAAGACAATAAAAGTACAGACAACAACAACAATTATCACAAATACCCATTGACAATGTAAGAAACATAAACATTTTATATTTTATTTACATTTTAATTAATTAAAAGCTTTAAATCATGTTTATTATTTATTTTTTGTAAAATTTTCATCGTTACATACAGTAACAGCAACAACTAACTTATCACTCTCAGGCTTTTGTGGTGTAAATTATTATTTTTACTGAACTTTTGAATAATAAAATCTTTGCAATTTTCTATTAGCTATGTAATTCAATTTCTTGGAAAAACATTCGGTGTAAAATCTGTTATGTAAAAGAATGGAAATTTCCCTTTTATATATATTTTTTTTAAATAAATAAATTCGCCGAAATACATACTATACAATGAAATATCATGAATAATTTTTCAGTAATTTATGAATATGAATTGAGAAATAAATTTAAATTTTAAACAAGATTTTAATAAAAATTTAGGTTAACATAAGGTGAAAAATGTGGTTTGAAGAGGTTAAATAATTTTTTTTTTTGTTAATTTTTATCGTTTTTAATTATATTGAGGGCATAGCAATGTTTATTTCTTGAATTAACATTCAAGTGTACGCATTGACGTTTGTTATGGTAATGTTCACTGGTTTAACAAGATAAAACAACAATTTCTTGATTAAAAATATGAGCTTTTTCCTCTATTACATTTGGATTTGAATCTTAATATAACTTAGTTAAAGGGTAGATACAAACAATTTAATTAGTAAATACAATAAAAAAAAATCCATAAGAGAAACCATTCATCAAGTAAACAAATTATAACACTAAACGAAAAAGAAAAACAAATGGGGAAAACAAGAAATTAGTAAAACATATAACCTCATTCTATAATTTTATTGATTTGTTACCATCTGCAATTTTATTATAATCAACATAAATTTATTTTTTACATTTATGACTTTATTTATTTGTAAATAACAACAAAAAAAAAATTCTTTTTGATTGACACGAACAGGTACTAAACATATATAGCATCGATAATAATAATAAAGTAAATTAAGTGAAAAAGAAAATAAGTATATTTTACTTTTAAAAATAAATATATATATTACGAAATTGTATTTTTATTTCTTGTTTTTTTTTTTTTTTCTATTGAATTGAATAGAATTAAATTAAAAAATAAATAAATAAAATCTAAAATAGCGCAGTGGATTCACTGCTATTAATCGTTGTTTATTTTAGTGATTGTTAAACTTTGGTTTGCTTAGATATAATTTTATCATTAAAATCTGTGCTTGATTTATTTATTTCAATTATTATAATGTTTAAGTGAGGTTTCAGAAAAAGAAAAACATAATCACTGTAAATTACTCTGAGGAAAAAATGTAAAAAAAAGTTTGTGAACCCTTCTTGTAGTTTTGGTTTTATTTCAAATGCAACTTTAATGTATATTAATGTATATTAACGGATAATGGCATGTAACCACTAATAAGGAATCTATTTATTAATGAAAAGGACGATTTAACACCAAAACAATGCAAATTTTGAGCACTATATACTGGTTTCCACTGGTTTTTGTTCTTTTTTTTGCCTGAAAAATGACACAAAATACTGCTTTAGTTTAATTTATGCCCTCACATATAGTGTTTTCACTTATTTTCTATATAAATTCGCTTAAATTTGCTGCTAGAGAAATTAAAAAAAAAGAAGAAATACAAAATAAACACCTGGCGTCTCCACTGGGACATATTGTTATGCAACACAAATTTCACAATCATTTCACAAATAATACGCTTTTAATACACCCGATAATTTATGTACGCTATTAAAAACTTTATAAACATAACAAAAAATAATATAAACAACAGTGATGAAAAAATTCTTTTATTTAAGTATTTGGTTTTAAGAGTTTAAAATTGACTCAAATGACTCCCAATTGGCAATCTTTAAGTCATTGTGTTTTTTTTTCTTTGTGTTTGGTTTTACCTACTCAAAGAATAAAATAAAAATAAAATAAAAGAAATGAAAATTATAATAAAAATAAGAACAAACAAAAGCACAAACCGACAAAAGTTCACTTTATTTAGATTTATGTAGGTCAGAGTTATGGTATTTTTTTTTTATTGTTCTTTCACTGGTTTGTTTGTTGTTTTTTGTTGCTGATGTTGCCCCTATTAAGCTCATCTATCAATTTACAACTTTAATATAACATCACTTATCACAATGTTTTGTTTGTTTAATTTTTTTTATACTGCACAGTTTTCATTATTAAAATAATTTTCCAAACTTTATCTTTTGCGTGGTTTCAATAATGTAAATAGAAAATCAGTTTTTAATCGGTATAAAAACAAAAAAAAATGTACTTGACATTTTTAACAGGAAAATAACGAAAAACATTAATTAAAATTCAATAAGATAAATAATTCTAATAAATTTAACAGAAAAGTTATTATTAGTTATTCATTTTTTTTAAGTATTTAAAAGCTTTTTTGTTGTATTTAATTCAACTATTTATTTGCCTGCATATTATTTAAATGATTTTTTTTTCTTTATTATATTCATAAATAATACTTGACATATACATGCTTGTATTTAAATACCACGGAAAAACTGTTTAACGTTTAAGTAACTTGTTAATTTGAATTTTTTGGAATTTATAATTTAAAAGCTTCATTTCATTCAATTTACAGCGATTTCAATTTGTTAAGTTTTTTTAAAACATTTACTGAGCTTTAGAAACCCTTAAATATGCTTGAAATACTGTCAGGCTTTTTCTAAATTGCGTGCATAATAACTACATGAAACGTAACATGCCTATTTTTTCAATGAAAACTTCCATAGAAAAAGTTGAAAAGAATATAAAGAGAAACTAATTTCAATGACGAAATTCATCAAGAATATTTGCTTTGTGTACGTTTTTTATGTAGAAAATCATTACTTTTTTTTAACAAAAATAATAAATCTATCTTTGGTTAACTATTAAAAATAATGATTAAATTAAAAATTCATATTAAAACAATAAAAACTTTAAACAATAAATAATAAAAGCATATAGAAAAGCTTACAATAGGCTTAAAAAATAAATTTAACATGACAAATTAATGAAAGATTGTGAAACTTTACAGATTCCTCTGTATAATATATAACTATAATTCAGAAACTCCAGTAAAACATCGATAAATATTCGGGAAAATATTCTAAAAGTTAAATAAATAAATTCACATTAAAGTTGAACAACCACTGTCATCAGTAAATCGTTTAATTTTTTTTTTATATATTTATTTATTATTTTGTAATCATAAATATAACATCTCTATGTACTCAATTCACCTGCTATATATTTATTTTATTTATAATTTGTGTTTGCTAAAATTGTTTATTCATATATATTTTTTTTACTCGTATTTATAGAATTTTTATTTTATTGAAATAAAAATAATTAGAATAATAATAATAACAACAACCCTCAATAAAAATAGAGAAGAGGTAGATTAACAATAACACCAAAACATATAAAACAACACCCTCTAACCAGAGTAATGAGACAATTTTTGTGTCTCTAAAAAATATAAAAAATTATGTTGAAATTGATAATGAAGAAATGAGATTCGTATATAAAAATAAAATAAAATTGTAACCGCACACAGCTAAACACCTCTACTGATGTTTATTTATATTTCTTTTTTTTTTATTTTGCACATTATTAATGTTGATTATGCTCAACCGAACGTTCATCTATTACAAGTTGATTGCTTTTTACAACACAAAATAATATAGAGAGCAACAGAATTTCTATATATTTTTTTTTTTAAATAAAAATGTAAAAAGAGGCATTTTGTATGTCGGGGTGATGGTGAATAAAAAAAGAAAATAAAAACAAAAATTATTATTGATGTAAACGAAAAATAAAAATTTCACCTAATAAACAACAACAAGTAAAACAGGAAAACGGTAACAACAAGTACGAATACTGTAGGCGAAAATGGTGCTGAGTGTTTTTTATTTATATATTTATTATTATTTTTACTTGAAGGGTGTTATATGTGCTTATGTACTTTGTAAACAAAAAAAAATAAACATATTTATAGTCGCTAGTAATGTTGTCGGAATATATTTTTAAGTCTTGTTTAACGCGGATAAAATACACTTTATGTAAAGAGACAAAAATTTTGTTTTTACTGTAATTAAACAGAAAAATAGTAATTATTTTGAATGTGTAAAAGTATTTAAATCATTACCATTAAATATTTTATTATAGTAGCTTTTATGTAGAAATATACAAATCGGGAGTTCCCCTTACAAGCACATTGAAACGGTGAATCTGTGGTTTAAATATTTTTTTTACGATAACATTCTATTAAAGAAACAATTTAATATCTCGATTTTTTTTTGCATTCATAATATATAAACCAAGTAGTATTTAAAAGAATCATAACACCTAAACTACCATAAATACGTTAACCACTATAAATATGTACTTATAGTTAAATTGTTTTGCCTAAATGCAATAATAAAAATGTATATAATAACTACCCATTGTAAATTACCTGTTTACCTGTTTGAAAAAATTTAGTAGAAAGTATATAAATAAGTAAATACCTGTTGACCTGTTGATTACGGAAATAAAATAATAATCATAATAATAATAATAAAAAATATACGAAAAAAACAACACAATAAATTAGCACAAATACCAAGAGAAAAATAAATAAATTGAAAAGGGCAAAAGAAAAATAATACGAATTTATAAGGTGGTTAAACATTTTATTAACTAAAAAACAGATTTCCATTTATTTCTCTACTTTCCTTTAGTCAGTTCTTTGCTTGTTGTTTTTCTTGTTTTCTTTCTCGTAACAAATTTAAATGGAAAAAAAAACTGATATGAAATTGCACACAAAAAGGAGAAAAGAAAGCACAGAACAAAGAAAAAAAAATTTAAAAGAATAAAAATTTAAGGGAGAAAAACCTCTTTATGTTATTTTGTTTTTAGAAAAAAGGATTTTTATTGTGCTACTTCCTCACGCGTGTATGGGATAGAAGGATGTATGTTTTCATTTAGTATTCTTTTGTTTCAATTTTTCCTGTTGTTGCTTTAACCATTATTGTTGTTATATTATTCTGGTACTATAGGAACAAAAATTATTTCCTTTTGAATAATCAAAAGGAAAACTAACATCATTTTTATGGTGGAGTTTTTTTTTTTTAGCTTTATTTATCGTAAATATGCTAAATACGTTTTAAAGCTTGCTTGGTTTTTATTTGGTATACAGTGTTTTGTGTCTTTTCTTTCTTTACATTTTGTCGGATTTTATGTCTTTTATGCTTTTTTGTTTATTTAAACTAAACAAAGTTGACGTTGTTTTAGGATAGATGCAAAAGAGAAAAAGAGATAAATTCCCTTTTAAACACAAAAATATCTGTCTGTGGTTATTAACCTTTTTTTTTTCTCTTGCTATTTAAGGTTTATTATTGTAATATTTATTGAAGCTTAAAGTGGTTAGATTTATTTATTTTTTGTCTTTCTTTCTTGTTTTTACTTTAAAGTAGCTTTTTTATTATAAAAGATTTACAGTAGAATGATGCCTTGATTAGATATGTATGAACAATTATGTATAATCATACAAAAGCGATATTAAAAATTAACTTTTCGATTAAATAAGTTTGACAAGTGAATTTTTTTTTTTACTGTAAAAATTAAGAAAACGACATAGAAGGATATCCTGATATTTGTTATTTCTATTTTATAAGCTGATTTATTAATAATATTTTAAAAATAAAGAAAAAATAAACAATACATAAAGCACATAATAAAGTATTTACACTTAACAAGCTTATATTGTCCCATTTTAATAGAATGATTCAAATATTGAAAGAATTATTATTATTTTTTTATTATTTTCCTATTCTAAAGTACCCCATTAACACCATTTAATAATTTATTATAGACAATAAATTATAACATTTCGCTTATTTAAAATTAAAAAAGAAGGAAACAAGTAATAATATATACATTAACAATGCCTTACCGAAAATAAAGCATGAAAAATGTCACATAAAACGTCTTTAAATGGTTTCAACAACAACAATAATAATAATCATAATTTTTATTACTTAATAACAAGCATTACAATTCACTTTTTTCTTTCTTTTTATCTGCAAAAAAAAAAGGGGACCGTGAAATACAACTTTTATGTAAGAATTGACTAGACCAGACATTAATGTATCAAAAGGTCATCAATTTACAATGTTTTAATTTTATTTGCTATTCGTTTCTTTTTTTTGCTGCTGCTTTTTCGATGGTAAATTCTTGTCACTATAAACTGCATGACGGTCACACTCTGAAAATATAAACAAACCAAAAAAAAAAAAATACAGTAGGAAAAAAGTTGTGTAATCCTTTAATCCTGAAAATCCTCGACAGTAGTAAACTAGCATTGTTGGATAGACATATACATTTGTTAATGTAATAAAAACACAAATTTATCTATTTAATAAAATAAAACTTCACTAAAACGATAAAAATTAATTCTTATCGCAAAGTAAATTAATCATTATTTAACATGACATCAGGGGTGTTTCAATCTTTGTTAATTTAATTAAATAAGTACAGAATAATATATTAGACAGATCACATTGAAATTTCGTCTTTTTTTGTTACAGATTAGTTAACTTGTGATGTAAATTTTTTATTTATGATAATCTCGGGTACAAAGTAAACTTTCCATAATTTCCGGTTATATTTACAAATTTTGAGAATTAGTCGATGTATTTACTTAAAAATTGGATATTTATTCAGGTTTTCCGGAATTATCTAGTTCCAGACACTAGAATAAAGCTTAAAATTAGCCTTTTCGTAAGACCAAAGTCCGGAATTCGTTATTCTTAAGGGTTTAAGTTCTTCTTAAATTCTTTTTAATATAAATTTACCAAAATTTGTTTTTTTTTTTCATTTAATTGCCATTTTATAGGATGGTTACTGTAATAAAATTAATTTTCTAGCATGAATTTTCTTTCATGATCTCTCTAATGCATAAACAAGAAAATATTGCGATGTTAATGCTTCAAAAATATGTAGTTTTTTCGCTAAAAATAATAACACTTAAGTTGAAGTTAAAAAAAAACTGAAGTTCATTAGCAGTGATATTAACACTTTGAAGGCGTTACATTTGTGGTATTTACTCATTAATCTATTTAATTACAATTAAATTGATGCAAATCAAAAACACGTATCGTTATAACTTTCACGACTTTAACTGATATTTTTTTTTCTTTCTCTCTCTTGAAATGTGATTACCGCCAAAATAACATAAATCAATGACACTCCAACCACCGCATAAGCAACATTTTTGTGGCTTAAATATGACTTATGGTTTCATTTTTTTCTGTATATCCCCTTAAGTCACTTAAATCATATAAATCAGTTAACATCGAACAGACAGAAAAAAAATACTAACAATAAAAAGGCAAGAAGATGAAACTAAGGAAAATTAATTCTTTTTAATGAAAGCGAAAAAAAAACAGCACGTAGTAGTAGTATCCCTTGAGTTGTTTCGGTTTTCCGACATACATATAACATATATATGTAAAAAGAAAATAAATTCTGCCTACAGCAACTTTTTCTATATTTTTAGTTATATTTTTTTCCTACTTTTTATTTTAATTCAAATCACATTTATGTCTATTTGTTGCACTAAAGATTTCTTGACGTTTTCCATCAACGAATAAAATTTGAATAAGACAAGATTTGTTAATAACAATCCACAAAAATATGTAACGATACTACCTTTAGCTTATCTAAACACTATTTTGTTTATCCTAAATGCTTTCAAATAAATATAAAAAAAAAATTGTTTTCAAAGAAATAATAATCGTAATAATAATAAAAGTAAAAGCTGCAAAGGATAAACGTAGATATTTTAAGCTTTTTTATTATCCAAAATTGTTTTTTATTTAATAAAATTTTATTTAATAATATTTTTTTCGTTTTTTTTTTTTTTTTACTTGCAGAACGTGTTAAACTGGAGGCCAGAGGTATGTTAAATGATTTTTTTTATATATCAATATCTATATATATTTTTTTTGTATCCTTTACTAAAGTGATGAAAGTTTTTTTTTCTTGGAAAAAAGTAGCGCAACAAAATAAAAAAAACGAAGGGATTGGTGCCAAGTAAAAAAAAAAAAATTATTTATTTATTTATTGAAGCAAAAATACTAGCAAAAAGAGAAACATCGAAGGTGTATGTTGCGTATAAAAAAAAAAGGTTATTTCTGTTAGCAAAAGTTTTTTTCACTCCTCATTTTATGTGGTGCAAAATAGAGAATAGAAAAACGAAGGTTTTTCTTTATCTTTTTACTTTTCTTTTAAGACTATTACTTAAATATTTTATTTCTCTTAGCTTAAAAATTTTTATTTATTTAATTTTTTTTTTTAGTAAATACATAATAATAGTGAACGATAATAATCAAATTTTATTATTATTTTTTGCTTCTAAATATTCTATATGTGTATTACGTGAAGTATATTTTTGATTTTTATTTGGTTTTCATTTCTCGATGTTACTATTTAGTTTTTTCATTTTTCTTTAAGCTAAATATATATTAATTTATAATAATAAATGAATAAATAAATAAATAAAAATCGAAGAAAACTAGGTGGGTGGCCATAAGAAAATATAACCAAAAAGGTTGTATTCCAAAAAAAAAAAATAATAATACAACATAAAGATAAGGCGTTTAGTTTGAATTATATAAAAAGGACATAACAGGGTTGTATTAAGACTTATATTTATCTAAATTAATAACACCATAATCGTTTCTATATAAGTATAAATCTTTAATTAAAAATAGGAATAAAAAAAATATATGAGGTTAATTAAAGTTAACTAAGCAAATGGCAAAGCTTTTAACACGCTTACTTGTTATACCCATAAATTTATTTATAACTCAAACGTACTAAAGCCGTTTATACTATTTTTTGTTTTCTTTACCTTTTCTTGTTTTTTAATCCTGAATTAAATTTGTGTTTGATTAAAATTTTAGTTATATTTATTTTTAATTAAATGTTTTTCTGTCTTTTATTTTTGTAATGGAAAAACTAAAATGAAAAAAGATTATTTTATTATTAGCGTGAGGATAGTTTGTTTAGTAATTTATTACTTTAGCTTTCAGGAATTTTAAGTCAGGTAGAAATAGAAATTTGGATTTTTTTTTTATTAAAATATGTTTATAAAAACGGTTGCAGATAAAATTTTGTACAATATTCTGGCTTTCAGACATTTCTGATTAATAATCTAACTTAAAACAAAAAAAAATCTTGCTTAAGTGGGTTTAACTTCTGACTACTTTCTTATACTTCTACTTTCAGAACAAGAATTTAACGAAGAGAAGCTACAAATAAGCAGTGCCTGTATTATAAGACACCAAAACTATTAAACTTACAATAATTCGCACTAAAATTTTTTCTTAATCGTAGTTCCATAACAAACAACAATACAAAACGCACCTGTTCCTCGAATTACAATGATTCTCGCTAATTAAATCCTTTAATTATTATTTTAATTCGGCATTATAACCTTAAGTATTATCCAGATACACAGACATTTTTTCTACTTTTCAATTTATTCCACTAAAAAGCACAAAAAGTTTTATTTTTTTCAATGCAAAGGAATCTTTTTTTTTTTTTATATATATTTCTCTTTTCCGGAAATAATAAATATTAAATCTACGTTATAAAAATGATTGTTAAACTTTGAAAGGATAGGAAAGTGAAATAAAAAAAAAATGTCGTAAAAATAAATCACCTTTTGGCGATTTAAGGAATTGCCCCAGGCTAGTATATTATTATTATTATTATTGTTAGTTAAGTAAAGTTTTGATAATTAAACGTTAAACTTTAAGAAGCTTTATTCGAATGAGAAATTGTAAAAGCGTTGAAATGGTCGCTTATTTGTGTTTCACTCAGGATCACAGAAAAGGTGTTGTATTTACTTGAAATTTGTTAAAAAGTTAAATTTAATCAGAAGTTTATTTTTAGTTAAATACTGAAGTTATGGAACTTGTTTTTATGCTCTGGGTTGAGTTTTGTATATTTCAAGTAGAAAGGTTTTCCATTGCCTTTTTTTTGATATTGGATTTCATTTTAGTTTTTTAGAAATGCCATTAATGAATGTAATTTATTTTTTCTAGCGGCGTTTGCTTTTTTAACAGACCTATCTGATATTTCAACGCACTATTAAGTTTATGAAATTGAAGTTCACTAAAAACTTTATTATTTTTTTTTAATGTTTAAAAGTTATATAATAGCATCTATGTGTAAAAAATTTATAAAGTTATTTACTTTCTTTCTAACGTTCTCTTCTATTACTCTGTCACCTATTTATCATTTTTGTATTTTGTTATATCAAATACTTACAATGTTACCTAGGTAACATCCACAGAAATACAACTCTGAGTTAAAGTTTTATTTTCTTATTTTTTTTGTAACCTCTTTTATATATTCACTTTATCCCTGCATCACCCACACACATGTGAAGGATACACTCTCCGACTTAATAATATAATAAAACTCAATAACATTAAATACAACTGTTACTCTGGCTCGCTACATATTTATTTTTATTGAAAAATATCAAAATAATATTCTGCCCTATCAATGCTGAAATAAAAATCTTCTATTTATTTCTTTTTTCGCAATATTCTTCTTTTATTTGTCTGTGAATGTTGAAAAAAAAAATGGATAAAAAAGGAAAGTAAAAGCAACATAAAACACCCAGCAAAACGAAAAATAAACGTGCAAAATATGATCCCTTATGCTTCGCATATAAACGTGAAAAATAAAATAAAATAATAATAATAAATAAAAGTATTAAATAAATCGTTTACAATCGATTTTTTCATTTTATATTTTTTTATTTTGATTGCACAATCTTCGATTTTATTATGTGTCGCTGCTCGATTATTTATTTAATAAAATAAAAACGATAAGATAAACAATAAAAAAGTAAAGATTTATTAAAGAAAAATAGTTTTATAACAATAAAATAAAATAAATTATTATTATATAATTAATTAAAAATGTCTTAAAACATAATCCCACAGTCGCATCATATTAAAATTTGTGCTTTTCATTGAGAAACGTTCATTACCAATGTCTAAATATCTCATATGTGTTTCTACAGACGGTTTCCAATTAACTGGTTCTTCACTGGGCGTTGGATTACTTTAAAAAATATTAATAATTTATCAATTATTAAATAATAATTATATATATTTATTGTAATATTTACCCATATTTAGCGAAATTCGTCCAAAATCTCACCAAATATTTCATTATATAATATTCAATTGAGTATTTCGCAATATCATTGTATTTCTCATTAATAAGATGACATCTGTAAAAGAAAAAATTAAATTAAATAAACTGATTAAAAGTTATGTCAAAAATTTATTTAACGAAAAAACAAAAGCTCTGTGACATTCGTTCAAATGACAAAAGAAACACGATAGAAAAATGACAAGAAATTTAAAAAACAAAAATATGGAAGTCAAATGTACGCAAAGTAAATTAAAGTCAGTTCATGCAGCCAGCATCGAAAACATAAAAATGGAATAGAAAATTTAATAACGATAAAATAACGTACGTAATATAAGATGAATAAAATATAAATAAAGGAATTTCTGTTGTCTTTTTGCGAATTTATCATAACATAGCGTAGCATAAAGACGATGAAAAAAAAATAACGATGTGAAATTTCATCTTTTCTTTTTTTTTGCTGGTCTGCCCTTTTTACAATGAAAATTACATTATTGTTCATCTATGTCGCTATAAATATAATTCGTATCTTTTCTTTTCTTTCTGTTTTACTTAATTTTTTTTGTTTATTTTCTGGTGTTATTAACTTAACAACGACAAAAATAAATTAATAACAAAAAATGGCGTATTATAGTTCGATATTAAGTATACCCATGTGTTGCTTAAATTATGCAGTATTAAAGTGATATTAATAAGATTTTTTAATAGAAAATGGATAAAATATCATTATTTTGTTCTATTTTCTAGAGTAATCTAATAAAATAGTGTATTACTGCCGTTAATTGAAGTAAACGTAAATTGAAGAGAAGATATTTTATCAGTTTTAACAATTTTTGATACGAATAAGTTACAAACATTTATTTAAAAGGGATTCGCATTTATAATGCTTCTTTATTAAAACATTTAAATAATTTAAATCTCAAAAAATTAAACATATTCCATCCACAAATATAATTTACGAAAAAGTTCTTATTTATGAGGTACTTAGAAGCAAATAATATAAAAAGCTTGTCATAAGCATGCACGTTTTATTATGTTTTAGTAAACGCAGAGTAATTAAGCGATATTTCTTCTGCTAAGAATATAAGCAATGGTTTTACGATAACACAGCACGCTACTACTGATATAAAACTCATCATTAGTGGGTTGTTTTTTCTCTTTTAATAAACTAAGTCTAAACCATCAAAATAATCGCGCTGTTATTCAGTATGCGCTTATGAAAGAACAGAAAATAAAACTTTTTGTGAAGCTTGTCATATGTTAATCTTTCTTATTTTGATAATTTAAATTAATTAAAACAATTAACTTCGTTGACGTTGAATTTACAAACTGAAAAACTGTACAAGAACGGTATCTTATTACACACAAAAAAAAGAAACGAAAACGAAAATAATAATCTGCTTAATCTAGTCACAAACAAAAATTGTCTGCTTTCGTTGTTAATTAAAGCGCAAGTTTAAAAGTTTCATTTGAATGAGAACTTTAAAGACAAACTTTTATTTCAAAATTACAAAAAACAAAATAAGCACCCAGCAAAATTATGTGATTTTTTTATTATTATTAGAAGAAGAAAGATTTCTGATGGAAAAAATAATTCAAAATTTAATATAAACGGATACAAATTAGGTCAGTGTTTAAATTGCAAAAGTTTAACTAAAATTTAATGTGAATAGAAGAATGTTTGCGTATCTTTTACCGATAAAATAATTAATTTAATTTACCTGAATAAGTAACAAATCTCATCAGCATGAATTGTTTTTCCAATTGTTGTATTCAATTGATTTTTATAATAATCTAATTCACCATTAAATGATAATCTGTGAAAAAGAAAAATTAATATATAATTAATTTCAGTTAATTTTTAATTAATTTTTTTAACTAACTTATAGTAAAATGTTTTCGCTGACGGAAACGTTGAATATTTTTGTACCGTTTTTTGTATATTATAAATAAAAAACATGTCTGATGTTAATGCAATGTAGTTAAGTATTGTATCCTGGTTTACCGGTTTATCCTCAAAGTAATATTCTCGCACGAAACTCGTTAGATTCTTGTAGTTCTATTGAATAATCAGTTAATTTTAATTTTAAATTAATTATTGTTAATTTATACAAATAAAGAAGAAGAAAAAGCTTACCGGATCATCATATTCAAATATCAAGTCACCAGGAAATGGAAATTGTATTTTAAATCCTTCATTAAATTCATCAAAAGCGTTTGGATTGTGTATTTCATTAGCCATAAAATACATAAATTCCTATTAAATGCATAAACAAATATTATAAACAAAGAAATAAAAAAATTAATAAATATAATTTAGATGAAAAAAAAAAAAAATCAAAAATAAAAAAACCAGCGATTAAAATTAAACAAAAATAATATCAACGGAAACCGGTTTTATACGTTATTTTTGTTTGTTATCTTAATTAAATTTTAGTAATCAAAAACTCAACAGGAAGAAAAAGAAAAAGAGAATATATATAAATGTTATTTTTAATTAAATATTTACATTTGATGAATGTCCAATTAGTAAATCAATTTTACTATCTTTTAATTTATAAAATAATAATTCTGGACGTTCGGTTAGAAAAGCGTCACGTACATCTCGTTCTATAAATTTTAAATAATTAATTAAATAAATAAATGAAACAATAAATTAATACGAGTAGATAAACTTACCTTCAACAACTGGCAGAAAACTAAGATTTAATATACGACGATCATCAACTGTAAATGGTATGATTGGATTAGTTTTTGTGCTCAGTACATGCGCGTCAATTGTTTTTAAAACATTTAATAAACCCTCAATATCTTCAACCGGATAACCTAATTCATTTACTAAAAGCGAAAGTAAAATTTTAAAAATAAATAAAGTAAATTCATTAATAATTTAATTACTTTGTTGTGTTAAGCCGACTGCATGATTTGGATTCAACTGGTATGACCAGCTATTTATACCAGAACCACCTTGTAATATCATACGTTGGACCAAGTGACGGCAGCAATTTGATAAAACTTGTAAATGTGTACTGGAAGCGCCTGCAAAATAATAAGGTTTTGTGATAAGATAAGATGAAGGTTATTAGATGAGGGTCTTAGATGAAGGTTATTTGAATAATAATTTTTTTTTAAACATATTACTTTTGTTCCGAATTTCAAGCGGAACCAATATTTGTAGATTAAAAAAAAAAAAACAAAAAACATTTAAGTTTGAAAAACAATTTACTTTTGTTTTTTTCATAAGACAAAAAACAAAACAGAAGTGCTAATAACTTGTTTTTGTTATTTAGACTCGTCATTTATTTTACATTAAGCGAGAATTTACACCTAAAGGCATAGTAGCGACAAACTTAAACACTCAGCTACAGGCGTTAATTATCCAATTAATCCGCTTAAACTACATATGTTTAGGTCAGAAAAAAATTAAGTGTTTTATTCTTCAATTATTACAGATGATACTCGAAAAAAAATTTATTTTTATATCGAAACAAACTTGAATTGCATTTTAACATTTATCCAGTTATTTGTATAATAATTCTTACGTTTATTACCTTGATACAAAAATAACAAAATATTAAGACTTACCAGCACTAAAACCGAATAATGTTATGCGTTTTTTATCACCACCAAACCGTTCAATATTTTTATAAATCCATTTAATCGCTAAACATTGATCTTTTAATCCCATATTGCCGGTATACACTGGACTACCATTAATTTTCATAAAGCCAAAAATACCTAAACGATAATTCATTGCCACCTTTTTGAAAGAAAATATTACCGTTAATTATGAAAACATAATAAATTAATTAAAAAAAAAAAAACATTTTAATTTTTACCAAAATAACTTTGTCGTTAATGAAAAAATCGGGTCCAAATAGGTCATCATCTGCTCCATTACCATAGTAACCACCGCCATAAATAAACACCATAACGGGATATAGTTTCTTTGGATTAACCTCTAAACACCACAATAAAAATAAAACAAATTTTCAACATAAATTAAAGATTAAATTAATTTAATTAACGTACTCGGTGTATAAACATTTAAATGTAAACAATCTTCATCGCCCACATCATACTGTACACATTTTGGTTTATATTTTGTTGCATCTAGTATATCATTCCACGGTTGTATTGGTTTTGGTGCCTTTTTTTTTTGGAAAAAATAAAACGTAAAATTATTTATATTATATAATCCACAATAACTTCAACAACAAAAAACACTATATTCACCAGAAATCTTAACGGGCCAACTGGTGGCTTTGCGTATGGTATTCCACGGAACGCATAATATTTCTCTTCACGATATAATGTTGTTTCACGAACACCTTTCACGGCACCATCATACGTTTTAACAATAATATTATTAAAGCACGATATTATGGTTATTAAATTTATAAGCAAAAATAAAAGTAAAAATAATTTTTTATACATTTTTTTTTCAATAAATGAAAAAACGAGAAAAAAATATCAAAAATCAAGACAACACGTCACGTTACACTTAAACAGTTATATTAAAAATGAAAACTTTTGACAAAGCTCTGTTCGTTTTATTTATAGATCTTTTGGCCGCTGCTGTAACTATTATACCCACCACAATAATCATAAAGCTAAATGGAAAATATTAATTTTATTAGTTTTTTTCTTTTTTACTGTTA
Source organism: Ptychoptera contaminata (assembly GCA_963942525.1). Classification (NCBI taxonomy): domain Eukaryota; kingdom Metazoa; phylum Arthropoda; class Insecta; order Diptera; family Ptychopteridae; genus Ptychoptera; species Ptychoptera contaminata. The sequence goes on from OZ012638.1 coordinate 29,427,586, forward strand.
AATCATAATATTGTTTCGTTTTTTTTATTCATTAATCGATGTTGTTTATTAACGATTTAAATTTTATTTATTCTTTTATTTCGATGTTGAACTTGAACCGTCTCCGCTTTTAAGTATGCAATTATAAATAGGAAAAAAAATAATAATAATAATGACAACAACATTAATTAAGTATTTTATTTATATTGATGAAAATAAAACAGTTTATTGCACCCGGTACCCTGCCTTATTTTAAATAAATTTGTTGTTGTTGTTTTTATCTAAACAAATTATGTAAAAAAATTTAAGTTTTGTTTAACGGAGCTTATTTTGTTATTTTCATTTAAATCAAGATTAACTAATTGATTAGAATATAATTAAAAGAATTAGTATTGACCTTTTTTTTTATTGTCGCAGAGTTTTTAGCATAAAGAATATAAAATATTCAAATTAGATTTACATTTTTAACGAAGCTTAAGTTTATTTTTTTTTTTTAGACAAATTTATTTTCTTAACAGAATTTTGTTTTCGTTTATAAAGAAATTTTTATTAAATTAAACTTTATATATGCGCTAATAAATAAATAATTAACATAAAAATAACGAAACTTTATGAATTTAACGATATCTAATAATTTGAACAACTTTAACAATTTAAATTATGTCAATTATATTTTTGTTCTATTTCTTTTTAAAGAAACGAAAAAAGCATTCACAGATACAATTGACATGATAAATTTACACTTAATTAAGCCAATATTCGTTAAGAAAACAAAATATATATATATATATATATATATATATATATATATATATATATATATATATATATATATATATATATATATATATATATATTTATCTGCAAAATAAAATTACTGGTTAATTAGATAGCACAAAGTATATTATTATTATTGTAAATATTAGAAATAGAAATTTGTATTTTTATTAAATTATTTAAATAGAAATCGAAATTATGTCATTAATTGAACTACTTTTTGAATAATTTTACTTATTAGATTCTCATCGTACTAGTAACATTTGTTTCTTTATTTAACGAAATAAGCAGACAACAATAAGAAAAAACCGCACAATTACGGCGAAAGTAAAAGACGTTTATATTGTATTTCGTTATTCTTTTGTTTTGCTTCTTCGTTTAAATCGTGTTTCGTATAGCTTTTGTTTTCTTTTTTCTATCAATAAAGCGTCAATAATTTATTCTTTATATATATTTATCTATAATTTTTATTAATAAACAATTAATTGATTTTTTTTTCTTCTAAATTTCTTTCAGATGCTAACAACTCATTATCACAAACAATACCAGATAAACCGATTGAATTACGACATTTTGTTAAATTATGCGAACAACGTCGTAAATTTCCCGTTTTATATAAGCTTGAATTTCAGGTAGAAAAATAATAAAAATAAATTATTTAAAAAAAAAACGAAAATAGTCTAACGGTTATTAGCCCAAACATAAATAAATAAAAAAAGAAATTTATTGTATTTTTATAATTAATTTAATAAATTATTAGAATCACCTGAGTGTAATAAAATTCACACGTGCAAAATTAATTTTTCTTTTCTCTTCATTTTAATTAATTTATTTATAAACAGACAGCGGTTAAAGTGGAAACAAATTCTTGTCGTCATGCAACACGTAAAAATAATATGGAGAAAAATCAAAATCAAAAATGTATTCCATATGATTATAATCGTGTTGTTTTAGATAAATTTGAGGGTACACCAGACTCTGATTATGTAAATGGTTCATATGTTGATGTATGTATTTTTGTTGATATTGAATTTTAATTCTTTTCTAACAATAAATAATTAACATAAATTTAACATTGAATAGAGTTTATTAAAACCAAATGCATATATTGTAACGCAAGGACCAACCGAAGAAACTGTATTAGATTTTTGGCGTATGGTTTGGCAAGAGAATGTTAGTGCAATTATTATGCTTACAAAAACATTTGACTTTACAAAGGTGGATTATTTTATTATATAAAAAAAATAATAATAATTGATTATTTATGCTAATTAAATAAATTTAAATAAATAGGTTATGTGCGTACAATATTGGCCAGCGTCAAAGGATAAAGATGAGACATACGGTGATTTACATATTGGTATTGCTAAGGAGGAACAATTAGCTAATTTTCAAATACGTACATTTCGTTTGTATAAGAAAGACGGTGATGTAAGTATTTTTTTTTTCTTTAAGCCTTATTTTATTATTTTTATTAATTAAATTTCTCTTCTTATTTATAGAAAATCATTGAGGATCGTCACATATTACAGTTTCATTATACTGAATGGCATTCACACACCTGTCCATTCTCAAATGCAATATTAGAATTTCGTCGTCGTGTACGTGCTGTCGTTGGTAATATAATAACAGCGAATAGTATGGTTGGACCGATGTTAGTACATTGCAAGTAAGTTTGTTTTATCTTCATCTTCTTTTTTACTTTACTTTCCTTTATCAAAAAATACCTAAATGCACGCACAGATAATGATTTGATTAATGAAAAATAAATAATTCAGATGAATGAAGTGAATGTTTAATAAAAATCTATTTGCATAATTGATTTTTAGTGATGGTGGTGGACGATCAGGCGTTTATTTAGCAATTGATGCCAATTTAGAATTAGCTGAGGAGGAAGATTGTTTTCATGTTTTTGGTTATTTAAAAAAATTACGACAATCACGTAGAGGTTTAATTGAAAATGTGGTTAGTATTCGCTACTAATTTTTGCCTTATAATTAAAACTAAACATTAAGATTTTTATCTCTGTAATTTTAAGGACCAATATAAATTTGTATACGATACATTAGAGGAGCATATTGTATGCGGTGATTCATGGTTTCCGGTTAAAGAGTTGTCAGCACGTTTAAAAGCAAAATCATCAAAGGATGCTGTCACAAAAATGAACGATTACCAGAGGGAGTACGCACAAATATGTAAACAGACACCACGTTTTACAATTGGTGATTGTGCGGGCGGTCATCGTGCGGATAATCGTGATAAAAATCGTGATGTATTATGTGTGCCACGTAGGTTTCTTTATTTATTTTTCTTACTTTTTGAATTAACCAATAATGGGTTTTTCTTTCTTAGCTGATAATTTTCGTCCGTATTTGACATCGTTTCAAGGGAATGCATTTACTGATTACATAAATGCGGTGTTTGTTGATGTAAAACATTAAATTAAATTCTTCTTTTCTTTTTAACTAGACAATTAATTATTTATTTATTTATTGGTTTAAAACAGGGTTATACAAAGCCACGAGAATATATTGTCACTGAATGGCCATTAAAGCAAGTTGTTGGTGAATTTTGGTCTCTTGTTTATGATCATGAATGTTCAGCGGTTGTTATTTTATGTCAACCACCAGTAAATTCGGTAATAAAATACAAATCTTTAACATTTATAATAAACATGTATAAAAATAAATATCTATAAATACTTTATTACAGCAATCATATCCATCATTTTGGCCGGAGAGTCGCCATCCAAAGAAATATGGACCAGTATTTACCATTGAGCATATATCACATCATCATTATACAAATATAAAAACATGGATTTTTCGTATAAATAAAAAGGTAATAATTTATTCGGTAATAAATTTTATAATATTTGACGTGAATAGCTATAATATTCATAAATAATACTTCTCAAAATGGATAATCTTTATCAAATAACAAGTGATATATCTTTCTTAATTATTTTAAATAAAAAATAAAAATAATATACAAACAGACAAACATTAAGCTTCGTTTATTAATTTACATATTTAGCTTGTCATCATCATCATCATAAGAATACCGACAAATAAACACACACACAAAAAAAAAAGAAAAATTTTCTGTTTAATAAATAATAGAGAGATAGAAGCAAACAAACAGTAAAACCACATTGAAATGTTAAAATTAATAAATTCACTTTGCATAGGCATATAAAATAAATAAAAAAAAAAAAACAGAAAAACACCCTAACAAAATGACAAGTAAAAAATTGTTCTTTCATCATTAGAATTAAATTATTATTAAATTCTATAAAACAATGTAGTTACAATGAATATGTTATAAAACAGAAAGAAAGCAAAAATATATATTAACTCAGTTAAGGCGTTACCAAAAGTAAAAACGAAAAAAAGAAAACTGTAATAATGGCAATAAATAACATTCTCTTGTACGATTTTAATGGAAATTTTGTTTAACGAAAAACCAAAACAAATAAAAAAACGAAAATTTCTTGTTTAAAATAATAAAAAGTTTTATTTAAAAATAAAATAATACTAAATCGATTTATTGATTTATAACAAAAGGAAAATAAATCGATTTAATCATTGTCAATGCTTGTATTAACAATAAAATAATTGATTAAAAGCATTGATGTATTTTAGAAAAAGAAAATCAATTTATTCATTATATTGTTAAAGAATTTTTCTTTTACTTTTTCACTATCAAAACAATTTAATGTGAATAGTATTTGTATGTACTGCAATTTAATTCACGAAATTGATAATTTTTATTTATTTCACGTTAATTAATATTTCTTAACTAAAAAAACAAAACGTTTTATCAATACAATTCGATGCAGAATTTTTAATCGTTTTAATAATTAAAATGTGTCTTTTAGTTTTTTGATTTATTAATGAAAATGAATTAATTTATTTATTAAATAATTAAATTGATTTTACTTTTTTAATTTATTTATTAATTTTTTTATTTTTTTTGTTAATTTGATTTAGATTGTATCACTGACTGAACTAATGGCTGGCGTTAAAGCACCACCAAAAACTGTGCAACTATTTCAATTAACATGCTGGCCGATGGGACATAAAGTAAAATAATTTAATTATTATATATATATTTTTTTTTTATTAAAAATTAATATAATAATATTAATTAAAAAATAATAATAATTCTCAGGTGCCGACATCAACAAATTCATTAGTTGAATTAATGAATATGGTTGAACGGTGGCGTCAGAAAACCGATTATGGACCAGTTTGTGTTGTTTCACCGTAAATATTCTGTTTTATTTTTTATTTAATATAATTTTCTCTATTTATTTAATTAATAATTCTGTGTATGTGTTTATTTGTTTCTAAAAATAGTGATGGTAGAAGCCGATCTGGTGTTTATTGTGCAGCAAATGCCTGTATTGAACAAGTTATACAGCATGGTGAGGTAGATATATTTCAAGCGGTTAAAACTGTACGCAGACATCGGCCACAATTAGTGGAGAATATGACCGAATATAAATATTGTTATGATTTAGTTTTACATTATGTTCTACATTATTTAAATAAAGATTTAAAGGAGAAAAAGTGAGAAAGCGAATTACACGACGGCCTGTGGTAATAAAAGTTTTATATTTTTTGGTTTTTTAATGAAATTAAAAATTAATGATGTTATTTTTGTTTTTAATAGGTTTATAGATTTTGGACGTGGTAAAAGCATACCATTAACACCTGAATATTCAAATTCTGATTTACCAAATGAAACATCAAATGCAGGCCGAATTGTCGTGAATAAATGTATTGCAAAAATTGAAAAAGAGGAAATAATAACTGTGTTTGAGAAGAATTGTTCGACGAAATCGCAACACCATCAGCTACAACATCAATTTTCAACGTTAACGAATGAGGCGCGTGCTGTTCGTATGAATGAACGTAAAAAGAAGGGACGCTTATATAGTTTAGGTGGCAATGATCCACCAAAGAAGGGTACACGAGGCCGTTTAGATCGTTTAAAAACGGTTGGCACATTTGATCTAGGCGCAGAAATGTCCGTACTCAGTGAGGTTGCGAAAAATTTAAATGAAAAAATAATTAAACGGCAAATGACAACAACAACAGATATGGATTTATTAACGGTAAACAATCAAGTAAATGATAATACGAGACGTTTAAGCATTGTTACATCGTTATCAGCGTCGAAAAGTATATCAAATACGCCAAACAGTGTTCACCGTGATTTAAGTAAAAGTACGGGTAATTTTGTTTGTGATGCGAATGGCGAAGAAAAAACATTTAAAACTGATTTAATCTTAGAATATTTTGATAATGATGCTGTTAATGATAATGATTATGATAATAATAATAGACGTTCAACAAGTGTGCCCGGTTTTAAAAATCAACATTCAGCTGACGATAGCCCAAGAACAAGACAATTATCTACATCACATACAACACCAACAATCGAAAGTGGTAGTAATAATAATAATAATAACAATAATAAAGTAATAACAGCAAAAAAATTACGCAGCCAAAGTACAAATTCGTATTTAGCTAAAGATAATAAGGATAATTTAAGAGTAACAACGGTAACGGCAGCATCTGGCATTAATGATGACATAACGAGTAATAATATGATCGAAATGAAAGAGATTAGTTCTAACAATAGACCTACAATTATAATACAACAGCGTATCAAATCCATTTTTACACCTGTTGAATTCGAAGATACCATCTTCATTGAACAACCGAAAATAAATGTAACAATTGAAAACGACTCGTATAAAATCAAGGAGGATATTTTAAGTTCGGAGGATATAAATAAAAAGTTCGATACAAAAAATGATTTCGCTAATAAACCACGAAAGCCAATGTTGCGTAAATCAAAAAGGATCCAGCGTACCGACTCGGAAATGTTAATTGATTCACAATTAATAAAATCAACTGAGCATATTATGGTGATGCCTGAAAAACGACCAGAATCGTATAGTTCATCAATTGACGATAGTAGAAAAACTTCTAGTGATTTTGATGAGGTTTGTTCACCAAAAGATATTCTATTTAAATCGACAGATGACAGTTCAAAGAATCCATCAACGGATGAATTGGATACAGTGTTTTCTGATACAACCGATTTAGAGCAATTAGAAAAGGAATACCGTGAATATACAAAAACAAATTTACAACGTGAATACAAAAGTGACGGCGATACACTAGATGAGATCGGTCGTAAACGTAACGAATTTGGAAAATGGAAGAACCAAAGCTTTGATAATGATTTAGATTTTTATGATGATAGTAATAATATAAAATTAACAATAACTCATAATGAATCAATAACTGATAATAATTTAATTATAGAGAAAAATATACGGCCGTCCAATTTAGATATTGTTGATAAACAAATCAAATATATAAATAATAATAATAATAAAAAGAATAAAAATAGTAATAATAATAATGATAATAATAATGGTTATAATAATAATGATAATAGTAATAATGTTAATAATAGTAATAATAATAATAATAGTAATAATAATAAACAACAAACGTCATCGGCAGAAGGTACAATATCAAGTTTATTTGAGAAACGTTTTAATAAATTTAAGAAAATGAATAAATTGCTGCGCACAAAACGATTTAGCACATCAGCATTATATGATAAAAAGAAAAATCAAATAATATTAAATAATATGTCATCAACGGCCCCACCATCCTCTGCCCAATCGGACGTTAGTGATAAAGTATCAAAAACAAAATTATCATCGGGTAAAATAAATATATTTGGTTCAAAGACTTCAATTTACTCATCGAAAACATCATTATTTAGTTCAAAGAGTCGTCCGACATGTATTGGGGGTGGAAGTGTAACTGGTAGTACAAGTACCGGCGGTGCTGGTGGCGGTAGTGGAAGTGGTGGTGGTGGCGGCGGAGGTATTGGTTTTATATTTCCCGGTCGAAAAACATCCGGTATGTTTTCACATTCAAATACAGAATTGAATTCACGTACGAGTAGCTGCTCCAAATTTAGTTGTATTTCAAAGTCAAATTCAGAGATAAATCGATGTAAAATGAGTCCGTCACGTTATAGTACATCGACAAAGCCAACAAGTAGTGATAGTAAGAATAGCAGTGCAGCCTGTTTGTATGGTGGTGGTGGCGGTAGTGGTGTTAACGGCGGATGCAATTCACCATTGTCAGAAGAATTTTATAATAAAACCGGTAGTGTTCGCTTAAGTGCGGTCGAATTATTTGAAAAGTTTTGTTCAGAAGACTTTGGCGGTTTGTACAAACATGAAGACCATATGAACGATGAGGGGCATTTATACGACATAAACAATTTGGCGACAATGTCTCCATACGCAAAGAAGCATTACTTTCAGAATAATAGGAACTTGGGAACAATACGGAAATACAATACACAGAGAAACTCACGACTGCTTAAACAAAAAAGTGAACCAAAGTTTTCATTTCGTACGGATTTTGGTTATGATAATACTAAGCCTGAAGAAATTTATTATCATGAAGAAGAAGACGAGGATATGTACGTTGACGAAGAAAACATTAACAATGGTGAACACGGTGATCGACAATACTACGAAGGTGGTTATGAGGATGAGTACGAGGGTGATGAATATTACGACGGAGAAGAAGAAGAGGACGAAGAAGAAGATGATCTTGAAGAAGACGATGAGGACGAAGAAGATGATGATGATGAAGATATTGTTGTCGATGTAGACGAACAAGGTTTACGCGTTGTCAGTAACGAAGCAGACTATTATAAAAATTCAAAGAATCTTTTAGCACAATCAGCCCAAGAAAATTGTGCCGAGATGGCGATATCAACCGATTCAGAAGTCGATGAAATATTCCTGATGCCAGCCGATGTAAATGTGACTGGTAAATCGTTAAGTAACATTGATCTCGATGCGTACGGTTTTGAGAATAAACAGTTTTCGATATTCAATCATATTCGAACAAAATCAGAAACGCATTTCCAACCATCCAATAAAACAATTGTGGAAGATGATCCACTAACGAAATTCATAAATTATGATAATACCAAGATGAAGTATTTTAACAAGTGTACCAATTACAACAGCAATGGCGATGAGATATTAACAATTTATCGAATTTACTCAAAAGATGATATTTTACAGGAGGATGGAAATGCTCATCCTGGAAACTTTAACGATCAACAAATTGTGAAACGAGCATCCCACGCAGATCTCTTAAGCGGTATGTTTGATACTCCGAATACTAAAACTGCTGTACCGAATAACGACGATGATGGGGAAGAGGATAAAAAACTCGATTCCGCATGCAACATGTATGTTAGAAATTCGTTATCGGACGATTTAACTGCAAAGGACTCATTACAGTCAACAAAGTGCGAGTCAATTGAATTGCTTAGTAATTCAAGCGATAACAAACGTTCGGGCAGTACAATTACGGACTATGCCTTTGACACGGTGAAGAATGTGAATTTGGATAGTTGCAGCACTTCGAAACTAAGCCTATCGATAAAAAGTGAAATATTTGACGATTTTACATTGACGCCGGAAGAACAAAAGGTTATAATCACTAACAATTGTGATATTGAGGATTTCACGTTGACACCTGAGGAGGGTTCGATCTGCGATGGATTTCTAGAGAAAACAACAGCAACGAGTACATCAATTACTACAAGTACTAAAAAGAAAACATTGGTAAATTATGAACAATTTAATGCGAGACTCAGTAAAAAGGAAAGCCTTAAATTGAAACGGACAAAATCGGTCTCTGAACCAGCAAAATCGGTTAACAAATTAACACGTCTGGATAGGAATAGTATCGATGTAATTGAGAGACGAAAATTATTTGCAAAGCATAGTGATGTCAGTGTAGATGCTGATACTGGGGTCAGTTATGATGATTGTGATGGTATTGGCGATGTGGACGTGGATGCCGATAGTAATAACGATGTATTAATGGTTATAACACGTTTCATAGATAACGAACGTGATAATAATAATAAAAAATTGATGAAAAAATTAAAAACAACAAATTTATTAAGTAAAAAGGAGACAAATGTATTTAATTTTTCAAATATAACACAAACGGAGTCTGATGGTTGTGGCGGTGGTGATTGTATCGGTGATGATGATGGTAATTTACAATTAAGAATCATCGATTTAGATGATGATAATGCGAAAATAGACGATAATATTGATAATAATATTATAAATGATAATGTTGTGTCCGAATTTACAACAGAATTAACTAAAGAATTTGATTTATTATTTACCAGAGCCGAAATTGATAATAATGATAGAAATACTATTGTAAATGCCAATGATAATCATCATAATAATGTTTTAAAAAAATTACCAACACGCTATTCAATGCAAAAATTAGAACCGTTTAATTTTGATTTTAATGATGCGATACCAACTGTATCCGGTACATCAAAAGCAATAACAACAACACCTATCTATAATGATATTGAAATTTTGAATAATTATGATATGGGTATGGTAACAACGGCAACAACACCGACCCCATCAACAATAATAAATACAAATAGTAAACGTTCGCTACGTACACGTTTAAAGAAAAATCGTAGCCAATCATTAGGTAATTTAAATAAGAAAACACGTTGTTTTCCCCTATAACAAATAATTTATCAATTAATTTTCTATTATTATTATTATTTGTTTTCTATAAAATTTATTTTGCAATTATTTTTAGCAAGATATATTTTTAATCCATATGAAAAGCATTACAGTCCTTTTCGTGGCAAAATAAAAATCCAGTGAGAAATTCTATACACAGAAATTAAGCTTATTTCCATATGCGATACATTTTTTGTTCACAAAAAAAACAAAAGAAAATTATGTTAATTTTTAAGTCATTTAAATTTTTTCTGTTTTTCTTTTATTTAATTATAATTAAGCTAAGCCTTACACCATTTTTTTGTTTGTTTAATAAATATATATATAAATCCAAGTTCCTTTCCCAAACTAACTCTAAAGTTAGGTTACAATATGGTAGAGAAAATACAATTAATTAAATAATTTTAAAAAAATAAAAAGTAATTTTGTGCCAAACAAATTTTATAATAATTTAATTAATTGATTATTATTTTTTTTTTTTTAATAAAAGAAATATTAATGAAATGATAATTTTTGATAGAAATCTTTTAATAAAGATAAAAATTTTTTTACTACTGTGCATGCTTTTTGATATAAATTATCTTTTGCTTATTTTTTTTTTTTTATAAGTTTTCCATTATTAATTTAATTAAATAATAATTAATTATCAACATAAATATGTCTATCTCTTTATACAATTTGTATATAAATATGTTAATTAATAATAATAATTATATAAAAAAGTAGAGTGCCTTCCCGTGTTAATAAACAAGAAAAAAAAAACAGAACAACTACAACCAGTCGTTTATCTAGATAAAATAATTAAATAAATTTAAAAAAAATAATAATACAAAAATTAGCAAAGAGTATGCAGTTTGACTTTCAGGTTTTATTAATATTATTTTTTATTTTATTCATCTTGTGATGTGAAATTTAAATAAAAATTAATAATTCTTTTATTTTTTAATATAAAAATAATAATTTGTGTTCAATTTGGGAGCAAGTACACCATGATGTACTTAATTTAAACGATGTTAACGGGTTTTTAGTGTTATCTATTAAATAGTAGCAACAAAGATATAAATATATTTGGTGGTATAGTTTGTTGTTAGTAAAATGCTTTTGTTGTAAGAAATTAAAATGGAAATAAATAGACAAAGGAGTGAAGCATACTTATAGCTACTTTAAATTAGAGTTTTTAGATTTTCCAAGGAACAATTTTGATTTTTAATCTTAAAAAACGATGTAAAAGGATTTTGTTTATTAAAAACAAGTATTTTTCGTAAATAAAGTGTCTGGTATTTGGACAATTGAATCATAAATAATAGGACAACGATAATGTTCCGGGGAACTGAGAATACTTGCAAGTCGATTCTTTCAATACCTAATAAATATCTTACAAACGGCGTTTTCAGTTCCTTATTTATGCCATGAAATATGCGTGTAATGTAAAACACGAATAAGCTGGACTTATCGTGTCAAACATACGAATATCAGCCATAATTTCATTAAAAATTTGTTTGTAAGAAATAAAAATCTTCCATCTTAAACTCATTATTACCTTTAAAGTAGTAAAATATCAAGCGTATATAATCATTCTCACATGAAAAATACAATAAAACATCGAGCTTACACCACCAAAGATAAAATAAAATAAAACAAAACAAAAAAACGAATTAATTAAATTAAACATTTTCCGTTAATAAAAAATAATAGAAAATTATCCACGAAAATATAATATTAAAATTAGAAAAATGCTACAAATAAATCGGTTTCCATGTAAAAAAAATAAAAATCATAAAAACATGTGTCATATGCTTAATCGGATCAGCAGCAGTAGCATTGGCTTAACGTCGAGGCGATTACCAATGGTGCGATTTGAAGCACTACAAATCAATCTGATAAAAAATTAATCAAATTAAGTAAAGAACAGAACACTATTTTAGGTATTCTTGCCAAGGACGCTAATACTATTTGCTACGGTACTATCCCGGATACAGTTTTTTTTACAAAACAAATTTGCATACTTTTTCACCCAATAAAAACTAAAAGAAAAAATTTTAGTAAAAAAACTGATTGTTGTTTTTTTTTTTTAGTTAATTAATTAATTCAAAAATAATTAAGAGAGAAAATTATAAATTAAGTAAAACTCTAAATGGTCTTGATTTTCTCTGTTTTAAATTAATTAAATTGTAAAGCACAAAGTAATGATAATGATAATGTAAAATATAAAATTTAGATAAATTAAAATTCATGTATACTAGACGTCGTACAGTAATTTAAATAAATAAATAATTAATTAAGTTTTTGTAATTAAAATTTAAAAAAAAAAAATAATTAAACGTTTTTTTTTTTTTTCGTTGTTTTCTATATGTGACATTACGATTTAATTACTTAATTAATTAATTAATAATAATAATTTTTATTGTAGAAATAAAATTTAAAAAAAAAATATAAGAAAAATAAAGCGAATATTTTCTAAAACCAAATAAAAATAATTTAATTAATTAACTATTAGATAATTAATTAGACAAAAAAAAAAAATAATTAAATTAAATGATGGAACAATTTATACAATAATTAGAAAAGAAGAAAATAATTTTCATTTTATTCTTTGAATAAAAAAGAATTAAGAAAGAAGAAAATTTTATATAAATATTTATATATTGATATATTTTTATTGGTCAGTAAATTTGTATTTAGAGTAATTACTGTTGTCTGTTTTTGATTTTCTATTTGTTTGTTCTGTGTAATAACCCTTTGCATTTGTTGATAATTATTTTAAAAATTAATTATTAATTTGTTAATGTTTATAGAAAAAGTGATGCCAAAACTACAAACCAATTCAAATGTAATCGTCTTTTTTGTTACGAATCATCTAGTAAAAGTCAATAAGTTATCTCCGAAAAAACACTTTAATTTGTTAACAAAACATTAAAACAGCAAGTAGAATGCAAAGGGTTAAGTAAAATCTAATTAAGTAATTAATTAACAAACAAAATAAAGAAAAAACTTTAATATTTTTAATGTATAAAAGTAAAAAAATAAAAAAAAAAAAAACATAAAAGTCTGTCTAACCAAAATGTTAACATAATTAATGCACTTTTAGTTGTTGTTTTATAATTTTATTCGTTTTTGTTCTTTAAGATTAATTCATTTTTATATAAATATAAATGCACAAATTTTTTAATAAAACATAAAAATATAAAAAATAAAAAAAAATATGAATAGATTAAAGAAATTAAAAATAATTTATTTTTTAATAAATGTAAATTAAACAATTAATTAATAATTTTTAATCGAAATGAAAAGACAGAACTTTAGATGGTTATTTTTGGTTTGATCATGTATTACTATTATTTTTAAATTCTACTACAGTAGAAATAGTATTTGATTTTATGTAACCGTCAAATTTAAGCAATATTACAGTAAAAAATATAAAATAATAATTAAATCGAGAGTTAAATTATTAAACACTGTGTTGATCGCGTTACAACCAAGTAATAATTTAAAATAAACTTTAGGTTAGTTTGAATTACATGAAATACAACAATATGCAGTAAAATTAAAGTACTAAAAAGCCTGATTGGGATATCATAATTTCACGTCTGTAATCAAAGCTGGTCTTTGACATAGACAAACAATGCTACTGAAATTCTCTAATCTAGTAGCCTGAAAATAGTGCTGCAAAACATTAAAAAAAAACCAAAATGTTTATTCATTGCTTTATTTATCTGTAATAAACTGCATTTAATATGCCTACAATTGATTAAATTAATATTTTGTGCTTAAATTTATAATTAAAATCATTAAAAACGTCATAATTTCACGTCGAACTTCTTTAAATTTCAATTGGATTTGTTGAAACAAATGTAAAACGTCCCACGTGCTCTAACGGTTACAGAACAGCCATTTTTGTTAATTTAAATTTTAATTTCAAAAACGCCATCTGTTACAATACTTGGTTACTATTATTGAAAATTTATTTTTGATTATATTAGAATTTTTTGTGATTTTTTTTATATTTTTATCAATCTTTAAATATGTTTTATTTCTTTTATATAGATAAAAAATAATAATTTTATATAAAAAAAGAAGAAATATATATATATAATGATAATTAAACAATCTGACCAACATAATTATAATAATTAATAACTAATTAATAATGATAATTAAACAAAATAACAGAAAAATTAATAATAATAATATAAATGGTTTTTTCTAATATATATATATATATAGGATTTATTTTTATTGTCGTTGATTATTAGTATTTAATTAAAAAAAAAATTTTATAATTGTAAGTAAAATTAAACAAAAATAATATTAATAATAAAATATAATTGTAATTAAATAAATATTAATTATAGAGAATATTTAAGCCTTGATATGGTCGAAATTTTTATAATTTTTATTTTTATTTATTTATTTGTATTAAAAGTACAAATTTGACACGTTTTTTGGTATTAAAAGTTAAAAATCTGCATAATTAATTAAAATATGCAAAGAACTGTGCTTAAGCCAGTAATATTCGGCTAGCAATAACCACAGTTACCAGTTACAAAAATAAACGTGTCCGTTGTACTTAAGTTGACTGCGTGAAGGATTAAAGATTTTTTTTATTTTTTTTTTTAAAGAATTAAACAAAACACAAAACTAGAGAATAAATAATTTAAAAAAAAACTTTCATAAAACAATCAATAAATAAATTAATTAAATGTAAATTTTAAAATAAATTTTAAAATAAAAAAAAATTAATAATTAAAACAACCGATAAATGTAAATAATTCAAAGAAGAAATAGAAAAGAAAGAAAAATTAATAATTTAATTTAATTAAGAATAAAGATAAATTTTCTATTTAATTAAATTTATTAAAATAATTACAGGTGTTAGGAAATTAAGCTCTAAGCAAATTAAAAAAACGTTTAATAATTATGTATTTTTAGTTTAATTAAATTAAATAAAATTAATTACAGGAATTCTGCGTTTTAAATTGGTTATTGTTGATTAGAAAATCAATACTAATCAGTTATAGTGCTTAATTAATTAATAATATAATAAAATAGTGCTAATGATGCGGTAATTATATGCAAATATTAACAAATTAGAATCAAGAATTCAATTCCACTGAAAAAAAGTTCTTCGAACAAAAAGGTAAATCAGATGAATTTTATAATTCCGCAACAAATTAAATCAATAAAATTCAGAATAAGTGATAAAATCACTGAATTAGCTAAATTCTCATACATTAGCACGACTCTAGCTAAGTATTTATCTATCTAAAAGTGTGCTAAAACTATTGCATAAATACATTAGCATTACTTATAGCACATAACAGTATTCCAGCGTAAGTAGTTAACAAGCACTAATCACCAATTTCATAAAACAACAATACAAAAAAAAGACGTAGAATTCCTATAAAATAAATTTTCTACTAATTATTAATTAATAACAACATAATTTTTAATTAACAAAAATTAAAGAAAGAAGAAAAACCGCCCGTTAAAAGAAAAATATTAATTAATTAAAGAATAAAACCAAAAGAAAAAAAAAAGAAAATAAAATAATTGTGATTAAAAACTTTATATGTAAAAAAAAAACAAAAAAAATCAAATTAAAAATTAACAAAAAAAAAAAATAAATTAATTAATTAATTAAATTAAAGCAATTAAATGTAATAAAATTACAAAAAAAAAAAAACACTAATTTATATAATATTAATTACCTTAAAATCACTTAATTTCCTCATATTTTATAAAAAAAAAATTTTTAATTATTTATTTTAGTTTATTTATTTTTTTTTTATAAATATAATTAAAAAAATTAAATTAATTAAAATTAAAATGTCAAACATATATATTTTTAATTAAAAAATAATTTATAATTAATTTAAATAAATATATATATATATGTAAATGTATTTAATTAAATAAATAAATGAAAAATTAATAAATAAAAAAAAAAAACAATTGTTATTTGTAATAAAATTAAATAAATTAATTATGTAAATTTAATTATGAAAAAGAAAACAAATGATTAAATGATAAAGAAAATTTAATTAATAATTAATTGTTATAATAATAATAAAAAAAAAAATGATGAAAATATAAATAAAAAACGGAAATGGAAAACAAATAAATAAATATTATATATGTAATTATAAATTCTTTTGTTTTAATTAATTTAATTTAATTTATAACACTTGGAATTGTCACATTTTTTTACCCTGAATTCACTTTAAGGCCACCAGCTTAATAGTAAAAAAAAGTTAAATTTTTAGTCCTAGCACCGGTTTAATATCGGGTAGAAGCTTAATAGTGGGAGAGGCTTATAAGAGTGAATATTTTTTTAAAAATTAATTTTATCGAATCTTATTTAATTATAGAAATTTAATATTTAATCATCAAAATC
The DNA here is from genome assembly GCA_963942525.1 of Ptychoptera contaminata. Classification (NCBI taxonomy): domain Eukaryota; kingdom Metazoa; phylum Arthropoda; class Insecta; order Diptera; family Ptychopteridae; genus Ptychoptera; species Ptychoptera contaminata. The sequence continues at coordinate 29,444,376 of OZ012638.1, forward strand.
TTCTTCATCGGAAGCAAAAATATCTTCATCTAAACAAATAATTCATCAATTTTTCACGAATTGCAAGTTTCTTCTTCCCAATCGATTATATTTTAGTATAATTAAGAAGCCGGTGGCTTAATACAGGATAGTTGCTAAATAGAAAAATCCTAAAACATTTTGCAATTCAAAAACACTATTAAGCCTCGATGCGTAATAGAATGTAGTGGCTTATAAAGGGAATTCAGGGTATTATTGTAACTTAAAAATAGATAAACAAAAGTCTTTAGCATTCTTCAGTTTTAATTAAAAGTTTCCTGTATTGAAATTATCTTGGTAAGTTCATCAATATAACAGTTAAAGTGTTTTTTCTTCTCGTTTCAAGGAAGTTAAGACGATTTTGCAATGCGAAAATGATTAATTATTAGAATATTTAAAAAAACGTGGACAATTATTTGTGATTAAATTAGCAACAATTAGTCTCTCTACGTTGACTTTGAAAAATATTAAGAAAGCATTAAGAAATCAATTAGTCAGTTAGCTTAAATTAATGATTTAATCAACGAAATGCACTTGTTGCTTCTTTTTTGAGTTAAAAAAAAAACTAAATCGCTTAATTCCATAATAAAATCACGAGAACATGATTAATAATAAATATTATTTCCAAGTCAATAGCAGTGTAATAATATTCTGATTTCTAATAATCCTTTTTATCATAATTTATATGTTTATTAATTTCTTAGGAAACAACCTGTTATAATTAAAAACGTCATCAAATGATATTAATAAAAAAAAAACGCAATAAAATTCAACCGTTACTTAAAATTATAATAAAATAAATCACTTTTAAAAAAAAAAATCCAAAGATGTTATTGAACTAAAAGATAAAAACTAAATTTTTGCCTTAATTAATCATTAACTGGTTTCTGATTAAGCTATTTAATTTCCAATTTTTGCTTTTATTATTCACGATGTGCTTTTTTTTGCATAAAATACGAAAATATTTCTCTGCTTAAAACTTGTTTAATAAAAGTTTTATTTATTTTTCATAAATTAAATTATAATAATTTCGTTTTTCTATTATATTAATTTTTATACGTTTATAATTTATTCATAGAAATCTATTCTTAGATAATTTCTTTAGATAAAAACAACAGTTAAATGCATGATGATTTAACAGATGCAATATATCTCTTATATAGATAAAACTGTTGTTTTATTAAACTAAATTCTGCATTAATTATATTAAAAAAGAATTTTATTAAGTTTTTGTAATAAAAAATCTAAACTTTATTGTTGAAAAAATTAAAAATATTTTCGTATTTATTTTTTATAAGATTAAGTATATGAATATTATTAATTAAGATAATAATTATATTTTTTTAGGAATTGCAATTGGTGCAGCGTATGCTTTTAATATATCATCCCAGAAATGTATTTTATTGAAATCTGATGTCTCCATAACAAAATGATCATTAGAAATATCAATAAAACCTAATTGTTTCGGTGTTGATTGTTTCCAGTAGATTGGTTTTTCGTATGGTGTTGGATCACTTAAAAGCAAAAAATATTTATTAATTATTTATATATTCCAGTTAATTATCCAATGTAATAAATTACCCATATTTTGCGAAATCAGTCCAGAATTTAACTAAATGATTCATTAAATAATATTCCAGCGAGAATTTCGAAATATTATCGTAAACATCGTTTAACAAGTGACATCTAACAAAATAAATACAAATTATAATTGTAATTAAATTTAATTTCAAAAAGTATTAAATTTATCAAACCTGAACAAGTAACAAAGCTCATCGCCAAACACTGTCTTACCATAAGACACGTTTATTTTCTTTTTATAATAATTTAAAGCCCCATCAAAGGAAAATCTATGAGAAATGGAACATTTAATTAATAAAAATTAAATTAAAATAAATATTATATAATTGAACCTATAGTAGTAAGTGCTGGCCGAGGGAAATGTTGTATACTTTTGAACCGTTTTCTGTACACCATAAATAAAGAAGAAATCATTAATTAAGTCAACGTAACTGCGGAATGTGCTATTATCGATTGCCTCCTTTCCAAAGTAATATTCACGGATTTCTTTCGTTAATTCTTTATAAATCTATGAAATAATAAAAAATATTAAATTTTTTTTTTCAGCAATAAAGATAAATAAACACAAATTACCGGACTATTATAATCATCAACTTGATTACCAGGACGAGGCATTTGTATTTTAAATTCATTGTTAAATGCGGCCAACATACTATTATCACCTAATTCCGGTTTCATAAAGTAAACCGTTTCCTGTTATTAATTACAAAGAAAATTAATTAATTTATAAAGAAAAATTATTTTTGAAACAAAATATTTACATCAGACGCTGAACCGATTAATAAATCAATATTCGAGTCCCTTAACCGATCAAATAGAATTTCTGGTCTTTCAGTCATAAAAGCATCAGTTACAGTGGAATCTAAATCATAAAGCAAAAATAAATCGCAATTTATTTACAAAATTCGCAAATAAAGCAAAACCCAAAAAAGAAAATTGACAAACCTTCAACAACCGGTTGAAAAACAATTGAAATAATACGGGTGCCATCCTTAACCGTTGTCGATCCAGGATTTGTTCTAACACTCAAGTCATTTGCGTCAACTGTTTTCATAAAATCAATTAATTCAGCATCAGACGTTGCTGGTTTTGATAATTCAGTTGCTAAAAGTTAAAGGAAAATAAATAAACAGAAATTACCTTTCGAAATGGTTCAAACAATGTTCTTACCGTAAGCACGTAAAATATCAGCATGTTTAGGATTCAAATTATATGCGTAAATATTATTGACTGTGCTACCCTGTAAAATAAGACGATTTATATATTTTTTACCGCACTCAGATAATGATTGTAAATGAGCACTAGCAGAGCCTGAAACATAAAGATATGCAAAAATTTAAATCCATTTTTTTTTATAAATTAAGTAAAAAAGCACAACTAACCACTGCCCTGTCCAAAGAGTGTTATCTTTTCCTTATTGCCTCCAAAATTCTCAATATTCTCATAAATCCATTTCATTGCCAAACATTGATCTTTAAGTCCCATATTACCGGTATACAGTGGGCTACCATTTATTTTCAAAAAACCAAATATACCCAATCGGTAATTCATTGTCACCTGTTTTTATTAAAATAATAATTAATTAAATTTAACAAAAAAAAAGGAAGATAATCCAGCATAACAGTGTGAAATATCTTACCAAAATCACATTTTGCTTAATGAGAAAATCCGGTCCGTACAAATCATTATCAGAGGCGCCGGCCACATAACCGTAACCGCTAATGAAAAACATAACCGGATATAATCTAGATGGGCTAGTGTCTAATGAAAATTTAAAGATTTTTTTTTAGTTTTATTTAATTAATTAAATTTCGACATGTAAAGCTGCACACCTGGTGTGTAAATATTCAAATAAAGACAATCTTCATTTCCGTCCTTATATTGCACACATTTTGATGAGAAATTTGCTGCATCTAAAATATAATCTCTTGGTTGTGCTGGTTTTGGTGGCTTTAAAATAATAAATTTGTAATTCATGAAAAAAATTTAGTTCAATAATACACAAACGTTGATAATTCTTACCAAAAATCTTAAATCGCCAACTGGTGGCTGTGCATAAGGAATGCCACGAAATGCATAATACGTATCACTGCTATAAAGTGCCGTCTCTTTAACACCTTTTACACTACCATCATTCGTTTTAATCAATATTGTATTATAGGAAAATGTTAAATTAATTAAACTAATCAATAAAAATAAAAATAACATTTTCAATTAGCACAACACTAAGCAAAAATACAAATGAGAATAAAATTCTACTTTGGCACAGGCTATATATATATAGGAAAAATTTCCAAAAAAAAAAAAAAAAGAAAAAACAAAACAAATAAATAATCAACTGTTAAAGGTTAATGAATTTTTAATTTATTTTATTTATTACTTAACAGACTCAGAAAATATCGATTTTTCATAAAAATTTCTTAATTTGTTATTTTGAACTTGAAATAGCAAAGAATTGTATGAATATGAACCGGTTTCTACTGTTTTTATTCTTATTTTAACATATAAAACAATTAAAAACAGCCTACACTATTGAAGACAAATTAGTTAAAACACATCTAACAGTCGATCCATGAATTTTATATTAGATAAATTAACATATTCTAGATGATAATTATTTAAAAGCGAATTAACATCATTTTTTTTTATATTTTTGCGTTAAAAAAGCTTCAAACGCATTTTACACAAAAATTAAAATGTAAACAACCAAAGCGACATCTTACAATAAATAATAATAACAAATTTTGATTGCAACAAGTCGTAACAACATAATAAATCAAAAGTTACTAATAAAATGAAAAAAAATTCGTTAAATAAATAAAATTTCTATTTTTATTGGATCTTTTTTTCTTTTAATGCCAAATTTATAATAAAATTAATAATAATGTTTTTCTTTTCTTTTTACAACTATCACAATTAATCAAATTAACATTTATTATTTTTTCTTTTGTGACTCAAGATATGTGGCTGTAAATGTTAATAGACGATGTCGCTGCTTAAGATTTCTAGCACGTACATGCAATGAGGCGACTTCTTCTGTGTAGTTACCGGGAAACCATCCTTTGGCACCGTCACGTATACGTTCACCATGATACCAGCCATCGACTAATTTTCTGGTTACATTAACCACATCACTAACATCTAAATTTAATTCATCTGGCTGTTTGGAATGGTATTCATGTTTGGCAATCACTTGCGGACAATCCCATGCCTCGTAAACTACTTCATCGGGATTTGTTGATACAGGTGGTTCTACCGCTTGTAGCCAACGTTGCCTATCACTTTCCGATGAACATGAAAATACCTAAAACATTTAAAAACTTGAGAAATTTTACAAAACAAACTAAATAATCCAAAAAAACTTACCAGTTCAACCGGTTTTCCTTCATAATTCTCTAATAAAGCCATTACAATAAGATGCTTAAATGATAATGAATTTCTGGACGGTAATTGTGGCACAAAGTCCCCAGACGTTATTGTTAATACAGAACGCTGACAATAATCGACAACCAAATACGACGTTTCGCTAAAAGAAAAGCAACAAATAATTCATAAAAACTGATTTGAACACTAAAGATAAACCGCTCATACCTTTTCTTTTTTGTCAGCACAAGTAAATCGGTGAACAAAAACGCGTATATATGAGTCCTCGATATTTTTTTACCAAACGTTAATTTACCATCGTCCCCACGATAGATTAATTGCGTTAATTCACCACGTCGGACTAGTGTTCGGGGTATCGCACCTGGAGACGCTATTCCAACCGGTATTATTGCCAAAGGACTAATGTTTGTCGGAAATTCTATTTGCCTAGATATTATTTCCATTTCGTATGCTTGTTCACTTCTATTTGCTGCCTCATTACACTGTGATACAATCTAAAATACAAAAAAAATAATTAATTTCTCTAAAAATGATAAAAGTTCACCGCACATACCTTATTTAATATAGCTAAGGTCATTTTCCAACTTTCATATTCATCATCGTCGTACTTCAGTTTACTTAAAACCGCATCGATAAGCAGTGGTAATCGTGTTATCCGTTGCATTGGTAACATTAAAAATGAGTGCAAACTAAGACCGCACAGTATTGGATCACTTTCTAGATTTTCTAAAATTTGTCCAAATGTTGCCTTTGTCTCCTTTAATCGCTTTAACGTGCGATCCATTTTTCCTTGATTCTCACAATACTTAATATAAACACGAAAATTTTTCTCCGCATTTTTATATAAACTATGCGATAAGCCCAACAACATAATATTATCTTGCCAACACTTCTCTAAATCATCCAGTAAATGATCAGAGCAATTAATTATCGGTATAATATGGGCGAATAATGATTTATGTTCTATTATTGTAATCAGCGTATTATCACGAAACGCTGGATGATTCATAAAATGTGTTTTCAGGAGATTCAATGACTTTAGGTATGATGCTTCGGATGTTATCACTTCAAATTTGGTCTCTTGTAAGCGTTTTTCATTCTTAGTCAGCGTTGCTGTAAAGAAAATATAAAAATTTAATTTGATTTTTTGTTTTCAATAATTTAATTAAAATTACATAAGATTTCGGAATTTATAACTTCTGGTATTTCACACCAGAGTGTTCTTGATGGTCCTGTACGAGGATCGACTAGTTCTAATGCGGACGGTCTCGTTGGCGTTATTGGTTTAGTGACATCATCCTCCTGACGGATATCGTGTAGCGAGCCAATTTCCTCATAACCATCTTCTTCGCAATGGTTTTGAATATCATTCCTTATTGACTAAAATAGGGAAAAAAAAGAAATAAAATGAATGTAATCGTTAAGTTCTAATAAAGCAAAAAAGAAAAGCCACTTACTTCTAATTTGGCAGCGTTATAAATTTGGTAAAGTGGCTCATTGATAAACATACTGTGAGAATTTTCCTCGCTAGTTGTTGGACCTTCAAAGCTCGTCGATATACCAGAACTTCCACTACTTTTTTATTTGTTTTATTTATTTTTATTTTAAATTAATTAAATTTTCTTTTATTAATTTAATAATGAAAAATATTTCTTACCTAATAACCGAGTCACCACTCGTTTGATATAGTCCGGTCTCTGCATACCACGATGTCGTCGTTGATAATGACTTTTCCCGTCTACCATTATCTAATTTAACTTGACTTTCATTTAAATTGCCCACTTTATTAGATGCATCAGTTTTAAAAACACCACATTCAGCATACCATGATGTTGTTCCCAGTCTCTTTTCTTTTATTAAAGGAAATAATTTAGTATTTTATGGATTTTAATCATTTATTTCACAGGAAGTGTTACCATGTAATGTTGATGGAGGTGGTGGCGGTGGATTAGATGGACGTGTAGGACTTTTTTTACCTTCATCTTTTAAAGTTGATGAACTAAAGAATCTACTGCGTCGTTTAACTGGTGCTATTGCCGCTTTTAGTGTATTATTACCATCAGATTGATGTTGCTGCTTCGACTGTTGCAGTTGTTGTTGTTCATGTTGATGCTGCAAAACTAAATCAATGGCCGATGTTGAAGCTTTTTTACTATCATTACTACAAAGTAAACAATAAAAAAAATTATTTAAAATCGTTTTAAACTAGAGACCAATAGCCAATTAATCAACTCAACTCAGCATAAATACCAGAATCAATATCGATTGTTTCGGATACATAAAACGTACTCCGTGTACCACTGATTGTATTACCAATGTTGATTTGTTGATCAGGCTGCAATATAGCCGATGTTGTTGATAAACTTTTGCGAAATTTTGATTTGAAATTTTTTCCGGATTTTTTTCTACTGCAAAATAGAAAATAAAACAATTTTTTTGGTTTTACATAATAAGATTTTACACAAAAACACTTACCTAATTGTATCATAATTAGTAACTGTTATTTTAGGACTAGATAAATCATTGCTACTTGTTTGTTGTGGCTGCTGCTGTTGCTGCTGTTGCTGTTGACTCAACACCTTACTATTTACCTCATAATTATTATCATTTATAGTATTTACACTATTATAATTATCTTTAATTTGTTTAACACGTTTTGGTAATGTTTGATTATCATAAATTTGTATTGTTTGATCATCCGATGTATTTTTACTGCTTAGTGGCTTTTTACCTTTTGTTATTCGGCTTAAGCCTTTTGTTATTTTTTGCATAAATGCGTACACTTGTCCGGTTGTTTGTGGTGGATCGGGTAATCGTGCATTACTTATATCAACACCACTATCATTTTTTTTATTATTTATATCATCATCGTCATATTCATCATCGTCACTATCGAACGAATCAAAATCATCATCATTGTCTAATTTTGTTACGAAATTTGACTTCTTATCAGCTTTTGTATCATTTAATTCATCTAATTTTTCACCATTCGCGTATAACGTCTCATAATGATGATCACAATCGTCTAAAACGAAAAAAAAATTCGAAAATAAGTAAAGACTTGAATGAAATAAATCAAGAAACCTGGCTTAAATACATAAAAACAAAATACAATCGTAATGTAATCGAAGCTAATCGAATTTTAAAGTTTAAAAAAAAAAAAAAGTAAATTGGTTGAGGTCATCGGTTTGTATAAAAAATTAAATTAAAATTAAATGTTAAACCAGAGTTCGTCAACCCATTTTTGATAAAATTCAAACATTTGACTTAACAGGGTAACTCATTCATATTGCTTTAATAAAATAATAATCGAATTAATGTGTGATAAACCAAAGTTTTTAAAAAGAAGATTATTTAAGAAATTATATTATAAATTTATTAGGTAGCAAATTAGTTAATTTGTAATTATTTAATTATTATTAAATGATGACTTAATGCTTAAATATTAATATCAATTCAATAAGTATTGATTTTTAATATACTTTGGGTTAAGTCGTCAAGCTTAAAATAACCAAAACAAATGGATAAAACAATATAATACATGCTGAGTATTTAAAAACTAACAACAATCATTTCAAGAAAAGCTTAAAAAACTGTCAAATAAAGTCAGCACAAATTAAAACAATTTCCATTTCAGATAAGAGAAATGTCAATAAAAACCGAAATTAATTATAGAAAAATATAACTCTCTGAGTTCACATCGTAAACAATTGTTAATTAAATATTTTTTCACTTAACAAAATACAAAAAAAAAACCTTTGTCTAATTAATATATATTAACCAAAAAATTAATAACAATAACTAGAAAGCTAGAAATAATAAAAAAGAGAAAAAAATGCATAAATATATATATATATATATATATATGTAGATATTTTTTTACCAATAAATGTTGTAACATGATTTATATTTCCATTATTTTCCATTACACGCAACGTACACAATCCACAACCATCAAAATTATTTTTACTATTATTAAAGTAACCATAAAATTTATTATCAGTGTATAAATTCTGATAAATCGGTTCTGTTAATTCGGTGTTTATTGTTGATGATGTTGACTTTGTTGATTTTGCCGTTGTATTTAAATATATTATTGATTCTGATGTTATAAATACTATGAGAAGGAGAGGATTATTTGTTGTATTTTTCCATTTTTTTTTATTGGATCAATTATAGTATTGGTCTGATTATAAAGCGCAAATAGACAATGCAAGTGTAATAATGTTTATATTAAAAGACTAAATTACAAGCAACATATGTTTGTATAAAATAAAAACAATACCATTGTTAGTTATTTGTATAGCATGAAGCTTAAATTACTGTATTAAATTAATGTATGCGCATGGCTTTGTCATTTCACTTTCATACCTCTGATGGCAGAAATATTCAAATAAATTTTTTAATTTAAAAAACAAATAATAAAATTATCAAACATAGACATTCAATTAAAAATAATATGAAATTTCCTTTTTCATTGAAATTATAAGCAAATTCCGTACGCTTAAATGACAAAAGTTGTGTATGACGTCATGCGCAACATACTTAAATAACATTTTGTAGTGTATTTATGCTTAAAATAATTATTTAACGAAGATTTATCATTGAATTCTTTCAAAAAACTATTTTATATTATTATTTGCACAAAAAATTTTCTCTAAAGTAATTATTTTATAGTAAAAAATGTATAATTCACTTGCATAATCACCTTATAATCAGATCAACACAGTAAATAAAACTAACAAATGATCAACAAAAAAGCCTACCTTCACCAGCTGGTCGTATACTTCTTTTATAAAGTGTCATAGTTTATTCGCAATTAATTTAGATTAAACATGATTTTAATGTGAAAAAACACGACTGTTTTTTATATTAATATTTTGATTTTGATAGTTTCGTAACAACAAAACAAAAACTTGATTGACTAGTTTCATTGATTTAAGTAAGTTAACTAATAAAAAATTATTAAATAAATGAACATTCAGAAAAAAAAAACAATCGAAAATAAATTTTAAATTAAAAATAAACAAAAATAAGATTCATCGCCTACGTAAAAAATAAAATCAAAAATTCTTATATTTAGCGAATAAAAGTTCTAAAAGCTTACACTGTAAAAATTAAGTCAACTAATAAGCTAATGACTTTATTTATTTTTGTTATAAAAAATATGATTTCGTTTTTATTTATTTTTTTTTTAAGTAACAACTTCCGTTTTCCTATTTTCTTTTTTTTTTGTTCTCTCTCTCTCTATCTTCTTCTTTATTTAATTATTTTTCCAATAAATAATAACAACCGAAAATGAAATAAAGCAGAACAAATTTACATAACAAAAAAAAAACACAAAACTATCTAAACAATCAACAATTTATTAACATTTTTATGCTTGTGTATAATATTTTCCACTTAAAAACTCCACCTACACGATTGTTTCGATTTTTCACCATAATTAAAAACAACAAAAATTGATTTATTTTTATTAATTAATTAATATTAATTTTTTATAAAAAGAAAATATATGGCAACATTGTGTGAATCAATTAAAAAAAATCATTTTCACTTCAATTGTTTTTATGTTAAAGAATTAATCGTTTTTAATTTTCAATTTCACTGCGATTCTCATTATAAAACACCTCACTGACTTAAATAAGCCACATACTTTTAACAAACACAAAAGATGAGAGAAGACAAAATACTCATCAATAGGCAACACTGTTTATTCATTTGATATAATTTTATTTCAAATAAAACTAAACAAGAAATGTTTGTTTTAATTAAAACGAAAAATAGTTTTTTGTATTAAAAATTTAAATAAAATAAATAATTAGAGGCAAAAAAAAAAAAACTGTAAATCAGACACCAGATAAATGTTTTTATTTATATTTTATTCAAATAAACAAATAAAAAGAAAACTTTCACTTTGACAGTATTACAAATTGTAATTTTCCAATTATTTAAACTATGTTTTAATTTTTTTTCGCAAGTTTCACAACGCAAATGATTTTGTTTTTAATTAAAACATAAAATTTTAACATTTTGTTTTTCCTCTAATTTATAATGTTAAACAGAATTCACCAACAATAATCCATATAGTAAAATACCTGCGCGCGCAGCTTAACTTTAAAAACACAACTAAACTGTGCTGCATGCACGTATATTGATTTACAGAGAAACAAAAAAAAAAACTTTATTTTTTCACTTTTTTTACTTAAAAAAATTAAAGCTGATGTTTGGTCTGACTACAGCGGAATGGCAAATGTAATTTTAATTTACTTTGAGTTTTAAAAAGAGAAAAATAACAAAAAAAAAACACAGCAAAAATTAGAGCAGGGATAGCGAACAAATTTAAATTATATAAAAAAACAAAAATAAACCCACTTTAAAGAAATTAAACTTATTTAGTAATGTAAAAAAAAAGAAGAGCAACGACAATATCTGATTAATAATTTAATTAAAGAAAGAAAATTAAAAGCTTTTTCTAAGTGAATGTGAACAAAAATAGTATTATAATTTTATTTTTTTCAATATAAAAACTGTAAAACAATAGAGATTTTTCTCTATTATATGTATAAAAGCGCAAAACTATAAAGAAAAAAAAATAATAAGTAGAAACTTTCAATACAAAAGTAACTAACCTTCACTCTTTTGCATGTTTTGTTGTTTTCTTTTATTACTATAATTATTTTAAGTATGGTGGCAATGTGTAAACGCAATAAAATGAAATTATTTTTTTTCTTTTAAATTAATTAATTAAGATAAATTATAATTAAGATCGGGATAAAGGTTAGAAACATCTGTCGTTTATCATATAAATTATACGAGAATAATATTACAGCGTAGGGTGTTTCATATTAATGAATATAACCATATGTAATGATTCAGTATTTATGTTTATGAAGTTAAGTCAGTCATGCGCAAAAACGTTAGGTAAATAAAAGAAAGATATATTCCAACAAAAATAAATAAACATTTAACTATCGAAAATTATAATATTTACATAAAGAAATTTTAGTATGATGGATTAGTTAGTAGCAATAGTGTTATTACTGCTATTGTAAAGGTTATTAACGCTGTTTTTATACGTTAAATAGCTGCATTTTCAATTGAATAATAAATATAATAAGTAAAAGTAAATTAGCATCAATTAATTCAAAAAATCAATACGTGAAACCTATACAGGTTAATATACTTAATGTACGGTGGTAGCCAAACAGTTTTTGTACTAAAACTGGTAGAAACTAATAAGAAATATAGAAAGAAATTATTTGAAAAACCGAAAATAAAATAGATCCTTAAGTAGAGATAAGAAACACTAACTTAACTTAAAGAATCAAAACAAGAAAAAGAAAAATAGATCAATTTTACTTAGATTTATCACAATAAAAACAATAAAAATTAATTAAAGCATAAATTAATCGCTTAAATAAACTACAACACTAGAGTATAATTAGAGCAAAATTGTTGAAAAACGATTAACTGTGATTAATAAAATCATTGACATAATTAGCTTTATTTTATTTTATATTTATTTTTTTATTAAAAGTAAATAAATAAATAAAAACATAATTCATTTGAATTATATTTATTTTTAATAAAAATTGATAAAACATTAATAATGTAAATAATAATCAATCAATATAGTTTAGATTTATTTATAGAAATTTTATTTGTATTGGTGATTTTATAAGTTGTAGTCACAACGATCAAAATACTTATGTTAAGCCGGCATAAGTCAGTTAATTAAACAATATTTTACTTTTAAAAATATCAATTTTATGTCTTTTACTTACTTTATTATTAGTTCTAGATTTTTATTATACTTTAATAGCCTACATTTGTTTTAATTTATCGAAATACTGCATTCAAATCAAAGAAAAAAACTGTTGATCTGCATAAATCATATTTGAACAAGCAAATTAAAGTTTTTTACAAAAATTTGTTTAAAATGATTATAAAACATATAAATTATATTGTTTTTAGTGCTACCCTGTATATTATTTATATATTTATTGTAAAAACAACCATAAACGATCAGAAAATTTACACATTTTTATTAATGTTTGTGTTATGTCGCTGCCGTTCAGTATAAAATTCATGACAAATATCGTTAGTGGAGAGGATTATACGATGAGAGAATACTTTATTATTATTATTATTATTAATAATTACAACAATATTAAATAAAATAAAAAAAGAAAAATATACTTGTTTGCCTTGTATTATTAATCGTGTTGTTGTTTTTCTTTATAAAATAATTTTTTTTTTTACAATTTTATCAACACAAACGCAAACAAGCAACCGTACATAATTGCATTGTCTTCAATGATTTTGTTGTAAAAATATATACAAAATAGAGATGCTGATGGTGTGGTTTTATATATATATATACTTATATATATACATATAAACATTGTATATAATTAACGCTTAATATGCTTCATTTCTTTTTATTTCAAAATATTTTTCGTTTAAAAACATTTTTGAATTACTTGCTTTTCCATATTCAAAAACGTTGGTTTGTTTTTATTTTTATTTTCACTGTAATTTATTATTTATTTGTGTTTTAAGTTTGGAATATTATCCTTTTGTTTTTGTTATGGGTTTAAAGACATTTTAATTAATATTATTATTATTATTATTATTTCTATATGTCTCTTTGTTATCTCTGTTTAGCTGATTTTATTATTAAACAGAGAACTTTTTTGTTAGTTTAATCTAATGAAATTATTTTATTTAAATAATTAACTGTCTGATAGTTTTTTATTCGGTTTTTTGTTTTGTTTGCGATTTTCTTGTAACCAAAATTGCTATTTTTTATTTAGAGATTTTCATAATTTCATTGTATTTGAATTGCCTAAACGTTAATTTCTTTATTTTGATACAATATTTCAATTTGATAACTTCATTATATAAATGTTTTATCTTAAATTATATTTTCTCAATAATTTTGATAATACAATCGAGGAATATTCAGTAAAAACAATAAAGACAAAGAAAATTACCTTCAAATTCTTCGCTAATTTGTAAATTTCGTTGTTCACGAACACGACGACTCCAGTCAGGGCTACGATGGCATTTTGTTTTCTTTCGTACGCTATTAATAAATAAATTTTCAATTAATTAAAGAAATAAATAAATAAACTACACTGGTTTAATATTTTAACTTACACAATAAAACGTTTATGCTGTTCATCATCAGATATATCAACCCAATCACTTTCATCTTCACTATCAATAATATTATTACTATCAATAATATTAAGATCATTATCACTGTTTTCGTTATCATCATCATCATCGTCGTCGTCATCATCATCATTGTCGTTATCACTTTGCAAACTATTATTTCCATGATTTTTTATATTTTTATTATTAATATTATCATTGTTTAATTGTCTACCGTATAAACTATTTGTTTTAATTTCTGATGATATAGTCGATGCTGAATCAGAATGCCATAATAAATGATTACGACGATCGTATTCATTTAAATGATGATTATGATTATAATTATTTGGTGATTGTTGCTTATTTGGGGTGTTTGCTGTTGATGTTATACTTTCATAACAATTCGATATTAACGATATTGTATCATTTATATTATTTATTCCATTATTATCATCATCATTATTAATTATATTACCATTAACTAAGTGATTATTATAAATAAAACTTTCATAACAATTACCAACGCCATTTAAATGATCATCATTTGTTTTTAGCGAATCGTATATATTTTCCGTTACTTTATTATTATGAATATTTTTCTTATGAATTTTCTCATAATTGCATTCATTTGTTTTACGTTTTGGCAATGGTAAATCTGGTGGACTATTAATAGTATTAATATTGTTACTAATCGTTGTTGTTATCGCTGGAATTATTGTCGTTGTTGATGATGTAGAGGATGGCGTTAATGCTGTTAATGAATTATTACTATTATGTAGAATTATTGTACTTAATCTAGGTGGTGGTGGTGTTGGTGGTTTACATATTTCATAACCGTCATCTGTTAATATACTTAATTTATTATTATTTTTATTTAATTTCTCTTTAATCTCATCAATACGCTCATAATTATCATCATAATTATGGTCATTTTTACTAATATCATCATCATCATTAAGATTATTTATATTACTATTACTACTATTTTTTATAACTAAATCATCTGTATATGGTAATGTATGATAAATATTTTCATTATTAACATCATAAATATTATAATTATTTTCTAATATCTCATCTTTTTTTATAACTTCATAATTATTTATATTAATTTCTGTTGCATTTTTTAACACATTTTCAGCATAATTTTGATATAATTTCGATTGATTAATTGTCGCTGTTACAATTTCATCCATTGATTGTGTTTTTTTATTAATCAAATGTTGATTTAATGCCTCAATTGGTTTTAAAAGTGTTTCAATACCATTCTTATCATTTTCTTCATTTATAATTTCAATAACATCGAATGTTGTTAGGGAATTTTTTAATGTTGTACGAAATAAAAATGAGTCATTCGGTTTCATTATTAAATTATCCTGAGTTTTTATTGTTTTTGTTAAATCATTAAAGCTTTTTGATAGATAATCAATTTTTTTATCTAATGTCTCTAATGTTTCGATTAAATGTTTTTCCGAAATTTTCTCAAAATTAGAATTTTCATCATCATTATTGTTGTTCATTATTTTGCTCAGAGATGGCGTTGCTCTTTCATTTAAAGCTTTTTTACTCAATTCATCAACATCATCATCGCCATCATCACGTTTTTCCTCACCTGCTACAGTCGTTGTTATTTTCATTTGTTTTCCCGTTTTTTTCTCATCACCTTTTGGTAACGTTTTACGTAATATTTTCTCATAGATCTTTGAATATATTTTTTTATTATTTTTATTAAATTTCTCCACATTCACATTATCACTAATTAATTCGTCGCTTTTAACATTTATAATATTGTTATCATTAATTAAACTTTTATCATTTATTTTTTTATCAATATTATCTAAACATTCATTATTATTATTATTATTATTTAAATTTGGCACAACATTATTTACTTTATTAATATTATTATTACTATTACTTAATTTTAATTTATATGAATTTTTTATAACAATTTCACTTTTATCAGGAACTTTTGGTTTGTTTATTGTCTTTTTAATTAGTTTTTGTTCATCCAAATGATCAGTTTTATTGTTATTGCTGTTTGTTGATATGGTGTTTGTTGGCTCAAATTTAAGTATTCGTTCCTTAATACTATCAGTTTTTGCAGATTGAGGTATTTTAGCTTTAGCAGCCGCAACGGCTGCGGCCTCTGCAGCTGCCTGCATCTCATACCGTTTCTTAATTATACTTGGACGTTTCTTTGTTATCATTTGCTGATTTATTAAGTCATCGTAGATTTTCTTATGCTTACGCTTAACACTACTATTATTATCAATATTCTCCTTTATTTTATAGATATGAGTTCCTGTGTTTATGATTGTACCATTTTTTTTATTTACCTCTTGCAGTATTGTCGCATCTTGTTTAATTAATTGATTAAAACGGTATGTTAGCAAGGCAACCGTACTTCCATTACCACCAATTGCCATATTGTTTTTATAATTGGTTTGATTCGTTTTAAAGCTGCATTTACGAGACGGTTTTCTGGTTGGGGTTCCCGATGTATTTGTTGTCGACACAGACGATAAAGACGACGTCGTGCTGGATGCTCCTCTTCCAATCGAATCCAGTTTATCACTAACATTTATATTTATATTTTTACTACTTTTCATTGCTGTTATCTTATCAGTACTTTGCATTTGTTGTTGTTTTTGATGTAATTTAAGCAATGTTGCCATTTGCTGTTTTTCATTTTTAGTTAATTTTTTTACTGTATTTTGTGTTACATCAGCCGTTTGCGTTGCATCTTTAATTATATTTAATTTATTATCAGTCATTTTAATACTACTAGCACCATCATTTATTAGCATTTTATCCAAATTATCTTTCATGCTTATATAATTTTTCTTAATCCAATGTATTTTGCCACCACTCGATGATGTCACAATGTGTGGTAATGTTTTAGCTTTATTTATATCAGACAAATGATCCTGCAGCACAATTGGCTGTTGTTGATTATAATGCTGATGATGATGGTCTTGTTGATTAACTTTAACCGTTTGTGCAGTTTTATATTTATTAAAATTATCAGATAAGTTAAATGATTGTTGTTTCTTTAATAATGTTAATTTTTTATCATCATTTATATTTGTCGCTATTGTATTTTTATTTATTATATTATTCTCATTATTATTATGATTATTTTGTATACGTTTATCCCAAAATGTTTTTAAATTTTTAACACTTTTAAATTCATTTATTTTATCTGATTTCTTTGGCACATATTTATTATTATTATTATTATTGCTTTGTATTTTTTTATTAATATTTATTGAATTTTCATCGGATATATTGCTTAATTTTGTCTTATCCTTATCTACCAGTTGTTCTTGCTGTTGCTTTAACTTTTCATCATCATTTAAATTTGTTATTATATTTTTTATATTATTATCATTATTTAAATTTTTCACTAATTCATTTATATCATTTAACATTTTAATAATTTTATAATTATTAATTTATTGCTCAGAATGTTGTCACAAACTAAAAAGAAAAAGCAAAACAGAAAATAAATTAATAAATTTTTTATATAAAAAAATATATAAATAAATTATTATTATAAGGTGAAAGTGAATAAATAATCATTTTGATTACAAAATTGTAAAATTTAATTAAATTTAAAAATAAATATTCAATACATATTTCATTTAATTGATGACATTTTTACAAAACCTAATACTTTTCTTTTAATTAGCATTTATAAGGTGAAATATGCTCTTTTCACAAACTGTCAATAAAAAAAAAAACTTCACAAATGCCAATTAATTTCGTTACTCTATAACATTTAGTATGCTTTTTTATGATAATTTCATATTTTTTACAGAAACTTATATTAATTAATTAATATTTGATTTTATTATTATTTTAATAAAAATTGTTTTTTTTTTTAATTATATAATTAATATACAAAATAATAAAATTATAATCAATACAAGTTTGTAAACTTTCTTAGAAAAAAAAGTTTTGCACATTTTTCTTATTGTTTAAAGCTTTTAATACTAGAAAACACCTGTAGCCTGTTTATATTAAAAACAAGAAAGAAACAATAAAACTAATTAAATACTTCTCGCAAAATAATTATAATTTTTTTTCTCTAATATATATATATATTATATGCAAACCATCAACAAGTTTGTGTTTGGTTATTCATTAAAGCAAAAAAAAAAAAATATGTTTCGTTTCTGCGCTGTCATAACGTGAATTGATTTTAAATTATAATTAAATGATTTTTTGGCTTAAATATTTTTTACAGCAAAAATAGAAAACGAGTATATGAAAGAAATATTAATGAAACTAAAATTAAAAAAAACGTACGATTTGTGTTTTATATTGAATTTTTTTTAAAACTGAAAAATAGAAAAATTCGTTCATTTTATTGCGACCACGTTGATAGTAGGAGAAAAAACGGTTTTGAAAAACAAATGAAAATGTGTCGTAGTTGTCAATTAATAATTATTTCTTTAATGCAAATAATTCGAATTAAAATTGCCACACAATTTCAGTGGAAATTATTGTAACAATATGCCATCACATAGTTTGTAATTTGTTAAATAAACTGGCAGCATTGCTAATATTGTGATTTTATTTAAATAAAAATAATTATTCGGTAATTCGCAATTCGATAAAAACAAACAAGTTGTCACAAGACTCTTTATTAATCAGACTAGCAAAAACTGAGCTCTACATCTAAGTTCCAGGATGTCAAAGTACCTCAGTAAGTCAACAATTTGTTTAAAATTAAGGCAACATTAATTTAATTAATTAGTTTCTTTCAATGTAAAAGAATAAGATTATCACTACTAAATACTCTTTATGGAAGGTTTTTTTTTATTTTACGACTTACGGCGAAAACCTATTTATTTATTTTCATTAATCTAAAGGTAACAAACTTTTCGAATTATTATTTATCGTTTACTTCTGGTAATTTCCTATTTTTGTACTAATATTATCTTTGCAATCTTTAAAATCACTAATATTTCTCATTAATACCATTATAAAAACTTCTTTAAAATACAACATCTTAAAGAAATTCATTACTAATTTATCCAATTATAGCAAATAAAATAAACTTGACGCAATAATCATTAAAAACAAAATATATATTTTTTATTATACAATTTAAGCACTTAAATGAAAAAAAAAACCATTTAAATAAACATTTTTAAATCGTTAATTATATAATTATGTTACAGATTTATAAAAAATAAAAGTAAAATCACGACAAAATATATTAAATAAGTGTGTGTGTGTGACGTAATTAAAGAAAGTTATGTCTTTAGGCGCCCTAAACATTTAAATTTCTTATTATTTCCGTAATTATAATAAATGACCGACTTATATATATATAGAAATTTTATAAGCATTTGAAGATGATATTCGTTATCTATTAAACAAATAAGAGTTTTCTTTTTCTAACTGATAATATACCGACTTAGTTTTATTATAAAGCGCCATTAATGTTGTAAAACGGGATTAACAGAGAAGGAAAAACAAATTTTTGTTTCATGTTTATCAAAGTTTTTGTTAAATGCCTTACATTGTCCTAAACCAACGCGATAAAATTCTTAAATAATTTTCTTGAATTAAATAAATAATCAATGTGTCTACTTAATTAAAGAATAATTTCCCTAGTTGACTTAGTTTATAAAAAACAAATGACAACACATAATAAAATTCTTTTTCATTTATTTTTTTTCGTTTAATTTCTATTTATCGTGACTAAAATAACCATTAAACCATGAAATGACAATTTAAACATTTTTTTAGCCGTCAAATTATTGTTTTGATTAAATATTTGATAAAAAAAATCAAATTAAATATGTGTTCTAATTCAAATTTTATTTATTATTATTATTAGGATTATTTTTTTGTCATTATTATTATTTTGCAAACATAAAGTTGCATTGTATTTTTTATTATTTCCCTATTAAACATTGATTTTAATCAATAATCCGTGTACAATCAAAAACAATAATAAATTTTTCTTTCTATTATTTTTTTGTTATTATTTATGCTGACTAATTTTGTATTGTAAGCACGTGATACACGAGCCAAACGGTTTATTTTCTTTTTAACTAAATTTATTGTAACCAAATTCTTATGGCTGCAATTTGAATTGCTTTAATGTATGTATGTACATACCGCAATGTATAAAACGATTGTATTTATTTGTCACATATGAAAGGGTTTCATGTAATAAACACTGTCTTGCACATCCAAGGCAAAAAAAAGCCAAAATTAATTCGTTATTTAACTAAGAAAGAAAAAAATATTTCTTATTTTTTACTTTGAATGCATAAAAAGTAAAATAATCAGTGTCACAGTAAAAATAGTAAAAAATACTCAAATATTATCAACAGCTTTAATTTTTCAATTTGGTGTTAAACGATAAATAATTGTAAATTTATCTTTATGATATTTACTTAAATTTGTATGATTCTTATCTGCATAGAAAGACGAAACCGACTGTTTACCTAAGCACCATAAAAATAAATAAATATATATAACAAATACATAAAGTTTTGGGATTTCCCTAATTCTCCTCAGTAATAAACTTTTTGCATGCTGACTTAAATTTCATTCAGTAAAATTTAACTAACTAAACATTACTATTTAAATATTTATTTATATGCTTAAGTCATAACACGTTGCTCATATCCGTAGCTAACTATTCAATTCTTTTCTGAAATAAACACCAAAAATGCTTTATATAATTATTATTATTATTAAATACAATTAACTAAACAGTAGACATAAATTATCAAAAACAATGAAAAATTTTTTTTGTCGGTTAAAACTTTCAATTATTACTTGCAACATATGATCGGTTTACATATTTTTATTTCATTTTAATGTTTATTATCAAAATACTGTCCGGCATTTACGTTATTTTTTATTATTTATAAAAACTTTTTTTCACTTTACCAATCAAATTACGGTAAATATTTGTTTAATACAAAATAAAAGCATCCGGAATATTAGCCGAATTTAAATTAAGTAACAATGAAAACAATTTAATGTTCATAAATAATGTTTTTGCAAGAATTTACAAAATAAATATGAAAACAAAAACCTTTCAAATGTTTATAGGTTTGATACTCTGCTTAAAAAGCGCCACCAACAAAAAATCCAATGCATTTGTTTGCAAAGTAAAATTAAGCTTATGAAATGAATTGTATGCATTTTTAATTGTTCAAATAAAATAAAATTAATTATAAAGAATACAAAACCACAATTGAACAAACTAATTGTAAAATAAATATACAGTATTTAAATATATGAGAAACAAATACGACATAACACGTCTGATAGAGACAGAGTTAGCAATACCTGTCGCCAGACAACGATAAACTTTAATTTATTTTTTTTTAAATAGAAATTTAATTAAAATAATTACACACACATAAAACATAACAAAACAAAGTAAATTTTGATTAAAATTAAATAATAATAATACAGGTAAATACAGCAAAATAAAAAACAACAAAAATTTAATTTTATTAAAGAATTTACTATACTGATCAGCATTTTACTGCAATTTAAATCAAGTTTAAAGCTTTGAACAGTATTTAATCTTATTTAGTTTAATTTTGATTATTTTATAGAAAATTTATTATAGTTCTAGACGAGTATTTGTTCTCTGTGCCAGAATCAATTTAGTTTTCAAATACAAAATACACTCTGCGCAGACCGGGAAACATCGAAAAGATTTTCTAGGAAGCTACTACTAAATTTTGCAAACAAATATGATTTTTTTATGTGTATTATACAAGAATATTTGCTCATTTAGAACACTTAAACCACACTATAGCTGGATAAACGTTAAACATAAATAACTACTAACAACATTATTATTTATGATTTTAAATGTTCAGAAGTACTAATGTAATCACTTTAACCCACTATTTATTCTGCAGAATAATTTATATTCTCTTTTAAAATACTAACTACAAAATATTATTATAATTCAACAAAGTTTAATTTAGTAGAAAAACTTTAAAATAAAAATAGAATACAAGCAAGGCAAAGTGCGCAATATCAAACGACTTTAATATTCTCAAAATTTCCATTAAAATCACATAAACGTTTGTTTTTATTTTTATTTCATTAAATAACCTTATTTCGATTATATAGTTTACGAAAAATATTATTTTCAGTTAACAAAAACTAATAAAAATAAAACAACAAACAAACGTATAAACAATATATAGAGCAAAGTAAAATAACGACAAAAAAAAATTAAATTTATTAAAAAACATTAGAAAAACAAACGAAAAAACAACAAATTCTATTCAAAACAAAAACAAAAAAAAACAATAAAAAACGACACAAAATGTACTAAAAATTAAACAAATAAAAACTGTGAAAAATCGCAGTTAGAAAGTTAAATTAATCGACGAATTTTTCAATTCAAAACAAAAATAAACATTTTCAATGGAAAACTTGAAAACACAAAAGCACATTCCCAAAAAAAAAAATGACAATAAGCACACAAGTTAAAAACAAAAGTTAAAATATAATTAATTATTTGTTAATTATAAATGGGAAAGAAAAGGTATTTTCTAAAATATTTCACAGCACTAAATACCTAGGAACAAAAAACACAAAGATAAAAGCGACGAAAAATCGAAAGAAAAAAACTAAACAAAAGAATTGATAAGATTGTTGATTTGATAACCAAAAAAAAAATTAAAAAAATATTAATTAATTAAATAAAATAAATAAAAATAAAAAGAGAAATGGAATTTGATGATAATGTGAGTTTTATTAAACTTTTCTATTTCTTTTTTCTTTTGAGGAAGCAAATTGTTCACTACGGATGAACAGTGTAATCACAGACGAGTTTAGGTGTTACTCTTAAATTAATGTGTAAAATTGGAAAAATATTGTACAAGTTATTAAAAAAACTTATTCGTCACGCTGTCTGGCTTAAGAGTATAAATTTATCCTTTTAATTATGTGTCGATTATTTTTTTTTATATTCAAATTGCCATGTTTAGGAATTATGACGTGAAGTCGATCTGTGAGTAGTTTGAGCTACCATGTCAATTTATAGGATGTAAGATATTTGTGGACATTAGTTTTAAAGGATTGGAAATTAAATTGTGTTGCAAACGAACACACTGGTAAAGCGTTCCAATTCTTTGCCGTACGAGTGAAGAAATTGTTTTGGAACTTCGATGTTCGCACCGTACTTAAAGTTACTACTCGGCATTAGGAGATAGTTCTAGCCCTTGTTTCTCGTACACGTTTTTCGCGCGTAGGCATTATTTCGGAGATCTCTTTGGAGCAATGTCCTAACTATATTTGTAAAAAATCCGCTACGTCCGGACGATGCTTAAGCGAGTCGTATTTGTGAAGAAATTGAATCATTCATGGAAGTGCCATGGAAGTATTTACTATCTCTTTGTATGAAATATTTATTACCAAAGTTATAATTTTGCTAAACCACTATTTACTTGCAATTTTTAAAAGTATCGTTTTATATAAAACCTTAAATTTTCGGTTCTAATTTGTCGGTCCCTTGTAAAACATAAAAGCGAGGTTTCACTGTATACTTAATATATTTTTCATTTTTTAAAACAATGCGACGCGACACAAGTTCTTAGGGAGTGACACTAGAATAAAATGAATTTAATAAATATGTTAATATTAAGAATAAAGGTAACTGTTAATGTAGTCAGTCAGTCAGCCAGCCTCTGTCATCAATCTTATTTTAATTTATATTTTGAATTTTTTAAATACATAAAAAAAAAAACGAATTTTAATTACAAATTGTGGGCATAAAAAATGATTTTTTTCTTTAATTTTTTGAAACTGTTTATGACATCAAAAATAAAAATAACAATAATAATAATAATTTTGTTATTTGCATTTAAATAAAGTTAATTTAAACTTTTGTAATGTCATTTTTCTAAAAAAAAATGCTACACAACAGTTGGTGCTAGTTAATAATACCAGACGCCGGTAGGTGTTTTATTTATTTAGAATAAAAGCATCTTTAGAAGGTGTCTAGATCTGTTGTTGTACTCTAATTACCTTTGCAACTATATGCTTTTACTACTGAAAAAGCTTACATTTTTCAGAATTCAAATAAAGTTTCTCCAAATTAATTCAAAATTGAATAATTTCAACGCTCAGCACTACTGTTATTTGATTGAACATTTAGTGAAAGATTTAATTAAATTTTATTACAATACTCGTTAGTTATAATCATTAGTAATTAATTTAGTATTATTAAACACACTTTAAATACTATTTAAAGAATAATTTCTCTTTTTTCCTTTTAGTAAGTAAATTAAAAAAATAATATTATTAAATTTTATTATTAACAGTTTATTTGTTGTTAAATTGTAATTAAGCAATGATGAATCGTTTATACACGGTTATTTATAAATAATAATAATTATAATAACCAAAAAAAGCTTAATAATAAATTAACTAAAAAGTAAAAATACTTTTAAATTAACTAAATATATGTTAAACACAACACAAATAATATTTAAAGAAATTAAAGTGAAAGAAAATGAAGAAAATATGCATGAAAAAATTAATTATTAAATTTTTAATTTCTTTTATTTATTTAGATTTTATTATTAAAATTTTCTGATAATACTAAGAATAAAAATTAATATACTATTTATATAGAAAAGAATTTTTAGTTTTGTTTAAATAATTAACTAGTAAACAAAAATGAATTAAATTTAATGCAACAGTAAACAAACGTTTTCAGCTACAGAGTGATCAAATAAGAACTATATATTTTTAAATATAAATAAGAGCTATACTGTTTAAAAAGTGTATAGTACTAATTTGATCACCCTATATATAATTCACTTGCTTATTGTAAAATGCATTTTTTTTATTGTTGTTAAATGCATAAAAATGCAAACTATGTCACGTGACATAGAGATAAGATAACAAAAATTAAACGAAAAAAAAATAATAATACTAATAAACAAACCTTATCTAATCAATAATAGTTTTAAATTACATAAAACGTAGTATAGTGTTTAATTATAATTGTTTTCAATAAAAATTAAAATTAAAATGTCTATAAACAAGTAATCACTGGACAAGTAGATTTTCTTTTCTTTATTTCTTTTTTCTTCATTTAATTTTTATTTTATTTTAAAATTCAAAGAAAACTAAAATTAAAAATAAATAAATATTTGTAATAATAAAAGTGGAACATCATAGATTGATTTATAAAAAAAAAAAAAATATTTTCATTTTTTTGATTATTTTTCAATCAACATAAATAAACCGTTTTATGTTGAAACTATTTTTTTTTTTTGATGTTTTTAGTTATTATGAGAATTAATATAATATTATTATTAAAAAAAACCGTTTATATGTGATAATAATCAAGAGTATTTACTGTAGATGAAAAGTCAAAAGTTCGTGTAGTTAAACAGCAAGTGTTTATTCCAATTTAAATTAGGTAAATAAACGGTTTAATGCGTTTACTGTTTGGAGATTTTTTGCGTCCTAACATATAAAAATACATCGTGGAAATTAAAAGCTAAATAAAGCCTTTTTAAAGGAACTTTTTTTTAACTAAATAAAACTATTTATATAACTTCAGCTTTAATTAGAAATAAATGGTACTTGAGCGACTATTGAGTAATCTCATCCAATAAAAATAGTTCAAAGTAAAACAAAGCATATAGCTTATTTCTGTATTTCTATAAAACAATTTAAAATAGATAGAATATTCTATTGTGTTCACTTTTTTAGTGACTGACAAAATATTCCCGCATCATAAAACTATCAGATCAGAGTAATTGATAAAAAAGTTAATTTATTTTAACACTGTAATGTGATAAAATACAGATAAATCTAATAGGAAATCATTTTACAGGTAAAAGGATGGAATAAATATTACCTAGATATGATATTTTACTTAAATACTTTAGTGTACGAAGAATTTATTGATTTTTTTAACTAGTTTTTAACGAATTACGTTATCAATCATCGAAATATTGATGATCAATCACTGTAACATTGTGTTTTATTTTTCTTCTTAACAAAATCCGATAACAAAGCAAAAATTAAACTAAAAAGAAATAAATAAATTCAAAACATAAACAAAACTGTAAATAAGATGAAATTAGCCATGATTATTGCTGTTATTCGTTTTATTAAAAAAGAATAATTATTTATTTCTTCTTAAACGATAAAAGTACAAAAATTAACAACGCACAGCGATAGAAAAAACTTTAAAAAAAACGCAAATCATAGGTCACTTTGTTAAATTTTATTTATTTAGTTTTTTTTCTTAAAAGTAATTTTCACAATTATCGCTGTTATTGATTTGATTTAACCTTGATTAAAGGAATGTTACGGTGTTTTTACATCGAAATAATTAATTAAATTTTATTACGAAATTACTTTTTAAGTTGTTTTTGTTTATTTACAATAATAAAACCCTATAAACCGTGTTTTATTGTTACAAAATAAGCTTTTAGCAATACAAATTGTAAATTCTACAAAAACTCTATTTATTCTTTTCGAAATTTCACGTTAAATAATTTTATCACAACAAGAATTCAAAGCTTTAAAAACAGAGAAAAGGGATATACTAGGCTACAGAATAATATCGTCTTCTTATTACTTAAATCTCAATTAACCCATTAATTAAATACATTTTTTCCTAATAAAATTTATAAACAAAACAAAAACTTTTTCAATAATTTTTTCTTTCACTAAAAACACAAAATCACAATTTATTTTACTTCTATTTTTGCAATAATTAAGCACAAACACAGTATAGAAAATTATAAATAAATTAAATGTTTAAAAAAAAAAATGCACACAAAAGTAACTAACCAACAAACAAAAATAAATAAATAAAAAAATCCAACTGATAATCAACGAAATTCCACAGCAATTGTAAACTAAATAATTAATTATCCTTTAACACCTGGTGTAAAGAAAATTATTTACATAAACGGATGTCACTGTTAAAAACAACAAAAAAAAATGGTTTTTCTTCTAAAAAAGCAATATTTTGCTCCGGTTTATGCTAGTTAAAAAACCAAAAAAATTAAATTAGATAAATTGAATTAAATTAAACAACTTTTAAAACCAAAATGCTATGACATCAATAAATATTTTAGCATAATTTAACATTTTCCAAAATAGAAAAAAAAAAAAATATTAATTTAAAAATAAATAACTGAATAAAAATTTACTTTAAAATGTGAATCAAAAGTGTCAACCCGTCCGACCGAAACTAAACGTGTACCAATCGTACTAACTAACCAAGCCAAACTAACTAACTATAGTAAAAATTAAGCAAACATATTTTTTCAACAGCGATTATACAGTGAAAAAAAGCGCCAACCAATATAATAACAAAAAGAAATGAACAAAAAAAAAAAAATATTTTTTGTTGGAAAAAAGAATCAACAAACATTTAAAAATTTTTAAATAAAAATTAAATTAACACAAATAACTATAGTATTCAGGTGTGCACACGTAAGGCAATGGTATATGTTTCTTCTTTTACCATCTCTCACTTCATATGTAAATGATTATTTTTTCTGCTTTTAGTGTTAATACAGTTGCTACTACTGCTGTGTTTTGTTGATCTTCTATTTGTATAAATTTATAATAAAAAAAAAAGAATACAAACTATTTTAGCTTGTGCTTAACGTTTGACTGTTGACTTCTAAAGAATTTCTCAAGAAAAATCAAAACTTTTAATCATAGCTGTAAAGCTTCTTTTTTTTATGGTTTTATTTACTTTTAAAAAAAAAAATCTAAATAATACATTTTTTAAATAAATGTGCTGGTAAGAAATCAAAACAATGGAATTGTGTCTTTAGTAAATGGTAAATAATATAAAAAGCAGCAGCTTTAGTGACTTTAAGAACAAAAATACTAAGCAATGTTTAAAATACCATCAGCGTACAGTAAAAGTAAGAACACAGAATATCAACAAAAGCAGCAAAAAAACAACGAAATAAAACTAGAATCACGATCGTTTAATAATGTAGATTACAAACTAAGTAAAACTCGCTTAAGCCATATTAATCTAGGCTTTTTATAAAAATAAATGTATGCTTAAGAATCGCTTAATGTTTAACAAAATATTATTCTCAGTAAATACAACCACGATATCTTATCTTTTGCAAGAACTTTATCAATCATGATCAAAAGACTTCTGTTCCAGCAGCACAACGAAACCAAAGAAAAAAGCATAAAAAGTTCACCATCAACAATAAGCAGCTGTAACAGTACCAACAGCAAATAGCAGTTTAAAGACCAAATACCAATAGAATAATACAGTCAAAGCTTTTTTTTAAAGAAAAAAGTCAATGGCAATGAAACACAAGAAAAAAGCTGCACACACTTGCAGAGGAATGTAAGTATTTTTTTTTTCTTTTTATTAATAAAATAATAATTTTTTTTTTCGCGATTTTATTATGTATTTTTAGTTTTTTTCTTTTTTTATTTAACTGAAAACAAGGAGTTTCTGTTATTTTTTTTATTATTATTATTATTTGCTGTTCGTGTTGATATTGTTGTTGCTGTTGTTAATGCTGATTTGTGCAAAAAGAAAACAAAAAATGTAAATAAACTAAACACAGGAATTAAAAAATAAACAAGAAAAAATCAAAACCTGAAATCATATTAATTTTTTACGCTTCTTCTGTCTCTATTTTTTTTTTTTTTTTGCTTTGCTTTATATTTGTTAATTTTCTTATCAGATATAAACATATTTTTTCAACACATAAAAAGTGTATTTTATGTATTTAATTAATAAACATTTAAATGATTTTGCTACATTTCAGCAGCACTTTTTACGTTATTTTCTTTATTCATTTACACAAATATTTCTTGTAATAAAAAGTTGTAAATAATGGTAAATTGAATTGTAATTAGATGTTTTAAAGAATGTTGTTACATTCATTGGAAAATATGATGAAAAATTTATTTATTCAAAATTACCGTAAAACTAAGCTACAGTCGAGTCTATTTTAAATAAATACAAACACAAAATTACTAATCGATTTCTATGTTTGAGGTTAATTTTGGCTTAAAATAAAACCGAATTTATAAATTAAATAACACAGATTAAGGCCGTAGGTTGCACTAATCCAGCTTAATTA
Organism: Ptychoptera contaminata; assembly: GCA_963942525.1. NCBI lineage: Eukaryota > Metazoa > Arthropoda > Insecta > Diptera > Ptychopteridae > Ptychoptera > Ptychoptera contaminata. The sequence goes on from OZ012638.1 coordinate 29,473,643, forward strand.
ATTATTATTTATTATTAGAACAGTTGCCATCAACAACAGCACAGTTTTATTATTATTATTATTATTATTATTATTATTATTATTATTTTTACATTGTTTTCTTTCACTAAAATTGCAGTTAGCTGACATAATTGCATGAGAATTAAATTACCAGGTGTATTGTGTGTTATTTTTCTTGTCTTTTTACTGTTTGAAATATAAACTAAGAGAAGAGAAGAAATAAAACATTAAATAATAATAAAATAAAATCTTAGTTTTCTTTAGTTTTCTTCTTCTTCTTTTTTTTTAAATTTATTTTCATTTAATTATATACAAATTTAGATTATTATTAATAATAAATCAAATATAACTGAATTTTAATTTCTCTATAATTATTCGTTATAAAGTGATTAATCGCATTTTAGTTTAAATCATTTCTTTTCATTATAATTATTACCGGAATGTTAATTAATTTAATTTTAAATAAAATAAACATTTTTTGCTAATAATATTACTTAATTTTTATGAATTATTTTTTGATTTTCTTAAGCCGAAATTGAATTGATTTGCGCAAAAGCGATAAACGGATAAATTATTGTTCATTTGTTTAAAAATCTAACGTATTTTTACCACCATTTTTGTTTTTTTTTTTTAAATTTGCAAATAATGTGCTTAATACAATATTTGACTTTACACAACTAATTCTAAACTTAGTATTCTTTTCAAACCGCCGTTTTAATTCAGAGAAATGTTAATTTAATTAATTTAAACTTCATTATAGTCATTTTTATTTAGATTATTACGTAGCATTTAAAGTTTACCAATCTCTGAGTAGTATTTTAATATTTTTTCATAAGGTGTTAATAGTTTTAAATAATATAAGGCAATGAACCACTTTTAAGTACCCAACATAACTGAAAATCTTAATAAAACATGGTTATGGTTAGTGTTTTCTAAGCGGTAAATACACCTACAAGCAACCTCTAAATTTATATTAAATATTTAATAAATCATGCAAGTAAATGATTTTCACATACAAAAAAACAAAATCAATTAACACCGATTTGATCAGCAAAAATAAAAATATTATCAACAGAGAATTTAATCAAACAAAAAATTATTCAATTTATACAAACAAACAAAAACAAATTTTTTTTATGACACAAATCACAGATACGCGATATCGATAAAAATAATTTTATTTAATCGAAAATATTGTGATGAATATTAATTAAAAATTTTGTTGCTTTCATTGTTTGATTTAATAGACAAGAAGCTTTTATGGTGTCTCTTTTTTCTATTATTAAATGATTTTATTCATTTATTTAGATCCTTATTTGTTAGAAGGATAATTTACTCTTTTTATTTTAATTGTATATTATTCCGGATATTATGAGTAATTCGGGGTTTTTGTGCAAAGTTTTAAGTAAAATTTTGCTTTTTTTTGCACAATTTGGCAATAGTTATTTGTGACATTTTTATGTTATAAATGTCACAAAGTTTATTTCAAAACGATTGTTGTTATAAATGATTTTTTTTTATAGGCATTTAACAAATTTCCATTACATAAATAGTCACATAATAGATCGCTTAATTTAAGTACCAATAATCAAAATTTGCTTTAATATAATTTATGTGTGACATATATGTGAATTTACCAAAACAAAAAAAAACAATTTTTTATAGTTTTTTATTATTAATTGCGAAACTATGATGAAAATATAGAGAAAATAATACAATAGTGACTGGTAAGTAAGAATAAGACATTTTTAAATGTTTTCTCCACCGTTTATGAAGCGATTCAATTAATTATTACAATATTATAGCAAAACTGCCTTGAGATCACCTAAAATAAAGTAAATTTTTTAAGAAATTTTTATGCAATTTCAACAGCTATGCATAGTTACGGAATTAAAACATTACAATCATCAATTTAGACATACATTTCACAGTTTATTTACCATTATTTCACCTGCATTACACATAATAAAAATTACGACAAGCTAGATAATTTTTAATTTTCATTACATTTTTGTTTCCACTCTTGCTTTATTATTTTTTTTTTTTATACAGGGTTTTCCAATAAGAGGTGTTATTTTGAATAGCCCGCTATTTCGGTAGATGTCACTTTTGAAGCTATCATTTGTTGACATTTGACAAGTAGAAACTACGCCATTAATAAAAATGGAACGATACACGCTTCAACAACGCATTGAAATTATTAAAATTCACTATAAAAATGGTGAAAATTTGGCAGAGACGGTTCGTAAAACTCGAAAATTTTTGGGTCGTCGTGAAGCACCTTGTCGGACCGCAATACAGAAATTGGTGGAAAAATTCGAGCTGTTGGGACAACTTAGTGATGTGAAGAATAAAATCCGTGCACGTCGTTCAAGAACAGCCGAGAATATTGCTGCTGTAGCCAAAAGTGTTGAAGAAAACCCAGGTTTGTCCATTCCTCGTCGTTCTTTGGAATTAGGCATTCCACAAACGTCATTACACCGTATTTTGCATAAAGATTTGGGTCTTAATGCTTATAAGGTTCAGTTAACACAAGAACTCAAGCCGGCCGATCATCAACAACGTCGTGTCTTTGCTGATTGGGTCCTTGAAATGCATGAAAATGATCCGGAATTTCATCGAAAAATCATCTTGAGTGATGAGGCCCATTTCCACCTCGGTGGCTTCGTCAACAAGCAAAATTGTCGCATCTGGGGCTCGGAAAACCCAAGAGTTATTGTTGAAAAGCCTCTCTATCCTCAACGTGTGACTGTTTGGTGCGGTTTATGGTCCGGCGGAGTCATTGGACCTTACTTTTTCGAAAATGAGGCTGGAGCAACAGTTACGGTGAATGGATTGCGCTATCGAGAGATGATTAATGATTTTTTATGGCCGGAATTGGATGGTATTGATCTGGACAACGTTTACTTTCAACAAGACGGCGCTACGTGCCACACAAGCAACGAAACCATTGATCTTTTACGGGAAAAGTTTTCGGACCGTGTTATCTCTCGAAGAGGTGATCACAATTGGCCACCGAGATCTTGTGATTTAACACCTTGCGACTTCTTCCTTTGGGGCCACGTGAAAGAGAAGGTCTACGCCAACAGCCCAGCGTCGATTCAAGACCTCAAAGATGGAATTCGTGAGGCTATCGAGGACATAGGGCAGCCACTTTGCGATTTGGTTATGGAAAATTTCATGAAAAGGATATGGTCCTGTAAGCGTGGTCGTGGTGGTCATTTGCCTGAAGTTATTTTCCACTATTAATGGCATACCTTTCTCTTTATAATGAAATAAACATCCGATCATTTATATTAAAAAATGGCATTTTTTTTTGAATATCAAAATAACACCTCTTATTGGAAAACCCTGTATAAAAATCAACAGAAACACGTCATTGGTTTTTTTTTTAACGCGAATTTATCTTCTAGCATTTTTTTTTTACAAATAATAATAACAAGAAAAAAATAATCAAAGTGATATAGTCATGATTCATCGAGCACAAGCTACCATAACTAATGGTACATCAGCAACATTATTCGCCAGGTGCAACAGTTGTTATTTCTTGTTTTATATTTCATTAATGCTTTTAAGCATATTCTTTTTCTTCTTATTTCTACGATGATTTTGTCGGTTTGTTATTTTAATTTATCTCTTTTATTTTCTTTTATTTTTCTCTTTTATTTAAACACAATACAGGAATTTAATTAGTTTTTATCTAAAAACAACATAACATTACCTACTTATTATTTTATTACAATACAAATTTTTTGTTATCATTCGCAATTTTGTAATAAAACTAAAAATAAATATTTATTTGACCTTGCACTAATTTCGCTGTATTTTTTTTTTTCACTTCCATATACATATATTTTTATTATTTATTGTGTTTGTTGGTGTTCTGTCTTGCTGATGACAATTTTTTACAGTATTTTAACTGATTTTAAAAGCTTCGTTATTATTTTATTACCAGAATTCCACATGATAAAATTTATGAACCGCAAAGTGGCATCATACTCAGAATTATGTATCATCACAGCTTAAGTACTTTAACGCATTATATATATCTCAGCACTTTTTCTGTTTTTAATAGATTAGCGTGCACATTAAGCTATATAACATAACACCATTCACTTTTTTATTAATTAATAATCATCAATAAATTCAATTAAAAACTAGAAATGCAGGTTCAAGTTAACAGTTAAATTAATGTAAAACATTCCGATGCAATGTCTTGAGGAACTTCAACTACATTATTATGATCAATCTAAGACCTATCTCAACAAAATTTTTAATTAATTTTATTAAAAATAAATATTAATCTTAACTTCGACATAATGTTGCTGATTCATAAAATATTCACATTTAAACCCTATGATTAAAAGAAATGAGATTTTCTTTGGCTGCAAACAACACAACGTGCATTTTTAAATCACGTTAAAGCCAATATAGAAATTCCATTATAAATTATTGATTTTTTTTTTATAAATATATTTTATAAAACGACAAATAGTTATTATGATCGCACGTTTTATTTGTTTTCATTTTTCTTTTATTTTTTTTTTTTTTTGCAACATTTTTTCGCTATGTTTGGTTTTTTTTTGCATTTATTTATTTCTTTCTTGTTTATTTATCAAAATGTAAAAGTTTATTTTTTTATTGCAAGGTTTTCATAATTGTGTTGTTGGCTATTCGCTGTTATTATTATTATTTATATTTTATTTTTGTATAATAATAATAATAATTTTTTTTTTATTTTAAAGAAATAAAACAAAAACAGAATTGCTTCTATGTTTTTTTTTATTTTTTCGTTTCTGTTAATAAATAATGAAATACGATGAGGCCTTTGTTACTGGTACTTTATTGTTGTTATGTTTTATTTTTTAATTAATAAATAACATTTTTTTTTTCTTAAAGAAAATACGCAAATAGTTAATTAGGTTTTGCTTTTTGTTACTTTTAGAAAAAAAAAATTTATTTACAAAAAAATGCAAAGAAACTGAATATAAAAATACAGAAGAACGTGGTATATTGTTAGTGGTAATTTTTTCTATGAACATAATAATTTGTTAACAAGCATATGTAGAGTATTGTTGTTGACGTGTGAATGCTAAAAAGGTGACATAAATGCTCTATTGTAAGATAAATAACCAAGAAATGATTACACCACTATTGCATTCTTGTATCACAGAGAAACTGTACACTTAATAACGACATCGTTTGACGTTACATTTAAACATATTTATTACAAAATTTAATAAAATGTTATTTACTCTCGATTAAAAGATTAAAACCTACAAAACTAGGCTAGAAATTACATTAAACAATCAGCAGCATTAATTTAAAAAAAAATGCCTCTCAAGATACAAAAAAATTTCCCTTTAATACAAAAAAAATAAAGAAAAATAATTAATAATTATTGCGCACTTATTGTTTATGAAAAAATTTAAATCATAACAGAAATAACGAATCAGAAATAAAACATAAAAAAATAAATGAAATTTATCAATAAAGTTTATGCTTCCTGTTTGTAATATGATTTTCTTTATCGTAAAAAAATATGAAATAAATAAATTATAACAAAAACGCACAGTTAATCTTCAATAATATGAATAAATAATTCAACTTTTATTACTTTAATTTGATAGTATTGTGTTGAAGAAGAAATTTTATTATACATTGCTCTGCTACAGTATAGTCTAGCCTTAAACGTTTTAACATCGCCTGACTACTAATTATAATTACATGGCCATTATGACAAACAAATCAACCAACAAAGTGTTTTAAAAATTACAACAATATGGGTAATTCCACAGTAATAATAATTAAAATTTAATATCTAAACGGCATTCATTTGTAAACGAAAAAAAAAAAAAGAAGAAAAACATTGAAAGTAATAAAATGCATTTTAATAGAAATTATTTCATTCATTTACACATTTTTATTTATGTATATTATTATTTTTCTAATAAGAAAATTAATTGTCTGTTTGTCCTTTAGAAAATGAGAATCTATAAAACAGTTTTCAGTTTGTATAGTTTTCTTTTTCTTTTTTTTTTTGTTTTAACGATAAAGGTAAGCTAGGTAAGTAGGTTAATATTGGTGAACAAATAATAGAAAAACTTAATAAAAGTAATCATCGTAATAAAAAGTAATCACAAGTTAATTAAATTTAAATAAATATTCAATTTAAATTGTGTGAAAGATATTAAAAACGTTTATTCGGATATTACATTCTTTACCTAATATCCGTTTTGTTAAATTAATTAAGAAGTTTAAAATTATAATGAAACAAAAAAATCATCAAGGTGAAACCGTTTTGTAAGGTATTTTTAACAACAAATTTAATGAATTTTACGCATGTCTCGCCATTATTATGAAAATGACGATAATGTCATAATGTAACAGAATTTACCTTGATTCTTTCTACTTAAATTATACAAGAAATAAGATTACCTCGTGTACTAAAAACATTGGGTATTAAATTACTATTTTAATTGACTTTCAAATAAAATTTTTATACATTTGTATTTAGTTCGATGAACTAAAATTCACTAAGTAACTAACCACTCTAGTTAAATAAGCACTCAGCAAAAATACTGTATAAAAATAATCTACCAATGCCTCATTAGATTTTTAAAAACCAAATACTATAATCAATAAAAAGATGTTACTTAAATATTATTTGAAAGTATGTAGCTTAAGTCACAAATCAGTTTTAATAAAACCGAAAAAAAGCTCTTAGCTACGTGAATCATAAAAAAAGTGTTTTGTCTTTGCAAATCTAGTAACAAATAATAAGAAAATGAAAATAATAAAAAACCTTTCCGATGACTGTATATTATTAGGTCATATCGCGGTGCGTTAAGTGCGATAAATCGCCGTTTAAAACAACGCACAGCAAGTGTCAACACAGTACTTCTGTTGGTTTAAAAAAACAATTTTTAACGTTTCTTAATTTCTTTAAAGATTTTATTTTTTATTGTTAAAACTTACAACAGAGTTTATTGTATTTAATTAACGCAATTATTCTTATTTTTTTAAATGAAATTCACAGCATTATGATTATTAATTAAAGACAAAAATGATTTCTACTTACACAGTAATAATATTAATAATTTATCCATTTTTATATATTTTTTTATATTTTAATGTTGATAATGATGTTGATATTGGGATTGTTGTAGTTTTTTTTTAACTTTTAACGTTTCTAAACACTTTTTAATTGATGAATATTTACAAGACAAATAACAAAATTATTCTTTTTCACTGTTGTTAATTATTTAATTTCTTTTATTTTTCTATTGAATTATGTTGAGAAAAAAAACAAAACAAAACTCTAAACAAAACACAAAAAATTCACAAGTTTTCTATTAAAAAATAAAATAAAAATTTAATTAAAAGCATAATTTAAGCACACAGAATAAAAGCACAAAAGCACAACAAGTATAATCACAATCACGATGAAAACAACAGGAAAAAAGTAAATAAATGCGTTAAAACAAGTGTTGTTATCGTAATAAAATAATAAACAAAAAATAAATAAATAAATAAACCACAGCAAGCTGAGAAAACACAGAACAAACGATTTTATCGTTTTGTTTTTGTTTTATATGTTTTAATTACTGTCACTTAACTTCAGCCATTTTGTATTTATTGCTTTTATTTAACAAAAATAATAATAATTTAATATTATTTTCTTTTATTAAAATACTTTTATTATTTTTATATATTAATCACGATTGTAAAAAAAAATAATTTTATTTATCGAAAATTCCACAGAGTATAAAAACACCAGCGGCATCAACAGCAATAATAATAGTAATAAAGCCCAATGACTTACTTTTTTTTAAACTTTAAGAAACTTTTTTTTCACGTTTATTACTTTTCATCGTCTTTTTTGATTCAAAAAAAAAAATAATTATTTTATTTAATGATTCATAAGCAAATTTTTGTTTTTAAATATTTATTTTTTGAATATTGATTTGACGTGGCTGATAGTAATTCAATGGTATTTAATTTAACTATTTAATTAATAATTAGTAAAATTATAAAAATTAGTTAAAAATTCTTTACAAATTTAATTAACAAACAAAAATCAACAAAAGCAAACGTTTAAACGCACACAGATAGAAAAAAAAGAAAAGGATTTTATATAATTACGAATGAAAAAAAAAAAGAAATAATGTCATTACTACTGTTCAAGTCCACAAAAAGAATAATCACATAAAAAAAACATTGACTTAAGTATGGTTAATTGACGTAGTTGTGCATTTATTATAAAAATAAATAAATAAAATTAATAAATAAAACAGTGGCTCACAAACATTTTATTAAAATGAATAAAATGAAATTTTAAATTTCTGATGACATACTTTGAAAATTTAATTACTTAATGTGCAAAATTCGAAAATATATATGTCGTTAAACGTATTTATTTAGTATAAATATTTTTTTAAAAAATAAACAATTTAAATCAAATAATTAGTGCTAAAATCAGCTGATATATAAGTGCGTTTTTTGATAGTCACTATTTATTTTAATAGATTGGAAACTAATTTATTACCATGGCAATAATATAAGTTAAAAATTATTTAATGTTTAAATATAAAGAATATATTACTAATAAATTAAACAATCACTATTACTCAGGACTAAAGCAAAATTTAACTGAAAAATTTTATAAAAGCATGAATCTCTGTACAACGCGATTTTTTTTCGTGTGAATAACCCGGTAGGTGTTAATGAATCGATAGAAATTGATTTTATTTTTTCTCTTATGTAAATACAGAAAAATCTGTAAATTTATCGTACATCCGCGGGATACACTGTATAAACCACTGGAGTTAGACGCACAAATACACATAAAAACTAAGTAATTAAACATCACCCGCAGTATTTTTTCTCTTTATTATTATATTTTATATTTTTCATAGCATAATTATTTAAATTAAATATTTAATTAATTTATTAAATGAACTAGCAACAAACAACAATAATGATAATGAAAAATCAACCAACGACACACAAAACAACACAGAAAAAAACTAAAATAAATGAATATCTTAAGCCGGTTTTAATTTTTAAACTATTCAAACGATGAATTTTGTTTTTTTTTTTTTATTATTATTATTTTTATAGAAATATTTCAGAAATTTGAATGTTTTTTTATTCCTTTTTCGCGTTTAATTATTATAAGTTTTCCTTTTCTTTCACTGAAGTCAACATATTCAATGAAAAAAACAAAATAATCACACTGCCCCACCATACGAAAATTATTAATGGGAAAAGCACCAACACATAAGCTAAAAAAAAAAATACTTAAACTCCAAACAGAGTACAAAACACAATACTTATTGCTTTTAAAGTCACTCACTTTAATCTCACAAGCATTTGTTGGTGTGTTTTTTTATTTAACATTTAAGCTCTGTGTTATGTTTTGGTTGTTTCGTTTTTTTCTTAATCTTAAGCGCATTTCTGCTTTTATTTTCAATAAACTTATTTCCTGTGTCTATCTGTTTGGCAATCTTGTGTTTTTTATGCGTTTTTTTATTGATTTTTCAAATAAGTAATTATTATTTGGCTAGAAATATATATGCTTTTGACTATGGACTATATTTACATCATAAGTATATTTTTTATATTAAATGATCTACTTTATTTCTACTTATGCATTATTAAGTAACACAACTTAGCAATAAATATGAATACGATGTTATAATCAATAAATGAAACCACAAATGCATATATGACTATGTTAGAAACTAGTTCAATGCACTTTCAATATATATTTTCTTTATTATATGTGAATTATGCTATTGAATTTTATTAACTCATCGATTTTTAAATAACTGGTTCATCTTATTTTTCTTAAATTTTAAACCTGTTTTTGTAACATATTAGATTATTTATTTATTTTATGTATATTTAATCATTTAACTTATAATTTATAGAACATGTAACCTTACTTACCTGAATCCGTTCTGCACTTTAAAAGTATTAAGAAAATTTACTTCCTGTTTTTTAATTTCATTTCATTAATTAAGATAATTACTTGCACTTTCAACTGACGTTCAATCTAAAATACAAAAAAATCATTCATTTTTTTAATTAAATATAACTCATATTATAGGCTTAAATATAATAAAACAAATGAAATAGTCTTGAATATTTTTTTTTTTGTTAAAATAATGCTTTTTTTCGCTTACAAAGCTAAAAGTATAGGCTCAGCTTATTGATAATAAAATATTGTTTTTTAAGTAGGATAAACATGTGAACAAATACATTTAAATTTAAAATAACACAGAGAGCATACACTTTTTTAAAGTCATTTGAGTATAAACTACAAGCATATAAAATATTATATTTTTATTCACCTTTTTCACATATAAAAGGGTGATAATTAATTCTAACATTTTGTAGTAATTAAATTAAATAACACTGTTACATAGTTTTGTAAATAAAAATTCTATTTATTTTCGTTGTTGCGTATCGTTATCAACAACATGTTTAACGGATTTTTTTTTCATTATTGATTTTTTTGGTTTAATGCAAATTAACACTAATTGTGTTATTTATTTTATCATCTTGTTATTCGAAAAAACATTATTTTAAATTGGTTTTCATACAAATTAATTAATTTAATCAAAATAACATATTATTGACAAGCGACATTATGTACCGTGATAAAACGTTTCGTTTCAAATTATGCATGATGCTACGATAGTGTTTTTTTTTAAATGTCAAATTTGATATTGCCATAAGTTAATATATAAGTTTTTGGAAAGTTTATAAAACTAAACAAAAATAAAATTATTTATGTACAAAGGCAAAGAATCTTTTTTTTATTTATGCTAAATATGAATAAAGATGTTATTATTATTATTTGATTAACAATCATTATAAAAAATAAAATTTTTATTATTTTGCTGTTATATAGCAATTTCACAATGTTACCAAAGTTTTAATCTTCTCAAAATATAAACAGTAAACGCCAAATAGATGGCGTTTAATAATATTACCACTTTTATATGTCTGTGATAAGTCTACAATATGTCTTCTACAAATTATTGTAAAAACTCTCCACTAACTATCGAAATTCCGTATAAATAAATAAAATCATTTTAAATAATTAACTATATTTAATTAAATAAAACAATAATTTCATAAATTTTTATTCAATTATTACAGGTTGACATTATTTTATTTATTTTTGCATACTTCAGTATAATTTTATTATAAAAATGCTAACAAGAGTTAATGAGTGATTTGTCGTTTTTTGTTGACTTTTTGCTAATGGATAATGCTAGTTGCCCTAATTAATTTTCAGACAAATATTTTTTACTTTTTTTCTATTATTTTCACATAAAGCTTATATGGCATTGTTTTATATGCAATAAAAATTATTTAGCCGGGGTAATATTATTTTAAACAAAGTGGTATTTAGCACAAGTTTTTTTTTTTTTGAATATATTATTTTTGCACTTGTGGTGCATTGCGAAAAATGCAATTAAAATAAAAGTAACTGCATAGCACAATTCACGTATTTGCAGAGCCTCAATAAATCTATGAATGAAATTTGCATGCAATCAGAGTAGTAGGATTTATTTTCGTTTCCCCATTACAATTCATGGGAAACAAGTCAAACATAATAATGGTTTTTCACCACTGTACATGCTAAACGCATGCGTTAATGTTCATTAACAAAAATTTTCACTCATTGATTACCCGAAAAAGCAACATCAAAAAAATTTTATAATGAAAAGGTCTGTGCAGAAAAGTAAAGTAATGAAAAGAAAACAAAAGAAAAAGCTCCACCTACACAGTAAGCTTAGAGCTTACACACTAATACACTAGTATAGTTTTGAGCTAAGAAATAAATTTAATGTAAAACGTGCCAGCATTGCATTTTTCTTAATAAGAGAAAATTACAGGGTGAAGAGTTCTTTAGCTACAACGAAAAACACAAGTAAAAGCATTGGATTTTCATAAGAATTATATTATATCAATGTACATATTCTTGTTTACAAAGTGCTTACACGCAGTTGTATTAGTTAATAGCAAAAATCGGGTTACAAATAATAAAAGCTGAGTAAAAAAGTAGAACAGCAAAATAGGGGGTAAGTTATGAATTAAAGTTTTTTGTATTTGTTAGATTATTGTGCTTAAAAGCTCAACATAGTTTTTATTTTTCAATATATAAAAGCATATGAATAAACAAGCAAAGCGAAAAAAAAACAACTTTTCCATTCTGGATTCTATTATTAAACCTCAACGCACCTAACCTATACATGTGTATAGCTCATATATTACACAACTTTTTTTTGCTCGTAATAATTTTTCTCATCAGTATAACTTTAATTTTCAATCGAAAAGGATGTTCTTGTTACTTGAAATAATAAAAAAAAAAATCACAATTAAAATAGAACAATAAGTGGTAACAATTTAACATACAAAAAAAAAATCGCAACATTGTCAAAACAGAAAAAAAATCCATCAAAAAGTGTGTTAATAAAACGTTTAAAAAAAAAAAATTAATAAATAAAAAGGTCATGAAATAACCGTATGGTTGTGTAGTGAAATTTATTGATTTTTCCATTGTAATAAATAAATAAGGTGTTGATAAAAAAGAGAAAATTATAACAAAATATATTACAAAAAAAAAAAATACAAAAAGCAGAAAAAAAAAGTAAATTTTGTTTTCAATAAAAAATTGAAAATAAAAATGGCGGGCCATATGTTAGAATAAACCGTAAAAAAGTAAAAATTTCCCTTTAAAAATAACGAAAAGAGAGAACGAAAAAAAAAAACCAAAAAAAAACAGAAAAGAAAAATGTTTATTAATAAGAAAAACATTTCTTATAATATCCATTTGTTAATTATTTTATTAATTTCTGTACAATATGCAAAATTGGCAATGGGTGAAATTGACTATTTTCCAGGTTGGTATTTGTAATTTATTTCTTTATATATGTGTGGGTGTAAATCTTATTTATATAGAAAGCGACGTATAAACTTTTCTCCAATTTTTTCTTTTAAAGGTAAATCGAAATTAAGTGATTTATCCATAAACTAAATAGGAAAAAATAAACTTTTAAAAGTATCAACTTTGATAAACTTTCTGTTGAAATTATTTGTAAAGTTGACAAAAATAATTTGTAGGAGAAAGTAGTACTGAGAACTACGCACTTTCTCTTCGTATTTCTATTTAATCCCTTATCAGAATCATAATAAGTAGCATTATTTGTTTATGAAATTGTTTTATTATGGTAATTTATAAAAATATTTATTATATTTATATTTTCTTTTAGTTTTTTTATCGTGAAATTTCGCAAAACAATGAAAAAGAAATAATCATTTTATTTTTGTGTGCTATTTGAAAGCATTTACCGCGAAAATTCTGCTTAATAAATTTGGCAAAAACCACTGTCGCGTTATAATCATAATATTCGCTAAGCGAATCAAGACGTCGACAACATCTATAATCAAAATCGTGTTTTGTAAACGCACGAGTGCACAGATACATACAGTGTGGGTGGGATAAGGTGGTTCATATGTTAGTCGTTTATTTTATTCAAATAAGGCCAAATATGTAATTAATATTTTTCTACGTATCGTTTTTACGGCTTTTTAATAATTATAATAATAATTTTTTTTTTTTTTTATTTGTGATAAAGAGCTGATTTCTTAGCGGTTGAATTTTTGCGGTTTTTTAATTATATTTCATTGTTCTTATATTATTAAAAAATAATAATTATTTAAAGGAAAAGTTTCCCGTATGGTGGTTGACTGTTATAACATTTTTATTTATTTATTTAAAAATATTTTTCCGTTTTGTAATTTTGTTTGAAAGTATAAGCTCCTTATAAGATAATACTGGAAATAAGGGCCGACATTGGTTTATTTTATTAAATTTCACTTGAATTGAAAATGATTTGATTTTATTATTTTTTTTTGTTCTCCTTTTGTATTTTGTGGTAGCATGACTTCAGTTCAAACTTATTTTCTCGATTTTTATCTATTGACTTTGTCATCATTTAATATATTTTCACTTCAACTATAAGGATAAGATTTTAGATCTTAAGATGCGCAATAAAATAGTAGAATTTTGTAATTAATATTTTTTTTAATAAAAAATGTATCTTAATTCTATGCTCCACTTGTCTCTCGCTTAGTGTTTAATTAATTATTTTTTGTTGATATCGTTTAGTGAACTACAAAGGCATTGTTTTGCGGTAACAAACATATTAAAAAACACCGTGTATTGAGGTAAGCGACAATTAAATATCAACAAATATAGAAGGATGGTTTGAATTTTGTAATACAAAGGAAAACAATACGAAAAGCACACCTTTAACCAATAGACTCCTACATGGTATAAATATTTTAATAAATGTATCTTTCTTTTACGTAGCAAACAACCATAAATGATTTAAAATATGTTTACTTTTTTTAATTTAAGAGACATTAATAGAAATTTCAATAATGAAAAACCACACATTTAAGCACAAAAAAAAAAACGATATAAGTCTGTTGTGTAAAGTTTGTTGAAAGCTTGTCAAATGCAATGCGATCATCAAAATGAAATGTATTTCTGTAAATCGTGCATTATCAAGTATTATTTAAAAAAAAAAGAAGTATTTATTGTCAAAAGCATGCAACTTCAAAGCTTTATTGAAATGTCAGCCCACAAAAGTACAAAAGCACAGAATTATCACACTTTTATCATACAACAAACGAAGACACTATTAATGTCACTTTGATTTCACATTGTTGAATAAAATTTAAATATTTTTATTATGTAATTCGATAATAAAAGTTCAAGAATATAATTTATACAATGAAGAGGCTTTTAAAGGACTTCTTTCATTGCTGAAGATTCTTAACAATCAAAGAACAACACGTTCTCTCACGCAAACAGTAACTGTAGATTCATTAGGTATTGTTTGTGTTTGTAATTTTTTTTATTATTATTATTATTGTTAAAATTTTGTGTGCTGGTGGGTAATTACGAAATTTATCAATACGTGTCTACTCTGCACAGATAGCATAAACAACAATAACAAAGTCAGGTGTCATCCATATAAAAAAAAAAAATTATTTCTTTAACATGTGACAAATTGTATAACCTTTCTATAATGAATAATATTATTATCTACCTGAAGACACTTATATAATTTGGTATTGATAATAATTAACAATATACATACATATTTCTATGTGCTTTTATGTCATTGTTCCAATTAATAAATAAATATTCATGGTAAATTTTTCTAGCTTTTTTTTTTTGTTATTATTATTGCTAATATAATTAATTATATAATTATTTATTATTTATATAAATAAAAATGAAAATATAAAAAATTGATAAGAATTTAAAAAAAAAATAAAAATTAAAACATTAATTATTCATTGTAATTTCCGGTATAATGTTTTACCCTGCTGTGTTTTAAAGTATTTGCATGGTAAATATTTCATAGATGAAATCCCTTTGTTGTCTATAGATTGTGTTTTATTATGTATTATCTATTATTATTATTGAGTATTATACAATTTATATTCCTTTTAACATATCTATGTGCTTATTTGCAAAATTTATTTATTAAAACACAAGAATTCTGCGAAATTATTAAAGATTTAATAAGTTGTTTTGCATAGAAAAATTATTATAATTTAATAATGCGTTTGGTTTATACATTTATTCTTACGTAAATCATTCACATGTGTAATAAATGTTTATAATTGATAACGCGATTCTTTTACAATTCAGTTAATCATAATGTTACCCTGGTAATCAGTATGAATTTCACCTTTTAAAATATTTCTGTTCTTATTATTATTTTTTTTCTACCATATGTTACCTTTATTGAAATTTTAAACAGCAAAAAAAAATTAATTTTTTTATTTATTATTACCGATAAAATTGCTTGTTAAATGTTAAAAACAAAATAAAAAAAATATTATTAATAATAATAAAACCAAATACAAATTAAAATACAAATATGAAATAAAAAAGAAAAAATAACGGTTAATATGCGTTTAATAACATGAATATTATTATTATTTTTAATACAAATTTATCAGTAAATTACAATAAAAATAAATTTATTACATTATTTTATAAAATATATATTACGTCGTAATTTAATATTTGAGTGCTTTATACTTGAATAAAGATAGCTTTAAAGTTCATTCTTAACAAAAAAAAAGAAAATACAATAAAAGGAATTAATGTTTGGTAGAGAATTTTGTGTTTTAGTATAGAGGGTTATGTGAAATTCGTTCAATGATAATAATAGTCCATAATTAATCTACATTTACTTGATGTTAATATTATACCGCATGAATAATCGATGTTTCTATTGAAGCATAAATTTTTTGTTAAACTTGTTGCTAAAATTATGATTATAAAATAATTTGATTAATCTATTCTTATCACGTAACACATTATATTGTAACTATTTAAACGTTTTTCTGTCACTTAGTTCACTTTAAAACACTTGTGCACTTGTTTAGTACAGAAATTATTCAAAAATTAAACAAAATTTGTACTGTTTGTTAGTTTTTTATGAAGCTTTTGTTTCGATTTCTCGGTAGTTTTACGGTTTATTATTATTTAAATATAGAAGAAAGAAAACTATTTTAATAAATTTTATTCATCAATAATGTGTGAAATTAAACTATGAATAGTTTATGCTTTATCGAGCTTAAATTGTTGCTTCTATTCTCAATAGAGTACTATTAAATTGTTGCAGTAATAAAGTAAAATATTTAATGTTAAGTAACTGGTTACTTCTCAAGTGCATTAAAATAAATAAGAAAGAAATTTTATAAAACTATGGAAAAGTTTTTTTTTATTAAAAAGAAAATTTAAAGAAAGAATTAAATACTTTAAACTTTATAGAATGGTTTTTTTTTTGTTTCATTTGTGAGGGTGAGACTAAAGAGCTTTTTCCATGATTCCATATTTATCTATACACTTATTTACTTAATATTAAAATTTATGAACATTTTTACAAATTTTTATTATTTTTTTTTTTTTTTTTTTTTTTTTTTTGATTCATTAGAAGATTGCAGCAAGTTGTTTTTATGTAAAAGTTTTTTTTTTTGCAATTTTTATTTCAATGAAAATCTTGAAATAAATTTACTATTTTTTTTATTATTTATGTATGAATTTGTTTTTATTTTATTTATTAAAAACTTTAAATTAAAAAAGAAAAGAAAATCATCATCGTCATCATCAAATCGTTTATTTTGACGTCAGAAAAATAAAAACAAACTATAGGATGGTAAAGAAAAAACCGATTATGATTATATATTTTCAAGGCAAATGTAATTTATTTATGTAATTTATTTGTATTATTATTTATTTATATGATATGAAATGTCAACACAAATAAAGTATTGTTGTTATTCCGTAATTCTGGAAACTAGGATTTCTACTTTCTGTTTGTAATGAAACCCCCTTAAGACATTTTACTGTTTGTTTTTCTTTCTCTTAACCTAGATATTGATAAAAAAATAATAATAAAATTGAAAAAAATATTAACCAACTGGTTTTTATAGAATAAAAATTGATTAAAATTACGATTTTCTACGTAATAATTTATTTTAATCAAATTTACAAGAGTTTTTAGAAGAGAAAATAGTTTATCCTGAAAGAGTAGATATACTAGGTTTGAGTCTATACCTTTGTTAGCTAGTTTTTAAAAGAGAAAATAGTTTATCCTGAAAGAGTAGACATACTAAAAGCTTGAGTTTATACCTTTGTTAGCGCATTTTTATTAAGTCAATGATATATTCGCGAAGCTTAAAACACTAACTACTGATCTGTTTATTTTATCATTATGGAATTTGATATCTTTTTATTATTAATTTTTTAATTTTTTGCTTATTTTTGAAGTCTAAAGGCTACAGGTATGCAAATGCAAAATTAAAATTTTCACTACTTTAAATAATTAATTGTGTAAAATTATATGTAAAAATTGTTACAGAACAACGCTGTATTTGCAGTCACAAGGTGGTTCATCATAATATCTACAGTCAGTTATCTGAGTAAAACAGAAATATAAACTGCCTGTAAATCATTAACTAATGAAAAGCAAGGTTTTTCATAAGGAAATTACTAAATAAACAAATTTTGCGTCATGCTTAAACACTCTTATAAGCATTCGCTTGACATTGACAATGATAAATTATATAGTTTAACTTCTATAGTTGGTTGTTTGATTTGTTCCGTTTATTTGTGTGTTGGTTGTATTTAAGATAAAACCACCATGCAAACAATATACATAGTCGTTGATTTATTTCTATTTTTAATTTTAATAATATATATTTTGATAAAATAAACAATATATTATATTATTTTATTTTCATTTCAACTAAAAACCCATGTAATTGGCAAAAATAATTGATTTGTTTGTCGATTGAATAATTTTTCTTATTTTTTTAAATATTTTTTTAAAATCAAAAAATAACTGAGTTTTCATTTAAAGAGAAAATATTTATAGGAATATTTTTGTGAATTGTTTTTTTCGGGTAAAGATAATTGGAATAAGCTTCTGATATTTTCTTTACTTTTCGCCTTTTATCTCTTTCGAGAAGCATAGGGTATTTCGCAACATGTGTCCAGACCAAAGCACTTTCTAGTATTTTCATTGAATCATTATTATTTTTGATTGTTCTGTTCATTAGACCTACAGTTAGTCGGCTGTGACGTATATTTTTTATAGAATCATATGGTGGTAATAGGTGGGATTGGAAACTGCGACTCCAGTGCATAATTTGACAGATGCAATTGACTTTACCCATTTGACCTCCGTTATTGTGAGTAACTCGTGTTAATTCGTGGAATAAACTACTTATTATCATTGGCCAAACTGGCTTAAACATTATTTTCTGTGTAATGTCAAATCTAGATCAAGCTATTAAAGGGTTTGTGGTCAGACACAAAAAAAGCTTTCAAACATATTGCTACGTGATAAAGCCACACCTCCAGTACGCTTTAGATAAAATACTGATCAGACATAAAATGTGTGGATAAATTTGCATAGAAAATGTTTCTAAATATTGCTTTAAAATGTATGTCATGTATATGGTAATCACCCTACGATAAAATTATTATTATTTTTAATAAAATTTGCATAAATTTCCACCCTGTTAATAGTTTTTTCTTTTCTTTTCTTTCTTTTTTTTACCTTAAAATGCAAAATATTTATTAATTTTTTATTATAAAATAACAGAAATGAAATAAAAATTTAACGTATTTAAGTGATATTTTTCACCTACCTTTATGGATAAATCTTTTTACTTGATAATTTTATTTTTTTAGAACCGGAAAAATAGTAAAAAAAAAAAAAGAAAATCACAAAAACCATTTCAATATGTTACGCAAGTGATAAAAACTCAACCATTTATTGTTTGTTTTCTCTCCCGAATTCTATTTGCTATAAATAAATCCTTTCAAAATCGATAATAACATCGATAATATTATAATTAAATTATGAAATTTATTCTATCTAATTTCTATATGGATTAAGATTGTATTTTTTTCTGTTGTCTGTGCTATTACTGCTGCTGCTAATGCTGCTCTACTACTATTACTACTAGTTTCTTTTTATTTGGTATTACTTTCGATACCCAAAAACATATGTTTACTACGTAATTAAATTTCTAAAAATAAAGTAAAATTATATTAAAACTGATAACAACTCAAGTCGCCGTATTGTTCGAAGCGAAAAAGAATGAAAAAAAAAAAGGAGAAAAAGGTTTTCATATACGAAAGATTTATGGGTTCAGCTCGTGCATTTACGATATTAAAAACGCAAAAAGCAAAAAATTAATGAGTCTTACACAGTGGTGTCTCACTTTTGATATTAAGTATATTTAAAGCTTAACTTGTATATAATCTTTAGATCGTATTTTCTTTAAGTAGTCACATTACAATGTTTGGATCGTTTAATCAGCGCGGTTTTTCTATGCTCTTCTATTAACTGCTGTAATAGTAATATTCCTGCAATAAACGATAAACGACGGATACAATAATTTAGCTATTGGATTAACTTTGCAAAATTATTGCAATAAATTTTACTTTGTCATTTTATCAATTTTGTATCTTTTGAAGCCTTAAAATCATTAATTTTTATAGATTTCTTTAATAGGGTTCTTGCATATGAAATTGCGTTGATGCTTCACTTACATAGCTCGTTAACTTTCAGAAAGTTTATTTTTTTATTTGTTAGATATATTGTAGTTAATGAGAAGAGCAGTATTAAAGTGCAGTAGATTTTCTGAATTCGTGGAACTTTAAGGCTAAAAATGACTACGTAATTTGTGGATCAAAGTGACAAAATTTTACAGCGCGGACCATTACAGTAAACTTCTTGTATTTGTACTATTAAAATTTACTTGCACTAAAAACACTGAAAGAATTGATAATATCAGTGATTAGAGACTAAATTATATAATAATTATTGATTTTTTTTTTTATGAAACAAATCGCGATTAAATTTTTTTATATAATAAATTCCATTAATTATATACAATAAATAATAAAAATATAAGAAAAAAGCTATTGTAAACAAGAAAAGCACAAGCAAATAACGCGTACATCCGTTTCAAGCATAATAAAAATAATAATTAAATAAAAAAAAAAACATTAATTGAATTATAATGACGTGTTTATTGATAGTTATGTTTCTATTAGACTAAAAAAAAAATAAAATAAATAAACTAATAAGAAAGGCCTAATATTAATGGCAATAAAACGAAAAAAAAAAACAAGCTAAATTAAACAACCCCTTGACTGGAACTAGTAGAAGTGATTGCTAGGAATGAATATTGCTTGTGTTAATGTAAAAAGTGGCATAAGTCGTCTTTCAATTTCAATCAGAAATACTTCTTTCTTATATACGAAGACTCACAGTATTATTAATTCGATTTGTAGAATAAAGAAAAGAAAATCATTTTCACTACACATACACGTACATGATTAATTATGACGTAAGTTTTCAATTAATATTTATTGATTGATAAATAAAAAAAAAAAGAAAACAAGAAAAATTCTTAATTATGGTAGCCACATATATAAGCAATTTAATAATAAACTTGGTAAAGGCATTTATGTTACGGACCATAAAAGCATAAGAATATAAAACGTAATCGAAAAATAAATTTTATTACTGCTCACAGTGGTAAGAAAGTTCACTACTTTCATGTGGCTTTTTAAAAGCATTTTTTTCTTAACATTTTTATCAATTTAATATATAACATATATCCTGTGTTGTAGTGGTTAATGGTCAATATTTCTTTAATAAAATTAGCTTTAACGAGATTTAAGAGTGGATTTTGTATTGAAAAAAGTTTAGAATAATGAACAGAAGCGCTAGTAACTCCGGATGGTATTGTTCTTTTTATTTTGTAAGTGATTAAAAAATGAATTTTCTTATAAAGATATTCTATTTTAAAGGCATTATTATACCAGAAAATAAAAGCATTTCATATAATAAAAGCAGGTAGACAATATGAAAAGACGTCAGCAAAATCTCACCGCATAGCATTCATCCGTTAATATATTTATTCGACAATCTGCGTACTGACGTACTTCACTCTGATGAATCAATTTTTCTCCATTTTATTACTCATATTTTCTTCATTATTTCTATCCTCATCAAATGATTTTCATAAAGAAATCAATAAATAATGATTGAAAAAAAAATAATATGAATCAATTTAAATCTCTTTGTTTTCGTATTAAAATTTTGAATTAAATTCTTCTGTTGCGACATAGAAAAAAAAAATAATAACGTGTCCGCCTACACAATTTTCATTAAAATTGTTTTTCAAATAAATTTACCTTCGTTATTGTTTTTTTTTTTTCTTCCTTTTGTTGGCTTACTGTAATGAACTAAAATAATAATTTACCTTGGCGTATAGGTAACTGAAGTAGTAACTTTGTTAAAGAAGATGATGGAACAGTGGAGACGCCAGTTTTTTTTTTTCTCTTCTTTTCTTTTTTGTTGGTGAAATTTTTGTTTTATCTTTTTGAAAATTAATATTTCTGGTATTTTTTCTTTTAAGGGAATTTTCTCTATTAAAAGCCTTTTTTGATATATAGCTTATTTTATATAGAAATATTTCTAATGTCAATTTTAATTCGGAACTTAACATGATTAGTCTATTTTAGTTTGCAAAAGTTTACTTGTTATTTTTGTTATTGTACGTGCAATTACATTATATTGGACGCTACCTACTTAAATCCTTTATATACTGTACAAGGAGAAAATTAATGACTATGATGGCACACAGTGTTGTTATTATTATAAGTATTACACTCCTCTATAATCTCTTATTATTCGAAATATCTATTCTATTTTTTTTACTTTTCGTAGGCACGTATTTACTTTAATTTTTATTTTTTAGCTATTCTTTACTGTATTAAAACCTTCACACATTTCTAAATATATATTTATTTTCATCCCTTAATTCTAATAATATAAAAATTACCAATTGTGTATTATTTTTTTATTATATAAAATAATAATAATAAACTTTGTGGCTTCTGATGCTATTCTAAGAAATAGTGTGAATTTTCCATTGAAATAAAAGAGAAGAAAAAAGACACGAAACAATATTCTAATCTAATTAAATAAATACTATTCGTGATGTTATTAATAAAATAATTATAAAGTGTAAAATATTTGTTTAGATTTAAATAAATTATCTTAAAATCCTAGTCACGATATCAGCCAAAAAAAAAAAAATTACAAATGTACGTCTCTTGTGTATTAAACAGTGTGTGAAACAGGTAGTTGTTGTGTTTTTCTTTTTAAGAGAAAAAATATTGCAAAAAACAACACAATGTTTATCAATTTAACTTCTGGTTGTAGCACTACAAGAAACCATTGAAATTATCCAATAGTAAATGTTTCAGGACAATGTACTGTAGTAAAACTGTGTTATTAAAATCCGTTTAAAGCCATAGTAAATTGGATACTTCCTGATTAATTTAAGTATTTATAAAAATTATTATTATTATTATGAGCGGATATTTTTCATGATAGACATTTCATTTTATGTAATTAAATGTGAAATTTGATAATAACACCAGGTCATTTCTCTATTTAGAAAAGATTAATTATCATAATTGATTATACGAAAAAAATGTGACACTTTTAACCCAAATTTTTTACCATAATAATCCTTAATTAATAACTTTATGTAATTATTATAATAAATATTTTCTTTATTAAAAATTTTAAGGTCTGCGACGGCCACCTCCATCTGTACAAAATTGGCTGCCTGCAAACACTGGTAATTGTATATATAGATCTTTGTTAATTTTCCCATCCATTTATTAATTATATTTTTTTTATAAAGATGAGAGTAATTATTTGATGGCACAATTAAGTAACATAATTGAGGAGCATGCACGTCGACGTTTTCAACAACAATTGCAACAGCAACAACACCAGCATCAACATTCACGTGGTCCATCAATGCCTAGTGAACAGGAATTAGATGGTGGTCCCAGTTTTACGTATCAATTTCCAACCTCAACTAAAGCGGATATTAATGATCCAATACCGTTTGCGGTAAATCCATTGGATCCTAGATACTATAGTACTAACAGCGGTAGCAGTAGCAGCACTGATAAAAATGCTGGTTTGTTTTGAATTGAATTTTATCTATCGAAAATTGAAAATAATTATTATTTTATTTAATTAGATTATGCAGATATAATGGAAAAAGAGGATGAATTACCGATAAAAACAAATGCTGATGATGGCGTTCCATATTATAAACTAAAAGCGCCAATGAATGTTAATCCAAAAATAAACGATGAAATTAGTACAAAATTTTTAGATTCGTCATCATCAAAGTCACGGGATGTAATGAGCCGTGAAGATGTAAATGGCTTAGTAGAGAAATTACTTCAAGCACGTCATGAGAATATGATGTTAAATAAAAATCATAACATTGGTAATGTTAACAAAGATCATCATTTGCAACGTGCTGGCGATGTAGTACAGAAGCCAATGGACATTGATACGGCTATGGGAATGTATGTTGTTGCACTTGTAGCTGGTGTCAGTGCTGCAATAACAGTTGGCCTAATTGCACTGGGAATTGGATGGTATACGTAAGTCAATGTTATATAATTTTTATTGTTTAAATAAATTAAATTTATCATTTATTGATGAATTAAGTAGATTAAGTAAGAAAGCAAAAGCAGCCGCTGATGTTGAGTATCCAGCATATGGTGTGACAGGACCTAACAAAGATATATCACCATCTGGTGATCGTAGATTAGCACAAAGTGCACAAATGTATCATTATCAACATCAAAAGCAGCAAATTATTGCAATGGAAAATCGTTCAAATGGTGAACGTAATGGTTCAATATCAGAAGTTGAAAGTGATGATGAAAATGAAGAAGGTGATTACACAGTGTATGAATGTCCTGGCTTAGCACCGGTAAGTAATCTGAATACATGCTAAATTGATCCATTATTATTATTATTATTATTTTTTTTAATTAGACTGGTGAAATGGAAGTAAAAAATCCATTGTTTCTGGATGATCCAACACCTGCAACCCCAGCTCAACAGCAACAACAGCCCTCACAAGGAAAAGTAACACCACCTACTGTTAATATAACTAATGCTAACAATCAATCTGTTGATAAGAAAATGTAAGAGAATTTAAAGGTGAAATTACAGCAAAAAAAAAGAAGAAGATTAATCAAAGAAATGAAAATATAGGAAAATGATTTGTTTTTTTAATTAATTAATATTTATTTATATAATTATTCTACTATATTTGTTTAATTTGTTTATTTTTGAAAATAGTTTTTACTACGATTTTTATAACTAAAATTATTATTGCAAACTTTTATTGAAGCAAAAGATAAATTTATTTTCTTAATTAATTTATTTAATTAAGTTTAATTTTTTTTTTAAATAAAATAAATGATAATAATAATTATAAGAAAGAGAATTATGAATATATATATATATTTATCTATTTATAAAAAATGTTAATTAAAGAGAAAAAGTAAATTTTATTTATAAATTTTGTTATTAATGATGATAAATATAAGGGTGGCCTAGTTAATGAACAGAGAAAGTTTATCTTAAGAAAGTAAAAGAAGTAAATAAAAACAATTTTTAATTTAATATAAATTTTATGCGTAAGGTAATCAAACATTAAAATAATAATATTTCAGTATATGATGAAATCAGAGATCTAATGAAAACTCTGAATAAAATACTTTAAAAGCAGATCAATGCAATCTGTAATTTCCTCGTTTGATGGCTGGACAGTTTGGATTTTATTTAACAAATAAAAAAAAAATACCTGATTTTTAATGCCGGTATTAATTTTCCGTATTTGAGAGTACTGGTGATCGACTACTGAAACATATTGAAATTTTATTATCCTTTTCAAAAATTTTCCTTAATTATAAATGTATTTAGTATACTTAAAAAAGAGAATTTATTTTCTTTAAAAGAAAACAGCAAAGTTTTATGAGACTCTGTTTAGAAAATATTTTAATTCTTTTATTTATTTTTATCGGAGAGATTTAGTGATGAGACGGATTTAGTCAAACAGAATAGAATAATGATGTTGCATTAATTTAATTAAGTTTTATGCAAGGATTAAATTTAATTGTTTATAAATGAGATAAAATTCTTTAAAAAATGTAATCTTATCACTGAAACTCTTCCTTCTTTTAACGTATAAACTAATCGTAACACTTAAAATTAGAAGAAAAGAAAAACTAAAGAAATTTGTGTCAATTTAAGTCCTCCATAGTTAATTAATTAATTTTGTTTCTAATTTAAAACTATATATATATATTTATAAATTTAATTATTTTATTTATTTTTATTTTTAAATAATAAACTCTCGTCTCTAACACCTGCTAATAATTACCGTCTATTAGTAAAGAATTAAAATAAATTTTATTAAATTAAATAAATGTATAGAAAAATTATTTAACTAACAAAAAAAAATTTTAATTAATTAATCAAAAAAAAAAAAAAAATAATTAAAAATTGTATAGAAAAGAAAAATTTATTTATTTTCAAATATTTGTGTAAAAAAATTTTAAAAAATATCTTTTTGTGGAGAAAAAGAATAAGAATTCAAGGGATAAAAAAATTAATAATTTTATTTGTATTTAGAAGAATTTCTGAGAAAAGTGTGTCCCAGGTATACCATTAAAATCAGTTGCTGAAGAAAAGCTTAAAGCTAAGATTTAAAATAAGTCTTCTTATTTTGAGTTTTAGCTGATTAAAGATTTCTTGCGATTAGTACTGGCCGGTTATTAACATTGCAAAGAACTGAGCAATTTTTAACATATAAAATGAGATTAATGGATTAAAAATTAATGAAATTAAAAAAAAGAAATTAATTAGCTATATTTATATTATCTTGGATCATCTTACTTTCAATCTTGGTCCATTTAACAGCCATAATCCATTTTTATTAAAATTCACTTTAATGAGCTAATTGTTACTGTACTTAAAGCCTAAAATATAACAATATGTAGGTTTATTTAAAGCTTCCATTACCCATTATAAACAAATTAGCTAATTGAAGGTGTTTTTTTAACAAATTATAAAACATTATTACCCTGTAATTTAGTTTCTTGTAATATTATGGTTTAATTATACAACAAATTATAGGGTTTTTATGGTCAATATAATAACAAAATGCATGCTAATCACAAGAATCTAATCGTTATCTTTTATGTTTATGATTTTTTATTCATTAACAAACCAAATTTGGAGTTTCTATGCTTTTTTCTAACTTCAAACATCAGCAACATCAATTAATTTAATCAATTATTTAGCAAATTTTTACCTTTTAATCAATTTGTTTTATTTTTAATTCTAATCTAATCTATTAGATGATGTAAAAGCAAATTAATTAATAAAATAAATTTATATATTTCTTCTTTAAAATTAAGAAAACAAAAAAATTAACAAAAAAAAGAAAAAATTTTTTTTTTAACAAACAAAACATAAACAAATGACTGAAAAATAACAAAAAAAAAAATTAAATTAAATTAAAATTAAGTCAAACAAAAACCTTAAAAATCACTTGAGTCAAATTATTTATTTATCTAAAAACAAAAAAAAAAAAGAAAACTTGCTGCAAATTTTTATAGAACAAAAGAAAAAACAATTTTTACTTAAATTATATAATAAAAATTATTCTATGGGTCTGCGACAAGCTGTGTATTTGTATTTAAATAATTAATTTTCTATGCAAAACAATGAGTTATAATCGTGTTAAGATGAATTTCTTATTTATTTTTGTATTATTTAAATAATATAAATTTCTGTGTCCTTTTTTTTTTTTGTAATGATATAACCGTTTATGTACGGTTGGTGATTTTCAACAATAAAAACAATTTTCATACTTAAATACAATGAAAAACTCTGTTATATAACATTAATGCTTACTGTTTACCTTATTTAATGTAAATTAAAATAAAATAAAAGAAATAAGTTGATTAATGTCTTAAGAAAACAAAAAAAAAATAATAATAAGAATTCATTATAACTTTGTTACAAATGAAAAAAGTTTTATTAAAAAAAAAATTGTGACAATTTGATCTCATAAAATTCTTAAGAGTTCTTGTTTTTTCGGCAAGACACTAGACAGTTTGGTTTTACAATAATAATGAAATGTCTGAAAAGTACGATACAAAAAATTAAATGAATAAAGTAGCATCTGTGAGTTTTTTCTAAATATTTAATTAACTGAAAATTGTTAAGAAATGCATTATTTGTTGATTATTGTTAAAAATCTGATTCTGTATGGTCTTTCAGAAGATGTTATCAGATTAAAATACCAAAACAAGCTTATTTAAATATGCTACAAATGTTTTATTTACTCTATTTGTCATTTTCCTTTAAATATGAAAATTAAAAGGCACTATCATGAGTTCAATGAAATGGCAAGAAAAATCACTATAAGCTTAAGAATATAAAATCTTAACACTCTTTATAACTATCTAACATTTTTAATCCTTACATAAAACAAACACAAAATCGCAGATCCTGTATAAATGTATGTAAAAATATATTTAAAAAAAAAATAATTAACTAAATCCTATGCATGTCTGTACGTATTTATACTTAATGAATTTAATCAATCTTTAAATTGTCTTAAAATACTTGAAATAATTTAGTAGAAATTCAAAAAATCACGTGAATTAAAACAAAAAAATAATAATAAAAGAATAAAAATGCTAATTAAAAGTTAATACAACTTAAACTAAGTGATAAAATTTTGGAAATTATCATTTAAAAAAAAACAATTAGCAACAATAAATCATTATGCCTACTATGTTGCTAGAGATAATACAAATATTCTATATGCGCATGAGTAAAGTACTTAAATTTTATTTCTATTGTAAAATGTGCTTTTGTTTTTATTCAACATTATAAATTAGCATCAGTGCAAGATTTTTATTAAGCATATATAAGAAAACGAGCATATTATGCTGTAAGTAGATTATTTAATGCAAATTTTCTTACTTTTCTTTATTGTATAAATTATATACGCAGCAGTCAATTAGACATTTAAGCTACGTCAATTATAAAACATTTATAGGTGTGCAGTAGCTTTAATATCTAAATGAAACTCTTTGTTATTTAAATTAGTGCTAAAAACACCATAAATAGTCCAGTTAATCAACCAATTATTAAAATATAATAATTAAAAAATAAATAAATAAATA
Source organism: Ptychoptera contaminata (assembly GCA_963942525.1). Lineage (NCBI taxonomy): Eukaryota > Metazoa > Arthropoda > Insecta > Diptera > Ptychopteridae > Ptychoptera > Ptychoptera contaminata. The sequence goes on from OZ012638.1 coordinate 29,502,381, forward strand.
AAACTTTGCTTTAAACAAAGGGAAAAAAAGTAATATAACAGCTGATAAGTCTGAAGAAAGCTTTAATTTTCTTATTTAATTAAAATTAAAAATATTTATTTTCTTATGTTTCGTGTGTGTGTGTATGTATGTTTTTCTTCTTTCTTTTGTTAATTTATTCTTTTTTTTTTTTAATAATACTAAATTGGTGTGGCCGCCATAAATGACACCAACAAAAGAAAACAAAGAAACAACATAACAACGCTCATATCAATAAATATTTTAATACAAAAATTCTTTATACATAGATTTAGCTCTTAAATAGCCGGTCTAATTAATAATAAAAAGAGAAATAATTTTATTTAAAAATAAAGAATTCAATAATAAAATTGCACGTAAAAAATAAAACATTTTATGTAATCCCATAGACCTAAAGAAAATTTAAATAATAATAATAATAATGAATAAATAAATATATTAATTAAACAAACTTTTTAATCAACAATAATTAAAATTAATTAATGGAGTTACAAAAAAAAGAAAAACAATTTATACAAAAATTATTATATATTTATATTAATTCAAAGGTAAAGAAAAATATTATTTATTATTCTACTTATATACAAATACATGATAAATTATATAAATAAATAAATAAATAAATATATATATATAAATAAATAACTTACATGTATATGACTTCTAATCATGAATAAATAAATTATAAATAAAAATAATTATAAAAAAGATTATATATAAATGTAAAATGTAATCAAAGAAATGATTTATTGTTTTTATTTTATTTAAATAATAGGAATAGAAAATTTATTGTATTTAACTTAATGCTAGAATGTCTGACTTATATTGGAATCAATTAATGTTTTGGAAGATGCTTTACAATGCTGAAGAAATTGATTAAAATGAGACTGATCTAATCTAATCAATCTCAAACACTGGGTATGAAAATAACTGAATATCTTTAACAGATTAAATAAATTAATTTACTTTTAATCGTTATAAAAATATGTTTGTCATGATTTTCCAAAGGAATTCAGTTGAAATACAAAATTTGCTTACAAAATTTGCATATAAAATTTGAATAAAAATTTCACTCATAGCATTTGAGCAATAATTAGTAACCATGTTCATGAATTAAATAAATTGCAATAGATGTCAGTGTTAACAAATGTTGTGTCTTTGCTTAGTTACATTAAAATTTTTATTAAAGAATGTGACAGGTACATAAATAAGCATTAATGGAATTAAAAATTAGACTATGTAATTAAAAATAAAAAGTAAGTACCGATAATGCAACACGATAGTGCAATATTGCTTCTTATAAGAAACAAGAAAACATGCGAAAACCGTGTTCCTATATGCTATTTATAAACTTGTATTAACATTTACGTCAAGCTCAAGGTTTCTGAAGGCTTGGCATACTAGTGTTTTTAACATGTGTAAGTATTATTATAAAATAATGAAATAAAATGATTTTATTGAATGAGAAATTACAATTGTATTCATCAAGCACATGTGAGAAATTATATAACAAAATCATATATTGTATATTAAATAGAAGGGGAAATCGAAGTAATTAAATAGTTTTTGTGTCAAAATAAAATTTAAAAAATTTTCAGTGTGTGTTTGGTATTCGTGCTAAGAAAATGGCAATGTCAGTAGTGATCGGTCGTGTGTTAACAAATTTCCGCTTTAACAAACGTACATTTCAGACAACCAAGGTCAGTGTTTTTGAATCAAAAGAATTTTATTAATTAACAAATGGAGAGAATATATATATATTGTTCTACTAATGTGGATTAAATTAATTGTTATCGTTATTATCCTGATCAAATTTTATTTAATTATAGGCATAAAGTTTTATGCCGACATTAAAATTTTCAGCAGTCTTGTGGCAGTGAAATGGATTTTTCTATTTATTTAAATTAATTAACTTCTTTTTTTGTTATTGTTATTTAATTTAAAAATAACATTTAAATAAATTAAAATGTAAAAATTTTATTAACTTTTCTAACCTCAAAATTAATATTTATTTTATTCGTCGCAAATGTGTGTGTGCGTCCAGTTATGAATTTTTTGGAAATAAAAAACAGACCAAAAGTGCTGTTGTGTCATGACGAATTAATATTTTTATTTATTTATATTTATTTTAAACTATATATCTGGCATTACACGTTTTTAAAAAAAAAAATTATATAACACATAAAAAGAATAAAAATAAAACTACTAAATGGTCGTCCGATAAAAGCCATTTTTTGTCGCTAAAAAAAACCAGATTGTTATGCAAAAATAAAATATTAAATCTTTTAAAATTGAGAAAAACAATAATCTATTTTATTTCTAATTTTAGATAATCACATGTAGTTACTCGACTAGAAGGAAAACCGATAAGGTGTATGATAGTGCCGCAGATGCGATTCATGATATTAAAGACGGTGCAAAAGTTTTAGTCGGTGGTTTTGGATTGTGCGGAATACCAGAGAATTTAATACAGGCGGTTTTTGAAAAAGGCACTAAAGATTTAACCGTTGTATCAAATAATGCAGGTAAAACTACAAAAAAGTCATTTACTCTCGGCAGAAAAATAACATTGAGTATTTGTCCCATTTTTATGAGATATTTGACAACAAATCCTACTTAAATCATTTTTGAACATCTTTAGCTAATCTTAGAGAAACCTATTCAACAATATTTTAACAATTCCTTGAGAAAACGCAGTTATAGCTTTAAAAAATCAATAAAGTTTGTAAGAATATTATCACAGAAAAATAAAATCAAAAAGTAACTCTGTGTTGCAGCATTTGTGATAGTAAAAGTAACACATAATGATAATCTTTGCACGTCTGTTTCGGTCACTTAATATTAGATTAAATTACCGGTAACAGTAGCAAAAAATGTGTTTAATAAAATCACTTGTCGTACGAATTACAAGAAGAAAGAAAATTATTAAATCAGTACTGTCTGGGTAATTAATTAACACCAACAAAAAAACGCTGATTAAACAGAAAATAAATAATTTAATCGAATATTAAAAAAATATAAATAAACAATTATGTCTCATGATTACAATAAAATAAAAAAATTGTTATCAGTGATATACAAATGAGCTGATTTTTATTTTAGTAAATGAAACGAAAAATAAGTGCCGAAAAAAATATATAAGACTTCGATAAACTTTATTGTTGAGTGTTTCTCCTCAAAATAATTATATGGCTTATAGTTGCTGTTCTACGTAGCTTTGTTGCTATGTAGAAGCATGTATGATATTAGGAATTAGTTATGCTTATTGAATGGTCTATCCAGATTTGATTTTACTCTAATAATCAGTCAGTAGACTATATTAACCCAACCGTTTATTGTGTTTTAATGTGAATTACAATCAGAATCAGTTAAATGGCACAGTGCGTGTAAGGCATAACTTTTACTTTCTATATACATTTTTCTTTGCATTAAATTATTCTTATTATCTTTTATGTTAGTATAAGCAAGAATAATCATGTTAATTGAATAATTTTTATTAAAAAAAAGACATTAGAAAGATAACAAGATACTGTGCTTTTTTTTTTATCAGAGAACATAAATAATTATGTAATGATTATATATAATTAATATTTATTTTGTTTTTAAACACAATTGAAGGTGATGATTATGTATGGAATAATAAAACCAAAAACGGAATATTTTTGTATCGTTCAAGTGGGTTGTTCGTAACTGATTTTCGCTTTTTTTTTAATTATTATCACACATTAGATAATTATAGTGAATAGTTTTTATTATTATTAGTATTATTGAATGTATATAACAAGATAATAATTATTTTTATTTTGTAAGAACGACTGTCGTATTAGCGTCATATGTATATTATCGCACAGGTGTGTACCACCTACGAGTGTAAATAACACTTGTACTTATGATAACTGTTCGTTGGACATTTATATTTATTTATCTATGAAGCTTCTATACGTAATTTTCTTCTTTATCCTATACCGAAATATACACGAAAAGAAAACGTAGAGAACTTCCTGAAAGTATTCGCATTAATATCGGGAAAACTGTGCTTTACTATTCCTACGAGTAATTCAAGGGGAAAAAGTAATTTTTCTATTTTGCTTTAGTTTTGATTTTCGTTTAAATATTTATTTTTATTAATTTTCTTGAAAAATTTTTTTTTTTTTTTTTATCTATTTATAAAAAAACAGCAGCGCAAAAATAATAGTTGTGTAATTTTATGATATTTTAGATTTCTCTTAGCAAAATTATTCTCTTTGTATTTAATAAGAATAATTTAATTTTTTCTTTATTTAATTTTAATTTGAAAAATACTAGTCTCTGTTTTATTCATTCTAATATTATTTATTTATTAACTTTGATTAAATTTTTTATGACGTATATTGTTAATAGAATTTATTATTTATCTAATTGTATGAATAATAATAGGCAAATTTATATTTAGAGAAAATATTGACAAAAGAATGTGTCTTGTAAAATAATTTATAAAAAATTTAATTCTTAAGATTGTAATCCCGATTATTAATGTAAGGAAACTTTTTATTAGTAAATTTGTGCCAAATGTCCTACAAAAATCTAAAATTTTTGCACAAAAGTAGGTTAAATATTGTAGAATAATATAGAAGAAATAACCAATATAAATAGTTAATCAGAACTAGCCAGGTAATCCATGTTAGTTAAAACAAATGTCCACAAATACCTTCAACACTTCCAAAATTGACATGATAACGTAAGCTATTCTCAGGTAAATTATATGTTGTAAATCCTAAACGTGCCCTTTTCTTCTATAAAATATTGTTTTCAATGAACAGTCACAGACTTTCAATATGCATTTATAAGGCTTGCACTAAATATCTATTTATACTCTTTTAACTACTAATGAATTTAGCTAACTATATAAATATATTCTTATCATCAAATACACACAATCAATTAGATATACATAAAGAATATATAGCTGAGTAAATTTTTCATTTACCTTATCATGTTCAAAATAGAATTAACAAAAATACTATGTTCTACATACCAATAAAATTCTCTTTAAAAATTTTTGCAAACTACGCACATTCCAATATTACAATTGTAGATTAATTTGTCCTTAATGTAATTTCCGTTATCGTTTTTTATAAAAATATTTTTTGTTGTCATATTTATTTGAATAAATTAATTTAATAAATATTTTTTTTTTGTTTAATTGTATACTTTTAGGCGTTGATAATTTTGGCCTTGGCATATGGTTAAAACAACGTCGCATAAAGCGTATGATTGCCTCCTATGTTGGCGAGAATGCGGAATTTGAAAAACAATATTTATCGGGTGATTTGGAATTAGAATTAACGCCACAGGGTACATTAGCAGAACGGATACGTGCTGGTGGCGCTGGTATATAGAATGAATAATAATTAATTTTCTATAATATTTAATTTTTTTTTTACTTTATTATGAAGGAATTCCCGCTTTCTTTACACCAACCGCATATGGTACCTTAGTACATGAAGGTGGTTCTCCAATTAAATATGGAAAGGGCGGAAAGGTTTGTTAAAACTTTTTGTCACCATTTTTTTTTTTCGTTATAATATTCTTGCTTTTTTTTTAAGATTGACATCCAAAGTGAGGCTAAACCAATGCAAATGTTCAATGGAAAACCGTACATAATGGAAGAAGGAATAACCGGTGATTTTGCACTAGTTAGAGCACAAAAAGCGGATTGTATGGGAAATTTAGGTTGGTTATGGAATTACTTATTGGTGTTTTAGTAATTTATATCCAGACTTTTCTTTTAGTTTTTAATAAATCAGCAAGAAATTTCAATCCTACGATGTGTAAAGCTGCAAAAGTAACAATAGCTGAGGTAGAAGAAATTGTACCAGCTGGTGAAATTGATCCAGATGATGTACATATACCAGGTGTATTTGTTCATCGAATAATATTGGGATCATTTGAAAAACGTATTGAACGATTGAGTATCCGTGATCCAAATAAGGAAAAAGCAACTTTAAAACAAACACCTGCTGCAAAATTACGTGAAAGAATTGCACGTCGTGTCGCCTTAGAATTTCGTGATGGTATGTTCGTGAATTTGGGTATTGGCATGCCAGTATTAGCATCAAATTATTTACCAGAAGGTGTCACTGTAATGCTTCAATCAGAAAATGGTATATTAGGATTAGGACCATTTCCACTAAAAGAACAGGTTTTGTTACATCAATTTATATCGTATAATGAAAATATTGTTACTCTTTATGCTTGTAGGTTGATCCTGATCTTATTAATGCTGGTAAAGAAACGGTTACTGTTATTCCTGGTGCATCATTCTTTAGTTCCGATGATAGTTTTTCAATGATACGTGGTGGTCATATCGATATAACTGTATTGGGCGCAATGGAAGTGTCACAGTATGGTGATTTAGCTAACTGGATGATTCCGGTAATTTATATTCTCCTAGAAATTTATTACCGATTTATTTATTTATTTTATATTACTTTTCATTTATTTCCATGCTTATTTCAGGGTAAATTGGTTAAAGGTATGGGTGGTGCTATGGATTTAGTGTCGGCACCAAATACAAAAGTAATTATTACAATGGAACATAATGCTAAGGACGGCGGACACAAAATTTTATCAAAATGTAATTTACCATTAACTGGTAAAAATTGTATCGATATGATAATTACTGAAAAAGTATATTTTGTCTTTTTTTGCCTTCTTTTAAATTATCTAATGCATTGTCTTCGTTTTCAGGCTGTATTTGAAGTGAATAAAGAAACTGGATTACATTTAGTTGAAATAGCTGAGGATACAACAATTGAAAATGTTATTGCAGCGACCGGATGTGATTTTGAAGTTTCGCCAAACTTAAAAAAAATGCCATAAAATTCTGAAAACACCTTCATTCATACCGCCATTGGATAAAAATGCTTTTAAACTATTTATTTTTTATTATATATTTGAGGCATTATTTCTTTATCAAACAAAAAATGTAAAGGAAAATTCTCGCAGAAAAATAACTTGGAAATCGTTCAATTTCTGTCTTTTTTTAAATAGTTTTTTGTTTCTCTGCTGACGTACATATACTGATACACCATATGCTTTTAGTTTCTAATTTTTCTTCTTCTTTTTTAAGATTTATTTCTGATGCTCAATATTATTGTTAATTATTTACTAATTTAATTAATAAGTTTAAGCACACGCTGATTAAAATATTTGTTTTTATTTTTTAAAATTTAGTTTTTGAAACGAAAATAATTAAATTATTTTATAAGATAATTGAAAAAAAAACTCTAAACAATGTATATTTGTATAAATAAAAAAAAAATTCTAATTAAAAAATTATTAATATTTTTTTTAAACTTTTATTAAAAAAAAACAACAAACATCAGCTGTTTAGTTTAACGAAAAGATTTTAAATGTCAAAAATGACATTTCTAGTTGTCAAAACAAAAGAATCGACAAACAAAGTGTTTGATGCTGCTGCTAAAGTAAAATTAAATTATTTAAAAGAAAATAGTTTATTAAGGATAAAATGGCATCAGAAATGAGTAGTTCTATGCATTCAAGACGACTGGGTCCACACGGTACACCAGAAAGTGAATTTAGTATTGAATGTTTTCAAAATTACACAGCTCCAGAGGTGTTTGTTCAAGGTTTGGCTGGCATTGTGAATCAGGGCGATGTTGAAGTTATGATTCGTGCTCAAAAACAAATGTAGAATATTTTTGTTAATTAATTTTAACGATCATAATATCTAAATTAATTAAATACAAATTTTAGGTTGCAACGTTTTGAAAAAACGAATGAAATGTTATTAAATTGTAATGCATTGAGTGCAAGTCGTTTAAAAACAGCCGGAGAAGACTTTAAAAAGCATATAAAAGTATTAAATGAAATGAAAAAGGATCTGGATTATGTTTTTAAAAAGATAAGAAACATAAAAACGAAAATTAGGTGAGTAGATGACATGATATTTAAAGTGAAAAAAGCATAATTTATGTGTTATGATTTTAGTACGCAGTATCCACAAGCGTATGCCGATGCTCAACCGCAAAGAAATAGCTTTGCTGAAGAAGTTGAATGTGATGATGATATAACACCAACTACTTCAAAGGATATAACACAAATAATCCCTCCAATACAGGTTGCAACTGGTGCAATACCGAAAACTGGATCGATGTCAGCAACGAATTCACCAAATTTATCGAAAACAAATAAGAAATTAAATTCATTAGAGAAATCAAAAAGTAATACTACCGTTGAATATGTAAAAATGGATCAAAGTCCAGAGAATAATGGTAAAAATAATGGAAACGGTGGTAATGGCAACTCAAAACGACGCTCGCTACAATCAAATAACAGTAGCTCGACCGATAATTCAAATAATTCCAATGACTCATCTGATTGTACCTCAGATACAGGATAATCTAATTGATATAAATAAATTTTATTCTATTTAAGCATATCTGTATAATTAATTTAAAAATAATTTTAAAATGCAATAAAATAAACATATTTAAAAAAAAGTGTCAGCCCTGCTGATAAATGAAAATTAAAACCTTTTTTCTCCTCTGCAGCAACAGCGCTAAATGGATCAAAAACATATTATTATTGACAGCTGCCTGATTAGTTCAAAGGAATTAAAAAATCTTTCACCGCCGCTGCTGTGCAAAAGCAAAGCAAAGCAGGAAAAAAAACGCAATCAGTGCGATATTTTATTTTTATTTTATTTTTATTATTATTATTTTTTATATATTAATAAAGTTTGTTGTGGTCTTGTGAATGAGATACAAAATTCATTTTTTAATTAATAAAATTACAAATAATTATTATGTCTGTTAATAAATAACAAAAAAAAAAATGTTTCCCATTTAATTATTCTAAATAATTGACGAAGAAAGAAAAGCCCAAAAAAAAAGTTTTTTTTTCGCTTTTACTTGTTTTTTTCTTTATTAAAAAAAAAGAAAGAAAATGTCCAGTTTTGATGGGCAAATTGACGGTAGTCGAACTAGTTCGACGACTCCACGAAAAGTGGATGGTGATTGGATATGCAGTGATTCCGAGTAAGGGGGCAAAAGTATAATATTTATTATATTTAATTAATTTTATTTTTTCATTGATAAATGATTTTTTTTTATAATTGTTGTTTGTTGTCATTTTTTTCCTTTTTTTTTCTTGCTTATCAATTGCTAATTTCCGTGTTTCTTTTTTTATTTTTGTTTTGGTGCATTGACTGGTTACGTGCTATAGATGTAAGAATATAAATTTTGCCCGCCGTACACATTGCAATCGATGTAATAAGGAACGCGGTGGTGATTCTATGATGAAGAAAAAATTAGGCACGGAAATCGGTAAGGTTGCAGCAGAGAAATCACGAGGACTTTTTAGTGCCGAGGACTGGCAATGTAGTAAATGTGCAAATGTGAATTGGGCACGTAGACAAACATGTAATATGTGTAATGCACCGAAGTTCTGTGACGTTGAGGAGCGAACAGGTATCATTAACAAAAATAATTCTTATCATCAGAATGAAATTAAATGCGAAAATTTGGTTATATTTTAGGCTATGGCGGTGGTTACAATGACAGAGGCGTCGTAGAATATAAGGAACGAGATGATTCGGACGGCGAATATGATGAATTCGGACGGCGCAAGAAATTACATCATCAATCAAGGGAACCGAGCACTAAATTTAAGAGTATTGATACCAAAAAGACTGAATCGACACCTCCACCCGCACGGAGTAACGAGAGAAACAACAAACGTGATATAATTGATTACGAAGACGATGAGGATGATGAGGAAGAGGAGGGCGATGAGGCTGATCTAGCAAAATATGATTTATGGGGATCAGACAATGAAATGACTGTGCGCACAAAAAAGTCAAATCAAAGCGTAAAAAAATCTAGTTCTCGGTCACTCTCGAAGAGTCGACAACGTTCCCGAACAACATCACATTCAAGTTCATCGTCAAATACCTCCCGTAGCACATCATCCAGCTCTTCCAGCTCAGCGACATCCAAATCGCAATTAAACAATTCATACAACTATGGTAAAGACGGTCGAAGATCTCGTTCACGTTCCCGCTCGAATACGCGCATCAGTCATAAAAGTCGAATGAATAGCAGTCTGCGCTCAACGAGTCTTGGAAATAGTAGTCGACAAACTCGATCACGTTCAAGAAGTCGACGAAGATCCAGAACCCCAAATCGCAGTGGTGGCCGTAATAGGCGTTCAACATACTCACGATCACGTAGCCGGTCTCGAGACACTACATCCAAATCAAGTAAATATAATTGTGGAGAGTCACGGCGACGTTAAAAGAATTTCATTTTTTTTTTTGTCTCATTTGATTTTATTTCAATTAATTTTAATTTTCGTATTGTCTTTAAATAATGTAGAAATAAAAAAGTAGAACCATTAAGATAATTGTAATAAATAAACATAATAATAATAATAATTTAATTATTAATTAACGATGATTTCTTCAATAAATAATTAAATTTAATTTTCACACTCTCACTCCACTTATACACAAACACACTCAAAATAATTTTAATTGTGTGCAGCGTAATGTATATCTAACTATACCCCCACAAACACACTTAAATCTGTGAATAATATTAAAGAAAAATCGAAAATAATTTTTAATTCTTAAAGTTCATTGAAACGTTTTGATTTAAATAAATAATTTATTGTTGCAAAAATTAAATGAATATCCATTATACAAAAATCTCTAGTTTATTAAAAAAAATAATAATTGCATAATATATATTACTTTTAATTTAATTTAATTACTTTTGTTAAAGTAAAGCGAATTTCTTAAGTAAATTTAGTGAAACATAAATAAAAACCTTATAAATGTTTATTTTGGATATTTATTTGATGTAGGTTCAGTTCTTAGATAATAGAATACTCTGGTTTTATATTAATTAATTAATTAAGCATTAAAGAAAAAGTTATTAATTTAATGAAGAAAATATTTGTTAATTGAATATTATAATTATTTAAGATGGCATATTATGTAAAGACTTTTCTTATAATTATTTTTTATTTTAAGAAAAAAAAAATGACATTATCTAATGCGCAAACCCTATTAAAAATATTTTTAATAATTTTTGAAGAGAATTATTTTATTTTTAACTTTAAAAGTTAAATTTATTTCAACATTATTATTTATTAATTAATTAATTAAAAATGCTTTTCCAAAGAAAAAAATAAAATGTATAAATGCTCAGTAATAATTATTAAAAGAGAAGAAAATAAATTGAACCTATGTTTAGTAGAGGAAAATTTAAAAACAAAACAGTTTATTTAAACGGTTTGAATGTTTGCTAATTGCCATTAAATTAAAATTTCCCTGACATTTTAAAATCATAAATAAATAATTAAATATAAAACTAGATAATGCACTTTTTATAGTGTTAATTAATATAAAATCAATTAATAGGAATTTAAATAATTTACAATTATACATGTTTTTGTATGTATTTAAATTTAATTAAATTAATTAAAGAATTATTTATTTCTTTTTATTTAATTATTTTCAATTATTTTAATTTTTATTACTTTCTAATTAGATGAAATTAATCATTTTAATTATAGAATAACGGTAAAATAAAAAAGCAGTAGTGAATTTATGATGAAGAAATGAAATTTAATTAATTTAAAGAAAAAGACAGACACACTCACACACAAAACAAGTTGTAATATATTAAAAAAAAAATGAATAAATAAATTTAAAACAAAAAATCAAATCCCTCTGATTTTCATTCATCATTAACCGACACATATTGCAGAGCAAGAGATGCAGTCAAGAGATCAACAGCAACAAGATAACTTCTAAATCACAAGTACAGTGCAGCAAGACAGACTTTATAAACGAATACACTTGGATTGAACAGAATTTTTTTACTTTTATCTCTGTCTGGTTATAAAGTTTATAATCCTTTATGGAATTTATAGAAATATTCCTAAATAGAGAACACAAATGGCCAAAGAAAGCACAAATTTCACTGCAAATTGATAAGCATACAAGTACATATAGGAGGAACATTATACTACTGATAATAATCTAAAAAAGATTCTGTTATAATCGATAGTTAATCCACGATAATTATTTTGCTGAAACTGCAGAAATAAAAAAAAGGAAAACATTTATCTTAATTCACGATGAAAGAAAACTCTGATTAATTTTTTTAACCATAGAAAATTTTTCTTAAATATTTTTTTATTAGATTTTCTGATTTGTATATTTATTTTTATTTAACTAAGTTACCACCTTGGTTTATGAATCGTACCATGTAGGACGCATCCAGCCGCTTTGCTTACATGGTTCCTTGAGTACGATAAAAGATGGTGCCTCGTTACGACTATTCGCTTGATTCATATCTACAACGTGCTTCTTTTGTCGCTTGTAATACTCAGTTGTGTCATTTACATAATTTGGATTACCCTCAATGACGCGTGTACGATTCCGTAAATTGTATAGTGATTGGGTGGCGGGTATATGCTCGCTATCTGATGATGTGGTAAATGTCGTGGTGCCGTTCGGTGGATGCACAGGCATGCCAACAAGAGAACGACGACCGAATTTCGGTGAAGATTTTGAACGACGGAATGTACCACGATGATCATCAACATTTTCCACCAATAAACGAAACGTTGGTGAAGTGGTGCGTGACTGTGATGGTTTAACCATGCTACTGCGTCTCGTCGAATTACTTCGCCCAGAACTACGTCCAGATTTTGGTATTTCTGGTAATATAGTCACCGAGGAATTATTGTTTATGTCTTTGGTTTCTGGTTGCTCATCACTCCCTTTTGACATTGGACGCCGTTCCCGAATTTGTAAATCATTTTTCACTTTTCTGTACTCGGGCAAACACACAAATGGAAGATTAGGATCCATTGGTATCTGCACATTGGTAGCCGGGGGCACATCATGAATACTTAATCGTCTCTCTTGCAAACTATCACGTTTCTTTAAAAAACCACCATCCTTACGATCACTGCTCTTACCACTGTTTGTTAATTTAAAACTGGAATCAGGCTTCTTGACAATGTGCCGTGATCTTGGAAAATCCAGATATGTACATCTACGAATCATTGGTATTCATATTTCATATGCAAACAAAAGTAAACGAAATAATTCAAAATAAATAAATACCTGTATTCAGGATTATATTCAGTCTTTCCTCGTAATGATAAAAATGGTTCTTTGGGCTTAGCGCGTTCCGGTTTTATACTTACATGTGGATGCTTGTAACTTTCGTAGTACTCCGGTAAATACTCATTTTTAAAATTTTCCGTTTCCTGTTTACCAATTCGACTTTCCGTTGATTTAATTGATTTGAATTTACTTGGCATTAACGGTGTTTTGTAATTGTCCGTATATTCGGCCATGCCGGTGATACTACCATGCAGATACAAATTATCCTTCTTCTTGATTGGCGCACTCTTTGTAAAATTATCATAGATTTTGTAATTAGCACGGTATTCCGGTACAGCGGTAAACTCACCGTGTAATTTAATATTACTCAGTTGCGGTATCGAGTGTGATTTCTCTATTGGATACTTAATGAATTGACTCCGATATTCCGGCAGATATGTCAATTCTCCTTCTAATCGCAAATTACACTTTCTACTTAATAACCCCTTCGTATTCATTACGTCAGTCATATCATCAGCTAGTGAATTCTTTTTGCTTAATATATTATGTAATGCACTTTCGGACTTCGAAGTTTCCGTACGTATTGTGTTGATCGGTGTAGGACTTATGCTTGGAAAATAATTTGTTCTTGTTGGTAAACCAGCCGCTGCTACAACGTTATCACCTTGTCTATATAACTGTGGAATACCATATGATTTATTATATTCTGGTTGCATATCAAATTGTCCAGTTAAATATAAATTTTGTGGTAATTTTATCATTGATGGACGACATCTGCGGATATTTGAAGAAAATAATTAAAAATAAGCAAAGAAGCTATTTGTAATGTTAACCAACCGTAATAATTCACTATCTGTGTACGGATGAAAAACTGCTGTTGATTCTGATTCACCAGTCATAGGTCCATCTAGCTTTAAAGAAGTTGAACGTCTCTCAAGATGCCGTCTCGGTGTTAATGGTGGTTCTGTATATCTACGATTATATTCACTTTTAAATGCAGAAAATGGTAACGATGGTTCTGATTTATTGTACAAACAGATACTGCTTTTCGTGTGTTGATCTTATCTCCGTGAAAAACGATAAAAGAAAAATATAACAAAAAATAAAAAAAATTTGATTAAAATTATTAAAGGAAAAAACGCAAATCTTTTAGCAGCACCTGGTGGTTTGCGACGTCGATAATATGCCAATTCATCAACAGTAATAAACTCGTGAGGGAATCTTATTGTCCAACGGTCTGTTCCGCGTGGTGTTGAATCTTTTTTTTTTATTTGTTTTGTGTTTTTGTTTGTTTGTGGTTTTTGCATTAATTCAGAATAAAAAATTGTGAATTTGTGATAAATATTTAGGTTGCCGGAGTTTTAGAAGGAAATGGCATAAAAAAAAAATAATTTCAAACTAAATAAACAAAAAATGAAAAAGAATTTCATTTACCTGATAAATCGGGTTCTGATGTTGATTTCTGATGTAAAAAATTATAATCAAACGCTGTGTTGTCACCTTTATGACTGAAATACGGTAAATAAATAAAAAAAAATTAAAAGGAATTTATCAGAACCGCACACAAGCGAAAAAAACTTTGGAATAAAATTTTTCAACAAAAATAAGCGAAATGCCTACGCCACCATGACAACTTTGAAAATAATTTCATGCAGAAAACTAACAACCAACAAGTTTTTTTTTTTTCCTGTTTGGGAATTTTATCATTGGTTTATCCTGAAGGAATTTTGTTTTTTTTTTTGTATTTTTATTCGTTACCCGGAACAACATTGATTAGACAAAATAATTTTTATTTGCCTAAAAGTTGATAATTTTATTACTTTATCGATTGTAACGGGCATATTTTTAAGCCAACACAAAAAATTCATTTCTGTTTTTGATGAAACCAATGATTAGACAATGCTTAATGAATCTTTTTAATATTAAAAGTAGAAATAATTTACCGAAATATTGTTTCATAATTATAAAATACAGTAAATGGGTCAAAGTATTCGATTTTTATTGCTAAAATTCCACTAAATTAGACTAACTAGCAAGTATTTATCACCGTCATTTGGCACATATAAAATTTGTATAAAATCTTTTATTCTAAAATAGTTTTCCACAATTAAATAACTGTCGAAATACCATTGCATGTATTAATTGCATAAATAAGCGTTAATAAGCAGACAGAAAAATTCCTTTTCAAGTTATTTGTTCCATTTCTTCTTCGTAATAAAAGAAAAAAAAAAACTCTCCTCTCCGTAATCACAAAGAAGTTTAATAATTTTAGTTAAATAAAATAAAAAAATAACTTAATAACACTGTTTGAAAGTAGTCAGCAACCAAAGTTCGTTATTAAATTAACTTAATTAAACTATTTGCTTAGAAATGCCTTAATTATTGATAAATGCAATGGTACTGCCACTGTTTTCAGGGGTTTTATATTTTTTGCTTTTATTATGGAATTACAGTGAATTATTACGTACTCAGATTATGATTTTGTGTCTCGTTATTAATTTACCATAAAGGACATTACGTTTAAACAATAAATTGGTTCTACTAGCATCTAGATCTCGAGTCTGTCTCAGATTAAAATCATTCAGGGTTTTCTCACATTTTCCTTAGAGTAACATACTTAAGCGGTTTTCAGCAAATATATTCTTTTAATTGCTTGTTCAGCAAATACATTTAATCTTAAAAGCAAGTGGTGTTAGAATAAACTATGAGTGAAAGCTCTAAGCTTAATGGTTCTATTACTAGCATCGCACTAAACAATTAACATTAAAACAAGAATTAAAAAATAATTATAAATTAACACAAAGATTCGGGCTATTTACTTTGTGTTTTATCTATTTTATTTATTTTTTAATTAATTAAAAAGCTTATGTCTAGTGCTTAGCTTCTACAACACGTCAACAGCTTACATGCATAAGCTGCAATACTGACCATTTAGTAAGTTTTATGCATTTTAAACAAGTAATTATAAAACAAAAACATTCACAAAAGTTTAATAAGCTTCGTTGAAGTATTTTAAACGCATAAAAATGTTTACAAAACTCTGGAATAATTTTAAATAAAATTAAACAAATATATGATAAAAAAATAATGGCAAAAAATAAAGTAAAACAAATTTTATAAAAGTAAAATAATAATATAAATAACGACAAATACTAGTAAAACTAACCAAAAAGGCAACAATGATGGAATAATGGTGACACCAACTGGTACCGATCAGTAACAACGCCAAAATAAAAGCAAAAACACAAACGCCTAACCACAAATGATAAAAACTAGGCGTATTTAAAAGGCACACACAACGTGCAAATACACAGGTAAAAAGAAAAGAATTAAATGTGAAATACTTTATGTAAAAATTATTCGCATAATTACTGTGCATATAGGTAAGTGAATACTTTCTATTTTTTTTCTTTTTATTGAAATAAAAACGAAATTATTGATTTTTTTTTTGCTTTCGCCCGTTTTTATAAGAAAATAATAATAAAAATATTTATTATCTAGATAAAACAATTGAATGCATAAATATGATTTATGGAAATATGGAAGCAGAAAAAGAAAAACATTGTCATAGGTGATAGAATATTTATATTTTTTTAATTTTTATTCAGTATTTGTGCTTTGGTTGATTGGTTTATTGTTGTTTCATGGCGTAAATCGTTAATATTATTAAATATTAATCATTTACAATTCATATTTATTACTTTAAATTATTTATATATATTGAAAAGGCAACGAAATCACAGATTTATGCATTTATTTAGATAAATGTTTAACAGAGTTAAAGAGAAAACGTTAAATCTTTATAAACTCAGCATCAAAACTGTAACTAATTTATCAAAAACATTAAAGAAAAGCAAAAATAAACAATCCCCTTCAGTTAAAGTATAAAAAGCTCCTTTTCAAGCTTTCGTTTATCCATAAATAAATAGTCAATTGTATGTATTGAAAACGAAAACAATTTTCTACACTAGTTATTAGTCTCGTAATTTCCTCTAGTTACTGGTTCTTACCCCAATAATAATGTCTATGTTTGATTATGTTTCCTAAAAAAAAAGCATAAAATACGCATTAAAAAAAGAAAAATAGATAAAATTAAAATAGAAAAGCAAAAAAAAAAAGGCAGATAAAAAATAATATTAGAATTAGGCCAAGCAAGTTAACATTGATTGTAATCAGTAAGCTGGGGTTGTTTGAACTTTTTTCTTTACCTGAAAAAACAAATTTTGCATATTAAATTACTAAGCAAAGGAATTTTATATTAGAAAAATAAAAACAAATAAACTATAAAAAAATTATTTAACCATAATAAATAAGCAACAAATAGTAAGATTTTGTTAAAGGTGGGAAAAGAAAAGTTTTAACATTTACCAAGTCATCGATAAGCGATCTAGTCTACATGACACATATTTTCATCGTTTTACTACTGTTTTACCGGACATTCTCTTTGCTTATTTATATTTATTTAAATTTATATTTTTTTAGTGTTTAATTTCCATTGTAATTATCTATAATTTGCTTAATTGTTTGTACTTTCAAACGGATATATTTTATATGTTGCTTATAAAGAAAGTTTATTTTTTATATACTCAACTGTCACTATGGTTCTGTTTATTAATTATTATTCCTTTACAAAGTAGAATTTTAAACAAAGTTTGATTGAGAAAGGTGTGATATTTCTTTCGCTTGGAGTGGTTGCTTTATTTAAATAATTAACGCTGCTAAGTTAGGAAAAGCAATAAGACAATTCTTCTCAATTAGTTATCATTTACTGAATGAAATGCACTAATAGGTAGCAACTACGTTTTATTAAACTCCAAAAAGCTATTATAATTTCTGCCAAACATCTGAAGAATCTCGTGACACCCTCCAAATACTATAACTTCCATATTTTTATTTTGAATTCATGGAAACTCGTTCAATACTTCTCAGCCATCTGGCTATGCTCTTAATTTCGCCGAATCTTTAACAGTTCTCTAATTTTAATTGTTTGATCTACGTAGAAGATAAATTCGATAATTTTGTATGAAAAAAAGGCCAGCAATAAGCTTTTCCTAGACAGAACAAAAAACCATTAAAAGTACTACGTTATTTACCCAAATATATAAAGTTTTTTCGTGATTTTTGATTGTTTAAAAGCTTTAATAAGTTTCTTGTTGATTCAAATAAAATCAATTTTATTTCTCGTTCATTTGTTAATTCCATCACTAATTAATTAATTAAAAATCTTTTTCCTTAAATAACCAAAATTAGCCCAAAAACACTAATGTAATAAAGCTTTGTTTTTACAATAAAACCGAAGCAAAACCATCAATCCTATCCAATCAATTCAAGACACAATGATAACTTTGTTAAATCCTTGATTGCATTTTCCTAAGCAATTTTCTTATTTATTAATTTATTTTTACATAAAACGAATGCAATTACCCTGCTTTCAGTATAGAAAACAAAAACCAAAAAAGAACCAAAAATAAACATAAAAAAATATTTTTCATTTCATTTCACCCAAATAAAATTGAATTTATAATTAAAGCTCCCCAAATAATAATAATATTTATATAAATAATGATTTTTCTGTTTGTTTTCTAAGAAATCAATAGATTTCGTTTAGATAAAAAAAAATATTACATTAAATTAAAACAAACAAAAAGCTTGTAAAGCACGCCAACAAAGTTTTCCTTTTGAATTTTAAAAATAGTTTTTTCCCTTTAATTTCTTTTAAATACAACCAAAAAAAAAAAGAAAATCCTTGAAAAACTATCTATTTACCTGTAGGTGTGGAGATTTTTGAATAATTTCATTTTTTAAATAAGAAAACAAATCGATTATTAAGTAAATAATTGTTTGATTAATTTATTTTTAAGTGATTTAAGCACGACTTGTGTCTGTCCTTCGACACTATATAGTCAATGTGTTGTGTCCTTTGTAACATTTATCACCTTTCAAATTCATTATGACCTTACAAATCCATTAAGAATAATAATTTACCTTAATTAGAAAACAAATAGAAGAAATTTATTTAAATAAAAAACCGAAAAACCAGAGAAAAAAGTGATTTCTGTCATTGAATATTCGTCGATTTTAGATAAAACGATAAACATTCTCATAATTTAAATGAATACAAAACTGTCATTTACATGTTATTAAAGTTTGTCCGTTGAAAATAGAAAAACAACAACCCACCGAAAGCTTTAGAGAAAGAGATAAGATTAAAATCAGGTGTAAGAAAAATAAATAAATACAAAACTGTAAAAATTAAGCCACAATATATTTAACCGTTTAATCTAGGCCAAAACAATTTTTCTATTTTTTAAATTATATTAATTTTAGAAACAAAAAACAACACCACAAACACCACCTTTATTTTTGTTATTAAAAAAAAAAAAAAACAATTTCATTTCTCGGTCATATGCAAATTTTCTGTTATTTTCTCGGTGCGTTGCTTGTGGTGTTCGGTTTCGTCAATTTCCTTTTCATTAAAGTATTTACTATTGTTTATGTTTTATTATTTTCTTCTTAAAAAAATCAAAAGAAACAGTAGAAAAATAAAATAAAACATACATAATCAAAATAAATATATATAATTTCTTCTATTTAATTAAATTTATATCAAATAAAAATTTTTTTGAAAAAAAAATAAAAATTAAATGAAAATAAACATGAAATGGAGTATGGTTAGTGGAGACGCCTGATTCTAGGTCACGCAATACTTTACCAAACAAATTTAAAAAATTGAACAGCAAGTCGATTTAAGAACTTAACGTAGAAAATAATGCAATTATGTAAACTGTTAACAGTATTATCTATGCTTTTGTATTAATTTCAGCAACAACAACCAATATTAGTTAGTGATTTCCATTAAATAAAATATAAAAGTAGACACAGAAGACAAACATCTAACAACCCTTAGAATTATATTTATTATTAAAAATTGTATTTATATTTAGGTTAAATAATACAAAAATAAACAGAATATCTCTACTTTTTTTAAAATTAACCAATGACAGATTGATAAGTAAGCTTATAATTGTCAGTTAATAGATTTTATTTCCGGAATTGCAAAGCCACTTTAATGATTTATTAGTTTTATGTTACGGATTTTATTTCCTTAAAAAATAACCAACAAAAAAACACTGTAGTTTCTGGAAATTAGCCTGCATCATTAGTTCAAACAGTTCATGACGGATTACAAACAACTTTGAGCTAATAAATAATTCAAATACGCTTTAATTAACGTAACAAAATATTTAATTTATTTACTTAATTAAATTCATGATTTATTTAAAGAACACTTTTTTGTCAATGTCACTACTTATTTGTTGTCGTTTTAATAATTATTTTTTGTTAAAGTTAGACTTACAAAAAAAAAAAATTATTACATAAATCCTGATTATACTTGGTAATCAAACGTACTTGGATTAGAAGTAATATTAATTCATATTGTAATGCTGAAGGCCTTATGGTATTATTTGATTTAATTATAATCAATGTAATGTTAGAACTGCATGTGGTACTAATTAGCCAAAATCACACATTTTTTGAAGCCAGTAAATCAGAAGAAAAATCTAATCAACAATTATTGAATCTGAATCTACGATAACTTTTTTATTATTATTTTCTTTCAATAAATCTATTCGTTAATTAATTTAGCGTGTTTATTACTGTGAAACATAATTTCTTAAGGCTTTACCACTTATCCAAAGGTAGTGTCAAAAATATGCTAAAAGTGTTAATTTGTTAAAAAGAAAAATCACTGTACGGTAGCGTATATAACAATGGAATGTGTCGCGTATATAAACACTATTAAATTGCAGGGTAACCAAATCAGGTTAACCAATTAAGATAATTATCCATTTTTGGTTAACAAAAAGAGAAAAATATTCATAAAATTTTGTATATTAATTAATTTATAGTAAGCACGTGAATTAAGTTAACCAGGAAAAACAAACAAAACAAGGTGAATAAATAATTTATTAATAAAAATAAATAAAATATCATGCATGTCATGTAAGATTGTATATTGTGAGGAAAAGCAAAGTGATAATAAGAGAACTTCAATTTAATTCAGTGTGGTGTTAATTCAGAGAAAATTTCTTAAAAATTAAGCGACATTTCTTTAGCAAAGTCACATGAGGTACTCGATTATAACAAAGCAGCATAAATTAAGCACAATATGCGTTACGGATAAGGATAATTATACAAAAGCATAACATTATGGACAATTATGTCATCTAAGCATCTTAATCTATTGACTTAAACTTTTAAGAAAGCGACATGAGCAGTAAATATGCTAAGAAACGTTGATTAAGTCTTTTTACTTTAATTAAAATAATAAACAAAACATACTTAAACAACTTACACTAAAAGCTACTACTGTGGATTAACTAAACTAACTAATGCTTATAAATTACTTTAAACGCTTAAATCACTACAAGCTTTTAATTCAAAATTATTATTAATTTTTATTTCTTGATTTTAGAAATATTTTCCAGCAAAAAAGCTACAAATAAATCAAGCTTTTCAATGGTTTTTTAAGGACACACCAAAAAAAAAAGGTTCAAAATCTCATTATTAAAGGATTTATCAACAAAAAAACGAATAACAAACCAACGAATAACACATTTCAACCAAAATTTCAACAAAATTATTATTTATTTTGATTTAATTCAGCTACTTTAAACTGAAATTAAGTCATATTGTGTAATAAATCAAAACTAATTAACAAAATAAAAATACAATTTAATTTAAATTAAAATCAATCTCAAACCTTTTATGTTTCTTTTTACTGTAATCCTTTCTCATGTTGTCTGCAAATGAATTAACGTAATCAAAATAAAATTAAAAAAAAAACAATATAACAACAAGACTCAATAAGAAAAGTGAAAAACTATTCTTAAACAATATGAATAAATAAATAAGGCATAAGAAAACCACTAAATAGTAATAACCAGCAACAGCCAGCAACAAATTAGAAGGTCATTTTGACCTAATTTTATTGAATTTGGTGTTTTTTTTTTGTATTTATTTAGCGCACATAATTTTAATTTAACTAAAAAATTTACTTTCTTTTATTGTTTAATTATATTAATTTATATTTTTAAATTATTATCACAATTGATACGATTTATATTTTTCAAGAATAACCACTTATTTCGTTAACAAAAACATTATTCATTCATATGGAAACAATTAAAAAAAAAGGGAAGAAAAATAAACACTCAGCTTTTCAATAAAAAGCATTTAAAAACAAAAACAAATAAAAAACCTAAACTAAACTAAAAAGCATCGAAAAAATAAAACAATTCTTAACGTCCTTTGCCATTGAGAAGCTTAATACAACTGAACGTACTAAAGCACACAAATAGAATATTAAAATGGTAATAAAAAGCTTACAAGTGTAATAGAGAATAATTTATTGTTTTCTTTTTATTTAAATTCCTAAAACCAAATACAAATAAATAAAAGGAAAACGAAAAGAAAAACAAAAAAATCAAAAGTAAAGCGAAAGTTAATAAAGTTTGATGGAAAAGCTCAGTGATTTTTTTTTTCTGTTTATTTTTACTATTTATGCTCATTTATGTTCTGTCGTATGCTTCTATATCAAATTAATGAATTATTACAGCCATGTGGTTGTTAACAAAACTGTTTTTCTATTGTATACAAAACTTTTTTGACAAGGAAAATTCTTCACCCACTCACACGGTTCACTGTGAACTAACGTTACTTCCATATGGTAAATAAATGAGTTATTAATTTATTTTAGCATTTATTTATCGTTTGATTGATTAATAATTTATTACAAATAAACATATAAATTTAATTACAATAAAAACGCAACAGATTAATTAAGAAATTTCATTAATGAAAAATAAAAAAAAAAACATTTATAGGTTTTTTTTTCATAACACATTTGAAACGCTTTGAAATTGTTTACAGCTTTTTTTATCGTTATATTTCTATATATAGAAGCAAAAACATTACTTTAGAAAAAGAGAAAACCCTTTTTATGTACCACCCAAATCCATTTACCTACCTACTTACTCAACAACCTTAATCCACCTTAATTAATATTCATAATTAATATATTAAATACTTTATTAAAAAAAACATGTAATGCCTATAAAAATAATATACTAAAGTATGCCCTAAGTATTTTACTTCCGTAAAATTATTATTTATACGAATACGAATAAATTTTTTAACATCATGAATTCAATTAAAATTTAATTGTATTTTTCTTAAAAATTAAACTAAAGATTAAAGTTAAGTAAAATTTTAATTTATTTTATTACTAAATAGAGATTAATATACTGAATATTAGAGTATTTTTTTTTTTAAGGTTAAAAATAAAATTATTGATTATCATTTTAATTATGAATAAATATTATAATTTTGTTCTTAATTTAATAAAACTAATGAGAAAGAAACTAATTAACCTTCAACAACTACCTAGTTTATTGATTATATTTTGCTACATCTTGACCTTAGGAATATTTTTTTCTAATCGGAAGTGAACACATTACATTAAAGGATATTTTTATAAAAGAGATATAGTTTTAGGAAATATAATTAAACAATAGATTTGACATAGATTTTTTTATAAAACCATTTTAATTATTTTAAATCGTGTTAAATGTCCATCTTTAACACTATAATCTCTTTTTTGTTGTTTAAAGAAGTCCTTAAACTTATTGCTAAGTGCTTATTAACCTGAATTAATACTATATTAAGGAAAGAGTGATTGTGGCCGAATGGATAAAATCGATGGCATCGCAAGTTCCAGATCGCGCTTAAAAACATTTGACTGTTAAAAGTTGTATTATCCCCAGTTGAATGAATTGCTCTGTAGTTCAATAAGAACTACGCAGCACAATTTAAATAATGATTCTTAAGAATACAAGAGTAGCCTTTTATCATTTGAACACATCTCATAATACCTACGCTCCGCATAAGGGGTTGTTTACGATAAGGTAAAATATACTTTATTTTTGATTAATTACTGAAGGAGCAATCCACATGTTACAGATTTTCAAGGCATAATCTTGAAGATTAAAGCAATAAAAACATAATATTGTTAAAAAGTTTTAATTAATTAATTAAGCAGCATAAAAAGACATCTATAATGTATTGCTTTAAAACAAATATCATTAGCCTATATTACTTACAATGAAATTGCAAATATTGTATTGCATTAGAATTTTTTTTTATTACAGCGAATTGAAGATAATAATCAATTTTATTTTTATTATGATTAATTAATTACAGAAAATGAGATGTGAGTAACTTAAAAGACATTTAAAATACTCTTTAGTTGTAATAAAAAAGACGCCTTGTCACAATGACTTAAAATTTGCGCTGTACTATTTCTTAAGAACGTTAAGCCATTAATAGTTAAATATTTTACTATACCAAAAATACTTTCAGTATTTATTTATTTGACTATCCCTGATACTACATAAAATCTCTTACTAACACCAATAATAGCAATAAGAATCAGCACTGTTATGATTATTTATTTTTGCTTTCTTTATCGTGTTATTAAGTTTATTACCTATTAACCTGTAAACGATGCATAACAACCGACCTTGTACTACCTTTTCTTTATAATAATAATAATAATAAATTTTTTCATACCTTCTATTCGTATAATTTCTTCACTTCTTTTACCATTTTTAATGCTTTCACATTCATATTTGTTTTGATTAGTGAGAAATTATTATTATTAAAAATGCTTATCAACGTTGCTAGAATTTGATTGGAGCGTATTCATGGTCGTTTTACAAATAAAATTATTATTTTAAATGATTAAAAATTGATAAAAGATATGAAATATAAGAGTTAAACCAACCTTGATAGTTTAAAGTTTTAATAATAACTGCGCCGGTTGACAGTAACCCTTGATCCCTTTATGATATTTTAATAATCTTAAGATTTTCCAGTGCCACTATATTACATTGGTATGCTGTCTGTAGCTGTAATGTTCCAAAAGCTTTTATTATTGTCCTAAAGAAAAAAAAGATTAAATTAATTCAATTTCGGATAAATACCTGCTGATAATTACGTCTTATTCATGGATCATCATTCTACATGGAACAGCACACTATTTTCCAATTAAAACAAGATCATTCTACTCTACAAAGCCAAGTCAGTTTAAGTTTTACTTAATTAATAGTAATTAAAAACACTCCTTATTAAATTAAATAATAATGAAAAATACGATATTATGATAATTCTCATAATTTTGACAATTAATTAAATTATTTTTGTAAAAAAATTAACTATTTGTTTATATTTCAATAAAAAAAAAATGTTTTCTGCCTTTTAAATTCTAAATTATTCTGTTTTTATTTTTATTTAATTAAAATAATTTTTTCTAAATTAAATAACCAAGTAACAATAAAGAAATTATTTAACATTAAATTATTAACAAACTTATGGATAGAGATGCTAAAAAACATAAAATAACATTAGTTTATAATTATACACCGGATGAATTACGTTTATTGCGACAATGTAGTTTAGAGGCATTTATTTATCGTGCATTACCTTTAAGTATGTTATTTGGTATTGGGACTGCATACTGTTTGCGACATTCTATGGTAATTAAACTGAAATTTACATTAAAACGTTTTTGATTTTTTAAAATTATTTATTATTATCAAATAAACAGAGAAGAAACACATTGTTCGGACATTTACTTATATTGAGTAATAGTTTAGGCGGTTATTGGATTGGTAATATGTCTTATGCACCGGTATGCGTTGATCGTTTAATGAAATTACCAAATTCGGAATTAGGTGAATTAATTCGTTCAAAAAAAGCAAATAAAAACATTCCCAAAGGGTAAATATAATCAATTTAAAAATGTATAAATAATTTATTTAACACTTTTTTTAGAACTGAAAATCGAAGTTCTGTTCAATTGGCACCATTTAAAGCGGAAACTGATTCCTACACAGATGAAGATTATGATAAAAACAATAAATAATAATTTATTTACATCAGAAAGTCGCTTACCCGTAATAATGTAATCAATTAAGTAGAAAACCTTTTTATCGATGTTTTTGTTTTTTTTCTTTACTTTTTGACATAGCCATAATTCCTTATTGTGAATTATAATTTTACCGGAGTTACAATTTTAAACATAACCAAAGAAAAAGAAAAAAAAATAATATTTTCGCAATAGAATTATTTTATATTATTATTTTCATTTAAATTATAATTTAGAACTTTTTTTTTGATAGTTTATTTTAAAATAATGGCTGAGCAAGGGTCTGTGGATCCCCAAGGACAAAAACATCCGCTTGTAAGATAAAAAAAAAACTTTCTCATGTTATGAAATAATTTGAAAAATAATAAATTTTCAGGCAAATTATACTTTTAGTCCGGATGAGTTGCGTGTGCTAAAAGAATGTAATACAGAATCATTTTTTCAACGTTCCTTGCCAATCGGTACAGCCTTTGGATTGGCAACGTTCTTAGGTGTCAATCGTGGTATTATTAAAGGTAATGCTAAATGGGGTGCAACACCAAAAATCGTACTTAGTGTAATCTTTGGTTACTTCCTTGGCAAATTTAGTTACCAAAAAAAATGTGCCGAAAAAATTATGCAATTGCCAAACTCACAATTGGCACAATTATTACGTCAGAAGAAACGAGGTGGCATTTATGAAAGGTTTGCGAATAATTTTTTTTTACTTCCAATAAATTAATTTTATTTAACTACTTCCATTAGTTTAACACCAGACCAAGGTTTTGGAGCTGGTTTATCACTGCCTGCTTTTGGTACACAAACTGAACAATACTCAGATGAAAATTTACGACAGGTTTGTTGTATTACTTTAGAATTATTAAAAATTCTTGAATTTTTTTATTTTTATTTTCTTTTAAAGGCAAATTCACTTAATTTAGACACTGAACGTCCAAGTGTGGATGGTTTAGATGATGGCAAACGGTTAACATTAGACAGTAATACCTTTCAAAAATAATTATAATTTTATTCTTGCTTAATTAAAAAAAAATGAATATTTTTCGTAGGCCCTGTAGCGTATAATGATGATTTACCATTAGAACCGCCAAAAAATACAGTAACATACGATGAATTAAGGAAACATAATCGCGACGAGTATAATAAAAAAGCAATGAATCCGTATAGCAGGTAAGATATTAAATTTTATTATTGAATTATCAAGAAAATAAAGTTTTAAAAAAATGGATTTTTAGACCGATCGAAAGAAATGAAGGTCCAATAGTAACACGACCATCACCACAACAGCCAGAGCGACAAGATGATTACAATGAACCAAGAAATTCTGGTCCTAAAAATAAATATGGTGATGTTTGGTCACAATAATATAGAATATTATTTTATTTCTTTATTATTCGCTTTATTATTTTTATTGAGTAAAATAATAAAATAAAAAAAAAAACTTTGTAGTCAGAAAAATAATAAAAAAAAAATGCAAAAGCTGATGGCCAGCACAAGCATATAACATTTAAAATTATTTCTTAGTAAAAAGTCCATTTTTGGCTATATTTATGCAAAAAAAAAAATAAAAATTTTAAATAAATAAAAATTTAAATTCTCGGTATTTAATTTTTAGTTTTGTAAAATAATTGCGTGGAAACACGACGACAATATAATCTTCTTTATTTCACCTTAATTTACCTGTTTCAAATTTATTTCACAAATTGGTTGGTACCATTTCACTGAGCTATATTCATAATTTCTTTTGTTTTATATTGGAGAGTAACAGGTAATTTTTTATTTTATTTATTTTCAAATGAATGTTCTTTTTTTTTAGGTATTAAAGGATTAATAAAGAAATTTATATTATTCAGAAGCTACGTACCTAAATACACTTCATTTTTCTTACGTTTGTTAAACTCGTAGCTCGTTGAGTATAACAGCTTTATTCCCATTAATTATCTCTAATTGATCATATTTTTCTTTTTCGTAAGTATTTTCTATTTATTTCTAACAGCATTTTCATTCAGAAACACCAAATAATTTGATTAAAAATAAATATTATAATTACACCGTAACAAAAACATTTTTATCGTAAGTTTTTAATTTTATTTTGGTCTTTTCATGGTACCAATCTCTTAGTGCCATCGCGACATAATATTTTGGGAAATATGGTAATTTAGAAAATGCAATATTCAGTGCAACTCTTGTACGTACAATGAAATAAAAATTATGTTATTGTGTAAAAATCATAATTAAATGCATAAATTTCATATTCATAAATACTAATTTTCATCTCAAGTGCATATAGATCCACTTCGAAATGTGGATACGAATTCAACCAATGCTCTGCCATCAATCTTAATTCCTGATCCCAGATCTATAATCAAATGTTTATTTAAAATATTTTAATTTTCTATCAGTGAGAAAAAACTATTTATTTATTTACTAAAATTCTCATATTTGCAACATTATAAGCTTGTGCATAGTGATTACGTAGTCCATTATGTCCGACGAAATTTTGTACAATTTTCTGGTCTTTTGGGCTTTTATTTAATATGATTCAATAAAATTTCTTTTCAAAATTGATTTTTGAAAAAATATGCACTCTAATAAGCCGCTCCTACTATTAACCCTCTACCCGATATTAAGCCACTGCTAGACCTAAAAATTTAACTTTTTTTCACTATTAAGTGATATTAAATAATAAATAAATAATTAATTAATTAATAATCAATAAATTCAGTGAAAAGATGATGATGCAATTGAAGCAATTTACCATTTGTTAATTATTTCCCGAATTTTTATGGTTCAAAAACGATAAATCAATCAAACAATTTGTTAATAATGAAGTTAAAGAATTCTATCCCAATCTAAGTTACAAATTTCTTTGTTATCAAAAACGTTATCAACATTTATAGGAACGAATCGTCTATATAATACCCCATCTCGGAATGTTATTAATTGCCGAGCAGTGTAAACCGATAAACTGATGAAAGTAATCAGTAGAGATGACTTCCTTAAACTAATTTATAGTAATAAAGCCAAACAAATAGATAAATAATTTCACAACTCAACACATCCATACTAATTTAGGAAATAATTTTAAATAAAGAAAATTAGTCATTGTTTTTTTTAGGTATTAGAATTAATTAATTAATAATCGGGTAAATGAATACATGTTTATTTCAATCAAGCAAAATGAATCATTAAAGACACTTTAAATGCATGGGAATTAAAATAAAGAATAAAAGTATCACAAATGACTCATCATTTCGCTTTTTAAAAATCCACACTTATATCAAAAATAAATCTCCTTATCTTAATCTTTGTGATAATTATATTTTATGCTAAAAAAAAATCAAACAAATTTTTTATCATTAATTAAATAAAAGAAATTAATTTGTCTGAAAGTTATTACTGTAAATAAGCTGAAGAAACCGCATGGAAAATTTTCCAGAAACTTATTTTTGGTTACGATAATACCAACCATGTGCTTTATGTTTTATTTTTCCTATTTTGTTTTAATAAGTAACAAATAATCTTTTATTTACCTGTTAATACCTTAAAGAACATATTTTTTTTTAAATTATTTTTAATAATGTAATTAAAACTATAAATAATTAATAAAAACAAAAATTGTAAATAAAACGCCTTGGTACTATGCAACCCTTTTCACATTATTATTAAGTATCCAAAAATCAGCTGTAATAAAATGAACCGTCATAAAGATGTTAAATTTTAGAAGAAAGTAAATTGGCTTTAAGTAATAAATGTTTATTATTTCTCCTATATTTGTTTTACCAAACTGAAAAAAAAGGTAAATTATTTTTCACACTTTAATAAACATTTTACTTTTCAAATAATAATAAAAAGTACCTAAAGCATACGTATACTGTAAAACATTTAATTTACTTGCTAAATTTGCTAAATGTATGCACATTTAAAAAAAATAAATAAATAACACATAAAGCGGGGTAAGTAATTAACATAAAATACTTAAAAATAACATAAATACGCAAATTAACTGAACAAACATTAAATGACAAGAAAATTAAATAAAACGGCAAAAAATAAATAATAATATTAAGTACGAGCACTGCACAAACACTAAGTACGTAGCTTATAGATTTAAAGTTTTTATTTTTTTTTCTACTTTATTCATTTTATGACAAACTGTCATCGTGGTCGATAGTCAATTGGTTAATTTGAAATTTAGAATTCGAATTTCAATAAACGGCACAGTGGTTTTTTTTTTTGTTTGTTTTTTGAATGACATTTTTCAATATTTTGTGAGAAAATTATTACATCCAAAAGTGACTAATTAATTTAATTAAAGTGAGTAATTGTTAATTAATGAAAATTTATTTTTGTTCTATTGTTTATTGTGATTTAAATACGATTAGAGATAATTATTTTTTGAAAAACATGTTTTTATTATTTTGATTTGATGTGATTTCTGTCAATATTTGTAAATAAATTTTTATTTACTGTAATAAAATTATTTATTATTATTAATTTTAGATTAATTAAATAAAAAATCAATATATACAAATAAATATATTTGTAAATATTTTTTAATTAAAATAAGAAAGAAAGATAGAAAAAAAAATGGTTCAAGGTGTTGATCTTATTCAAGTGGATGTTGCCTTTTTATCTTATAATCCGCAAAGGTAATTATTATTTTTATTTTTTATATTTTGATTATCAATCAACAAAGTAATCAATTAACTGATTTTTGTTGTTATTGTTATAATTTAATAATTTATTTATTATTATTTATTCTTTCTTTTTCGCGCGCTGCTTATCACACATTTTTTTGCGTTTTTTAATTTATATTACTTTCAATCTATTAATATAACTAAAAATAAATAAATAAAAAATATTTTGATTGTAAATAAAACAATAGAAATATTGATAAGCCAAAAATAAAATTGGATAATACATGTATAGCAGGACATTATGAGTTGCGAAAGCATCGTGAATGCAAAAAACAGAATAAACATGGAATGGGTGTTGATGCTTATAAACATTATAAATGGGTAAAAAAAAATTTGAATTTATTTATAAATATTGTTAATTAATTAATTAATTTTTTTTGGTGTTTCTAGTATAATTTAACATTACGGAAAGAATTGGAAAAAGGCACACAAAATTCCCGATTGAAAATAATCCATTGGCATATTGAGTCAAGTAATTCCGAAGCCTTTATGATGGATAATGTTTTATATAAGGCTGTTTCGATTATTATTGGACAGGAAACGGAACATTGGTGAGTGATTAATTATTATTATTAATTAAAAAACATAGTGTATAATTATTTAATACAAAAAATAGAAGAAAGAAAACTAAGTGAATATATTTTTTAAAATAAATTTTATAATAGTCAAAAGTCGATTATCGTATTGACGTCGATGTACAGTGATCGATTATTTCATTAAGCGCCATTTATTATGCATTTTGTCCTAACTGCACAGTGTTAAATAAGCCTGAACAACGTTATTCCCATGAATTAGTTTCTAAAATTATCATTAACTAATTATTTGTATGCAATTTACCTAAAAATATTAAAGCTTTAAATTACTTAAAAACGAAAATGTTCCTTATCCATAGACAATGCAATCATTTTTCTTTACAATAAAATCGACTTAATTAAGCCCAATACTAGGTAATTAAATAGTTTTAATAGAATAAAAAGTAATTAAATAATAATAAAAAGTCATTTAATAAAAACAAATTAGTAAATTAAGCCAAATTTAAGTATAAATAGAAATAATTTTTTTATTTTCAAAATCCCTGATAAGATAATTTAATATTATCTATTGTGGGTAGTGATGGTGTTTTTGTTGCTGCTGTCGTTGCTGTTATTATGATAAAAAGTGAATTAAATTATTTATTATTTTCTTGTGTCATTTTGTTAATCTAAATTTTGTGTTGTTTTTTTTTTTTTTTGATTTATATGTTTTGCTATTATTTTTTTTTTTTTAATTTATTTAAAGTTTAATTTAATTAATAAATATTTAAATTTTCGCTTATAGGTATTGTGCTAATATCGGTGATAATTCTGCATGTGTGCATGGTTCACGTGATAAACAAAAAATAAATAATGATCAACAACAGATGGCGTTAACGGCATCAGGTGGTTCTATGCAACAAAATTCACATAATTTAAATGCATTTAATTTATTTAATAATAATAAATCAAAATTTATAAATAATAGAAATACAAATTATAAAAAATGTACAATTGAATATTGTGCAAATAATTGTATTAATTGTAATAAATATATATCACCATATACAAATGGTAAAAATATAAAAAGGAAATGTGCATGTTATATAGAAAAGAAATTTGAACGTATTATCGAAGAAAATGATAATGATATTAATGAATTAAGTAATAATGATAATGATAATTATAATTTAAATAATAATAATAATAATAAAGTAATAAAAAATAATCTTAAAATAAATAAACGCAAAACTTCAACATCTTCATTGGATACAATCCATGAAGAATCTTAACAAAAAAACAAAATTTATCTTTTCATTTTGTACCTTTTGAAGACTTCAGACAATACACATTTATCTATTTATTTAATTAATTTACAATCAAATAATAATAAAAATAAAAACATAACAATAATAAATTTAATTTTATATCAAAAACCATGAGTAAACACAAAATCATATCTTTGTGTAAAAATTTTAAAGCAAAACAATCAAAACAAAGTATAAAAAACGAAAATGCTTTAAGAATCAGGTTTTAAAAATTTAAATAAATTAATTTAATTATGGTAAAAATCAACTTTATAAACATTTAATTGTAATAAACTCACCTTTTTCATTCGATTAAATATGATGAGAGACAATTTATCAATATAAATATTAACCAGTTGTCGCCAATATAAAAGACTTTCTTTTGACAAATTTAACGCATGCAGTTAAATTGAAATAAACATTTTTTTTTGTATATTTATTACGACTGATATTAAAATAAAATAAATAATTAAATATAAAACAATAAATTTGCCTTGTTTGATTTTTTTTTATATAAATTTTATTTATAAACTAACACGCGTTGTTACATACATTGTGCTGTTGTTTACTTGAATAACACGTTTTCTTTTATTTTATTTAATTTTAATAAAGAAAACTCTTATTTTAATTGTGCAACTTCATACAAATAGGCGCCCAACAATTTCGTCTGTAAAATAAATAAAATAAAATAAATAAAATAAATAAAATAATAAGAAAAAAATTAAATTCATTTTATCCATATAATATCATCAAATACTACTTACACCCTCGATATAATTTCTAATATCAATTTTCTCATTTTGTGAATGAGCACCATCATCGCCAGCACCAACGGGCAATAAAAGTACATTTTTACCGGTGGCTTCTTGTAATGATAATGTTATCGGTATGGAACCACCTTCACGTGTCAAATCCGGTTCAACTTTATACACATGTTTTGTTGCCTTTCTAGCAGCTGAATAATGTGGATGACTTGGATCGGCAGTCCATGGCTTTCCACCGTGCGCCATATAACAATGCATTTTATTCGGTGAACCACGTTCAGCAAACTTATTATTCAAATAATCGACGACATATTTTTCTATTAATTCCGGTGTCTGATCAGGCACAATACGTAACGAGAATTTACCAATAACTTTACGTGGTATAACAGTTTTTTGTCCGGGTTCATAAAATGCACCCTCAATACCATGAAGTGATAAACTAGGATAACGCCATCGGTGCATCAATAACTGAGTTTTGTCTTCGTTGTGCATTAACAAATTGGCACCCATTGAGCGTCTTAATTAAAGAAAGTGAACAATGAAATTACTGAAAATAATAAAAAAACTCTATAATAACTAACTTGTACTCTGCAACATCAAACGTTATATTCTCGTAAATTTTATTTTCATTTGGTAATAATGGAGCAACTTCCTTATATGCATTTGGTACTAATATTTTGCCATCCTTATCGACCAATTGATCCATTAAATAAATTAAATCAGACATTGCTTCATGTCTAAAATTAAGATAAAATAATAATTAAAAACGCTTATTAATAGCAAATCAAATAAAAGTATTAAAACTTACACAGTACCACCAAAAACTCCACTATGTAAATCCTTGGCAGCACATTCAACTTCTAAACTAAAATAGCAAATACCGCGTAAACCATATGTGAGGCATGGTGTATCAGTGCCCAACCAATAATTATCAGAAATACACACGTAATCCACATCATTTAAAAATGTGTCCTTTTTCTGTATTAACAAATCATCTAAACCTTCACTGCCAGACTCTTCCATACCTTCAAAAACGAATTTTATATTAACCGGAATAGGTTCACCAAGTGTCTAACAAAAAAAGAGACAAACATTAATTACTTAAAGGTAAATTACTTTTAAATTTTCTTACCTGAAAACCTTCAATAGCATGAATCCAACATAAAACTGGTGCTTTATCGTCAGATGAACCGCGTGCATATAATTTGCCATTTTTTTCTGTTAATACAAATGGTTCTGTGTCCCAACCGTCCTCTTTCAAAGCTGGCTGCACATCTAAATGCCCATAAATGCAAACTGTTTTCTTATTTGGATCCTAAAAATCAAAGAATTTATATATTATTAAGAAAATTAATGCTGATCAATCACCCTGTACAGTAAAAAAAAAACAATTAATGGTTAATCCTACTATCAATAAGCAATTGAGAGCTCTGTAAACAACTAGATAACAATAAAAAAAAATCTTGCTTCCAAACGCACAACTCAATTATAATCAATCAAAATATGATTAAGGTAAATAAAAATACAATTGATTAAAGATTAATAATTTTTAAGAAATATATAAACTTACGTTGCCAAGTGTTCCTAACAGTACATTCGGTAAGGGAATTTGTCTACCATCGGGCAGCGTTTGCTTACCAATATCAACTAATTCCGTTCTTGCACCTAATTGTTGTAAACGATTTGATGTCCAAAGCATCTAAAAATAAAATTATTTTCCTTAATATAATAATAATTAAAGAAATTCGATATAACGTACCATTCTCTGTACATCATCCCTGTGATCTGCCCATGCTGATACAGATTTTATAGCACATACTTCTGCCAATGTTTTTATGTACTTTGCCTTGTTGGAGTCAACATGTCTATAATTTAATTAAAAAAAAATATAAATTATTTATTAAACCGTTAAAAATTCAAAATGCAAGGGCTAACAGAATAAAATTTGTCACTGGAAAACAGCATTAAAAAAAATGTTTATCTGTTTTAAATACAAAACACGATTATCTGTTTTTTTCTTTTTAAATAAAATTGTTATTTCTCTTATTTATAAATTATTTATTTATTTAAAAAAAAAAAACACATTTATAAAGCCGATAATAATAAAAAATAAAATACAAAAACGCCCCGTGACAAATTAATTATATGCAATTTATATATTTTTTTCTTTATTTTAAATTTGCACAAATAACACACAAATACAAATGCAATAAATGAAAATTTCTAACTGTAAATTTATATAAAAAAAACATAACCTGATCTTTAATTATATCTATTTTATCAATTTAATTAATTTTTTTCAATTTAATTGATATTACTTACTGAAATAATTGTACTAAAGGTGCCGGTAATTGTTCCATTATAAACGTATTAATTTAATAAGCACAATTTAAAAAAAAAAAAATAATAAAACTCAAACAAAGAAGAAATGTTTTCTTTTTTTTTAATTTAATTAAAAATTATCTTTTTTTTTTTATTATTAAAGAATAATAAATGATGTTTGCTGTTTGTGATGTATTTTTATAATGAAATAAAATTAAGAAAGTAAAAATTAATTTATAATAAAAATTTTTTATCGTGTCTCTAATGTACACACATATGAGAGCGAGGTGACGTTTATTGTGTATAAAAAATATGACAAAAGAAAAACAGATAAGAATGTATTAATAGTAAATATATATATGCTTTGGTTATTTATAATGCGATTGTGGTTTTCTTGCATGTATAAGATTTTACAATTATAATTTTCTTTATTTTAAATTTTACTTTAAGTTATTAAATATTACTGTTAATATTTCTTATCAGCAGGCAAACACTCATTCTCACCCACACAAATTCATACAAACGGAAAATAGATAATAATAATAATTTAAAATAAATATCGCGACTATCGATAATCAAATTTATTTATTTTTCATTATAATCAACGATAATATAATCATCTCTGTTACTCACTATGGTTATAATATTACAAAAAAAAATTGTAAATTTCTATAATTCGGTTGGTTTCTTTGCTAACCTTAAAAATTAGATAAATTTTAAATAGATTAAAAATTAAATAGACATAATTTCCGGAATAAAACAAACCACATATTATCTAATTACTATTATTATTATTATTACTAACCGTGATAAGGTATTGTTAATGTAGGTAAATCACGATAAGAATATTTTATTTATTTTTTTTATTATTTTTTTTTTTAGGTCATTTAAAAAATCTACTTAAAGTGGATTTAAAATAAAAACATTTATTGAGGAAATAAACTATAGAAAAGGTATTTTCTGAATAACAACAATGTTTTTAATCCACTTAATGCATAAAATTCAATTTATTTACTACTTATAAAAGGTAATCTATACAAAGTACAAACCGGCAGTATTATAATTTACAATGACTTACTTATTTCTGTTAAAGAATTCTACCAGGACCTCATTTTGATTTCAGTTAGTGATTATTTACTTTTAAAATAGTTTTAAATAATAGAGAAATTACAAAAAATTAGTTATTTCTCTTCTAACTGGATTAGAGAATAAAGGTGATTTGTTTACAACTTTTAATTTTGTGCCACATTTAAATCCTATTCATGGTATTTCTCTTACTATTCACTAGAACAGACATTATACAAAATTGATTCAATTAGAATCTCCAAGACGATTTCGAATTTCATTTTCAAGACTCAAAAACCAAATAAGCGAATTTGACGGTAACTTAAGCTTAACGGAAGAATTTCGCCTAAAATAAGGATAGTTTTCAGCGTAATTTAAAGTATTTGCTTAGTTATATACAAGACACTCAGCAGATTTTCTTAACTAACCAATTTCTTAAGCATTCTTATTAATTTAGGTCGCCACCTCGTTAATAGAAACCTGAAATCCTCGACCTTTTTATTAACTTTTACAGGATTTAATAGAGAACACAAACGATTATTAAAAGATTTCTTCAAAAAAAAAATTTATTTCTATTGTTTATTGTATAATAAAAATTACATTTTATACACACAGAAAAAGAAAATAATAAGAAATAAAAATTTATTTAATTAGTGAATAATTTTATGATTTATTTATTTATTTATTTACTTTTTTCTTAGCTACAATGATTTGTGAATAATTTGTCAGAAGTTTAGGCGAATAAAATATATATATATATATTTTATATATATTTAATTAATAAAAATTCTATATTTAATAATAATAATTCCTTAATTAATTTAAATTATTTTCTATATATAAATTAAATGAAGGCAATACCATTTCATTCATTTGCACAAAATATAGTTAAATTTTTTTTTCCATGGTGACCATAACACCTGTTTAACTAGCGCAAAATGTTTTAATTTTTATATTTAATAAAAAAAAAAGAAGAATTTTAAACTAATTATCCTATTAATATTAATTTAATTAATTAAAAAATGAAAATAAAATGTATTTTATAACCTAATATAATTATAAACAGATAAAAATGAATATAAATTGTCTTTTGAATCTGAAACAACGTTATGTGGTTTCTCTCCATTATAATTATTATTTTTCTTAACTTAATATCTGTTTGCATTTAAAGATAATAAAAGAAATATTTTCTTTATAATTATAAGGCCTAATATCCAAAAAAATATATATAAAAATGTTAATAATTAAGGCAATTTTATATTACAATTAAACCCTGGATTTACACGATACTTTAGTTTATATTTAGAAAAAGGGTATAGGCGTGATAGATATGATGTATTTACTGTGTGCACAGTATAATGATAATTTATAATATAAATACAGGTAAAAGCTTAGACTAATTATTCAATTTTCACCACATAAATATTCTTTAAAACCGTAAAGATTTAGAATTTCCTCTAAAATTTCTTTTAATCTTAATTAAGATTTTATTAGCACAATTTTTTTCAGCAAAGATATATTTTTTTTTATTTTCAAATAATTAATTTATTCCCGCTTAAACTAACTATTATATATTTAAACAATTGTTTTAATTAAATAACTAAACCAAGAATAGTTAAACAAATGCTGTAACATACAAATAATAATCGGATAATTAATTAACGTAATTAACATAATAAAAAATAGAAAATAATTTATGTATTAAATCTGTATATGAGCGCGTTTTGTGTGTTTTTTTCAATGAAATGAATTAAATTTTTTAATAGAATTGTTATTAAAATCCATTTGTTACAGTGCTATTAAGCAGTAACGTTCCATTGGAGGTGGCAGCTACATCATCAACTGGATTATAAAGTAATAAAATATCTTCGATAGCCTTTTTTGAACCGAATATCAATGCAATAAAGCCAAATATGCATACGACAACATTTTTCCATACGACCCAATAGTATTTACCAAAACCTTCATCCCAATACGTTACAGTTTCGATTAAAATTGGTATTAAAAGGCCGAGTATTGAAAAGCAAAAGGCACCAATAAGGCCAATAAATGGTGATATGGTTGGTACAGCAATAGCTAATACTACTGCGGCTGTTACTAGAACAGTTCTGTTAATATAAAACAGAAATTATTAATTAATTTTAAAATGTCATTAAATACCAAACGGCAAATTTACCTTAAAACATAATTAACCATTAATGGTCGTTTGCTGAATTTATCTTTAACGGCATTCCATGCGATCTCTGTGCATACATAAAACTGTAGTCCAAATGTAAAAAATACAGCCAATGCGATTAAAATTTTAACAATTTGAGCGGGGCTAAAGTAAAAACATAAATGAATTCCTCGTATGAAATTTATGATTTCCTTTTCACTTACATTTCCTCAACTGGTAAATTCAATGTAATACTGTCTTGTGTTTCAGCGCCATACCTCACATAACCAAGAAAACCAAGCATTATATAAACTAATGTAACACCGGACATTCCCTGATTCAGGACACCACATAAACCAATAAAATTCTGCGGAGTTTTCATTTGGTTTTCAAGTGGCATAACAACACCAATTGCTTCCATTGCGAAAATTGCAATCGAAAAGAATTGCGGTAATGTCCATATAGATGCGGCATACGGTACCGATGTGATTGGTGGTAAGTCAATAACTAAGTAGTACATGGTAATACCTGCAAAAAACCATTAATTAATAAAAAAATTTAAATAACTAAAATTTAACAAACAAAAATACCTAATCCAATTCCCATAAAAACATTAGCGACCATGGAAAATGGTGCTAAATACTTAAGATTCGGAACCCAAGCCAATAAAATCAAAGGAATTAATAAAAATGCAATGCAAATTCTCAATTCAATATCGCTACCAATGTAATGGGCGATTACTTGCTGGAAATTTGTTGCCACAATAACTGTGTACACAGAGCACGTGCCAAAGTATGTCCAAAAGAGACAATTTAATATTGTCCATCTGGATAAATATAAAAATTAATTAAATAAAAATATTTTTAATTAAAATAAATGAATAAATTTACTTTGCAATTTTTGAAAAACCCCGAGACCATGATGGTCCATTAGCGAATGCTACCTCTGCAATTTCTGAAAAACCCATGGCTGTTACATGCGTACGTCTGTATAATGTATGAGCACATTTTATCTATAATAAATTATAAAAGTTTATAAACGAAAAAAATAATAATTTATCTTCATCTACTGCTTACCAAAACATAGGCACAATGTGTACAAACAATCGCTGTCAATATTGTTGCAAAAATACCAACAATTAAACCAGAATACATAAATGCAACTGGCATTGCTAAAATTCCGGTACCAAGTGCTGCTTTTAATAAATGTGTTAACGTTTCACCGTCACTAAAAAAAAAAGTAATAAACACGGTTAATTAAAGTAAAATTATTGTTTTAACAAAAATATGCTTACGTTGTTGGATGTGCCAATTTCCGTTCCTTAAATGGATCAAATGTATCAACAGCATTTTCTAAATCTTTTCTCGATGTGATTTTGTATCTAGAAAATGAAAATTATTTATTTAAATAAATTAATTAATACAAAATATATTTTATTTTTATATTTTATTTTTATATTTTACTTTTTTATACATAATTTTAATAAATTAAACATTGTCGTTAATTAAGCCACACACCATAAAAAATTAATTAAATTAAAATAAATGCCGACGTTTAATTAAAATTAAATAAATTTTCTAAATTAATTTAAATTAATTTCTTTGTAATAATTTCCATTATGACTTAAAGTGAATTTCTGATAAAAACTAAAATTGTTATTCTACTGTTTAGTTTATTGACATAAAAATTAAGTCACTTTAAGTAACTTAAGTACTTTTTATAAAAATAACAAAGTTCTTAATAACATTTGATAGCAATAATTATTTAATTTATTTACTGTTTAGTTTAGAAATATTTTCTTTATTTAAGTCACTTTATATCTTATAAATTCAAAATTAAATTCACAAATTAAATAAATTCGTATTTAAGTCACTTAAATCATTAATTAATCTCTTATTGTCTATTAAAATAACAACATAGCTTAGTAATTTTTGTAATTAAAAACGCTTAATTGAACTTTGTCAGATATTACTAATTTCCAACAAATTTACAGCATTAAAGTATTAAAATTAAGTCACTTGTGTTAAACAATTAAAAACTGATAATTTGTTAAAGTAAAAAAAATAAAACAATTGCTGATCTAATATCCTTTGCAAACACTTTTTATAAACGTTTCAAACGACAATGAAAGTTTTATAAACTTAATCAGCTTATTTATTTAAAAAATAAAAATAATAATTAATTAATTAATTAAGTAGAAAGAATTAACAAATATTAGATAATTTATATAAATTGTGTTATTATTGATTAACGTATTTATTTTATTATTGGATTTTATTGTCTTTTATTAACTTATATAAGAACATATCGATCGTGTATCTATACATAATCTGTGTATCAACAATAATAAAAAACAGCACACAATGTTTTTATTATTTATTTATTTATAAAATATCACTTTATATAACCCTTTAATTAGCTACATAATTTTTTTTTTCCTTTACAAATTAAGTAAATAAATGTAGTAGAAAAATTCCTATCGAATTTAAAATAATTAAAGTGGAATTCAGTAAATTTAAAGTGGTATTCAGCAGCGAATGAAATTTGTAATAAAAACAAAAATGCTGCAACTACTTTACTGCTGCTGTTGCTACTAATTTTTTAAACTTAAGCCGAATGTTTTGTTAATTTGTTTACCTTTATTTTTAATTTATTTGCTAATTAAATACAGGAAAAAGTGAAAAAATGTGCGAAAAATTTTTTTATATATATTTTAAATCGCAAAATTTTGACAAATAATTTCTTTATTAAAAAAACCCATCTATAATCATTTTATTGTTGTTTAATAGTGCTAATTTTTTTTATAAACATTTAATTAATGAAAAAAAATTAAACGTTTCTTCTTAAAAACGTTAATTAATTAGTTTTTTACTTCTACGAATAAAACACCTGTTCAACCAAAGAATTGAATTTGGTTTTTTTTTTCTTTGAATAATTTACTTAAAAAGAAATAAATTTAAATCATAGTAAACTTAATTAATGTGGATTAAGCTACTTTTTATTTGAGAATTCTTTTCGTTAGTTTAAAATAATTTCATTACACTGCTTTATGGCGTTAAGTATAAGCTAAAACACTTTGCAGATATAAAAGATATATTTTTTTAACTTATACTTTCTTAAGTCATTATTTTTCAGAAAAATTTTACTTTAACTAGTTTTCATTCATTTACTTTAATATTTTAACGGTGTTTTATTATTAAAAAATATTTTTTTGATTCAAATAAACCTAATTATGCCACCTTTAAGATAAATTATTAAATCAATTTTAATTCAAGAAATCCTTTTTTTAA
The DNA here is from genome assembly GCA_963942525.1 of Ptychoptera contaminata. NCBI lineage: Eukaryota > Metazoa > Arthropoda > Insecta > Diptera > Ptychopteridae > Ptychoptera > Ptychoptera contaminata. Next base: position 29,544,649 of record OZ012638.1, read on the forward strand.
ATAACATTATTTCCGATACTTTCATCAAGTAATAAAGTCAATAAAATAATTAATAACACTTAAATAAGCCACATTTTAGTAAATCAAAAGAAAACTAATGAAACAAAAAAATTCCAACAAACCTCATCTCCATTGGTATTGGCGTTGCCATTTTTGTGTTTTTACATATACCGTTGTATAGACAAAAAAAAATTAATTAACTTAAGGGCGAATTGGATTAATATTTCACAAAATCAACAAAACAAATGAATAAACAAAAACACTTTCAAAGTCAAGGTGAAACTAAGCGTCAAATAGTCCAACTACCTTCATCGATAATTGATGTCTGGGCGCTGGGCACTGATAACAAAGTAATAATAAAAAAAGAAAAATCTTTTCTTCTTTGGCATAAATGCAGACAGAATTCGGGAATTAAAAAATTTTTACCACCAAAAAAAAAAAAATAATTCGCGTGCAAAACAAAACAAAAAAAAAAGAAAAATTATTATTTTGTTTTGTTTTTTGCTGCTCGTGAAGGTTTATTTTATTTATTTTTGCTTTTTTAATTTATTTTCTTTTCAGCATTAATAAAGCATAAAAAAAATAAATAAATAACATAATATTTTTTGTTTATTACAGGCATGTGCAACCTAAAATTTACATTTTCTTGAAGGCATTGTATATTATTGAACGAACGCTATTAGAGTACGAACGAACGACAGTAGTCATAGAATTATTAGAATTTGCTGTTGTTACCCGCTAAGAAATTTCTAAACTTTATCAAGAGTTAATAATGAAAACATGAATTAGTCTAACAATTCTATTAAAAATCTAAACTACGCAAAAATCAAATACAATTTTTAACTAAACTAAAGACTTATCACATAAAAAATAATTTTCCTTACAGCAAATGGTTGGCAATTTCTGCTTATGAATGTACAGAGTTTACTGTCCGGTGGTAACTTTTTAAAAAGAAAAATGAGGCAAAGTTAATAAGAAAAATGAAGACGTAGCATCAGCAGGAACAACAACAGCAGGTACAACCATAAGTAATAATTTTTGGTTGCAGTTTTTTTTGTTAAATAAAATCAAAAAAAAACCAAGAAAAAAGAGAAATAAATAAACAAGAAATCAACCACGAAACAACAAATCATAATTAAAGACGTGAATGGCTTTACAAGAAATTTTTGTTTTTATTTTTCTTTTAAATTTGTTGTTTTTTTTTGTGCATTTAATGTTGGCTGCCGAATTGCTGCCAAATCGATAAAAGTAAAGTAAGAATTATTTAAAATGTTGCTTATGTTGTGCGTCCTCCTCCCAAACAATTGTGTTTTCTCTTTTCGTATTTCTTTTTTTACTTGCATATAAAATTAAAAAAATTCCAGGAATTAAATCAATATTGGGGACATGACTTAAAACATACTTTAAAAACATACAAAAGTGTGCTTTTTCTGCTGTAATTATATGAATGTTTGGTAGAAGTGAAATGGCTAAACTATTCAGATACGGAGCACAAATAATTTTTGAACTATGCAGTTTATCACAAATAAAGTAAAACACATATTAAACTGATAACTGCCCCGAAGATTATTACTGGAAAGTTTCAAAAACATAAACTTAAGCAAATAAATATAACTTAATATTTGATGGAGGAACTACAGATTTTTAATTTTATGCTCAAAACTCCAATTTAGCGTCCTCCATTGTACTTAATCCGCAAAAAATGTAATTCAGTTCAAAATAGGACTAAATAACCTTAATAAATGTATTTCATAAATATTCTTCTCGCATTAAAGTTACATTTTATGTTACTGAATCAATACGCAATATTTTTTGACCAACTCGAATAAATCTACTGATCGTACTTAAATGCATCTCTGAGAATTTGATCAATTTTGACACATTTCATTGATTGAAAAAATTAAGTTTATTAATAAAAACTTCATTTATAAAGTCTTTTAAGTCGTTTATAAAAAAAAATACTTATTTAAATAAATTATTTATACTTTTTGTCAAAATTTATTAATAAATTCTATACAAAAAAAAAAAAAGAATAAATAAAATGTATTTTTATAAATTTAATTTAAATTTTATTTATATTTAAGCAGGGATTGTGTAATATTTTTTATAAACACAAAAAAAATGACAAAAAATTCTTTAAGTTCATATAGAAATGTTTCGTTATTATTAAAAAGATTACAAATGGAAGTATAAAAATCTAAGAGCTATTAATTAATTAAAATAATTCAGTTATTATCGGTCCTTAATTTTTTATTTAATTTTCTCAGTAAACAAAGCTTTAAGAACTAATAAACTTGATTTATCTAAGCTAATCAGTTGGGAAATTAGTCGATGTTACTTTAAAATACATGACTTTTTTCGGAATTGCTTTGTAGGAGACGAACCCATATTTTCTAAATCAGATTGTAGAAAAATTTCCAATTTTTATGCATTATATTGCAATCGTGATGCATTAAACGAATTCACATTTAAAACATTCATAATCTATGTGATTCCATTTCAGTCATAACTTGAAAATAATCAATGACTTAAATTTGTATTTAAAATAATCGAATTAAACGCGCTAATAATAATATGGTTCATGTTCCAGCTAGCCTATATAAATTCTAACTGGTATAATATATAAGTTTTATTGGTTTATGATGTTGCTACGAAACGATATATATTTGTTGAGTCTTTACTAAAATTGTGTCTTTGATAAAAATAACAAAAAAACAGAAACGACGATCTTCTTCTGTTCAACTTACTTTGATGATCCATTTATTTCCTGTGGTAAAAATGTTTCCAATTCCTGTGCAGGAGGGCCCACATTCTCGTGCTAAAGTAACAAATATTCAATTTAATAATAAATAATAATAAATACAATTACAAATTTGAATACTCACTTGAACCATATTTTTTATTTATTTGTATTTAAGTTAAATCAGTTACTCAGTTAAGTACACTTCTTTGCTTAAAAAAAAAAACCTAAAAAGAAAAAACCAAAATTAAACAAAAAAAATTATTTAATTAAATTAAAAATTGTTTTATTCTCTTTGATCAATTTAAAATGATTTAAAAATAAAAAATAAAATCCAAAATAAATCGTTCAAACAGACAGTGCGGTTATTAAATTAATTTTATTAATAATTCCACATAGTATATATAATCAATTAAGACATTTTTTATAGACATCTCGTGTGCTGTGCAGATCAGTTTTATTATTAATAATTTTTGGTATTTTTATTAACAAATTAATTACAGTGAAAAAACACGTGATTTAAGTCAAGAAAAAAAGTTTTTTTTTTTAAAGGAAGCAACATTTTGATTGATTTCTTCTTTCTTTATCAATTTAATTAAGTTCATTAATTAGGTAATTAATCTTAAATACGTTTTTTTTTAATTTTGAAACATGAACACACTTATTATTGACTATTAAATTGATGTGACTTTGTTGAGATTATAAAGTGACTTTTGCTAGTTGTGATTATAAAACGCCTAAAAATAGATTATAAATATGATTTACGAATGTAATCTGACCTTAACTGATTATAAAATATTTTGACATTGAGAATTTGCAAAGTTCGTTGTACAAATTCGTCAAAAAGGATCATAAAATTTATCATTTTTAACTGATTTGTACTTAAGTAATTAAACTATGCCAAATTAAGCATTTTACTTTCGTACTTTCCACACGTTTATAGAGTTTTAGCATTCTTAATAGTTTTTCTTAAAAAAAGCAATTATTACCGTGTTGTAAGAGATCAAATTTTTAGCATTTTCATCGTATTATCAAAATCGTTGAAAGTGACTTTAAAATGTCAAAAAAAAATAACTGATAATAAAAATTATTAGGTCAAGCAAATTTGATTATTTCCCCCCCAGAAGAAGATATAATTTGATCAAATTACAGCAGAATGTACGAAACCCAACTCAACTAGAATGAACTTAAACAATCTACTAACGAACTTAAACCCAAATCTTAGCATTTGGCATGAAAATTAGTTTATCTTGAGATAAAAATATTGCAATGAAAGTTTAATCGTATTAAACGATGCTTTTTATTTCAAAATTTAGATAAAAACGCTTACTCCGTTTGTTATTATTTCATGTTTAGCTTGTTTTGTAACTTAAACCAATTAGTAACTTAAACCAATCAATAACTTAACCGGCTAAACCACAATATCCTCTTAAAAAATTTATTTTTTCATTATTTTTGCCATTTGATCTGTTTAACAAAAACGAAAATTATAGAAAAGAAAAATGTCCACTTAATTATCTATTTTATATTCTAAAACTTTTTCTGCTGATTATAATAAATCAACATAAAGAAAAACAAAAATTTATTTACTTAAGCTAGTTGCGCATCAAAAACAAACAAACAATTAAACATCAAAAAAAATATTTCTTTTCGTTACATTTTCTTATCGTTTCTCACTATCTCATATTTCTAAGCGAAAAAAATATAAAAAAATAAAATTAAAATTATTTAATTTAATTAAATTCGAATAATAAAGTTTATTAAGGTTCGTTCTTGTTGCTGTTTGTTGTTGTTGTTTATTTTGCTGCTATTATTGTTTTTCTTCTTTTTGTTTTCGTTTTTCCATTTTAGCGCAAAGCACACACACACAAATATTGAAGCGATAAAAAAATTTAAAAACAGAAAAAAATTTTAAACCGGAACGATGAAATTATTATTATTATTATTGAAGTTTTTTTTATTTTAATTAACGTTTTTTTTTTTGTTTCAATTAAAATGAAAATAATGAATTTTTTTTTAAACGTATAGACGAAATAGGACAAGACAGGTCAGATAACGATAGTGGTCGACCACTGCCTGGACGTCATTTATCATATTTTAATCTTTTCACCTTGTAGTTTTTTTTTTGCTACTGTTTTTACTGTTTAAATAATAGAAAATTATATAAGAAGGTTGCTATTTAGGATGTATAACAGACAGACTGTATAACTTCTAATGCTATTTGCATTTCTTATCTTATGCTTAAACAGGGATTGAAAAGCACAGAATTATTATTAATATTAACAATAAGCTATATAGACCTTAAATGTTATTTGATTATCCTGGTTATAGAATTAAAGATATTAGCTTTCAAAACTGTTAACTTCGACAAACATTGTATAAAACTTTGGTTTGTGGACTTCTTTCTAAATCTCGGTACACCAGGAATGTGTCATTGTTTTTGCTCGAATTTTCCGGGTTTAGTCGTTTACCAGCCTCAGAACTCTATTAGTAAATTTCTAATTTTAAACAAATATTTGCGTTGAATAACCTATATCATTTACCGGTTTAAATATGGTGCGGTTTTGCCTTAAATAACCGCTAAAATAGTTTTATTTAATATGTAGTAAAAATCATAAATAAAAGTAATAAAAATGAAATTCCGTTGGCAATTATCAAAAAAAAAAAAATAATAAATAAATAAACCACAATAAATCACGAACAAAAAATTTAGAAAATAATTGAATTAAGTGAGAAAAGCATGCGCAGTGTTATTATTTAAAAAAAATTTTAATTTCTCTTAGACTGTATGGCTGGTTTTTGTTTTTTTTTTCGCATTAAATTAATTAAATTAAAATTTCTTTTAAAATCGAGATTTAATTTAATAAAAAATAAAACCGTTTTCGCTTTATACAATTTTGTTTTTAGTTATTTTAATTGAAAAAAAATCAAAGGAGAATAGTGTTGTTTTGCGGTGAATAAACTTCACCAAATAAAAAAAAAAAAAAAAACATAAGCAAATCAACGTATCTCTTGGAAACGGACACGTGTACTTTATTTATTCATTTATTATTTAATGACTTAACGTACAAACAAAAAACAAAAAAATTGGCTTCAGAAACGGTTTGTAAAGTTAAACCAAGTTGCAATGCTAACAACCTAATAAAAAATTAAAATTTTATTTCTTTTTTTTTTTTTAATTAAATAAAATTAATAATTAACGATATAAAAATAATTAAAATGACTGACTATTTGATGAATTAATTTAAATTTTCTATTTTTATTTATTTAATACAGCGTTAAGGAATTTTTCTATAAATCAAATAAGTTTTAAAAAATTAAAAACAAAAGGCATAAACTATTTGTCCTTGGAAAAATTCAATAATTTTAAAGAAAATCATAGACATACCTCAAATTACGATAAAATATGTCGTTAATTACACTTTGTGTGCCCTGTTTTTTCGTGAAATTCTTTTTATAAATAGTTTTTAAGTGATTTCAATTTGATTTCACTAAACCTCAGTACTAGTTAAACTAAAGTAAAAGCATATTAATTGTGTAATTAATTTTATTATAAATTAAATGTGCGATAAACGATAAAAAATCGTGAAGATCATGCATGATTTGTGATTAGAAATGTCACTTTAGATTCATTGAATCACGTTTTACAAAACAGTTTAATCAACCTAATTTAGTTTATCTTGTCACTAATTATGCCATAATGCGGCTTAAACATCAAGAACATTTTTTGTGCCTTTTTACAAATATTTCAACAGCGATTATTAAATAAACTTTCATTTCAAACGGTACAGTGACCGAACGAATACCACATGTAAATCGAGGATAAATTGTAATGAAAAAAAAAAAAATAAAATAAAATAAAACCATCAAAAGTAGCAATATAATAGCCATTTTTATCTTTATTTTTTTATTATTTGCATGCAATAAATTTTGCACATTTTGCAAAAAAAAGAAACGAAAAAGACAAAAAAAATGCGGGCATTATGCACAAAAATCATGCGAATGTGTATTTATTTTGTTCATTTTAATTTTACATTATTAATTTATTAATAAAAGTTATTTTTATTTTAAAAAATTTTAACAAAAAATTACGTTTATTATGCTCAGAATACGCTTAATTACCAAAAAAAATAAGGTTTTCGCTGTTTTTATAACATTTCTAAAAATTTTGATAAAAATAAAATTTAAAACAACTTCCGGTGATTATAATCAAGTTTTTAATGCTTTTTTTATTTTTAATAAAAGCAATAATTATTTAATTGTAATATAAGTTAAGTTTCCCCTTTATTAAGCCTACACACATGTTAAAATAATAAAAAGAAACTGTCATATTCTCAAGTAATTTTAATTAAATTCTTATTTCTGAACGTCACAGCCCAGTGATAACAAAAAATGATTTAAAAAATTGATTAGATATGAATAGTAAACGATTAATTGTTCTATTTAATTCCCAGATTAATTATTTTCCTTGGAATAATGATAATAAACTGTAACTTTAAGCTCAAAGTACTGAATAATATTCCAATCGTTATAAGAAACTCTTAAGGCAAATCCTTTAACAAATATACTTGGCTTAAAATTGCAATTGTTTATAAAGTAAAAACAGCAAGATAATAATAATTCGTGGAATAAAAATCAACAAAAATCATAAAACAACAAAACATTATAAAAAAAGGTTGCGAAACTCAGTCGTATAAAAAATTCTTTCGTATTATTATTTATTTTTTTGTTTTATTTTTCATAACCAAAAATACATTTACACGCACAGCAAGCAATAAAATTCAGTGAAATAAATGTATGAATTGCATCAGCCATAAGAAGTACATAATATTCCAATGGTTGTACGTTCGTTTTGTTTTTTTGTGTATTCTCTGTCGTTATGCGGAGTAGCATGTTGCTTTTTATAGAAATTTTGGTAGCCAAGCCACCTTCTACACAACACAGACAACAATCCAATAATAGTATATATAAAAAAATAATAATGAATCAACAAAAATATATTCTTTAGTAAAGTCTAATGACTTTTTGTTATTTCAACGAGGTGTTCGTATGTGATTGTAAATTTGCAATCAAAATTTTATTTAGGAGAGAAATCACATGGTTTTTAAACTTTATTAAAGTACAATAATAATTATAAATATTTTAATTATAGTAAAAAAAGAATAGAAGAATAAAATATATACAATAATTAACGATATTGTGGTAAGTCTTAAGATTTAAAGTCATTATTAAGTAATTATGTTTAATGTTTTTGCAGTCGCAACCACATCTGTTTATAGCCAAAGCAGGAAAAGTTATTGTAAAAAACCATCTGTTAAGGAAATAAGTCAGGAAAATGAATTAATCAAAGAATATTAAATGAAGGAATAAAATATCAAAACGGACGGAATAATAGCTCAACTACTAAATTTCGAATCATTGTAAGTCAGCTGAACTTTGATGTTTATCGTCCTCCGCATAAGGTGTTACTTTCTTTTTTGACAGAAAAAACACTGTGCCGTTTAGGAAAACATATTGGATTATTTAGATCTTTTTGTTTTACTAATGGTACAACTCTTAGGAACTAAATATATCAACAAGGTGAGAACCATCAAGGTTTTACTATACAAATTCGCAAACATTAGCATTTAACGAGAGAATTTAAAAAATTGAATGTGAGTTAAAATTTCTTGAATAATTATTTTCTAAAATAATTTGCTTGCGTGTTTGTTTCAATTTAAACTAATTAAAATTAAATTTATTTTAAATTAAAAATAAAACACCGGGAACATAATACATTTAAAAAAAAATAAACACCTTAATTTAAATAACGGCGTCACTGCAGAGCAATTCCCAAAAAAAGAATTAAATTTTTTTTAATTAAAGTAAAAAAAATCGAATAACGCCGCCAACCTAAAACGATAAAAATGAAAAAAGACGCCATAGTGCCCTAAACTCTGTCCTACACATAAAAAACAAAAGAATATTAAAAAAAAAAAACAGTTAATTTATGTAAAAAATTTTTTTGTTTTTATCAAAGCACATGGTACGCTTACAATTACAATGAAATCATCAAAAATTACGTCATTTATTACGCATTGTGTGTTGTAGCGCGAAAAATATCGAGAGAATCATATCGTGTGTATTGTGTTTTATTTAATTAATTAATAATTTTTCTATAGTTCGCTTAAAATATAATTTTATTGATTTGATTCTCTCTTTTCTTACACTAATACACACTCTGTCTATTTTTATTTTTGATAAAAGAAGCAAACATGACCCACACAATTTATTTAGACTAACTATTATCGTCTGTCGCTAAACTTTATATTTCTTTCTTTTTTTTTATCAAAAATTTGCATTCTAGTTATCCTTAAATAATTAAATGTCACACAGACGACGATGTGATTAAAAGAAAAATTAACAATTTCTATGCAGATGTGGTTTAAGAAAGAAAAATAAATGAAAAAAAGTTAAATTAAAGCTGTGCGCGCTTATTAACATTTTAAGAGTCTGATAACAGAATATAAATTTAACAAAAGGTGAAAAACTTAAAGCAAACAAACTAAAAATTGATTGTTAATTCATTTCTATAATCAATAAAATTATCAAAGTCATTCACCATTCAAGGAAACCTCAATTACAATAGTTGATTGATTTGCACTTTTAATTGATTTCCTACTGACAACAATAATTAATAATATTATAAAATGAAAATATAAGCAATCGACAGCCAATGTAAATAGAGGAAGTAATTCTTAACCTAGTTATGACTGTGAATAATGTAAAATATTCAATATTGCTACGTTCTTTCTTATAAATTCACTAGTTAATTAAGGAAAAGTTTAATGCATATTCTGTATAATGATTTAACAAAACGAATGTAAAAAAAAAACGATCCTTATACTGATTAATCCATTACTATTAATCTTTTGTTTAAGAAAAAATTACTAAAATTACTAAAATTCCATTGATACACAGCCTAATCAATGTAAATAATAATTATCACAAATGTTAACAACTAGAAAATCATTTTATGAAGGAAAAAAAACCCAATCACACATGAAAATTAATCAATAAATATGTAATACCTCCCGCGACTTTTTAATTGCTGTTATCAGTGGCAACTGATAAAAATGAAATAAATTAAAACTAAAACAAAATAATTTATTTGCGTAGAAAACTTTATTGATTCAACAACTTCAGAGTGCCAAGAATCCTGACAGTTAGCTTAAGCTGTAGAAACTAATTTTAAAGTTGTATTTATAAGCCAAGTAACTCCTCAGTTCACGAAAAACTGGTCTTGAAACAATAATTTTATTTTTTTACATTTATTATTAATCCGGAAATGATTTGGATTAAAATTTCGTCATAATTAAAGTGATTACCAAGTTAATGTCCTGCATTAAACCACAAACACTCTTCAAAAATATCAGATAGCATAAAGTTTTTCATAAATCTTCAAGTATTCTTCGGTTTTCGTTAAAATTTTTAATTCGAATAAAGGAATTAAGGCCTAGAGAAACCGTAAAAACACAAAAATTAACATGAAATTAAATAATTTTACTGCATTTATTAGATTTCTTAAGAGACAACCATTCGTCGCATTTAAGTAATACATATATAATTTTTTTTATTCCTTTAACATTTATATAAATGCATTTTCCGCGATATAAAATTAAATAAAACAAATTTATTGTTTTTTCTTCGCTTAATAAATGGCCGTCAAACGATGCATTCAATTTAATTTATTTTTTAAAATTTAAAAAATAATATTTGATGTCTTATAATACAGAAAAACAAGAATGTCTGTAAAATTGGCATAATAATAAGAAAAAAAAAACTATGTAATTCAATACCCAAAGGTGAGATTAAAGGTTTTTTTCTTATAACAATTAAAAGTGGGTCAAAGTATTAAAATCAAAGATTTGTGTTTAAAATGCTCATAATAACTACACGGAATGCAATGTTCTCAAGTAACAACAGATTATTCTAAGAAACATAAGAAACATAAATATTCTAGCTATATATAATATATTACTGCGTCATTTTATATTATTATCAATTACGGATACCTTTTAATCAATTTTGAATGCACAATTTATAATAGAAAAATGTAAATAAATATTCAAAAACCCCAGTATAATGGCTGATAAGAGTCGTTATTACATGGCTATTGTTTTATTCACCACGTGATAATTATACAACCGGATTTTTCTTTAATCAGTAAACATTTTTAAATCTGTGTATTACTAATAAACAAGCAAAAATTATATTGCAAAGTCATGCTTATAATTTAATAACTAAACGAAAAAAAAACTTAAATCCAAATAAACAAAACAAAATCTTTAGGCGCGCCATTTTGCCAAATTAAATCGTGTAATTAAATACCAGCGAGACAATTATTTTGCCAAGTAAACAATGAATAAAGAGTTTATATTTTGTAGTAAAACAAAGTGAACAATAGAAGATTCATAATTAGCACGAGAATTAAACAAAAAATAAATCAAAATTAAAATTTCACAATAATAGAACTTTTGTTTTTTTTTTCATTTTATTTCATGTCATTTATTATTCATTAATTCAATTATATATATATTTATACAATAATTCATTTCACCCACACGACGGTCAACAACACAGTTTAAAAATAAATCAATAAAGAAAAATTCAATTTTATTCTTTTTGTATATTTGCCCCCGTGTGCAAGTAAATTTCTTATAACGATGACACAGCAATAATTTTTGTTAATTTTTTTTATACGAGTCGTTATTGTGACGGATCAATTTTATTATTTTAAAATTATCAAAGATACAATATAAACACGTTAATAATTTTTAATGCAGTAAAAACATGATAAAATTAACAATTTAATGATTCAGCACAGATGACATATTTTTTATTTTTGTGATTAGAACAGCTGTCAGTTCAACAAGTAAGCATAATTGTAGGCGATTATAGTAAATTTAGTTGTCCTGGCAACCAAAAAGAAAAACAAAAGACGAATAGAAAAAAAATCAAAAACGTGGTCAAGAGCGCTAATAAAATTTTTTCCTCATTTTTTATTTGTATTTTTAATAAAATATATAATTAACGATAAAGAATGTGATAATTATTTGTTTATTTATTTTATAATTAATAAACAACTTGAGATTAGAATAATTATCACCGATTTTTTTTTATTATTATTATTTTAAACAAATATAAATGTCTGTCTAAATCGTTATTAATGTTTTTATTTAAAGGCAAATAAAAATATTTTTACAACAATATTGTCCTTCTTTTGTAATAAAAACAATATTATTATAATATTAGAGAGATAATTACAGTGACAGTGCAAATATTATATTGTGTCATCTATTCGACATACAAAGTGACTGATTGCATCATTATTTGTTAATTGTCCTCTTTCTTATTTATCTTTTGTTTGAAAATTTTGTTGCATCATTTTTGTATATTTAATTAAAAAAAAGCAATTTATTTTTTTTTGGCAAAAGAATAAACATAAACCACCTGTTTCACCATAACAAAATGCTAATCGTATTGATTTCTTATTACAAATGAACACATTGTAAGTACATCGTGTTTTTGTGTTGTTTGTACGATAATAATAATTTTTATATTTTAGATGCATACTAAGAAATTGTAGACAAAAAATTCTAGTCGTTTGGTGAATTTTGAACTACTTCTGGGTTTCGTAGAACTTATATTAAAAGACTACGAGGAGCACTTAGTTTCTGTTAATATTTTGTCTCGTAACTAGAAGTGGTTAGAAATCGTTAGTTTTGCTTCGCTAATAGCAATTGTTATTTTAATTATTTAAAATAAAGCAAAGAAAAGACTACTTAAGATTGTAGAGCAATTTAACTAAGCCAATTTTAGAATAAAAGTATGAATTTGGACTTTATTAAAACGATTATAGCAATATCTAATGTAATTCGTATATTAATTTATTTCAAAGGACTACTACATGCGGATCTAAATCTATATAGCAAACTGTTCGACGTTGAAGAAATCAAAACAATATACGCGTTAACTTAACTCTGAGAAGTAATATATTTCCTAAGGACTTATTCAATAATTGTGTTATTAATTACGTAATTTGCTTTATACCTTGAACTTCCACAATCACCAGCAATAAATAGAATTAATTTAATTACATTATTTGCGATTAGACAAAAATATATAATTTAATTTATTTTTCATTAACATGCAAAATAATTAATTAAGTAAATAAGGAAGAAATTAAAATGTTTCATTTGATTTATGACACTTTTCTCATTGATTTACTTTTCTTTATTACTTATTTTTAACTTACTTAAACGAAAAAAAAGTTATATAATAAAAATAATAAGTAAATAGCCTTTGGCGATTAATTATTATTGAAAAAATATATTGAAAATTATTATTAATAATGAGATAAAGAAAATAAATTAAATCAGCAAATTATCAATGAATAAAATTTGCATAAATTTACGTAAATAATTTAATAGTGACAGTTTTTTTGAATTTTATGAATAAAAATACTGTGCAGCCGCATCGAAACAATATATAAAGAGACTGCCCATGAATAAAATCTGGTTAAATGTCTTTTTTTTATGTAAAACAATGTTTATAATAGAAAAACCACTGAAACAGGATGATCAGACATACATTTTTATTATTACTCTGACTCTTTGATTAGTATAATTATTGATCGAATCAACTGTAGAATCATTTATTTAAGAACTTTCTGGAACTCTTCTTGATAAATTTAGCAAAAATGTATAATAAATGCGATTCTTTCTAAGCACTTCTGCCACACAAAAACCGAAACAAAGGTTTAAATCAACTAGACCCAGAGCGAATAATAATTAATTCACGTAGTTTTTCAATTATTTTTTGCAATTAAATTTTTCTTATCGAATATTCATTGATAACATAAAAAAAAAAAAACAACAAACTAATGCGCATAATAATAAAAAATCTAAATTTAAATTATTCTTATTTCTCTATTTGGATATTTTTGGTATTTTTTCTTATATTTTTCTTTGCTTTCTGGTAAATTTAATCTTATCAACAAAATATAAAAACATATCAGTATTTATATTTGAAAAAAAAAAAAAATTATTTATAGTGCGTAGTAAATGTTTAAAATATTTTAATAAACCTTGGTCTATATAAAACTGAACTGATAATAGTGTACTTCCATTGTAACATAGTTTAAAGTGGAGAAAGAATTTTTTAATCAATCATATTAAAGTCATTTATTAATAAGTAAATGTTTCGAAACAGTACAGCGATTTCTGTTTGGTGGTAAGTGACAGAGTTTTTAGTGGCACACGAGTTAATGTACTAATCATTAGAGTATCATATACTTGATGCACGAAACACAAGACAACTAAGGTATGATGGCAAACAGTTACATATAAAAACATAAAGGAAAATTGCGGACATATACTTCGGCAGGAAATTTAGATAAAAATCCAGTCACTGTTATTAGAATTTTAACCTTAAAGCATTTTTACTAGCAAAAAAAAAAATATCAACTTGTGTTTCTAATACCTAAAGCATAGATAAACTAGAAAATTAATTTTTAATTAAAAAAAATAATTACAATTACGCATTAAATAAATTATTTTTATTAAATTTGCAAAATTCCAAAATTTGATGGTCAAAGTAGATGCACTTTAGCAAATATTCAAACCATTTTATTACTTTTTTCAAAAAATTTATAAAACACAAGAATTAAGTCGGACAAATAGTTCATATATAAAGCGTTGAAAGAATTTGTTATTTGTTCATGCTTCGGCAGAACATATACTAAAATTGGAACGATACAGAGAAGATTAGCATGGCCCCTGCGCAAGGATGACACGCAAAATCGTGAAGCGTTCCACATTTTTTTTGTCTTGAAATAAATTTTATCGACAAATATCAGATGCGTTTAATTAATAAATTTATCCGTCAAAACATAATTGCAATTAAATAAGGATTTATACTTAAGATGTTACATTTTTATATGTTTAATGACTTATACAAAGTGTTTGTGCAGCCAAGGAATTACTTTAAAAGAACATTCATAAATTTACATTCCTTCATTCCAAAATTCTATAAGCACAGATAGCAAAAAAAACGAAAAAAACCATAGTTTGTCACTAATCGCAAAATTTCGACGGCTTAAATAATTTCGTGGGGCGGTGGGTGTGTTATTCTATTAATTAAATATTTCTACACTTAAATCACATGAATCGTTCATACCACATCGTCATTTTTCTTATCAGTTTATGTTACACAAAATTAAATTCATGCTTTTGGTTATCTTTGGATAATTTAAATAATGTTGCAACCTTGAAATCGGTTTTTTATTCTGTTTTGTGATTCCGGATATTCGTATCTTGGATCATTTTATCAATAAAATATCACTTTGTCATGATAAATTACACAAAATAATGAAAGAGAAATTTTTCAAATAAATTAAGATTATTAAAATGCAGTTTAATTGGATAATTAAGTAAGTACATTAAGATTACTTAACTGTATCAATGATAAAACATTTTTATTATTATTATTTAATTAAATTGATAAAACTTCTTATCGTAGAAAAACAAATAAAAACTTAATTACTGCAATTAATTTAAGAAAATAGAAAAAAAAAATAAAAGTAAGTCATTGTACTTGAATGGAAGTAGTATTTTGTTTACAATAAATTAAGTAACTCAGCTTAAACTAAGTCTTTGCAAAAACAAAAAATCATTTTATTGCGCAAGTGTTGCCTTGTTTAATTTCTTACTTAGATACTTAAGTGATTAAGCTAAAAATAAGTGAATTTAAATAGTGTAGAATCTAGTAAAGCTTATTTAAAATAACTTTACACGATTAAGTCTAAAAAATGATTCATAAAGCTTTAAGTACTTAAACAATTACGCTTCCTGATGTACAATTTTTTTTAACGTTAATTATCTGCACACAGAGCTTATTTTTTTTTTTTAATTAAGTAATGTCTTTAAAAGTTAAATAGCTATTAAATATATATCGTGCGAACGTTAAACTTACTCAAATCGTGTTTAAAAGTTATGCTAACGTAATATTTAAACCTTATAGAGTGACATGAATTAGACTAAATTTTACAAATGATAGAATTTTGTTTCTGCGCATGTTAAATGCACTTAAAAACATTTTTTATGACTTAACAATACAGAGCACATCCAATAAAACATAATTATAGACAATTAACAAACTAACGAATTAAAATAAATTAACAGAATTTAATTAAATATAATTGCAAGTCAATTACAATTGCAAACCGATAATCAACTGAACTCTTAATTAAATAAAGTTATTTTTCTTTTCTTTCGACAAGAATTTCATCAAAGAAATTGCAGATATAAGTCACTTTTAGTTTCGATGAAAAATTGTTTTTTTTTTATTATTTAATTAAAATTTATTCGAAACAAAAATAAATAATAAAGAAAGAAAAAGTTTATTTTTATTTTTTATACTAAAAATAGCGAAAAAAAAATTTCTCTGAATGTTGGAAAACATCAACAAGAAAGAAGAAAAACGCAGAAAAAAAAATAAATAAAAGAAATTCTATTTACGTCAATACGCGGGACCATATAGAATACACTAGACTCTCGAAGCATTTTCTTTCTCTATATATTTATCAAATAAATAAAAGGAAAAGCAAAATAAAATTCAATTAAACTTACAAGAATTTTCCATACTTATTAATTTAATTTTAATAAAAATAAACGATTAAAATTAGTATAGATAGGATTAACTCTTGATGCTTAGCAATTGTTATACACAACATGGCAACAGTAATTATAAAAATCTGTACTTAAGCCAAATATAATCAATGTTCTAAATTTGCGTGATTCTTTTATTTTTTAATGTTTTTTACGTCAAAAAACAAAAAAAAAATTGCGCAATTAGTCACTTAAATTGAAAAATAATAGCAAAAACGTGACTTAAACAGAAAAAAAAAACAAAATAGTTAAGTAATATTTGTAGAAAAATAAAATGTCACAAACTAAATAATAAACTTTTCTATTATTTTGCCGAAATTTGTTCCCATTGTAATGTGAATTTTGTTGAAGTAAAAAAAATACATTCAAATGGATTAAATGAAATTTAATTAACAGAGAATTAATCATTTATGCTAATCAGCAAAGTCAATTACAATATACTATTGACTTTGTTAGGTTAATATTTTTTATGTCAATATATTTTTTGTAATAATTTTATTTTATAGAATTAAAGTATTTGGTTGGGGGATTTATCAATAAAAATGATTTAAACAAAAAAAAATGATTACGCGAATGAGACGTGTAACAATGATAACATAACATTAATTGTAAGTCAATGATTAATTATCTGCACGCGCACCTAACATAACTTAATGCAGATATCCTTATAGGAATTGCAATTTCTAAGCAAGAATTCAAGTGCGCGAATGACTTAAAGCACAATTTATTCATCCAAAGTATAAATAAATTAATCAATACGTAATTACAATGCACAGGTGACTTAATATACTATTATTTAAACGTTTAGATTAATAAAATAAAAAATTTAAATCGATTTATAATGATACAACGCGATGTAAATAAAAAAAACGTATTTTAAACCAAGTTGGTGGTGTGCTGAATACAATTTATTTTTATTTATTAATGTTGACATTTTAAATAAATTGTAAATTATCATAAATACTACACAATGTGACGTTACAGATAGATAAAAACAGCCGAAATATTTACTTACAAAAAGAAAAACAAAATGAAATTCGAAAATGTCAAAAAGAAAACTAACACCAAGTGATTATATTTTTTGCGCAACGCATTTGACGTAAGTCATACACAAACAAAAGCATAAATTTACTTAGGTGAAAATAAAATAAGTAAAATGTAAAGAAGGTAAACCGAGGCTATAATGAATACAAAGAATATATAATAAAAATACAATAAACTTTTGTAACCTCTATTTTTATTTTTTGTATTTTAAGTACGTATATGGATAAGCAACAGCCATTGTTAAGTATAGATTCTGATCATTATTATTATTATTATTTATGATTTCTAAGCAAATTTATTACCGGTTATTTTCGTTAATATTTTGTTTTTTTTATTTATTTATTTTTAAGTCAAACAAAAAACAACAGTGCTGGCCAAATAATTAAACAAGATAAATCACATTTTAAAAACAATAACAATATTATTTATTTTTAATCTTAGTTGTTTTTCTTTTTTATTTAAATCAAATGTATGCCGTTTAATATTTAAATAAGTAACTTATAATAGTTATGCATGCATAAGTAAGCGCAAAACATAAATCGTTAAGTCATCAACTACTGAAATGCAGTGAAATTATGCTGTTTATTAAAATCTGAATATTCATAAGTACAGCATATATTTAAATAAATAAAATTTAAGGTCTAACACTATATACATTTAAATGCATCCATACTGGCCGCATAACACTTTTGTGTTAATGAAAACCGACCACGTTCTACTAAAAAAAACAACATCAAAGACGATATAAGCGCAATTAGCACAATTTCACACAATACTATTATTTAAATTAGGAAATTTAAGAATAGAATGTATTAAGTGTCAAAAGCACTTCTGAATACTTAATTACGTTGTAACCTTATCCTTATTTCGCATTTAAGAAGAACATGTATGTAAATTTAACCAGAGATTATATGTTACGTAGTAATCCTTAAATGATTAACTATCTTATTTGTCGCCAAGTAAATGACTAGCACTGTACAAACAAAATGACATTTAATAATATATAAATAAAAAAAAAATTGCAACAAAATAATAACAAAAATAAGAGAAAGAAATTCCGGTTGCCAAAATTTCATATATTT
Organism: Ptychoptera contaminata; assembly: GCA_963942525.1. Classification (NCBI taxonomy): domain Eukaryota; kingdom Metazoa; phylum Arthropoda; class Insecta; order Diptera; family Ptychopteridae; genus Ptychoptera; species Ptychoptera contaminata. Next base: position 29,563,224 of record OZ012638.1, read on the forward strand.
TTCCAATTACCGTTTTACATCCACCCACTAAATATAAACAAATCTATTGCACTAACACTGACAATGGGAATTTTACGTTTTCAAAGAACAGCAACACCAACATAAATACATATATTATTCTAATAAGGAACGACAAAAACGATACTAAAAATTCTATCTGTACAAAAATATAAGAACAAAATAAAATAATGTGCAATTATGTTGCGCCTGTCTGACTTGGAAAATTCACTTATTTTATATACACAGGCACACACTTTACTTTGTTCACGTGTCAATAGAAATCGCATATACTGTGTTGCAGGAATTTTATTTTGGTTTTAATTTATCAACCACGTGGCAGCATTTCTAAGTACAGAAATTTTCTACAATTTGTTTTTAATCAATTTTTAACGCGGCAATTTATATTAAAATAAATTAGGTAAAAAGAAACAGCAATAACAACGGCTTACTAATTAAAAACTAAACTAAATTTAAATTAATAAAATAAATCAATCACCTTATATTTTGCACTTTAATTCCTTAAGAGAACAAAAAAAAATTAATTACCACACTAGAAACAAATGTACTTTTAATTTAATTTACTTTTAAAAACAAAATTAATAATTCACACTGGCACAAAAACAAAATATAAAAACGCTTAACCGCAGTCAGAAAACAAAAATAAAAAAACAAAACGCCACTTCAACGGTTACAACAATTCTAACTGACTGAATTTAATAAATAAATGTGAAACCCGAACGGTACAATATTTTATACAATTGTGAAAATCCGTTCGGCTGCTTTTCTGTTTAAATGTGTAGAATTTTTTTTTTTTTTTGTTTTTAGCCGCATATAATTTCCGCTTTATTAGTATTTATGTGTCCACAGTGAAAAAAATTATAATTTCACTTTTTTTACTTACTAATTTTTTTTTTATTCATTTAACAGTGTAAGGAGAGATGTATGCTTTAACGTTGATGCTGCTACTGCGCTGCTAACAACTACCAACACTTATGTAATTATTATTAATTTAACAGGATTTTTGAACTAAAAATATTCTCTCGTAAAATTTATTATAAAGTTGTATAGGTTTTTGCGCTTTTTTTCGCTTTTTTCAAAGAAACACATGCTTTACTACAGAGAATTGTGTGTAAAAGGAACAACCATGTGGTTTGTGTATAGAAGTGTTAGTAAAAATTAGTATATTAGATAACAGAAAACATAAAATGCGTAACGTGTTGAAGAGAGGAAAATATAACTTTTATAATAGAGTGGGGTAAATAGAAGAATTATATTATATAACGCCTAAATGCAGGCTTCTTATTTACCAATTCACTAAATAATACATTTAAAAGAACTTGTCGTGGGGAATATTTAAAAAAATAATACGTTGACAATCCGGGATTCATTTTATTTACAATACCATATACACAATTTTAGCTTAAAGTAAGGTTTAAACATTTGATAATGAAATGCCTTTACTTAGTGGCTCGTTAACTGCTCATAAAAAATAATTTAAAGTTTTCTTAGGGCTTAAATAAATGCAAAATGTTGATTTCTTTTACTAATTTTACAAAAATTAATATTTATATATTATTTGAATTAATTAGAAACAAATACATGTGCTTACAATATTCTTAATTACTTTTCTTTTTAATTGTGGGAAGTTCAATTTTTAATGTCCACGCTAATGTTAAACCGAGTAAATCGATTTCCTTTTTCTCCGGAAATACAATGTACACTGAATCATTTGAGCCATACCACTAAAAATTAATTCATTTCTTATATAATTTATGTTTATTTATTTAATTTGTATGTAAAGACAAACCTTTAAATTATTCCGATTATAACCTAAAAGTTGTACTTTAGTCTGTGTATCATATTTACCACCCAACGAATACAAATTCACTCCATTTGTTGTATAAGGATAATCAAGGATAATCGCATAAACAAAATCCCTGCCTTAAATATACATTTATTTAAGAATATATTAAAAATTGTAACAAAATAAAACTAATCACCATTAACTGGTTCAGCTGATTTTGTATACCAAACCGAAGCGGTTTTCGTATCATTTTGATAAATCCAAGGCCGTGTGTTATAGATTCCTGGTCCATTGACCTTTAACCAACTAAAAAAAATTGTATTAATTTATAAATATTAAATATGCATAAAAAAGCTACTTACTTTCCCATATCGTTTAAACGTTCCACAAATATCGGTTCAATTATACCAGTTGAGGTTGGTCCAACATTTACTAACAGATTACCACCACAACTAACCGTTGTCACCAATTCTAAAAATAAAGAATAATTTTTTATAATGTCAAAATACTATTGATAATAAAAGAAAAACCTTTAATAAGCTCCTTGCTGCTAAGGAAATCTTCAATTTTTGCATCTGTACGATGGCCCCAACTTTTTCTATCGATTGTCATCGCATTCTCCCATTTATGTTTTTGTAGTACGCCTGCACAATTATCAATAAATAATCAATGAAATTTTACATAAGAAATCGTAACTACCTGGATTAAAACGATCGGTGCACGTGTAGAAGTCCCCATGTTTGCATAGTGTGGACATTCCCCAGCGATCATTAGTCACAACTGTGTCCTTTACTGGACTCTCATTGTACAACCATGTAAGGAATTCTTTTGATTTCCAATAAACGTCCGGTGCCTCCCATTCCCCATCTGACCAAATCACTTCCGGCTTATATTTGTTCACCAGTTCAAACAGAGATGGCCACACTTTGTATTCAACGAACTCATTTTTCATAAACAAATGAAATTTATCGTCAAGATATAACGGATTAAACCATTCATATAACGAATGATAAACGCCAAACTTAAGCTTTGTATTTGTTCGAATTGCCGCTGCTAATTCACCGACAATATCTCTGTGCGGTCCAAGATCAACTGAATTCCAACTGAATGAGTATTTGGATGGCCACATTGTAAAGCCCTCATGATGTTTACTTGTCAGCACGATATATCTAAAATTAAATTCCATATTTTTGTTTCTTAATCAATTCGAAAATAACCGATGGGTGAAAAAAAAACTTACTTAGCGCCACTTTTATCAAAAATTCTTGACCATTCAACCGGGTCAAATAGTTCAGCGGTAAAATCTTTTGCAAAATCCTGATATGTAAAGCCAGGCTTATAGTTTTTCTCCATAAAATCAACATAATTATCATATTTATAGCCTGGATTAATTAAATTTAAATAAATGTGTGTTAGTTTAGCTTTTGTTTTAGAGATTAAACGCGTGCTGTTTGAATATAAGAAGTCTTAAACACAAAACACATGTTAAAACATTTGAAAAAAAAAAAACAAACTTTAATCCATGCCTTGTAGTAAATTTATAATCACATCACATCACATCAAAATTATACAACACATCTTACCTCTCCAATTCATCCAAAACCATTCGGAACCATAACTGGGCACCGCATAAACACCCCAATGTATAAAAATACCAACTTTAGCATCATCATACCATTGTGGCAACGGTCTTGTATCTAAACTATCCCATGTCGGTTCATATTTTCCAATATCATCCAAATCATGATTATCAACATGATCCTTTGTTATTGTTGTGTATGTTGTGGCCACAAAACATATTAAAATATTGAAAATCAATAAAACTTTTATCATAATACTATGTCAATAAAATTAAAAAGAAATAAAAGTTCAAAATGGCGATTTGTGTATTTTGAAACAAACAAAAACAAAAAAGAATTAAATAAATTAATAAAAAAACACGAATTCTCGTTTAAAACAAAAAAAAAATAAATAAATTTTTGTGTGTTTTCTCTGTATGTTTGATTTTATTTTTTTAATAATAATTCACCACAATTGTCAAAATGATACTAAAGGATGTCTCTACACATTGCATTTATGTTGCGCGACAATACAGTTAGATTTATCGTATCAACCCCACCACGTAACACCACCCAATCCAATATTACATTTAATATAGAATAAAAAGAATTTTTTTCTTTGATTAAGAAATACTTATTACAGCCGGCGATTTGATAATTTTTCTTTTATTTTTATGATTTTAATTTCTAACATAAAGTCTACTTAATCAATTAAAAAGTTATTTTAATATTAGCTTAGCTTAGATTAAGTTCAATTATACACTTTAAATTCAAATTAAACAATTAAAAGGCAACCAAAAAAACCATACAGATAGAGTTGAGTATTAACGTTCTTTTTTTTTATAATTAAAATAAAAAACAAATGAATCAAATTTCATATTAAGTAATTTGCGTATGCGCAATGGATTTTCGTTTTTTTTTTTTGTTTTTTATCAAATTACGAATTATTTTTTGTTTTTTAGAAAAAATGTTTGAAAAAGTTTTGTCGCTCAGTTTTTAACGGTTTTAATTAGATGATTTGTGACAGAATTGCTACTTATCAGCAGTATAATCTTATTTTCAGAAAGATAAAAGCGACCTTAGGCATGCCGCCTCTATAACAATTGAATTTCTTGGAACAAGATTATTTTTAAAGCATTTTTCTTATAATAAAAAGAAATAAATAAATAATTTTTCAATAAATTCATCTAGAAATTAAGCTGCATTATAGTGATCCACTAGTTTTCCATTCTATTCAAAATGACCTGGTTCCAATCACTGGTATTTTCTTCTCAGATTTATTTTTATTTACATTTGTCACCAAATAATATCTATTTTCTATTTGCACAACAATATATATGTATGATTAGATAAGAATTTATTCGATTTTCTCATTTATTTATTTATTGACTTAAATTTATTTATTTTTAAATCTGGGGTAAAAAAACCTTTCAATTTTTTTTTTTATTTGAATTAAAAAAAAAAAGAAAAAAAATTTCAAAAGAAAGCATAAATAAAATAAAATGCGATGAAAACACAATAAATAAATTATGTTATTGATTTAATGAGAATTTTTTAAATTAATTAATCATTTTATTAATCGTTGTGGTGTATACACAGGGTGGTTATTCTCAAATGTAATAAAAAATTAATTCAATTTAACAGAGTATTTGAAAAGTAATAAGGGGATTAGGAAAGGTTATATTGACTGAAGAAATTCTTGTAGGATGTCTACAGTACACTTGGATAATATTTAAAACTTCTTTACGACCGGAAGTTCTGCAAAGAGACATTAAACTGAATATTCCAATTTGTTTAGTGAATCCTAACTTCGTTAACCAAGCAAGATAATTTCTTTTAAATAAGATAGTTCTCTGTGATTACTGCCATTGGATATAGCAATGCATTGGAAAAACTAATTTATCCATAACGCTTACCTGTTGTGTTGCAAAAGAAATTTTCCTATGCGTTTCACGGCATCACAGAGCATTTAATTCTTCCGAATTCGAAATGTTATCGTTAAAATGATCTCTCAGAATAACTTTACTAAGCGTGTACGCTTTTTTTTAATCGACTTATCTCGCCTTATTCATTTTACAATATAAAAACCCTAAATTAAATAAAAACTGTTTAAGCCTGATCGAAACAAATACCGAGGATTACTTATTACAAAGCATTGACATTAAATATTTAATCACCCTATACGATAGCAGATTCAAAATCAAAAATGAACAAAAAAGAAATAATTAATTAAATAATTTACACTTAAGTAAGTTACGGGGTCAAATTATAATCAGTTTATTTTTGATATTTCTTTCATCCAAATTTTATTTTTAATTTCAATTATTTATTTATTTTATCAATCTGTGTGTGTGCTTTATGTTGTTTTAATTTTTTTGGAAATAAATAAATAATTAATAATTATTACTGCTTGTTTAACTTAATAATGTATTTATAAATGTTTTTATATTAAATAAAATATGATTAAATTGTTGTGAAAAATAATTATTAATATCGTATGTTATCTCATCATAGTAAATTTTATAATTTTCTGGTATTAAATCGGTAAAACGTTTAATTATTGTACGGGCACTGATACCATGTACTGTTTTAACATAAACGGAAAATATCATAACGAAAAATGATACAATGAGCATATATTTTAAAAATTCTGATGTATCTTTTGCTCTTTCCATTGTTAATGGTATTTTATTATAATCAGTGTCTAAATAATCATAAGCATTTTCACCGCCTATATAATCATCATCTGCCGTTTTATTATTAAATAAATTATTATTCACTTTTGATGTTTTTGATTCTTGTTTTTTCTTTTTATTTGCCTTTTTCTTTAAATCATTTGCTGCCGCTATCGCGGCTGCCTCTTTTTTAGCCGCCTCCTTTAATTTTATATCATTTTGTAATTCTTGTTGGCGACGTTCATTATATTTTTTCTCTAATTCCTTATAGAATGGTATCTAAAATATTTATTTTCAAAATAATAATTAAGAAAATTGTTTCAATTTTATTTAAAAGAAAAATTTTCATACAATATGTTTTGCTGCATCAGAACAATCCGTACTTGTTATACATGGACCAACGACATCAGCGATAATTTGCTTCAATGGATTCTGTTTCAAATCTAAATACCTAAAAATATATTTAATTAATAATAATTATTAATAAACACAAAATAAGGAGGAGCAGTACAAACCTTAATTTTTTCAAATTACCAAAACTAAGTGGTAATTCCTCCAGTTTATTACTATACAAATCCAAATGTTTTAAATTGATTAAATGCCCAAAATTATCGGGTAACATTTTTAAATCGTTTTTACTTAAATCTAATTTTGTTAAATGTTTTAATGTACAAAAATTTTCCTGAAAAATAAATATGGAATTAGAAAATGTTGGTGCTTAATGTGTATTTTCTGGTGTTTCGCTGGTTAAGACATTTATCAACGGATGATGTAGAACAAAATAGATCGAACACACCATTAAAACGAAATTTTACTTACTCTTAACGTAATTATTTTATTACTAGATAAATCTAAATTGGTTGCACGTTTATATTTAGCCTGAAAAATAATATAAATTTGAATAAATACAGAAAAAATTAATAACTAAGGAACAATTTATATTACAATCTCAGATACAGGAACATCAATTAACTCCGATAAACTTAAATCCATAGTTGTGTCATCAATGCGACTTTTCACATTTATTTTCACTTTTGGCATTTTAGCTTTATTAGTTTAATCGTTTCTTTCCTTTTAATTAAATGTAAATATTATTATTAATAATTTTTTTATTAACCGGCCGGTCTATTAATATTATTTGTATGCAAAACAAAATAAACTTTTTGTAAACGTGTCACTTTGTCTGGGTCTTCTGTTTTTTTTTTTATAAACAAAACACAAAACTCATCGAAGAATTCAATTAAAAGTGGTATAATATTTGACATTTCGAAAGGAAAATTAAAAACAGTGCCATCTATTAGAAATGTTTATTTTATTTAATTTATTAATTAGTTTTAAAAAAATATAAAAAGGATGATGAAAATTCAAATAAAAGTAAAATCAAAACATTAAATTTTCTAATTATTTATTTCTTTTTTCCTTTGCCTTTTCCTTTACCCTTGCCTTTTCCTTTGCCTTTTCCTTTGCCCTTTCCTTTGCCTTTACCCTTTTTACCTTTACCTTTACCATTGCCATTGCCTTTGGCTTCCTGAGTGCCACCTCCTAACTCTGACTCAATTACTTGAGCAGCACGAGTCTCTTTATTCTTTGCCGCTGTGTCGGGGCCCTTTGGCGTTCGCAATTCCAATTCAATGGCAGTTTTTTTATCACCTATCGTCGCTGTTTTACCAATTTTTAACACAAAAACATCACTGTCCGGATCAGAAACACCTTTTTTACATATCTTTAAAAATAACAATAAGTTTTCATAAAAATTCCTATCGGCGCATGGAAAACTAAATAAATTACCTCGATTCCTGGCGGACAAGAATTGGTTGTGATACCCTTTGCGGCATTGTCAATGTCCTGTTGCATTACTTGAAAGCAACATGAGCGCTCAGCGCCATTCGCCTCTCGAGTGAATTTTTCAATCGTATTTGTATTTTCTGGTTTCGCGGGAACATTAAAGTCTAGGCCACAATTTCCCAGAGCTGGATACTTAAGGTTGCCACGAATTAGCGGTATGTGAACCTTTGGCTTGCAACGTCTGTCCGGTTCCTCATAATGTTTCATAGAACATGAAATATTTTTTAAGCAATCATCATGCTGCGGAGGACTATACATCATGGAACAAGAATCTGTTGGCTGGGGTTTGCAAGGATCGCATGGTACATTAATGTAAATCTTAAACAAGAAAAAAAATAATTTTATTAATAAAGTCAAGTTCATGACACAAAAAACAAAATTACCTTCTTCCCCTTTTTCTTTGGTTCCATGCAGCATTTCTTTTTCTTCTTTTGCTTCTGCTTCTGCTGCTGCATTGGCATACCATGGCAACAGCAATTTTGATTATTTTCGTCACTTTCGTAGTCACTGTCATCGCTTCCCATTAAACAAGTAGTGAAATGCGAACTTTTGGTTACTCGAATGACCAAAGAATTACCATTCATTTCCGCTATAAATTCTTCGTACGGTGGTTCGGTATCGCCTATAGAAGACCCCGGTGGTGCAGGAGGACAAACGCATGGGCAAGAATCGCTGCCTAGTTTAATAAAGAAAGAAGATCCTTATGAGTAAAAGAACAACAAATAATAAATGACACAATCTTACAAGGCATTTCTCCACTTTCTTCGTCGCAGGAACATACTTCTTCCTCCTCTTCATTTTCACATGCACACTGACATTCACAATCTATTTCATTTCCACTACTACTACTACAACTACTACTACTGCTACTACTACAATTATCCTTCTCATCTTGCTCCTCCAAAGGGCATAATGCTTTACAAGGTAATGGTGGATTTGGCTGACAAGTCATCATCTTGTTACCACTGCGATTTTTAAGCAAAATATTTTTCGGATTCTCAGCGTTCAATTGAAACGGGGTCACAATTGTCGTACCAAAACAGAATAGCCTTATTACCAAAATGATAATACCACTCTGATTGCACGACGAGCTATCATCTTCATTGCTATACAGCATGTACATTTTCTTGTCAAGCTCATACATTGGCAATTTATCACTTTGGGGAATATTTGGAGGTTTAAAGCTACTTTTGGAATCTTTTGTCTTCTGGTTGCTCGACAGACTGGACACAGCCAGTTCTTTTTCTTCCTTTGACTGTTTCGGACTAATTGTCTTGGACTGGGTTTTCATTGAAGATTTACTTCCTAATGTTTTTGATGCAGTTGCCTTCGCTGAACCAGCTGCAGCAGCTGATCCACTTGCTTTCATTTGCGAAGATCTTTTTGATCCTAATTTAGCCGAACCCTGTTTTGAAAGTTTCGACGAAGTTTTATTTAGCGATGCGTTGGAATCTTTTCCCGGCTTCAAAGAGTCATACGACTTTAGTAGGCTCGCACGAGATACTTGCTGATCAAATCGCCGTGTTAACGTATCAAACATTTCATGTACACTGATCTTTGTTCCACCAATTTCCATGGTGCGTGCACCGCATCGCTTAATTACATTCAACTTGACAACATCATCTTTGGTAATCGGTTTTTCTAAGCGAAACAAACAACTTTTGCCATTCTTTAAATGGTTCACATTCGCATTGAAATCCTCCTCGCATATTGATATTTGAACATTATCCAAAAAATTAATATTCACACATGTCTCCCAGTGGACCAAATCACAATCATTTAATATTTTCAAATCTTCGACAATAAATTCAAAGAGATAAAAGTATGAGGAAGTCATTTTGATTTTATTTATATATTTTTTTTAAAGGAATTTTGTACAGAAAATTTTATTAATTTTTTTATTATAAATATAAATATTTTTTTTTTTTTGCGAAATAAATAATTGAAGCGAAAAAACTACAAAAAAACAAAACAAGAATATTTTTTTTTCAATTAAATAATATAACAAAAAAGGGATTTTTTCTAAGACAGAAAAATTTTAAAAATAACAACAACAATTTAAGAATTTAAAGAACTTGATAAAGAAAATTTTGTACTTATTATAAAAAAAAAATAAATTTAACTATTTTCGCGACACTTGAAGATTTACTTCATATTTTTTTTTTTTGTTTTTAAATTATGAAAATGACAGTTTTTCTGCTTTTTATTTTATTTTGTTTTTTTTTTTCTTTTAGTTCTGTTGTGTCACCTTTGAAATTGGAATAAAATATATATTTATATTTGTTGTTAGATGGCGTTGGTTATACACTTGTTCAAGTATTATCGATGCAATTTCTGTGGTAATTCATCTTGTAGATTCCAATAAGATGTTTTACAATTAAATTAAATTAAATTAAAAAAAAAACTTCCACTTAAACACTTAATTTGTTATTAATTAATACAAATTAAAAATAACAGATATCTTTTATTAGAAAAAAATGAAGCTATTACATGTAATTATATAGATGTAGTTATTCTAAAAAATAAACAAATGTGTCTTTGCTAACTATAGAAGCTGATACTCATCAGGAATTAATTTTGAAGGATTTCAATCATCAAAAAAATAAAACCAAAACAGGATTTTTTCTTAAAGTAATAAGACTTTATTTAAGGAATTTTTTACATTACACTTAAATTAAATAAAAACACACAACTCACACGTATTCTTACAATTAAATTAAATTTCTTCATTAATTATCTACGTATGGTGTTGCATCGCCTCATCATCTTTGTCATTAAATAAATCAAATTAAACAAAAATAAACGAGAATTGTTTTTTTTTTTTTTTTCTATTTTAAATTTATTTTTTATTAGCAATACCGCGCAGTAAACGATTACCGGCTAAAAATGTGACAAAACCGATCGGTATCAAGTATTTGATTGTGTCAAACATATTCAATTGCAGCCAAAAGACAATGAAGAGGCCAAGGATTGCACCAAAGCCCAAATGGAATATGATTGTTGATAGATTAAATTTAAAATTGCAAATATTGATTTTTAATTTAAGCCACAATGCAAATAAGATGAGAAGTGGCACTGAGCAAAGCACTGTGAATAAATTCGATACAAATAATGGCGGACGTACATCTGGTGTTCGGAATTGATGTATTATTTCTGGTTTCACATTTGTATTTCCAATTGTGTTTGCGATAACCGATGACTGATTATTTTTAAACTTTAACTCAATATCAGCGAGCAACCATTTGAAATTATTTGCAATCAGTGTGTCGCCGATAATCAATTCGATCGCATACAAGCCGTTACGGCTCAAGAAATCACTGCTACGCAAACCAATGTCCATATCGAATTTGTAAATTTTATTGGTGTCTTGTTCAGCAATAAAGATGATCTCATCGTTTGTTACTTTATTGACGAAATTGATAAACACTTGATTGATCGTTATCGGTTTGGTTGTCAATTCATCGGTAATCGTTAATTTAATTAGAACTTTCTGCAGAGAATCACCATATAATAATTTATCCAATTTATTTGGATAAATTATTTGCTGCTTTTTCACAGACGATGTACTATCCACATCACTTATTCCAATCTCCAGCTGTGTGATTTTAACGCGTCCCAACATTTTTATAAACAAACTTGTATCGTACGATGTACCAGTCGTTGAAATTGTTAATTTGTATAAACCGCGTGTTAAATTTTTATTCTTTAAACTCAATTCATACAATGTATTATCAGCATTTGGTTTTTTCACTAAATTTTCTTTATCCACAAGTACTGTGGTGCCTTGTTTTGTGCCTATTGTCGCTTGAACACCTTTTAATTGATTCTCATTCAATTTATTACCAAACAAATCACAGATTTTTACACTTAAAACTTGTGCGTCTGGCTTAATTTGTCCATTATCTAAAACTTGAATACAAATTGGTGCAATTTCCTAAATAATAAACAAAAAGAAAAATATTAAATAATTTTTTTCATTTAAAAATAATAAAATTTTCATTACTGTTTCTTGAACAATCGCGTTTAATGCTTCCAAGAGTACACTAACACCTTTTTGTGTTTGAACAGATCGCCTTGATAGTAAATAATTTGAAAATTTAACACTTTGTTCAGGTGTTATCGGTAACTTTTTGTTTAATGTTTTTGATAATCTATAATTAAAAGTAAATATATTAAATTGAAAATTTTTGCTACATTATTTAATAAACAAACTTGAAAGCTCCATTTAAGACTAAAGCGGTAATGCTAAGGCCACCCTCAAATTGTAACATTTTACCATCAACTTCATCCGCTTGCACAATTGCATCTTCAATACGTTCACCGATTATTTTTCCTGAATTGGCACCTAAATCCGAGGCAATATAAAATGAATAACCTAAATTCAGTAAAGTATCATCTTTTTTCAATATCGTTTGTAGATTTTTAATGATTTTTCCTTTTAATGTATCATCAATTGGTTCATTGATTAATTTTAATGAACTTAAACTATAATATATATCCTGTGCCGTTGCTAAATCTTTAGATAATGCACTTTTAATTGATGTTTGTATATTTTTTGGGAACTCCTCTTTGCAGGCCAATTCTTTGTGTATGGCGACATAGTAAAAATCTTTTTCTGATTCCTAAAAAATTAATTTTTTTATTATTAAAACATTTTAAATAATAAAATTTAAGCAACAAATAAACTTACATTAATTTTAGAATCTTTGGCAAAATTATTTATTTTTGAACATAAATTTATTTTATCCTCATTCTTTATTGATTTTAAATTAATAACCGAGTAGTAAATTGATTGCAAATCGGTTGATTTAAGACCATCCAAAAATACATTATTTAAACGTTTTTGATCATTTGCAGTTAAATAACTATTAACAGTACGTGTACAATTAATTATATTTACATAAAATAATGTAATTAATAGAAAACCTGTAAAGAAAAAAAATTATTAAAAAAAATCGACATATTTGTTAATAAAAGTTAGGTTATGTGATCGATTTTTTCTATTTAAGTTTTATCGTTAATTTAAATACAACAAATCACTAATTTAGTATTATAAATGTAGCTAAATGTTTGTATTAAATTTTTAAACAATATTTAATACAGTAAATTTTTTATTTAATAATTTTATTAAGTAAAACCGGCAAACCACCCCCATTTCTATATAACTTTGACACGACATCAAAATCATTAATCAACAAACTTTATTATTTTTTTAAATAATTTATTACCTATTAATTTCATTTTTAATTAACTAATTACCACCTTACGATTATTAATTAAATATTTATTTAATATAAATATTTTTTACAAACAACAAAAACTAATCCAACAAGTCGGAAAAAATAATTGTAGACGACCAAAAATTGTATGAAAAAATGAATTCTTTTTCAATTTTTAGATGGCCGACACGTCACCTTTTAATATATTAAAAACACCGCATATGCAATGATGTTTTGTAAAAGTCTCCACATTTGATATTCTACACAAAATAACAAAGTCGAAATATATACACTGTTAAATTTTTATTATCTTATTTAAATTTTTATTAAATAAAAATTATTAAACAATTTATCATTATTTTAAGTATCAATAAAATAAAACTAATAAAATATCATAATCAAAAATAAAATATAGTTAAATTATTAAAAAAGAAAAACAATTAAATAATTAATTCCAAATAGTTAACGCCTAAAACTATAAACAATACCCCCATTTAAATGAACAGTTTAAAAAATAATATAAGAATTAAATAGCTGCATAGTCAGTCAATCAGTAGCCACAATAAGCTTTTCCTAATTATTTAGAAATGGCTTAGCAATTTTCTATTTTTCTAATAAATTTTGCCTGATGATTATAAGCATTTATTAATTTATTAGAACAAATAACTTAACAGACAACAGGCTGGCGTCAGCAAACTTTACATATACTCTGCCATTAGTATCATCCAAATTAATTGTGTGGTTTTTGTTTTTGTAAAACCAAAAAATAATAATTTTATTATGAAAGAAATATACGAGCAAAATGTATAAACGAAAGAAAACACAAAACAAAACAAAAATCAAGTGTTAAAGAGGAGTCAAGAAAAATGAAAAAATAAAGCGAATTAAAAAAAAAAAACATAAAAGTGTTTCCCACTCGCACACAACAACACTTTACACATTCAGTCTAGTAAAACAACGTATCGTAACATAACGAGTAAAACCAAAACATTTCATTAAAAGTGTGTAGGTGATTTATTTGCTTTTGAAAAGCACGTCGCGTTGATAGTAGTTGTATTATGTGACAAATTTTTTAAAACTATGGTACTAAATCTAGTACGGTTTCTTAAAATGTATTGCACATTAAATTTTTTATTTAAAAAAAAATTTGTTTTAAGAAAATATTGAAAAAAAAAATTAATATTTTAATAAAAAAATTTAAAAAATATTTATTTATTAATTGAAAAGGAAAATACAATTTGAAAAAAAAAACTAGTACATTTTACTTTTTGATATAATAATAAATTACTACGTCACGTAAAAGTTTAATGAAATAAAAAAGAACAAGAAGAATAGTATGTGTATTGGTATTATTTATTTTTATAAGAAAATATATAAACGCACACATTTGTAAAAGGGTAGCACCAACGGCAAACAAGTTAAGTCAAGTTATTTCAATTTCGTAAAAATAAAAACAGTCGTCGTGTAGCTCATCCAAGTTGCAAGTCGTGCCCATGTCTGATTTCTTACAAAAATTCAAGAAAAAAAAATATATATATATAAATTAATTTAATTAATAAAATAAAAATAAAACAACAATTTTATAATTTAAGTTAGAATTTTTAGCTTAAATTAATTTTACTAATACCCATGAAACAAGTGACCAAATTTTTTTTTTTATATAAGAAAAATTAACAACAATCAAGTGATTCCACTACTAAGAAATTAGCTTCCTGAAACTAAGTGAAGAATTTTATTTATTTTAAATCATTACGGAGGCGACACAAAAATTTGTTTAAGAATTAAAAAGAAAAAAAATATTGTGATTAAAGTGAAAATATTAATTAAATTGAAAAGCAAAAAAAAAAAAAAAATATGTGAAAAACCTGTGCAAAAATAAAAACAAAAAAGAGAAGAGAATAAAGAAATTGTGTAAAAAATTTTTTTTTTTGCAAGAAATCATTAAGGAGAACAAAGGATAACAATAGTGTTTTTATTCATACAAAAAAAAAATCACCTGAACAATTTCTATATGTATAACAGAGATAAATACTGTTTCATATTTGAATAAAAAATAAAATATATATGTTCAACTAGATTGATAATAAACGAAATAAAAAATAATTTTACAACATAAACAATTTTATTAATATAAATTAATAAATAAAAAAAAAATAATAATAAAATTGACACATTTTAGTTTAATGTCGTCATTTACGAAAGAAACGCCAGCAGCAACAACAACAACAATGGCAACAAAATTTTAATTAATTAAATAAATAAAATGTCTTGTGATTATTATTTAAAAAAGAAGAAAAAAGATTTAATAATTTTTTATTGGTGTGTGTAAAACTTGAAAAACAAATATTATTGTCTCTTTTACACGCAACATTTATGCGTTTAGTGTAACCAACAAAAAAAAAATAAATAAAAACACACACAATTACAAATGTACATTTTTTGAAATTTAAACAAAAACTTAATCACTTTATTTGCCATATAATTAATTAAGAATTTTAAATTAATAATTATTAATTAAGTACTCCCCAAATCAACAAAAGGCTGTTATTTATTTAAAATATAATTAAATCACATAAAATGTGTTGAGCAGAGATAATAAACAATACAACAAGTACTTTATATTTACTACTTACTCATTTACAACTACATTTACATAAAATAACAAGAGCGCACCAGTGTAAGCAACAACAACAATACATTTGTAATCGAATAAAAAAAAAAATAAAACAGGAAGAGATTGAGAAAGATTAATAAACAAACAATAATAATAATAAACATTATTTTACTTATGTATGAAAGAGACATGTACATTATTTGTTGTTGCTCAATTTAATATTGTTATTAATATTATGATTATTACTATGATTGCTCATATAATTTAGTGCATAAAGTGTTAATGTGGTTGTGTTAATAAATCTATACAAAAAAAAAAAAGAAGTTTTTTTTATTATTACTTTTTTAATGTAATAATTTTGTGTATGTGTTTGTATTGTTTTTTTTTTTTATTATTTATTTTTTTCTTTTTTTTGACAACAATTGTGTGACGTCATTCAGTGTTTAAGTAAAACAAAAATTTATTATAATGGCTAGGAAGAAAGGTGTAACCAAAACAAGTAAGTTTATTCACATAATTTTTGCTGTTTTTCTTCTAAAATTAGTTTATTTTTGAAATGTTATAAATAATAATAATTATTATTATTATTACTGTATCTTATGATAAGGAAATAAATTTAATTTTATTCCTTTAATCTTATCAACGAAAAGCAACACAAAAAAATAAATAAATAAAAAATTGTCCAAATTAATAAATTACGTAATTGGTGTGTTTAACGAGGAGAACAGTACTACTAATAGAAGACGTAAATATGTGTCTTTCTTATGGGAATTTGCCAGGGATAATTATATAATTAACACTCTGGAAATTATTGCGCAATTATATTGTGAGACGTTATTAGTCGGGTTTTAAGTAGTTGCTGGGCTAAGCGAAAAGTCTTTTGTTTTCTTTTTGTTTGTTTATCAAGTGTCAGAATTAAATATCTGCTGATAGCAAGACTCGCCGAATAAATCAAATACTTTTCTGAAAAAATAAAAAATTAATTCAGATTTTCTGTATAATTTGGAATTTTCTATAATTAAAGAAAAATAAATCATATCTTACTGAGAATAAATACAAATTTCTTTTGATAAAAACAGCAAATCGTTTGATGATTCATTCGCATAAAAATTGTTTTTTTTTTTTTTTTTTTTTTCTTCTTATTATTATTAAACAAATTGACTTAAGTGACTTAACTTAAGCTGATGATGATTATTTTTTTCTTTTTATTTATTTATTATCTTTGTATTATTATTATTTTTTGCAAATATTTATGAATTTTATTTCATTTTTGTATGTGACTTAGTTAAGCTTGTTTTTTTTTTTTTTTTTTTTTTGATATGCTAAAAAGTGACTTAACGAGTTTCTTTTACATATTATAAATTTTTCTTGGTCTTTTTTTTTATTTATTTAAACAATTGTCATATAATAATAATTTGACTTGGCTTAACTTAATTTAACATATTTTAAGTAAACAAATGTTAGGCAAAAAAAAAAAAAATTAAAAATGATAATTTAGCAGCAGCAGAAAAGTCACTTAACAGCCGTCACTTAAAGTGTTGCTCGTTTTTTTTTATTATTTAAGCGCGACAAATTCTTAATTTTTGTTGTCACGAAATTCACATGTTTTTCTTTTTGATAAAACACCGATGATAACAGTGATAATTTATATAAATATCTCTCGTTACATAATTTTGTAAAAGAAACATTATGGGTTTTTGATTATTGCTATTTGCTTAATTTTCTACAATTATCTGTCAGTTATTATTTGGGGGAAATCCAGTTCATAGAATAACTGGCTTAGTTGTGCGAATTTATTTTTTATTTATTTATGAAATACCATGTTGTCGCCCTGTTGTCGTTGCAAAATCCGTTTAATAAATTTTTTTTGCTAGAATTAAAAACAGCGTCGAAAATACAAGCACCAGTGACTATAGTGGTAGTAAAAAGGCACCGAAACTAAATAAAGCGATCGCGTAGCTTTTGATTGTTTTTGGCATAAAAATGTGTGTGTGTGTGTGTGCAGAATTGCGGAGCACATAAGTGGTTTAAAGAATTTAATATTTCTACACTTACGCAAACGTCATATCACATTTTTTTTTTTTTAATTATTTTAAGCTGAAATTTATATTTTGTAAAAAAAATAATCGTTTTGCTGAAAACGGTGAGCGGACTCTTTTGTTTCTTTAGACTGTAGTGACTTAATCGTTTAGTTAAACCATTTTATATTGATTCAAATCGTCCGATGGTTTTTTCATTTTTTTTTTTGTACAAGGTTGTTTTAAGATATATCAGGCAATTGACACTCTTCAATATGGTTACCCTATGTTAAGCCATTTTTGCATTAAAAGACATATTTTTAGGCATCAAACGGTATTACGATGTCGTTTTTATTTCTTTTTCACAATCGGCTGATTCTTATTGGTGGAGAATGAAAAAGTTTACGCGTGCGCGCGTATCATCTTATGTTAATTTTTTTTTTTTTTTTGCTTACAAAAGAGACGAAATTTTAAAGGTCACGAGTTCACAAAAAAAAATTATATTTTTATTTTTAATAACCAAAAAAAGCTTCTTTTTTAATGTCCGGGTGCCGAAATTTATGTATAAAAATTTTTAATACAAAAAAAAAAAAATTACTTATTCTCTCATATATTATACATATGAATGTACACTTATGCTAATTAGACAAAACGAGACAGACATTAATTGTTGTTTGTTTTATATATATATATATATATATATGGTTAAGTAAATTTCCATTCTTGTAGACATATTAGCATTTAGCGCATATGGGTGTGTTTGTGAGTAAATTGAGGTTTACACTACTTTTGTTGCACCATACGGTAGAAGAATGTTATTTTTGGGATTATTAATGATGTGTTTGTGTGAGTTTGTTTATAATAATTTTTTTTTTATAATAATTACGTAAGGGAATTCCCATACACAAATGATTTATTTACAATAAAAAATAATTTTAAAATATGCTATGCAATTTAAATTAATTAATTAATTAAAAAAAAACGATTAATATTGAAACGTGTAATTTACTGTTATCATAGGAGGAAATTAAGCAAAAAAAAAAATATAAATAATTTGTCGCCATTTTTTAAAATAATTATTCACAATTCGAATGTTAAATTTGTTTTTTTGTGAGTTATTTATAGAATTTTATGTGGTTTATTTGTATACCAATACTATGAAAAAATAATTATTATTTTTTTCTTGTTTTACATGTGCCACAAAGCTTTTAGGAGATATAATTTTGCACAGAAAATTATTTATTCTATTTATGCCTGTGATATGATTATATATATATAGCACATTAGTGTACGTCTATGTCGTAATATTCTTTTATTTAATTAATTCATAATATTACTGCTGCTACTACTACTATGCCTGATTAATGTTAAAAAGAATTGTTAATACGAATAAATTTATATTTGCCAACGTAAGTGTAAATGAGATGGAAAATTATGTATTTATTTTCTAAGCGCGCACATTTTTTTTTTTTTTTTTGCAATTAATATTTATATTTCTTGTATATTCTTATGCTATTTTATGATGACGAAATCAACGAGTGTATAGCAATTTTTTTTTTCTTTTAGTTTTTCTTATTAAATACAGTTAATTTTCAATATAATATTATTACAAAATTCATATAAAAAAAAAAGCTTTTTATTTGCACGAAAAATGATTTAAAAAAAAAAATAATAATTTTTTCAGTCTTATGCGCAGTATATACAGTGCATTTGATGTTTAGTCGTTACTTGGTAAACAGTACAACAGGCGGTTGTTTTTGATTTATTTAATTAATTTATTTTTTTTTTTTTTGCTTTTAGACTTTATCGGTTATAACGTTTATTGTGTAGAATTTTAATGTTTTGCTAAAAAAATCTTATCTTATCTATTTTTAACTGAAAAGAAAAATTTAAAAAAAAATATTATTTGACTTTTGTGATCCAATTCCAAAGTGAATATTTTATACAAAAAATATTTAATTAAAAGTAAAATCTATTGTCTTTACTGACAACGTTTATGATGTTCTCTTTTTGTTGTCCGTTTAATTGTCGCTTCTGTGCGTTAATGTTGTCCTAAACAACTTTAACTTTTCTGTCAAATATATTCTCAGAATCCAGACCTTTTTATGTTATTATAGTCCTTTTGAAACGATTTTTCCTGTCTTTATGACTTAAATTTTGCACAGTACATAGCAAAATGCTTCATTTTTACAGTAATCGATTCTAAAATAGAAAATTTGTGTTGTTTTCCCCTTAAAAAATAAGAATTTATTAATTAAACAGTAAATTCTAATCAGTAATGCGGTTATATTTTGGACATAATATTATTTTTTTATTTTAATTACAAAATTTTACTTTTTATGTGCGGTTTACTGCGAATGAGATGGGATGTGGTTGTGCTTTCTTGATTTAATTAAAAATTGACGGTTAAAACGATTGAAATAAGTTAAAAAAATCTATTTGAAATATCAGAAATAATTCGGGAATATTAAAGACTATTGTTGAATAGCTGGACAGATGATAATTTCTTCACATAACAGATGTCACACAATGCACAAGGTGCTTGTTACAAATTTCACTACTGATCTTTGTTATCATTGCAAATTAATTTCTTCTTGCGAAAAACACCTGTCGGATTTTAAATGTGTTCTTTTTTTTTCTTATTTATTTTTTTGTGCTTTTTTGCACACGATCAACAGCAGCGTATTGTTAATTAAAATTTATATAATTATGTTTCAGGAAATTTAAATTTTTATTATTGCCTTGGTTTTATTATCTTTATTGCAATGTATCTCTGAAGTTTCTCTATATCTTTTTGATTTAGTGCAAAATTCTTCATTATTTTTGTAAAAATTTTATTCGCAATTTTACAACGAGTTTCTCACTGTGCTTGTTATGTCCGTCCGAGACGTAGTAAATAGTATCCTAAAAATAAAATACGCTAATTATATATTTTACAGTACCTGGACTATGCGTTGATAAACAATCAATAAGATATTTATTTAGTAATTGTTATTTACCTTAATTGCGTTTAAGAAAAATGAGTTTCTGTAGAGAAAGGTGACTAAGTTGTTTTTTTTTAAAGAAATTATCTGTTTACGCGGTATTGTAATTTGTAAATCTTCTTATAGCTGTATCATAGAATATCACAATAACTTTTATGATTTTTCTACGTGTTGCGTAGGTAAAAATGTAAAGAATTTTTAAATTGTAAACAAGAAACAACAAGTGACGTATAATATCTGTGCTAAATGTGCATTGCAAAATATTAATTTATAAATTTCAGCAGCGACAGTAGCTGGTTGCTTATTAATAAAATATTTATTGCATAACACCCACCGCCTACTTAAATATGTAATTTTTTTTTTTTAAATAAAATCGAAAAAAATCACCTTAGAAAAACAAAAATGGTGCGCTTGTTGCTTTTGAATTATTGTTTGTGTGACGCAATTTAAAAGAATGTGTGCAACAGGCTGAAGTGCGGTTTGTGCGCATTTTTTTTTTCCATTCTTCTGTTTTTTTTTCCATATTTTCGTTCTATTGTTTTTTTTTTTTTCTTGTTTTTCCTTTAATTCAATTTGAATGGTGCACAAAAATATGTTGAGTTGTTGCTGCATGGTTATTGTATGTTGCGCTTGACTGATTTCTTTGCAATAAAGAAACAAAAAAAATTAAACTACGAATTGCATAATTTAAAATAACATGCAAAAAATTAATTAAATAAAATTAATTACCTTTATTTGTGGGTGGTCACTTTGAATTTAGTACAAGTTTTTTTTTTTTTTTCATTTTGCTGATGTTGGCTTAAGCATCTGTCGTTGTTGTTTGCTACTAATATTAATATCTGCTATCAAAATACATACTTTTGTTATTGTATTTTGGTTACGTTTGCACTCTGTATTCATGCATGGCAAAAATATAAACATTTTTTGTCTTGCTCTATCTTATGTAACTAATAAAACATATATTTTTTTTTATTTTTTTTTTCATTAGCAAATTCACCTGTTGCCAAAAAATATTTTGGTTTCTTTTTTTTTTTTTTTACCTGTTTTTTGCATTTATAATTTTCTTTTTGTTGTATATTTAATCTTTGCCAAATTTATGTTTATTACTTTTGGCGCCTATTTGACTTAATAAATAAATAAAAATTAAAGCTTTAAAGACGTCACTTGTCCTTTTATTTATTTTTTTTTTTTTATGTTAATCCTTTTATTGGTGAAGGCAAAACACTTACCTGTAGCATATATAGGTGCAATACTTACATTGACAATTGTTTTATTGTTTTACTTATATTATGAACTCTTACAAGACTGTTAGGCTGTTTTGTTCCCTTTTTATTTTAGTTGAATGACATTCAAGTGGGTTTTTTTTTTTTATTTTTGATGGATTTACTCTTAAGTGGCTTAGAAATTTATTTAAAAACATTTTTATTGCCGGGAACTCTCTAGTTTAAATTTTACTGTTTGCTATTTTTACTAACGTTTGTGATTGTAGAGAACAAAACGTTATAGATTTTTTTTATTTTGCTTTTGCCATCCAGGGGACCAGTATTGTGGCTATTTTATCAGTTTGATTTTTTGGCTTCTTTTTAAATTAGTAAAAAATCAAAGCTCAAAGATTTTAACATATTGGCAAACAATAAAAAAATAATACATTGAAAAATTATAAACACGCAAAAGCAAGAAAGCAAGCCTCTTTCAAAATTCTGTATAAAAAACCGAAATCTCTGACATATGAAAACTGATCCCGTGATTTCATAAAAATCAAAAATTATTTGGTGTCTCGGTTGCTCTAATACTGTAATTTTTCTTTTTATATTTATGATTTTTTTCTCTCCACACTTTTCTATAGTGTGCTTTGATGTTCTTTTGTTTTGCTTGAATATATTTTTGTTTCTACAAATTTTCTTTTCCTTCTAATATATCTGTATGATTGTGTCTCGTCGCCTTGTCTGGGTCTGGACGGCGCCATAATGTCCCAATCGTTTTACGTTTTTTGTTTTATTCTTTCGGTTTGGCTTTAATTTGTTTTTGGATATTATTTCCCTCTTATCGTCATCATCAAGCCGTCCTCTTAGGAAAATTTTTTACTTTATTTATGTTGGTAATTTTTATGGAATGAGGGCGACACTGGTGTTTTGTTTTTTTTCTTTAATGAACAACACTAGCAGCAGCAACAGGCAGGCATAGAGACACATGCAAGCATTTTTAGTTTAAATATAAAATATATTTGATTACTTTAACCTGTCAAGGTTATTTGGTTGCGTTGAATTTTGATTATTATTATTAATAATTTTCTTTTGATTAAATTAAACTTTGTATTTGAGACGAACGGATGAAAAACATGTGTTTGTTTGTTTTTAAACGTCGTCGTATCTGGCAACGTTTCGATTTCTATTTAATAATAACCACACACAAGGATTATCCATATTTTGTTGGTCTTGTTGTGTTTTGTCACGATTACGTATTTTCATCGTGGTTGGTTAGTGAAATTGTTAATTTTCGCTTATATTTAATAAAATTGCATGGTCAATTCATTTAGTATTAAAGTTAATTATACATGTGGGTTATTTAGACAATTTTTATTTTCTACTAACACACAATTACATTATTTTTATTACATATGCGCAACTGCATTATATTGTTGTTTTCTTTGTCGCCATTTTTTCTACACTGAATATTATATTAGTTATATTTTGAACGAAAAATTTGTAAAATAAAATCTCTCTATCTCTCTTTTACTCAAATTATATTCAGTTCGTTGATTTAATAATAGAGACTGAGAAAGCTTTATTATTTTTAATATTTTTTCTTCTTTTTATACGAGGAATAACTTGTAGCTTTTTTGTTTTTGTCTGGATTATTATTGTTTTGTTTTTTTTTTTTTTTTTTTAATATATTTATTTCTTGTTGCCTGCCTGCCTTTTCTTTTTTTTTTTTATTATGGTGTCGCCACATTTATTTTTATTTATTTAGCATATATAACCGTAGCATGTAGTTTTGCTTTTATATTATTACTGCTTAGCACGAAAAAAAAAAAAATAAAAATTAAAAACAGCCTCACTCGTCTGTTTGGCGCCAACTTGACGATATGATGATATTCTAGTATATAAGAGTGTATGCATTAATTTTCTTTCGTTGTGTAAGTGTCATGCTGTGCTAACTGCTTTGCTTGACTTGCTTTTTGATAAAAGAAAATTAATTATTAAGAATATAAGACAAAAAAAAAATTACATTGCTTATGTGTATAGTGTAGGAAAGAGTTAGCTAATGGTTGTCTAATTTTTATTTAATAATTTTTTAATTAAAACGGACCATTTAATTGTTGACTAATACCAATGATCATATCATTAATAAATACACAGATTGTAATGTGATGAAACGAGATAAAAGATAATGTTTTGGTTTATTATACTTTATAAGAAGATGACGTGACACATTTTTTTTTTTAATTAAATTATTTTATTTGTTTTGTTTTTGTTTTATTACGGAAAAGTTTTTTCTTATTGAGTTTTTCTTTGAATAAATTTTTTTATGAGTCATATTTTGTTGTTGGTTTTTTCTTACAAAACAGAAAGTAAATATCACGACGAGAAGAGTATGGACACATGATATGTATAATTTATAGAAGTGAGGGGGGGTAGGTGGGGAATAGGTAAAATAAATAGAGAGAAAAAAAAATTATAATAAATAAATAAATATAATTTTTTTAATTTTTTTTTTTTTAAGTAAAAGTTAAATTAATTTGATTGGATAATTGTATTTATTTATTTATTATTTATTTTATAAAATATTTTTGCCCATGCGCAATTAATTTATAAATAATTTTTTTTTTTTGTTATTTACTTTAAACGTCAGGCGATTGCTTTTTATTTTTTTTTTTTTTTTCAAGGATGACTCAATTCCGGATTTTTTCTTTACTTTTCTTATTAATTTATTTAACGTATTATTTTATAATTACAAAAAAAAAAATTAATAAAATGAATAATAATAATATTATTTGCGGTTTTTATAATTATAAATTCAAAGTAAAAAATATATATATATCTTTCATATTAAATTGTACAAAAATCTAATTTTAGCGAGAGTAAGAAAAAAAAAATGATACTCAACGACTTTGTGTACGCGCAAAAAAAATTATTTGTATTTATTTGCATAAACTAAATTCTTAGAAGCGATATTCTTGTATTAAAATAGGAATGACAACAGCTTTTTGTGTTTTTATTTTATTTTTAAAGCAGAGTAGATTATATGCGATTACTTTTTCAATATGAAAAATACTATACAGGGAAT
Organism: Ptychoptera contaminata; assembly: GCA_963942525.1. Classification (NCBI taxonomy): domain Eukaryota; kingdom Metazoa; phylum Arthropoda; class Insecta; order Diptera; family Ptychopteridae; genus Ptychoptera; species Ptychoptera contaminata. The sequence continues at coordinate 29,588,229 of OZ012638.1, forward strand.
GCCCTCTATATTCTTAGAATATTTAAATGGTTTCCTAATACATACAATACATAACATCACTAATCCATAGGCACAGATTATTGTTATTATTATTATAAAAAGTGTTGAATGACTGTTGATGTGTTAGTGCTTATTCATATATAGTACTTATATTACTTGGAGTTTGATGACTGGATTTTTATATCTCACCTTTGCTAACATTATCATTTAGTGATCAAAGAGAAAAACACAACAATGCGTACGCATATCAATACTACCTTTGATTTGATTTGGATTAATTTTAATGCAAACATATCAGGTAATTACAATGCTGGTTGCATAGAATAATTACCCTGTTTAGGTTATTATTATAACGATATGAATAAATAATTATTATTTATTTATCATTTGATTGTTGAATGACGACAGCAAAAGAATTTCTTATATAAAAAATTAATAAATATAATTTTTTGATTTCAATACTCATGCAATAGAAAGAGATACAAGTACAAGTATTTACATAGTAATGTTTTTTTTAAAATAAAAGCATACCAGTGTGTTATTGCCTGTACGTGTATGTGTTAAAAGAGAAAAATATTCTCTCTTATTTTTTGAAAAATAGTATAGTTTTGTGTTTTGGGATAGCCCGATAAATTCTTTGTAATTTAAATGACGACGTGTTGTGAGAAGGATTTTTTTATTTTCTTTCTTTTGCGTTTATTACTTCTCCTTCTTCTTATTATTACTTCTTCTCATAGGTTGTTGTTGTTGTTGTTTTTATTATAAGCTTTAAAAAATTATTTCTTACTCAATTTTATATTTTTCTTATGTTTGTTCATCGTTCAGTCGTTGGTGTTTGCCACCTTTAAAACGCGTTTTTTTTTTTTTTTTTTATTAAATTTGTAAATATGCTTTGTCCCTTCCGCATATTAATTATATATTAATAAAGACAAAGAGAGACAACAATGTATAGTTTAATTTAAAAAAAAAAAAAACGCAAATTATATAACAAAAAAATTAATTTAACAAATGCTAGAGTGAGACAGTTGTCATTTAGTTTTTTTTTTCGTTTTGATTATTCAATTGCGAATAAAAAAAAAAAACAAAAGATATAATTTTATTGTTGTTGTTTTTGATAACACGAAATCTTCATTGCATTGTTTACAATGCGATTTTAATTATTTGCAAAATGTTTATTCTTTTTTGCAATTTAATAAGCATTGTAGAGCATTGCGTGTTTACAGTAAAAAGTTAATTGAAATTAATGAAATTTTTTTTTTTTTTAATTAATTTTTTTTTGTTAAAAAGATGGCGCCTAATTTTTGTGTAATTTTTTTTTTTTTTAATTGCGTAATTATATTAACACCTTCTAATTACGTTCTGTGTGTGCGCGTTTGCATTTATTTTATTTTTAATTTTTTTTTTTTTTGCTTTGCCAAATTAAAATTATAATTTTAGAATGTAATATACGACGGCGCCTGCGCTATTTAATTATTTTGTTTTTGTCTGTCATCGAAGTCTATTTGTTGGCTTAAGTCCGAAGTTCACTGAATTAAATTTTTTGTTTTTAATATTGTTCTGCGTGCTTTGTAAATTAGGAATAACTGGTTGCTCTGGTGCTTATATTGCGGCTGCTTAGTTATAGAAGAAAAAATTTTAAGAAAAGAAAATGTTTAATTAATTAATAATAAATGTAAAAGAGATGGAAGTTAGTGTCTATTTTGTTTTTTTTTGTTTTAAGGAAATTCCACAATTCTTATTATTTTTGGCAAATTTACAACAAATTCTTCTGGTTTTCTTGTGCGCGCTCTGTTTTTGTGATTTTATTTTTTTTTTCAATATTTTCTTTTTTTTTATTTTGGCATTAAGCCAATTTTTTGCACAAAAAAAAAATATAATTTTTTTTTTCTTTTTCAAATTCTTTACTTGAATTGTTGAGAAATTTATTTTCTGTTGTTCGTGAA